>CM037853.1:17853871-19128200 GCA_021234595.1 Delia radicum | reverse complement strand
GAAAAATATTGTGAGTGTAGAACTTTCCTTCATAGTAAATGAACCGAATTCATTGAAATTGATTCATTGATTTATGAAAAAGTTCATTAACTGAATGAATTTCATTAATGTTGTTAATTTTTTCATTAATTTTTTTATGATTTTGTGATAATTTCATTAAATAAATTCATTAAGTTAATAAAAACTTTTCGATTTTTTTCAATAAAATTTTTAACTTGTAATATGCAAAATAAAATTTTTTTTTTTTTATTATTAATTAATAACACAAGGCAACAATTTTGAAAAAATTTTAGGGGCTTTGAAAACCACTATACAATTTTGATGTATTGTGGTCCCAGTAGTACAAATATGGTTCAATTTTGAAATTCTATGGAGGTTTTTTTTTTAAAAATTTTTAATTAAAATTATAAATTTTTTTAGACGTGTCTCCACATAATTAATGATAACTAAAAAAAAATTAGTCCGATATTATTCAAATAAATTTAGAAAAACTGAAATTTACATAGCCTTTAATCCGTTAATATATTGCGTTTCAATCGGCTCAGTAGTTTTGGAGTTATAATAAAAAATTGAGGGAAAAAATATTTTTTTTACGTGAAAATAGCAAATTTTTTTGGTTAAAAAAAATCATAAAAAATCGAAAACGGCAAAAATCGTTCAGATTTATTGCTTTATCGCAAAGCCACATGTAATAGGAACAAAATGAGATATCGATCATAAAAATCGATTGATTTTTTTCGAATTTATTCACAATTAAGTGAATTCGCTCATTTTCACCAAATTTTAGTTTTTTGTCCGATATACATAAAATTGAGTAGTTAATGTTCTTCTTTCGATTTATTGAATTTTGAAAACATTTTCCCCATGCTATGTACAAATTTTCACATCAAAAATGCATTACATAGTAACATTCGTGTATTTTTTGGCAAAACCCTACCTAGAATATACTGATTCTATTCTTCGGAAAGACATTTGTGTTGGATGAGCTTAAATGTAAATAAATAAATAAATTAAATAGTAGAAAATTTATATTTTATTATTCACATTTATTATAATAAATAAAACAAGAAAATAAATAAATAAATATGTATTATAAACTACAAACTCTGAAATTTTCTTTTAGTCGATTTTCTACTATTGTTGAATAACGAAGTGTTACTCTGAATACTCCAGCAAAAATCAGCCATCATGTGTGCATCCCAGCGACCCTGGTATCGTTCCTCCATTGTCCGGATATCTTGGTGGAATCGTTCGCCCTGTTCTTCACTCAAGTCTCCTAGATTTTCAGGAAAACGATCTAAGTGACTGTGCAGGTAGTGTAATTTGATGCTCATGTTGCATCCAAGATTCTGGAAGTGAGTTAACATCTCTTCAACGTGCGCAACGTAATCATCACCCTTGTTATTTCCTAAGAAATTTTGAATAACCCATACAAACGAATCCCATGCATTCTTCTCAATTTCTGACATTGAACTGCCAAATTCAGTATCGTTCACCAATTTGCGAATTTGTGGGCCATCAAATATGCTTTTTGTACTTAAACAAAAATAACACTCGGATGCGTGGTTCGCTGTTTCTCTCCATAGCATAGGCTTCAAAATTTCCAAGTGTCGTCTGTAAAATGAAAAAAAAAATTGAAATCAGGAATATGAAGAATTCAAATTTTAATTAAGAAATATTGTAATTATAAAATATTCCAAATCTATTAATTTATACTTACTTTACGTTAGAAGACTTCATAGATAAATTCAATCGACATGGAATGCATATAGTACTCGGTGTCCAATGCTGGTTCAAATTGTGCGGATAGATATTATAGCAATCTTGATATGACTTTTGCAATGAAGTTAAGAACCACTTCCGTTTTTTTCCCGGTGATATATTGGCCGCACACATAACAAAATAAATCTGGATCGTTTTTACATGAAAATGTTCTGGCTTTCTGGCTCATTTTTATTAATATTTGAAAATTGTTTTTAACTTCTAAGCTGTATGACTCTAATTTTTGTGTAGGTATTAAATGATGTTTGCGTTATCGCAAACACTTCTTGAATGAAATAAAAAGGGTCAAGGAGATCTTATAAATACTGATACTATAATTTGGGATAACCCTTTGTGTGGATACAGTTTGTGTGTGCTGCAAATTTTTTATTATTCCCAAGAATCCTAAAAAACATTAAGGACTTTTATGAAAAAAAAAAAATTATCCGTTACAGGTAGCTAACGGAAAATAAGAGCACTTCAGCGTACACGCACATTTATGAGCGTTTTATTACTATCCTACCGCAATCGTAAAAATTAAACAATCTTTTGTTTATTACTTATTTTTTTTTAATTATTAGAATCATAAAAATGTCATAGAGGTTTTTCCCAAAGGGGTTTTGCCAAAATGCGTGTCGTAAAATGCACCTGAGTTTTTATGTTCTGCATTTTCATTATATAGTAGGTACAATTTTCTACAGTGCTTGTAAATATGCGATACCTTCAATTAATTGTAAATAAAAATGTAAAGCATGCATCGATTTTTATGATCCATATCTAGTTTAATTCGCATGATATGTAGCTTTACTACAAAAAAATAAAAAGTAATATTTTTTGCAGTTTTCGATTTTTTCCAGATTTTTGTTTTTCAATTTTTTTTTTTTTTGCTAACAATTTGTTTCATAACTTTGAAACTATTGATCGCATTAAAAAAATTTGTACAGTTCTTTAAAGATATTGTAAACCTTAATTTTTGTAAATTTAATTTGACAAAATCGGACTAGTTGTTTTTGAGTTATGACAACATAAGTGGAGAAATGGCTCAAAATATTGTCAATTTTAAAAAAAAATTTTTTTAAAAAAAAATTATCCATAGAATTGAAAAATTTTACCATTTTTGTACTTAGGCAGCCATGATGCATCAAATCTATATAGTGGTTAGTCAAGCCTTTTTTTGCTGTTGACCTGTGTAATCATATAATTACAAATTATATACTATTACCCTAACCGAGCACTAGGAACTATGGCCTTCGGCGCGTTGTAGCGAAAAAATACCAGTGCCTCTGGTGGGAATTGAACCCACGACCCCCGCACTGATAAGCAAGCACGCTACCAACTAGCCTACCGGGGCGCACAAAATAAAATTATTTAAGTTTAATTTTTTTATTGTTTTCCTATTATGGACTTAAAAAATAATCTTTGAAGTACATCGCTCAATAGAACAATTGAAATTAATTCTTTTGTCAAACAGAATAAACCAAAATTTTTCACCAAATTGATTTGAGTCAGTCTCATTTCATTCAGTGTATAAAGTATTGATCTGAAATGTTAATTGGCTAGAAAACTCTTAAAAATTTGTCTTAAGTCGAGATAAGTGCTTTTGTGTAAAGTCAACAGATATCTAATGAACGCAAAGTTGAGGTTTAAATTAAATTTTTTTTTAATTTTTTCAATCGCTTATTCAACCCGTATCCAATGCTCTCCCTGAACTTGTTTTAAAAGAGTTTCTAAAAAAATGCTTTAACAGTGATACTTTTAATTAACTAATTTTCATGCTTTTAAACAATTCTACTTAAATTTTAAAGTTAATTTGTAAGATTTTTGTATAATTAACACAAAATTTTGTTCATATATACTAAAAAATATTCATTAATTTAAAGCAGAATTTAACAGATATTTAGTAACTTGGTCGTTCTTTAGAATTTATGCTCTTTGGCTTATTAGATTTTTGAGATGTGGAACGTAATTCGGAATTCCTTAGATTAAAAAAATCATATACACTCAAAAAAAAAAAGTTTGTAAAGTCGGCAAAAAATTGTGCTGAGTCAGCAAAATTTTAGTCAGGAGGGTGCTAGCAAAAAAATTGCTAATGTCAGCAAAATCTTTTTAGCAACAAAATTAGTAGATTAGAAATAAAAAAGCCTTGGTAAAAATTAATATATTTATTGCTGAATTTTAGTAGACTGAAAAAAAAACGCAAAAAAATTGTAGAAAAATTGTAATTTAGTTAATTTATTTGCTGAAAATCATAAAACATATTTTTGTGATTCTTTTAACAATTACTTACAATAATTACGAAATATAAAAATTTTAATTTTCCCACATTGACGACATGAATTAATTTAATATCTGAAAATATATAGAAATAAATATATATAACATAACAAAAATTTTCTTTCAACTACTTACATCAATGGTAGTCTAAATGATGCTTTCTTTTAAAGAACGCAACTGCCGAAGATAATTATAGAAACGAAACGAAAAAATAAACAAAAACAAACGAAACGAAAAAAAACAACCCTTTTTTGCAATAAGAAAAATGAACCATACAAATCTACCTAAGATGTGTGTCTTTGTCTTTCGCTTTACTCTGTCTTCATGTCTGTATATGTTTGTTTGCAATTTGACCACACTAGATTATTAATCTATTAACATTTATTATAGAAATACATATTAAATTTAAATATTTTCTTTTGTCTTTTATTTTATTAATAGACAATTATTTTCACAAGCCGGTGACAACGCAAAATTTAAGTTGTTTTAATCCTCAATTTTGTTTTATGTATGAAAAACAGATACAAAAGTCTTCCATGGTTGGTTTTTTTATATGTCTTATTGGAGTTGTACTTCTTAGTATCATTTTCCTCTTCTCTACTACATCTTGACATGCCGCGACATCTGCTTCATTCTGCGTATATCTTTCAATCTGTTTGTCGTCCACACTATTAATGTGCTTATCAGCAGAATTTTTTTTAGCAAAATTAATTAGTAAAACATTAGTATATTAGTAAAGCATTAGTATAAAACAGTTAAGTACTGAATAAGTATAACAAAATTTTAGCTGAAAACACGATTTTAGCAAAAAAATTTGCTAAAAAATAGTATACCTGATTTACAAGACGTTTTACTAACTTTTGTATTAACTTATTTTTTTGAGTGTACTTTATAAAATGTTCATTGGTTTAATGAAGTCTTTCATTAAAATTGATTGAATGAATCACGTTTCATTGATTTAATAAAACATTTCTTTGGTGACTTTTTTATAAAAAAATTTATTGAATCAATGAAGGAATTCATTAATACTACGCAGAAAATTCTATCAGTGTAACCCTTTTTAAAAGCATACCCCCTGGAAATAAAACTGAATTCCATAAATCGGTTTTAAGAAACCAAAATCTTCATAAAAATACTTGACCCTACCCGAGTAAAAAAATGTATATATAATTTATATATAATATATATAATCATATATAGCACCATATATAATTATATATAATTATATATGCGATTGATTATTATAGTGCAATTCAAAAGCATATGCATGGCCTATATATAATTATATCTGCCTTACATAATTATATCTAATTTTAAATAATTATATAAAATTATATATACCCATTTTTAGGATATATTTATATATAATTATATCTGATTATATCAGGTTTTATAGAATAATATATTTTACTATATTTAATTATAGCCACCAATCTTCGTATATAATTATATATAATTTGATATGGCATATATGTATAATTTTTTTCAATCGAGTATCTCGAAAAATTTTGATTTCATTATTATTATTTTTTTTTTTACGTTGAACCAGGGGATGCCCCCCACGAATTCATTGCATTGTGTTGATATCAGGAAAATAGGTTATGGGGAGCAGGAAACAGGGAGTAGTGTTTGTGGACATTTGACTTAAATTTGTCTACATTGTAAGTAATTTACCATATCAAAATGTGAGACCGTCGGTAGTGTTTTAGACCTAATACTTTAATAAGGCAATAAGTTAAAATTTTTCTTTATACAAAAAAATGCCGATCTAATATACATACATAAAGAATAGATCACAGAGTATTGATCCTAAATAGTAATCAGTTCACCTCATTAGTTTTCTGATAAAATTTGATTTTAATTGGTTTAACCTGAGAACCATTAGAATGGTTCACGTAGTGCTTAATTCCGGTTAAAAAGGGTTTAGAAAATTTTAATATATATTTAAAGTACAACACATTTAGTTTTTAATTAAACGTTTTAATTTTCATATTTTTATTGATTTAAGTTTAGGGTTTAAGTTAAAATAGATTTTATTTAGTTCAACCACAGTGTTATTTTTAAACTTAGTTTTGGGGTCTTGTTGTTCACTTTTTGTATTTAATTTGTAAGTTGAACAATGAGAGTTTGCGCAAAAATCTAGCATCTGCCTGGAGTTGGCTTTGGCTTATACGGGCCAACAGCTGATGCTACTGACAACTAGGGGGCGTTGGTGAAAACGGTGTTGCCATCACAAATTGTTCACTGGTGTGAACACGTAGGTTAAAAACGAAAAATTTCAGCCCAAAAGGTAGGAAATTTTCAAGAAGTTCTTAAAATATGAAAATGAGAAGAAATAGGAACACTTCGTAGAATCGAATAGTCAAAATAGAAGCAAGAATTATTGTTCAAAACCTAACAAGGACTTTTATGACTAGAATGAGAAAATTCACTACGTCTCACAAAGAGTGGCGAACTTTTTTTGTAATTTAAAAATTTTATAAAATGTTCTTTAATTTGATATATCAACTTTATACTGCTTTTAGTTTTGTCTAATTAGCATTAAAATTTGTAAAAAATAATAAAAATTTCGTTTACACCCATTATCTTAAGGTCAGCAGACCGTTTAGTAAATTGAAACTAGTAGCAAAAATTAGTTAACTTTACGAAAAATTTTGTAAAATTTTAGTTAACCCTTAATGAAAATTATTCAAGTTCGAGGTCGTTCTCTATATTTCTTTTTTAGGATATTGTCTTAACAAATAATCTATATGCCATATTTCCTACGTTTCAATAGAAAAAACAAAGCTAATTTCTGTGTGAATTTATTCATATAAGTATAAATAAATCTGCTAACTAAATGAGAATTACATGCCAGTTTAAATTCAATGTTACAAAATTAATGCTATAAAAAAACATTAGGTATGGCAGCAACACTTTATTCAATTGTTTTTTTTTTTTTTTGATTTTGAGAAGCAATATTGATCACTTTTTAATCAAATGATTTATCATTAAATTGAAAGACAATTTAATTACACCCATCAATTTCTAATTGAATTGTCAATTTTCGTTGTTGGCGGAATTTCAGCAATTAAAGTTATTTAATCAGTGGATTTCGTGATTAAGATGGGTTTATATTTTTTTTTTGTATGTAAATTTAGCAGACTATGATTTTCAACTTAATTTAAGATTCTGCTGGTGCAAATTCAGGTACGTACTATTTTCCGTCATCGTAGCTGAGTTTACAACTATGTATTTGTACAGGCTTTTTTCATGAGTGTATCTTATTTGTATAATATATTTTATTTTTTTTAATTAAAATATCTATTTTTAATTTCATATCGATTGTAATTTAAAAATGTGGCACAAAAATAACTTATTCATGACAGTACATTAAAAAAAAATTATATTTAAAGTACAACGGCATTGATAAGCCATTAACAGCTCATACCCTCATCTTCCTTAGCACATTTAATTAAAAAGAAGCTAAATTGAAGCAAAAAAAATTCCCATTATTGGATGAGATGTTTTAAATAATCGTTTAAATATGGTATTTTCAACTAAAAATTGCAACAAAAAAATCGAAGATGAAAAAATTGGGCCAATAACCAAAGAGTATATACAAATAGAGAGACTACACTTCCCACACCTCTCAGCAACAAAATACCGAACTCGGGCAAGCAAATTAAAACAGTTTTTTAACCTAAACAATAATTGCAACATGTTGATAAAAAAAATTTTTGCTCACTTTTATTTCACTTATATTTTCTTATTTTCTATTAAAATTTTATATACTTTAATTTTATCTTGCTTATTTTATCGTTAATATTTGAATGCAATAAAAATTTTATTAAATTATTATTTAAAGACATGATAAAAATTAGTTTAGACTCTTAAATTGCTGCAACATATTTTCATTTTCTCAGTGCAAGTTTACGAACAATTAATAAGAGGGCATAATGAGAGTGACTGAGTTGGATTGAAACCCACTGCAATAACCACTTCATATAAAAGATGCCGCTTTTTTATTAATATAATTTTCGATTCTTTTTAACCTTTTTGAGTATTTGCTTTCAACGAAATGCCCTTAAACCATTTTGAAAATTATATAGAAAAATATATACACTCACAATATTTTGTCAATAAAAACAAAGGAATATGTACTAAAAACTACTAAAAATAGAGTTAAAAACCGTTCTACTCACTTTTTTAAAATTAAATGTAAAGGGTCCGCCATCTAACTTTTTTTTTCAACTAGTGCTTATTTCGTGAATGGTAACACTTAGTTCATGTCTGATTTGACAGATAATTAGTTTTATCCTTCCGCTGAACGTATATGGTCCGTATGTTCGTTATCTTGTGAAAAAAGTGAAAGAAACTGGCATCCTCATCGATAAACCAAAGCGTGAAAAGCCAAAAACAGTGCGTACACCCGAGAATATTGCTGCTGTAGCAGAAAGTGTGTGTGAAGCGCCATCAACATCAATTCACCGTCGTTCTCAACAATTGAACATTTCGAAGACATCATTGAGACGAATTTTGCATAAAGACCTTGGTATGACAACATACAAAGTCCAATTGGTTCAGGAGTTCAAAAAAAAAAAGTTATTTGGCGGACCCTTTATTTTAAAGTGACTACCGAATTGAAGAGTGTATTTTAATGGTAACAACTTATAAGTTCAGTTAGTACAACAATATTTACATTATATTTCTGAATATTTGGGTATTGCAACAAAATTCAGTTGAATGAACCAAACTTTGTTGTGAAAACTAATGTACAGTTTTACCAACAGACTGAAATTCGTAATAGAGCATTTCCATTTTATTTCACCGGTAAATTTCTCGATCGTATCCGATTTCAATAAAATTTGGTGAGTGTGTAAAGTAGTGTATGTGTGTAAGAAAAATGATTTTTTTTTTTTTTTTTTTTGAAAACTGTGGCAACACTATACCTTTGAATAACTGAAAATTTTGGGTTAGCGACCTCACTCTAAAGTTCATAACTTTTGTTGTGTAAAAGATATTAAAAAAATTCTTTTTGCATAAGAATGGTAAAAAAATAGGGTTTTAGAAATTAAAAAAAAAAAAATTAAAAAAAAACTTTTTTATAAAAAAAAAAATAAAAAAAAAATTTTAAATTAGATTTTTGAAATGATTACCCCCTTTATTTTTTTTAATTTTTTTTATGCAAATAGCCACATATGTTCTCTAACCACCCTGAAAATTTCAGAGTGGTAGCACTTAAACTTTTCAAGATATGTAGAGCTATGTAGTTACTACAATATACATACTAACAATTGAATTATTTTTTTTATTCAATTCCTGCACAACAAAACAAAAAATAAAAAATTCAATAGATGTAAAAAAAAAACAAAAACAATTTCTTTAAAGAGAGAAAAAATAAAGAAAAAATTAATTATTAATTTAAAAAAAAATACAAAATTTTATACAAAACAAAAAAAATAAAACCAAAATAAATAATTTAAGGAATAAAAATAACGAATAAACAAAAAAAATAAATAAAAACAAAAAAAAAAAAAACAATGAACAAGTTATAATTTAAAAAAAGGGTTTAAAGTTGTAAATTTATTTTTATCCATGTTATTATTATTTTATGTTCACTTATTAATAACCTTAATAGGTTCTACAAATTCCACAGAATTTGAAAATGTTTTGGCAACTACTTCTGTACTTGAAAATGGTATGAATGCGTGGAGTCTTTGTGTTCCTTTAACTGCAACAGATTTTTTGAATCTTCGGTTCAATTTCTTTTCCTCTTTTTCATATTCTTCTTTAGTGCAGAATGTTACATTAATGTTGGGCAAAGTCTTAGCATACTCAAACAGATCTCTAGCATTTACAATTTGATTTTCTACGGGGCGACCAAGGCTAGCATGAGCTGCTGCTCTTTTCAGTGATCCCCCCACTCCATCACACGGGCCTTTACCATGCGATGTCGCAAAAAAGTGCCATTCAGCATTACAGTTAAAATCTATTTTGTGGTAAAGTAAATTTACAAAATTTTTTTCGATTTTTTTGTATAGTGCCGCGCAACCATCCGAAAAATATATTATTTTAGTAATATTTTGATTAACATGGTCTTTTAAAAATTCTATAAATTTCGTTTGAAATAGATGAACAGCTACTGTATTATGCTCTAAAATATCAGAAATAACTACAAAGCTTATATGATCTATTTTGCCGTCTTTGTTTATGAAATACGTCACAAATGGGTGAACAGTGGCTTGAGAATTTGTCCAATGATAGCTCTGTATACAGTCTTGGATTACAAATGTATAATTTTCTGCAAAATCACAAATCGTCAAAAACTCTCCAATTTTTAGATTGGATTTTACTTCATCCAGGAACTTGCTCTGTTCGTTTGCGACAAAACTGTGAAACTGTATGTGGTCTTAGCTCTGAAAACTTTGAAAATCCTATTTTCACTGTAGGATAAGCATCTTGAAATAGATTGTACAATTCTGTAAGATTACAAAGCATCAGCCTCTTCTGTTTTTGTACTTTCTCTCCATTTAAACATTTAATAGCTTTATAGTCTTTTTTTCCGGGCATAATGCGACTATTTTTGTCGTTTTTATAAAAGTCTTGAACTTTATCTGTTGTCTCTGCCGAAAGACCGCATCGTTTTTTTGTAGGTGGGGAAAAAATATAATTGTTGTTTTCAATTAGTTTTTTGGCTTTACGAGCCATAAAGTTTGTAGTATAAAAGGTTTTTTCTATTTTCCAAGCACTCCAAGAATGTGGCAAGATTGTTAGTACTTGAATTTGTCTATTTTTTTCACCTTCAAAAGTATTGTAAATTTCTTTTAAATGATTTAAAATTTCTGCTCCATCATTGGATGTATTTTCTAAATTAAAAAGATTTTCCCTAAAGATGGCATTAAAATTATTTAAAATTTCTTCCTTTTCATATTTAGAAAATTTGGTTTTAAACTCGATTGGAGATTGATTTAGCGCTTCTAAGCACTTATTTAAATAAAAAAAAAGCTATGTCCCTGTTTGCATCTTCCATTATTTCTTTAGAGAAACCTTCACTATCATTTTCAGAGAAATTATCATCATCACTAGCAACTTTGTTCATTGCAGAATCATCGCAATTTATCGCATTTTTCTTTTGCACGATTACTGACTTTGCTTGTTCTATTAAAGTTCTCCTACATAAACTACAAATGTATAGACCTTTCAAATATTTTGGAAAACGCTTCCTAAGACTTTGCGAAACTTTACGAACACCTGCCTTTTGCTTTTTATGCTGGTCTTTTTGAAAGGGATTACAGCAAACTTTTCCAAAAGGCATTTTAAGTTTTCGAAATTAAAAACTTGTTTGTTAAATCAAATGTCTTATTAAATTATGAGCAGAGAATAAAAATTTGAAGAACTACGATGTTGACTTGTCAAAAATCCATACACAATTAAAAGCTACTCATTAATAAAAAGTCATAAGAGAAGAAAAAAACTATTTTTATTTATTTTGTTTTTGCTATAACGGTAACGGCTTATGCATCAACGAGTACAATTTACAATAAATACTTGCAGTGTTAACAAAATCAAGCAATAGCCTGTAGCAACCAGTAAAATAACATTTTCTTGATTACATATCTCTACTTTTTTTTTGATATCTTGAAAAGTTTAAGTGCTACCACTCTGAAATTTTCAGTGTGGTTAGAGAACATATGTGGCTATTTGCATAAAAATTAAAAAATATAAAGGGGGTAATCATTTCAAAATTCTAATTTAAATTTTTTTTTTATTTTTTTTTTATAAAAAAGTTTTTTTTTTTATTTTTTTTTTTTTTAATTTCTAAAACCCTATTTTTATACCATTCTTATGCAAAAAGAATTTTTTTAATATCTTTTACACAACAAAAGTTATGAACTTTAGAGTGAGGTCGCTAACCCAAAATGTTCAGTTATTTAAAGGTATAGTGTTGCCACAGTTTTCAAAAAAAAAAAAAAAAATCATTTTTCTTACACACTTACACTACTTTACACACTCACCAAATTTTATTGAAATCGGACACGATCGAGAAATTTACCGGTGAAATAAAATGGAAATGCTCAATAACCGAATTTGAGTCTAAATTTTTGTCTGTGTGTAGCATTAACTTTTTGGTTCAAATAAAGATTTTTTTGTAAATAGAAAATTTTAAATGAAAATAATAACTCGAACATAAAAACAGTATTTATGTGTAGTTTGTTTTTTTTTTTTTTTTTAAATAAATGGTAAAATACGTTATAAAACTTTTTCTTTGTAGTTTAAATATAAAGGGTGTTTTTTATAGAGGTATATATCTTTCAAATGGAATAAAACAAATATGAATTTTTTATATAGACATGAAATTTACGTTATTCGAAAGACATTATTCTGGCATTATAATTTAAATATGACCTCTGGCATATGACCGCCACAACTGGCTCGGACGTAGTCTAATCTGGCGGTCCAATTTTCGATGACTTTTTCCAACATTTGTGGCCGTATATTGGCAATACTGCTGTGAATGTTGTCCTCCAAGTGGTAAGTCGTTTCGGACTTTACATAACCCCACAGAAAATAGTCCAGTGGCGTCAAATCTCACGATCTTGGAGGCCAATTCACGGGTCTGAAACGTGAAACTATGCGGTTACCAAACATTACCTTCAATAAATCAATTGTGGCACGAGCTGTGTGACATGTTGCGCAGTCTTGTTGAACCCACAGCTCCTGCTATTCATGGTTGTTCAATTGTGGCTCTATAGCGGTCACCGTTGACTGTAACGTTCTTATTAGACGGATAGGGGTCTTCCTCTACGCTACACTCAACAGCAACAATGACTTATTCTAATATCTGTACTTGACAGCTGACAAAACGGCCGCCAGTTAAAAAAGTGTTGCTTAACTTAAAGTTATATACCTGTATAAAAAACACCCTTTATATTCCTTAAAAGCAAAGTTTACTGATTACTTTTTGAATAAACTACAATCAGTTACTGTAAAAATATTTTGAGTGTATTAATACTCGTATTTTGTATGTGTAATTGAATATTAACAATAATATTCAATCATATGCAATTATAATTGACCTGGTACCATCATTAACAACATTTTAAAATAAAAAATAAATAAGATAAATTATTCAAACTTTTGTATTTTTAAAAAATATTTTTTTTTAATTTCAAAATAAATGTTATACGGGACAAGTTATTGAAATATAAATTATAAATAAATTTATTTAAATGAGCGCCTTTCTCTACTGTAACTTGTTTTCAATTTTATATTAAACTAGTTGAGAAGCCGGCCATGCCAGGCACAAATTCAAAGTCTTAAAATCAAACACATTTTTAAAATTAATTCAGAATTTTAAGAAATTTAAACTTTGAGTCTTTGTCGTACCATAGATTACATAGGTATCAAACTCTTTTTCTTCTTCTTTTATCAACATACACACATTTTTGATACACATTCAAATATTTTTTGTATAGGTATACCACCCTATGTCCAACACATTATCATGAGTAATGTTCACTGACAGCTGATGTCGAAGAGTTTGAGATCTATGTAATCTATGTGTCGTACACTAAACCATAAAACAATTGTGAATATAATAGAATATTTTTTATCGAAATAAATATTCAGACTTCTGTTATGGGGAATAATGAATTTAAATACTATTATCTCAATCTTAAAATTTATCTTAAAATATTCCAAGTTTGTTTTCTGCCTTTTGCTATAAATCCGGTCAGAATAAACGCATGTCCCATTAAAAGGGTTATCTGTCTTTGGCAGTAGAGAGTTTAATTAAAAGTTTAAGTTTTAGCCATTTCTAAACTGCTAGATTTTATAAAAACCTTTCCAAGTGGAAACAAAAAAAAAATGAGATTTGATTAATCGTACTGAACCACTGCTAAATACATAAAGATAACAACATGACTTTGAAAATGCTTGGCTTCTGAATATTTTCCTAAAAGAATATATTTTAAGATTTCCATGTTACGTATTTCGACATTGAAAAAAGGACGTTACATTAAGAAATTTGAATCATTATAGTCTAAAGTGTTAGATTTTCCGGGTTTACAAAATATGATGAATTGTATGAACCTTAGGCCGGGTCGATTTGTATGGAGGCAAAAAAAATCGCTCAACGTTCAAGGAAAATCGTATTCTAGGGATCAACATAAGAAACTTTGAGGAAGAACCATACCTCTAAAACGAATTTTGATGTCCCGACTTTTGACCCGTAGTGTCAAATTTTGAAAAAATCCCACTTTGACCCATTTAGAGTGCCCCAATTGAATCCAAGCCAATCGAGTACAATTTATATATTCATCTGCTAGAGCGTATTCCGGAGAAGAAATAGAGACCCTAATCTTGGAAAGACTCCTTCTACTTTCTAAAATATCTCTATCCCGAGATTTGTACATTTTGCTATAAAAACACGGCTAAAAAGGCCTTCTTTCAACTCTAATTTTAACCCCTTAACGGTCACCTAGAATGATGATTTATGCATTAATCTGCTAGCGCGTCTCCCGGAGAAGAAGTAGCTCTCATAATCTTGGAGAGATTCCTCCTACTTTCTGAAATATCAAAGTGGGCTTTTTCAAAATTTGACCCTACGGGTCAAAAGTCGGGACATCAGAATACGTTTTAGAGGTATGGTTCCTTCGGCAAAGTTTCTTATTTTGATCCCTAGAATATGGTTTTCCTTGAACGTTGGGCGATTTTTAAATCGACCCGCCCTAATGAACCTAAATAGAAAAATTTGCCATATTTGGGATTTTGAAATTTCAATCGCTTATATTTTGAAATAAGTAAGTATTACTAAAACTAGGATTGTAGATCAGAATTCAGAAGCTTAAAATGTATGCAATATTATCTGAGTTCGTCAAACAGTTTATTTTTGGATATTCCAGTTTCGGTTTTATCTAGTCAAAAGTTTCTTAAAAATGGTTAGTCATAATAAATATTAGAAATGAATATTAGGCTTGAATGACGAAATCTTAAATTTATACAGCTAAAGTATTTTGATTCCAGTATTATTATATTATATGGCTCGTTATTACACTAGTCAACAATTTTCCACTTTTTGCAAAACCTGTCTTTTAAATACATTTTTTTTAATAGACTTAAAACGCTGAATCTAAATCTGCCAAAATTTATAAAGAGAAAACTGGAAAAGTTAAATTTTAAACTTCCCTATAATGGTATTATAGGGAAGTTTAAAAGGTCATTTTGATACAAACACCGACATTACTGTTATCAAATTTTAAGATACATTTGGGTAGATTTGTATTCGTAAAAAATATCATGATTTTTAGGTGAATAATAGAAATATAGAAACCGCGATACTTCAAAAACTGAAAATGGGAAAAAATGTTTACCAGCTTTGGTTTCAGCGTATATACGTCTATCAAAGCCAGGTTAGTAATATTATTAATGTGTATCCTTTTTTCTATCACCATAAAGTTTAAAACGAAACCCAGAAATCAGTCTCAGTTATGGCCACCGAATTTGTTGCCATTCGAATTCTGGCGGTTACGACAACTATCGTAATGTTAAATAACATTTTTAATCGTGAAAGCTAATATTCCGTTGCCTAATCCAATATTACATTCCAAATAAATATTATTAAGTTCCACTAAATTTATTGTTTTGTACAGTCGCACCAAAACGTATTTTATATTTTATTTTTGCCTACATTTTCAATTTATCAAAATAGTACGGTAGCAGCAAAACATATTTTATTTTGCCTGCATCTTCAATTTTCAAATTTATCAAAATATATTTAGTAAATTTTTTAAATTTGTTTATTTAATTTATTAATTGTTCTATTTTTTTTTTTTTTATATTTACAATTTTTATGTGCACATGCGAGCCTTTGTTTGATGTGTAGTATACAAAAGAAAAAATTAAATAAAACGCGGTTGCATTTTGTGTAAGTCTAATAATGATTGTGTTTGTTTGTATATTTTCATTTTTCTTTACTTCGCCCATACAAACTGCTACATCTGCATCTACTTCGTCTATACAAGCTGCTACATCTCTATTTATCAGCACAATTTTGGTAGCAACGTAAATAAGTAAAACATTAGTTCAAAATTAATTTTTTGGTAAAAGCGTTTTACTAAAATTTTACCTCAAACGCGTTGTCAAAAAAAATTGCTGAAAGTTAGTTAAATATTTTCAATAGATGTTTAACAAAATTTTCAACTAACTTTTTTTTTTAAATGTATTAATTAAAACACTGTTTCCAATTTTTTCCTTTATTTAATTTGTATATAAAAAAAAATAAAGAACTAATACATGATATGATATTCAAAAAAAAAAATATATATATAACCCTAGAAATTACGAAATAAGATTCCAAAATCCTACATTACCAATTTAGATGGAAACATTTAATCTTCGAAATTCTAGATGTCTTCCTACTGAGAAATAAAATATATATATTTCATGGATTTCTTCAAATGCCTTATGGTAGGTTATTTATCTCCATATTCATTCCAGATTCTTTAAACTAAATATTTAAGGCAAATTACTTTTGTTGGATCATAATTTATGATAAAAGATCGAAAAATAAACTTTTAGTCTTAATTTTTTAAAATTTAAAAGTAAAATATTTGGAAAATTTAATTTTTTAAACGAAAAAGTCAGTCTCTATAGCGGTCACTGACTGTAACGTTCTGACGACCATCGTTTTTAAAAAAGTACGGACCAATGATTCCACCAGCCCATAAAACACAACAAATTGTCAGTTTTTCTGGATGTAACGTTGTCTCAACATACACTTGAGGATTATCATCACTCCAAATACCTCAGTTTTGTTTATTGATGTATCCATTTAACCAAAAGTTGGCTTCATCGCTAAACAAAATTCGTGCGCGATATTTATTTCGCGCAACATTCATGTTGCAATGCCAAACCAAACTACACATAAATCACTTGACAGCTGACAAAATGGCCGCCACACTGTGGTCAATATTTTGAGATAGCGGCCAAAACTCCTTTTGGTTTTTGTTCTCCGATTTTAAAGTTATTAGACTCATATGAAAGTAGACAGTAGTAAACCTCGGGAGCCAAAAAATTAGAACTCTATTTCAACTATTTCACTGAGAACAGGGTGGTCCAAAATGGGCTTTTTCAGAATTTAGTAAATTTATGATATTTTTAGTTAATTTTTAAAGTTTAAATGCTCATAACTTTTTTGTTTTTCAAGATTTTTGGACGAAATAAATTTTGTGTTGTAACTTAACTTATTTCCTACTACTGGTAAAAAATTGAAGCTCTACTGTTTTCAGAACAATTTAAATATTTTTTTTTAAAAAGGTCAAATTTCTCGGAAATTTCCTACTTCATAGAGCACAACTCCTGTGAGTCAAGCTGAGTCAAAACACAAATTTACTATTTTGTAGTCCTAACTCTCCCCTACATTCCTATATATACATGTCCATGCATCGGGACTGCACTTTTTGAGCTACAGCAATTTTTCTGACCCAAGGTAAGATATTCGGTACAAATGCACGTCATATTTTTTGAGAAGTTATTTGTATGTGAAAGTGGCTATTATGCATATATTTTGATGAAATTTTGTACAAGAGTTCTTATTGACCCAAAAAATAATTCTGTTGAAATTAGGAGAAGTTGGCCCATATTTGGACCTAGTCCACATAGAAGGGTGTATCAAAATTTTGACAAAAATGACAATAGAACTCTCAAATTATGTGGTATCTGGCAATTCATTTCGAAAAGGTAAAAAATGATTTTATTGCAATCTAATAATACATAACTTAAATGCCTGAAAATTGCAAATAAATTTAAAACCAATGGAAATACCTGGTAAAACCAAGTACCTGTTATATTATTACCAGTACCTGTTAACTCTCAAATTATGTGGTATTTAGCAATTCATTTGGAAAAGGTAAAAAAGATTTTATTGCCATCTAATATTACACAACTTAAATACCTGAAAATTGCAAATAAATTTAAAACCAATGGAAATAACTGGTAAAACCAAGTACCTGTTATATTATTGCCAGTACATGTTAACTCTCAAATTATGAGGTATCTAGCAATTCATTTGGAAAAGGTAAAAAATGATTTTATTGCCATCTAATATTACACAACTTAAATACCTGAAAATTCCAAATAAATTTAAAACCAATGGGGAACAAATAATTCAGCACAATATGCTTCCAATTGGAGATCTCTCAGAAGAAGCGCAAGAAAAAAGGAACAAAGACTACAGATTCTTTCGCGAGCACAATACAAGAAAAATTTCCAGATATTGTACTAATGAAGATCTTATTAATATTTTGTTGTGCACATCAGACCCATATATGTCCAGTATTTGACAAAAATGGAAATCAACCTCATTAGAGTTAGATGAAGAAGCTAAACAACTACTGCAAAATGAAAATCAAAGCTATTTGGAAGAAATTTTTACTAATATTGTTTAATTAATACTAGTTTAAAGATTATAATTTGTTTCTAATTTTAGTATACATTTTTATTAATACATTTAAATAAAATATATGTGCACTTTAAATCAATAGTAAAAGTTTACTTAAAATTTTATCGATGTTGTGTTCTGTATATAATATATCCAAATGGTATTGATATTGTTGGGAATTTCAGTGTTATTTTTCAGTTTAATCCTCACATAATTAGCTTTCTTCCAAAAAAACCAACCTTTGGCCCCTGTGAATATTGAGTCTAAATAAATGTCAGGGGCCAAATGTTGGCATTTTCTGACCAAAATTAAGTTTAGGAATAATAAATAAGTATTGATTGTAAAAAACGATTGAAGAAAATAAGAAATTATAAAAAAAATACCTATTTAAAATGTCAAAATATTCAACTTTTACATGGAAACTCAACAAAAAATTAAAACGCATTTTTAACTCCACATTACTTACGTTCCTATCAGTCGATTTTTACGTTTGAACACGCAAATTGAAGCTTAAAGTCCCTCCTATTGAACAAAACAAATTGCGTAAAAAATGACCAATCCGGTCAAAAGTTATAGAGTTTTGACCGCTATCTCGCGAAATTGACCACTGTGCACTGTGGTCAATATTTTGAAATAGCGGCCAAAACTCCTTTTGGTTTTTGTTCTCCGATTTTAAAGTTATTAGACTCATATGAAAGTAGACAGTAGTAAACCTCGGGAGCCAAAAAATTAGAACTCTATTTCAACTATTTCACTGAGAACAGGGTGGTCCAAAATGGTCTTTTTCAGAATTTAGTAAATTTATGATATTTTTAGTTAATTTTTAAATTTTAAATGATCATAACTTTTTTGTTTTTCAAGATTTTTGGACGAAATAAATTTTGTGTTGTAACTTAACTTATTTTCTATTACTGGTAAAATAATTGAAGGTCTACTGTTTTCAGAACAATTTAAATATTTTTTTTAAAAAAGGTCAAATTTCTCGGAAATTTCCTACTTCATAGAGCACAACTCCTGTGAGTCAAGCTGAGTCAAAACACAAATTTACTATTTTGTAGTCCTAACTCTCCCCTACATTCCTATATATACATGTCCATGCATCGGGACTGCACTTTTTGAGCTACAGCAATTTTTCTGACCCAAAGTAAGATATTCGGTACAAATGCACGTCATATTTTTTGAGAAGTTATTTGTATGTGAAAGTGGCTATTATGCATATATTTTGATGAAATTTTGTACAAGAGTTCTTATTGACCCAAAAAATAATTCTGTTGAGATTAGGAGAAGTTGGCCCATATTTGGACCTAGTCCACATAGAAGGGTGTATCAAAATTTTGACAAAAATGACAATAGAACTCTCAAATTATGTGGTATCTGGCAATTCATTTTGGAAAATGTAAAAAATGATTTTATTGCCATCTAATATTACATAACTTAAATACCTGAAGATTGCAAATAAATTTAAAACCAATGGAAATAACAGGTAAAACCAAGCACCTGTTATATTATTACCAGTACCTGTTAGCTCTCAAATTATGTGGTATCTAGCAATTCATTTGGAAAAGGTAAAAAGATTTTATTGCCATCTAATATTACACAACTTAAATACCTGAAAATTGCAAATAAATTTAAAACCAATGGAAATAACTGGTAAAACCAAGTACCTGTTATATTATTTCCAGTACCTGTTAACTCTCAAATTATGTGGTATATAGCAATTCATTTGGAAAAGGTAAAAAAGATTTTATTGCCATCTAATATTACACAACTTAAATACCTGAAAATTGCAAATAAATTTAAAACCAATGGAAATAACTGGTAAAACCAAGTACCTGTTATATTATGTTTCAAAGAGGTAAAAAACATCATGTTGAAACTTCGAGCAATAGTATATTAATCCATGCATTCATTTTTTTTTTCTTCATTATTGTTTAAACAATGGCTAAATTCAGTTATAGTGTTCTATCTGATATATATTTTGAACGGAAAGATGAAAACGACATTATTTTACATATAATGAATAATGGATTCTTCAAAATATGCGACAAACAAGAAATTAAAATTCATAACTTAAAAATAAAAAACTTTTTAAATACTTTAAGAAAACGGTACAATCAATGTTCCAGAAACAAGAAATTGTTTTACTCACGCAACCAAGAATGGCTAAGAAATAAACTTATTTTTAAAAAGCCATCAGTAACTACCACGCAAACTGGAAAAGGTGGCAAGCCCCAGACGCACAAAAAGGATTTTAGAAAGTATGCCGACACCAACTGAAGAAAATAAATTTACTCCAGAAGAAGCATTTGCACTATTTTTGGATTTGAAAATGACTAAAAACCAATATACAGAATTGCGGAAGCGAACCAATGAAAAAAATTGTGGAATTTTTCCATCATATCGAGATATAGTTTCTGCCAAAAAAGATTGCTTACCTTCACCAACTGCTATTAGTGTAACTTCAAATAACAAATAATTCAGCACAATATGCTTCCAATTGGAGATCTCTCAGAAGAAGCGCAAGAAAAAAGGAACAAAGACTACAGATTCTTTCGCGAGCACAATACAAGAAAAATTTCCAGATATTGTACTAATGAAGATCTTATTAATATTTTGTTGTGCACATCAGACCCATATATGTCCAGTATTCGACAAAAATGGAAATCAACCTCATTAGAGTTAGATGAAGAAGCTAAACAACTACTGCAAAATGAAAATCAAAGCTATTTGGAAGACATTTTTACTAATATTGTTTAATTAATACTAGTTTAAAGATTATAATTTGTTTCTAATTTTAGTATAAATTTTTATTAATACATTTAAATAAAATATATGTGCACTTTAAATCAATAGTAAAAGTTTACTTAAAATGTTATCGATGTTGTGTTCTGTATATAATATATCCAAATGGTATTGATATTGTTGGGAATTTCAGTGTTATTTTTCAGTTTAATCATCATAAGAATTAGCTTTCTTCCAAAAAAACCAACCTTTGGCCCCTGTGAATATTGAGACTAAATAAATGTCAGGGGCCAAATGTTGGCATTTCCTGACCAAAATTAAGTTTAGGAATAATAAATAAGTATTGGTTGTAAAATACGATTGAAGAAAATAAGAAATTATAAAAAAAATACCTATTTAAAATGTCAAAATATTCAACTTTTACATGGAAACTCAACAAAAAATTAAAATGCATTTTTAACTCCACATTACTTACGTTTCTATCAGTCGATTTTTACGTTTGAACACGAAAATTGAAGCTTAAAGTCCCTCCTATTGAACAAAACAAATTGCGTAAAAAAATACCAATCCGGTCAAAAGTTATAGAGTTTTGACCGCTATCGCGCGAAATTGACCACTGTGCGGAGGTTGAAAGCTCTTTATAAATTGAAACTAAAAATGTTTTTCTAGCAATAAGCCAGAACTTAAGAAACTTTTGAGCCCTATTTGGAAGAAAAATCTAAACTTTTTGTTGATCAAAATGCACTACAACCAGTAACTTTAATCGCTAGTAGGGAAAGAAAGATCCACTTCAAACATTATTTACCTTTTTTTCTCATATTCAGCTCTTTAATATGTACATATGTATTCCTTCAACCAATTCGAAAAAGTGCCCTGTTCGGGTCACCCTATTATATATATATACAGTGGGCCCTCGGTTAACGAACACAATTCGTTCCAGAAGCGTGGTCGTTATGCGAAACGTTCGTTAAGCAAAACCATTATTTCCATATATATCAGTGCAAAATAAAATAATGCGTTCCAAGTCGGAAAAAGTACACACTAACATATTTCAACATCAATATTTATTGAAAGTAATATAACATATATTTATCAACATTTTTAAGGAACTGAATATAGGACGAAATGAGACAATCTGCAATGGAAAAAACGAAAAAATTACAAAAAAAAATAATTTTGTATGATACCTATGAATAAATCTGTGGCGCGTTTAGCCACTGCCTGATTGGGGTGATGCTTTTTAATGTTACGTTACACTTTCACAAAAAAAAACAACACGTCTTGTTAATTGTATGAACACAAGTGATGCTAGAGCTAAACACAAACAGAGAAGTTTTATGCGCAATTCGGTAGTTCCCCTTTTTTAACAAAATCAAATAATGAACATGTACTATATGGTTTGTATGTCTCAACATGTCTTCTTAATTGTATGAACACAAGTGATGCCAAAGCTGAACACCGACAGAAGTTTTTCGCGCAATTCGGTATTTCCCATTTTGCGTTTTTCGTTATACGAAACTTTGTTCGTTAAGCGAAACATTTTTTTTTTTTTTTAAATGTGTTCGTTGTGCGAAATGTTCGTTAAGCGAGGCGTTCGTTAACCGAGGGTCGACTGTATATATATTGTATTAAATCTCTTTAGAAAAAAAATTACTTTTGATTAGAAATAATTTAATACTAGGGGCGAGTAACTTTTCTAAAAATAACCAGAGTTAAAATTTAACCACAGATATTTCCATATAAACTAGACATTCATAACTATGGTAAAGCTCTAAACTTGGGTTGTTTTGAGATAAGTTAACGGATCTAGTAATAGTTTGTTTACCCACAATTAGTCAACTATTTTATTTAGTTTTTTTGGACAAGTGTTTTAAAACTTTAGTTTAAGTATTTTACGTCAATTATTTAATTTTATTTAAATTATATTTTATCTAATGCAAGAATCTTGTAAATTGATTTGATACATACAATAAATATAAAAATTAAATTACTATTAATATATTAACAACACACAGAGAAACAAAGTGCCGACCGAATTGAAAAGTGTATTTTAATGGTAACTGCTAACACATTCTGAATGTTTTGGGTGTTGCAACTAAAATTTAGTTCAATTAACCGAGCTTTGTTGTTAAAACTAATGGTTAGTTGTGCCAACTGACTGAAATTCGTAATCACCGAGTTTGAGTTGAAGTAACCGAATTTGAGTTGGCAAATAGCTAAATTTTTCTCAGTGTAAAACAATATATCTAATATTTTATATTTTTATTATAAATAAAATAAAAATGTTTAAAAACCTTGTTTTAAAAAGTCAGGGTGGTATTTTTAATAAATTGTTTTTTTATTGAAATATCAATTAGTAACTACACTCACAAAAAAAAGTTAGATGACCATCTATTAAAAATATAGAGTATGGCCACGAGCTTGAATAATTTTCTTGTGAAAGGCGTGGTAGAGAAGAATGAGTGTATTTTCTAAAAATCATAACTACATTGCAAATTTTCAACTTTTTCTGAATTAGACTGCGCAGTTTCTGGTATTGAACCTTCGTCAGTGACCCTGTTTTTTGAATATTTGTTATGTTTTTATTTGTTCGATTGCGTCTATATGAAATTTTCTGTACAACCACTGACCGTGGTATAGATAATCTGGGCTCTAATTCCCGCAGTCGTGATCGAAATAATTTCGTATCGGAATTAATTTCGATACTTCGAAATTTTCTGATGATGGCACTCGTTAAGAATCGAAACGATTTTATGTTTCAGTGTTATAAAAGGAAAATCTTAAGAAGTTATACAACACTGTAAAAATGTAAAAGACTAATGAAAAAAAGGTAAACAAAAAACATATGTTTAATTTTTCAACAAACACAAAACAAATTTCAAAGTGGAAAAATATTTTAAAAACTAATTTAAACAAAAAAAATTGATTCAAGTTTCTTTTTCTATTCATCATCATCCGACTCTGACGAAGAGCAAGATTTAAATAAAATTAGAAGGAAAATTCGTGATTCCAGCGACCCATTAAAATTGTCAAATTTTGAGTAAGTAAATATTTTTTTTTTTAATTTGATACAAATGTTAAAATTATATAATTTTTTTTTAAGATTCAAAAACGCTTTTGATTATCAAAAGTAGCATTCAATTATCTCCTTGAGGAGTTGGATTTTGAAGGACATTTGTCTACTGGGTTTCCACCAAAAATTCAGTTGGCTGCAACATTATCCCTTTTGGCAACAAGCAGTTTTCAACACAATGTTGGAAACGACTTCTTAATTTTAATTAGCCAAAGCACTCTTTGTAAAATAGTAAACAGAGTTTTGAAGGAAATGGAACGTAAGCTATGTGGAAAATTCATAAACTTTTCTCCCCGATATAGTGATGAATGTAAAGAATACTTCATGAGAAAATACAAACTGCCAGGAGTTTTGTGAAATAAATACTTTTATATAAATGCTGTTATAAATCTTTTTTATTGCTATTATTATTA
Source organism: Delia radicum (assembly GCA_021234595.1). NCBI lineage: Eukaryota > Metazoa > Arthropoda > Insecta > Diptera > Anthomyiidae > Delia > Delia radicum. The sequence goes on along the minus strand of CM037853.1, from coordinate 19,103,515 downwards.
GTAATTGGGTGCGTGGACGGTACACATTTTGGTATGCAGAAACCGTCTTTGAATGAACACACATTTTTAAACCGGAAGTGTTTCCATAGCCTTAACTCTATGATTGTAAGTAAAAATAATTATTATACCTATACAATGCGTAATTTTATTAAAAACGTTTCTTTAAAGATGATTCGTTTGTATGGAAGGAATCAAGAGAAAGAGATAATCTGGAAGAAGAGTATAACAATCAATTAAGAAATTTTTGGCTCTTGGGTAAATATTGGCAAGTGCCTGCGTTGCATTTATTTTTGGTATATTTCACCTAAAATTATTTATTTATATTCAATTAATAAAATTTACAGAAAATTCAAATATATTGACTTACATTTTCTTTTTTTCCAAATTTATACTTTTCAGAAACGTTAACTCGATAGATAATTTGCTATCGAGTACAATTTCGTATGGTTGCGTTTGAGTACTCGCACGTTATCGAGTAACATCATTCGAAATTTCGATACGTTTTACTCGATAACGGCTGAGAGCATCCCAAAAGAAAAAATTTCGCACGTTCGAGTAGAATTTCGATCGCTATCGACTCCGAGAATTAGCCCCCTGATGTCTTATGCCACATGCACTCGCACTACACGTTAGACAGAGCGCTTTAGCCCTCTGAGCTATCGTCAGGTCGAGTTTTGTTGTGATTAAAACTAGTTTTAATACTCGGTGTTTTTGTTCTTGCATACATAATCTCAGAAGTACAACTCCAACAACACAACATTTCTATTTTTAGAAACTTACCTCACTCTAATGTCCACTGTTCCATTTTCATTTTCATCTATTAAAAATATTTAACTAACGTTCAGCATTTTTTTTTTTTGCTGACCTCGCGTTTTCAGCTAAAATTTTAGTTAAATGCTTTTACCAAGAAACTTATTTTGAACTATGGTTTAACTAATTTACATTGCTACCAAAATTGTGCAGATAAACACATTTATAGCATGGGGAACAAGTAAAAATGCTCAATGTAGATATCGCAGCATCTATGGACGAAGTAGAGAAAAAACTACTACTACACATCAAGCAAAGGCACGCATGTACGGGGTAATAAATATTCTGAATATTAAAAAAATATAAATAAATTAATAAATATATTAAATAAACTAATTTAAAAAATTTACTAAATGAATGTTACTTCGATAAATTTTAAAATTGTAGAGGCAGGCAAAAATAAAATACGATTTGGTGCTACTGTACAAAACAATATTTTGATAAATTAAAATATAAAATACGCCCACGTAGTTGTTTTTAAAAGATAAATGGTTTTTATGATATTTCCACATATTTTTGAATATTTCTTTTTTGTATTTTAGAATTATCTTCATTTGGAAAATGTAAAATTTCGTCATACATATACATTAGAGTGACTTGCCGAAAAAAGTTAAAAAAGTGCCCCTCTGAAAATGTGAATTAGTTTGTTTTATGACTATTCCGAAAAATTTTTGGTGTAGAGACCGCCAATCATGAGCTAGACCGTTTTTAAAAAAGTTTTTTTTTTTTGTTTTTGATTTTTTGGAAAATTTTTGACTTTAACCCACTACACTATATAAGTTATGCACATCATATGAAAGCTTTTTTGAAGACTTGTCTAATAAAAATATAATAATTTTGCAATCACATCAATATATTTTAATAATTTTTAACATAAAAAAGTAAGTAAACACTTTTTTTGCATATTCGCTTAAGTTCGCGATTTACCAAAATTTGGCGGGTCACAATTGACCCTCGTATTTTAAAGATTAAAAAATCACAAAGATGACAAAATAAATTTTTGTTTATGTTTCTAATTGTAATTTATTTACAGTTTAAAATTAATTAAAATTAATTATTTAGTATAAATTCAGATATTTGTATTCCTATTTAAATTGATTTTTTTGTACATATTCAGGAGTATTTTTAAAAAAAGGTATTTTTAATTTAATAGTGTAAATTTTTTTTCCCTCAAAATTATTATTGTGGAAAAGTTTTAAGTTCTAATTTTTACTAAATTGACCTACTCGAAGACTGAAAACGGTTAACGAAATTTTTTTAGAATAAATATAAATTGAATTATTCCTTTTTTATTTTTTTTATAAATTTTGACACAAAGCTGCATTTTTTTTACGTGGGTCATATTTGACCCCAGGTTAACATGGGTTAACTATCAACAGAAAATATAGTATTTTATAATAAAGTTATTACAATCATATAAAAGAGCATATGCAATAATATTGATGACTTGTTTTAAAGTAAAAATGTATTAAAATAAAAAAAAAAAAACCTTGAAATACCCGAGAATCAAAATGCTCTAAAAAAAATTTGCCAACGGATATTTATTTATTTTTATTTATTTTATTTATTTCATTAATCAATCCGAAGCCTAATGAGGCCTAATGATTGATAGATACGTAATTACAATGGCAGAAAATTCATATATACATAGTTCAAATACAATTCAAAGTGATAATTTTACCATAATAATAATTACAAGAAAATTAAATGGAATATAATCATTTAAAAAAATATAAATTTAAAATATTAAAACATTACTTCATTTACACTTAAGCCAAAACGAAAAGATCAAAAAACACAGGTATTCCCCTGTACTTGGCTTATTAATACTTGGCTAATTTAATACTTGAGAGGTGTTTAATAAAATACTTGACAGCAAACACTAGGTTTTTGATTTTTGTTGAATAAAATTTTCAAAAATGCAAAAAGGTTACTTTGAGGTACACCCAAAATATTTATTAATTTTTTTGACACAAAGTTAGGGTAAGTTAGCGATTTTCTGGAAAAGTAATATTTTTTATCTGAGTAGTTATGATTAAACCCAACACAAAAATTACTTTATATATTTTTAATTTTGAAGAAAAAAAATTTGTAATTTTTTTTTAAATTATGCCCATTTTTCCAAGGGGCCCGATTTTCAAGGGCGCTATGCTAGAACTCTAACTTTTTGCGTGGCGTGTTTTGACACCATAACAAATATTTTAAGGGGGGGGGGGGGGGGTGGGTACAGTCAAAATCTCATTTTTATTTTTCGCCCATACAACGAAAGACTACCCTAATGTACATGCTTTCATGTAAGTAATTGGGAATTATAACGTTTTGTCATTTAATTAATAAAATATTTTGTTTATTTCCAGATATTTTATAACACGGCTCTTCTTAACAAACACTGTTTGTTGGGATATGTTGTTTTTACAAAATATATCGACATGTAAAATTGTTGTTTTTCAAATAGTTTATACACTAAAGTAGACAAAAAGAAGCTCATAAATTTCATTTTGTCTGTTGTATGTCTCACTTTGAGTTAAGACAATTATCTTTTGCTATTGCAGACAACTAAAGATTTGGGTGATGCCAATGAAACAATTGTATTGTCTATACAAACAAATATGACAATATCATATTAGATTTTTGGACTTGACGTAGAACAATAGTCTAACAAAATATGGCAAAGTAAAAATGTTATACAAATTTTTTTAGTTTTTTCAATCTATTAAGCTCCCGCAAAAAATTTTGTTGATTTCAACTAGTCGTATTTTATTTGCATTGAACTAATGGCGTTTTCTTTTCTGGCAAAAAATGTAACATTTTGTTTGCCCTTTCTAAAAAATTGCATTTTTTGTGTTCTTTTCTAAAAAATTGACAGCACTTTAAAAAGGAATCATGTTCTTTTAAAAATATGTCGCCCTATTAACATGCAAAAATGTTGCCATTTTCACCCTTTATAAAATGATGGGGTGAAAATGTTGCACTATAAAACAGCTGATTTTATAGTTTTGTTTTGAAAAAAAAAAAAATATTTAAAGACGAAAATTAACAAATTTTGTTTTATAAATTATAATAATTTTAAAAAATATACATTTAAATTGCTAAAAATGCTAAAAGATGCTGTAGTGATATGCGTAAACAATGTTGTTGGGGTACTAATGGATTCTTCCTCATCATCAGATGAAGAGGAAATGTGTGTTCTGCAGGAGCGAAATATTGTGCTTGCATCAATTCCTGAATCCATTTTAAATAAAAAAAAAATAATTAATTAAAAACAATTTGAATGCCAATTTGCAATTTGCCGCTTTTTTATTTTTCAACTTGTTTTCTTGTATACAAATCAGCTGTTCTAAAGCAGGGCAGCATTTTTGTATAAATTCATGTTTTATTGTGACTATGAATATGGCAACATATTAAGAGGGTTATGACAACATTATTTAAATGTCACTTATAAAAATGCAACATTTGTTTGTCAGAAAAGAAAACGCCATAAGTGTCAGCTAAATATTTTGCTGAATTTACTAATTTTTGCACTTTTGCTGACTCAACGAACTTTTTTCCTAACTTTACGGACTTGTTTTTGAGTGTATATATAATATATGCACAGAGAAAGAAAATTATAATTAAATTCTTATTATAAAAATGAAGATTCACATCCTACTTTTTACAAAAAAAAATTGAATTAAGTACGAATTTTATTAAATTAATTATGGTTTCAGTTAAATATAAAAAAAAATGTTTTAAAGCAAACAAAATTTAGCTTAATTTCAAAGCTGTTCGATTGTAACTTAACGTTGTTTCAGCTTGATTTTAATTTTTTTCTTCTAAGTGTTTATATAGGAAATATAAGAAATTTATTATTGATTATCAATAAATGAGGTATTTCAAACAATAAATTTTTATTGCTAATTTTTTAAATTCCTCTTTTTATAATTAAATAATGAAAGAAATATATATATATATTAATATTAAACTTCATATTTCAAATTTTTGATCACAGCAGGTTGTTGAATTGAAAAAGATTACACTGAAAAAAAAATCATATTTAAATCAATTATTATATCACAGTTGAATTAACATCTTAATTTTTTTTAAATCATTTTTAAATTGATTCTAATTAAAGTTTAATTATTAAACTTTTTAGTATTAAATTTAATGTGTCAACATTTAAGATTTTTTTAAGCATTTTCAAAATAAGTTGAAATAGATTTTAATTTAATAGAATACAGTGTTTTCATTTCCGTGTTTTTGACAAAACATGTGTTTTGGCAAAAAAAAAATGCATTGGAAAACATATATGGTAGAAGGGAAAGCATTCCCAATTTTTTTTTTAAGCACTGTCATTACTTAACTAACAACTTTTTTTTAGCAACTTTTTTTTAGAAAAAATTAGCTAAAACGAAAAATAAATAGTTAAATCTTGCGGCTAGATAGCAAGATGGCAAAAAAAATCGCTATATCTAGCAGGAAAATAGCTAAAATGGCAACCTTGCATATATTCTTTAACTGGATTGATTTTTATTGTGAATTCAGTGATGCAAAACTTGGCACAATAGGGCCATTTGTGGCACTTTTGACTGCTTGATGGTCCTGTGGTACTTTCTTATCTATTTTGGCCCTTTCAGCTCAAAATTGAACTAACTACTTTAAACCGCTTATTTCAGACTTTTACGAAATTTACCTGATTTTTTTTATTTGATGAGAGTATATGCTAGTTCCTTAGAGAATTAACAACGGGGAGTTGTTTAATTTTTTATAAAAATCGCATTCAAAATCATATATTTTTGTACCAGGAGGTCAGGTTTTAAAATTTTTGAATGCAGGACGATAACATTTTTAAATATTTTTATATTTGTCCAAATTTTTAAAAGAAGTGCCGCAATTCATTTTTTATTAAAAAAAATGTGTTCTTGGAGGCTTTTTAAATGTTATGTTATCGCAAGAGCGGAAATAATTTATGAGAATTCATAAAATATGTTAAACTTTATTGTCAGAGCAGTGTTGCCAGCATAAAGCATAAAATCGTCAAATTTTCCAATAAAAATCGTCAAAATCGTCATTTTATTTTCAAAAATCGTCAAAAAATCGTCAAAACAAAAAATATTTGTTACAAGTGGGATAAAGTTTTAATAAAAAAAATAATAATAATGTAATTCACATTTCAAGTGCTCATGTACTATCGGTGTAATATAATACGATTTTTTATACTTTTCTGTAATTTAAATTTCGAAAATCATGATATTTTATAACGAAAGCACTTTACCACTTTAACTGTTAATTCCTTCTACATAATTCTGTAAACACCACTTCAGTAGCACAATTTTTAAATCTTAAATTCTTTTACATAGTTTAGAAATTCTTTAAAAATGTTATTTTCTTTAATTATTAAATTTGGACTTCCATTAACAAATTAAAGTTTCAAATTGCATTACATGTGATGACATAGTTTAATACAATAAATTGTGAAATTTTTGATTATTTCATATTTTTTATTTTGGGTTGGTTTTTAATATTGCTAAAAATTATTTATTATTTTATTCATTATTTATATTATTATTTATTTTTATTTAAATATTGTTTATTACTGCATGTTTTTCCATTTTCGAATAAAAATTGTGAATATCTGAAGTTTCACTTTGGAACACTTTATTTATATTATTATTAGGACTGTTTTTTAAGCACCGGATTTATTTTTGGATCTATAAATGAGAATATTCGAACTCGATGTTTGTTTCGCAACAACTTGGATGTTTTTTTTTTATTTAAAAAATATTTTAATTTTTATCTCAATCTTACACTAATTAAACTTTATATAAATATTAAAAAAAGCAGGGTTGACATTCAATAACTTTTCATAATAACGATTGGCTATCACAGTAACTCTAATAGCGGCATGGAAATTTAAAAAAAGCGATTCCGTTAAATACATGGTTCTTCTTATGTAACCTGTTTGATTTTGAAATATCTGGAACTAGTTAAAGTAAAAATAACGCTAAAATACCGAAACGACGATTTATAACGTTATTTTGTTGATGTAACAAAATTTAATGGGTAGAATTTTGAAATAAACCCAGTAAAGACACATGCCACTATTGGAATCGTAGCATTAAAATGTTCGTAAAGGCATTGGTGTGGCCGTGACAGGCAACTGTCATTGTAATGAAAAGGTAGTGTTTGCCAACCATGAAAAAAGTAAGCATATACTCAGGGAACTTCTGCTGTAAATATTTGTCGTTGTTGTCAGTTGTAATACACTATCTTTATTTTTAAGTGAAAAAACAGTCATTTGTAGAAGAAATTTCATTTTTGACTACAATTGTAGTTCATTTAAAAAACAAACCACATTAAATTACAGTATTATGATTTTACATTCATTTTATACAGTATTTTTTTTTTTTATTTAAAAAAATAAAACAAATTAAGGTTTGTTTATATTTTACTGCACTGACTGAACCACTCATTAATAATACAATTGTAGTTAATTTTTCGAACAGTAAAAAACAAATGACTATGTTAGTTGAATTTACTAAAATGTTAGTCGTTTTATTTTTCAGGTGAAATTTCATTTGTTTTCAGCTGCATTTGCAGTGATCTTTACCGTTGTTAAGTACAAAAAATAAATTAAAATAAACCTACTATGAATTCACAAAATAACTTTTTTGCTAAACTTTTAATAAAAAATAGTTTTTAGTTTTAACGAAATAATAAAAATCCAAAAATAGATCCGGTGATTTTTTAATAATAGTAAATAAACATGTTTTGCTGACATATTAAACGTTTGTCAAAAAATCGTCATTTTGGAAGCAAAAATCGTCAAATCGTCATTTAGTAATTTAGGTACTAAAAATCGTCAAAATGACGATAAATCGTCAAACCTGGCAACAGTGTGTCAGAGGGGTTTGTCTTGCATTTTTAAAAAAGCATTAAAATGACGAACTCTAATTAACAAATTAATATTATTTTTATTTTAGTAAAAATCTAATAATCGAATTTTTAAAAAAAAATATGGCCCTACAGTGATGATAAATGGGATTTTCAAATAGTACCAACCAGCATAAAAAATAGTACTAAATACAAGTTTTTATTGTAAATTAATGTTTTTAAAATTTATTTGTATATAAAAACAAAATTTAATTGATTTTAGTTACAGAATTTATAAAAATTATCAGGCTATTTCTTAAATTCACCTTTTTTTGCAAGGAAATCTATTTCATTACCCATTCGATTTTAGAATCACAATGGAAATTTGAAGATGTTGGCAATGGCCTTTTTTCAATTGTACTTTTTTAAGATGTTTATTTTTCACTTTTCGAACACTTTTTTTTTTACTCGAACTCAAATAAAATCATCTTTAATCAATTTCATTTACAACGATTGGATCCAAATAAATACATTTGATAAATGTTAATTTATGAATGGGTAATTGAATTAAATGTTGAATCTTGCAGTTTCTCTGAAGTTTCTAAAAATAGAATTGTTGTGTTGTTGGAGTTGTACTTCTGAGATTATGTATGCAAGAACAAAAACACTGTGTATTGAATAAAACTAGTTTTAATCACAACAAAACTCGACCTGACGATAGATCAGTGCGCTAAATTTGGCATTAGAAATCAGTTTAACTATACCACGGTCAGTAATTGCACAGAAAATTTCATATAGACGCAATCGAACAAATAAAAACATAACAAATATTACATTATTCCAAAAACAGGGTCACAGGGTTAAATACCAGAAACTGCGCAGTCTGATTCAGGAAAATTGAAAAATTTACAATGTAGTTATGATTTTTAAAAAATACACTCATTCTTCTCTACCACGTCTTAAATAAAATTGCATATTAATTATAGTATTAATTGCAATTGTGTGAAAAAGACGTTAAAATTCAATCTTTTATTTTTATTTATGTGTAAAAAGTACTAAAAGAGTCCTTTTCCGGATCAAATAGTACCAAAAAAACTACTAAAAGAGTATTCAAATTCAATCTTTAATTTTTATTTATGTGTAAAAAGTACTAAAAGAGTACTTTTCCGGATCAAATAGTACCAAAAAAAGTACTATAGTACTAAGTTTATCATTCCTGTGGCCCTATCAATGGTATTTTGGCCCTTTTAAATTTGGCCCAAAACAAAAAAACTAAAATGCATCACTGTTGTGAATCTATATTCAATTCAAATATTTATTAAAAATTAGTAATATCCCCCACAAAATATTTTTGAAATAACTTGTCCCCAATACCAACAAAAAAATCCCCAAATTTGGGGACAAAACCCCCAAGTCCTGCAATCCTGCAGTTTGGTGATATCTCTCTTCCCTGTTTTTTTTTTTAAAGACTCTTCAAAAGGGAAGAAATATATTGTGATATAGTGATAAAAGTTTAAGATAAGTGAATTTATTAATTAATGTCGGGACGGCGCGAACGCCATTCCCGGCTACCAAAAATTTTACGCACGAGTTATTCACATTAGGAATAATCGCGGAGGTCAGCCCAATCGAAGTGCAATGATCAAGCCTCACTCTGGGGGAACCGCCTTCATGATCACGGATAACCCCTACGCCAGGTAAGTATGCTTTTTTCAGCTCAAACTAAACTATTTATGTGAACTATAAAATAAACTAAATGAGAATTTCATAGCTACTTATAAACATTATTATTATAAGTAGAAATAACAAGAAATATAATAATATATTTTTGAAAAAATACAACAAACAAAATCTCAAAACATCCCTCAAATTTTAGGGTGATTTTTATTTACTTTAGTTCAATTGCAGTTTATAGAACTGCTACTATGCAATGTACAATACGTATGTTGTGATGGTGGTGGTGGTTTTTTTTATGTATCTTTTATTGATTTTTGTTTTTAATAATCGGCATGTTTAATACACATTTGTTTGAAAAGAATATTTTCAATTGAAGCATTTTAAAGACGTAAAAAGTTGTTAATAAGTTTTGAGCAATTGAAATAAATATAATTAAAATTCTAATGTGTTACAAAATGCCAAAAACATGTCATATAAAACTCGTTCATTAGAAATGCTTTGAGGCTTTTAGATTAATTTCAATTTTAATAATGTTGGATATCAATCAAAACATTTTTGTTTGTAGTTGTTAAGTGTTTTTTTTTTCTACAAAATTAAAAAAAAATTATTAGATTATAAAGTTTGATGCACGATGACCTTGAGCAAAAATTATTGTTTAATAGAAATTTGTTTTGAAATATTTAAAAGAAAAAAATTCTACGTGTCTAGTAATGATAGAATTACTAAAGAAGGATTAAAAAAATATTTGTATGTATTTAAATCTCATTTAGAAAAATGAAGTCGTAATATAATCTTTTATGAAGAAATATTAATTGAACTAAAATCTGCAAACTAGCAAAACAAAAAGTATGTGTCTTAAATCTTTTGTTTTGTTCCGTCCATTTGTTATATGAGTAAAGGTTTGTGTCTTAAGTCTTTAGCTTCTATAACAAGATTTAACAGAAGATAATTTTATTTAATATTTTGAATTTCATATTGATCATAAAAGTTGTTTAGGCTTTTTTAAACCTATTGTTTAATGATAAATACACTAGAAAAAGGATAAAAAACAGTTGCTTACCTAAAATAACTTCAAAATTATTTGACACTTATTGAAACTGACTTTAGATGCCTCTTATTTCTCAAAGTTTAATGAATTGAGAAGAACGCTGAACAGGATTAGGTTGACTGTACTTAAGAGCTATGAAAAGTCAAAAAGAATTGATGGTCTTTTAAATCTCGAAAAATTAAAAAAATGACTTGAAACTTAAAAGAGTTTTTTATTCATTTTATTTTTTTGCTCATAGTTTTTACCTTTCACATCTTAACCAATACATAATGAACTCACTAGACTTAGGAGATACATTCACTGAAAAATTAATTTCCATATCGCTGTTTGGTGAAACGTTGTATGGTGGTTTACAAGTGAAACCAAAATTTTTCGATTTTTTAACTTTCGCACTTTTTTCCGTAGTGTTTTTGTGCCGCTTAATGGAATTTAGTTTTGAGAACAGTATTAGAAAAATTTTGTAATTTTATATAGTTTGAGGTATACCAAGTTAATGTCAGCGCAGCAATAATGGGACACGAACATCACCAACTTTTACGCAAAATTTTTTAAAAATGTATGGTTTTTGAGTCTGACATTCACAATTATTTTTGAAATTGGCTAGCGTATTGCGTGAACTGAAATACTTTGTAAATAGAACATCCGAGCCAAAAAGATATTTTAAAAATTTCAAATGCAAACATTTTAAAACTTTTTAAAAATGTTGTGATATTTAATTATTTTAGAAAAGAAGAAAAGTAAACATTTTTTTTTAATTCGATTCCCGGTGACGACAACATCAATTTAGAAAAATAATATGTATGAGTTTTCTATCACTTATATGTATTGCTGCGCCCACCTTCGGTGTTCCCATAGCACATAACCCCACCGAAGTAAAATAATGAAACAAACAGCTTCAATAAATTCGCCTACTCTACATTAGGTGGCGAGCAACAACTGTTTTAAGACTTATCATCTCGCGCAATTACAGTGTTGCCATGTTTGAAGCCCTTCATCTTCCACCACCTTTCATCTCTCCACTATCCCCTTTCCAAAGAAAGCAACACATTAATTAATAGGAAGAATTTCCTGAGTGTTGCTTCTCTATTTAAAAAAAAAATTATATTAATTATCAAATCCGAAAAGATTAGTTACTGCCTTTTTTAATGGATAGGCGTCATCAGTGATTTTCCATTTAAAATATAATATAATTATCAGATTGTCTCTATATGATAAATTTTTTCAACAACCTACCGGCTGTAAGAATCAAACCTGCGGTTCTTCTTACATTACAAATGTAGCAATACCAAGTCATGACCGTTTATCGTTCACACCCAAGTATGGCCTCGAATGTAATGCAGCTAAATTGCAGTTTTCTTTCCTATTAGCTTTTTATGTTATTGTATATTATACTCAGATGTGACCAATACTAACAAACACAAATATTCTATTTTTAGATATTTTGTTTATTTTTCTATTCCCTCCGTCTCTATTTCACAGCGTTACCAGATTGACGTATGGTTTTTATGTTCGGGGTAGCAACCTTTTAATTATTTTAATTCGCATTTTTTTATAAAAATATGGTTAGGTTTTTATTGTGAATCCTTACGACAGACTAAATTTATAAATTGCAAAAAACTTAAATTTTTTCATTCATATGCGGGTACTGGGCTAGTTCTTTGCCAACACATTTTGATTTCTGACAACTAAAGCGCTGTATAAATTCCGCCAAAACGTACTTCAAATAAAAGACTGAAATTAGCTTAATACTAAAATGCAAAAGGCATCACAAATTCTAAGGACTTTCAATTTTCATAACCTCAAAATGCATTCTTATAAAAAATTTGTAATTTTGCAAATTTAAAATAACTTAGTATGATTTTTTGCAATTAAGTAGCCCTAAATCCAAATAAATATCTTTAAACTGGCTGAAAAAATTGGTGTTTTCTAAAATAATCGTGGTTAGCTTTTTCAAAATATAATATATGACAAAAACCACTTTTGACTTTTTATATTTTTTTGAAATGTGATAAATGCAATGAGATTTATTAATTGATTTAGCTGTTATTTCATATAAATCTAAGAAAAAACTGTAATTATAATTTTTTAATTTGCTTGAAACTTAAAACCGGCATAATTTTTGCGCCGTTAAAGATAAATGATTAAAAGTTTGATATAGTTTTTATTAAAAATAAAAATTATGTTTTTTTTACCTTTAATTGTGCAATGAAAATGAAAATTATTCATTTCGAGGCCATACTCTATATTTCTTTATTAGGATAATGTCCTAACCAATAATCTATAGAGTTTTTTTGTTTTCAAATTTATTATTTGACCATTTCAGGAATGTGTTGATAGATCTATTTCGGAATTTTCTCGGTTCCCATAATCATAAATGATTAACGCGAGCGGATTTAGCATGCTTAAACATCGGCTAACAAACATATACGCAAAAGGTTATTCATGTCATACACACAGAGAAAAATTTAGCTATTTGCCAACTGAAATTCGGTTACTACGACTCAAATTCGATTATTACGAATTTCAGAAGTTTAACACAATTTAAATTGAGTTCTCACATTCAACTGAATTTTAGATGCAATACCCAAAATATTCATAAATCTAATGTAAATATCGTTGTACTAACTGAATTTGTAAGTTTTTGCCATTAATATACACTTTTCAATTCGGTTGGCACTTTATTCCTCTGTGTGAACAAAACAAAAATTTGTTTAAATATTTTACCTCAAAGCAATGGCTATGCAATGCTCTCACCCTCTGTTAACACCTTGTGCCTACAAACAGGAAACGGTCCATTTTTAAGTAAAAATAAAGCTAAATTGAAAAAAATGTTGCTCATACCATAACAAATATGTTAAAATCTATCAGCAGCAATATTAAAAACTATCAATTTAACAATTTAAATTTGCGAAAATATATTCTATTTCTTATTTGCAGCCACATGTTATATATTTGTTCTCTGTACACAGAAAGAACTAAAAACGGGTTTCAATTAAAAATTTTGTTGAATCAATTAATATTTTAATTGATTTTGCACCTACGACTGAAATGATAGTATTAACTAAAAAAATTTGCAGACAGTTTATTAAAACTCTTTCAATTAAAATAATAATAATATCAATTAAAAGAGTTATTGTTTTTCTTTACAACCTCAATTAAAAAGTTTAGTTAAATTGATTAAAACTTTAATTGAAACTTGAGAAGAAAACAATGGTATTGAAAACTCGTATTTTTTTATTTTTGTTATATGCCCCCATTAAATAAAAAAAGAAATGTAGGGTTTGTAAATTAAATTGACATTTTATTTATAATAAAATTAAAGCTTTTTAATATAAAAATGTATTATAAGAAAACAAATAAAAGCAAAGACAAAATTTTTTGTTTTGCTTGTCTTGTCTTGAACTTTTTCTTGTAAATGAATTGCTTTCTTAAAAAAATCACACACAACTTTAAAATGATAGTTTAATGACACTTAAACTTATTGAAAATTTAATTATTTACAAAATGAATAGTTTAATTGTCCTTTTTCGATAAGGTTTATTTAAATCCACATGTGCACTTTTATTACCACAGATAAAACACGAAACTAAATTAAGTTTTCGTGCGTACACGAATATCTCAACAAAAAGAGTGTTGCAAACTCTAGTGAAATAACTACGATTTTGCGTGTATTTGAAATCGGTAAACTATTCAACTTATTAAAAGTTAATTATTTGCGATTTTTTTTTCTTTTTATTTATAAATTAAATAATATATTGATATAATTAAACCTTTGTTTGATTATTTAATCTAAATAATATAAAAAAAAATAGTTTGCCAAATTTTTAAAAATTTTCTTTACATGTTGTCAACACTGTGTGGATATATTTGAAAATTCAATAAATTTTTTAATTGAATCAGTTAAAAAAATTGTTTAAATTGCCGTTGATATTCAAACAATCGATTAATTAGATATTTTTGGCCCATAATTTTTTCTGTGTAACTGAATGTATTGCAGTCTCTATATTTTCTAAACTCTTTGCTCAAAGTGTCGTAAATTTTAGATTGTTAGTAGCCGTATGATCATCTAACGATAAATTGTTATATTCTTGGGAAACTGAAGAGAGAAATAATTGAAAAAAGTTTAAATTATAAAAATGCGAAATAATTTAATTTCATAAAAAATTTTAATTCCGTTTTAAATTGGCCAATTCATGTCACTTCATTGAAACAATCAATTACTTAATCCCCATAGCATTGAAGAGATAAATTTTCCATAGATTTGAAAACAATGGTCGCCTTTTCTTCTTCGGTTTTACTTCCGTTAAAGATATTGAAATAAATTCTTTTAAAAAAATTACAATTATATTTTCATGTCCAGTGCTGATTTACTTCCTATTTTATATTAAAAAGTAATGATTAATATTAATTTGATATCAATTAATTATTTAGTAACCGTCCCTTTTGTCAGATATCTGTCATACATTTTGGTACTCAATACAAATGTTATTTAACAAAATTTATAATATTATTAATGTAATATCATTATAAAAACATTATTTTATTGTTTCCCATATTAATCATTTATAAATGGCCTGGGTTAACTGAACTTTATTTATTGTAAATCGAAAACTTTGTTTCAATAAATAACACCTGCTACAAAATTTAGAGGAAGGTTTTTTAGGGACAATTCACACGATATTCATCCATATCTACTATTTCCCAGTATTGGTGATACGAATTGTCAAATTATAGTAAATTCTCTTTTGAAAATGACAAAATACTGGGAAATAATAGTAATGGGTAGACAGGGGTGGATAGCGTGTGGTGATACGAATTGTCAAATTATAGTAAATTCTCTTCTGAAAATGACAAAATACTGGGAAATAATAGAATCATGTAGACAGGGTTTGATAGTATGTGGTGATACGAATTTTCAAATTGTAGTAAATTCTCTTTTGAAAATAACAAAATACTGGGAAATAGTAGATAGCGGTAGCCAGGTGTAGATAGTGTGTGGTGACACGACTTATCAAATTATAGTAAATTCTCTTTTGAAAATGCCAAAATACTGGGAAATAGTAGATAGGGGTAGCCAGTGGTGGATAGCTTGATACGAATTGTTAAATTACAGTAAATTCTCATTTGAAAAATGACAAAATACTGGGAAATAGTAGAAATGGGTAGACAGGGGTGGATAGCGTGTGGATAGTGTGTGGTGATACGATTTATCAAATTATAGCAAATTCTCTTTTGAAAATGACCAAATGCTGGGAAATAGTAGATTTGGGTAGGGTTATATACTTGGAACAAAAAGTCGACTTTTAGACTTTTTGTACGAATTTTAAAAGTGGACTTTTCGACTTTTCGACTATTCGACCTTGTCGTTTTGTTTTAAAATTTGATTTTTTTTTTAATTTGATTTTACATTTTTTTCTAAAAAAAAATTCGCGAAAACTTATTTTTTTTTTATTGTTTTGGGGTTAATTGGCATCTTAAAGTAGAATTTACCCAGCAAAAAAAGTGCTTCCAAGAAGGGCTTGTGGAAGGCCTTCTTTGAACCCGAAGCGCTTGCTGAAGGCCTTCCAGAAGGCATGATTTTTGTTCGTGATGTCCCACTTGGTAGGTCTCTTTTAAGCAGGTGAGAAGCGCTTCTAGCATGTGATCTAAGAATCACATGATAGGTTAGGTTAGGTCGAAAAGAGGATTCGGAGAAGGGAAATACTTCCCTAAACCGACTCAAGTTCCTGAGGACTTACACTTAAGCCAGAATGTCGGCTTGTTGTGCGCTCTAAACAATCGGTTCTATGTCCTATGTCACCTTACTATCCCAGGAACTCCGTCGCACTGACGAAATTCCTCAACTTCTTCCATCCTATGCCCCTAAGATCCCCCAATGTGGATATTGGGTCACTGGATAGTATTTCGACCCGGATCACGGCAAATGCCGGGCATTCACAGAGATAGTGTTCCAAGGTCTCCTCGTCTTCCCCACAGGCCCTGCACACTTCTGAGTCCGCCCTACCAATACGGTGGAGATGGGCCCGAATCACATGATAGAAGCGCTTCCAGAAGAGCTTCGATGAGCGATTCTTCCTTTAGGGAAGCATAATATAATGCCTTCCAGAATTGCTTAATGGAAGGCCTTCTTTTCTGCTTCATTGCATGCCTCCTTCACTGCTTCAAAAGAATGCCTTCAGGAAAGCACAATATAATGCCTTCCAGAATAGCTTCATAAAAGGCCTTCTTTACTGCTTCATTGCATGCCTTCTTCACTGCTACTTTTCATGCCTTCTTTACTGATTCAAAAGAATGCCTTCGGGGAAGCACAATATAATGCCTTCCAGAATTGCTTAATTGCATGCATGACGGCGAAGCGATTCTTTGGAAGCACTGAAAAGAAGTTACTGCTTACCAAATCGAAATTATTTTTTGCTGGGTATGCTCTATTCGTAATGCCAACAAACTCAAATTTTTTTTTTTGTTGAAATAATCTCTAAAAAAATTCCAAAACTTTGCAAATTTTTAAGACAAAGTACGAAAAAAAATACTTTTAGGCATTTCTTCACATTTCACTATTAAAAAATTTCCGTTTTTTTTAAATCTCAAAAGTCGTGCCCGATAATAAAAATTTTAATGTTAGCGAAAAAGATGTTTTGTGCCATATTTAACGATTTTGTTGTCAACAATGGATTTATGTTTCTCTATTGTGTTATCCATTAAAACTTAATTTAATTTTAAGCCATAAATATATGAGGAATAAAAAATTCGAATAGTCGAAAGCAAAAATCGACTTTTCAACGTTTTCATTAGAAGAAAATCGGTTTTTTCGATTTTTTCGTAAAGAGAAAGTCGTATTAAGCGATTAGTCGAAAGTCGATTTATAGAAATCTGGATATGGGTAGACAGGAGTGGATAGCGTGTGTTAAGTCTATAATATTTATTAAACTATTATTAAATTCAAAAATCAACAATAATTTTGTAACGGCCACTTTTAATCAACAAAACGAATCAAACTAATCTAACATTAGGGTTTACCTGTTACAAGTATTTTGTTTTAGCACAGACAACAATCAGTTTCAAAAGCACAGTGTGGCATTTTTTAGTATTAATAACGGTGTTGTCATTTTGGTGCTTTTTAGTTCGTATCAAGTAATTTGTTATGTATAACGGTTTAAGAAAAATGGACAATGATCCGCTTTTATGGTTGCTTCGCATAATCATATCACTAACGTATAAGTGTTCTTTAAAATTCTAGACTTCGGAAATTTCCACCTCGTCAAGGCCTAATCAATGTGTGTTTCATATGAGTAAGTTGGATTTATTCGCAAATAAATCCATTTTCCAATAAATAAATTGCTCTCAAAAACATTAATATCTCAGTAATTTTTCAATACGACGCACAGGAAAAAAACATGAAACAACATATTTCTGGTTGCGCTGAAGCAGAAGATATTTTTTATAACAAAAATCCGTAAAACAAATAACCGCAAGAAAATATAACAAAAAACAATTTAAATTCTGCAACAAAATTGTAATTAAAAAGACATCAGGAAACAAAAATTGTAAAAGGTTGGAAAAAACTTAAAAAACAACTCAATATTTTGTAAAGCCAGAAGATCTAAACAAATATTTACACGAGCGCTCGAAGATTGAAAATCTGAAAAATTGTAAAATAGCCAAAAACGACAAATTACTCTTTTCTTAAGAACAAATGTTCCGAATTTTATTTTTTTTTTTTTCATTTGAAGTGTTTGAATTTTTTTTTCAGATTCTATTCGATATAAAAATTTTTTGGTTAACGGTCACTTTGATGACCGTAAAATGAAAAATTCCGAATTTAACACCCATACTTTTACTGAAGTTAAAGAAGTTTTAATTTGGAAAATTATGAATTTTTACATTTAAGATTATCAAAAGTAAATAATGTTTAATAATTTGATCCACGAGTATTTTTTTTTAGTAGCCTGGAAATCTTGAGTAGGCTTTTGCAAAAATATGATACTAGAAAAAATAAATGTGTTTATGTTTCATATCCTAATTTTTCGGATAAAATCCATCTCATCTCATCCCGAACCCCTTCAAAAAATTAGAAAAATTTCTTTAAAATTTTCAAAAAGATGTGTGTTCTTGTATTTAGCTTTAGTCTGCCTACCTGAACATATATTTGTTTGAAATTTGACCACATTAATAACCACTATAAACGTTTAGTCTTTATTCACATTTAATTTCTATTAAATTCAAATATTTTATTTTGTCTTTAATTTAATTAATAGACAATTACTTTGACAAGCCGGTGACAACACAAAACTGTATATTGTTAACTATTTCATTCTGCGTATATCTTTCAATCTATTAATGTGCTTATCGGCACCATTTTTTTAGCAAAATAAATTAATAAAGCATTAGTAAAATATTAGTAAAACATTAGTTCAAAATAGTTAAGTGCTGAATAAGTATAACTAAAATTGTAGCTAAAAACATAATTTAAAAAATACTTTTTAAAAGTATTTTTTAATTTTCAACCAATCTATAGTCGGTATGCCCGACTTTAACTTTTTTACTCGTTTTTCTAATTAATTTCTGTAAAAATTTCTTAAATTTTATAGAAATTTTAAAATGTAATTAAGGTGGCCCGCAATACTTTTTTTACCTCAAAATGTGTCCGTTTTTGGCACGCAACGAAAAAAGTCTTGCCAGAACTGTTATAGGGTATAAAATAAGGGTATAAATGGTTATAAAAATTTTTGTTTTCTTGAGTACTTTAACCCTGTATACAAAATTATCTAGTTTTCGTAATTAAAAGACAAGTTTTCCTACAAAAACAAATTTTGTTTTGCTTTTCTACAGAAATCTGCGAGTACGTGTCGGTATACCTTGCTTGTACTGACATATTATGTATTCTGAATAATCCTCTTACAAGGGAGGTATCCCGACCTGAACTTTGGATATGTTGTAAAGGAGAAAAACCATACATATATTTTTTTTAGCTGCCCGATCCCGATCCCAATTAAAAATTATGGTAAAAAATTTATTTGTTTTTTTATGAAGAATTGTCTTTAATCTATATGGGTAAAAAAAACGATACCCATATTGCCTATATAGTGGACCCAGAGTTGTCCCATTTTTGAATTATTTGAAATGTGGGAAAAAGCATCTTCGGGAAAAGTCGCATTAAAATCAAACGGTTTCGAATATCCGAAAACGCTTAGACACCCCCTCGATTAAATTAAATAGGCATTGATATGCATTATTTTTTGCTTAATGCAACTAAAATCTTAATAAAACGCCAGATTTAATGTAACTCAAAACACATTTTATTGAATAACAAAAATACTTAAAAGTACAGTAGTGTCGTAAACCTTTCATTTGATACTTAATTTGTCTATAGTTATTTTTAATAGAACAAAATAAACCGAAAAACGTAATATTTGGTCATTTTTGACGCCACATATAATGCCTAAACATGAGATTGGGCAACCAAAAAAAAAACACGGATCCCTTAAATTTTTATTCTCTTCCACATATAATATCTGCCGGTCTAGGTCGGGTACCTCACTTATTAGTTTATTTTGTAGCTTTTATCAGAGTAAATTGCTATTTTCAATAAACTTACCCAAGCCGCTAACTTCTTAATTGATGACTTTTTATTATTACACAAACATAAACTGTAACCAAAAACCGCAAAATAATCAACATTGTCCAACTTTAACCTTTGCTAACTTTTTTATTTCATGGGATAGGGTGGCATATTATAACTTTAATGAAAGCTAGTGGAATTGGCTATCAATTTTTATGCGCTCTTTTATTTACAAATATTTTTACAGTTTTATGTATATGAGTGCAGAAAAAATTCTTCTATTTAGAGTTATTTTTCTATAAAATCCTTTTTTTTCTTCTCAAATATATGTATTTTTGTTTTTGTGGAAAGTTCTGAAATGTAAGAGAGATTTTTCTTAAGAAAAAGTTTAAAGTTTCCGCTAGTTAATACAATTTAAAGATTCTAAAAAGGGCTTGTAATTTAAAATCAATCTATATCTCTTGCCTAAACATTTGCACTGTGCTATGCAGAAAATTCATTCGTGAAATGACCTAGAGTAGGTTGTAAGTAGGGAATTGCCGGGATTTACGTAATAAATAATTATTAAGGTTTCGACAGTGACAGATTCTTTTGTTTAGGGAAAACAAAATGTATGGTGTGTAATTCAATTTAAGGATTACTGCTGAAATTTAAATTCCAGAAAACATCGATTCTTGAATTTAAACATTTTTAGGATTCTCTGACACTTTTTTACCATTAAAAAAGAAAATATTAAGAGTTAAAATTATCATTTAAATTTTTCTCTAAAAGCTATAGGGTTTGAAGGACTAAGGGGTCTTAAAGTTCCTTAAATGAAATTTTGATATATTGACTTTAATATTAGAGCTGAAACTACATACATTACTTAATTAATATTTTGAATTATTTAGTAATTTCTAAAAAAAATGGTTTAAAATTAATTATATTGAATGCAATGGGTAAATCAAATTTTTACCGTTCATATATATTATGAAAGGGATTTTAATAAGTTTTCTAATCACATGAACGATAATTTGATCGATCCTATAACAAACTAAGAAAATGTATCGTAATCAATATTTTTACTTTAGCGTCTTACATCAGGTCAATACAAATATTTAATTTAAAGCCTGGTAAAATGAGATTAATCAAAAAATTCGCTCAAAAAGAGATAAAAAAACTTAAAAATCCTGGAGCGCATAAAACAAAATTTCAAGCCCAAAAATAAACGTCAACATTTTTCATATAAAAAAAAAATATTATTCAGAATTAAATATAGAAAAATAAATTATAATTAAATAATATAAAGTGATATTTTATAAAGCAATTAATATTTTCAGAATTTTAGTTAGTTTTTTAATTCATTTTCACAAATTTAATACATGTGTTTTATTAGCAGCTGATGATTTGATAGTTTTACCATTTCGCCCTAAGAAAAAGTATGGGTAACTTTTGGTAAGAAGAGCAACACAATAACACTCTCATCAACGATCTCATTTGCGCAATTTTAGACAATAAAAACGCTTTGTGGTAAAATTTGTTTGCCGCTGGTGCCCGCGGTAACGTACGTCGAACAGACTTATTAAGTTTGTTCGATAACACAAACATTTGTACAAATTCGTACAAGTTTTTACTGGAAGGTGTTCGTTTACCCAATACTCAGTAAGAAAATAGAAAAGAGAGAGAGAGAGCGAGAGACTAAAATGACAGTTCGATACTAAAACACAAAAAATTACAGATGTTTCACTATTTTTTCGAAAACCTATTCGCTAACATAAAACATAAAACGATATCTTTAAACAGTATTCTTTTGACGTATATCTGTTTTAAAATTAGGTGATCGTGATCCTGGTTTTTCTAAAAATATATAATTTCTTTATATTAATAATATAAATATGTAGATTTTTTTAAAAACAATTGAAATTTTCATTTTTTTTAACTTTTTTAAGAGAATATACAACTTTCAAACGATTTTAACAAATGAAGTCACAATCTACTCAGGAAAAATTAATTTTAAGAATATTGTTGCTTTAAAAGATGATTTGGAAAAAAACCATCGTAGCAGCTGAAAAAGTTTGAAAAAATTGTAAATTTAAAATGTTAGTTCTTAAAAAAATCTCTACATATTTATAATACATAATTAGCGATAGAAATCATATATTCTTGCTTTGTTTTGCATATAAACAGACGTAAACTATATTTAAAAAGTATTTGTTATAAATTAAAAGTGTATAATTAGTACGTAATTAAAGTTTTTAAATTTTTTTTCGACAGAAAATTTATTACTATTTTCATTCAAAATCATAATTTGGTGCAATTAATAGTTTGATTTTTAAATTTAATTATATATTTCACGAATTCAAGTGGTTTTTAGTCTTATTTAACAGATTTACACAAAAAAAAATATATGTTTGTTTACATGTCTTTTTTTCTAATTGTGTACGTTCAGTGAAGACTATTTGCTTAAAACATCGATTCCGTTATTTGGTCATTCGATTGGTATGTAATTTTCTTTTAAATACCATATAAAAATTCAAAATCTTTTGAAAAATGATTGAGTTACAAATATTTACATGCGCCAATCGCAAAGAATACCCTTTTACCGTTATCTCGAAAATTTGAGGATATATTGAAACTTCTCAAACCGGTTTTGTAATACACTCAGCTAGACTTACAATCTACACTAGGTCACTGGAAAAGTGATTGCAATTTTTTTGTTTTTGTAGCACCGTGTTATTAGTATCGAAAACAGTTGAAGTGAAACATTTTTAAAAAGATACTAAATAATACAACTGTTCTTACTCAAATTCAACACTGCTAGAAAACGGAAACAATACTGTTGTTGTTGTTGTTGTAACAGCTGACAAACTATTCACTTTCTATATCTCTTTCAACCAATACTAAATATACTCATCATACTAAAACGGACAGTTTATTATTTTCCGTCGTTGAATTTTGTATTGAATATTTTACAAAGGCGCGTGTGTATTATTTCGTGCAATAATAAAACGAAATAAATACTGAGTGTAGTGAAATCATTTAAATATATACATATATATAAAAAGTATATATTTATGCTGAAAGTAAAATAAATAAAAAAAAAAAATATTTTAACACGAAAGTATTTTTAAAAGGAATTCACCAAGAAAAATAAAGCTAAAGTAATAATTGAAAAAAAAGAATACAACTACAAATAAAAAAATATTCTCAAATTGTGTATAGATGTTAAGAGATAAATTAAAAGAATTAAGGTTAAAAGGAATTATAATAATAATAAACAACAACAGGTTTTTACTAAAAGTTTATTTTTTATTTATCACAATTAAAGAAACTTTTATTCTATTTTTCTTGTTTGCTACTCCCTTTTTGTTTGTCATCCTTTCAACGGAATATTGTGAAAAAAGTCATGAACACCGTGAGAAAAAAACTATTAATATTTTCAATAATTTGACATATGACATATTTGTAGTGTACGAAAATTGCATAATATTATCTAGCATATATTTTCAATATTACGATGACGTCAATTTCTATTAAAGATTATAAAGTTCTCAATTTTTTTTTTTTTTTTTTTTGTGTCTTTATGGCAATTATTTGTTTTTTATTAATGTAAATTATTTTATTTTGTTTTTCTATTTGCAAATATTTTCTCTGTCTTAGAAGCGCCTGCGTAATTGGGTCAATTTTTATTATTTTTGTAATAGTATTTGCTAATGTATTTAAGTATTTAAGCATTAAAGGCAATAATATAATTGAAGAGCTTAATGTAAAAACATGATAAGCTACATTTATTTTTTTTTATGTATTTTTGCCGTTTTCTAGACATTTATTTATTAATATTTAATAGAAGTCTCTGCTAGAAAAAGTCAACAAAAAATTGACGAAACGTCGGGTAAATAATGTAATTGCCTTGTTTTATTTACATTAGAATAATTTAGGCCTGATTAGCTTATGGAAAATACCTTCAGAAACTTATTAGTTTAATTTTATATTTTGTTTTTTACTTTTCCAACCATCAAAAGGTAAAACCAAACTAAAAATAAAATGTGACTTATAAAGTTTTTACAATAAGCGCTTTAATTATTGGAAAATAATACCTATAAGGTTTTTCCGTATTATGATGATGTACATGACGTCATTTTGCTAAAATATTGTATTCTATACAGATCATTGTTTATCATTTTAATACTCTTCACTGCGACAGATGTTTTCGAACTGTTTTATTTTTCATTCTTCCATATGCCTTGAATTCTAGATCTTTTTTCACACCTTTTGTTACTAGATTTTGTTTGTTTTGACAATACCTTTACATCAGAGATGATAACTAGTGCTTGATATAACAGTATTTTGCAATTGGTACATTTAAGCATTTATTTAATAGTACATTTTAAATTTAAAATTTTTTTTTTTTTTAACTCTTTCAACTTTTTTTAAGATAAATTACAACAACTTTGTCAACTTTCAACCGATTTTAACAAATTAAGTCTCAATTTACTCAAGAAAACACTAACTTTAAGAATATTGTGGCTTTAAAAGAAAATTTGAAAAAAAAAACACTCGTAGAAATTGAAAAAGTTTAAAAATAGTCAAAGTAAATTATCATATACAAATTATAATTTTTCTGTTAATTTAGAGAAAAATTTGTCATGATCTCAAACCGAACAAATAAAATCTCACACAAAAATTTTAAATTTAAAATGTTTATTATACTACGTTTCCACCAAAGAGTATATACAAATAGAAAAGCTACATTACATAGCGTTTTTTATGCTTACCAACTGAACTCGGGCGAGGTATTGTAAACATTTTTTTTTTTACACTAAAAAATAATAGCAACATGTTGATACAATATTGATGATTAAAACACTCACTTTCATTTTGCTTATATTTTGTTATTTTCTATGGGAAATCCCCCCCCCCAACCAAATGATATTTTTCAATACAAAAATGTAAAAAAGATTAAAAATATCCTAAGGTACCCCCCCCCCCCCCCCACCAATTTCCAATTTCAAATTCAGAAAATATCAATTGAAATTCAGAATATCCATTTTAAATTCAGAAAATATCATTTGAAATTCAGAAAATATCAATTGAAATTCAGAAAACATTATTTGAAACTCAACAATATCAATTGAAATTCAGAAACTCATCAATTGTAATTCAGAATATATCAATTAAAATTCAGAAAACATCAATTGAATTTTAGAAAATATCACTTACAATTCAGAATATTTCAATTTATTGATATTTTATGAATTTCACATGGAAAATATAAATTTCAATTGATGTTTTCTACGTTTTAAATGGAAATTCTTAAATTCAATTGATGTTTTCTAAATTTCAAATGCAATTTCTGAATTCCAATTGGTATTTTCTAATTTCCAATTGGTATTTTCTGAATTACAGTTGCAAAAGGTGTAGTAAAAACCGTCAAGTCCATCTGGTAGATTAACACCTAAGACATGCAAGAATGTCTTGCGAAACATTTGTAAAACTATTTATTTTACAACAACAAAAAGTTGATTTGCTCCAACCAGGGTCCTAGCCCGGAGGCCCCGAGCTCCTCTCAAATGATATCACAAATTCAAAAAATAGATCTTGTGATAGAACACAAAGTTAAAAAATTATAAAAACATATTTCTAGAAACCGCTGATAGTAAACAGAAGCTTTTAAAAAAATCTCTTATTTCGGTCCAATGATATACAGGGTTCTCACAGGATACCTCTAAAGGACATCGTCTTAACTTCCAAATGTGTGGACCGATTTTTATGAAATTCTGCAGAAAGATTATATAGTAACAGCAAAGTCTTTAAGTTTGATCAATATATATTCAAGTTAGGGTGCGTTTTCGATCAATTTGGGGTTTTTTAGAAAACGAAAATCGCCATATCTTTTGAAGTAAAAGCACAAAAAGTGTAATTATTGGAGTGCAGTTGTACATTGGCAAAATAATTTTTGACTAAACTTGTTGACTTTTATGGATTAGTTTTTGAAATTCTCTCTAAAGCTATTTGGGCCCATATCGCCTTAAGTAGGCAACGAAAAAAAATTTGGTAAACATATTATTTTTCGTGTCGAACACGTAATATACATTTGATTGCAAAAAAGCTTTGGTCGGTTTGAGCATTAACTTGACCGTTTGTCAGTCAACAGTTTTGTCGACAGCTCTAAAATATTTTTGCGCCAACTAATCCACGTTTAATTTTATCTAGCTTTAGTGTTGGAAAGCGCCATTATAACAAACCACAGAGTTGCCCACGAATAGTATTATGAAAACAGAGTAGTTTAGAAATAGTAAATGTTGACAGTTAATTAACTTTTTACTAGATTAGCTTTTCTGTGTAAATTGGGTATAAATACTGTAGTATTTAGACTGAAAAGATAATCTAGTAAAAAGTTGCACTGAAAACAGTTGCACTGAAAATAAGAAGTCTAAACGTAGGAGTAAACTTAAATTAGTTTGACTACACTTTACTTAACTACACTCTGGAAATAAAAACGCCCTGCTGGAAATACAAATGATGGTAATATACTTTTGTTTGAAAAACATTTCTTGTTCCCATGTGTCTAATATCACATGTTTACTTGCAAGTATAACTTTTTAATACAAATTATAAGATAAATTAATTATGAGCAATAGCTACATAGGCCTTCAGCTCACCAGATGTTATAACTTATATCCAGTTTTTATATTAAATATATAATATATATGATAATATATGTAGGTTAGGCCGGGTCGATTTGTGGGGAGGCAAAAAAATCGCCCAAAGCTCAGTGAAAATCGTATTCTAGGGATCAAAATAAGAAACTTTGCGGAATTAACCATACCTCTAAAACGAATTCTACTACCCCGAAACTGTTGACTTTTGTCCCGTAGGGTCAAGTTTTGAAAAATCCCACTTTGACCCATGTAGAGTGCCCCAATCGAGTCCAAATGTATGACCGACCCCCACTAACTTTGAAGGGCCGATCCACCCATGCTCGTGGCACACCCCCCTGGAACTCCCCTGGGGGGTTCCCCATACAAACATTTCAAAAAATCTCCATTTTTGGCACTTTATTTTATTATTTTTTATTTATTTTATTTATTTTTAATATTTTATTTATTTTTTCTCTTTAGAAATTTATTTAGTCAGAACATATGTAAATGAAAAAATTAATTTAACTTAGTAATAGAAAAGAAAAGATAAAAATTACTGTTTGAAGTCTTTTTTGCTTTCAAGTCTGGGCAATTTCGCACGGCTCTCTAACGTCGTCGCCATAACAGCCTCTACATTTTCCGGTATAACTCGTTTGGAAACGCTAGCTAGCAATTGAACGTGTCGTTCTGTTCCTTGTATGTGTGATGGAATTTTTGGATCATTAAACGGTGGATCATCTTGATTTAAATATTCTTTCAAAGTATCGTATGGAATGCTTCGAGTGAATGGTGGTTCAAATACGTCATTTATGTCATTCATATTGATCATTTCCGTGTAACTTGTGCAATAAAAGTTTATATCTGGTTTTTTATAAGCTCTAAGTCCCGTTGGGTCGTCAACATCGGTTCGATAGCGTAGAATTATCTTGATAGCACAGTCGCGCTTTTCTTTGCTATCATCAAACAACATTGATAACAAGATATTTTCCGAATGCGCATAATATGAATTATCTGTAATTACTTTATTGACAATTTTGCGTAAACGAGGTTCTAGAAATCTTGACCAACTAATGAATTTGAAAAATAATCTACTACCGTACACGACAGAGCTGTAATACTTAATATTGAAGTACATTGGCACATAACATGTAATTATAAATTCAACCAGTATTCTTAAATTTGCATCTGGATTTTCCGTTGTCACATATAATCGTAATAGTCTAGCGGCCTTGGTGAGCCACCGAGAATGTACAATTTTCCCTGGTTTGATGTTAGCCAGATCCACTGAAACCACGCCGCTAGAAATTGCATGGGCCATGTCGTATAAGTACTTGGAATCGGTGGAAAATTCAATTTTTTCTGGAGCAGGGGGCATATTTTTCAACTCAATTTTCTGAAAGCCGTCCACCACCTGAAAATATATAAAAATAAAGCAATTAAAAACGGTTGACAATTATAATAAATGAGTGATAGCAATAACTTACCGGAAGAGTTTCACAAGTTTCGATTTGACGGCTCAATTTTCCGGTTGCCGATCTTGGTCCAGTGCTGGTTGATTTATCCAAAGCTTCAAACAAATGCCGAAACGGAAGTTCGTTGAAGTGTAGAAGGCAAACGAACCAATGCAATGGTCTTTTTAACAGCAATTCGAATCGTCGTATAATTCCACCGTGTGGGCCAGTGTTTGTTGGCTCACCGTCAACGCATATGCCAATTAATTCATTCAGTGATATATTTTTATCGTTAAAAAAATCATTTAATTTGATTGTTTTGTATTCAGCGGTTTCATGTTCCAGTCTTACGTAACCAATCAATTCAGAATTCGGTTCTCTCAAAATAACAAGATGAGGTTCTTTTACCATCCTAGTATGATACTTCTCATCAATTGCATCTCTCGTTAAAGTATCATCTTTTCTGCCATCGAATGAAAATGCTAACAAATTGGTATCATCTAACCGTTTGCGAAGCACTTCTTGTCTGCATTTCTCTTTTTCTCGGCGAACTTTCGATTTATCCATGATGAGAGGTTTGCCATGGGTATCTTTCATTTTAAAATCTTGGAAAAGAGCGGTTCCCATTGCTGATGCTACTCTATCAGGCACACCAAATCTGTCACATACCAAGGCAAAGTTAAAACAATCGTATCTCTGTGTGTATTGTGAACTTGTGCTTATATCCAAATCTTCTTGAACCGGTGGCGGTGCGTATGTTGAATCATCGGGATCTTGGTATGTTGGCATTGATGACATAGACGTTGCTCCTTGCTCTTCAATTTCCATCGCAAATCCATCCATTGTTAGTCTTCTCTGATTATGTTGATCGTGCATAAACTCTTTGAGGCGTTCGGGAACCAAACCGCATGCACATGGAGCTGCCTTCAAATCGCATTTACATGTTCCAATGAAAAAAATTGTTTCCAGAGATTTTACATACTCTGTAAATTCTTGGTGTTTGTTTCTATTCTTGATTTGCTCTTGATATTTGACAAGCAATCTATTCAATTTATTATATACACTTTTTTTCAGCATTATTTCCATACCAAGTTTTTTCCAAATTCCAATCAACTTATCTTGTACTTGAATAGTGAATGATTTATAGAGCAATTTTTTTTGTTCGCTCAAGTAAAAATAATATCTCAAAATATCCAGATGGGTTGGTAAATTAAGATCAGTCAAATCAGTAGACACACCAAAAACAGTAACATCATGCCTGGGTATATGACTCATTGGGTTTTCGATAGTTGTTGATGTTGTTATTGCTTCATCTTGCGGTGTAAAGGATGGTGGATTCATTGTAAACTTTTTGATTTGGAATGATTTTTTTTTTTAAATATTTTTTTATCTGAAATTAGAACTTCACACTTTGAGTTCTTCACAACGACTTAATGCATTCACAAAAACTGTTGCGTTATATATGGTCTACGAGGTAATAAAAATGAAATGGTAATTTTAATTCTACCTGTAACCGATTTTGTTGTTAAAACTGCCCATTAAATACTTACATGTAAATTAAAAGTTAATCTGACCACAAAATCTGTTAAGCAAGTGCGCCTTTTATTACTTCTGGAAAATCCTTTATGATAATTTTATGCTCAATTCTACCTGTAACCGATTTTGTTGTCAAAACTGCCCATAAAATACTTACATGTAAATTAAACGTTAATCTGACCACAAATACTGTTAAGCAAGTGCGCCTTTTATTACTTCTGGAAAATCCTTTATGATAATTTTATGCTTTCTGTTAAGCAAGTGCGCCTTTTATTACTTCTGGAAAATCCTTTATGATAATTTTATGCTCAATTCTACCTGTAACCGATTTTGCTTAAGTAAGTTTACGACATGCAGCTGTGTCTTGTGGTGGCTTAAAAAACCCACACAACCTATTTTACGACCTGCAACAGAACGACACGTTCAATTGCTAGCTAGCGTTTCCAAACGAGTTATACCGGAAAATGTAGAGGCTGTTATGGCGACGACATAAGAGAGCCGTGCGAAATTGCCCAGACTTGAAAGCAAAAAAGACTTCAAACAGTAATTTTTTTATTTCTTTTCTATTACTAAGTTAAATTATTTTTTTCATTTACATATGTTCTGACTAAATAAATTTCTAAAGAGAAAAAATAAATAAAATATTAAAAATAAATAAAATAAATAAAAAATAATAAAATAAAGTGCCAAAAATGGAGATTTTTTGAAATGTTTGTATGGGGAACCCCCCAGGGGAGTTCCAGGGGGTGTGCCACGAGCATGGGTGGATCGGCCCTTCAAAGTTAGTGGGGGTCGGTCATACATTTGGACTCGATTGGGGCACTCTACATGGGTCAAAGTGGGATTTTTCAAAACTTGACCCTACGGGACAAAAGTCAACAGTTTCGGGGGTAGTAGAATTCGTTTTAGAGGTATGGTTAATTCCGCAAAGTTTCTTATTTTGATCCCTAGAATACGATTTTCACTGAGCTTTGGGCGATTATTAAATCGACCCGCCCTAATGTAGGTGTATTTACATATAATATAGGTGTATTTACATATATGTACATAGTTTATATTTCATTATAAAGATTTGAGTTTTTAAGGAACTTGGAGATTAAGGATATGTTTTCTATGGATGGAGAGGATAATGGGTATAAAGGATCGGAGTCATAAAATAAATATGATCTGGTGTTGTTTATATTAACACAGTCACAAAGGAAATGCGAGGGTGTAGTAGGAAGTATAATGTTGCAGTTGCAAGGTTGAGTATAGTTAGGGTTATACATAGACCCATGAGTAGCTCCGGTATGCCCTAGACGAAGGCTCTGAAATTTAATGCAGTCTAATCTGTTAATGTTCGAATGTTTGTTGGTCTAATAGTTGTAAATGTTTTTTGGCTTAGATTAATATCTCTGTACCAGGTTGATGTTAAGTTAAAAATAGTGTTTATATCCTTGGTTATGTATTGATTTTTTATTTTGCTCTCTATATCATTACGATTAAAGTTTTCGGTCGAGTGTAGTGGTTGTTTTTCAGCATTTCTAGCGGCGAAGTCCGCGAACTTTTTCCTCTAATCCTGCTGTGTCCAGGGACGCAGCTCAGGATTATGTTAGGAAATCTTTCAATGAGGAAATTTCTTATATTTAAAATATAGTGCCCATTATTTGAAATATTCAGAACTGATTCTAGTGAAGAAAGAGATTCTGAGAATACCGCAAATTTTCCGTTTTTTCTCCTAATAATTGAAAGGGCTTCGTAAATTGCTATAATTTCTGCTGCGAATATAGATCTATGGTTGGGAAGTTTGGAGACTTGTATAATACTGCTATCTGTGTTATCTTGTGACTAAATTTCGCACCAAATTTACATTATTGGGCATTAAACTACCAACACGCATACGTAGAGTTTGGACAGAGGAAAATATCGCTGCTGTATCCGCCAGTGTTGTTGATGACCGTGAATTATCGATTCGGCGCCGTTCTGTTATGATACAAGAATTGAAGCCACACGGCCTACCACAACGGCTAACTTTTGGTGAATGGGCGCTGTCAAAGTTAGATGAAGATCCACTTTTTTATCGGAAAATTGTGTTCAGCGACGAAGCTAATTTCTGGTTGAATGGATACGTGAACAAGTGAAATTGCCATATTTGGTGTGAAGAGCAGCCAGAATCATTGCAAGAACTGCCAATGCATCCGGAAAAATGCACTGTTTGCTGTGGATTTTAGGCCGGTGGCATCATTGGGCCGTACTTTATCAAAGACGACGAAGGCAGGAACGTTACTGTGAATGGCTAGCGCTACCGTGCTATGATTACAAATTGTTTTGCCCAAAATGGAAGAGCTGCTCTTGGGTAACATGTGGTCACATGCCACACAGCATGCGAAATAATGGCCCAATTGAGAGGCGAGTTCGGTGAACAGTTTATTTCACGTTTGCGGCCGGTCAACTGGCCGCCTAGATCGTGCGATTAAATGCCTTTAGACTATTTTTTGTGGGGAAATGTTAAGGCTCATGTCTATAGGGACAATCCCGCAACGGTTGGCGCACTGAAAGCCAATATTGAAGAATTTATTCTTGAGATAACGGCCGATATGTTGAAGAGAGTATGCCAAAATTGGAGCCAGCGTATGAAACATTTGAAGCGTAGCCCCGGTCAACATTTACATGAAATCATCTTTAAACATTGAACATCTTTAAATATTAAACATCGTTCTATCGACTCAAATAAATATTTCATACATTTCTCTAAAGTTTTTGTTTTTTTTTTTTTAATTAAATCCGAAAGCTCTTAAAAAATAACCCTTTATAACTTTTACATTGACTAATAAGGTCATATGAATATTACGAGGAAACGTTAAAGACTTCTGTATAATAAGAATAATTATATTTAGTCCAAATTTAAAAAAGAAAATATTTTCAGCAACGAGCTATTAAATTATGACAATCGATTGGTACTTTGTACGATTTTGGTACATTTACAAAAAAATCTTGTTAGTTAGTACCCAATTACAAATTTCACTTTATCATCTCTGCTCCATAAAGATCTCAAGATTTTTATATACATATTTTGTTTTGCTCTTCTAAATGTACATTTAATCTATTTAATTCTCATAGGTATCATTTATTATCGTTACCTCTTCATCTTTATTTTCAAGTATTTATATATATTTTTTTTTGCATTGTATATTTGAGCTACTATTGATTCAAGTATTAAGGTATTTCTGTTTTTCACCATTTTGGCATGTTGCCTTGCCTGCCTGTTAGTTAGATTTCATTTTATCAAACAACGAGTTTTATTTTCAAGTTTTAAAATATTTTGTAGAAAAATGAAATCGTTAAAGATAAATAAATAGAAGAAATCATATTTCATGCAATATAATCTGCTGTCATTTTGTTAGGTAGGTATTGATTTAGAGAACATGTAGTGGGTTTCTATTTAGGATGGTTGGTACAACTTATTTTGTATTCTTTAATAAATTTGCTCTGTATGAATTTAAATTAATGGGCTTAAAAAATTTCGGATTCAGTATTTTCGATATTGATTTTACCCCTCTACCAAACAAGCTTCAAAATGAGTCAAAAATGTTCTCATAATATATTAGTCCCGGTTCACACACGGCAATTTTACTTGCGCAAGTTTTCTTCAATTCTCCTTTGAACTTGGTTTTGTGTTCACACAAGAAAAGTTTGTTTTAGCAATTTTCGTTTTGAAACTTTGTGTTGAAAATTGCGGATGACAAAACAAAACGGAATTGGAGTACGGGCAAGTCTGTACCCTCTTCCATTTTCTTTTCCTCCCTCTTCTATAAACTCAAGACTTGCGCAAGTAAAATTTCCGTGTGTGAATTATATTATTAAAATTTCATATTTTTGTATGAAAGTGGTTCTGCAAAAGAGCATTCTTTTTGATTCAAAAATGACTCAGAAAAGATTAACTAAAAATTTCTATAGGCTCAAAAATCATTTTTTTTTGAAGCCTTGTTTGAATTGTTCACAAAACATTCAAATTTAATTTAATTTCTGAGTCAATTCTGTACCAATTTTTCGATTTAATAAGTTTCTTCAAATTTTTATGTCTTTTATGATTCTTTTTGGAAAGCTCATATTTTCATCCAAAAAATTAGTAATTTTTGACAATAAAATTTGGAAGTTTTAAAAATATGTGTTTTTATACTCAAAAAAGTATTCAAATTTTGCTGGCTGGGTGAATTAGACAAAAATAATTATTTAAATTTAGTTACTATTTGAATAGTGTACTTAATTCATACACACAGAAGAAAAACCATTAGAAAATCAAGTAGAAACAACATTAAATTAAATAGAAACAGCTTTGAAATCAAACAAAGTTTGTTTTCAATTTAGTTTAAATATGTTTTTACTTATTTTTAAAATGCAGAAATGACATCTATAATAGTGAAATATTATTTTAAATACGAAAAAGTTTATTTTAACTAGAATCATATTTACTTTAATGAGATTCATATTTAATTTTAAAATGTTCCTAAAACATAAGATAATTTAAATATAAAGTAATAATTGATTTAACTATGAGTTATTTTCTATGTGTATTTAATCTCAAAATATGTATTTTCATTTATTTTTATTTAAAATTTATATGGAATTTGACAGTTAAAAGCTTGAAAAGAAAAGAAACGAAAATATGTATATTAGGGTTCAGTGTAAATGTAGTTTTATGCTCAATTGATGTAGAAAAGTTAATCTACTAAAAATTAGATTATATGTTTAATCGATCACTAAACAAGTCTATTAAAGTGCATTGTAAAGCTCTTTTTACATAGTCACATTTTGTATTAGTATTTTATTTCACACATTCACAATAGAAATACACAAACAAAAACAGTAGTAAAATACTTGGTAACATATCAACTAATAATATTTGGTAACATATCATCAACTAATAAGATATGGCTAAGTTTTTACTTTGTTCTGTCTTTATTTGCATAATTTGTGAGAAAAAACTTAATTAATTGATATGCTAACAACAACTATGCAACAAATTTTTGTGAGTGTGAAAAAAAGTGACAGTGAAAAATGGCCAACATATAATCTGGGGCAGATTTTCTAAACAATTATTTAATTGAATCAATTAATATATTTATTGACTTTTTAATATATAAATACTACTGTCCGACCGAACAGTTCGACCAAAAAACTATATTTTGTCGGTTTTTTGATATCTAGAGGCAATGATGACAAATTTTGGTATTGGAAACATGTTTGTTGAGCCGATTTAATTCGATTTTGTGTATAAAATTTAAGAGAAAAGCCGAAGTTTAGCTACAAAGTTAAAAGTTCGGCCGCCGAACTATTTTCGATTTGGCCGAGCTTTCTGAGGCCGAACAGTGAATTCATTGCTTAACTACACACTTTTCTTCACATTTGACACTCAAAATAGCATCTAATCAGTCCAATAAACATAAATACATATTTTATTTTAGACATAATTCTGAAATTATTTTTTCATATATGTACTGTATGTTAAATAGAAAGGTTTCAGTATAAACTATCAAATACTTTACAAACAAAACAAGTACACACACAAATACACAAACAGGCACAGCATTACTAAAAACACATATGCATACAAACGTGTCGTTCACACACTTTTTCTTAGTATCATTTTGCAGATGATATTTATAGCTTTTTTACCTTTACATTTTCAATAAAAGTTTTAATTAACATTATCATTGATGTGATAGGTGCAAAATCAATTAAAATATTAATTGATTCAATAATTTTTTTAATTGCAACCCGTTTCTAGTTTTTTCTGTGAAGCTGAATTTTCAACTATTTGTACGGGCTTTTTTTAAGAGTGTATTATAGTTGCAATAATTTAGTTCTGTGATACTACAGTCAGCTTAACCTGTGATTTTCTGTGTACTGTGTTGTTAATATTTATTTAAAATTCTGTGTAGTGATGTCCAGTTTTTATTTACAAATAAATGTTACATATTATATTTTCTGACTATGTAACCAAAAATCATTTTATAACTTTACGCTCCTGAAGAAGTTTGAATAAAGCAAACGAAACGTTGATTAAAAACATGATAAATTGATTTTTATTTACAAATAAATAAGATTATTGACCAAAATAGCCCGTAAGGAAACCCCTTTTTAAAATCTAATTTAAATATAAACATTGGACACAACAACAAAAAACTTGTATTATTTATATTTGACCAAATTTTTGATAAAAGATACCGCTGGAGCCGAAATATTTTTGGAGTCATCATAAAATATGTTAATCATTATTTTCAGGGGAATGCATCTTGTATTTTTTTATAACGCCTCAAAATGAAGCACTCTAATGTAAATACATACATATTACATAAAATAACTTGAAAAGCTGCTTAAGTCAATTTATTTACCCAGAGAAAACTGTTCTGCTAAAGAATGATTCTAATTGAGCAGTTTCATCGATGAATTTTATATTGACTTTGTCATGGGAAGGAATCATTGTTATTATGCTTTGGAAGAAAACTTCCAAAGAATTATATTTGCAATGCTTCCTTCGTATGACAAGCCAATGTTAAATTCATCGATGAAAGTGCTAAATTAGAAGAGAAAAAATGTTTGCTGGGTAATGTTGCCTTTATTAAGTAATAATACTTACAATCTATTTACTTAATTAAACTGTAGTACTATAATAAGGGTATTCACAGATAAGCCTAATATAAAAACGAAAAGCTAACTGACAATTTTTTACAACTTTGTGTAAGAATAACAAATGACTTCATTGTCATTGAATGGTTGATTGGCAAACCTATCAAATCCGAATCTAATTTTCAAAATTGTCCATCTAGTGACACTATTAAAAACATCGTGGTTGAAATTGCAAAATCTTGAGAAACTCCTTTAAAATATCAAAACACAACTCTATGAGCTTTTCAGAATATCGATACATACTTCATGAAGAACTTAAATACGAAATTTTTTTTTTTATTTATTTAAATTTACTTTCAATTATACATTTTAGAAAAAAAAAATAATGTTTTATATTCTTATACTAAATACGTTCATACTGAACGCCAAAGTTTTCGCCTCTGAAATCCCATACAAATTTTAAATCGAAAACTTGAAAAAAAACATAAATAACTACGTATTTTGGGGTTCACTATGAGCGTAATATTTATTATAAAACAGATCTTGAAAATTTCGGTGAAACGCAATAAAATCTCTTTTGCGAAAACACCTTAAAATAGCTCTATTGTGAATGTCTTGAGCTAATTAAAAGCTTTGGTAATGGTAATGACAAATTACCAGTAAATGTAATGATAAATTACCAATTTTTCTCTATCGTGTGAATGTGCCATAAAGACAAGTTTTTAAACGCTGCTTAGATTTACTACTTTGGAATCAGTCATAGTTACCACAAACTCTGTTTAATTTCAAACACTTGTACTTTGGAATCAATCAGCCATACAGATATAAAGTATTCTAGTAATAAAAAAAAAAATAAAAAAAATATGTAATAATTGTTATTAAATTACACATACTACGTAAAATTTACCACTACTCCAATGTCAAAAATAAATAAATTAAAACTCTGCATATAAGCAGAGTATTAGTACTTATATGTGTTTGAATATACACAGAAAAAAATATTTCCCAACTTTTTTTGAATTAAATCGATCTGTTGAAAATTTTAAAAGCAGTCAATTAAAAATTAATTGATTGCTTGACATTTTTTAATACTATCGCTCAAAACATTGTTATTTTTTGTAATGTTTACGTATTAGTAATCAATATTTTAAATTCATTTTAATTATATTTTAATAATTCTCATTAGGTTTATTATCTTAATAAGTTGAATAATTTAATTTTAGTGGGTTAAATCTGAATATTAATTTATTCTAAAACATTTTTATAAAATTGATAATATAATTTTTTTAAGTTTAATTTTATTTAATACAAATCTAACCATTTTTTTAAACAAAAAAATTATTAAAAAAAAAAACATTCCAATAGAAAGCAAAAAACAAATTTCTATATGAATTTGTTTACATAAGTATAAATAAATCTGCTAACTAAATGAGAATTACATGCGGTTTAAATTCAATGTTATAAAATTTAAGCTATAGAAAACATTTGGTATGGCAACAACACTTAATCCAATTGTTTTATTTTGCTTTTTGAAAAGGTATACAATGTTTATAACTTTTTAATCAAATGAGTTATTATTTAATTGAAAACAATTCAATTAAATTGCTATCTAATTGAATAAGGATTTTAAGTTGTTGGCGGAATTTCAGCAATTAAAGTTATTGAATACATATTTGGTTTTCGTCATTGACATTTTTTTTTTTTGTGTGTAGTACTAAAGACATGCTATAAAAGTGTATAAATAACACAGTAAACGCCCATAAAATCGTTTACAGTTTTAAGAAAAATTAAATTTTAAATTCAAAAAGCACAGAAAAAATATTTTCATACTTTTTTCAATTAAATCGATTTGTTGAATCATTTAAATTGAATCAATTAAATATTTTGCTCAAATTCGCAACTAGCTTGACATTTTTTTATATATCGCATAAAAGCATTTAACAAAAAAGAACAATATGACATTAACATAATGTTGTTGTTTTTGTAATATTCATGTAGTGGTTTTTTATAAATATTTATGAATTAGTAATAAAGGTTTTGAATTCCCGACGAAAAAGTTCCGATATAATCATATATGATTATATATAGTATTACATACAACTAAACATCATATCTGATCCGAAAAATTTCATACATAAGCTAATCTCATGGTATCTCATGTGATCTAATAACATATAGTTTGATCCACAAAATGGGTATTTCAAATATGATCAAATTACGAGTATATATAATTTGATACAATTTTATTAAGTTTTTTTAATTAAAAAATTTAAATGTTTTACAGATCAGTACTTTTTATTTTAATCCAATTAAGTACTACTTGTAATTAATTTATAAAACATATAAATATTTATTTTAAAAAACATTGTTAAATCTAAAAATTTATGTTTTTATGCACCTGAAGTTGGAACATATAATACCTCTATCACACACAAACAACATTCAACGAGCAAGAAAATCAAATTTTTATGTTCCCAAAATTTTCAAGTAGAAGCCTTGCATATACAATTTTCAAGAGCAGAAATCAACGGCAAACTTTACAGGTCTTTGTTAGGCAAAATAGTTAAAAATAATAACTATACGGTCGGTATTATGGATCAATACAATATTTGTTTAAGAAACGTAGTTAGTCGGAATGTGGGTTGTGTGACACTTTTCTATCGATATTACCATGGGAGATGCTCATCTGAGATAAGTTAACTTATTCCACGAGCCCGAGTTTTTATTCGTAATACTCGCTTATCTAGTAGAGCACATCCGTTTGTAGTTGATTGTCCTGTGTTTCGCACAACTCATTACAGAGAAAATTCGTTTTTTAGTCGAACGATTCGTATGTGGAATAAACTTCCCGCAGAAGTCTTCCCTGTTACTTACAATTTAGAAAAATTTAAATCAAATATCTACAAACACTACTCCCTCTTTCCTCCCTCCCATACCCTATTTTCCTGATCAATACAATGCACTGCATGAGTAGGGGGCATCCCCTGAGTATTGGTTAAATTAAAAAAGTAAAAGAAACACTAAAATCCTACAGAAATCAATTTTATTGAAATTTTTTAGCAGTTTTCAAAAACTACTTGTCAAATTCCACACACAAAAAATTTCCAAAGGGAGTACGATGAAATCATACTTAGTAAACTTTTTTCAATAAAATTCTGTGAATTTTATAAAGTTTTGTATAAATTATGTATCCCATTGTGTTAATTTTGTATTTCCATTTTCAAAATTTTCCTAAACTACTTTCAACATAGCAAGTCATTTCATATATTATAAAATATAACATGACATTTTTATGTATTCATAAAACTGTTAATATTCTGCTAAATATTTAGAAAATGTCAAACTTATTTGCCTACCTCTATCATTTTGTGTACATATTTTAATCAAATAATACGTAACAAAATAAATGAGGACGAACACAGTGGCGGATCCAGCCCTCGATTTTGGGGGGTGATCATTTTTGAACATTTTTGTAAATTTTAAAGAAATTTGGAATACAAGTTTGATATAATTTTTATTAAAAATAAAAATCATGTTTTTTCAACCTTTAATTGTGCAATGAAAATGAAAATTATTCAAGTTCGAGGTCATACTCTATATTTCTTTATTAGAATATTGTCCTAACAAATAATCTATAGAGTTTTTTTTCAAATTTTTTCGTTGACCACTTTCAGGAATGTGTTGATAGATCCATTTCGGGAACTTTCTAGGTTCCCATCATCAGAACACGTTTTGAAAGAGGTAACAATTCTATGCCAAACATCAAACATTCATATAAACTAGTTTACTCACTACATGAGAACTAATATATGAGCTCGAACTTAAAGATTATCACCATTGATCAAAAATAAATTGAAAACTTGTTTGTTATGTGCAAGGTCTACCTTTGATAGATATTCAATACACGTTTTTTGTTTTTCTCCTTTTTATTTTCACATTTGTTTGGTTTAAAAACAAAAACAAAATGTAAATGGGGAGTAAACAAGACCGTACTTTGTCTTTTATACAAGTTTGATATAATTTTTATTACTCACCCTTTACATTTTGTTTTTTGTTTAAAAAATGGTTACATTTATTAAACAAAATTTAACTTTAAAAACTACATTATCAATTTTATGATAATGTTCTAGAATAAATAAATATTCTAATTTAAACTACTGCAATTAAATTATTTAACTGAATACAGTAATAAACCAAATG
This sequence comes from Delia radicum, assembly GCA_021234595.1. Classification (NCBI taxonomy): domain Eukaryota; kingdom Metazoa; phylum Arthropoda; class Insecta; order Diptera; family Anthomyiidae; genus Delia; species Delia radicum. The sequence goes on along the minus strand of CM037853.1, from coordinate 19,063,156 downwards.
AGAATGTATAAAAATTGAAATTAAATCAAAATATTTAATACTAATGCATAAACATTTATAAAGAACAACATAAATATTACCAAAAACAACATCAATAGGTTGAGGTTATCTTGTTTTTTTTATCCAATGCTTTTCAGCGATAGTATTAAAAAATGGCAAGCAAGTTGTGAATTTGAACAAAAATTTAATTGATTCAATTAATATTTAATTGACAGCTTTTCAACAAATCTATTTAATAAAAAAAAATTGGGACATTTTTTTTCTGTCCAGCTTTTACAGATTTTACTGTCAATTTATATATACGTGTGTATAAAATTTTTACACACTATTTAATATTAATATTTTTTTTTATGCGACCCTACTAAGACTTTGGTCTACCATGCAATCGATTAAATTCCGCTTGTGTATAATAAATGCAGTTAAAAAACAAACTTTCACTTTAATAAAGTTTACTTATGCTTGAAAAATTCTGTTACAAAAAAATTCAAAATGTTCCTTGGGTTTCAGCAGAGCTTTGAAAGAATTAATACAATTTGAGCTTAATACACAAAAAACTAAATACAGTTTAAAAAAAATTTCATATAACGTATGCGGAGTGAAATATGAACTGAGTTATAAATAGTAACAAAAACTTTTACTTTAGACTACAGACTTCGATTTTTTATATGTTAAAATACATGACATAAACTGATTTTACAAAAATAAAAAACATGACCGCAGAGATAGGATTTTATTTTATTTGAAAGCAACTTACGCATTGCGTCCTGGATAACTTATGTATTCATTTTCGCCAGATCTCTGTTAATATTATTTCTAGAGCAGTACCAGTTTTTTTTAATTTGAAACCCTTTCGATACACACTTCTTAAATTTGTCCAAAAAATAATATTTTATTGTCCATTTATGCAAGGCTGCCAACATGAATAATGTAAATGTGCATTAAGGCTGCAAAAGACAATTTTCTTAACAAAGCACATAATGAGTAGCGACTGCTTTTAAAAAACTGCAGAAGCAGTATTTTTTTGTATATTTGCCTACTCTTACATCTGACATATAATTTTGTGTAGTCTTTTCGCTGACATTATTATTATTTGAAAACTCTCAATACGATTTTGCCGTAGGTCAGATAATTTTAGCCTTCAATTTAGCCCGAGTGTGAAAGCATTCCAAAACGAACTTTTTACCGCATATGCGTTTTATTTTAGACAATTTTTCATTCTTGAAACCATTTGAGAATGATTTGACTCCAAAGCAAATTTAACTCAAATCAGATTTAGTAACGTCATGATACTTGTTGGGAATAGACCGTAGCCACGTGTTTGATTACTAAGAAGTCAATAATGGAACAAAATTGATGATTAATACGTTTTTTTATTAAAGCTCTGCCTATTCTTTAGGCTTTACCTTTTCTAAAACTTCGGGATCTAATGAGATCTTTAGTCAAATCCATATACTAGTATCAACCTAGCTAATATGTTTGATTTGCTTTATTTTTATAAATATACGGAGGATATTTCAGTAAGTTGCGTATTTTGTTTTAGTTTTTTCATTCAATTTTAATTTTTTTAACTTTTAGTTTAATAAGGAATTTAAAATAAATACATGTTCTAATATTTTTTTAGGGTTAGGTTAGGTTAGGTCGAAAAGAGGATTCGGAGAAGGGAAATACTTCCCTAAACTGACTCAAGTCCCTGAGGACTTACACTTAAGCCAGAATGTCGGCTTGTTGTGCTCTCTAAACAATCGGTTCTATGTCCTATGTCACCTTACTATCCCAGGAACTCCGTCGCACTGACGAAACTCCTCAACTTCTTCCATCCTATGCCCCTAAGATCCTCCAATGTGGATATTGGGTCACTGGATAGTATTTCGACCCGGATCCCGGCAAATGCCTAGCATTCACAGAGATAGTGTTCCAAGGTCTCCTCGTCCTAACCACAGGCCCTGCACACTTCCGAGTCCGCCCTACCAATACGGTGGAGATGGGTCCAAAGTGTCGAGTGTCCCGAGAGGATTTCCATCAAAAGGCTGAGTTCCTTCCTACTGAGATTCAGAATTTCCCTCTACTTGTCCTTGTCCGGGTTGCCCCAGAGAATATTTGTAGTCCTGCCAACACCCGCATTTTCCCAGATGGTCCTATGCATGGTGTCAGCCTTGAGAGCTCGAAAAGGTTTAGCGTTCTCCAAAGTGACTAATTCCAGGGAAGATCCTCCCCTAGCCAAATCCTTAGCCACTTCGTTCCCCGCTATACCACAGTGTCCCGGCACCCATATAATCTCAATGCGTCCCCGTGAAGAGAAATCGTTAATTTCCCCTTTACACCTGAGTATCGTCATTGATCCCACAGAGTCCATAGATAAAGCCCGGATAGCCGCTTGGCTATCCGTGAAAATCACAATATCACCGGTCAAGCCCATGATATTCACCGGTCAAGCCCATGATATGCACTCCGTAATCGCGGTGACCTCCGCCTGTAGTACGGTATTATGGTCAGGAAGACGGAAGCATTTGCGTACATTGAAGTCAGCGTTACAGAAACCCAGAATATAAATTTAAGAATATAAATCTAATTCAAGAAATTAAAAAGTCTTATTATTTTTGAGTTAATAAAAAATTAATTTAAACTAATTTTATTTATTTTGAGTAAAATTTTTAAACAAAATTTAAAAAGGTGTAATTTTAGTTTATACTTTGTTTTTAGTGTAAATAAAATACTTTTTTGATTTTCATCTAACAAAAATAACTAAAAGAAATTTTGTTTTCTTAGTGTGGATTCTTTTCAAAAAATTTTTAAATTAATTTCAGACGTTCTTCATTTTTTTATTTTTTTTTTCTGACATGTTTTCTCTTATTTTTCATCTATTGAACTGATATCTAGTCAAATAATTAAAGGAATAGTACCGGTTATTTTCTCATCTTTTGTTTTGCTATTGTGATTTGTTTTCTTTTTGCAGCAATGGATAGAGATTAGTTCATATTTCATTCCGCATACGTTATCCTTCCGTATATGCATTACCTACGAATTCAATCATTAGCTTAATTCAAAAGCTTTAATCGATATCAAATGAATTTTTAACTTGAATTAATTCAATATTATGTTCATTCAACAATTTACTAATTGAATGAATAATTTTTAGTATTATTTATTTAATACAGAGGAGTTTAACAACAACAGTTTAGCAACTACAAGGCATAAAATAATATTTTTTTTTTTTTTTATTACAGACTAATTTTAAATGATTTTCCTTTGTATTATGTAATAATTTCAGTTAAATAGTGATCAATTTCAATTATACGACTTCTTTCTCGACCTTTTTTTTAATTAATTTTCTTGTTAATTCGTTAGAATTGTGTTCTAAGCAGGCTCCTAAAGTCATTGATTTTTCTTATGCAAATAAAAACTATTTATTTCATTATTTTTCCGACGTTTCGTTGGTTTATTTCTAACTTCTTCTGGGATATATTTTATTAAAATCTGGCAACTACATAAACATATTAAAGGACCAATAATTAGCAACAAACACAAAAAAATAACTTAACATTATTAGAATAATTACACTTACAAATAATCTTTTCACTTCCACATTTAAACTTAAAACTTTAATCCGTTTCGGTAATCATTTGACTAAATGAACGAAAAAAAAATCTTTCATCATCTACCATTTTATTAAAAGAATTAAGAAAGTTTTAAGTCATTCAAAAAAGAATTCATATATAATTTTCAAAGTATTTAAGAATTATGCTAAGAATTCATTTCAGAAGAATGCTTTCTCGGAATGAAATTTAAGTAAAATTATAATATAATATTTATAATATTTGTAGATTTACATACTTTGTGCCCAATATTAGCTTTTAAGCACAAAATACTATTTGTACACACAATATGTGTAATTGTAAATAATAAATGCCTATTAATACTCTTTTATATGAGTTATTTTGTAAACAGTAGAGACGGAGGAGATTAGAAAAATAAACAAAAATCTAAAAATTGAATATTTGTGTTGTTAGTGTTATCACTTCTGAGTATAATATACAATAACACTAAAAGCTAAAAGGAAAGAAAACTGCATGGTGTGATCGCTAAACGGTCATGACTTGGTATTGTTACGTTTGTAATGTAAGATGAGCGCAGGTGTGATTCTTACTGCCGCAGGTTGTTGAAAACTTTATCATATAGAGACAATCTGACAATTATAAGACACAAATAATAATACAATTTAAATGAAAATCACTGTCCATAAAAAGGCAGAAACTAGTCTAGTCTGATTTAAAAATTAATAGTGTTTATAATTATTAGAGAAAAACGTTTATTCTTCTTCTTACCCTCAACATTTCCATATATAAACAAAGTTTACACACTTTATGCGTTATTTTACATAAAATTTTACAGACTTTAATGTAGCAAATTTAGAAGCCTTTTTTAGAGGGTACTTTTGTGACAAATATGCTCCAAAACTGAGGATTTTGTTAGGAAAACTTTTGCAAACATAAATGAAATAACTAGAAAAACGCTTAAAAGCGGCTTTAATTTTAAGCTTTGTGAATCAAATATGTACCATCAATTTTACTACTGGGCTTGTCTTTAGATTTCAGCAGAAGGAATTATTTATTTCATTTACAAATTTTTGTATATAAACAACATCTTGAAAAGTAAGCCATTGAAATCAGCATTCCGGAAAAATATAGAATTGATTGTCAGAACCTTAATAATTTTTTTGATGTCATGCCGTGTCATTTTTGAAAAAGCTCCCATCTAAAACGCGCAAAATTTGACTTTTTGAAATAAGTATTTGGCAACTCTGGATAACAATTTTATACAATTTTTGAAATATACAATTGAAGGGCTTAGTGCAAACACATGATAAGCCACACGTTTTCAAAAAATGATTTTATGTGTTCATTGCATTACCTAACGTGGTATCAATATCCACTTAAATGATTTAAGCTATATTCCAAATACTTTTAGATCTAGAGCAAATGTTACTTTTTACAATTCGACTATATTTCAATATTTTTTTACGCAAGAACATGATATGCCACACCAATAAGATACACTTCTGAACAAAAAGATTAACTCTGAAGAAAATAAAAGCAAACTGGATAGGGTACTTTTGTGACAAATATGTTCTAAAACTGAGGTTTTTGTTAGGAAACTTTTGCAAACATAAATGAAAAAATTAGAAAAAAACGCTCAAAAGCGGCTTTAATTTTAAGCTTTGTGAATCAAATATATACCATCAATTTTACTACTGGGCTTGTGTTTAGATTTTAGCAGTAGGAAATCAGATTTATTGCATTTGCAAATTTTTGTGCGTCAAACTTTAAAGTCATTTTACGGAAAAACTGCACCATACATCGAAAAGTAAGACATTGATTGATTGAAGTATGGTGGATAAAGATTATTTTCCAACAGATGATCTAATCATTTAAGAAACCATCGATGTATGATTTATTTGAACTTTTGTGGCTTATCCAGTTATTCTAAATTCTAAATAAATTTTCTGTAAAAACTTGATAAGCCACATTAATTTAACAAAATGGGTTTTACTGTCTATTAGTCTCCCAGCAAGGAACATGTAAAAGAAGCCACATCTTTGCACTTACAACAAGTATATTTATCACGAAAATCTGTCAAATCAGCTATCTATTCTTTAAAATAAAAATATTCTAAATAAAATCTCTGCAACAACTTGATAAGCCACATTAATTTAACAAAATGGGTTTTACTGTCTATTAGTCTCCCAGCGATGGACATGAATGAAATAGAAGACACATCTTTGCACTTAAAGCAAGTATATATATCATGAAAATCCTTCAAAAAAGCTACCTAGTCTTCAAAATTAAATAATACCAAATAAAATTTGTGCAAAAACTTGATAAGCCACATTGACGTAATAAAATGGTTTTTACACTCTTCCAGACTTCCACCGACGTATACTGTCACTTATTACAAGCATTTATAGCTCGAACATCTTGCTTAACAGCTGCCTAGAAGTCATTGAAAACCATTTCTTTAAAATCAATGTGGCTTATCATGTTTTTGCAGAAATTTTATTTAAGATTTTCTTATTTTTAAGAAAAAGTCGCTGTTTTTCTGGACTTTTATATTCTATATACTTGTAATAAGTGCCAAGAGGTGTCTTCTATTACATGTCCATCGCTTTAAGACTATAAGGCAGTGAAACCAATTTTTTCAAATCCACGTGGCTTATCAAGTTATTGCAGAAATTCTTTTTAAGATTTTTTTTATTTTGAGGAAATAGTTGCTATTTTGCAGGATTTTCGAGCAACAGATACTTGTAATAAATGCTAAAATATCTTGGCATTTATTACAAGTTTCTACAGCACTAAATGCCTAGAATACAGATATCATTTCTTCAAAATTAAAAAATTCTAAATAAAATTTCTGCAAAACCTTAATAACCCACATTGACTTAATAAAATGGTTTTACTGTCTTATAGTCTTCTGAAGAAGGTCATGTAATAGAAGACACATTTTGGCAAGTATCAAGAAATTTGCTACCATTTTTCAGACTATGAACTTCTTTACTTATCTTTGTGCAATAATTTGATAAGCCACACTTTTTTTTTTTGTAAAAAAGCAGTTTCCGATGGATTTCTATCATCAATGAACGGATATGTGATGGGAGCCTTCCTTAAGCATCTATTACACAAGGGAACAATGGTTCTGTTGATTAAGAACTGAATATTTTTTTTAAGGTTATTTGGGACGCTGAATCCAAATCTGCACTTGGTTTTTTTCTATCAGCTCGACTTTTCGAGATATACCGTTATATTCAAAATTAAGGCACTTCCGCTACATATATTGGAATAACTTGAAAACGGTTCACCATATTAATTAAAAAAAAAACCGAAACTCGCAAACAATATTCTCTTTAAGCCGTGCTTACATTGTTTTTAAATTTTCCAAGTAGTTTTCGAGATATCGTTCAAGTTTTGAAAAAAAATTAAAATTTTTTTAAAAAAATAAAATTTTTTGTTCTTTAAAAATTCCTAAAAAATAAAATGGGACAAAAATCACAGTTTTGGTCTAGAAACAGTTAGTTAAATATATTTCGAATGAAATGAGTTTTATTTCATTGCAATCGGTGCACAACTTTTGATTTTGTTCACCATTTACTGAATTGATATAAATCGCAATTTCCATACAAAAATAACAACTTTTGATTTTGTTCATTTCTATCAGCTATACTTTTTAATTTAACACAAAAAGAGAATTTTAAAGAAAAATAAAAAATTTTAATACACAAATATTACAATGTAATTACAACTCATCGAAAAATTTTCTTTTATAAGATTTTCTTAAATAATCTTGTTTAGAGGGATTATTTTTAATGCTCCAGCAATAGTCCGCCATCATATGCTCTGTTACGGTAGTATGAAACTGTTGTTCCTTGGGTTAACAGATTTTTTTGCTTTAATCGAGAAGCAAGAATTTCAGATGCTTTTTTAGAGAGTCCAAGGTCTCTCACTAAATCACTAAGCTCCTCCTGATTAAATTGCTCGCGTTCAGAAGAAATATCTAAATGGAAGTCATCTGATCCACATTCAGAAATTGGTGAAGGAACATTTTGTCGTAAGTCGTGAAAATTGTGTGTAGATGTAGATGGTTGTGATTCTGAATCCTCACTAGAGTACAGGACTGGTTGGGTAATAGACAACACGTTAGGACAAATCCATTTAGACCGGTTTGTTTTATTAATGCCTGTTATGTTGACAGCGCAAATCATTGGTGTTTTATACTTGAACTGGGTCAGTTGCTTGTTTGCCCATAACCTTAAATACTCTACACAGTTTTTACATACAGTATTAGGAATCCAGTACTTGTCACGGGTTTCCATGGTAAATCCGAAGTAGTCAAAATAAATTTTTTTAATAAAATCTGACACACTTTTTCTACCACATATGTTACAAAAATATGTTACAAAAATATGTTACAAAAATAGTTGGGATTGATTTTACAGGTGTTTCTTGACGTAGTCATAGCCCAATTTTGACATATATTTCAAAGTAACACAGTTTTCAATAAATAAAACAAGGGATAAAAATCAAAAGTTTTTTGTGTTCACTGATGAAATGTTCTAGGTTAAAATTTTTTAATATTTTTTGTCGTTATACTTTTCGCTTTCCTAAACACTTGTTGAATGAGAAAAATTGGTTGAATGAACCCATATAAATACTTCGTAGTTTTTTACTGAAGTACCTAGAAAAAATTATATCCACAATTTTATTGACAGTCACTTATGAATGAACACATGTGTTAAGGCGAATTTCTTTAAAAAAATCATCCGTTACCAACGGTAAACCACACATCAATAAAAACAAGTGCACTTTTCTTTTTTCTCTTTAATTGACTGTGAACTGACTAGGTGTCATAAAGGAACAATACAATTTATAGGCCTTATAAGTTTGCTACCGCAACCATAAAAATGAAATAATCTTTTTTTATTACTTAATTTTTTTAATTCTTAGAATCATAAAAAACTAACTTATTACATACAAACACTTACACATTAGAAAATGTTATTTTTGTATGGAAATCGCGATTTATATCAATTCAGTAAATCGTGTACAAAATCAAAAGTTGTGCACCGATTGCAATGAAATAAAGCTCATTTCATTCGAAATATATTTAACTAACTGTTTCTAGCCCAAAACTGTGATTTTTGTCCCAATTTTATTTTTTCGGAATTTTTAAAGAACAAAAAATTTTTTTTTTTAAAAAAATTTTAATTTTTTTTTTCAAAACTTGAACGATATCTCTAAAACTACTTGGAAAATTTAAAAACAATGTAAGCACGGCTTAAAGAAAATATTGTTTGCGAGTTTCGGTTTTTTTTTTTAATTTAATATGGTGAACCGTTTTCAAGTTATTCCAATATATGTAGCGGAAGTGCCTTAATTTTGAACATAACGGTATATCTCGAAAAGTCGAGCTGATAGAGAAAAACCAAGTGCAGATTTGAAATCAGCGACCTCAAATTAGTAAAAATTTGCTACAAATTTCAAATCAACACAAAAAAAGTTCAATTTTGTTCCCTTGTGTTATGTATGCTTACAGTCTGGTTTAGTTAAAGCCTCATTTTCTACATTGTTTATAAACTTTGAAGGCGATTATTTCATTATTTTAATTTTGTGGCTTATTAGGTTTTTGCACTAAGCCCTTCAATTGTAGTCAAGATTTTACTTTATTTTATTTTTTTTTTTTTTAAGGTGCACTATATGATTTTCCAAAAGTTTTAATTTAACCTTTAAAGTGTTGTTTTTAATACTTATACTTATATTAAATTTTTAGTTGTTGTGCTTTCTTGAATAAATATGTTTATTTTTGTTTTTATTTAAACACATTTTATATTAAGAAAAGTAAACAAAGTGTTGCCAAATCTGACATGTATCTTTTTTTTTTTATTTAAATACTTTTTGTTCTATCTTTTATATCTACCACGCAAAATTATATATTTATGTATGTAGACGTCATTTTAAAAAGCATAAAATTTAAATCTTCTATTTAATACTGTATACACTGAAAAAAATGTTTAACACCGCTGCAAAACTTTTAAGAGTAATCATTTAAAAAAATTTTCAAACTAATTTAAAAACGCGCATTCGAGCATGATCTATATTTCACTTTCGAGTGAAAGTAAAAATAAGTTTCTTAACTTTTTTTTTGTAATCTAAATTTAAGTGTATTTTGAAACGTTTAATAGAAAATAGATGAAATCGAATCGAAAACAATTTTAGAACACAGTGTCATAGCACAGTGGGAAATATCACAAAATTTTTGAAAATAATTCGGCTATTTCTTATTTCGTAGTCCTTTTGTAACTTTGGAACAGGTGAACAAGTGACGTAATATAGAGTTTAATTTTTGATTTTGAACCTTACAGACCCGCCGGGGGCTGCAATATGACCACCCAAAGTAGTTAACTTTTTGCATATAAAATTTTGAGTGCTCACAGTTTTTTTTTTTTTGCTTCTTATCCGATTTAAATTTAATTTTCGATTTTGAAGATTTCCTGTTAAGGAGTTATAAACACATCATACAAGTGTTTGGTATCTTTGGAATCTAAATTATCTGTAGCAAAGAGTATATACAAATAGAGAGACTACACTTCCCAAGGTTCTCAGCAACAACATACCGAATTCGGGCAAGCAAACGAAAACATTTTTTTTACACATTTGCAACATGTTGATAAAAAATTTTTGCTTAAAACACTCACTTTTATTTTGCTTATATTTTGTTATTTTATATTTAAATTTTTTTATCTTGCATATTTTATCATTAAAATTTTAAATAAATAAACATTTTATTAAATTATTATTTAAAAGCTTGATAAAAAATTAATTTAAACTTTTAAATTTCTGCAACATGTTTTCATTTGTTCAGTGCAAGTTTAGGAACAAATAAAAAGAGAGCAGATTAAGAGAGACTGAGGTGGATAGAAACGCACTGCCTGTATATTATGACATTTTTAAAAAGAGCACTCTTGGTATAACAAAAACTTGGGTAATCCTTATAGGAAGGTACAAATTTCAGTTTTTGTTGTAAATTTTCACTTTTCATTCAAATATTTATTAAGAGAAATAATCCAATGATTTTTTGCACTTAAATATACTTTTAAGTCAACAATGTGAAATTTAAGTCCCAATTTTTATTTGCTCTAAGCAATCCCACAATTCCAAAAAAAAAAAAAATTCCAAAAATAAGATTTTTTACATTTTTGCTGCCATGTCTACATTTAAAGCCGGGAATTCGAAGAGACTTGCCCAATAAATTAGGCATATATTGGAGTAACCGCTTCCTAATTGGAGGCGTGCACAATTTTTAACCATGGGTTAAAGTTGATACCTGACTAAAAAAACGTGGCAACTTCAGAAGCGGCTGGCGGGAAAGGTACCTAATTGGAGGCGTGCAAAATTTTAAACAGTGGGTTAAAAATGATACATGACTAAAAAACGTGGCAACTTCAGAAGCGGCCGGCGGAAAAAGTATATACAAATCAAAAATTTGTTTAACACAATTGGCTATTATATACACAGACCTTTATATGTTCAAAAAGAAAATATTTATCTGGAGCTAAAAGACTGTTGGTGCTTTTTGGGGAAAAACCGCAACAATTTGATTTTTTTTTTTTAATTTTTACTTAAAACGATTCATTTTTTTTTTTTTTTATTTGATCAAAAATGAATGTAGTTAAATAACTAATATTTTAAAAAAGAATTTGGCCCCGATTTCGTTCCGCTATTCACAAAAAACTTTTCCTGAGGTGGCAGTCGCGGATCCAAGAAAATGTTTTGGGGAGGAAAGTTAGAGTATTTTTGATTAACTTTTTTAATATTTTTCACATTATTGTACTGAAAAATTTGATTTGATTTTGGGCGAGGAAATGTTCCATTTTCCCACCCCCTAGATAGGCGCATGTGAGTCGGACCAAATTTGTAATTTCACATTTTCAAATAGGAATATCTCGGGAACTAGTACAAATAACCCTCACATGTAAGCATGTTTTTTGTTAGTCTCTCCTAGCAGATTACAAATATGTTAAATTTTTAAAAATCGGTAAGAAGGTTCAAAATCAAAACTTAAGCTCGATATTACATCACTTATGCAAAATTGCATTGCAATCGGACCACTAAGTACGAAATGGCCGGAATATTTCCAAAAATTTTGTGCATAGTGACGTAGTTTCATTGCGGTGACTTTTTGATATTAAATGCAAGTCTTTTAAGGTCAACTGTAAAGTTTTAATGAATTTTCGATCGCGAATTTATTAAAAATGATAAAAGATAGACATGTTTTTAAAACAAATTTGTATTAGGAATTCCAAATCTATACAGCTTCAAAATATTGGCTTCGTAAAGAACAATTTCGCTTAATTTGTAAAATATTATTGTTTAGTTAGAATGTTCAGTTAGGTTAACAAAAAAATTCTTTAAGTGTATTTTTTACAAATTTTGCAAGGCTTTTATTTAATTATTCTTTAGCTTTAGCCAAAAAAAAAAATACAGCTTTTATTTTCAAAATATTTATGAGAAGACCTTGTTAATTGTATATTTTTTATATATTTGATGTCGTCTTTTTTATGTTCCTCTAGTTTTTTTTTTTTATAATAATTTTTATAAAATTTAATTAATTTCAATTTTAATGATGTCATTTAAAAAAGTTTTAATAAAAATTATAGCTACTATTCAAATTTAATAATATAGTTATAATTTGTTTGTTTTGGACTTAAAATCAAGTTTGATTTTTATTTTTATAATTTAATTTTTAATTGTATTAAACAATTTATTACTACACGTTTTATTTATTTTCAACATGTTAAAAAAATAAAATCAAATTACTTGCGTGATAATGTTGACGTTATGTTATAAAAAAATTGTAAAAAAAAAATAAAATTGTGAAATACTTTAAACAAAAAATTACATAGGAATGGGAGAGTTCACGTCTTATCAGTGAATTTTTGCTATTTATAAAAAAAAAAAATTTGCTAATGTAAATAATTTGTACTCTAAACCCTTGTTTAACACAACTTGCTCGAGACAATATTATTATAATGAAAATTTTTAATTTCGCGAGTTTTATTATAACACAATTTTTAATTTACCCAGTTAATTTCTAGTTAAAAAAAAAATAATCTCAATCTATAAAATTTTGAAATTAAAAATTTTTGTGAGCAGACCTAATTCATAATGTTTTTGTTAGCTTTCCCAAGTTCTGCAAAAATGTTTTAATTTTTGTATTTTAAAAGTGTTTTTTCGGTCTTTCTATATTTTCATATGTTTAGTTAGAATATTGTTCTACCTCAAGTCCAAAAATCGAATATGATATTGTTATATTAGATTTTATTTGTTGCTTTTCAAACAGTTTGTCATTTTCATGATAGACACTACAATTGTTTCATTGGCATCACTCAAATCTTCAATTGTCTGCAATGGAAAAAGATAATTGGCTTAATTCAAACCGAGACATTACATACAACAGACAAAATAAGCTCCATGAGAATTTTTATGTCTGCAATAGTGTAGAAACTGCCTGATCTGGTAATCCTAATTATGAAATCAAATTATTTGAAAAACAACAAGCCAAGTTCTTTTAGGAAAAGCCTATTTGAGCAATCTGTTGGTAAACATGTTGCTTGTGTGCTTAGACAACTTTCGTTAAACAATTGTCAATAGCAAAAGAAATTGTAAAACGGTTTGAATATTTTGCAACAGTTAAAAGTACAGACTACGAATTTGAAATTAATCCACTTGTAACCATGGATGGTAACCAATTCGATGAGGGTATCGGTAACGGTAACGCTATTTTCTTTTATTTCGGTAACGATATTTCAGTTAATTCGGTAACGGTTTTTTAGCGATAACGGTACTTTAATTATTTCGGTAACGGAATTTTCGAGGTAACGGTATTTTAGTTATTTCGGATAACGGTTTATCAGTTATTTCGGTTACGATATTTTAAGGGTAACGTTATTTGAGTTATTCACACTTAGAATACTATGTAGGTAAAGGCCACTGCAATTGTAGTTGAAAACAAATGAAATTTCACTTAAAGAAAGGACGACTTACATTACAGTAAATTCAACTAACATTGTCAATAGTTTTGTAATGTTAAAAAAATTACTAAAAATTACTAAAAATTAACCACATGGTTGTAAAAAATACACAAACATTTATTTTTTTTAATAACAAAAAACAACTGTAAAAAATGAATGTAAAATCATAAAACAGTCATTTGTTGTGGTTTGTTTTTTAAAGGTTAGTAAATATTTTACAAGGTTAGTAAATATTTTAGTTTGTTCTACAAATGACTGACATTTACATTAAAAATAAAGAAACTTTATTACAACCCAAACAACTACATAATTTTAAAGCAGAAATCCCCTGAGTGCAGGTAATTTCAATGCAATTTCACCTTTTTATCTCCATTATGCCTGAATTCCAATGACTGTCCCGCAAAAAATAACCCGGATTTGGTAAGCAGTAACTGCATTTGTGTGCTTCCAAAATAGCGCTTCACCGCCTTGCATACAATAAATCAATTAGGGAAGGCATTCTGTTGTGCTCCCGAGAATGCCTTCTTTGAAGCAGTGAATAATGCTTAAAATGAAACAATAAAGTATGCATACCATGAAGCACTAATGTTGTCAACATACAAAAAGCGCTTCTTAGTGTCTAAAAAGGCATGAATTTATTGTTTCTAAGAGCACATGAAAGAAGCGCTTTAAAAGAGACATACCAAGTGGGACATCGCGAACAAAAATCATGCCTTCTTTATTTGCCTTGGAAGCGCTTCGTTATCAAATAATGCCTTCCGGAAGCGCTTCTGGGTAAGCACTATTTTTTGCTGTGTGGCTACTTTCTAATGAAAATTTGAGACAATATATCTATTGACAGCGACTATTTTTTCTGATCTTGTCAAATTATTTCGGAAATGGTAATTTAAAGATAATGTTATTTCAATTATTTCAGTAACGGTATTTTAGCGATAACGGTATTTTAGGGATATTGACATTTCAGTTATATCGATAACGGTATTTTACTGATAGTGGCATTTTAATTATTTCGGTAACATTATTTTATGGATAACGATAGTCAGTGGAAAGGGTTTTGAATCGATAACGGTATTTTAGCGGTATTGCCACCATTCCTGCTTTTAACCCATTTTGCACAGCATTTGCTTTAAAGCAATACCTGCATTTAAGGACATATAATTTTGGATAGGAAAGAGATATAATAACGCAGTAAAAAGCATGTGACAATTTGAAGTCTTTACTAAACAAATTAATAAAAAAAATTAAAACCTATAGTTCCAGGGTGGCCATATAATTAATAAAAAAAAAATGTTTGACATTTTTATGGCACTTTTTTTTAATAATTTCTTTCTTTAGATTTTAGCAAAATAATCTGTTATTTGCATTCTATTAAATGTTAGGTAATTATAGCAAAAATAGGGCGAAACGGCCGGGTTTAGGGGTTTTCTCCTATGTGATAGGCAGTTTAGCGGCTTCGCTGAGTTAAGTTTTTCCATTTTGCGATTTTATCAAAAAAAAAAAAAAATATTTTGTTTTAATTTCTATGTATTTGTGAGTGTTTTCGAAAATAGCGCTGCTGGCAAAATTTGTGGGTGTAGAGGGCGCTACGAATCATATATTCTAAAAATAATAATAATTTTTGAAATCTGAGGAAATTTCCTTTCATTAGAGTACTCGCACTTGTATGTTACTACGCGTACAGGTTTTATAGACCTGGAGGCCCCACGGGCACCGGCCACCTTAACCGAGAATAGAAAAAAATTATATTTTAAATCTGGAGGGGACCACTACAATTTTTTTTTGGAGAAAGCCATATAAAGTGCCGTTTTTGCCAAAAATTGTGTTAATATTACAGATATGGTCGTAACTTAATTTTGAAAGCGGGCGATAATCGTCGATCGTCCTACAGAATTTCTAACCAAAATAAATGTTGAATTAGAAAAGATCAAAATTTTGATTCGACTTGTTCAGAGATCAATTAAGAAGTTGATCCACTTCTTTTTTTTTTTTTGACTGAGTGTACATAAAATTTGGCGGCGTCTAAGTAAAGAACACACAGGTTGCCAGGATGTCGCACTTCAAAGATTCGAAATTATAACCATATTCTTTCCTTTCCTTGCCAATTTTAAATCCTTCTTCTCTTTTCCCTTTCCCTACATTCACTTTCGTTTTCCCATTTTAAAAAATCCACTTCTTGCTAAATTAACTTTTCCGTGTAACTTGGGTATTAGGGTAGTCCACAACAGTTGACCCAAAATATTTCAATCTTATTATAAATCATATTTTTAGTCTTGTGTTTCATTGATACATTTATCATTTTATTTGTATATGTATAACAACTTTTATGATCGAATTGATATTTTCTTTTTATCTCAATGAGAAAACTTTTAATTTTCTTTTCAAAACTACATATAAATTCGACAAATGTTATTGTCTTGTGACTCATCATGCTAATGTTTCAGCATTCATCATTTGGCCATAGTCTTCTTCAAGATATAAAAATGTACATTCATACATGTGTTTATATACACCGTTGCCAGATTTTTGATAATTGTCGTACCTAGAAATAGCGATTTTGCAGAAAACTTAAAAAAATCCAAAAATTGGATTCACTTAGTTTACAATTGCAACATAATTATGAAAGTGGTTTACATAAAAAATTAATTCAAAATTGTTTAAGTTAATTTTTCAATAATTAATATAGAATTTTTTTTTTTTTTTTTAAGAGAAGCAACACTCAGGAAATTCTTCCTATTAATTAATGTGTTGCTTTCTTTTTGGAAAGGAGATAGTGGAGATATGAAAGATGGTGAAAGATGAAGGGCTTCAAACATGGCAACACTGTAATTGCGCGAGATGATAAGTCTTAGAACAGTTGTTGGTCGCCACCTGATGTAGAGTTGGCGGATTTATTGAAGCTTTCTGTTTCATAGCCCTGATTTATTATTTTACTTCGGTGGGGTTAAGTGCTATGGGAACATCGAAGGTGGGCGCAGCGATACATATAAGTGATAGAAAACTCATACATATTATGTTTCTAAATTGATGTTGTCGTTACCGGGAATCGAACCCGGGACCATCTGTGTAACAGTCCAACGCGCTAACCATTACACCACAACGCCCAACAGAAAGACGTTTTTGCACTTTTATCAAATTCGTGGATCATTTTTTATTTTATGTTAAAGTGGGGTTAATGCTATCCGATGAAGTCAGATTTTCATAACTGAATAATTTTTAGTATAGTAAATGAATAAATGTAATAAGCAATAACTTTTTTCGTTTGAGTTGGAATTCTAACGTCTTTTTCAGACAATTGCAATTAATACTATAATTAATATGCAATTTTATTTAATTTAATTGTGAAAGGCGTGGTAGAGAAGAATGAGTGTATTTTCTAAAAATCATAACTACATTTCAAATTTTCAATTTTTTCTGAATCAGACTGCGCAGTTTCTGGTATTGAACCTTCGTCAGTGACCCTGTTTTTTTTTTTTTTTTTGAATAATGTAATATTTGTTATGTTTTTATTTATTCTTTTATGTTATATTGCTTCAAAATTACGATTCTTCTTATTTGTTCGATTGCGTCTATATGAAATTTTCTGTGCAATCACTGACCGTGGTATGTATAGATAAACTGATTTCTAATGCCACATGCACTCGCACTACACGTTAGACAGAGCGCTTTAGTGCACTGAGCTATCGTCAGGTCGAGTTTTGTTGTGATTAAAACTAGTTTTATTCAAATTTTTTCGCAACTTCGAATTTTGGGAATTTTCAATAACAATACAAAAAATTGATTGTTCAAAGAAATCGGTTTCTTCCATTTGTAATACAACTGGGGGTGTAATGAAAAAAATCGAAAAATCTTTATTTAATGTAGGGTATAATATTTTTTTTTTTTTTTTTGTAGTTGTTTTCCGCATTTTAAAATTGATCTTTTCTAAAAGGAAATATTTTGTTAATTTTGTTTTTGAATTTAATTCTTGTTTTACCAAGTTTTTCCGCATTAAAAAATTGTAATTTTGTTAAGGTCGCGTTTACATCGTCCTAGAAATTCCGAGATATGATATTATCCTTTTTAAAAACAAACAAATCTTTTAAAATCCCGGAATTTAGATGCGAGTGTCAACTGTATCTTAATAAAGTTTGACGATTTTTTGCCTAATCTATATGGCAACCATGTTTTTAAAATGGTGAAAAATCTATTTTTATATGGTCAACAACGCGTCTTATTAATTTATATATTTCAGTTGGGTTAGTTGTGTTTACCTTTGTATACCCTACGCAATAGATTCGGTTTATATTTATTTTGTCATTTCGTTTGTAACACTTAGAAAGTTAATGGCATGGCTTAATGCTGCTACAAATTTTGACCGTTTACATTTGTAATTTTTGACAGTAGCAAGATTTTCATTTGACTACCACTGTTTTTGGTAAACAACAGAAAAAAAAAATAAAATGAAAAAAAAATATTTCTAAAAAACATTTAATTATTTGGCGAAGTGCAATTTTTTTAATTTTTGATAAAGATATAATGCTAAAGATTTTCATGAGATTTCTTACTAATCATGCGAATTTGTGACCGTTTTCAACGGTTTGCTGACACAGCAAAATTTTTTGCTGGCTTTACTAACTTTTTTTGAATGAAGAGCACTATCATTAAGTGTAGAAATGACAATGTAATTTAAAAGCTAAATTTTGTTTAATAAAATGTAACTATTTTTTTAAACAAAAAAGTTCTAAAAATAATTTAAAACGAAAATGAAAATTATTCAAGTTCGAGGCCATACTCTATATTTCTTCATTAGGATATTGTCCTAACAAATAATCTATAGAGTTTTTTTGTTTTCAAATTTATTATTTGACCCTTTCAGGAATGACCCTTTCAGGAATGAAAGGGTCAAATAATAAATTTGAAAACAAAAAAACTCTATAGATTATTTGTTAGGACAATATCCTAATGAAGAAATATAGAGTATGGTCTCGAACTTGAATAATTTTCATTTTCATTGCAAAATTAAAGGTCGAAAAAAACATAATTTTTATTTTTAATAAAAATTATAACAAACTTGTAAAAAAAGGCAAAGTACCGCCTAGTTTACTTCCCCTGTTTTGTTTATAAACTAAACAAAATATAAAAAGGAGAGAAAAACAAAAAACATGTATTGAATATCCACCACAGGTGGATCTTGCACATCAAACAAGTGTTCAATTTATTTTTTGATCAATGGTTATAATCTTTAACTTCAAACTCATATGTATATTTGTTTTCATGTAGTGAGTAAACTAGTTCATATGAATGTTTGATGTTTGGCATGGGATTGTTACCGCTTTCATAACGTGTTCTGATGATGGGAACCTAGAAAATTCCCGAAATAGATATATCAACACATTCCTGAAAGGGTCAAATAATAAATTTGAAAACAAAAAAACTCTATAGATTATTTGTTAGGACAATATCCTAATGAAGAAATATAGAGTATGGCCTCGAACTTGAATAATTTTAATTTTCATTGCAAAATTAAAGGTCGAAAAAACATAATTTTTATTTTTAATAAAAATTATAACAAACTTGTAACAAATTAAAACAAAAAAAAAAACTCAATAAAAAAAAACTAATTTCTATTAACTAAATAAGAATTATATACATTAAATACAGTCTTAATAAAATCAGGTTATAAAAAATAAGTTTGGTATGTCAACACCGCCCTTTGAATGCCTTTCGAGGACGTATATAATCCAATTAATTGATTTGTAATCAAATTTATATACATAGGAAATATAAAGGTATACCATACTGAGAAATTTCTTTCTACTGAAGCGAATTGACTACGGCAACATTTTTTTGGATTTGCAGAAATTATCCCTTTTCTTGAAATTACAGTATTTTTTTTTTGTTTAAATTAATTTTAAATTTATTTTTAGATTTTTTTTTAAATTTGAGTAAACAAAATTTAAATTTAAAAATTACATTATCAATTTTATGATTAGAATAATGTTTTAGAATAAATGATTATTCAGATATAAACTACTGAAATTAAATTATTTAACTTAATAAAGTAATAAACCTAATGAGAATTTATAAAATCTTGTTGATATGTATTCAAAATATTATTACTAATACATTAACATTTATAAAAAAAACTCTACATAAATATTACAAAAAAGAACAACAATATGTTTTCGAACGATAGTATTAAAAAACGTCGAACAAGTTGTGAATTTGAGCAATTATTTAATTGATTCTAATAATATTTCATTGGCAGCTTTTTAAATTTACAACAAATCGATTTAATTGCAAAAAGTAGCGAAATATTGTTTTTCTGTGTAGATATTACTCTGCAGCGTAATAAATTATTTTAATTCACAACAAATTTTCATTAAGAAGAAAATAAAAATGCACATTAGGTTGGCATTAAAAGTTAAACTTTTACTTTTAATGTTGAAAATTTGAGTAAAATCGTGTAACTCTATACCGAGTTACTGCTTCCTTTTTTTGAAAACGTCGAATTTTTGACGGGGCATACCATGATGCCAACAAGATGTAAAGGGGCAGTAAACAAGACCGTACTTTGTCGTTTTTTTTACAAGTTTGATATAACTTTAATTAAAAATAAAAATTATGTTTTTTCAATCTTTAATAGTGCAATTTTATTATTAATAAAAATTATATCAAACTTGTAAAAAAAGACAAAGTACGGTCTGGTTTACTCACCCTTTACATCTTTACATTTAAACAAAACAAACAAAAAGAATAAAAACAAAAAGCGTGTATTGTATATCTACCAAACGTAGAGCTTGCACATAACGAACAAGTTTTCAATTTATTTTTGATCAATGGTGATAATCTTTAACTTTGAGCTCATATATTAGTTCTCATTTAGTGCGAAAACTAGGTTATATGAATGTTTGATTTTTTGCATGGGATTGTCACTTCTTTCAAAACGTGTTCTGATGATGGGAACCAAGAAAATTCCCGAATTAAATCTATATCGAATGTAGAAACTCAATTTGTTAAAACTCCGAGTTAACTGTGATTGAATTTTTTTTTTAAATGTTAATGCTCCCGATATCTGTTTGGTTTCTTTAACATCGGATATGCTCTTTCGCCAAATAATTGTCCTGATTACTTATTGTGTTTTAAACTGTCAAAATGACAAAGTAAACTTTATACATTCTTTATCGTATTAAGATTTTCAATGTAAAATTTTCATACAAGCGGAAATGCAATCTAAAAGTATTTTAAAGTGCTACTTTTGTAGCACTAGCACAAGTGGACGACTAAATAATAATTCACTTTTGATTAAATGAATTATTCATTGTTATAAAAATTATTAGCTTGAGCACTTAATTAATATACTCAATGTCAACCATCCTTTTTAATAAAGGGTTAGTTTTTTAGTTGTGCATTCAGCGAAATTTAAATAGCCGCATTACAATTACACAGTGTGACAGTGAAAATATAAATATTATAATATTATAATGAACTAGTGTGGATTGTACGCCTGGTTAAGTAAATCACTTTTAAATTTTCAGAATTTTAAATACACCTTCTAAATCTAAAGTTATCGATAAAAAACGTTATTTTTTTCAAGACCACGGGTTTAAATATGTTTTGCTTAGTAAGTTTTAAACCGACTTTAAATTTTTGAATATTATCCAAAATATTTAAAATTTTCAAAATTTTTTGTAATTTTTTAAGCTTTGACGCCTTTATTTTTTGATACTTTATTTGAAACCCTATTTTTTTCTTATTTTTTCTTGAAAGTACGTTTAATAATGAATAAAAATAGCCCTAGTTTGGTAAAATCGGTTGAAAGTTGTTAAAGTTACCAGTTTTTCTTTAGAATACAAATTAAATGTTTACCTATAACTATATGCGAAACATACACACTACTTAAAAGTACCCATACATTTTGCAACATTATTGCAAGTATTATTGCCAGTATTATTGTCATTTTGCCCTATACAGTGCAATAAGATGTACAATACTTTTGCTCTAAATATGGCACCACTCTTTATTTCTGTTGTGGAGGGATATACAAATTGTAAAGGTTTTTTTTTGTATACAGGCATAGAACTTTAAGTTGGCAACACTTTTTTAACTGGCGGCTATTTTGTCAGCTTTCAAATGATTTATGTTTGGTTTGGTGTGGCATTTCAACATGAATAGACTAACGCCTGAACAACGCTTCCAAATTGTGCAAATTTATTTTTAAAAGCATGGTTCTGTTCGAAATAAATATCGCGCACGAATTTTGCGAATTTTGTTTAGCGATGAAGCTAAATTTTGGTTAAATGGATACATCAATAAACAAAACTGCAGTAGTTGGAGTGATAATATCGCGCACGAATTTTGCGAATTTTGTTTAGCGATGAAGCTAAATTTTGGTTAAATGGATACATCAATAAACAAAACTGCAGTAGTTGGAGTGATAATATCGCGCACGAATTTTGCGAATTTTGTTTAGCGATGAAGCTAAATTTTGGTTAAATGGATACATCAATAAACAAAACTGCAGTAGTTGGAGTGATAATATCGCGCACGAATTTTGCGAATTTCGTTTAGCGATGAAGCTAAATTTTGGTTAAATGGATACATCAATAAACAAAACTGCAGTAGTTGGAGTGATAATATCGCGCACGAATTTTGCGAATTTTGTTTACCGATGAAGCTAACTTTTGGTCAAATGGATACATA
Source organism: Delia radicum (assembly GCA_021234595.1). Classification (NCBI taxonomy): domain Eukaryota; kingdom Metazoa; phylum Arthropoda; class Insecta; order Diptera; family Anthomyiidae; genus Delia; species Delia radicum. Next base: position 19,040,898 of record CM037853.1, on the reverse strand, counting down.
AATAAACAAAACTGTCGTATTTGGAATGATGATAATCCTCAAGTGTATGTTTAGACACCGTTACATCCAGAAAACCTGATTGTTTGGTGTGTTTTATGGGCTGGTGGAATCATTGGTCCGTACTTCTTTAAAAACGATGCTGGTCAGAACGTTACAGTCAATGGTGACCGCTATAGAGCCATGATTACTGACTTTATCGTTCAACAACCATGATGTGATGTGTGTGAACAGTGGTTTCAACAAGATGGCGCAACATGTCATACAGCTCGTGCCACAATTGATTTATTGAAGGAAACGTTTGGTAACCGCACACACAGAGAAAAAATTAGATATTTGCCAACTGAAATTCAGTTACTACGACTTAAATTCGGTTATTGCGAATTTCAGTCGGTTGGTACAACTAAACATTAGTTTTAACAACAAAGTTCAGTTAATTCAATTGAATTTTAGTGTCAACACCCAAAATACACAGAAATCTAATGTAAATATCGTTGTACTAACTGAATTTATAAGTTGTTACCATTAAATTGAACAACTATGATGTACAGGAGCTGTGGTTTCAACAAGACGGCACAACATGTCACACAGCTCGTGCCACAATTGATTTATTGAAGGAAACGTTTGGTAACCGCATAGTTTTACGTTTCGGACCCGTGAATTGGCCTCCAAGATCGTGCGATTTAACGCCGCTGGAATATTTTCTGTGGGGATATGTGAAGTCGCTAGTCTACGCCGATAAGCCCGAAATGATGGACCACTTGGAGGATAACATTCGAAGCGTTATTGCCAATATACGGTCACAAATGTTGGAAAAAGTCATCGAAAATTAGACCTCCAGATTAGACTACGTCCGAGCCAGCCCTTACGGTCATATGCCAGAAGTCATATTTAAAGTATAATGCCTGAAGATTATCATTCGAATAAAGTAAATTTCATGTCAATTTAAAACATTCATCTTTGTTTTATTTAATTTCAAAGTTCTATACCTCTATAAAAAAAAAACACCCTTTACTTATTAATGGCATTTAGTATTATCAAAAAATGTAAAGCCTCAACCTCCAAGAAGTCCCATGAATTTTCTGGAGCTTGTTAAAATTTGCTTTTCTTAAAAAGACAATTTCTAGGATTAAATTTATATAATCATGGAAATAATTAGTGGAAATACTTAAAATTGCCATGCAATGATTAAATACAAATCTAATTTTAATAAAGAAACAATTTTATAAAAATCTAAATTCAATAGGATTGTCATATCCTTCTTTATTTTCATAGTTTGAAATTTAAATTTTTTGATGAAGAAATCGATATTAGAAAAGTTGCAAATTTGTTACAACATAAAATAACAGTTAAGGTACGTTCACATTAATCAAATATTTGAACAAAATATTTGTATTTAATATTTATTTAATCAAAGTGTAAAAAAACATAGATTTATTTAATCGAAAAACTAACTGTTTTTAAAAAAATTGATCACTCGCCTATTTATATTATAAGGGTATATTAATACTCCCTTGGAGCAAAAATTTTGTCAGTTTTGGTCTATCTCGCTTAGTTTTGGAGATACTGGACATTTAAAATATCGTCATTTTGTAAAATGGCTCGTATCTCGAAAACTAAGCATGATATCGCAAAATGGACAAAATTTTTGCAAACCTTAACGAAAAACACCCTGCCGACAACACAAATGTGTACAGTGTTCCGATTCCAATCATTCCCCGTTTCATTCCATATCGTTCCATTTTGGACCAATGTTCCATTCTCTTATCGGAATGATTAAATTTTTATTTTCACGTACGACAACAATCGTAACGATTCCAATCGTTCCCCGTTTCATTCCATATCGTTCCATTTTGGACCAATGTTCCAATTAAATTAAATTTTTTTAATATCTATTTACATTTCAGTTTTTTTATAAAGCCTTTTATTAATAAATTTATTAAAAAAAAATTATAATTGACGATTTTACCACTAGTTATTTGCCATTGTTTGTTCTTACATTTTTTTTGTAAGATCAAATAAATATTTGCTCAAATCAGAAGAAAATATTTGATAGCTAGTGTTCACACTATGGTTAAGTTTGTCAAATATTTATTTGAATGCAAATAATTTTGTTTGACCAAAATCAGCTGATTTGCTGTTTGACACACAAAATATTTTGTGTTCAGATTACGGCAAAGAAATATTTCATGTTTTTTGTCAAATATTTGACTAATCTGAAGGTACCTTTAGACTATTTTTATTTGGAATATAAATTTGTAATTTGACATCCAAATTTCATTAAAAATCAAATGTTGGCCATATTGTACAATTGTGCAGTGCTGGAATTCCATATTACCCTGGTGATTTTTTTTTACTTTAATTTCCTTAAAAGATATAGAAGATCTAAACGTAATTACCAAATTGAAATCACCAGAAATGACTGCAAATTTTAGATTTATTTATAGTTACAAGACGAAAGGCGTTGTCCCACATTCTTTTACCTTTGTAAGAGAATCTTCCATAGTTTGTTCTGGGTATAAAATCATTTACTTTAAACATAATTATGAATTAAGTGTTAAGTGTATTAATTTTCCCTTAAATTTTATGAGGTTGCAGTATTGCAAAAAAAAAAAAAAAAATAAATGTTCATCAAACTAATTTAAAGTATGAGTATGGGCGGTTTTAGTTGCGTTACTTTGTTTTTTTTTTTTGTAATAGAAAAATGTTTACACCATGAATTGAAATTCTATCATAACTGTGGGATGAAATTGCTTGTTTACTATACATGTTTGTATATGATTTTAATGCAACTTAGAACAAATGGAAAAAAAATTTAAAACAAAACGGAAGTATCAGTTTTTGCTCATATTTTTTTCTTTTTCCTGTGCATATCAAAGTTTATATAAAATTTACGTGGTTTCCTAACAACCGTAAAACAAAAAGGAACAATAAGTAAAAAAAAAATCAGTAATAAATCTCATAACAACACTGATATTTAGTTGTTACTATGGCGTGAAACAAGTAAAAGTCATTTAGTTTTTAGTTTCATTTTTTGTTTTTTATGTAGCAAAAACTTTTATGATGTAAAATTTTAAAATAATTCAACATAAAGATACATGCATAGTACATATAACAGTAAGCGCTTAATGAGTTATGGACGTAATAAGTCTTAAGTGATTAAATATTATAAAAATCTATCGATTTGGCGTAATTATTTCAAATCATACTTGGGGTTTTTTCATTAGCATTGGAATTTCATTAGCATTAGTTAACTAAATTTTTTTGGCATTAGCATTTGTCCTTGTAATGCTAATGAAATCAATACTAATGAAAAACCAATTAGAATTGAGCAAAAAAAGCATTTGTTTTTTAAAAAAATGGAGTGTAAATTGTAACACTAAATATGTGAAACGAAATGGAACGAGGAACTAACTTTCTATTATCCGATAACATATTTTCGCAAAACTTAGGAAAAAACTCCACTTCCGACAATACAAATGTGCTCAGTGTTCCGATTTCAATCGTTCCACGCTTCATTACATATCGTTCCATTTTGGACCAATGTTCCATTCTATTATCGAAGTGATTAAATTTTTATTTTCACGTATGTTTCTGCGTAAACAAATAATTGAGACACCCTGAATCTTTTCCAGACCTAGCATATTTATATTCAGTCAATTGTAATTTACTTCCTTTAATTCATTCATTACTAATAGTAATGAAATTTAAAATCTTTATCTTTAATCAATGTAATCAAATCAATGAAATTCATTACCATTAATTAAAAAAATGCTAATGAAAATAATTTCATTACAATTGATATCAATGAAATTGTAATGAAATCGTCAATTAATTAGTCCATTCAATTAACTAGTCTCATGTATGTATCAAATAATGGCCTTAGTGGATATTTTCATTAATCTATACAATTTTAACATGAACATTATTCGTATCTTATTTATACCATATTGTAATACAAAAAGCCATCTAGGCCAAACAACGTATTATATAGCAACATATATCTGAACAAGATCATAAAAACTTATTAAAAAACTACACATATTATAAAAAAAAAATAAATATATATGTATATATCTATATATCTATATATACCACAGCGCATACTGTTGAGACATTTATTCGTTTGCAATTCTAAAGGTAAATAGTTCCAACAACGGGCAACTCTAATCGAAAAAATTCTATCAAAAGTTCAACATCTGCTCAATTGAATATTAATATGAATAACACTCTCAGAGTGAATAAAACTAAACTCGTAACAAATCGATACGACTAAACCACTCTTAAGAGTCTAATAAAGCAGAAAAACATTGCGGAAATTAACAAAATCCTTAAAGTAACAAACCAAATATATTTTAACTTAGGTTTAGAATTAACAACACGCTCAAGAGTTTTAAGATCAGTGGAAGTTGTATCGGAATATACCTCAATACCACATAAGACCTGAGGCATTAACAAGGCATTGGCTACCCTACATCTAACCTTGAATGGCAAATATATATTAGTAGAATATATTCTACGGAAAATGCCAGAAATCGTACAATGTACTGACTCAGTGTGGGAAACAAGTTTGAGCTGCTAATGAATAATGACTCCTAAGCATCTATGTTGGTTCACAAACTCAATAAGGCAATTATTAATAGATAAAGAACCAAACATTATAGCTCTTGTTTTTAAAGGATTAATCGGTAAGGAATTTCTAGCCGACCAATTTAAGATTCGATCAAGATAAAAATTAATATTAACTCGCAGAACATCAGCAAACGCACAATCAGTACTAAGAAGTAAAAAAAAATTTCATCAGCAATCAGCACTAATATCAGATAATCATAAGTTTTCGAATAATATAAAGGGTGTTTTTTTTAGAGGTAAAGAACTTTGAGATGGAATAAAACAAAGATGAATTTTTTTAATTGACATGAAATTTACTTTATTCGAAAGATAATCTTCTGGCATTATAATTTAAATATGACTTCTGGCATATGACCGCCACGGCTGGTCCGATTTTCAAATTTTCGATGACTTTTTCCAACATTTGTGGCCGTATATTGGCAATAACGCGGCGAATGTTATCCTCCAAGTGGTCAATCGTTTCGGGTTTATCGGCGTGGACAAGCGACTGAACATATCCCCACAGAAAATAGTCCAGCGGCGGTAAATCGCACGATCTTGGAGGCCAATTCACGGGTCCGAAACGTAAAACTATGCGGTTACCAAGCGTTTACTTCAATAAATCAATTGTGGCACGAGCTGTGTGACATGTTGCGCCATCTTGTTGAAACCACAGCTCTTGCACATCATGGTTGTTCAATTGATGAACGAAAAATTCAGTAAGCATGGCTCTATTACGGTCACCATTGACTGTAACGTTCTGACCAACATCGTTTTTAAAGAAGTACTGACCAATGATTCCACCAGCCGAAAAAGCACTTTAAATAGTTAGTTTTTCTGGATATAACGGTGTCTAAACATACACTTGAGGATTATCATCACTCCAAATACTGCAGTTTTGTTTATTGACGTATCCATTTAACAAAAAGTGAGCTCGGCCGTAAAATGGATACGTATTTCGAACAGAACCATGATTTTCAAAATAAATTTGCACAATTTGGAAGCGTTGTTCAGGCATCAGTCTATTCATGTTTAAATGCCAAATCAAACTAAACATAAATCACTTGACAACTAACAAAATGGCCGCCAGTTAAAATAGTGCTGCCAACTTTAAGTTATATACCTGTATAAAAAACACCCTTTACAAAAATAAACTTAAATCTGTGAAGAAAAGATGTTGGGCGAAATTATACAAAATGACGGACAAATTGACAAAGTAAAATATCATCTTTGTGACTGGAATCCATCAAATTTTGCTACATCTTTAACTATTTTCTACTAATGCCCGTAATTTCAAGCAATAGATACCTACCGGTGCTTAGATACCTACCCGATTTTGTTCGTGTACACGGTAGGTATCTAAGCACCAGTAGGTATATATTGCTTGAAATTACGGCCATAAATCGTCCATAATACATTGAACAAGTACTGTATTTACACCGTCATTATTTAGTATTGACTCATGCTTGTCTGTAGTTGTATTTTAGTATAGATGTACATACTTTAGTCTATGCGACATATGCATGACAATGACACCCTCTTATAAGCGCTATTCACTATTTTTATTTTTTTCCTAGAGAAAGTTAAATGTGTACTTTTATAATTGCAAAGTACATACTAAATAAAAGATGTTAAGGAATAGACAAACAGCAAATAAACAAGTGTGAGTATTGTATTCTCTTTTTGCGAATACAATACTCTGAACGACGCCAGAGTATATCTTTGACCTTTTTGGATATTTAAAAGAAATTTGGCACTCAAAGGTTTTTTTTTGTTTACTTTTTGTATGAATTTTTGACGTTTTGTTTATTAATCAAGAGACAATTCTTCTAATAAGTTTACCAGGTAGTGTTATGCCATGATCAATTCTTAATACTTCGGGCATGCTGATTCAATGGCGTATGTACTTCATTTTTTGTTCTATGGTACAGTTTTTGCGAAAAATGACTTTAAAGTTCGACGTATCTTTGTGCTAGTTTATATACACAGAAATTTTGCAATAATAAATATTTTATTGAATAGTGAAAATTTTTAACAAAAACTGAAATTTGTACCTTCCTATTAGGATTACCCAAGTTTATGTTCCAAAGCTCCAAAATATACTTCAAAGCCCCTGCCCATATATTGAAATTGTATAAAATCATCAGTTGGATATAGGTGGATAAATAGTGAGTAAATCGGATGGAGTAAAGTACTTCTTACACCGTTGTAGAGAACCGAGACACTTGAGTGCTTTTTTTTACAACTGAAAAAGTGCTTACTCTAACGGAAATCACACTGAAATTTCATGCTCAGAACATCAAGAGTATTCGATTTCTCAATATTGATACCATCTAATGGAACAGGTGACAATGCTTACCCCAAGGCCCTATGGGTAAAAATTAGAGATGTTACGAATAATTCCCAAAGTCCTTTTTAACATTCTTATAAAATGGACTTAAAACCATATAGATTTCCCAGACCCGAAAAATATACATCGCACAGATTGCCAAGATCTTTATTGCTTCTCTGGCATCTAAATCGCGACTTCTAGAGTCTATAGAATTCACAACGTAGATCCTAAACTGTATTATTCTCTTCTACGCTCCCACAGCTTCTTCGTCAGAGCCGCCAAACTTCAGGCTCATCGCGCAATACTCAGTGAGAACCTTAAAAGCATGATCATTTTTGCCAGTTCTAGTTCAATGGCCATTAGTACCTAACAAATAAACTTCGATCTTGTTACAGTAGTTTTGACTTAGCTGCACAACCAACTTCTGCACGAATTTTTGTGCAGGTAAGCCAAAAGCGTTGCTAACTCAAATTGGTTACCTGCCTTAAAGTGCAGGTAAACTAAATTGTTGAAAACTGCAAAGACCAGATATGATTTAATTTATTTTTATTAATTGTTTATTTCATACAATAGAATTTATATAAAAAACAACAAAACGAAAATAAAAAACATTCATAAAAAATTTTATAAGGTTTTTACATACAAATTTATGTAGGTACAAGCGTTAACTAACCTAACTAACTAAGTAAGCAAAACATAAGATGCAGCTAACGGCGATCTTTTGTATGAAAATAATGTACAACTGCCAAAAACATGAGGCACTTATTTTAAATGCGCAGGTATACACAGTGCACTTAAAGAAGGCAATTGCATACGTAATTTTGTAAAATAACAACGAAACCAAAATTTTGTGCAGTTATGTGAAAAGTGCACGTAAGTAAAAGGCAGTTAAATCAAAACTACGTATCCAATCTAAAATGTGACCTAACACACCGAACGGTTCTAATAGAAGAAAGGCACAACCTTTTGTATAGAGGCTTATAAGCCAAAGGACTATTCGGGTTCAACCTCGTCGAATAAAACTAAAAATAGTATAAGTTCTACTTCGGCTACTACCAAGAAGTTAAGGTCGTCAATCACGATATTGTTATCCTGTCCGGTATGTGCCTTATCAAACCGAACGGACCACTAGAGCGACCACGACATCATTTGGCATAGAACTCTTAACCAACATAGGCATTTCTCTTACATTCATCAGCTAGTTAACTCAGTCTCCATTAGGCTGACCGCGTGACGATGGATTTGATTAGTGGATTCGATGAAATCACTCACACACATCGATCTTATCGTAACAAATTCCAAGGCTTTGAAAAGTTTAATACTGTCAGTGAAGATGCTTATGGATGCTGGATCCATATCCCATCTCATTATTATCTATCCGGCTTTATTGATTCTCTCATCGCTGTTTCACATCCAAAACACTTTATTTCAAATTTCAACAAATTTTAAAATTTACAAAATCCATCTTAAATTATATCAGAATGCTACACAGGGAGTCTTTATATTAAGGAGCATAAGAAAACATCGGACAGGATTCCAAAAGTATTTCGAACATACGACCATCTCAGCAAGACATATAGTAATGTTTGAGAAAAGTCAAAACTCCAGTCTTATTAAGCATAGTAGTAATTGGGTGCTATATCGTCCAACAAAGATCTTAATATATATGAAGGGTTTATTGTAAAAACATGATAAGCCACATTTTATTTTTAGTTTGTTTTTTAAAGGTTAAAAAATGCAAAAAAAAAAAATATGAATTTAGCAGGACGTTTATACTCCAGGTACTTGTAATAAGTGTTTAGGCAAGACTCCTATCAAAAATGAAGCAATAGATGTTTAGAAAACAGCGAAAACCCATAAAACTACGAATGTGGCTTATCAAGTTTTTACAATAAGCCATTCATAATTAAATTGCTAATTCTTCCTTCCCTAACCAGCAAAATTTTAGACAGTGTAAACTATAAAGCAATTATTTGTTCAAAATTAATAAATCTTAAGCTGTATGAATTGAAAAAGATTTTAAACATGACCTTAAAATAAAATTGATATATTTCATACCAGATTTAAAACATAAGTTTTATGAAGTTAAGCCATTATTTTAAATGTTGACTGTTTTAGTTTAACCTTTTTAAATTTTATATAATAATAATTTATATATTTTTGCACAAAAGAAGAAAAAAACTCAACCACATTTTCATGAATTTTTCCTTTTTTTTCTACGTTTATTTCCATCCAGGCACAAAGTAAAAGTCTTTTAAAATAAGGAAGAATATTGCATTTCCTGTTGAGTAAAGTTGCGTACTTTCAACGCACACACCCACACACACAATTGTACATTGAGGCATACAATAAATATTCCATACTCAACGTTGCACAAACTTCGCATAGATTTTAATATAACAAAAAAAAAAAACTCAGCAAAAAGAACTGAATAGAACATAAAGTATACAAATCCTTAGAGAATACAATGAGTAAAGCTACAGGACCCTCTCCGCCACAATACACTTATGTACCGCCCCCATCGGCACCACCTTCCTATCAAGAAGCCGTAGGAGGTGTTAAGCCTGTGGGACCGTTTACACCCGTTATAGCGCCCACACATGCTGCAACGGCCCCAAATGCCACCATTGTTACCACAGTCGTACCTATTGGACGTACGGCAACACATATGATATGTCCATCATGTCATGCTGAAATCGAAACAACAACACGTACTGAACCTGGAATGATTGCATATTTATCTGGCTTTGTAATTGCATTATTGGGGTAAGTTCAATTTTTTTTTAAGTTGGAAGAAGTAGCTATACCATTTCAAAATTTATTTTGAAAAATGGAAAAAAAATCTTTCTCGAAATCTTTAATCCTTAAAGAATAGCGGCTTTTTAATAACTAGAGGTGCTTTCATTTTTGCTTACTTCAACAGCTTTGGGTATTATTTATTATCAAAAAATACTTGACCTATGACACTACACATAGAATACTATCGTATGTAGGTAAAGAAAACAGCAAATGTAGTTAAAAACAAATGAAATTTCACTTGAAAAAAGGACGACTTACATTTCAGTAAATTCAACTAACATTGTCATTTGTTTTTTAGCTGTTCAAAAAAAATGAATCACAATTGTAGTAAAAATTAACAACATATGTAGTAAAACAGTAAACAAACATTTATTGGTTTTATTTTTTTAAATACAAAAAAACTACTGTATAAAATGAATGTAAAATCATAATACAGTACTATGTTTCCACTTACATGTATTGAGCAAAACATGTGTTTTGGTGAAAAAAATGTATGATAAAACATGTTCAAAACATGTTTTATTTCAAAACACGATCAGCGGGAACGTACACTCAAAAAAAGTTAGTAAAGTCAGCAAAAAATGTTGCTGAGTCAGCAAAATTTTAATCAGGAAGGTGTTTGCAAAAAAATTGCTAATTTCAGCAAAAATCAGCGAGCTGATTTGTAGCAACAAAATTAGTAGATTCAGCAAAAGTTTTGCTAACACTTAGTCGATTAGAAATTAAAAAACCCTTGCTAAAAATAAAAAAATTTTGCTGAATATTAGTAGAATGAAAAAAAAAAATCAAAAAATTTGTAGAAAAATTATAATTTAGTTAATTTATTTGCTGAAAATCATAAATCTGCTGAAAAATTAAAAATCATTTGTGATTCTTTTAAAAATAATTTACAATGCGTTACCAAATATAAACATATTCATACTCCCACATTGACGACATGAATTAAGATAATATCTAAAAAAATTTAAATAATTATATATAACATAAACATCACTAGTTACATCAATTGTTGTCTAAATGATGATATCTTTTAAATAAACGCAAATGCAGCAGATAATTATAGAAACGAAAAAAAAAAAAACAAAATATGACATATACAACCTTTTTTGTTGCAATAAGAAAAAGGAAACATAAAAATCTACCTAATATGTATGTCTTTGTCTTTCGCTTTAGTCTGTCTATCTGTCTGTATATTTGTTTTCAATTTGACCTTATTAGATTATTAATCTCTATAAACATTTAGTTTAGAAATACACGTTTAATCTTTATTAAATTTTATTATATTTGTCTTTTATTTAATAAATAGACAATTACTTTCACAAGCCGGCGACAATGCAAAATTTAAGTTGTTTTATGTATGAAAAACAGATGCAAAAATCTTCCATAGTTGATTTTTTTTTGTATGCCTTGCAAGGGTGTACATTTTAGTATCATTTTCCTACTCTATACTAAATCTTGACATGCCGCGACATCTAATTTATTCTGCGTATATCTTTCAATCTGGTTGTCGTCCATACTATTAATGTGCTTATCAGCAAAATAAATTAGTAAAACATTAGTATAAAATTTGTAAAACATTAGTTCAAAACAGTTAAATGCTGAATAAGAATAACTAAAATTTTAGCTGAAAACATAATTTTAGCAAAAAAAATTCCTGAAAAGTAATTTAATTTGCAAGACGTTTTACTAACTTTTCTAATAACATTTTAATTTGATGTGGTTTGTTTCTTTAAATGAACTACATATGTAGTCAAAAATAAAATTTCTTCTACAAGTGACTGTTTTTTTCACTTAAAAAAAAAATATACTGTATTGCAACTTAAACAACTACAAATATTTACAGCAGATGTTCCCTGAGTGGTGTACCTTTTTAACTTATTTTGTTTTTTAGTTAGAACGTTTTTCTAATATTACTTAAATTTAAATAAAAATCCCAAAAATGCACGAAAAAGGCACTGAAAAGGATAGTCTCCCTATGGATTCCCTCTGATCTCAATAAAAGTCAGATATATGGTAAAGAAGGAAAAAAATAAGGGCGACGTATTTTTTTAGCTGCCCAATCTCTTGTTTAGGTGTTAAAAATTGGGATCAAAACTAACCCCATTTTTGGTTTTTTCTGTTTAAGTAATTCAAATTGTTTCTTAGAAATATTTTGCAAATAAAAAAGTTTCAAAAAATTTGTGTATGTCAAACTAAGTTTGAAGTGTACCAAATGGAAGAGTTTTTAGGGACGCATTAACTGGTAAACAAAACATGTGTTCAAGTATTTTTGTTATTCAAAAAAATGTCTTTTAAGTGTCATTTAAATTTGCGTAAGTTCATTATAAAAAAAACTCCACCTCCATCATGCTTTAATGTTCGATATTACCATAGCTAATAAATATTTTCACATTGATTTGTGTATGTCAAACTAAATTCTAAGTGTTTTTTCTAATATAGCTTTTTTATTAGAAAAATATTTTTTTAGCTTATTTTATTTTCCAAATTTCATCCATGTAAATTGTACATAGCATGTTTTGTATTATATATCATCAATGTAAATTTTACATAGCATAAACTTGAATAATTTACCAAATAAAAAAAACAACTTGTGAAGCATTTTCGCCGTTATTTCAATAATAAGTAAATTTTGCAAGGAAAGGTTGTTATAAAAAACACCAGTTTTTTTCTGTGTAGTTGGTTTAAATGTAATTTTTATTCATTTCTACCTTCTTAATAAGTAATCAACACGAGGTGGTTTCCATTAAAAAAAAGTCTACCAAATTTCTATAAGAAAATGCCCCTACAATCTAAAGATGTTTCTCTAAAAGAAAACAACTAAAAATGATTTTAAAAAATTTCTTAAATAAAATTTGAAATTGGTGTAGAAAACAACTTTCTCTAAAATGAATAAACATTTAATATTTCTTTTTAATTTATAACGAGCTTTCAACCTCCGTATATTTACAAAAATAAAGCAAATCAAACATATTAGTTAGGTTGATTTTATTAAGAAAAGCTTAAAAAATAAAAACTATAGAAAAATGCTCCTTTGGCGCCGCAAAGCGTAAATATGAAATCAACTTAAACCTAAGCTCAACACAAACAGAAAGCCCATCATATTCCGAAACAACTAAAAATAATAATAACCCCAAAAATTTACCAAACAAACCCATACAAAAAAGATTAGCAACATCACCAAAAACAAAAAACACAATCGAAAAACTTCCCCGTCGGGAATCAGTACCCAGCTCCTCTTCTAATGAAATGGAACTTGAGACAACCTCATCTTCTACAACAACAAAATCACAACAATTAAACAAACAGATTAAAAATTCAACACCAACAACAAAAAATAACAAATCTACCAAAAAACAACAACTATCAAAGAAAACAACATCAACAACAACACTAACACTAACAGAAGAACTAGACGTTAACAAAAAACGTACTTCTACGAACACAACATCTCCTCTTGGGAAACTAACCCAAGACCTGATGACAACAAATCAATATTTTATACCTCCATCCGATCCGGATGTTAATTATGATGACTAATATTAATTAGGCATAATGGCATCGTGCTCTAACCATCTATCAATTGTAAATTAAATTTTACAATTTATTTACGAATTTTTATTATGGCTAATTTTGCGATATTGCAATGGAACATCAATGGTTTCATCAACAATATTAATGAACTACAGCTATTAATTAAAGAGCACAACCCATCATTAATATCCATCCAGGAAACACATTGTAAATATAATTTCAACCCAATTCCACCTAAAGACTACTCCGCCTATTTTTATAACTCTCCAGTCAACACCACATCTAAACAAGGTATAGGTGTATTAATAAGGAATAATATACCTCATAAACAAATTCTGATAAATTCCACATTACAAATAATAGTGATAGAAATTCAACTGAATATTAAGTTCACAGTACTGTCATTCTATATACCACCATGTCAATCTTTTTCCAAACGGGAACTGGTAAATATTTTTAACTCTATTACGACTCCAAAGGTCGTTATTGGGGATTTCAATTCCTGAAACGCAGCTTGGGGTTCACAAAGTAACAATCACAGAGGTAATATCTTAGAGAGTGTAATAATGTCTTCAGATTTATGCATTTTGAACGATGGACGGCCTACACATCTCTCCACACATGGAACATTAATACATGTAGATGTTTCCTTATGTTCTCCAACTTTATTACAATTAACTTCATGGGATATTTTAGATGAAATGTTTAGTAGTGATCATTTCCCTATTGTCATTACGTTATCATTAAAAAACAATACACAAAGATCAAACTTTAATCGTAAATTCCTACTCGGCTTAGCTAATTGGGCAAAGTACTCCAACACAGTTGATGAAGAACTACAAAAAAGACACCAATCTTCAAATATAAATAGAGAAGCATCACTAATCACCAAAGCAATTCGTAATGCAGCAAACGTTTCAATACCTCAATCATCACTTAAGAAGAAAACAAACGTTCCTTGGTGGAATAAAGAATTATCTATTCTTCGAAATAATAAAATAAATGCATGGCAAAACTTTAAAATTTCACCTACAACATCTAACCTGATACGTTATAAAAAAGAAAATGCAACATTTCGGAGAGAAATGAAGAAGCATAAAAAAATTAGTTATGAGAATTTTACAAACAGTATTAACAGAAATTCATCAGTTAGTGATATATGGAATAAAATACGCAGGCTTTCCAACAATAATGTTAACAAACAAATTTTGGCCATCGAAAATAATAATCAAATTGTCACCGATCCCTACTTAATAGCTGATTCATTTGCAAAGAAATGGTCAGAATATTCCTCCGACAATCATACAATCATTCAAAAGTTGATTCTGTTAACATACAACCTAATAATAAGACAAATGTCAATGCACTTTATATAGAAAAAGACATAACGATTGCTGAATTAATGTTCTGTTTGGCTAAAGTAAAGGGATCAACTCCAGGTTTTGACAGGGTATCATACAAGATGATTAAGGAAGTTAGTGTTCAATCTAAGAAGAGGCTACTATTACTTTACAACAACATATTAAAAACAAGCGTGATACCAACAGACTGGAAAACAGCTACAATAATACCAATTCCAAAAACCAGCAAAAATTCAGTTGAAATAAAATCATTTCGTCCAATCTCTTTATTACCATGTCCTAGTAAAATACTGGAAAAAATAGTGGCTACACGTTTGTATTGGTTTACTGAAAAAAATTGTCTTATATCCCGAAACCAGGTTGCTTTTAAGGCTGGTAGAGGCTGTACCGACGCTCTTCTACATATAGATTTCTACATATATAATGCGCTTTCATCACGTAATCACGTATCAATTCTTTCAATTGACTTCGAGAAAGCGTTTGATAGGATTGGTGCCCATGTAATTCTTATCCTCCTTAATAAATGGAAAGTGGGTCCAAAAATGTTTAACTATGTTAAATCCTATCTAAAAAATCGTAAATTTCGTGTTAGAATAAATGGAATTTATTCTTCAACATACGCATTACACAACGGTATACCACAAGGCTCGCCTTTATCCGTAATCTTGTTCACTATTGCATTCAGTGAAATCAGCCTTATAATCAACAACTGTAAGCATTTGGATCATTGTATTTATGCTGATGATTTGTACATACTTTGCAAAAAAAATAGCAACATGGAATCTAACAATATACTACAAGATGCTTTGGATAAATTATATGACTGGTCTCTGAAATCTGGCGCTAGAATATCTATTGACAAAACTAAAAAACTGCACATATGTAGAAAAAAATTATGTGACATTTAATCCTACGGTGTGATCATTAACAACACTAATATTGAAAATGTAAATCAACTCAAAATATTAGGTATTATACTCACCAATAACTACTTGTGGAAAAAACATTACCTATCTTTGAAAAAATCTTTAATTCAAAGAGCAAATGTAATTTCATTTTTGTCTAACAAGAAAAGTTACGTTCATATTAACACCCTAATTTACCTTACTAGAGCATTGGTTCTTAGTAAAATAGATTATGGTATTTTTATAACCGGCAACACATCCAAATCAACAATTAAACTTATTCAAGGATTATATCACCAAACTGTTAGAGCAAGTATTTATGCATTTAGAACCACTCCAGTAAAACATATACTTGCCGAATCAGGCCTACCATCACTTGAAGAACGGATACACGAAGCTAAATCCAAATTAATACCCAAAATTACTTTTCCAAATAATTCGGTTATTGATGAAGACGTACATAAACAATTAACTACTAAAAGAATACCACGAATAACTTCAGCATTGGGCAAATCGTTAGAAATTGCTACATCTCTTAACATCAACTTTATAAACAAACCAAACAAATTAATTTACCCTC
Organism: Delia radicum; assembly: GCA_021234595.1. Classification (NCBI taxonomy): domain Eukaryota; kingdom Metazoa; phylum Arthropoda; class Insecta; order Diptera; family Anthomyiidae; genus Delia; species Delia radicum. Next base: position 19,024,782 of record CM037853.1, on the reverse strand, counting down.
CTTGGTTCTTTTCAAAGGATTTATGTGATATATCTCTTTCAAAGTTTATTAAACAGAACACATCTATCGACATCTTTATACAATTGTACCTTGACAAGGAACAAGATTTGCTTAAGAATGGCTGGACTCTTTTTTTCACAGATGGTTCAAAAATGTTAAATGGAATAACATCCTATGCCATAGTCGACATACATGGTAAAATCCTTCGTCTGAAGATTCTTCCTAAATTTACATCAATCTTTGCTGCTGAAGAACTAGCAATAATAAACGCGATACCTATCGCTCTTGAAAAACAACTCAGAACCGTTATTTGTACTGATAGTTTATCTGTTGTAGAGTCAATACTCTATCCACTTTCGTGTGAATGGGAAACAGTTAATCACATCCGTGATATCTTGATAAAACATCATGATACATTAAAAATTCTATGGATCCCGGGACATACTAATATAAAGGGAAACGATAACGCTGATGAAGCTGCCAAATTTGCTTGCAAGGCCGCTTTTATTATGGAAAATAAACCTGAAAGAATAGATATCCAAAACTATATTAAGAAATACTTATATCAAAATAAGATATTAATTTGGTCCGATTACTACCATCCTCATTACAAAGAGTTAAATATGGATTGCATTCAACCACAATACCCTACAAATGTTAGCAGACAACAAGTTCAAACTTTTTTCCGTCTACGTTTGGGCTATACATATGCAACACACAGTTATCTTATCAGGAAAGAAACAACACCACCACCCTGTTCCGAATGTGGACACACTATCTCTATAAAACATATTCTACTTGAATGCACTCAATACCAGAATGCCAGAACTGCTGTTTTTGGAACCATCAACCCAATAAGACTGCTAAAGGACCCCACTTATGAGAATATACTTAAAATTCATAAATTTATAATTCAGACTGGAATAATTATTTAATAAGTTACTATTTATTACATCGTAAATTAACTCTTTTGATAATCTCTACCTAGAGCCGATAGCCTATGTAGCTAGTGCTCCTTAAATTGTAATATTAGATTTATAATTTATTGTGAGTCTAATAAAGAATAATAATAATAATAATAGTTAGGTTGATATTAGTATTTCGATCTGGCTAAAGATCGCATCCGAACTCGAAGTTTTAGAAAAGCTACAGCCTCCATAATAGCCAGAACTTTAACAAAAAACCTATTAATCATGAATTTTGCTCCATTCTTGCATCATGACGTTACTAAACTTTTAAGACCAAAAATGTTCTATTTATATAAAAAAAATTTAGTTTTTACTCTGGCTCAAGTAATATTTTTTTTCAGTTTTATTAGTTTTTTGTTTTTATATACATTGACATTATTTTCAAATTATAATATTTATAATATTTCTTTTATTACAGTTGCTGGTTGGGTTGCTGTCTAATTCCCTGTTGCATTGATGATTGTATGGATGTTCATCATACATGCCCTAATTGCAAGGCTTACTTGGGACGTTATCGACGATAAATACTAAAAATGCACATGGCCATCGAATACATAAATATAGTAACATACTGTCTTTACACACTTAGAATACGCTTAGAATGTTTAAAATAAAATGGCTTTGAGAATGAAAAAAATTTTAAAATTAAACAACTTTTAAAGTGTTTTATATTGATACGAAATAAAATATAAATAAATATTTGAAAATTATCAAAAAAAAAAAAAAAAAACAAAATCTAAAAGCGAAGTGAATTACAATTATAAATTTTAAACATTTTTGAATTTCAACTTAATTTTGCCCCTAAAAATAGGCTTCATTATTAATTTGTTAGTAAACGATATATTATTTTTTTTTTTTTTCTGAAATAAGTTGCTCAAAATTAATTAAAAATTTTTGTTAAAAAAAAAAATTCTAAATAACAACTTAACCAAACTCTTTTTTCTAAATTGTATTTTTATATAATATTTTTTGTTAACTATTTAATTTATTAATACAACCGTTTTTACATAATCACATTTTGTATTAGTACTTTCTTTCACAATACACATAAAAAAATCGTTGTTAAATAATTGGTAACATTACTATTAACTGATAATAACGTTTGTTAGCATATATTATGCTAAATTTTGAAAGATTTTATCAAGTTTTTACTTTATTCTGCATAATTTATGAGAAAAAACATAATTAATTGATATAACTTTGCAACGATTTTTTATTTTCTCTGTATTTGTAACGTGAATGTGGAAAACAAAAAGCAACTCTGATATTTAAAGAAAGTGTGATAGTGAAAAAAAGACCTTAACCAATACGAGGTTTCACAAGGTGTACTAAGTGTTGTATATGTTGTATTGTAGAATTAAAGATGGTAAAATTTTATTTTTAAATTGAAGAAGTTTTTTGGATTGGGTTTTCACTAGGGTATTCAAATTACTCGACTTTGGTTTTGTTCGAGTAAACGAGTAACTCGATTTTAAGGGTTTTAACTTACTCGGTTAATCGAGTAAGATTTTAAAATAACTCGAGTAACTCGATTAATTTAAATAATTTTATTTTATTAATTTAGAAATATATAAAAACACACAAAAAATACAAAATTAGGAGTTTCAAGAAATATTTTTATCAAAATTAATTAATTTAAACTAAAAATAAATTCTTAAATAACATACAATTAATATGTTTTACTTTTACTTATTTCGTGTTCATAAAGATTGACTTTAAGCATTTTTTGCAAATATCAAATATAATATGGCATTGCAGTCCTTGCCTTGAAATTATATTAAGAAAACTTATATTACTTTTTCGCCTTCATTAATAAACGAAAGAGTTTTGTTCAATTTTATTTTGTTTGCAAAGTATAATTTTTAATATATGTGATTAAGATGAATAAAGATCCGAAAGAAAGAAAAGAATGACGCCTAAATACAACCTGTAACACCAAAATGTGATGAATTCAGGTTATTCGATCTTGCAAAAAAAAAAAAACGTCATTACAATCTAATGGTTTTAGGATTGTTGCAATTTGTTGGGTTGAATATTTAGATATACCAAAATGTTGCTTAATTTCATCAAATCGGATCTGTTAGTCTTACATTTGTTTTAGTTTCGAAGTCTACTTAAACTAACCCTTTATTTGAGTATCATAATCACAGAAGACAAATATGCTTTTTCTCCATTTTACCCATATTTAATTTTTCTTTGCCATTTTTTAAATTTTTTTTAGAATTTGTATGCTTTAGAATTGCCTTTTAAAATATTACTCGCTTTAAATGATTTTTTCATAAATATTTTTTTTTACTTTTTCTTTTAAAATGTGCATTCTTTACCTTTTTGCAGATTTGCTATTTTTTTGCTTTTCTCCAAACTTTTTTGGCCATAAACACAACGGATTTTGACATAGTTTGTCTTCTCTGATCATAATGTCTCCAATTGTTCAAGGATATTAAAAATATATATAAAAATGGGATATATTAGGCACAGGTATCGGTGGGGAACGTTTTTTCTCTAAAATATCTAAAGAAAAAAAATTTTATAATCAGTAGAGTGTTGCCCATATCGTAAGCAAATGGCTTTAAAAAAAATTTTTATACAAACAATTTAATTTATTTTTATATTTTTAACTGAAATAGAATAAATTTGTAGTTACTCGATTAACTCGATTACTCGAACAAAATTGTTCGAGTTATTCGTTACTCGAAATTGGCCATTTTAATGTACTCGAACAATTGTTCGACTAAAATTCATTGATTAATCGAGTAACGGTTAACCGATTGAATATCCTAGTTTTCACTCTGTTAGCACACTTCAACATAGTACACTAAACATATTTACAAATATTGTATCGTACTATCCATCTATCCATTTAATATCTCTATTTTCGATACGACTATACAACACATACAACATTTAGTACACCCCTTGTAAACAACCTTAATATATATAAAATTTTTTAAATTATTTATAAAATACTATGTTTTTGTAGTTATCCATCTTATAAACTTAAAAAACCTAAAACTATCCAAATATGTGAAAAAAACACAAAATTTTTTTAATAAAAACCCTAAAAAAAATCAAAAATAAAATTTTAAATGCGTATATTACCTAAAACTATGCAACAAATTTACAAACTACACACACACACACACAATACTTGGGACTATATTTATCGCGATCATTATTAAATATTCAAATCGAAAAAAAATAACTTTTTTATTTTAAATGATTGTGTTATTATAGTCTAAATTAATTAACAGTTTACTATTATATTCATTATTATACATTTTTCTTTTGTTTTTTTGTATGTACTATTATATATATGTATATACATATATGTATATGATAAAACAACCACTATTACGTATATAAAATTGTAATATTCATTTAAAATCTCTATGATATTGAATATTTCTTAAATAAATGTAAAATTTTTATGTATGTATATTTAATTGTTTTTAATTAAAAAAAAAAAAAACTGTAGCCTTATTTTGGTTTAATGCAAATTTTCAGTAAAAATTTAAATTTCTTTAATAAACTTAATTATTTACCCAAAAACTTTGTCAATTGTTTCAAGGATATTACCACGGGTGCGGTGCGGTTCAAAGCTCTAATAGAAGACAAATCCTAAAACACATAAAGGCTGTAAATGAAAATTTTGTTTACAAATTTAAATGCTTATTATAGAAATACCAGGGATGGCAGGCAATACCGCTAACGATTCAAAGGACTTCAACTTACTATCGTTATCCCTAAAATACTGAAATATCGAAATAATTTAAATGTCGTTATCCGTAAAATATAGTTACCGATATAACTACACTGATAGAAATTTGTGCGTAGTATTAATGAATTCCTTCATTAATTCAATGAATTTTTTCATAAAAAAGTCCCCAAAGAAACGTTTCATTGAGTCAATTTTAATACATGGTTTCATTGACCCAATGAAAATTTCATAAAGTATATGAAATTTTGTTCATTAATCCTAGCCTAATCGTTATGATATTTATTTTATAATTAGCACTTTTTATGATTATTGTAGTATACAGATTACAAATTTTGAAAATAAAATTTTTTTATCCATAAAAAAGAAATATTTTAATTATTGTACTTTTTTTAAATTATGTATATTAAGAACTTTAATGATTGAAAAAATCGTTTAAATATAATTAACAGGCATTAAAATATTAAAAGCTGAACTAAAAAAACCGATTTTAATGTATTGCTGTTTCTATTGCTTTTTTTTACAAAATTGTTCAATCTTTCTTTACATTTTTTATAATTTGTGTTAAAAGATGACATATTTTCTTATATGTCGGTACAAAATATGTAATTTTTTATCGATCTGGCTTGGAATTCTGCAGAACGATCGACGATGATAGTCCACTTTTTGTGGTTAGTTACGACCATATTAGATAAAAATGTTAAATATTGTTAACAATGTTGTTAAAAAACATAAAATTATTATCGTTTAGCATAACGTTTTTGTGTAACATCGTCAAAACGATAACAATTTAGGTCTCGTTTTGAACAAAACTATATCGAGAACCTGTTCCCTGGAATTTAGTGACCAACTATTCAAATTCGTCAAAAACTGTGAGCTCTAGGCAAGTTTAATAAAAAAAATTATTTATATCAAAGTTTTGGTTAATATTGTTTAAAAGAAATTTTTCAGTTTTTTTTTTTTTTTTTCAAAATGATAGTACGAAAAAAAAATTTTGTTTTCTTATTACAAGTCAAAATTTTTATTGAAAAAAATTTGAAAAGTTTTCATTGATTTAATGATTTTTTTTATGAAATTATGAAAAAATCATAAAAAATGTTAATGAAAAAAATACTAATATTAATGAATTTTTATTCAGTTAATGAAATTTTTCATTAAACCAATGAATCGATTTTAATGAAATCGTTTCATTAATACTATGAAGGAAAATTCTATCAGTGTAAAATAACAATATTCTTAAAATACCGTTACTGAAATATCTAAAATACTGTTATCGAAATAATTGAAATAGCGTTATCCTTAAAATATCGTTACCGAAATAATTTGACAAAATAAAAAAAAATCGCTATTAATGCTAATATATATCTTTCCAAAGTTTTATCATGAACTAGCCAGTCATTAGAATTAGGGAACAAACGGGCTTAGAAATATGGCATTACCTGAATAACTAAAATAAAGTTACCCTTAAAATACCGTTACAGAAATAATTGTAAAACCGTTATCCTTAAAATACCGAATACAACTCTCATATATGGGCAGGTGCTCCACTGTCTATTCTGAAGCTTCTGGACCGTGTTCAGGGGAGGGCGGTGAAGCTTATCAATGACAGTAGTGTTGTGTGACACTTTTCTATTGATATTACCATGGGAGGTGCTCATCTGAGATAAGTGAACTTATTCCATGAGCCCGAGTTTTTATTCGTAATACTCGCTTATCTAGTAGATCACATCCGTTTGTAGTTGATTGTCCTGTGTTTCGCACAACGCATTACAGAGAAAATTCGTTTTTTAGTCGAACGATTCGTATGTGGAACAAACTTCCCGCAGAAGTCTTCCCTGTTACTTACAGTTTAGAAAAATTTAAATCAAATATCCACAAACACTACTCCCTCTTTCCTCCCTCCCATACCCTATTTTCCTGATCAATACAATGTACTGCATGAGTAGGGGGCATCCCCTGAGTATTGGTTAAAATAAAAAAAAAAAAAAAAATTACTGAAATACCGTTACCGCTAAAATAGCGTTACCAAAATAAGTAAAATACTGCTAACGCTAAAAAAACCTATACCGAAATAATTGAAATACCCCTAAATAACCGTTAACGAAATAAACGAAAATAGCGTTACCCTTACCGATACCCTCATCGCAACGCCTGCTTTTAGTTTTACATAAAGTTGATATATTAAAATTAAGACAATTTTATGAAGTTTTCAAATTAAGAAAAAGTTTCTCCACTCTTTGAGAGTCGTAGCGAATTTTCACATTTTCGCTTTAAAGCCTTTGTTAGGTTTTGGACAATTATATTTGCATCTATTTATTTTGACTCTTCAACTTTAACGAATTGTTGCTATTTGTTCTTATTTTTAAATTTGAAGACCCTTTTGAAAATTCCCTACATTTTGGGTTGACATTTTTAGCATTTATTGTTGTTCAGGGCTTCACGTGGCGTTCACAAGTTTTTATGATATTTCGATTTTAACCTACAAAAACCATTCTATTACACTCATAGAAACAAACATCTAAACATAGCAGAAAAATCTGCCAGCAATTAGTTAAAAAGGATTTGATCATTTTCATGATAGACAATACAATTGTTTCATTGACATCACCCAAATCTTCAGTTGTCTGCAATAGAAAACGATAATTGGCTTAACACAAACCAGACAACTGAAGATGAAACAATTATATTGTCTATCATGAAAATGATCAAACTTTTTGAAAAGCAACAAATAAAATCGAATATGACAATATCATATTCGATTTTTAGACTTGAGGTAGAACAATATTCTAACTAAATATATGAAAAAATAGAAAGACCGAAAAAACTATTTTCTTTAAAAAATTTTAGTTATATCCGATGTGAATTTTAGTTAATTCAAAATAGCAGTTTACGCAAAATTAACAAAAAAAACTTTTACTAAATATTTGTAGACTCAAAATAGCAGAAACTGTAATGTTAACAAAACTTTTGCTATATTTACCTCAAATTTAGTAGAATGCAAATAACTGTTTATTTTGCTAAAATCAGCAGAAATTTTTGCTAAAAAATTGTAGATTGTTGATTTCGCAATAAAAAAATTGAAAAAAAACTTTAAAAATTTTACATTTTTTAATAATTTTTTTGTCTACTAATATTTAGCAGATTATTTTGTTACCTTCAATAAACTAAACTTTAGCTCAAATATAACTAAATATTTGTAAATTCAACAGATTTAGTTTTATATCTATTTTATATCAGATTTAATTTTATATATATCATATTACTAATATTAAGTAAAAAAATCTGCATTTTTATTGCAATCTAATTTTTAACTAATTTTTAGTAGCTTTTTTGCTATTTTTACAGTTTTATTTCTATAAGGTTAAACCAATAAATTCCAAATTATACCAGAAAATTGATGTGGTGTACTGATTACTATTTAGGATCTAGTTGATTAACGTTAATGCACCTTTTAATCTTCTTCGTTTACAAATGCATTTTTTGATTAACTTGACAGCTAAAAGATTAACAGTTTTTTGCGGCAACCTCTTAACGTTATCTTTTACCTGACTGTGAATGCATTTTCTTAGTGTTGCCAACTGAAATTTTATAAAAACACACAGTTGCACACAACTAGTATTATGAATACAGATTCGTTTAGAAATAGTATTCAGATAAAGGGTTTGATTAATGTTCATGGGAGTTCAAACTGCGATTTAATCTTTGTCGTTTACCTATACATTTGTTAATTAACTTGACAGCTAAAATATTGACTTTGTAAGTTTAAAATAACAAGGAGTTGCCGATAGTGATACGGCACAAGATGAACAAAGAAAGTACCAGCGTTTAAAAAAATGTCTGTCGACAGCGCAAAAACTTTTTTGCGATAGTCAGATGGAAAGTTAGATTAACTGTTTATCAAAAAGATAAAAAAAAATGGATTAATCGCCTTTTTTAGTACTTGATTAAGCAATTAATCCCATTTGTAGCAGATTAACTTGTCTATAGGCTCCCTTAGTCTCTGCGTACCGTGACGTTTCTGTAACATGCAGTTCCGGATGGCTGTTTTGTGTGGTTAGTCTGTTCCGTAACAACATAGCAGCTTTGGCTAAACGATTATAATCATTGTTGTTGGACTAGTTGCAAATGTGCTTGTGATTTTATTATCATAATGTGTCATAAAACCTTTTTTATGTTATTTTGTATAATTAAGCTTATAAAATTAAAAAAAATATTCTTGTATTGGCTGTTTAGTTTTTTTTATGTGAGAGCAATCAGATATTTTTTGCTGTCACTTAACCCTTTCGCGGACACGTCGGCATAAGCCGACACTACGAATGGCTTAAATTGGACACGTCGGTATATGCCGACATAGAAAAAAATCGTATGTAAACACGTCGAACATAGGCGACGTCAACTGCATTAGTTTTATATGTAGTAGCATGTTGTGTGCCACTGCAGAAACAATCAGATTCAGATTTTGTTTTTAGTAAAAATTTAATATTCAATAAACCACAAACCCAAAACTGAAATCCGAATTCAATTATCTGTTTTATAAGCCAAATAAATGCATATGTCATTCTGCTAACATTTCCTAATTTTCGTGTGTCCGCGAAAGGGTTAACTGTTTTTCTGTTTTTAACAGGTTCCTCCGGTACGCAACGTTACATTACAGACAAACTAACCACACACGCTCATTTTCATCCATTAACAACTTTTCCTCCCCTTACTATTCCTAAACAGCTCTGCATTTATACTACTCATTGTCTACAACTCTGTGTTTTTTTTTTTATAATTTTAACTGCCTAAAATGCATATGTAAACGATGAAGAATAAAAAGATGGATTAAATGAAATCAAGTAGATTAATTTAGCTGTCTCAACTTTCTATTAGCACTTAAACTGTAAATTTCTTTATTCATAAAAATAAACAAAAAAAAAAGTTAATTATACTTTCATCGATTACTCAACATGCTACTGGTCTTGCAGCTTGTAATATATCTTCGGACCAAAACTATGTGTTTCGTTTCGATACAAGAGTTTCTTCGCTTACACGTGAACTCTATGCCATTCTTAATGCAATTGACATCATCATCGAAGATTGAATATATAATATATATATAAGCCCTTCTCATGTTGGTCTTAATTTTAATGGAACAGCTGATTGTTTTGCCAAATTAGCCTCTGTCAATGGTGCTAACCTTGAATATAATATAACCCCGAAAGATGATTGCAACAAAATTTACAACAACTTAAGAAATAATTGGTGAGAAAAATATATACAGCGGTCCCAGTCAAAGGCAAATGGTTTTTTTTTAGCATTTTTCCTCAATTTCCTAGTAAACATTGGTTCTTAGGCTCCAAGCTGAAGACCCCCTGATATAAAGCTAGTAAACCATTTATTACCGGACACACTTTCAACAAACCTTATTTCAAAATGATTCGAGCGGAATCATCGGATATGTGTGAAAAGCAGACAGACAACCATGTAATTTTTAAATGTTAAAAATTTGCCAACTTAAGGCAAAATTACAAAAAATTTTTATACTTTTAATAATTTGCTTGACCTGCTAAAGGAGCTGAACGTAGTTACATTAGGTCCACTTGTTGCCTTTATCAATGAATGTAAAATTGAGCTATAAAATCAAGCTTCTAAAAGTAATATACGAAGAATATGATCACACATCAGCTGTTTTTATATTTCTTCACATCGTTGTACATCATAATACACAAAATTTTGTTCAACCCAAGATAAATTTATTTAGGTAGTGTTACTAGAACAACAACTACAAACAATACAAAAACAACAGGCATTTTGTTGTTGCGTACAGTACAAAGAAATGTCAAAACCCTGTTGTTTTTGTATTGTTTGTTGTAGTTGTTGTTGTAACACTACCTATATAAATTTATTTTGGTTCAACCCTGTTCGTAGTATCAGCATCAAGATATATTTATAAGGTAGTTTTAGTAGCCCAGCTGTTTATCTTCCTCTTACCTGATTTTGACATTTCTTACATGCTTTTGACAGTACAAAGACTGTATCTTGAGTATTTGGAAATGTCAAAACCCTGTTGTTTTTGTATTGTTTGTAGTTGTTTGTTGTAGTTGTTGTTCTAGTAAGACTACCTATATCAATATATCTTGATCAGCATTATAAATGCATATGTGAAGAGAGAATTTTAATAAATTTTTAGCACTGGCATATAGACAACTTCTGCCATACACAAAGCAAAAAAAAAAATATGTATATGCTTTAACGGAAGGCGTTGGCAACTCTGTTATAGCATTTGTATAGTAATCGATAACTGTTTACTAAATTTTATCGTCACTATTTTTTTTTGTTTAACAAACAAGGAATTCAATCATATTATTGTTTAAGAAAATATAAAAAACTGTGTTATTTTGTGGGAAATATAAACTAAAATCTATTTTCTAGTGTAATTTCTACCAGAAAAATGGTAAGTTTAATAAAATATTAACTGGACAGAATAAAAACAAATATTTCATTTGATATCTGTAGAAAATGTCGCAGATAGAAAACTTTGAAAATAACAGAAACTCCTCAGATTCTGCCCTAGAAATAAAAAGTGATGATTGTTCCATTATTGAAATTATTGAAAACTCCAGAGATTCGATTATCGAAATAAGTGACGAAGAGGATGATAGTAATGACTGCATTGATTTAAGTAATGTTATAGAAGCGGCCTCCGATGACGATATTAATGATATACGCGTTATTATAAAAAGTGAAAATGAAGATGATACTGACGAGGAAGATGCGTTGGTGATTGTAACGAATGGCAGAAGTAATTTGAGAAATTGCACAATAAGTCCTTTAGCTTTGGGTAAGATTGACTTGACTTGATTTTTTTTTTCGGAAACAAAAACGAAGTTTTAGATTGTGACACCAAAATTTATGAGAGATTGCCAATTGATAAGTTGGATGCATTATTAAGGAGGGCAACTTATTTTTAGAAAAACCTAGATTTCAATGATTTTGTTTAGAGAAAACATTTCTTTAAGAGTTTGGTCTTACTGGAAAAAATACGAATAATCTAAAGATTTTTTCTATACAAACAAATCCTTGGATTGTAAAAGTTCTTCAATTCAATCAGTAGGATGTCTCTTAAAAAAACAAATTGGTCGTTTTTTATTCATTGCACCTCCCAGTCCCATTTGGAACCATTTGTAATACAAATGGAATAAAATGTATATTTTAGCGTTAATCCGAACTGAATTTTGACCGGAAATGGCATATTTCTGAAATTAGTGAATTTTTATTAAAAATTCTTTATTATTATTATTATATTTATTATTTAGTCCTATTTAGTTTGTTGGAATGTATTGAACTTTTGCATCCCAGGTTACCATCAAAATGTGTAAATTTCACGTAGTTAATGAAAACTGGTTTAATACACCAGTTCTTCAATTTAATCAATCTCTAAGGCCAAGCAGGGATGACAGTTAAACTTGGTTTAGCCAAAACGGACAACGAATTGCATTCGCCATTTCCAATTTCACATATGCCGGAACAACTTTTTTTAGTTCAGAATTTCTGTCTTCATTGAAGTAAAGCAAAATAAACAAAATTCCAATAGCAGTATTCCAGTTACAAACTGCGTTAAACTAACATTAAAGATAATCTACAACCTAGAAACTCGGCCAAAGAGATTTGGCTTTAAAAGAATATCTTCGTTTCCCTTCACAGGAGAATTGGAGAAGTTATTCTTAATGCAAAGAGGAATGCTAATTTTAATCAATTTAATAACCCTGATGCTAAGGGTATGTTTAAAATTTAATGCTCTAATGGGTTTAATGAAAATATAGAATCTGTAGATGATTTGGATGCAGATGAATTAAATATGGAATTTTTGTCTCATAGGACAATAGACGCCATCGACCCTTTTTACTTCAATCTGCATTTTGTTGTTTCGTGCTATTGATTTATATGAATTACGTTTCGCATTATGTTATATTAAATCTAATGCTCCGGGTCAAGCTGGTTTGCTGTTAAAATTTTTGATGATTATTTTTAAGTATGTTCAGAAGTAGTTTTTCCATTTATTTAATAATATTCTCATTTGCTCTGTGTTTCCTGCCGTTTGGAAAGTTGCAACAAAGGCTGTTAGTAAAAATGGATCACTTAATGAATTAAGGCCAATATCTAGTTTCTATATTAGCCAAAATTGTAAAGCACATTATGAAGGTACAAATGGTAGAATATATGTATAAAAATCTCTTAATTAGTCCTTATCAGTCAGGATTTTGCCATGGTTATAACACCTCATCATTACTAGTAGGTATTACTGACTCGATTAGAGAAATCATGGATAAAAATGATATAGGAGTTTTGTTATCACTCGATTAATCAAAAGCTTTTGATCGAATTAGGCCGAGTTTTTGGGATGTCAGTTAAACTTGGTTTAGTTAAACCGTTAATGAATTTTGTCTGTCACTTCCAAGTTTATTGACAATAATTTGTCGAAACCACTTTAAATTGTTTAGAATTTAGGTTTTTATCACAGTAAAACAAAATAAATCACATTTTAGAAGCAGTATTTAAAAAGTTCGTTAAACTAAGTTTAAAGATAATCTACATCCTAAAATCTCAGCCTTAGTTACACAATTTTAATTAGTAAACTATGTAATTTCTTTAACCACTCGAAAAACAAATAATAAGTTCTTCAGCAAAATTGTTTATCGTTTGCCTAATTTAGGCGATATGAGCCAAAATATTTTACGGTGCATTTTGAAAACTAAAACATATAAAAGAGAAGTTTTGGACAAAACAATATTTCTCTTACCAAGATATAACCACACTCAAAAAACTATTTTTTTTCTGCTCCTATTTAAGACGATATCACGATTTTCGCTTTTTGGAAAAAGCGAAATTAGGCGAAAAAGTATCAAAACTTCAATTTATATTGTTCAAACTTTAACGTTTTGCTATTAATACTTAATGTCTTCTTTCTGCAAAATTTCATAAAAATCCGTCTTTTAGTTTATAAGTTAAGACGATGTCCTTTAGAGGAATCCTGATAAAATCCTGTGAGTCATTGGACTAAAGTAAGGACTTATTATTAAAGATAAAGTTTCAATCTTACTTATATTTTATTATAAAGAGTTTTTTGTCAACTTAAATTGGTTTTTTAGATCTTTGAAAACTATTTTTTTTTTTTAAATAATTAATTTTTGAAATTTTACGAAATTTTGATTATGAAGGTTTCTCGCTTCCAAACCGTGGACGGTACACGAAAAATTAATTCGCAAAATATTTAGCAAATTTAGTTTTCTATCGGGATATTATTAATTTCTAAGTATAAAACCCTCATTTGACGCATTTGTGGTAAATTTTATGAAGACTGCCCTAAGGCAGCCTTATCCGTTAGAGGGTTAACTACTATATATCCTAAAGTACCTAATTGAGAATATGGGACTTTATTTCGATTTCATTTTTGTTATTATTATTACCTTCACTAGAAGTTAAATTTATGTTATGATTGTTTTAGATTTTTGTACTTAAATTTGAATCATTATTATTATCAAATTAAGTGTGTTTTGATCTCTTGGAAAAAATTGTCGCGTCCGTCTTGTCGCGTCCGTATTTGTACTTTACCCAATTTAAAAAAATTAAAAGAAAATTTTCATATTTTATAAATCTACACATAAAAGATGTTCATTCACTGTAATTTCCACATTCGCAAAGAATTTTTTTTCACAAATTTTTCTGACTTATGTATATTTCTATAAGTGCATAAAATAACTTCTATATTTGTCGTGTCCGTTTCTCGCTGATATTTGCTTATATCTTTTTACTACATTATTGATTCTGCCCAATGCTTATCCTCAAATTTAGTACTCTTCCTTAGTACACTGAGGATATATACCGCATCTTTATATTCCTTTATTGTCCATATACATATCGCTCATTTACTTCAAGACTGTCATAAGTCAAAAAATGCGGATTTATTAATGATGCAGATTTATTAGTTATATCATGCTTTATATTGTGTAAAAATTTCATATTAATATCATGTATACTTTTCGAGATAGAGGATAATATATTTTATTTTTTCTTTAAAGTGGTGCAAAGAGTATACACTTCGTAGAGAAACTGTGCTACTCACGGGTCTCTTAATAATTAGCGAATTCTCACACAACTCTCACTAAGAAAAAAAAATCATTAAAACCCCCTATTTTTAAAAAACGTGACCAAATAAATATAAAAAGGGTCGAGTGAGGCAGATATGGAATGAAAACTTTAAACTCGTTTTCTGCAAAATCGTATTTTTTGAGTTATGTCAGTCTTGCAGTAAATGAGCGATATATGTTAACATATATGGTAAAAATTAACAAAAAAATAATTATCAGCAAAAAGCAAAATTCAAAAAATTGAAAAAAAATAAAAGTAAAAAACTTAGAAAAGCTACACTTAAAAACAAAAGTTTAAAGTTAATAGAATAAATATTCCATGAGTACAAAAAACTCAGAAAATCATAAAAAAAATTAATGAAAAGCCCAAAAATCTTAAGAAAAAGTTATTTTAATTCTCAAAATCGGAAAACCCAAAATAAAGCAAAAAAAAAAACAAAGTTAAAGTTAAAACGCTAATTTGCCGACTTTGATAATTATATAAAGGTTGATTTTTAAGAGCTTTCGGATTTGATTTAAAAAAAACACATAAAATTTAGAGAAATGTATGAGATCTTTATTTGAGTATATAATTCAATGTTTAAAGATGATTTCATGTAAATGTTGACCGCTGATACGCCTCAAATGGTTCATACGCTGGGTCTAATTTTGTGAACAATCGGCCGTTATCACACGAAAAAATTCTTCAATAGGGCGTTGTGGTCTTGTCCCTATAAACATGAGCCTTAACATAGCCTCACAAAAAATAGTCTAAAGGCGTTAAATCTCACTATCTATGCCGCCAATTGACAGGCCCCAAACGTGAAATAAACTGTTCACCGAACTCGCCTCTCAATTGGGCCATTGTTTCGCGTGCTGTGTGGTATGTGACACCGTCTTGTTGGAACCACATGTGAGCCAAGTACAGCTCTTCCATTTTGGGCAAAAAAAAAAATTTGTAATCATCGCTATTCACAGTAACGTTTCTGCCTATGTCGTCTTTGAAAAAGTACGGTCCACTGATGCCACCGGCCCAGAATCCACACCAAATAGTGCATTTTTCGGGATGCATTGGCAGTTCTTGCAATGCTTCTAGCTGCTCTTCACACCAAATACGGCAATTCTGCTTGTTCGCGTATCCATTCAACCAGAAATGGGCCTCGTCGCTGAACACAATTTTGCACGATGCACTTTCTTAACCGAGCATAAATTTTGATAATAAAATTCAATAATCTGCAAGCGTTGTTCGTTTGTAAGTCGATTCATGGCTAAATTACAGACCAAACTGAACATGTTTAACAGTAACATGTTACACGAAAACAGCTTAGCTGCCAAAAACAGTGTTGCCAAAAAGAAAGTTGCTAAAAAATCACCCTTTATGTATATTAAACATATATGTATGTATGATAGAGAAGTAGAAAAAGATCTATCACTTTTACATTTGAGTCAAATTAAAATCACGTCTTATTTTCTAGTGCATTGATTTATATTTAAATTTTCATTATTATTTGTAACGTGAACCATGATAGTAGTTCTGATTTCCAATGAATGTTAAGAGCTTACATCAAATTTGATCAAATTATATATAGCTTCATCAAATCAAATAGACCCATTTTTCGGATCAAACTATATCAGATGCGTCTGTTCACCAAATTTTTGACAACATAGTTTATACCCACCTTTTTGGCAAATACATGGGTATTTAACCATTTTTACCCATTTTACCGGATATTTACCAATTGCATATATACCCCTTACCCATCTCTAGATAAATGCGAAATTAAATTGAACCATAATACTTTTTAAGGTTGAAAAATAATCTCAAATCTGTATAAACAGCAGTAATCAAGTTTTTTAAACCTAATAACTCTGCCGAATGTTGCGTTTATTCGGTATTCAGCCGAATAGTTAAAACATGACGAATACCTAATAGTAACCAAACATTTGTGCTGTCTCTACTAACTAACTATGTATATGATTTCATTGAATGCCAAGTTTAGGAACTGATCTAGAAGAAAATTAAAAATAAAAGGAAATTTATAATAAAAATACATTTTTTATTAAATGGGTTTTTTTCTGCCGAAATTCGTCACGGGTTAACGTGTTTTTGGAACCATTTACAATAAAACCAAAAGTAATGATCAGTTTGTTAGAAGATTTTAAAACTTTTGTAAATTTTGGTGGATGGTCTTTAAATTTCCCTTGAAATTTGTAATAAATTCTAAATTACATTACAGCACGTGGAAGAGCCCTCAAACGAAAACATGACAAGAAAATTAACACAAATCAAAATCAAAACGAATTTCTTAAAAGACAAAATACTGCTGGCAGTTCTAGTTCTGCGATAGCAAATGCCGAAAAACAAAATTTAGAAACAGCACAAGAAACTCCTGCTCCAACTGAAAAGATTATTCCCAACTGTAATGCAATTAATATGGAAGATTCCAACTCACTCCATACCATAATGAAACAAGAAGAAAATGAAGAATTACCTGAAAAATCGTTATCAACGTCATGCAGCAGCATTAAAAGTGAAGATGAATCCACTTTAAATCAAGAAATATCAACTCCAATGCAACCAGAATTGCACAGATCACAACATGAAGCACGATCATATGATTTATCAAAAATCAAATGGATGAGACCCTTGAGTAGCTTATCAAGTCCTCCACATCTACAAATTGTCATTATCGATCGTAGTGATCCACAGTGGAGAATAGCAAATGATAAATGGATTATGATTGAAAAGAGACTACTCGAAGAACTACATGATGAAATGTTACGCCAAAATGATGGCAGTATTGGAGAATTTGATGGTGCTAAATGGTCCAAAGGCATTAAAGTTATAGGTTGTCATAATAAAAAGTCTTTAGATTTTATTAAAAACTTCATACTCAATCTCGATGAATTTGAGATTGGAGCCAAACTTGATGTTTTGCCTATAACACAAATATCTCGACATATCGTAAAAGGTTATATACCACCGCCTGCTATGAAAAATGATACCATACTTTCATTAATAAAATTACAAAATCCTGCAATTTATTGTGATGACTGGGAAATTATCAGAGATCGTGAAAGATCGAATGCTGGTGGTGGTCGTGATATTTGGATAAGAATTAATACGGAATCTTTTCACTTACTACGTAAATCACGTGGTGAAATCAAATACGGTATTAATCGTATCTTTTTAAATCCATCAAAGTAAATTAATACAATTATATTACGCGATTAATTAGTCTATATTAAACTGATTAATTTTCCAAAATTTTAAGAGGCACCTTTTTTTGTTTTATAACTAAAACAAAAAATTAAAAATTTGCTGTTCTTCAAAATTAAAATTCTCCAACAAAACAATTCCTAAACGGAATCTAAATTGAAGATTTCTGCTGATTTTAAAATCTAAAACTTTTGTTATAAAAAGGTAAGAGCAATTTATTTTTTTGTATTGAATATAAATATTTGTGAAAATCCGTTTGATTATATAAACATTTAAATAGAAAACTATAACAATTCATGTAACCCTGTCAGCAAACAAGCTCAAAAATTAATCAGAAAATGTATATATTTTGTATGAAAGAGGGGCATTCTGTGAAGTTTAGATTTCTCTACGGGCTGTTGATGGTCAGTCTTTTTAAAAAATCGATATAAATAAAAACAATTTACATCATCTTTCACTCAACGTTTCGTTGGTTGTTTTTTCCAACTTCATCAGGAGTTAATGTTTGTTTTTTTTTTTTTTTTTTTTTTTTAAAAAGAGAGGCAACACTCAGGAAATACTTCCTATATTTTTAGTGTGTTGCTTTCTTTAGAAAGGGATAGTATAGAGATAAAAGGTGGGGAAAGATGAAGGGCTTCAGACATGGCAACACTGTAATTGCGCGAGATGATAAATCTTAGAACAGTTGTTGCTCGCCACCTGATGTAGAGTTGGCGAACTTATTGAAGCTTATCCTAATATCACAGAACCTTTTTAATCAACTGATTGTCACAGAATGTTTTGATTTAAAAATTACTTTAAAAAAAAGAGATTTAAAAAAACTCTGTGGGCTACAAAAAATAATCTTTTTTTGTAGCCTTTTTTGAATTTTTCACAAACTTGTTCATCATTTTGGTTTTAAAATTAATTTTTAAACAATTCAGAGGAAAACTGGTAATGGGTGCAATAAAGTAATGCATTACCTTTAAATGTATACTCCTTACCTGTATCATTATTTTCCAACACATAGTAATGAGATACCGATATAACCCATTATCGGTATCTCATTAATGCATTACTTTGTAATGAATACTCCTTACCTTCAGCATTATTTCGAAACATAGATTAATGAGTTACCACTAGTTGCTTACGTAATGCATTACTTTGCAATGTATACTCCTTACCTTCAACATTATTTTTAAACCTAAAGTAATGAGTTAACAATAATTTGACACTCATGGGTTACCTTGTAATGAGACATCATTACCTTTTACATTATTTCAAAACGTAAAATAATGACTTACCGACCATCAATTACATAATGCATGAAATATAAACGTAAAGTATTATTTAAAATATTTATTAAAAATCTAAATTTAGACACATTACTTTGTGATTTTTTGTAAGCATGAGGTTAAGGTATATATTTTTAATATCACAAACGAAAACTAGAAGCATAACAATTAATATACATTTTAAGCTACCCATTATTATATGTGACGAAAGCTCAGTTGGTAGAGTTTTCGCCTAACAATCAGAGACCCCAGGTTCGAATCTCCTGTAACTAGTTACTTTAGCCCCTACTAGGCAATGAGCCTACCCATTACTTTTAGGCTCATCGCCTGAAAAATTCATCAGTGAAGTAAGGTGTATTGTAATGCATACAGCCCTATGGCAATACATTGCCCATTATTTGGTAATGTGTGGTTTTGCTAGGAACTGAACCAATCGCATAGGTGTCTTATTTTTCGATTTTATTCCAAAATGTGTGTTTATAAACAATTTTTCATAATTCAACCAAATTAAAGTTTAGACTTATTTTTTTTTTAATAAGCCTCCTTGATAGATGGAAGAAAAACAATTTTCATAAAAAAATTTAATTCGCCGCAACATATATTGCACATTATGGTGTTTTCGTCTAAATCCGATTCAGTTCTTTATAAAATAAATTGCTACAAAAACCTGGGTATCAATTATGTATCTTTTTTAGAACACACGACAATGCATCGGTTTCATATGACATTTGTAAGCCATGAGATAAGTAAACAAAATTTGTTCCATCCCCGAAAAGATAATGATTTAGGTGTCATTTCATTGTCGTGTGTCGTAAAAAAGATACATAATTGATGCCCTGTGTAAAATATTTATTTTTAAAATATTTATTTTATACAAAACATAATTTTCTAAGTTATCGTAGTGAAATTTGTCAGTCGAGCTTCACTTCTATAGTGAAAAATATCGTATGTATGTATTAACATCGATGAATTTCAACAATCAGGCATGTGATCAATATCGAAAACGACCGTATTTTCAGGGCTAATATTTTCCGATTTATATCATAAAAATTATTTTTTTATTGAGCAATGTAAACCGATGTATAAAAAATTGAATTCAATTTTATTTTGAAAAAAACTAAATATGATAGTCTGTTAAACTGATCTTTTTTCGATTTTCATTACAATCCTGAATAACTATTTTTTTTGTCGATATTTAGTAGAATACAAACAATATTTGCAAAAATTAAGTTTATTTGAAAGTCCAGGGGGGTTATTACGTAACTCGATTCGAAAAGAAATTCGATTCGAACAGAATTTTCACATTGAAAATAAAGTAATTAATAGTACCTTTTAATGGGTAAAAATGTTGAAAACGTGTAGACAATGATCTAGTAAATGCGAAAAGTAATAAAATAGTTGGACTTTTAAGTACGGATATCATTTTACAAGACTTTTAAAATTTCCGAATTCGAACAAAAATTTTAAAATCGAATTACATAATAATCCCCCAGAAAATACAATTTCTCATATAAAAAAAAACTTATTTTAGCTGTAATCTCCTACAGCCAAAGCAACTTTGACGCGATAACAACAAAATAAAGACAGTTTTGATAAAAATTATATGAACACGTTACAAAATGATTTGATTAACCATGGCATGTGAAGCAGTTCCTCTAACTACGGTTTTTATAGCCCAAAGAACCGAATCGGAGTTGGCCGAAAAAACCCTTATATGTTATATATGCAGCGGCAAATTAACTTTTTTTCTTTCAAAATTGTTTGTCTTTCATTTAACAATCTTTAATTTGGTTGAATTTATGAATATATTTCAATAAATACAGATTTTTGAATTATTCCTTCTTGGCACAAACTGAACAAAACTACAATCAAATCAAATGAACAAAAATTTTCTTTCATGCAGATTGATATTTACACAAAGCTTTTATCACTTATCATTTTTTTTAAAAATTTTCTTAAAATGACGTTTTAATTGTGAAACACTAAACAAATACACAATTTAACATATTGAAGGACACTTAACAGCAACAACTTGGTGCGTAAATCTTTTGAAGCCCCTAAGCGATCGGTTCATTAGTTTAAGTAATAAGAGAACAAAAATGATGTTATGGTTATGAAACATCCTGTATTCAATTTCAATTACATTTCTGACAAGGTATGTATGCCGACCTAAACCGACAGATCTTAATGAACATCGGATATGTTGTAGAGAATATAAATTAAGGAACCCGTGTTTTTTTTAGCTGCTCAATGTCATGTTTAGGCGTTGCTAAGTGGGATAAAAAATTACCCCATTTTATGTTTTTTTTCGGTTTATTTAGTTTAATTTAAAGTAACTATAGACAAATTTGGTATCAAATGAAAGAGTTTTTGAAGACACATTTACTGTTGCACAATTATGTCCTAACCCTTTAAAGTATTTTTATTGTCTCGAATTTTATTAAGTAATTGTAGTTTTATTAAGCTAAAAATAATGCGTAATAATGCCTATTTGATTTAATCAAGTGGGTGTCTGAGCATTTTCAGATATTCAAAATCAGTCGGTTCTAATGCGACTTTTCCCGAAGACCATTTTCCTCCTATATTTCATATAATTCAAAAATGTGGCAACTCTGTGTACACTATATAGGCAATATGGATATCTTAATTTTTACTCTCTTGAGTGTTTTATGCATGTGTAAAAATAAATCAATTTTTCTCAAATTAAAGACAAGTTTTCGTACAAAAAGCCACTTTTTTTGCCCTTAAACGTGAGATTGGGCAGCAAAAATATAATATGTGTCTCGTTTGTTTGCTCCTTTACAATATATCAAATGTTAATTAAAATCTTTGAGTTCGGATCGGGATACCTCCCTTGTAAGCCAATTCTGAGCCATTTAATAATATTCTTGTGTATTTTATGATTCTGTGCAGAAGGTTACAATTTATCGTCCTCACATTTTTGACAAGACAATTATTTGATTAAAATAAGAACCCTCGAAAAAGTATTCAAATTTTGCTGACTGAAAATTTATGTCAATGTTGGATTAATAATTCTATAGAATGTTAAAATAGCTCTCTATAAAAATGTTAATGTTGACACTATCAATATTCTCGTTCTCGAGAAATATATTTAAAAGCTGCAGTTTTTTCAGTACAAATCAACCAAAAGTTCAGTCAATGCTTTTAAATAAAAGTTTCTCTAAAAATTACTTATTTTTTTATATAAAAACTCCAGGAAACTAAAAGTTTTCAGATAAAAAATATTTTTCTATAGCAAAGTGCAATGTTTTTTCTATTTAGATTTCGGTAAACTTGTTAAAAATTCACATTTATTAAATATGTACATATATCTAAATTATATCTTCTATTATAATAAATTATTTTTTCCTTATTTCTTTAAGTAATGATAATTTAAATGATACTTTAAATAAACCCACCTTATGAAGATCTTAAAACTGGTCCCCTGATCAATATCTCGGAAATTGCTTTAGGATTATATTAACAAAGAAACGTAAGTATTCCATAAATATAATTTTCTAAAATCTTTTATTTTTATATTAACTCATTATGGACAAACTGTTCCATTTTCAATGACGATATTTAAAAGGGGCAATATTTTTTTTTTACTAAATAATTTTCTATCCAAAGTTGCCAAATAATTATTTGAAAAAATATGTTTCTGATCTTTTTTGATAATACATTTTTCAAAAATTATTTCAAAATACAAAAAGCCTAAAGTTTTGTATTTTTGATTGCAACGTTGTTTCCCATAAAACGGAAATTTAATTCCCTGGTAAAAATTAGTTGATCATTTTTAAAATCTGACCTATCGGACCATACATTTTTAAAAATACACAGGTTTGTAAATGTGTCAAAATTTATTTCGTTTTTACTCAAAACTTAAATATTGGCTAATTTTTATTGAAATACTACCACAAAATTCTAAAGGCAAGTATACACGATCAATATTATTTATCCATCTTTCAAAAGTCAATCAATCTGAATACTATATTTTTCAGGGACCGAAAATAACAGTTATTTTCAAATTTTTAAACAAAAAAAGCAACTAGAAGTAAATGTCGGAAATCTGTTTCAAGTGTACCATTTTGATCCTTATGAACTAGTCTATAATAAAATGCATTGCTTTTTAAAATTTTAATTTTTATTTATTTTAGCAAAAATAAAAGTTATTTTTTGATTTTTATTTTTTTGAGCAAAAATAAAAAATATTTTTTGATTTTTATTTTTTCGAGCAAAAATAAAAGTTATTTTTTGATTTTTATTTTTTCGAGCAAAATAAAAGTTATTTTTTCGGGCAAAAGTAAAAGTTATTTTTTGATTTTTATTTTTTTCGAGCAAAAATAATAGTTATTTTTTGATTTTTATTTTTTCGAGCAAAAATAAAAGTTATTTTTTGATTTTTATTTTTTCGGGCAAAAGTAAAAGTTATTTTTTGATTTTTATTTTTTTGAGCAACAATAAAAGTTATTTTTTGATTTTTATGTTTTCGAGCAAAAATAAAAGTTATTTTTGATATTTATTTCAATTTCTTGAGTTGAAATTCCACAAGTTATAAATTTTTATTTTCATAACGAATAAATAACAAATAACGTAGTTATATTTGTATGACCGAAATATATAAATTTTATGGTTGCCTTTTGTAATATTTTCGAGTTTTATAAACAGTAAAACTTATTTTTAATATGACGATTTTTTTTGAAGAATTGTTGTTTTAAAAATGACGATTTAACCCTCCGATGAGTGAGAAGGTCCCTAGGGACCTTTTTGCCTTTTCAAACTGAAATTACTCCTACTTTGGACGTTGCTCAAATGGTTGTACGCCGTAGTACACGTTACCAGCAAATGACTGCGGATGAAAGGCGTGCAGCTGATAGTAGATTTGCTGATTTTATGGACGAAGACATGGATGAAGAAATTGATATTGCTGCAATTGATAATTATGAAGTTGAGGATGATGAAGATCGCACATACCAACCTGCTGAAGAGTCAGATGCCGAAACTGAAGGATACGTCGAGCTAAATGAAGATACTGATGACGACGATGATGAAGAGGAAGAAAATGATGGACAGGAAACGAATGAAAGTTACTATAAAGATGGCACCCAATGGAGAAAAAAAGCACCACCAACATCACGCACTCGTAATCATAACGTGGTCGACTTCACAAGAAAGAAACCAGGGCCAACAGGAAATATACACGACCCCTATACAATAATGCGTTCAATCATGACACAGGAAATAATACACTTAGTGCTACGTGAAACAAATCGTAAAAGCAGGAAGGTTACAGCTGCATTTGGCGAATCCCACGAAGAAAACGGAGTGGAAGCCAGTGACAGTGAAAGAGTTTGACGCCTTTGTAGCTATTCTTTTGTATGCTGGACTCACAAGATCAAACCATGAACCAGCTATGGAATTATGGGGCGCGACGCGTTGCCCAATATACAAAGCTGCGTTGTCGTACGATCGCTTCATGTGTATAAAGCAATTTATTCGATTCGACAATGGAAATACTCGACAACAGCGACTCATCAACAGCAAAACTGCGGCTATTGACGATATTTATCAAATGTTGCAACATAACTTGGCAGCAGCTTACACTCCTCATGAAGCACTAACAGTTGATGAGCAGTTGTTCCCTTACAGAGGCCGCACCCGCTTCACACAATATATTCCGTCAAAGCCAGCTAAGTATGGTTTGAAAGTATGGTGGTTATGCGACTCACAGAGTTATTATCCTGTGAACGGAATGATATATTCTGGAAAACTGCCAAACCAACAACGGGAGATAAACCAAGGGCAGAACGTAGTGCTGGATCTTGTGGAAAAATATTTAGATGCTGGCCGTACTATATACGCGGATAATTTCTTTACCACTCTTGACTTGGCGCGTATTTTGATGAGTTTGAAGACCGCATATGTAGGTACAGTGCGCTACAACAAAACATTCATTCCACAGGAATTCAAGAAGAACCCGAAGATCACCATCAATAGTACATTATTTGTGTTCAACGAAGGGGATATAGCGTTATGCTCATACGTGCCGAAAAAAATAAAGTGGTGAACGTGCTCTCCACAATGCACTACACCTGCCGCGTTGACGAGCAAACCGAGAAGCGGAAGCCCTATGCCATATTAGATTACAACGCCAACAAATGCGGCGTTGATACCATGCATCAAATGCTAGGCACTTACAGCTGCAAAAGAGCAACACAACGATGGCCGTTGGCCATGTTTTATAATATGCTGGACATCGCTGCATTGGCTGCTTTTACGATTTACAACGAAATGAAGCCTATAAAAAGGAGTGACAGACGGCGGTCGTTCTTGTTACTGCTAACGAAACAATTGGCCACACCAAATATCGAAGAACGTGCCCTGAACAACCATATAACCTCATATCCAAGGATACGCAATGCGATAGAAGCATTCGATGTCAGGGTAAGAAAAACATCTTCAAATTCAAGAATAGAATATATATTTATTTGTTTTTTATTTTTCTTTTCATTTGAGGTATTACCAAGACCGATGGAAGGCAATGCACCGTCGTTTGCCTTTGCCGTTCTGAGTACGGGCGGCAGCGGAAAACGCGGGCATACTGCTTCGGCTGCGGCAACGCTGTTTGCGGAGAACATAGCACACTTTTACATCGCTGCAACACTTGCGCACAGGGCGGGGGACAAGAAGTACACGCTCAACAACAATAATTTTTAAACGTTTTTATAATAATCTTAAGAAAATTCAAGCAAAAAAAAAAAAAAAAATTAAAAAAATTGAAAAAATTACACTGTGTGTAATTGTTTAAGTCATGGCAAAATAACCATATACGGACACCACTACGTGATAAAAGACTAAAAAAAGACCCGTGTCTCCCAATTTTTCCCAAAGTCATCTCCTTTTTTGTTTATGT
The DNA here is from genome assembly GCA_021234595.1 of Delia radicum. Taxonomy (NCBI): domain Eukaryota; kingdom Metazoa; phylum Arthropoda; class Insecta; order Diptera; family Anthomyiidae; genus Delia; species Delia radicum. The sequence goes on along the minus strand of CM037853.1, from coordinate 18,998,583 downwards.
GCCGCCAAAGATTTGGGGCCTCGGTATCATTTTCGCAAAAAAGTGATAATTTTCTCAGGCTCATATCTTGCAAACCGTTCAGAATTTTAGAAATTTGTTTATTGAGATCTTAGGTAAATTTTTGTAGTTGATTGTTTCCTTGAATTTTGAACGGTTTGCTACCTATGGACCTGAACACGGGAAAAAAGGTGAAAAAATTTAGAATTTTTTTAAGTTTTTTGCGATTTTGATCTGGAAGGTGAAGTTTTTTTGATTTTATATGTTCGCAATTTTTGTTCTTTATGACAAGAGCTACAACTTTGCCATATAGAGTAAATCGAAATTCTGAACGGTTTGCAAGATATGAGCCTGAGAAAATGATCACTTTTTTGCGAAAATGATACCAAGGCCCCAAATCTTTGGCGGTCCATAAACAAAAAAGGAGATGACTTTGGGAAAAATTGGGAGACACGGGTCTTTTTTTTTTTAGTCTTTTATCACGTAGTGGTGTCCGTATATGGTTATTTTTTTTCCGTGTTGCACTGTGTTATTTTTGTATGTAGAATTTAGTTATAAACAATAAAAACAAAAAAAAAAAAAATAAAAAAAAAATTTTTTATATGAAAAAAACATGATTTACAAAAAAGGTCCGTAGGGAACTTTTCACACGGCCGTGAAGTTCAGAACTGTCACTCATCGGAGGGTTAAGTTTCCAAAAATTGGCGCACTGCTCGTACAAATATAGATGTTTGTCTTGTAGTTAGATACTTTAAAAATGTATAATTATATACATATATTAATACAGTTATCACAAAAAATAACATTGCAAAATATTTGCTGTATATCTTTCATCACTGAAAAATCATAATAACAAAGCTAATAACTTTTATTTTTGGTAAAAAAAAAATAAAAAAACCAAAAAATTACTTTTATACTTGCTCGAAAAATAAAAATCAAAAAATAACTTTTATTTTTGCTCGAAAAAATAAAAATCAAAAAATAACTTTTATTTTTGCTCGAAAAAATAAAAATCAAAAAATAACTTTTATTTTTTTCTCGAAAAAATAAAAATCAAAAAATAACTTTTGTTTTTGCTCGAAAAAATAAAAATCAAAAAATTATTCATTTGTGCTCGAAAAAATACAAATCAAGAAATAACTTTTATCATCTGACTTTTATGAAAAAAGGAATAATTATTACGGTCCCTGATATTTTTAAATACTTTGTTCTGATTGGTTGAATTTAAAAAAAAAAATTATAAATAATATTGATCGTGCGTTCCCCACCTAATGTCAGAGTTGGCATATGACAATTTAAAAAATGTTGAAAACCAACTATATTTTCCCAAAAAAAAAATTAAAGTGTAGTACACACGCTAAATATTATTGATCAATTTTAGTTTGTTTACAAAAAAAGTTAATGTGTAGTACACACGTTAAATATTATTGATCAATTTTAGTTTGTTTACAAAAAAAGTTAATGTGTGTACTGTATATTGAAAGGTAATAAATTACATTGAACAATTCAAAATGATTTGGGTTTTTGTTTTTCAAATCCATATTATTGAAAAGTGTATATTGAAAAAGTAGTCCTCGTAAGAATTTTCATATTCCGCTGTATACAAAAGTCTACTCGTGATTAGGAACCCACATACCAAATTTCAAGTTCCTAGCTTTGGCTGCTTGGCTAGGCCGCCAAGGTGGAGATTTTTCCGCTTTTTGCCCCTCCCCGTGGAAATTTGCAAAATCCCGTCAATACAGATATCTACTCGTGATAAGGTACCCACATACCAAATTTCAAGTTCCTCGCATTAGTGGTTTGGCAAGACCACCAGGGAAGATACATTTGCCTTTAGTTCCACTCCCGGTAGCAATTTCCAAAAATCCGCTCTCTACAGATGTCTACTCCTGATTATTAACCTACATACCAAATTTCCATATCCTAGCTTCGGCGGTTTGACCAGGCCGCCAATGGGGAGACTGTTCCTCTTACTGACCCTCCCAGTAGGAATTTCCAAAGATACGCTCTATACAGATGTCTACTCCTGATTAGGAACCCACATCCCAACTTTCAAGTTCCTAGTTGCAGCGGTTTGGCCATGCCGCCAAATGGGAGAATTTTCCCCCTTCGTATCTATGCAAAATTTCGAAAAGTACCATACCATGAAGTCGGGTCATATCCGAAAGAACACATTGAAAATTTCAGCTTTCTATCCCTGATTAGGAACCCACATACCAATTTTCAAGTTCCTAGCTGCAGCGTTTTGGCCAGGCCGCCAAGTGGGAGACTTTTTCCCCTCCTATCTGGGCAAAATTCCAAAAAGTACCATACCAGGGAGTTGGGGCATTTCCGAAGGAACACATATTGAAAAGTTCAGCTTTCAATCACAAAGGGTTTGGTCAGGCCGCCAAGACGTCCACCACCCCGTAGGAATTTACAAAAATCCCGTCTTATCGGACCTATACGCTGGAGAATTTACCACCATGCCAAGTTTCAAGTTCCTAGCTCCAGCGGTATATTCTGGGCGATGTTGAGTCAGTCAGTCAGTGAGTGAGTACACACAGAAAAACAAGTGTATAATTTACAAAGTTTCGTGGTAATTATACAACTACATAAAATTAACGACAATTTTGTCAAAACGCTTATGTAAATGTTCAAAGTTATATATATGTACATAATCCGAAGTTTTTGTATAATATTGCAACGTTCTCCAGGTTCAATAAACTACTTATTTGTGTTCATGAAAAATACTCTATTATATTTCAAAAAATATTTTTACTAAAATTGATAATTTATTTAACAACAAATAACACTTTTTAAAATAAATATTCTTAAAAACGAATATAAATACCTAGATTCAGTTAACCATGATGTGTTTACGATGACTAACGTCTTGAAAAGTTTCCAAATTATGCGTCGTAATAAATCCAACATATTGTGCCCGAAAAATTACAATTACCCCGTATTCATAAAAATATTACACTTTAGCGATACATCACAAATTTAAACGCAGTTTCTTTAGACACTAATAATTGTAACGCATATCTAGAACAACTTTTGAAATTTTCCAACAATTGTAATTTTGAAAATTCGCTGCCCTAGCTAAAATTGATGATCGCAAACAGGGTTAAATTTATTATATCTAGTATTTCAAGTCTACAAAGCGTCATTGATGAGCCATTAACATTTTTTTATTGTTTTTTTTTAAACCCCAAATATTAAAAAATTTGGAAAAATGTCCACATGTATTTAGAATAAGGCATTTTTTGAATTAAAAAAAAAATATAGCCGTTTAAAAGTACTGGCTTGAAAACAGAACACGTGGTCAATAATGGGTTAATATAAACGTATAAAAATTTATATTTATATTCATAATAATACCAGTATATGTTTATCATGTAGATTTTAAGAAAAATTTGTGTAAACCTTCTTTAACATTTTTCTTGAAACCGACTTTTTGGCATATAGATCAAACCAATAATAAGCTGACGATCAGAAATGTTGGGTTCATTCAGAAAGTTTTTAAATCAAATTTCGAAAGTCCTCAAATGATATACAGTGGGGAGCACTTGTGAGTACATGTAAGTACTTTTTACACCTAGAGATTCAGGCCGAAAAATGTTTGACACTAGAACTAAACTAAATCCAAATCTGGCCTTAGTTTCACTCTCCACTACACGGTGCGCACGCGCCTGGTCACATGATGTAGGTGTGCTCTGAGGGAGCTCATGGAGGCATTCACAGTGAGGCTGTGTTGGGTACTACTTTGAGGTTATACGGAAGGGATTCCGCGAAACCGTTAACCAACCATGGAGGGACAGAATGGATTGCAGGGTGTCTAGGGCGTTATGACCCGCATTGGACGCAGGGGCAACCAAGGTTCTTTTGGGACTGGACAGGGAAGATCTCAGGACCCTTACGGGGTTCCTGACCGGTCATTGTTCTGTCAGGGCTTTCACAAGCAGATGGGACAGGGACATACCGGATTTTTGCAGGTTGTGCGAGGACGTTGAGGAACTGGAGACAGTTGAGCATATAATGTGCCACTGTCCTAGGTTGCAGGGTCTCAGACAGAAATGGCTAAGAGATAGATTTCACGACGAACTTGGGTGTGTCGCTGGATGCAATCCAGTAGATTTGCTGATATTTGTCAGGGAGATAGGACGGCTGTTTCTAGCAGGGGGCGATAGGAGCTGGTTTCTGGGGAGCATATATTCTTTCCATCTTTCTATCTTTCTTTATATCTATCTATCTTTCTGTCTATTTCTATTCTTTCTTACCGTTTTTCTCTGAAGGGATTCACATAACCCTTCCTAACCTAACCTAACCTTCACTCTCCGACATCACCTTACGACATTATCGTCCGTTAAACTTGATTTAAATTTTTTAAAATTTTGCATTGCGGGACTTTAAAATTGCTGTTACTTACAACCTCAATTTCAATTTACAATAATGTCGTAAGGAAAAAAGTTATCTTAAAAATTGAAAAACTGAAAAAAAATGGTAAGAGTAGTTTGTTCAGGTGACGTTACAAGTATTATGAAAAATGTATTTCGAGGAAGGTCAAAAATCGGAGCATTTTGATCAATAAAATACACTTTTCTCGTTAATATAGCTCGAACGCCTGATGTCGGAGAGTGAATCTAAGGATTCAGATTTGGATTCAGCGTACCTTGTACCTTTAGAAAAGTATAATTTAGTTCTAGTGTCAAACATTTTTCGGCCTGAATCTTTAGGTGTAAAAAGTACTTACATGTACTCACAAGTGCTCCCCACTGTATATCTCACTTTAATTAACGTACGTATAGAAAGAATTTACAGTTGAAACTTAAAAAGTAATGCTAGTTTACAACAATTGGGCAGGTGTTTCAAAGTCTATTTTGGGGGCTTCTGGATCGTGTGCAACGGAGAGCGTTAATGCTCATTAACGACAGTAGAATTTCGAACTCTATTGACTCGTTGGAGCATCGTCGGAATGTGGGTTGAGTGACTTTGTTCTATAGATATTACCATGGGAAGTGTTTTGCTGAGATAAGCAGCCGACTCATCCCGGGATGAGTCATACTACCCGCTTGTCAAGTAGATCTCATCCGTTTCTTGTCTATAGCCCGGCAAATCGCACAACGCATTACAGAGAAAAAATTCGTAGCCGTATGTGGAATTGCCTCCTTGCGGAGGTGTTTCCTGCAAATTACAATTTAGAAAAATTCAAAGCAAATGTCCACAAACACTACTACCTCTTTCCTCCTCCCCATAACCTAATTTACTGATATCACCACAATGCAATGCATTAGTAGGGGGCATCCCCTGACTGTTGGTTCAACGTAAAAAAAAATTAAATCATATTTATTCATGCATAACTTACATGGAAAACTGTTTTTGATAAAAAAAACACGGGGCACTAAAGATGAAAAAGCGGGATATTGGTGCAAATAGTGGGAATATTAAAAACCGAATTTTTGCACTTTACCGAATTTTTTTCATTTAAAGCACTTATGTAAAATTCTCACAAAAAGAGTTGTGGTATTATTCGGCAAAAAATACGAAATTCCTTTACTGGTTCCGATAAGTTTATTTCAGTTAAAAACTCTTAAATTTTTAAAATATTAACCGTTTTTAAAATATTTTATAGTTTTTTATAAAAAATCTATTACAAACTTCTACAATATAAAAAGCAGGATTTTGGCTTAAAAAGCGGGAAAAAATTCAAGTCGAGATCAGACTTAAAAAGCGGTGAAATCCTGCCAAATGCGGGATAATTGGCAAGGTTATACACATGATTAAAGAGTCCTAATTTTGGAGAAGTTTTAAAATGGAATTTCCAAGTGGAAATTTTTTTAATGGAATTTAGATGTTTTCTCTTTGTCTAATACAGTTTATTTTATAAGAATTATTACTAAAATTTATTGATTTTTTAAATGATTTTGTTACAAAAATATTTCTTTTAATTATTCTTTTTATTCGATTAATCGTCAAAATTTATTCGAATTATTCGTTATACGAAAATCATTATTTTTATATTATGTTACAAATATTCAAATATTTTATTGACAAATATTTTTGTTTACATTTAAAATAGAAAAAAGCTACAGTTTTTAAGAAACTAAATGTATACCTACTTACAAGCTAGGTACCCTGACCCGAACTCTCAGATTTTTGGATATGTTGTAAAGGAGCAATACAAAAAGAGACACACTGCCAAATCGCACGTTTAAGTGTTAAAAAGTGGGGTTAAAAATTAATTTGTTTCTGTATGAAAACTTGTCTTTAACTTACTAGATTTATTTGTACACAGGGTTAACGTTCTCAAGAAAACAAAAATTTTGATACCCACATTGCCTATAAAGTGGTCCCGGTGTTGCCATATTTTTGAATTATTTTAAATACATGACAAAAAGGCTCTTCGGGAAAAGTCTCATAAAAACAGAACAATTTCGCATTTTAGCTTAATACAACTACAATTCCCAAATATCATATTTAATATTTTGAGTATAATATATTTTTTTGAATAACAAAAATATTTGAAAAAAAAACTTTCTGTTGTTACTTTGAATAGAACGAAATAAACCGAGAAAAACGTAAAAGGGGGTAATTTCTGACCCCAATTAATTACGCCTAAACATGAGATTGGGCAGCTTAAAAAAAAACAATGGTTCTTTAAACTTTTATTCTCTACAACATATCCAAAGTTCATTGTGATCTGCTGGTCCAGATCGGGATACCTCCCTTGTTAGAAGTTTTATAAATGCTTACTCCTTTGTTTAAACTTACATGTTTTGAGCAAAACAAGTATTTTGGTGAAAAAAAATGTTTGGGAAAACATTAAAAAAACATGTTTTATTTCAAAACACGTCCATATTTTGGGGGTGTCTGAAAAATTTGATAATACGATTCTTGTTCTTATCTATTAGAATTACAAAAAAATCTGTATAACTTTCAAAGTATAGCTACTTTATTCTTTTTTGTCACACAATGATATCAAAATATAAGGAAGTTAATAAGAGATGCATTAAAAAAAAATTGAAAAAATAAACGCCATTTTCGTTTTTAGATATGTTATATATTAAATAGACCTTTCTAAAAAAAATTTTTTTTGGAAAAAAACACTTGGCCTTTGAAGTGTTTTCCTAGTTTAAAGTTTTATTTTTGCCAAAAAAAAATTTCAGTGCAATATTAAATTTTTTACAGCGGCTCAGCCATTCCGTAGTAATCTCAGCTTGAAAGTACATATTATCGTAATTTTTCAAAAATTTCGATACCTTGCCACGCCCACATATTTTCAAAACTGCAATTTCTAAAAATGAGTTTGTGTTTGTATAGGTAAAATGTAGCTGTATGCAAAATTTCATCAAAATCTGAGAGGGTCGGGTTCAATGCATATCGGTTTTGATATGAAATTCTTCGTATGGAATAGTTATATAAAATTCGAAAAACAAACCTATTGTTCTTTTGTATTTTGTTTTTGTTCGTTCTATTAATCGAATAATTTTTAGTCGATGTACTACCCTAGTGAATACTAGTGTTTCCAATTCGGTTAATCGATTAACCGATTACTCGATTAATCGCCTCTGTTTCGGTTAATGTCGAAACAAATAATTTAAAACTCAAATAATTATTCGTCCCGAATAAACGCTTAAAATAGGTCGATTATCCGGTTAAATTTTTATATGGATTTTTTTCCCAAAACTTGTCAATTTTTTTTTTAAATTTTATTAAATTCTGTGAAGATATCGTCAAATGCTTTTAAATAGAGTGAACACAAATCCTAAAGGCTTCATATCCGATTGTTCTATTAAAAATTCGAATCAAAATTTCTATATATTGCAAGACAATGTTGAATTTGTTTTAAATCTATGCCACACTACTGCCAATCAATTCCGTAGAACCAGTTTCAGAACCGGGTCTGTAAGTAAATATGCTACGTTGAAACAGATCAATCGGTTGATTTTGGTACAACTTTAAACAAAAACAATCTGTGTAAAAACCGCCACTAGAACGTTTTATAAAGAAAAATAAAATAAAAATTTTCAATACCAAAAAATTAAAAAGAATAGAAACTTTTTCAAAAATACTCTAACTTCCCTGTTATATGTTCATATGAGGAATCATATACATATGTTCATCTGTGTGCATTAACGAAAATTTTAATTTTCAACAGACCTTAGATTCCTCCAAAATAAAAACCCAAGATTCTAAGTCATGCTTCATTAAAACATAGCACGATGCTTTAAATCATCCTCAACAAAACCAACGTAGTCTACAAAAAAAAAACTTTTCTTTGTGTTGTTATTAATAAAAAAAACTAAAAAATACATTTAAAACGATTAATCGTCAATTTAGTCGATTAACCGACCCGACTAACCGTTTAATTAATTTAAGCGATTTTTTCGAATAATGCCTTAAACGTTTAACCGCATATGTCGAATAATTGGAATCGCTAGTGAATACCCTTTTGTTTACCATAAATATGCTTTTAAAATTTTAATTCATTTATTTATATTTTTACAGAATTTTATGTTTTACATTTACAATATAAATCTTGCTAAAGAATTGTTGTCTGGAGCTCAAAAATTTCTAACAAATGTAATGGAAAAAAAAATATTTTTATTCTAAGTAATCAGAATTTCAGTTTATAGATTATAAATATTTATTTTTATAATTTAAAAAATGTCCATTTAAATTTATTTGTACAAATTTCATTTATATTTTTTATTCTTTTTTTTTTATTTAAAATCTGCAGTTCCTACACCATTTTCAACTGAAGTTGAGAACGTTTTTAATTGAAATGTTGAAATAACAAGTAAAATTGATATATTTAATTTCAAATAGGGAAAATCCAAATAAAAGTGAGATTTTCCAATTCAAATTGAGACAATTTCACATGTAATTGAGAATTTCTATTTGAGAATTTCTTTTTTAATTGAAATTAAGAAAATTCTAAATGAAATTAAGACTTTATATTTGTAAATGTTAAATTATAAATGAAATTGAGATTTTTCTTTTGAAATTAAGAAAGTTTTAAATAAAATTTCGAAAATTTAAAATGGAATTGACAAAATTTCTAATGAAGTAAGAGAAAATTTCTCAAATTTAGGTTTCTACTAAATGTTTTTTTTTTTATATAACGTCGTATGAATATTGGTGAGACCTATAGACCATTTCTTTCAAAATTGAGTTAGGAATTGATTATATATGATTAATGTGTCCTCTTTCTAAATCTTTAATCCGATTTTATATACCTCGTATCAATTAGGAGATATCCAGCCCTATATGTGCTGCGTATCCCTATTTTTACAAATTTCTTAACATTGGTATGGTGTATTGACCACTTTTTGGCCAATGAGTCAAATTTTCTATAGAAAAATAAAAACATTATTCGTCAATCTTGATTTGACACATTTGAAATAAGCAACGCATATAAAACAAAAAACAATAAAAAAGTTTAAGCATTGGTTTGCACTATGACAACCTAGTTTTATAATGGTTAAAAGGAAAAAAAAACTTTTGACCTACTTGAAAGAAAAACAATAAAATTGTGATAAAAACGGCTTATAGGCCATATAATAAAAAAAATCTTTTTTTTTTTAAATTGTTAATAACTCTGGAACTCAGTGCAAAAAGACGTAAAAATTAACAATATTGTTTATAATAAATGCAACTACAGATATAGAAAACAAAAAAGAAAACCTATCTTGTAGAAATTTAATAATTTTGTTGTAAACTTTCTTTATCGTTTTTCTCGCAAAAATGTTTTTGGTCGGTGCGGCTCTCCAATAATCAATCGACGATAAATAAAACATTTTTGCTCTTCAAAGTTTAGTAGCGCCATGAGGCTTGTTAGGAAAATACCCTAGCCACGTGTTGGATTACTAAGAATACACAAATGGAGCAAAATTGTTAATTAATAGGTTTTTTATTAAAGCTCTGCCTATTCTGAAGGCTCTAGCTTTTCTAAAACTTCGGCCTCAGATGAGATCAAAATACTAGTATCAACCTAGCTAATATGTTTAAATTGCTTTATTTTTGTAAATATACGGAGGTTGAAAGCTCGTTATATATTAAAAATAACATAAAATTAATCCGGATAAATATAAAAACAAAACTGTAAAGAAAACTATTCTAATAGTCTTTTTATTCATTAGAAGAATGCTACGTGACTTTTTTTACTTCTGCTTATAAATTAATTATGCCTTTAATTTCAAGTTCAATTATACTTTTCTCAATTACTTCCTTTTCATTAAAAATTGTCTCAATTTCAAATGGAAAATCTCAATTTCATTTAGGAATTTTCCCAATTTCGAATAAAAAATCTAATTTTTATTTTAAAATTTCACAATTTTAAATAGAAAAATCTGAATTTAATTTAGAATTTTCTCAACTTCAAATAGAAATTCTCAATTTAATATTAAATTTTTTTAGTTTTAAAGTGAAAATCTATAATTCATTTAAAAACTCTCATTTTCAATTGGAAAGTCTCAATTGTATCTAAAATTTTTTTTTTACAATTTCAATTGAAAATGGTGTAGTCTAAAATAATTATTATAATTATTGAAGTAGTGTTATATTTTTTATATGTAAATATGTGTATTAAACAAATGTTAATCTGTAATTAATGTACTATATTTAAGTTTGAAGTAAATTCTTTGTTTTTTTTATATTAAAAACTGCTGTTTCTATTCTGTTTTAATTCTTATAAAGCTATGTACAGATCTTATAATATTGTCAGAAAAATGTTCAGGAAATGTCTAACAACAGTGTGAACTAACAACTTTTGTCTTGCAACATTGTCAGAAAAAGCATTGTCTGTACATTGTAAGGCAATAATATTGTCAGACATCTGACATTCGTGTGAACACCCTACATTGCCATTTTCAGATAATTGCAAGACATTGTAACCAATTTTTTATTGGCAGATGTGTTTAAATTAATACATCTGATAATGGCAGTATTGTCTCAGAAATGTTTCTCTCGGGATCTCTCTCGGACCTAGCCTATTTATGTTATAAGGGTCCATTAATACTCCTGTGGAGCAAAAATGTTGTTCGTTTTGGTCTATCTGGCTTAGTTTTGGAGATACTGGACATTTTAAACTGGACATTTTGTAAAATGGCTTGTATCTCGAAAACTAAGCATGATATCGCAAAATGGGCAATATTTTCGCAAACCTTAATAGACAGCTCTACACCGACAACACAAATGTGTACAATGTTCCGATTCTAATCATTCCCCGTTTCATTCCATATCGTTCCATTTTGGACCAATGTTCCAATCCGTTATCTAACAACAGATCTGGCAATTTTTGCCATAAAAGAATCTGACAACCGTGTGAACTGACAATTTTCTTTGGCAGATAAATTTATTGTTTGACAATTGTCTGGCAATGAAATTGAAAGGTTTTCTTAGAATCGTCTGAACTGACAATTTGCCTTTTGCTAAACATGTTTCATTGTCAGTACATTGCGAGCACATTGACAGATCTTACAATATTGAAAGATCTGACAACCGTCTGTACATAGCTTTAGTTTTGGAGATACTGGACATTTTAAAATATCGCCATTTTGTAAAATGGCTTGTATCTCGAAAACTAAGCATGATATCGCAAAATGGGCAATATTTTTGCAAACCTTAACTAACAAATCTACACCGACAACACAAATGTGTACAATGTTCCGATTCTAATCATTCCCCGTTTCATTCCATATCGTTCCATTTTGGACCAATGTTCCAATCCATTATCTAACAACAGATCTGGCAATTTTTGCCATAAAAGAATCTGACAACCGTGTGAACTGACAATTTTCTTTGGCAGATAAATTTATTGTTTGACAATTGTCTGGCAATGAAATTGAAAGGTTTTCTTAGAATCGTCTGAACTGACAATTTGCCTTTTGCTAAACATGTTTCATTGTCAGTGCATTGCGAGCACATTGCCAGATCTTACAATATTGTAAGATCTGACAACGGTCTGTACATAGATTAACTTTTGAAGATTTTTTCACAAATGATAACACTACTCGACGGCAAAAAATAAATGTGGCTTTCAAAGACATCTTTTTTTTATAGACCTAAATCCAATTTTGGCAAAATTTGTTTTCTCGTTTGCAATTTTTAAAATATCGTGATTTTTATATTTACATTATTCACCCCATTTTTTCGCCTGTTTTGTTTAATTTTTCAAAATTTGATCGCAAAATCGTTAATTTTATATATAAATCTACACAAAATTATTTTTAATTTGAGTATAATTATGTCGACGCTTGTATCAGGATATTGCAGGATTATTGCAAGGAAGAAAATTGTAATTTTTTAGTTTTATACTTAGAAATTTTATGCATGTTAAAAAAAATTAAAATTTTATCATTGTGCATAACCACGAGAATTCCAATGAACAAATTTTTGTTTTAAAATTGCCAATCCATTGAAAATGTCCTAAAAAATATTTAGAAAAGATCTTATTATTTCAGGACCTTTTCAATGGATTTGGAATTTTAATACAAAAATTTAAAATTATTTTAGCATTCATAAAATTTATAAGGCTAAAACTAAACATGCAAAATATTCAAATTTCTTGCAATACCAGCGCGATATCCTGATACAAAGGCAGACATAATTTTGTATAGATTTATATTCTTTTAAAAAAAAACATGATTTTGCGGTTAAATTTCGAAAAATTTAGCAAAAAACAAGAAAAATGGATCCCATTGTGTTAATTTTGTATTTGCATTTGAACAATTATCATAAACTATTTTCCACTTAGCATGTCATTTCATACATTAAGAAATATTACTTAACATTTTTATCTGCTTATACAACTACTGTTTCTATTATGCTAACTAAATTTTTACAAAATGTCAAACTTATGTTGCTTACCTCTAACATTTTGTGTACATATTTTAATTAAGCATTACTTGGTAAAATGTAACAAAATTAATTCGGACGAACATAACAGATAATAGGGCATTTCTTGTACATAAATCTTTTCGAGAACAAAAAAAAAAAGTATAACACCAAATAGTTTTTGCCCTGTGAAATAAAATATGTATTAATTAAATAAAACATTACTGAAACATAAATTAATTAAATCTTATAAATAGTACAGATAGAAAAGTAGCCGAAACAAAATTCTGTAAAAAAGGTAAGTTTAATTTATTTATTAACCAACTAAATTCTAACTATAATTTTATTTTTTCTAGTTCCAAGTTATTGGAGTGGTGAAACTGGCAGATATTTTTTATGCGCAAATGAGAAGGAGGTTTTATAACATTAATAAGTAAAGGTAATATTTAACATAATTGTCATGTATTTGTTATATATTTTATAAACAAAAATAATTTGAATACTTTATCAAAAAGATCAGCATTTTTAATCTAAAAAAAATGTAACAATTTATTAAACTATTTAGGGATTCTTATGAAATACAGTGGATATATTTATTACCGATTTCTGCTTAATTGTCCTATGTAAAAAGTGGAAGAATTACCAAGTTTTTGTAGCTAATTGTCATAATATTTTTATCAAAATCATTTTCCTAAGTTGATTGACAAACTTTCTTAGAACTTTCTTAGAAAGTTTTTAGTTGAAATGCTCCTACTGTAAGTGTTATTATTAACCCTATACTTCATACTGTGTCACTGGTGATACACAATTTTATTTTTAGAATAACGGCTATTTCGCTCTAGTTTACGAAAAATATTAACTCATGTTACATTATATTGATCATTTTTGCACAATAAAAAAAACAACCATAATGTGAATCTCAATAGTTTTGTATTGTCAACTCAGTTTTAAAAAACGTCTTACAGTTTAAGTGAAAGTGTCCGGAGTGCTTGGACAAAAAGCAGCTGCACGTTTTAAAATTTTTACGTAATAAGCGTAAGTTGAATTAAATTTGCGTAATAATATACCATATTTATTATTACACAACATTTTATTATATAACTTATTTCATTCTTATTTCATTTATAAATCAATAATATTTTTCCAATTTTTTATGAAAATGATTTTTTTATAAAAATTGTCTACTAAAATAGTGATTTAAGATTTTTTTGAATATTATTCCTGAACTCAGACGGTAATTTCCCCTTGAAAAACATTTTTTTCTATCAAATATAAAAAGTCATGCAGTGTAGGGTTAAACAGTTTTTTGATAAACATTCCCCTAGAGTTTTTTGTGTGTACGGAATTTTCTTTAAATTTGACACTCAAAATGGCATCTAATCAGCCCATTAAACATGTTTCCTTTCACCAAATTTGTTCATAATCCTTTAAAATACCGAATACCGACCAAATGCATTTTTAGGCCGATCTGTTCGGTCGGACACTAATGTTTAGTTTTCAAAGTCAACATTAAAATTTTTAGTAAGTTTTTAAAATTTGTACAAAAAATTTCATATTTCTGCATTAAAAAAATCGGTTATTCCAACCGGGTTTTTATTAAAAACACCAAAACCCGGTTAAAAAAAAAAAAAAACAGTATTCGAAAACTATGTAGAAATTCTGTAGGACGATCGACGTTAATCGTCCACTTTTCGAAGTTAAATTACGACAATATTACATACAAATTTTAACCCTCTAACTGGCAAACGATGTTTTGCAAGGGAATTCATACTATGTGTTCCACTCGAAAAACAAATAATAAGTCCTTGAACAAAATTGTTTATCGTTGCCTAATTTAGGCGATATGAACCAAAATATTATAGGCTGCATTTTGAAAACTAAAGCATATAAAAGAGAAGTTTTGAACAACAATTATTTCTCTTACCAAGATGCAACCACACTCCAAAAACTATTTTTTTTTCTGCTCCTATTTGAGAAGATATAACGAAATTAGGCGAAAAAGTATAGAAACTTCAATTTATATTGTTCAAACTTCAACCTTTGCTATTAATATTAATAATTTCTTCCTTCTGCCAAATTTCATAAAAATCTGTTTATTAGTTTATAAGTTAAGATGATGTCCTTTAGAGGAATCCTGACAAAATCCAGTGAGTCCTTGGACAAAAGTAAGGACTTATTATTAAAGATAAAGCTTCAATCTTACTTATATTTTATTATAAAGAGTTTTTAGTGAACTTAAATTGCTTTTTAAGATTTTTGGAAACTATGTTTTTCAAAAATAATTATTTTTTGAAATTTTGATTTTGAAGCTTTCTCGCTTCCAAACCGTGGACGACACACGAGAAATTTCTAAGTATAAAAATTTCTAAGCATTAAACGCTCATTTGACACATTTATGGTAAATGTTATGAAGGCTACCCTGAGGCAGCCTTACCTGTTATTATAGGCTTAAATAATGTTAACAATTTTGGTAAAAAAACAAGAATTTTACATCGTTTAGTTTAAGGGGGGACATGACATTGGCCGTTTTTTGAAATCGACTTTTTTTATAATTTTGAATTTTAGTAAATATTCTTAAGATTCTAAGAAAAAAAATTTCATGGAAAAATTCCTACGGGTTCAAAAGTTACAGCCGAATTAGTGAGAGCGCATTTTTTAATTTTCGCGCTACCTACGTACGGCAGTTGGCATATACTTGTTTTACTTGCTACCTGACTTTTGGTGGTTGTTATTATATGAAGCTTCAAAAGAAGCCCGAATTGCTAAACGATTGCAAAAAACTGTAAGAAACAGCACAACACAAGATAACGAAGGCATACAGTACGAAGCAGGCATGGCATATTGAAGGTAACCTTTTTTTCTTTGTTCACAAACTTTGAACGCGTTTATCTCGAAACCATGTTTTTCGTACTGGTTGCGGCACTAGCGGGTTCATTTTTTGACGATTTTTTTTCCTTTTTTTGTATTTTTTTAAACTTGATTCGCTATCGTATGACACGAGCTTTTTTTAAATTTTTTTTTTCAATTTTTTATGAATTTTTAAAGTCAATATTTTGTTTCGAAAAACCACACTTTTAAATTTGGAACATCAGCAAAAATTGAAAAAAATTTTTTAAAAAAAGTTCGTGTCATACGATAACAAATTTTGTTAAGATTTAAAAGAGTAATTTTTTTTCCAGATCGGACAATTTTTGCGACTCCTAGCGCTGCAACCACGATGCCCCGTTTTTTTTCTCTGCCGCCAGTTTGGAGCTCTATAAAACCATGTTTTTTTGAATATTTTTTCTTGTAATTTGTTCAATTCTCTACAATTCTCATCCAAAAATAATAGGTTTGGAAAAATGTTTGTTTTTGACTGAGTTATGAATTTTTAAAAAAAGGTCTGTTTTCTCTGCAGGGAATGTAATGTCCCCCCTTAATGTTTTCGTAAGAAACAGCGTCAAAACGATAGCAAATTAGGTATCGTTTTGAACGAAACGGTAACGTTTTTCATAGAGAATCTGTCCCCTGTTTTTTAAATAGGTCAACTATTTGAGAACTCTAGTAAAATCTAAAATTAGACTAGGTTCACACACGGCAATTATAATTGCGCAATTCTTGAGTTTATAGAAGAGGGAGGGAAAGAGAATGATAGGGGTACAGAATTGCCCGTACTCCAATTCCGTTTTGATTTGTCATTCGCAATTTTCAATACTGCAGTTTGATATACGAAAATTGCTGAAACAAACTTTTCCTGTGTGAACACAAGAGCAAGTTCAAAGGAGAATTGAAGAAGAATTGGGCAATTATAATGTAGAATTTTCTTAATTTCAAATGGAAAATCTGAAGTTCGTTTGGAATTTTCACACTTTCCCAATAGTATATAAAGGGTCCGCCAAACAACTTTTTTTTTGAAAATGCTATAAAAAAAACTACTGAATATTTTTTCGTGTAGGCTACTGCATGGCCAGCCGAGGCAGCCATTTGAATGAAATTATTTTCCATTATTAACCGGAAGGATTGTACTTTCAAATAAAAAAAGAAATTTGAGAAAATATTCAATAGTTTTTTTTATAGCATTTTCAAAAAAAAAAAGTTATTTGGCGGACCCTTTAGAAAATCTCAATTTAATTTAGAATTTACTTAATTTCAAATAGAAATTTTCTTTAAAATTGAAAATCCGAAATTCATTTAAAAATTCTCATTTTCGTTTGAAAAGTCGCAATGTTTGCAATTTCAAATTGAAAATAATGTTTATTTAATTTTCAAGTAAATTTTAATTTAAAATTATTTAAGAAACATTCCATTTAAGTTTTTCTTTTATAAAAAAAAAAAAATGTATTTTACTACCGCACGATATTACACATTGTACCCATTTCCTCCTATACCACTTATAAATATATTGTTTTTATAATTTTGTTATAAACTTGTATTCGTAAACAAAAACATTGAAATTGTATTACTACACATAGCGTAGTACATACTGGTTGGTTGCCTAACAGCCCGCCTGCCAACCCATCTGGTTGACTGGCTCTGCCAGCCTGTATTTGTATGTCATATCTTTTCCTCTTATTCTACTATTCCAACATTTATTCTTCTCTTATGCATACATCACACATACCATACGTAAATGAGAGTGAGAGAATTGAGATAAGAAATTGAATAAATAAAACGAAAATTTTATATTAAAAAAAAAAAAAATAAAAATTAAAACGAAAAGAAAAAGATTAGAAGAATTTTTCATTTTGACAAGTTAACAAGTTAAATGAAGGTGTACAAAAAATATTTTAAAAAAATTAGAATTAAAAATATATAATTTATTAAAAAATCAAATCTAATATTAATTTTTATTTAAAATTATTTTTATTATTAAAGAATTTATACATATTTTGGGTGTTAACAAAAAGTGAATAAAATAAAAAAAAAAAAATAGAATAAAAAAATTTGACAAAAAATATAAATTCAAAAAATTTTGCAATAAAAATGGTATTACGTTCGGGCATTATTTTACCATTTCAATTTCGAGACACTAAAAAATTATTAATGATTGGTGTACCAGAAGAAAATCGTGATTTAAGTATATGGGATTTAAAAAATGTCGGTGAGTTTTGACAAATTTTGTTCGAGTTTTCTTAAAATTCTAATTAAGTAAAATAGTAAAATTTCTTTCAATTCATTTATACATTTTTTTTTCTGCTGTCAAACCCTCTACTCTTCCCTTATCTGACCATCCATTATTATACCACACCAATAATATTTTTCTTCTTCATAGGCTTTGGCAATTCAAGTGTGTATACCATACATTGCTATTAATTTTTACTGTCTGTCTTCTTGTTTTTGCTTTTGCCTCTGTATATGTATGTTTGTTCTATAGTAGTTTTGTTGTGTTTTCAGAGTCTTGAAAGAATTTTTTCAGTATAATTTTAAAATAAAATTTAAAAAACAAAAAGTTTTAATTAATTTTTTGAACTATTTTTAAGAATTATTTTAAAATTTTTATATTTTTAGGCATTCTAAAAAATCGTTCTTTGGCAACTCTAATTACACAAATTTCAAGTGTTCTTGGCGAGTAGTGCGATTCAGTAATTTTTAACGATCCGACAATCGCAACATATATCGATAACTTTTGTTATTTGCATTTGATTCGACAACTGTATTTTTCTATTTAAAAATTTAACCTTTTCTCGATTAAATAAACACCACAAAAATTGTTGTCGTTTAGATAACAACAACAGCTGACTTTAACAATAGCAAATCTCGTTTAAAAATGTTAATGAAAAAAAAAAAAAATCGTTAACGTTTTTAAACAATTCGTTTATCGTTAAAACAAGTTATTGAATCGCACTACAGTTTGTATATTTTATTTATTGCAGAGTTCGAAAATTTATGTACGGGCTTTAAGCCCGTATGACACTGTATAGTTTTTGTATTCACAATCTAAATTAAAGCAGTACAAATATATTGTTACTCAATTTTTTAACTAGTGTAAAGAGTACGAACACATAGTGCCAAATTGTAGTAAATGTCAAAACAAATACTTTTGTTATCGATAAATCAGCGAAAAATTGGGATATCTGTCAAAAGTGCAAACGAAAATTTTGAACTCTATCTTGACATTTCTCACAGGCAAATAAGTTTGTTGTCAGTTTTTTGTAAACAAATAATAGTACAATTAAAAAAAGAAAATGAATAAAAATATTGAACTTTGTGGTTTTGTGCACAATTTAAATATGATCCAAGTTTACAAATTGTATATATGTTTCATTCGCACATTAATGTTGTTTCTTTCTCCCAATACATCTTGAAACTATACAAAAACTATACAGTGTCATACGGGCTTAACATAACGTTGCTATCAAAAAAACCAATACAACGATCTCTATTGTTTCGTTCGTATTTATAAACACAACACAAGTACTCAAAATGTTTTTTGTAATATAACAAACGGAACAAAACGAAAATATTTCTTTCGTCAAACATTATTATTTCGTAGGGTTATTTTTTAGTGTTCATTCAACTTAAACATTAAAACGCGTTTTTAACGTTGTGGTTGGCAAAATAAAGAAATGATTTTTCTGCTTGTTATCAATGTTTTTTTGCATTAGTTTTATGAAATTTCACTGGAACTCCTCCGTTGAATCTTTTTATTAAACTAATGCAATTATTCATAAAATTCAATGAAAATTTTTTTCACTTGTAATATGACATAAACACTAAGAACGGTTTACGAATAGTTTTGTTCCATTCCATAAACACAACAAAATCAAACTGTTTGAAATATTGGCCAAACAGAACAAAATCGTTTAGTTCGGTCTCTCATCGAAAACTAGTTTGTGAAAGTGTTTGTGTTCTGTTTACAAATCAAAATGAAAATAAAGAAATGTTCTGTTTATGTTTACTGTGCACAACAAAATGATTGTGTTGAGTTTCAGCAAAAAGCAAAACAGAACGATAGAAAAACGTTTGATTGTGTTTAAATTCAAACTCTCCCAATGGACCAAAACCCTTTAGAAAAATATTATATTAAGCTTGCAAGCATAAGCGTTAAGCTTTAAAAAGACTTTAGAAAGTATTGAAAAACGCTTTAATTTTATTGTAGAAAAATCAAAACGGAACCCTCGTGATAATATTACTGAAATAATAAGCTTATGCCGCTAATTTTAGAATAAGCTTATGTCAACAATTGTAGAATTAGTTTATGCTTACAAATTTAGAACAAGCTTATGCTACCAATTGTAGAATTAGCTTATGCCTACTTTTGTAAATTTTTTTATTATCGCCCCGATTTTCAGAAATTTTTGTGACTGTCTTACATTTTTGTGACTCTTACCTAGAATTTTTTTTTTCAAGGTAAGATAGTCAGACAAATACAAAAATGTGTAAGAATCGGGCCTTATGTTTGAATATAAGAAATTCACATTTTATTTAATTTTTTTTATTAAGAAATTTTTATTTAAGTTTTTGGAATTGAAAAACACTTAAAAAATAATAATTTTTTATTTATCAAATTATGACAACCGCACTATCTTCGATCAAAATTGACAATGACAATGCAAAGTAATCAACGACGTACATACAGAATTTAACGGGACTTTGCTGCAGCGACATGTTGTCAGCACGTTGTAAAGAATACTACTTTCTCAAACACGGTTGAAAAAGGCTTTAGTATTTTTTTTAAAAAAAGCTTATTCTAAAGTACTGTTATACTTTACTTATTTTGTGGTCCATTGGGCTGATTTATTGTATTGAATACAAGTAGAAAAGTTTATCGATAAGTTATACAAACAACTTCTAGCGAATTTACACTGTAAAAATTTCAGTAGATTTCAGTTTGCAATTCAATTTGAAATCAGAATCATTTAAATCAGCAAATTTCACAGCTGATTGGATTTCGATTGTACAACAAAAATTTTTTTGTAAACAAACTAACCTTAAAAAATAAACAAAAATAAAAATTTTTCTAAAATACATTTTAATACATTTTATTCAATGGCGGAAATATACAATGTTATTTTTGCTAAAGAAAGTGTTTTTCTATAGGCACCATCAGTTTAATGCAAAATATTCAATGTTTTGTAAGAGGTCTTGCCGGCGCCATTCAATGATTTTTCACTGTTTTTTTTTTTTTGTTCGAAAACAAACAAAAATTTCCGTATTCAGCTTGTAATACTTCTTTCAATGAAAAAATCCTTTTAGTTTGTTATTTTTTAGTCTTTCAAATTTATAATTTTCTGCAAATAGGGGAAAAGCATAGTGCTGTATTTTGTATTTCTGCACAAATAGTTAGATTTCGATTAGATTGTGCTGAAATCTCAACTAAAGTGGGATTGTATTTGAAATCTGTTTGAAATCTCAATTTTTTTATTAGATTTCGGTCGAAAACCTATTTTAAGTGGATTAGGACCCTAACGTTAATTATGAAATTACATTTTATATAATTTGTTAACTCGACCAATTTGGTATTGTTCATTTTATACATTTTTATATGTTATATTTTTTGAAACATTAGCAATGAAAAGCTTATTATTTAGTTTTTTTTTAATAATAAGTGTTTCTTAATATTTTTGTATACAAATATTTTATTTTAAATTACATAAAGGGTGTTTTTTATAGATGTATAGAACTTTGAAGTGGACTAAAACAAAGATGGTTTTTTTAATTTTTTAATGATTATCTTTTGGCATAATCATTTAAATATGACTTCTGGCATATGACCGATACGGCTGGCTGGGACGTAGTCTACTCTGGAGGTCAAATTTTCGATGACTTTTTCCAACAGTTGTGTCCGTATATGGGCAATAACGCGGCGAATGTTGTCCTCCAAGTTTTCAATCGTTTCGGGCTTATAGCGGCGTTAAATCCACTATCTTAGAGTCCAATTCATGTGACATGTTGCACCGTCTTGTTCAAACTACAGCTCCTGCACATCATGGTTGTTCGATTGATGAACGAAAAAGTCAGTAATCATGGATCTATAGCGGTCACCATTGACTGTAACGTTCTGACCAGCATCGTTTTTAAAGAAGTACGGACAAATGATTCCACCAGCCCATAAAGCACACCAAACAGTCAGTTTTTCTAGATGTAACGGTGTCTCAACATGCACTTGAGTATTATCATCACTCCAAATACGGCAGTTTTGCTTATTGACGTATCCATTTAACCAAAAGTGAGCTTCATCGCTAAACAAAATTCTGTTATAAAAATCGGGATCAACTGCAATATTGTTCTGGGCCCATTCACCGAATCTATGCTAGGTGATCGTGTGGCTTCAATTGTTGCACAAGTTGGACACATATCCAATTTCTGTGCACGATGGCGGATATACTGATTGGGGTCTTCCTCTACGCTACACTCTACATCAGCAATGACTTCTTCTGTACGCACTGTACGACGTCTCTGTGGATGAATATTATCATTTAGAGTAAACGTGACGCGAAAACGTTCAAAAGTTAATCGAATTAATTATTCTGATGGACGATTATGTTAACCGTAAAAAGGACGTAGTCCGCGATGCATATTTCGAACAGAACCATGATTTTCCAAATAAATTTGCACCATTTTGAAACTTTGTTCAGGAGTCAGTATATTCATGTTGAAATTCCAAACCAAACTGAACATATATCACTTGACAGCTGACAAAATGTCCGCAAGTTAAAAAAGTATAGCCAACTTAAAGTTCTATACCTGTATAAAAAACACCCTTTATAGACTCAATAAACCAAATAATGATACAATAGCGAAATCGCTATCATCTTAAATATGCTTAAACGATATCGATTTCCAGTAAGATTATGATATCATTTTCGATACGGTACGAAAATGTAGACTTCAAAATATTTAGTTTTAAAAAAAAAAACCAACAAATAAAGTTTATAAGTGCTTGGACATGTTAGCATGCTTTTGGAAATTTAAACAGTTTATATTGGTCAAGCAAATGTAATTCATAACTGATTCTCCTCTTACTTTATGGAACAAGATTTCCATATACATATTGCCATATATTCGTTAACACTTTTTGCTAAGATATTACGTCAAATTCAGTTGTCAGTTTCATTAAAAAATAAAGCAACAAAACATACAAAAATCATTAAATTTAAAAGAATTTTATAACATTTATAGAATATTGAATAATTAAAATAAAACACAAAAGTATAACTTTTTTTAAGCCTTTAAAGAGGTATTTTAAAGTTATCGTAAAACAAACTTCATCCTTGAAATTTATTAAAATATGAGTTAACATAAATGCGTGTTCCCACACCCTTAACATTAGAGTTGTGTAGTTCGTGAACGACCTAGTTCAATTGAACTTGTCATTTCTTTGAACTAGTGAGCTGGATCACAATCATCAGCTCTTTTAGGTCTTTCGATCTTTTTGTCTTTTGAGTAATATTTCTTTTCTTTATGTTGCTTTTGAGTTTTTTTTAATCATTTTAAATATATTTTAAAGTGTTGAATTATTCTCCGATAGTAAATTTAATAAAAATTTACACATTTTCTTTCGCATCAGCTGATTCAATTCACTTCAAATAGTTCGTGTCGCACAGCTCAATTTAGGATAAAAGAGCTGTTGAACAGAAGAGCGAACTAGTTCATTGAAAGGAGCTGAACTGTAAAGAGCGATCTTTAGAAAGGCCTAAAATGCCCAAGTCTACTTAACATAATCGCGGTAATAAGCAATATTTCACTTATTTGCTAAAATATTTATCTTAGTTCTAGACTAGACGTATCTAGAAAGTCTTTCAACAACAAAATTACGAATAAATTCTTTGAAATCTCTGGTTATTGTGTTTTACCCGCGTTTTTATTATTTTGTATTTCCTTCGCTTGTCTGACTTTATTATTGTCGAGAGTATATTTTTGCTTCTATTTTTAACTTTTTATTTTTATACTGCTACGACTACTACAACTGCTATCTCCTATACATTTCTCTCGCATTTGCATTCTTCTTTTTCTATCATTCGCTCTGTTGCCATATAATTCGTCGTCTATCTTCGTCGTTGTCCGTCTACACATGTCTGTTTTTATTATTGTTGTCATATTTAGTTTAAACTGTTGATGTGTGTTGTTGTTGTTTTTAAAAATTTAATTTCAAAGTTTTGTTTTTTTTTTTATTATTTTTGTTTACAGTACGTGCTGCATTTGGTATTTACAATTTTGAGTTTCGCAACAAAAAGATTGGTTTCAATATACCCGATGAACTACTGTTGCAGTATTTAGCTCAACGTCACGATTTAACAAATTTCGTTATAGAAATTGGCCAGGGTAAGTTCTTTAACATGATTTTAAAAGTTTTATTAAATTTTTTAATATTTAAGCAGTTCTAATGAAAATTTTATGTAAACTTTTTATGAATTTTTCTTACATTTAATGAAAAGTTTAATAATTTTAATGAAATTAATTTTTAATAAAACATTTTCATTGAATGGCTAAAACTTTTAATGAATAATTCAATGTAAACTTTAAGGGACATTGATTTTATGCAACAATTCATTAACTAGTATCATGTAGATAATTCTCTTAATGTAGAGGTAGATCACAGAAAAATTTGAAAGTAACAAGAAATTAAGAAAGAAATAACTAAAAATTACAGTTAAAATGACTACAAATGTCGTCAAATAGGCGATAACTGTATTTGTCATAACAATGAATTTTAAACTATTGATAAAACAACTGCAATAGTAATAAAAACGACTGACGAAGCACTAAAAACCAGAAACAAAACAATAAACATAAAACGACTACATAAGTTGTAAAAACTACTGTAACAGTTATTTTTGTTAGGTGTTTTGAAAAAATTTTTAATAAAGCATATATCGCACTTGATCAACAAGAGGGTATTAACTCAAAATTTTTAAAATATGACTTTTTTTCAAGAAATCAACTAACAACATCAATATCTATCTACTGTAAAAATTTCAACGTATTCCGATTACTCTTTCATCTCGAAAACCACTTTTGAGACCATTTTCATGATAATGTAGTGATTACCTTTATTTCAACAAAAAGGTATTATTTCGAGTTAATACAAAAGTTCAAATAGAAATGAATCGTATATTTTTATAAAAAAGGTATTATTTTGATTTGAGCCTTTATTTATGTTAACAATAATCAAACTGTTTTAATTATATTTGGTTGTATTTTGAGTTGATACTGTTTTGTTGATAAAATAATACCAAAAAAAAATAGATACATTTTCAAAAAAATGGTATTAACTCAAAAAATTGATTTTTTTTGCAATGAGCGGTAAAATTTAAAACAAAAACAATGTATATATATTTTCAAATGGAATTTGCTTATTATGATATGTTTGAATTTTTAAATTCTGTTAAAATGTGGCCATAAACAGTTTTTTGACTCTACTGACAATTTTAAAATTTTGAGTTAATACCCTCTTGTTGAACAAGTGCGATATGTATATTCTTTTCAGTTTAAACGAGCTTAAGATCATTAATTTATTAATTATTTATTTCCAATATTTCGTCTCCACATTTGGTGACTTCTTTAGGGAACAAATATTACAATTTGAAAAACTAGTTTTAATAATTAAAAACTTCTATATTAGGGTGGGGCGATTAGTATGGAAGGAAACAATCTTAATAGGCGCTTCGTGTTTCTGATTCTTGGGATTGTACTGAGCCAAAAAGTCCACTAGACCATACGTCTACGGTGAAAATCGAGCTTCCACATTTTGACTTTACGGCAAAAAAGCCCTATTTTGAAATTAAAAATTAACCCCTTAAACCCCACCCACAAATATGATTGATCCATTAATCTGCTAGAGAATCTTCCAAAGAAGAGATTGATACCATAATCTTGGATAAGCTCCTCCTATTTCTTGAGATATGTCCATCCCACACATTGTTACTTTCACAAAATACGGCAAAAAAAGCCCTATTTTGAAATTAAAAATTAACCCCTTAAACCCCACCCACAAATATGATTGATGTATTAATCTGCTAGAGAATCTTCCAAAGAAGAGAGTGATACCATAATCTTGGATAAGCTCCTCCTACTTCCTGAGATATGTCCATCCCACACATTGTTACCTTCACAAAATACGTCTAAAAAGTCAAAATGTGGAAGCTCGATTTTCACCGTAGACGTATGGTATAGTGGACTTTTTTGCTCAGTACAATCCCAAGAATCAGAAACGCGAAGCGCCAATTAAGACGTTCAAATCGCCCTACCCTATTGTATATACATATCATAATTTTTTTTAAAAAAGGCGGGAAATCAAAAAAAAATATTTTCTGTCAATATGAAAAAATAAAAATATATCCCAGAAATCAAAATTAAAAAAAAATTCGGGATATTTTTATTTTTTCATATTGACAGAAAATTTTTTTTTTTTTATTTCCCGCATTTAAAAAAAAAAAATTGTTATATGTATATAAGTTTTTAATTATTAAAACTAGTTTTTCAAATTGTAATATTTGTTCCCTGAAGAAGTCACCCAACGTGGAGACGAAATACTGGAAATAAATAATTAATAAATAAATGATCTTAAGCTCGTTTAAACTAAAAAGAATAAAATAAAATAAGATCGAAGAAAACTTAACATTTTTAAAACATATAAAGGGTCCGCCATCTAACGTTTTTTTTCAACTAGTGCTTATTTCGTGAATGGTAACACTTAGCTCATGTCTGATTTGACAGATAATTAGTTTTATCCTTCCGCTGAACGAATATGGTCCGTATGTTCGTTATCTTGTGAAACAAGTGAAAGAAACTGGCACCCTCATCGATAAACCAAAGCGTGAAAAGCCAAAAACAGTGCGTACACCCGAGAATATTGCTGATGTGGCAGAAAGTGTGCGTGAAGCACCATCAACATCAATTCACCGTCGTTCTCAACAATTGAACATTTCGGAGACATCATTGAGACGAATTTTGCATAAAGTCCTTGGTATAACGCCATACAAAGTCCAATTGGTTCAGGAGTTCAAAAAAAAAAAAATTTATTTGGCGGACCCTTTATATATTTTCTTTTAATTACAATACAAATTTGTATTTCCTACATCCTATTTAAAATGCATCATCAAATTTCCGAACGGTATTCCAGTTATTACGTTTTTACACATTGGAGATACATACAATGCAATTTTCTAATTATTATTTGCAAACTATGAATATATCAATAAAATAACAAATATAAACTAAACGAGAATTTTTAAAAACTCGACATAATCTTCTATTTTTAAATAACTAACAAAAACTAAGAGTTTACTGCAAAGTTACTGTTTTGGCACTTGTTGAGTTACAGGAGTACAGTATTTTTGGTTAGTTATTTTTTGAAATGACTGTTTAAAATAGTCGTTTTCCATTTTCTCATAGAGCAATGACTACAATATCAGTTAAAACAACTACTACAGTTTACTACCCGAATTACCTATATATAGTTACTGTAAAAATATTCTGAGCGTGGAAAATTTAAAATAACCATTTGAACAGTTATATTTATATTAAAAAACTGGTCAAACATTTTACATTGTACACTCAAAAAAGTTAATCTGTATAATCTTTTTTAAATGACGGTAAAAACAAAGGTATATGCATTTAAAAGGCCGCAACACTATTTTTTGTATTGTAAATGATACATTTTGCGATTTTTATTTGCAATCTCTGAATACATCAGTAATAACAACTAAAAACAAAACAACAATTTTTATTAAAAAATATTTTTAAAAAACCGAAAAATAACTTAAAAAACAGTAGTTTTTTTTTTTTTTTTAGCAATTTTACTGTTGTTTCAAAAGTGTTGTAATAAAAAATTAACAGTTATTTTTACGTCATTGTTAGTTATTTTGACTGCATTTGTTAGTTGTTTTTCAACAGCTAAAAATAACTAAATTTTTTAGTTATTTTACTCCATATGTGGAGTAAAATACTCTAAGTGCACCGATGGGACAGTTACAGCGGTTTGAGCAAATTTTAGAAAGTATCTTTTAGTTAGTCTCTTTACAGGAAGAATAAGAAGAAAACATTTTTATTGAAACATTTTACGGACACAAGGGATACACCAGACTGCCGCAGTTTCGTCCCCCTCCTGGGACTCGTCAGTGGTTGATTTATGTGTCAATTGAACAAAGTATTTTATATTGTTAATTTGCTCTATATGAAAAACTTTTTTACTTTTTTTTTTTTTTTTTTTTGGTGTCGTACTGGTATTCGAACTCACTGCCTTAGCATCAATCTATGCATGGTTATCTCAGCTCTTAACGAGTTGAGCCATGGTCGACACAGCGATGACTGTGGCTAAGTGAAAATATCATTTGGTATGGCAGCCCCTTAGAAAGTGCAGATGTTGACATTGAAAACCTAATGGTGGCTGGTCATACATTTGACTCTGCTATTGGCAACCTGGGGCCAGTTAGAGTAGTGGTAGCAAATGCCCTTTAGGGAGTGGAGATAGAGGCTAGGTATATTAGGGGTCGGTCATACATTTGGCTCGTCTAGGGGCACCCTTGAGACAGTTAGAGCGGTGGGAGAAAATTTTACTAAATGACATTTTGCATGAGAGCCCCTTAGGGAGTGGAGATAGGGAATAGGTAGACTCCGAAAAAATATTGGAATTGTAATAATATTTGGAGTCGGTCATGTATTTGACACCGATATGGGGTACCCTTGGGACAGTTAGAGCAGTGGGACAAAATTTTATAATAATTTAATTTTTGTATGGGAGCCCCTTTAGGGAGTAGAGATAGGGGTAGGTATATTCGGGAAAAATGTTTGGGGAAAAATTAATGGGGGTCGGTCTATCATGTTACCCCTCTAAGGATGATTTCCGGGAAATCGAGTGGACTTTTTTCACTTTACCCCCGATGAGGAGCAACTTGCTTCCACTCCACTCCACTCCACCTCACCCATTCTTTGGCTCATGCATTTTTATTTCGAGCATCACAAAATAAGCGGTACTGGCGCATCGAAATCGTCCAATATCCCACCTCTAAAGTGGGCAATAACTAGCACGTAGTCTTTATGGTGGTCTCAGTTTCTTTTTGGGAGTCGAAAGCCTCAATGATATTTTCACAATTTTTATTTTAAAATAAAAAATTTTGATTTTAAAATGTACAAAACAGCGTTCCAGTATCAAACACAGTTGGAGAATATGGTAGATATCGATTTTTAAAAGCTTTATGAAAGCATCAATTTGACCACTCGGAATTTTCAAAAAGTTCAATGTATTGAATTAAAACTATGATCTGGAACTTTTTCGCGATTGTAGTAAATTGAACCTGTAGTTATGGAAATTATGAACCATAAAATAAAAACGACAATTTTTTTTGCGATAATTGATAATTTCTTGCCAAATGAAGTTTTGTAATAACGACTCAAATTCGGTTATTACGAATTTCAGTCTGTTGTTAAAACCAAACATTAGTTTTCACAACAAAGTTCGCTTAATTCAAATGAATTTTAGTTGCAACACGCAACACATATTAAGTTGGCACTTTATTTTTCTGTGTGTATTTTAAAACTTATTTTTCAGTGTACTTAAAACAACTTTGAGAATTTTTTTTAATTGCCAACCGAATAGGGATTAAAGGATTGAATATAGCTAAAACGGTACAGTCTTAAAACAAGAAATTTTAATTTGCAAAAATTTCTTAAACTTCCGAAATCTGTGTTGAGTACCCAAAAAAATATTTTTTATTGAAACATAACTAAAAACTAAATTAAAAAAAAAAAATTGCTAAAATATGCTATAAAAATACGCTTTTGTTCTAAAATATGAAAAAAAACTTAAAAAACAACAAAGTCAATATTTTTTAAAGTCAGAAAATCTGAACAAAAATTTACATGAGCACTCGAAAATTATAAATTAAAAAAAAAATTAAAATAGCCAAAAAAAACGACAAATTACTTTTCTCTGGTTTTAAAAGAACAATTTTTCCTAATTTATTTTTTTAATTTTTTTTATAAGTGTTTGACAATTTTTTTTCAGATTGTATTCGATATAAAAATAAAATTTATAAAAATTTTTTGTTTAACGATCACTTTGATGACCTTAAAATGAAAAATTCCGAAAGTCGCACCCATACTTTTACTAAAGTTAAAGAAGTTTTAATTTGGAAAATTCTGAATTTTAACATTTAAGATCATCAAAAGTAAATAATTTGTAATAATTTGATCCACGAATAATTTTTTTAGTTGCCTGGAACTCTTGAGTACTGAAATAAATGGTTTGGCGTAAATATGAGACAGGAAAAAATTAAAAAAATTGTATGTTTCGTATCCCAATTTTTCGGATAAAAATCCATTTCAGAGTTCCCGCACGCACCACTTCAAAAAATCAAAAAAATTTCTTTAAAATTTACAAAACTGTTCAAAAATTATTTAAGATAAAAAGTCTGTTGATTTAGCTTAATTCAAAGCGAATTTACCTACATTATCAATTATTTAACAGTCTAGTTAATTAAAATGTTTTACTAAATTTTTAAGTTAAAATTAAGGTCACCTAAATTTAGCTGAAAATCACAAACAGAGAAATAAAGTGCCAACCGAATTAAAAAGTGCTTATTATTGGTAACAACTTATAAATTTAGTTAGTACAACGATTTTTACATTATATTTCTAAATATTTTGGGTATAGCAACTAAAATTCAGTTGAATTAACCGAACTTTGTTGTGAAAACAAATGTTTTTTTCTGTGTGCAACTTCATTGAATTTTATACTTTTAGTACGGTTGTAGAAATAAAATTTCGGTATGCAAATTTTTTTTTTACAGCAACGACACTGTTAACCCTTTACTGCATGGTGTTACATATATGTACCGAATAATTTGACTGAATGCAGCGCTCTAAATAAGACGCCAAGACTCAATTTTTTTTTGTTAAATACGACAAAGCCACATTTCAATTGTAATATTTTTTTGTTTTTCCTCCTTTTTATTTTTTTGTTTTGTTTAAAAACAAGAACGGGAGTGTAAGCTAGACCGTACTTTGTCTTTGATATAATTTTTATTAAAAATAAAAATTATTTTTTATTTCGACCTTTAATTGTTTGTGATTTTGTTTTTAAACAAAACAAAAAAATAAACAGGAGGGAAAAAACAAAAAAATGTGTATTGAATATCTACCAAAGGTGCACCTTGCTCATAACAAACAAGTTTTCAATTTATTTCTGATCTTTTCTGAATCTTTAACTTTGAACTCATATATTAATTAGTTCTCATGTAGTGAGAAAACTAGTTTATATGAATGTTTGATGTTTTGCATGGGATTATTACTTCTTTCAAAACGTGTTCTGATGATGAGAACCTAAAAAATCCCCTAAATGGATCTATCAACACATTCCTGAGAGTTCAATTAATAAATTTGAAAACAAAAACTCTATAGATTATTTGTTAGGACAATATCCTAATAATGAAATATAGAGTATGGCCTTGAACTTGAATAATTTTCATTTTCATTACAGGAATAATTTTTGTTCAAAAAATTTTCTTTTTAGGTGCACCATAAACCTATTTTGGCTTGTATCGCCCAAAGTAGCCAACCATACAAATGTTTGCAGAAGAACTTGTTGTTCATTTTTCGAGACGAGCACATTGTATGAATTTCTACCAAATTTCATATTTCTAACGCAAATTATTTCTCTTACCAAGATATAAACAACAATTCAAAATTATTTTTTAAGTACTTTTGTTTAAGAAGATATGACGATTTTCGTATTTTGAAAAAAGCGAAATTGGGCGAAACACACCTAAACTTTCATATATGTTGTTCTAAAGTAAATGTCTCCTTTCTATCAAATTTCAAAACATCATTTGCCCGTTATAGGGTTAAATCAGCGTGTATTTCTTGAAATGTTTGGAATTGACCACCTTTGTGGCCATTTTGCTGGTTTTTTGTGTAATTTTGCTTGCCATTTTCAGCTTTGTTTGTGCCACTTTAAACTTTTCCTGATTATGTCACATTTTTAATACAAATTTCAAGTTTTATTAACATCGATTAAAGTACGATTAAGGCCCGGTAACTTATCTAAAAATAAGCAACACTTAATGTAATGAATGTTATTAGGTCTGTTCGCTGTCGTTACCGTACCAATATTTAACACATAATTTTGACAATAGAAACGCTTTGTGGTAACGTACTCCGAACACAGCTATTATCGAACCTTAAACTTAATAATTAACTTATTGTGAAATATTTAATAAATTTCTTATATATATTTTTTGTTTATTATATTGGAATTAAATTTATAAGTGACAATGCATCAAGGACTCATGCAAAAGAAAAAAGAATAATTTTTGTTGTTTTTTAAAAGTCCGTCCATCCCGTTTATTATTGCTTGTAAGTCTAGAAGTTTATATTGTCTATTAAAACGCAGCATTTTAAAATGCTTTTTCTTGCAGGTAACGATGACATGGTGCTTAAGGAGCAACAGCAGCTTAATTTTGAACCATCATGTTCACAAAAACTCATTGTGCCTATACCACAGAAATCAAATGAATCGACTTCAAATATCGATTCACCACTGACAGCAACACAAATGCAACAAATGTATGCGGCAAACACAAATACCGTAACAATAATGCCAAGAACAAGATCACCACTGGATGTCATAGAAAATCATTCGGAACATTCGAGTAATTTAGAGACGGCTCATAAGATACGTGTGTCACAGGTGTATAATGAAAATACACCGGAGTCTTTAACACAATCAATAGATCCAATGGATATAATACCGAAATCCGAACAAGATGAAACGGAAATGATGGAAACAAGAGATTTAAGATATGAACGGCATCAAGAAGTAATGCAACAACAATTACAACAACAGCAACAACAACAGCAGCATGAACAACATCAACACCAGCAGCAGCAACAACAACAACACCAGACACATCAGCAACACCAACAGCAGCAACAACAACATCTGCATCATCAACAATTACCGCAACATTTTGTATCCAATTATACCCACCATAATATGATTAGCAATCAAAATAATACAACAATAGCTAATCCATCACCACCGCCTCTTAGTACAACAACATCTGCTGTTCAACCTCCAACACAATCCCTTACAAACATACAACAACATTCAACGGCTACCTCACAACCACAATACTCTCCAGCCATGATGAGTCGATTTAGAAGTAGGTTTCCATTTAATCAAATATTTTTTTTTTAAATATTAAAATATAAATATCACTGTGCTATCACTTGAACGAGTTGAGTACACGTTTAGGATGGCCCTTCATTATATGAAGGTAAAAACACGTTCTTAAATTTAAGTTTGCACCCGCAAGAAATATGCGAGGAATGCAAAGTTTTTGCAAAATTTAAAGATATTTAGAGGGGATAACAAAAAAATTTTAATTTTATTGTAACCATTTCTTAGTCTGCCTTGCCCAATTCACATTTTAAATAAATTCTATGGTTTGTTACTTATCTAAAACGCCCAAAATTAGCCAATTAGTAACAAAAGTAAAAGTTGTAAATATAATATAAAGTTATATTATAGCTACCAAATTCGCCTTTTTTGGAAAATATGAAGAACTAGCTTAAAAGCCCGATACTTCATTACCGGTAGTTTTAAATATGGGAATATATTAAGATGGACAATTAATAATTTGTTAAAGAATTTTTTACTCAATTGTGCTAAAATGTTTACCATAATCGTTTTATAACCTCTGTCCAAATATTATGCGCGAAAATGACCGAAAATCCAAAGTGGATTTTTTAATGCCACGCTAATGATTATATAACATACCAAAAGGTATATTCAGTTAATTAATCCACAACTCAGAAAAACATATTTTTAATTTTAGATATCTAGCCCAAATCGTTTGCGCACGATGTTAAGTCTTACTCTTTTTGTCCCTCCATATAAAATTTTTCTAAGACCCAGTTTTAGCGGATGCCAGCACTAAACTAAAGGCTCATATATCCAAGGTTTTTTGTTGTGTGCATAAGTCGCAGGCTTTTTCGCTTTTTAGCCGCGTTCCTGTTGGAGTTTTTAAAAATTTCCTCTACAATGGCAGAGCAATCTTCAAAGCAAATTTTAAGATAATCAGGGGTGCGATGAAAATGGAAAACGAAAACGAACAGTGTTTCAATCCAGAATATTTATTTTTTCCAAACGAAATTGAATTCAATTTTTATACATCGGTTTGTATTACTCTAAACGTTTAACTAACTAACAATTAAAAAAAAATTCTATAATTAAATGTTAAAATATTAAAATATTAAGCATTGAAAATGCGATCGTTTTCGTTTCACCACATGCCTGTAATATTCACCACATGCCTGCAATTTTTAAGCGGCTTAGGTACGCCGTTTAGGAAGAGACTTCCCCAAATAAATCCGTATTTTACGACGTTCTATTCGAAAGTTCCAAAATATGACTTATCAGTGAATTACCCCATGCAATAGTGAACAAATATTTAAAATTTCTAACCAAAAAGGTATAGGCATGCCTTCCTGCATGAATTTAAAAAAAACCGTTCTATACAGGTGTCTACTGCTGATTAAAAACCCACTTCATTTCAAGTTAAAAGCTACAACGGTTTTGCCGGGCCGCCAAGTGGGGGACTTTTTTCACCTTTTATCCCTACTACTTGTGATAAGTAATCCATATACCAAATTTTAAGTTTATCGCCTTAGTGCTTTGGCCTGGCCCTCAAAGTGAGGGGTTTTCCACATACCATTACTTTAGTGGTCTGAGCTGTCCGCCAAGGGAAAGACTTTTCCCCTTTTTGTCTTCTTCTGATTAGGAACTAATATACCAAAATTTCAGGTTTCTAGAATCAACGGTTTAACCAAGCCGCTAAGGTGCAGATTTTCCCTCTCCCCGAGGAATTTCCAAAAATCCGCCTCAGTGCAAATGTCTACTAGTGATAAGGTACCCACATACCAAATTTCAAGTTCCTAGCTTTAGTGGTTTGGCCAGGTCGCCCTCCCCCCTTGATGTCTACTCCTGATTAGGAACCCAAATTTCAAGTTCCTAGCATCAGCGGTTTGGCCAGGTCTCCGAATTGGCAGAATTTTTATATATTATTCAGCTACTTTCGGAGAACAAACTAATAATAAAATCCTGGACAGGACATTCTTCCAATATGACGTCTTTTGCGAAATGCCACTTTTCAACAGCAAACAATTTGATCCGTTGAATTAAAAAATTTACAATTTTAAGGAAGGAATAACTAGAAATTTTACATGAATCAGCTAGAAAGCCTTCGGGACAACAGAGTTGTAATAAAATCTTGGAAAAGCGCCTCCGGCTTTTTCCAGTATGTTATTATCCGCCGAAATGTAACTTTTTCAAAAAAAAGCTCCTTTAGTTTAAAAAATAACCACTTTTACGATTGGAATAATTATAATTTATACTATATTTCTATACATACAATCATTTTCTATATATCGCTGCCCGTTAAAATGTTGTTAATCAATAAAATATTGTTTTTTTTAGTAAAGACAACATTTTGAAGATTTAATAACTTTTTTTTTACTGGGTTTGCATGATTTTTCTCAGCTAAAACTGATTGTGTGTCATAAAATAATACTTTATAAGTTTTTTGGAAAATAGATTTTTTCCCGACCACGCTATTTCCTAAATGGGATACTTTAAAAACGCGAAAAAGTTTTATTAAAATAATTTTTGGTGTAGAATCGAAAAATTAATTCAAATTTCATATAAGTGCAGTTCTTTTTGCTCTGTAATAAAAGGGACCCTGAATCAGCGTTTTTGGTAGCCGCGCACATGCGGACGGAGTTGGAATTGGGAGTTGGAAAAAGTAATAGCGCCATTGTTTTTTATTGATGCAAACACATTTTGGCTAAAAATAACCACTTTTACGATTGGAATAATTATAATTTATACATGATTTAGCTACTATATCTGCCGGAGAAAGAATTGGTAATACAATTTTGGAAATGCGTCTCCTACTTTTTCCAATATAGCGTTTCCACCATAATGTCCTTCTTCAATAACCGTCAAAAATGTTTTCCTTTGAATTTATAACTTCCTATTTGGTTGGCCGATTTTTATGATTTTTGACATATCAGGAATAATAGAATTTATTTTAAATGTGAATTGGCCAAGACAGGCTGAGAAATGGTATTAAAATAGAAAAAAGGTAAAAATCATAATTTTTTACGATTTGAGTCACCTCTAAATAATAATTCGAGTCACCTCTAAATATAATTCGATTGGCCAAAAACTTTGCATTTGCTTGTTTTTTTTATTCCCATGTTTCTAGGGAGCGCGACATTAAATATGAGAATTATTTTTTTTCTTAAGGGCCAGCCTAATAGTCCTGGTAAATTAGATTACTTTTCAATACTCAATACTTCTCGATATTTTTTAACTGGATACTCGATACTTTTAACCGTTTTAAAATTTAATATTCGCTTTAATTTTTTTTTTTTAAAAAGTACACTTTTATTGAAAATCTAAATTTTAAAAATTTTTGTTAAAAGTTTTTAAAACTATTTAATGTTTTTGTTAGTTTTTCAAGTTTTTTTTTTAAAACTTTTAACCTTTGATTTTTTATTCTAGTAGAGTTGTATTTTAATGCTTATTATTTTAGCGGAGTCAAATTTTTGTATTGCTTTTCTATCAAAAATACAACTCTGAAAATATCGAGTAGTTACTTTTAAGTATAGAGTATCCAAAAAAACAAAGCAAATACTCGATACCCACTACTCATTCTTTTACCAGCACTACAGTCTAGTACATAGCTGTTAAACCTAATTCATTCGAGTACGATAAATATAACGATTTTTCAAAGTTATCGCTTCTTTTTTCGCAATATTTGCGATTTAAAAGTTTTGGAATTAAAAAATAACGTTTTTGATTTAAAGACGATTATTTTAAAATTTCTTCAGAAAATATTTTTTCTGAAATATTGTTTTCTTGTCGTTCCTCTTATTGTAATAAATTAAAATCTAAATTTGCAACAAAAAAATTTTGCCATACAAATATCGTGTACAACAATCGAGTTTTGATTGAGATTTGATTGAATTTGAGATTTGATTTTTATGATTGTTAAACATTGAAATTTAAATCGTGAAAACAAGCGATAACTTTGGAAAAACGTAGAATTGAGCGTTATAGTTTATTTTCTTCATTTCCTTGTATTGAACTAGTTCGCTCTATTAGTTCATTCGTTTGTTCGACAAATGTTTTTAATATATTGGTCAATAGATTTTTTAATAAATCCTTAGTTTATTTAACAAACAAAATTAACGAAAATCACAAAAGAACTGTTTAAAGATTTGTAATTTTCTTTCATATCATGAAGAATTGTCATGAACTATAATGAACTATTAAAATAACTCTAAAATTGGGTTTACCAGTTACGTGTCCATTTATGTAAAAAAAAACATGGTTTCCAATTCTTTTACAGGACGTGGTGAACGTATGTCTAAGGATCAAAAAGAATTATATGTAAAATTTTTTGAAGACAATCCCTGCATGTTAACCCAAAGACGTAATGATGTAATGCTAGAACCATTATGGAATAAATTAGCCAATATGTTAAATAGTGTGCCTCAGGGAGCAGTAAAAAATGTTGAAGAATGGAAACAGGTTTTTGAACTTTATTATTCTGTATTCTTCTTTATATACTCATTCCCGATTTCTTTTTACAGACCTTTGATGCCTGGCGTTATCGCGTTTTCATGTATACCCGTTACAATTCTAAATTAGCTGGTGCTGCTGCCCAAAATCCCAAAAATTATAAACCCTTAACACCTACCGACCAACGAGCCTATGCCATGTGGACTAGCCATAAAAGTACGGCTCCTCAGGATTTTGAAAAAATGGAAATGTTTCCTAGCCTAGATGAATCCCAACCAGACTATGATTACTGATTAAGAATGAAATAATCATCTATGCGTAAATCTTTAACGGAACTCTAAGTTTTAATAGATTTTCGCAAAAAAAAAAACACTAAATTAAGTTTTAAAATAACATTTATTTCTAAAATTTTTGTTAAAAAAAAGTCATATTTTTATATTAATCATATAGTTATTTAAAATTTAAGTAGAAATAAAACACTTTGTTAGTAAAAGTGAAAATAAATTATAAATTGTATAATAAAACTAATGAATGCACAAACAATTATAAAGGTAACTAAAAATGTCTAGAACCAAAGGCAAATTTCTCAGCAACATTAAAAAATTGCTTCTTTAAGCCATTTTTCGGAAAAGGCGCCAAAAGAGCGCAGTTTTTATAAAAAGTGCTGAAATAAAATAATGCGGTATTAAAAAAAAACGCTAAATGTAGAGCGAAAATCTCTGTTACTGAGTCATTTTGTAGTGAAGCAGTGAAGGGCATAACATATACCATTACATTTACGCTTGTGTGTGTAGCAGCAAAAAACGAAGTTACATTTTTTGTTGTTTTATGTTGCGTATCGTAATCATGCTTCAACTTGTGTTTAACACAGCTATGCCCACTCCATATGCCCGCGAGCGAAAACAGCTTTTTGTGCTTTCACATGTACACATAAAGAGCTTTGTGCTTTCACACATACGCGAAAACTACACCGATAAAATTGAATAGTCGCATAGTTAAAAAAAACTCTTAGTTCATTTTAAATAAATTAATTTTAACTATCTTGATCATTAATAACTATTTGTTTTTTGTGTCAAAAATTTTTAATTGTCATAATAAATATAACGAATTTTCGTAAGCATAGAAAATTTGACTTTTGTTTTAAAAATTGTAAACTTTAAATTTAAATTTAAAATATTTTAATTGAAAAAACTTAAATTTTGATGAAATTATAAGTATAAAGTTTATACTTATCTTATACATCCATTGTTTATACTATAAACAATGGATGCAACATTTAAATGAGTATTTGTTACTACTAGTATGGTTAAATTATAAATCAACTAAGAAATATTTTGGGTGTAGTGATAAACAATAGGATGGGCCGAAATATACACATAAAGAGCTTTGTGTACGCGAAACCTACCCAGGTAGAAAAATACAATCTTTAAAACGTTTTAAAAGCATTTTTCATGATGGTACAAGCGTTTTCAGAACATACCAAATTACAAATTTAAAGCGTTTTGAGAATGTGCAAAATGATAACCCAAATTTACGGTCTGAGGATGGTATTTTATAACGTTCTCAAAACATTGCAAAACAAAATTTTTGAAATGCTTTTTCAATCGTTAAATAAGTATTTGCAGAACATTTTGGCTTACAGTTATTAAGCGTTATGAAAACGACCCAAATGATAACCGCTTTGAGGGTTGTAATTTTGAACATTGTCAAAACGCTCGAAAGAATTGAATTGTTCATAAATACCAATTTACAAGTATCAGAATAATAATTTTAAACAATTTTATATATTTACATTTTGAAAAATAATATTTTTATTGAATTTAATTAAAATATATTTTAAAGTAACAAAATATAAATTAATAAGCTTGAAACATAAAAGTATTACTTCAGGGTTTTAAATTAAGGGAAATGTGATTTAGTATAAAAAATATAAACATAAAACATAATTTTTACGAAACGATATTGTGACAACCACAAAAGAAAAAATAGATTTAAATTTGATATATAAAAACATATCAATAAAATCAATGAAATTAAAAATCGAATATTCAAATATGAAAATAAAAAGCCCTCTATTGGAAAATAGATATATTTCATTATATAAAAAAATTGCATAAGAAACCGAGTTCGCATATAGATAGACCCCCTTATGACAGTGTTGTTTTTTAATCAGTAAAATATTTTGTAAAAAAAAAAGTATTTCTAAAGTACTATTGGCAAATGTTAGAAAAACGCTTTAACGCAATGGTTTTACATTGGTTTCATTTTATAAACCGTTGTAAATTTTGTACGATAAGAACTTCTAAAGTACTTTTTACAAACGTTGGAAAAACGCTTTGAACCAATGTTTTTACAGTGTTTTTATTTCACAAATATTTGTAAGTTTTGTATAAAAAGTATTCCTAAAATACTTTGTCCGAACGTTCGAATAGCAATCCAAAATAATGTTTTTTAAATGCTTTTTTTTCGTATTATTTGCAATTATCGCTTTGGAAACGCTTTTATTTTAGTACCATCAAAAACAAACGTTTTGAAAACTCTTCGTTTTTTGTACCATCCCAAATTTCTACCTGGGTAGTAATCAATCGGGTCAGCTAGAAAACATTTGTGCAATGCTTGCGTTTGGTTTTGTTTTTTAACGACTGTTGATCAGTTGTCACGCAGACTTCATGCGAGAAGGTAGTACACGCAAATCAGAAAGTGAAGTACAGCACTGCTCAAAATGTTTAATGAGGTTTGGGAAAATGATTTTTTGTTTACACAAAACAGCGTTGGCGAGCCAGTATGTTTGGTATGCCAACGCAATGTTAAGCGTATTCATAAATTTAATGTCGAAAGGCATTACAGGTCTTGCCATAAAGAATATTTCGATATTGTAGATGCGGAAAGAGAAATTTTAATTGCTAATTTAAAAAAAAACATTTGTTGCAGGAAACATTGTAAATAATGATGTCGAAAAAGCGTCTTTTATTGTTTCGCTTGCGTTATCAAAACGCTGTCGTCCTTTTGATGATGGCATTTTTTTTAAGGTGCTCGCTAAAGAAGTGCTGGGTTGTTTTGGAAGTAAGGGTAGAGATATGGCCCAAATTTTAGAAAAAGTACCATTATCAAGTAACACAATTACCCGTAGGACAGAACAAATTAGTTCGTATATTTTTTCCCTCACCAAGAACAGACTTAAAAATTGTAAATATTTCGCTCTATGTTCTACAAAAGTTCTACAAAAGCGGATATTTCGGCCCATCCTAATAAATAAAAGTAACAATAAAAGAGCTTTTACGCGTACCCAACACACTCGAACAAATCGCATACATTGACGTTGGGCATAGCTGGTTTAACAACAATTGACTGAGTTTTTTTTAACACAATGAGAACAAAGCAACAGCCGAACGTTCAAAATCGTTAGCGCCATGAAGATGCTATAGTGTACGTGTGCCGACGACGCGCAAGCAGCATTTTCTAGCGTAAAGTCGCGGGGGCTGGAAATTGAGAGGATGTCCTTCACTGGTCTAAAGCCACCTTCACAGTAGACAGCAAAACACGTGTTTTGCCAAAACACTTATTAAAGTCTTTATCCTATTCCAACGGGTCATTACTCTTTTCCACTCGTTTTAGCAAAACACGTGTTTGGCAATGTAGTCTGAATGCCGTATAAAAATAGATTTTCACAAAAAAAAAAAAAATACTAAACAAAAACTGAGTATAGTTGGAATATTATCACTTTTTTACGGGTTTTGCATCAATAAAAAAATGGCGTAAGTATTTTTTTAAAATTTCAACTCCTTCCAAATGCGCGTTGTCCAAAGTCGCTGATTTAGGGCCAGTTTTACTACACATCAAAAAGGGAATTTTAAGTCAAAATTCGTTTCTCCGCCAAAAGTTATTAAAAAAAAAACTTATTCCAGTTTTCCATTTGTGGACTGAACACTTTTTTTCAAGAACTTTTAATAATAAATATTTAAGTTGTTAGCTGTGTTCGACGTACGTTACCGTGTAAATTGGTATTTTTCGGCTAAATTGGGTTCCCTCGAGAACTCATGGTAACAACGTCGAACAGATCTATAAAGGTATCAATTTTGTTAAAAATAATAAAAACATTTTTTTGAACACACAAAGAAAAATTATTTTGAGCTATGAAAAATGTTACAATCATTTTCTATATATCGCTGCCTGTTAAAATGTTGTTAATCAATAAAACATTGTTTTGTTTTTGTAAAGACAACATTTTAAAAACTTAATAACTTTTTTTTTACTGGGTTTGCATCATTTTTCTCAACTAAAACTGCTTTTTGATTGTGTGTCATAAAAACAAAATTTTGAAAAAAATTGACTTTTTCCGAAAACGCTATTTCCTAAATGGTGCACTTTAAAAAGGCGAAAAAAGTTTTATTAAAATAATTTTTGGTGAAAAATCGAAAAATGAATTCAAATTTCATATAAGTGCAGTTCTTTTTGCTCTGTAATAAAATTTACCCTAAATCAGCGTTTTTGGTCGATGCGCTTGTGCAAGGAGTTCGAATTTAAAAAAAGTAATAACGCCATTTTTTTTATTGATGCACATTTTAAAAAGTGGTGATATCCGAAAAACAAAGATATTCTGCTTTTCTGACGAACTTTAACATATATCGGCCATTCCACGACAGACCTTGGGTCTTCCGATTTCAATTAAATTTTGCATTCAGAAACATGCTGTTGCCACCTAAATATTGTTTTTTAAATAAATTTTAAATGAGTAGAACATTACAATACTATTCTAAATATAAATAAATTTAATTTTCAACAAAAATTAAATGTCGATAAAAAATTGAAATAGCGAGTCTATTTGGAGTTACAGCGGTCATAAGGCTTTTTGAAATAAAAGTCAGTTTAAGATTTTGCGGCTTAAAAATCTAACTTTTAATAACTTTAAAAAACAATAATTGTTTATTTCTAAGTGAATGATACTTGAACATAAATTACAACAATAATTGTCAATGACATAGAAGTTAATATTATAATCACTTAGGAATTCACATCATAAATTTTTTTTATCATATATGAAACAATATTTAGCATTTATTTAAATACATGATATCATGTATTGCCATATATGAACTTTTTGTTTGCATGTATGAACCCATATAATATATTTTTGAGGTGAAAAAAAAAATTTAAATGAATTTTAAGTATTATTCACCTTCTAAGTTCTGGTGGTGTATATGTTTATACACCAGACGCAACTATAAAATTGTACTAATATACACCAATTTATATGGAAAATTTAGAGGTACCTTAACATTTTCACTCATAACTTTTGAACCGCTGCACTGTGGTCAATATTTTGAGATAGCGGCCAAAACTCCTTTTGGTTTTTGTTCTCCGATTTTAAAGTTATTAGACTCGTATGAAAGTAGACAGTAGTAAACCTCGGGAGCCAAAAAATTAGAACTCTATTTCAACTATTTCACTGAGAACAGGGTGGTCCAAAATGGGCTTTTTCAGAATTTGGTAAATTTATGATATTTTTAGTTAATTTTTAAAGTTTAATTGATCATAACTTTTTTGTTTTTCAAGATTTTTGGACGAAATAAATTTTGTGTTGTAACTTAACTTATTTCCTATTACTGGTAAAAAAATTGAAGCTCTACTGTTTTCAGAACAATTTAAATATTTTTTTTAAAAAAGGTCAAATTTCTCGGAAATTTCCTACTTCATAGAGCACAACTCCTGTGAGTCAAGCTGAGTCAAAACACAAATTTACTATTTTGTAGTCCTAACTCTCCCCTACATTCCTATATATACATGTCCATGCATCGGGACTGCACTTTTTGAGCTACAGCAATTTTTCTGACCCAAGGTAAGATATTCGGTACAAATGCACGTCATATTTTTTGAGAAGTTATTTGTATGTGAAAGTGGCTATTATGCATATATTTTGATGAAATTTTGTACAAGAGTTCTTATTGACCCAAAAAATAATTCTGTTGAAATTAGGAGAAGTTGGCCCATATTTGGACCTAGTCCACATAGAAGGGTGTATCAAAATTTTGACAAAAATGTCAATAGAACTCTCAAATTATGTGGTATCTGGCAATTCATTTGGAAAAGGTAAAAAATGATTTTATTGCCATCTAATATTACATAACTTAAATACCTGAAAATTGCAAATAAATTTAAAACCAATGGAAATAACTGGTAAAACCAAGTACATGTTATATTATGTTTCAAAGAGGTAAAAAAGATCATGTTGAAACTTCGAGCAATAGTATATTAATCCATGCATTCATTTTTTTTCTCCATTATTGTTTAAACAATGGCTAAATTCAGTTATAGTGTTCTATCTGATATATATTTTGAACGGAAAGATGAAAACGACAT
Organism: Delia radicum; assembly: GCA_021234595.1. Lineage (NCBI taxonomy): Eukaryota > Metazoa > Arthropoda > Insecta > Diptera > Anthomyiidae > Delia > Delia radicum. The sequence goes on along the minus strand of CM037853.1, from coordinate 18,954,899 downwards.
TATTTTACATATAATGAATAATCCATTCTTCAAAATATGCGACAAACAAGAAATTAAAATTCATAACTTAAAAATAAAAAACTTTTTAAATACTTTAAGAAAACGGTACAATCAATGTTCCAGAAACAAGAAATTGTTTTACTCACGCAACCAAGAATGGCTAAGAAATAAACTTATTTTTAAAAAGCCATCAGTAACTACCACGGAAACTGGAAAAGGTGGTCGACCAGCAAAGCCAATTGATAATTGTAGTGAAAGATCACGAAGACGCAAGCTTAAACATATCAAAGAAGAAGTTTCTTGTAGCATCATAAAGGATTCATTTCTGCATCAAATTCAACCATCGAAAACTAAAAAGAGTAAAATTGCTATCATTAAAAAAATAGTGGAAGCAAGCCCCAGAACCACAAAAAGGATTTTAGAAAGTATGCCGACACCAACTGAAGAAAATAAATTTACTCCAGAAGAAGCATTTGCACTATTTTTGGATTTGAAAATGACTAAAAACCAATATACAGAATTGCGGAAGCGAACCAATGAAAAAAATTGTGGAATTTTTCCATCATATCGAGATATAGTTTCTGCCAAAAAAGATTGCTTACCTTCACCAACTGCTATTAGTGTAACTTCAAGTTCAGCAGAAATAAAATTGCATTATCTTCTTGAACACACTGCAGAACGATTATTAAAGACATTTGATGCTGACTATTTAAAGAAGTTTAAAAATTGCAGCATGACTTTAATTTCTAAATGGGGATGTGATGGGTCCTCTGGCCAGAAACAATACAAACAATGTAATGCGGAAAATTCATTAGATGCCAATTTATTCATGATTTCTTTCATTCCATTAAGTTTAACAAAAACTTATATTGGTTCAGAGCCGTCAACTAGTAGAGCTGCAGAGATAGATGTATGGAAGAATGAAATTCCCTCGTCAACAAAATTTTGTAGACCAATAAAGTTTGCTTACAAAAAAGAAACTAAAGATGTCATAACTGAAGAAGTTGGCAAAATAAGAGATGAAATTAAAGAACTTCAACCAGTGATATTTGAATTTAATGACCAATGCATCGAAGTTAACTTTAAAATGTCACTTACAATGATCGATGGAAAAGTTGCACAAGCTTTAACCGAAACAAAGTCTTCGTCAAGCTGCACCATATGCCAAAAAACATCAAGTCAATTGAGCCAACCACCAACACAAGACGATAGTTTTAATGAAGCATATGAATTTGGAATGTCACCTCTTCATGCTAGAATTCGTTTTATGGAGCATATTCTTAAATTGGGATACGATTTGGAATTTGGCCCGTTAGGCGAAACAGTGAGAAACAACAAAGAAAATTTGGAAAAAAGAAAGCAAAAAAAAAGATATTCAAGAAAAATACCGTGAGATAGGCCTTATAATTGACCAGCCAAAGCAAGGAGAATGAAATTCTAATGATGGAAACACAGCAAGGAGATTTTTTTTCCGATCCAGAAACTGCAGCTTCTATAACTGGAGTAGATTATGATTTTATACGACGACTCCAAATCATATTAGAAGTTATAGCATGTAGCAAAAAGATAGATGCAAAAAAATTTGGTCAGTATGCTAATGAGACAGCAACCCTTTATAACCAAAAATATTCTTGGAGACATATGCCAACCACAGTTCACAAAATTTTGTTCCATGGGGAACAAATAATTCAGCACAATATGCTTCCAATTGGAGATCTCTCAGAAGAAGCGCAAGAAAAAAGGAACAAAGACTACAGATTCTTTCGCGAGCACAATACAAGAAAAATTTCCAGATATTGTACTAATGAAGATCTTATTAATATTTTGTTGTGCACATCAGACCCATATATGTCCAGTATTCGACAAAAATGGAAATCAACCTCATTAGAGTTAGATGAAGAAGCTGCAAAATGAAAATCAAAGCTATTTGGAAGAAATTTTTACTAATATTGTTTAATTAATACTAGTTTAAAGATTATAATTTGTTTCTAATTTTAGTATAAATTTTTATTAATACATTTAAATAAAATATATGTGCACTTTAAATCAATAGTAAAAGTTTACTTAAAATTTCTTTCTTCCAAAAAAAACCAACCTTTGGCCCCTGTGAATATTGAGACTAAATAAATGTCAGGGGCCAAATGTTGGCATTTTCTGACCAAAATTAAGTTTAGGAATAATAAATAAGTATTGGTTGTAAAATACGATTGAAGAAAATAAGAAATTATAAAAAAATACCTATTTAAAATGTCAAAATATTCAACTTTTACATGGAAACTCAACAAAAAATTAAAATGCATTTTTAACTCCACATTACTTACGTTCCTATCAGTCGATTTTTACGTTTGAACACTCAAATTGAAGCTTAAAGTCCCTCCTATTGAACAAAACAAATTGCGTAAAAAAATACCAATCCGGTCAAAATTTTCTAATTTTTTCAAAATTTTCTAATTTTTTCAAAATTTTCTAATTTTTTTAAAATTTTCTAATTTTGCAAATTTTCCCAGCTTGCAAAAAAAACATATTTTCATAAAAATGGTTTAATTTAAAAAAATCCAAAAAATTAACATAATTTGGCTTTTTTTATTATATTTAACCCTAAATACTCCGAAATACTATGTAGTTTTTATAAGATTGTTAACCCTTAACCACAATTTTCGTATTATTTTCAAAGCTACAATAATGAATAAAAACTGAAAAATTTAAAGTTTTGCAAAAATGCAAATAATTTTGGGTGAATTTTTTTTTTAAATATATCATGAGAATAAAAAACAAACAATACTGAAGCGGTCCCTCAGTTCACTTAGCGTGTGGGCTGATTTAGTTTTGGCGGATTTGGAGAAAGAAACTAATTTAACATTGTAAATTATTTTATTTGATCCCAATTACTTAGTTCCAAAACAATAAATATATGGTGCATCGTTAATCCATGTTTTCCGTTGGTCTAAAAGTTGATAGTTAAAACAGAATATTTTCAAAAAAAAAAAAATTTTTTAAAAAGAACAAAATTGTGTACACATGAGGCAAAAATCGCAATTTTTTATAATATCCACATTTTTCACTGTTTAAATCCAAATACTTGCCAAAAATTGCTCATCATCCAAATCACCTCATTTACAAAATCCGTTTTCGATTTTTTGGTCGGGACTTTTTCGTTCTTCAAGGTCAACAAGGGTTAATGGTTTTTAATACTAATGATTTATTACTTTGAAAATTTTACTTAATTAACAACTAGTTAAACGTATTTTCAGTTGGTTAAATTAAAAAAAAATCAGTTTAGGACAATTTTGACCTCCGGTTAACGATGCGCCAAATATTTAATATTGCGGAACTGAGTAATTTTGATCTAATTAAACATTTTACACTGAAAAAACACTGACTTTCTTCCAAAGCCACCAAAACTAAATCGCTCCGCACGCTAAGTGGATTGAGGGATCCCATTAGTTTTATTTATTTTTTAGTTCTTATAATGTGTTTAAAGACAAACTTATTTTAATATTTGCAATCTTTAAACTTTTTTAATTTGTTACTCATTGTTGGAGCTTTGATAATAATTCATGATTTTAGACCTGTATTGGCCTAGTGTGGTTAAGGGTTAACAATCGTATAAAAACTAAATATTTTTTTAATGAATATTTGGGCTTAAATATAATACCAAAAAATTTTATTTTTCATTTTTTTAAAATATACAATTTTTATGAAAATATAACCCTTTTGCAAATCGGGAAAATTTTCACTGTCTGGTGGCGACCCCTAAATTTTTTTCGAAAATTTTGAAAAAATTAGAATATTTTTTTCATGAATCTTAATCTAACCCAGGGTTTTCGATTTTCTTGTAATTATCGTCGATTGAACTTGATAATAATTTTTTAAAAATTTTACACTGCGGGACTTCAAAATTGAAGTTACAACCTCGATTGGAATTTACAATATTTTCGTAAGGGAATATGTTATCTTAAAAATTCGAAAACTGAGAAAAAGTAAGAGTAATGTGTTCAAGTGCCGTCACAAGTATTATGAAAAATGTATTTCCAGGAAGGTGAAAAATCGGAGCATTTTGTTAAAAAACGAACGACATTTCTCCTGTTAATATAGACCGAAACGCCTGTCGGAGAGTGATTCTGATACTGATTGACGATTGAAATAACAAATCCAAAATGATATGTTTTTTAGACTATTGTATCAAAATAATTTTTTCCAATAGTTGAAGCGCCTCCTGTGGAAATCTGATGGAACTAAAGGTTTTGGTGAAAAAAAAATTATGTGAAAATTTTTGCATATTTTAAGGATCAATCAAATATATTTTAGGAAAATTTCATTTAATTAATGAATTTTTCATTAATTTAATGAAAATTAAATTTATTAATAATACGAAAGAAAATTCTATCAGTGCAGATTTGTATTCAACTTACCTTATACCTTTAGAAAAGTATACTTCAGATCTACACGCAGAAAAAAAACCGGGGGAATATTATCGAAGTGCTTAGTAAGTATACAACTACTTAGATTAGATTAGACTAGAGTGTCACTATGTACCGCGACCAGTAGTTGGTATCTTGTGCTGCCAACGAATACACCCTATAGGTTCAGGCTCCCTACGAAGCCAACTATCCTACGAGGTAAACAATTCCAAACGTCCGATGGCGTCACTATTCGACCACCAAAATAACGCACCCTCCTGATACCTAAGGCCACAGTGTCCCGGGAGGTAACCCGTCACGGTCCTTAGTTCGCCCTTCGTCATATATATATTCGCCCCTCGTCATATATATATTATGGCAACAAAGGGCCCCTCGTCATAGACAAGAGTTTCCGCGACCTCTCCCCAGAGGAAGATATGAACAGCCTCGCCTGTCGCTGCCCAGGCGATCTGGCCCAATAGGCCCCAAACTCCGACTCCCTCCATCTTCTGAGCCACTCTCTGACATACCCATTGGGTACGCCACAGAAGGGTTCAGGGTCAATGAATTGTCGACGAGCTAAGCAGTTGGCCAAACAGTCAGCCCGTTCGTTGCCCTCATGCCCCTCATGGCCAGGAACCCTGCCCAGTGTTAAGGAGTTGTTAAGTCCGAGACGATTTAGAGATATATACAACTACTTAAGTTTTAAGTTAGTTTTACAACTTTCTTGTAAAATATATGAATTATTTTAGAAATTTTTTACTACATTCAAAAAAATAAGTTAGTAAAACGTCTTGTAGATCAAGTATACTATTTTTCGTTAAATTTTTTTGCTGAAATTATGCTTTCAGCTAAAATTTTAGTTATACTTATTCAGCACATAACTGTTTTGAACTAGTGTTTTACTAATGTTTTACTAATTTATTTAAAAAAAGAAAAAAAAAATTGTTCTGATAAGCACATTATTAGTGTGGACGACAGCCAGATTGAAATATATACGCAGAATGAAGTAGATGTCGCTGCAAGATGTAGTAGAGACGAGAAAAATTATACTAAAAAGTACAACTCTTGTAAGACATATCAAAAAATCAATCATGGAAGATATTTGTATCTGTTTTTCATACATAATAAAACAAATATACATATAAATTACGGATTAAAAAAACTTAGATTTTCTCTTGTCACGGGTTGTCACAGTAATTGTCTGTTAATTAAATTAAAGACAAAATTAAATTTAATAAAGATTAAATGTGTATTTGTAAACCATATGACTATTGTGACTATTAATCTAGTGTGATCAAATTGCAAACAAATATACGTACAGGTAGACACACGAAAGCGAAAGAAAATGACTTACATCTTACGTATGTATGTAAGTTGTATGTTTCCTTTTTCTTATTGCAAAAAAGGTTGTTTATTTTATATTTCGTTTTGATTCGTTTCTAGATATAATAATTACTAAGCACTTCGATAATATTACCTCAATTTTTATTGTGCTTGTAGTGTCAAATATGAACCAGTGGTGTCAAAAGTACTTACATATACTCACGAATGCTCGTCACTGTAACTATAGATAATTAAAAAATTCTACGTGGTGAAAAAAATTAAATATTTCGATTTTGCAATGAAAATGAAAATAATTCAAGTTCGAGGCCATACTCTATATTTATTTATTAGGATATTGTGCTAACAAATAATCTATAGAGTTTTTTTTTTGTTTTCAAATTTATTATTTGACCCTTTCAGGAATGTGTTGATAGATCTATTTCGGACATTTTCTAGGTTCCCATCTTCAGAACACGTTTTGAAAGTAGTGACAATCCCATGCCAAACATCAAACATTCATATAAACTAGTTTACTCACTACATGAGAACTAATATATGAGCTCGAAGTTAAAGATTATCACCATTGATCAAAAAATAAATTGAAAACTTGTTTGTTATGTGCAAGGTCCACCTATGGTGGATATTCAATACACGTTTTTTGTTTTTTTTTTCCTGTTTATTTTTTGTTTTGTCTAAAAACAAAAACAGGGGGGGGGGGGGGGGTAAACTAGACTGTACTTTGTCATTTTCATTGCACAATTAAAGGTCGAAAAACATAATTTTTATTTTTAATAAAAATTATATCAAACTTGTATTTCGATTTTATTTAAAGTAAGTTTTCAAGTCTTGTTGTCCAGTGGTATATTTTTACAAGCACTGCGAGAATTATCTATCTGCATCACATAAATACATTTTTGCAGAGAAACAATGAATTTTCATTAAAACTCGTTTATTGAAACGTTTCATCAAGTAAATGAAAGTTTTCATAAAATTTTATATAATCTGTAATTTCGTTTATTAAAATTTGTATGCACCCACAGAAGAATTGTATCGAATACTAATTTCATAAAAAGTATGAAATTTTTCATTAATTTTAAGAATTTTTTCGTTTACTTTGTGAATGTTTCAGTAGTTTACTAAAAAATGTAATTATTTTTCGTCCAATTAAATTCGTTATTCTTGCTTCCTTCTCTAATTGTATAGTTTTTGATCCTTGTAAAGACAACTATCATGCATTAATATCAAATTGCTTTTCCTGCCGTTGTGGTTCTACACAAAAACAAGCCTTAGATTTACATGAACCCACAAAAACGCCCAACACTGCCAGTGGTCAACAGCAATCAGAAGAACTGCAATTGCAGCAACAGCAATACCAACAACATCGTCAGCAACAGCAGCAATCCAGTAGTGCTTCCAATTCACAACATTCACAACAAAATAATGAAGATGAACAACCACCTTTGAAAATACGCATAACCAATGTAAATACACTGCCTTCAAGTACAATATCATCAGTTCAACAGACTGAAATATCAGAACAAATTGCAATAGAACCTAAAATAGATTACGATGATGAAGAAATACTATCGCCGCCATATCTACCACCACTTTCTGCCACACATACAACGTTACTAGCACAGCAGCAGCAACAGCAACAGTTGCCACTACCACAAACTGCCCCATCTTTAAAAACGACATCAGCAACAACAGCAGCCTTATCGTTGAGCTCATCAACGTCTGCTTTAAATTTACACAATAATCCAGACACCGACGATGAGACCTCGTATATGGATAGAGAATTACAAGAACAAGAATTGCATTTAGAACGTATGCATGAATATTTTATGCAACAACAGAAACAGCATTTACAACAACATCAGCAACAGCACCATCACCAGCAACAACAGCATCAGCCTCAGCCTGATATAGATGCATTAATGCAAGAATCATCCTCCTCAAATAGTTTAAGACGTAAGTTAGTTTGACATTTTTAATGTGATTTGGATAATGTGCTGTACGTAGCCTGTTGGTGTGTGCAACAATTTTAAATTCTATCTTTTTGATTTGTTTTTTCCTCTTCTTTATTTATCCTCTTAAGAACGTAAAGAACGCATGTCGAAAAAGCAAAAAGAAGTTTATGTCAACTTTTTGGAACAACATCCGGTTATAAACGAACATAGACGTAATGATCCGGCTTTAAATCGTTATTGGATTAAATTGGCTGACATATTAAATTCAGTACCTCAGGGAGCAGTTAAACATGTAGCTGAATGGAAACAAGTAAGTGTTTGGGATGTACATGTTATAATTTAAATTTTACTAGAATAGTAAGTCAGATGAAATTTTTTTTTCGATTTTTTATTTTGAATGATTTTTTATTTTTTTTTGTAACCCGGGAAAACCTACAAAAATATGTGCACATTAGGGTTTCAACGTGCCTATTAGCACAGCAATAATGTGTTAATAATAGAAATCGCTTCCTCAAGTCATTTTGAAACAAAAACCTCCCGCATAAGGTGCATTTCCTTAAAATGCATTTTTCTAAATTTTGAACATTAACTTTTTACCTATTGTGTTCATTATTTTGCTAATTTTGATGTCTATATGGCGAACCAAATCAAAATTCGCGAAACATGCCAAATTTGAAAACGTTTGTGTCCTTTATAACGATGCATATCCAACTATGCATCGTTATTGTCTAATTACGTTAAAATTTTAGCTACATATTAATTTTTAGTTTAATTAAACAAAAAGAAGATTATGCGGAAATCTTTTTGAAAACCGATAAAAAAGAAAATTGCGTGGCTTTATATATATACGGCTAGGGTAGCTAAAATTTGATAATTGCAAAAAAGTCAAAAGTTATAAAGTTGTTTGGGTTGTAATACGGTTTTTTATTTTTTATGTAAATGTCAAATTTAATTTTTTACAAACATTGTAGTTCATTAAAAAAACAAGCCACATAAAATGACTGTTTTATGATTTTACAGTCGTTTTTTGTTATTTAAAAAAAAATTAAATGTTTGTTTATTTTTTACTAATATATGTGGTTTATTTTTACTACAATTGTTAGTAATTTTTTTTAACAGTAAATTAGTAATTTTTTTTAACAGTAAATAGTCTTTTATTTTATGTTTTGAAGTGACCTTGAAAGCCCGTTTTAGATTATTCTAAACAAATTAAATTAATCAATAGAAAAGAAAAGGTCGATATAATTTATTAAAAATGACTAATGTTAGTTTAATTTAATGAAATGTCAGACGTCCTTTCTTTAAGTGAAATTTCATTTTTTTTTTACTACAATTACTGTCGTCTTTACCTACACAATATTCTGTGTGTATATTGTATGTATGGACTATAGTCCACACAGAAAATTTCGAATACTAATAACCCAATTAAAAAAAATAATATGATCAAGGGTGCCCAAGCCCTATGCGCTTCGTGTTCATTTGTTTTTGTAAAAATGCTTAGCTATAGGCTGTGTGTTTTAATACACACATAGAGCACTCAGCACTAGTAATACGAAATACACAAACAACTTTGTCTTATTAGTTTTTTTGTCGTTCTTTACTGTATACACGCAAGTGCAAAGCAACAACAGTTTCGTATGCTTTGCTGGTAAACATTGAAATATTTTTTTTTTTCTTTGTATGTATTGGTTTTTACAACAAAAAATATTGAATAAAAATGAGTTTTTTTTTTTAAATGTATTGGTGTTTGTTCTTCCATAAGGAACTCTTGGGCACTCCTGCTTTATATAATCATACGAAATTTAATATGAGTCTTAAATTAAGACTCTTAATACAGTTTTATCACAGAAATTGGCCAATATAATTATATAAGTTTGCGTTAGTTTAGTTTTAATTTGATAATATACTAATAATGGCGTGCTGCAATGTAATCGGATTTTATAAAGGGTGTTTTTTTAAGCCCGATAGAACTTGAAATTGTAAAAAATAACACAAAAAATTAAATTGTAATCAAAATTTTTTTTTTATTCGAAAGATCAATACGTGACATTAACATTTGAAAATGATTTCGGGCATATGGGCACCGCGGCTGTTCTTGACGAAGCGCATTCTGGACGTCCAATTTTGGGCCACTTTTTCGAGCACTGCTGGCCGTATGTCACGAATAACACGAACAATGCTGGCCTCCAAGGCGTCAATTGTTGCTGGTTTATCAGCATAAACCAGTGACTTCACGTAGCCCCACAGGAAATAATCGAGAGGTGTCAAATCGCACGACCTTGGAGGCCAATTGACAGGTCCATTTCTCGAAATCAACTTATCGCCAAATTTTGATTTCAATAAGTCGATGGTTGCGTTCGCCGTATGGCACGTAGCGCCATCCTGTTGAAACCACATCTCCTCCGGATCAATGTCATTCATATTTTCAAACAAAAAATCATTGATCATGGTGCGGTAACGATCTCCATTGACCGTAACGCCAGCTCCGGCCTCATTTTTGAAGAAATAAGGTCCGATGATGCCACCAGCGTGAAAGCCGCACCAAACGGTGCATTTTTCTGGATGTAATGGAGTCTGTAGGGTCTCTTGTGGATTGGTCTCGCTCCATATGCGGCAATTTTGCTTATTAACAAACCCGTTAAGCCAAAAATGCGCCTCATCGCTGAACACAATTTTGCGATAAAACAACGGGTCAGTTGCCAACTGCTCTAGAGCCCAATCGGCGAAAGAACGACGCAATTCCTGCACCAGCTGGATCTTATACGGGTGTAGGCCGAGATCTTTGCGCAAAATTTTCCACGTAGTGGACGGACAGAGCCCCAATTCCTGCGACCGACGACGAATCGATAAATTTGGTTCTTCTTCCACACTTTCGTTTACAGCGGCGATATTCTCTTCAGTACGCACATTCCTTCGACGTGTTGGTGTTATTGCATCCTCTAGAGAGTATGTGGTACGAAATCTATCCACAGTTCGACGAATGGCTTGTTCAGATGGACGATTATGTATGCCATAAAAATGACGAAGTCGTCTATAAGTTGCGCGAATCGACGACTGTTTTTCAAAGTAAATTCGGATAATTTCGTAGCGTTGTTCAAGCGTGAGTTGTTCATGATGATTTGTCAGAGTATACTGAAACGATAAAAAAAATATTTCATCAAAATTTAATTTTTTGTGTTACTTTTTACAATTTAAAGTTCTATCTAGCTTAAAAAAACACCCTGTATAACGGTATAAATTTATATCTAAATTGCTACTAATATATACAAAATAAGAAATATTTGCAGAAATAATTACCGTCAAATATGAGTTTTGCTTCAACGTTATTACTCCATTTAAACTTTAGCCACTTGAAAAATGTTTATAACTTAATAATTTGTGGCAAATTCCTTTCCATTTCGACATTTTATTTTATTCAAAAAATTCTCTTAAAATTACCTAAAAAATAAATTGAAAATAAAAAATAAATTGAAAATTGAAAATGAAGATTTTATGGAATTTAGTAAATTACACTTACAAACACGGAAAAAAGTTGAGACATCATTTAGATTTTTACATTATATAAATCTAATACTAGATTAAAAACACTTAATGTTACAAATGAAACATGTTCTTTTTTTAGGGTTCCTACATCTTTTTTGTATAAGGAGTAGAAATTTAAGAACCAGAAAGAAATCAATTCAAAAGACAAATATTGTGGTAAATTTTGTGTACCAAATTATAAAAAATATGATATACGCAATTAATTGCACTATTGTACTGATGTAATACATTATTATATGAGCATTATATTGAGCGAGATGCGACGAAATTAATTTTATATATGAGTTTATATAATTATGACCGGTTAAATACACTGGCAGGCAAAATCTTATATATATTTATATAATGTATTATTTTATGCAAACGTTTTACTCGGGAGATTAAAGATTTGTAACCGTCCAAAAAACTAAGTATTTTTTATTCGTGAATTCAAAAGTATTAAATTTTGCAGACAAATTATTAAAAGGCAAATATCCAATATAAAATGCCTGAGACATAAAGTGAAGCTTTTCCGATGGGTTCCCTTTGAACTTAAAAAAATTCGGATAGGGGACAAAAAAGCAAAAACATATGATCAACGTATTTTTCAGCGGCCCAATCCCATGTTTTGGGGTTTAAAAGTGTTTGAAATTTAGCAAAATGTCACTGAGTCGCTATAATGGATTTTTAGATATCTTAATATACATATATCGTAAAAAATACTAAAAACTATGTTAACAGATGCGTACGTAGCGAAGAAAATTAAAATAAATAAATTGCACTGTAAGTAAAGTATCAACTTTTGAAATTACACACTATGGCACACGTAAACTTAAGTTTGGGTCCTAGTGGTATCTCCATTTTAAATGATGATGTCAAAATACACAGAAAATATTATTGTCAAAATAAATTTCAATTAAACTTTTGTTCGATTTCAAACTCACTTTCAATTTAAAGTTTAATAATATGTGTTAACTGTTTAATTGAAAATGAATTTGGTATAAACAAAATTTCCAGTTTTTATAACGTATAATAACAACATGGAAAAAAATGCAAAAATTGCAAAAAATCGCCAAAATTTAAATCTAGTTTGAACTAAAAAAAATCGCGTTTTGTTAATTTTGCTCTAGCCTCCTTCAATTCTTAATAAAAATTTTTTTTATATGAAAAAATTTTTTTTTTATCTCTTTTTGAGCGAATTTTTTGATTAATCTCATTTTACCGGGCTTTACCCAAAATTACCTGAAACGAACCAAATAAATCAGTAATAACAAATATAAACTCAACAAGAATTTTCAAAAACTCAACGAAATTTTTTACTGTTTAAATAACTAACAAAAATTAACTGTTTACTGTAAAACACTGTTTTGGTAGCTCTTTTATTATGATACTAAAAATATAATATAAAAATGATTTAGATTAGATTATAGTGGCACTATGCACCGCAACCAGAAATTGGTATTTTGTGCTGCCAGCAAATACACTCTATAGGTTCAGGCTCCCTACGAAGCCAATTATCCTACCAGGTGAACAGTTCCAAACGTCCGATGGCGTCACTATTCGATCACCAAAATAACGCACCCTCCTGTCGGAGAGCCTCGGACATTTGCAGAGAACATGCTCAGAGGTCTCGGGTTCCAATTCACAAAACCTGCACGTATCTGTAGAGGATCGTCCCATCTTGTACAATTGATACCTAAGGCCACAGTGTCCTGTGAGGTGACCCGTTACGGTCCTTAGTTCGCCCCTCGTCATAGACAAGAGTTTCCGCGATCTCTCCCCAGAGGGAGATATAAACAGCCTCGCCTGTCGCTGCCCAGGCGATCTGGCCCAATAGGCCCCAAACTCCAACTCCCTCCATCTTCTGAGCCTCTCTCCGACATACCCATTGGGTACGCCACAGAAGGGTTCCGGGCCAATGAATTGTCGACGAGCTCCGCAGTTGGCTAAACAGTCAGCCCGTTCGTTGCCCTCATGCCCCTCATGGCCTGGAACCCAGCCCAGTGTCAAGGAGTTGTTAAGTCCTAGACGATTTAGAGAGTCGATACATTCCTTAACCTATACAAATGATAATACAGTAGTTTTGCGATTTAACGAACCATCGGAATAACGAATTCGGGATTTAACGAACTCATAAAAATTTTGTATTGAGTACCTTATATTACGAACACCGTAACTTTGTACCGTAATTTTGTACTCGATATAACGAACAAATACGAAATTAGAGTCTTAAGTATAGAATGAGATGCAAATACAAAGATTTCCGCAAACAATATGCAAAAGCAATAGACATATAGAGAAAGGGGATTCCCCAACGATGTTCTGGCAGCGTTTTCTGATTTCTGATTCGGATTTCTGATTCTGATGCAAGATCTCAATACAAATTCATATGAATTGCATTTATCTGTTTATAATTGAAATAATAATAAAGGCATTCTCCAAAAATTTTTAGAGTTGTTATTTACATAGTTTGTCATAAATAGTACTCGGTTTAACGAATTTTTCAATTTAACGAACAGGGCTGACATTATATAGTTCGTTAAATCGAAAAACAACTGTAGTTATTTTGTATATTTCCATTATAAAACAACTGTAATTGCAGTTAAAAGTAATTACTGCACTGCCATATAATAACTGTCAAACTTTTTTTAAGTGCACAACAAAATTGTTTTTAAAGAAAATTTTATTTAGCCTAAAGTCTCAATAAGTTTAGAAGCAAAAGTAAACAAGTAACGTAACATTCTTGTAATGAACAAAAAGAGAACCAAAACTGGTTTGCTATCTCTTTCATGTCCATAGAGTTAAATGTCAAGTATAAATGTCAAGTATATTTCTATGGAATTTTTTACGATATTACTTGACAAAAGTTTTAATGCATAGAAATAATATAAAAAACAAAACTTCTCTTACGTTTTTATTTTAATACATTTAGATACGTTTTTATTTTATCACACGCACAGACTAATTAAGCCTTAACTCTTAATTACTTTTTGTCATTTATCAAAGTTTTCAATTATGTATTGTTTTAAATCTTTAAACATTTTAAAAACTTTCTTTAAATATTTTCAGACCTTTGATAATTGGCGTTATCGTGTTTTTCTTTATGCCCGCTACAATTCAAAAATATCTGGAGAAGAAGCTCTTAATCCTAAATGCTTTAAGCCTTTAACGTTAACCGACAAACGAGCCTATAATATATGGATACGTAATCCGGATACAGCACCACCGGACTTAGAACAAATGCGTAATGTTTTTATGAATCTAGAAGAGGCTCAACCTGAATAAATATATTTGACAAAATGTGATTTTCAAAAATGTCTAACTACAAAATCGCATAAAATTATTGTGCTATAAATTGTCGCCATTTTGTTTTTTTGTGCTAATATCACTACTATTACGATTTACTATATTTACTACTACTATTGTTGTGTGTTTAGTCATGTAGTTTATTTTTTTTTTAATTTTTTTGTGTTGTGTTTTTTTATAATTATTTTTATTACAATATTTTTATTATTATTTTTTTTTTAAATGTGTATAATGCTCAATAGTTTTTAAGAAGCTTTGTTTATACGATAATAACACTTTAAAATATGTTGATATTATTATAATCTATATATATATTTTTTTTTGTAAATAAATGTAATATTAAAAAATGATGTTTAAAGAATTTTTATTTAATATGGAAATTTTTTTAGGTGTAAATGCATTACAAAGCTGCACCAAATATTAGGCTTAAGACGAACTCGGTTAAGACGAACCCTCGGTTAATACGAACTAATTTAAAAGTCCCAACGTTTTGGCAAAAATTTTCATATAAAATACATCTTTAAATACGAACCCTCGGTTATTACGAACTGTTTTAAGCAGTCCAAAAAACTCGTTTTCATACAAATTACCATATTTAGTACACTCTTTCTCCGTTTAATGGGATAGACCTAATATGAATTTCATATTTGTGGATGACTTTCTAAATATAGATGCTAATATTTTGACGTCACATACTTTATCAGGTGAAGAAATATTGGAAATTGTTAATCCTCCCGATGTTGAAAATTTGTCAAGTGATATATTAGAACAAAATCGTGTGCCTAAGAAGCTGACAATCATATTTTGGTAATAGAAAAACTTGTAACGAATGAAATCGTTAATTCAGTCATTCAGAAAAAAATAACAGATTTGTTTTTTTAAATGAAGAATTTTTATTGAATTTTTAATTGTGAATGCATGAAATGCTAATTTAATTTTTTATTTATGTAAAAATCTTGTTTTTGTTTTATTAAATACATATTCTTTATCGTTGAAAAAAAACCCGCTTAATATGAACCTCGCTTAAGACGAACTCATTTTTTTGGAACCTCGGAGTTCGGCTTAACCGGGTTTTACTGTATATTGTTGTAATCAGGGCCGTAGTCTGACAAATTTTTTGAAATGTTGGGTAGTTAGAAGTTCTTCAACAAAATAGTTTATCGTTGCCTAATTTAGGCGATATGAGCCAACATATTTTAGGGTGCATTTTGAAAACTAAAGCATATAAAAGAGAAGTTTTGAACAAAAATTATTTCTATAACCACACTCCAAAAACTATCTTTTTTTCTGCTCCTATTTAAGAAGATATCGCGATTTTCGCTTTTTGGAAAAAAAGCGAAGTTATGCGAAAAAGTATTGAAACTTCAAATTATATTGTTCAAACTTCAGCGCTTTGCTATTAATACTTAATGTCTTTTTTCTGCAAAATTCTTTTATAAAAATTCGTCTTTTAGTTAATAAGTCAAGACGATGTAATTTAGAGGAATCCTGGTAAAATCCTGTTAGTCCTTGGACTAAAGTAGGGACTAATTACACACTGCTACAAAAAAAACTTTTTGTCAGAACTTGAAAACCGACCTAGTGGGGGTTGTAGGCCTAGGTGAGGACATACAAAAACCGTTTTCAAAAATTTTGAAACACCCTCAAAATTTTGAGTTATTTTCAAAAAACTGTTTTAGGGTAGGTCGTAGCACTTTAGTACCTCTAACTCACACATTTTTTGACCGATTTCAAAATTTTAAACAGTTTTGGAAAGACAAAGAATTAGGCTTTCATGAAATGTATTCATTAAATATATATTCCAAGACATTAGGTAAGTGTTTAGCAAAAGTTTCTCTTTTTTTTATTTTTTTTTACAAATTTTTCAAATTCAACAAGAGTTATTTTAATTTTTTTATGAAAACCTATCTTTTTTTGCACTGTATTTTAAAGACAATTTTATATAGAAAAAAACGAGATATTATTTGTTAAAATCGGTTTCTATTTGCAAAAGTTACTAAACTTTTTCTAAAGTAAAATGTTAAGATTGCAGACTTTTCTTCTGGTAAACCACTTGACTTACAAAAACGCTTGTTAAATTTTTTTTTTTTTTATTCATATGGTTTGCGCTGGGGGAGAAAATGCTAAAAACAGGTGTTAATGAAAAGTTGAATAACTTTTACAATTTTCATCCGATTTGAAAAATTAAAACCATGTTTTGTTAAGAACTAAATTTTCTTTATACGTTGGTATAAATTTTTATAAGCTTTCATATTAAAATAAGCAATGAAAAGCTACTAAAATCAAAAAAGTTTATAATTTTCGTTTTTTTTTTGTAGATATTCTTAACAAAAACAATACTTATAACTTACAAATGTATAAGAAATGCACGTTATTTTAAAGCCTAATCAGTTTTCTTTCCAAACCCGTTAAAAAAATGTAAATCGGACAAAAACTGACTGAGTAACAGGTCGATAAGTTGACGAACATCACTTGAAACGGTTTTTTAGAATAACTTCTGAATTTGAGGGTGTTTCTGAAATTTTTTGACACAATTTGTAATGTACTCAACAAGACCTATAACCCACGCTAGGTCGTTTTCCAAGTTTTTTTTCATTGTAGCACCGTGTTATTAAAGATAAAGCTTCAATCTTACGTATATTTTATTATAGAGTTCTTTGTCAACTTAAATTGGTTTTTTAGATATTTAAAAACTATTCTTTTTCAAAAATAATTAATTTTTGAAATTTTACGAAATTTTGATTTTTAAGCTTTCTCGTTAAAATTATGAGGCAACATTAGTTTAGAAAAGACAGCACGAATGAGATGTCGTTTTAATCCAAGTTTAATTAGGTGATTCCATTGTATCAAAATTGTTCATTAAGGAGATGTGTAGATGTCCAGTAAGAAACGCAAGCAGGTTTGTAAGTTGGTAATCCAAAAAGAATCCCTTACAAACCTGCTTACTAGGCCGGGTCGATTTGTATGGAGGCAAAAAAATCGCTCAACGTTCAAGGAAAATCGTATTCTAGGGATCAAAATAAGGAACTTTGCCGAAGGAACCATACCTCTAAAACGAATTCTGATGTCCCGACTTTTGACCCGTAGGGTGAAATTTTGAAATATCCCACTTTGACCCATTTAGAGTGCCATAATCGAATCCAACCTAATCGAATATAATTTATACATTCATCTGCTAGAGCGTCTTCCGGAGAAGAAATAGAGACCCTAATCTTGGAAAGACTCCTCCTACTTTCTGAAATATCTCTATCCCGAGATTTGCACATTTTGCTATAAAAAAACGGCCTAAAGGCCCTCTTTCAACTTAGATTTTAACCCCTTAACGGTCACCTAGAATGATGATTTATGCATTAATCTGCTAGCGCGTCTCCCGGAGAAGAAGTAACTCCCATAATCTTGGAGAGATTCCACCTACTTTCTGAAATATCAATGTGGGCTTTTTCAAAATTTGACCCTATGGGTCAAAAGTCGGAACATCAGAATTCGTTTTAGAGGTATGGTTCCTTCGGCAAAGTTTCTTATTTTGATCATTAGAATACGATTTTCCTTGAACGTTGAGCGATTTTTAAATCGACCCGCCCTACTGCTTACATATGCCATGATGTTTATATGGCGAATTCCCACTTGCAAGCATTAGGTTTGGGCAAAATAAGCGCGGATTTTAGCGCTTATAAAAAGCTGTGATTTCATGGGTTTCAGTAAAATCATATTTTACGATTAAAAGTAATAATATAATATGAATATACATTATTTATTCTACATAAAATTCTACAAATATTAGTTTTATGTTGTTAAAATTTTTCACATATAATATAATTATTTTATTTTTCTTTACTGCTCCATGTGCTAGCTCTTCAGAAGCAGTTAAATGACTAATTATATTTTATATCATGCACGAAAACACCAAACGGGAAAATTTTTACAGATCATATATAATCCACGATATGAAACTTTCTGCATTACAACCTGCATCCTTATAAGGGATGAGGGTAAGCTGCTTACAACCTGCATCCTTGTTAGGGAAAACAGTAAGCTCAAAATTTTGTTTGTTTATTTTCATACGAAAATTATTTGTTTGTTTTGCTGCTTCTCAGTAATAATAGTAAGCATTTACATCAGCGCATTTGTTTTATCCTACTTCTAAAAACACGAAAAGTTTTTACTGGGTGGTAGGAAGGTTTCACTGTATTTATTGTCTTTGGTGAACTTCTAGGAATTGTGAATCAACCCCATTGGAAATATTCCTAAAAAAAAAACTGTTATGGCAACTGGATGGTGAATGTACCCTAGGTGCAACCACTCCCACAAAACCATAAATTGTTTACACTTTAACAAAACTTTTAGTAATTTTTTTATTGAAGTCAACAGAACATCATACTAAAATATATATTTTAAAATAAAAGTTAGGTTTCGCTCCCACTCACGCGTGATCATGCGTGATTCTCGTGAATCACGCAAACTTCTGCTCTCGTGCCCATCTCTGGTATGAGGTTTTGTCACTCATTGTAGATTTTTAATAAGATCGGCAGACAATTTAACTTGTCCCTTAAAGTAGACACTGTAGCTATTAGTTTTAAACAAATTTCGTACTGATATGTTATCTTCCCTAAAAAGGAGACATTAGAAAATGAGTTTTTAAATAAAAAAAGAAATGTTTAAAAAGACGTTTCCAATAAAAAGTTATAAGCTTTTAAAGATGCTAAATTTTCACTATGTGCATATTTGCAATGGGTTTCTATCAAAGAGTAGATACAAATAGAGAGACTATAATTCCCACGCATCTCAGCAACAAAACACCGAACAAATAAAAGCAAATAAAAACATTTTTTTTACACTAAAAAAATAATTGCAGTTTGTTGATAAAAAATTGTAGCTTAAAACACTCATTTTTATTTTGCACATATATTGATATTTTCTATTAAACTTTAATGTGCTTACACAGAAAAAATTATGGACCAAAAATATGTAATTAATCGATTGTTTGAATATCAATGGCAATTTAAACAATTTTTTTAATTGATTCAATTAAAAAATTTATTGAATTTTCTAATATATCCATACAGTGTTGACAACATGTAAACAAAATTTTTAAAAATTTGGCAAACTATTTTTTTTTATTTTATTTAGATTAAATATTCAACCAAAGGTTTAATTATATCAATATATTATTTAATTTGTAAATAAAAATAAAAAAATCGCAAATGATTAACTTTTAATAAGTTGAATAGTTTACCGATTTCAAATACACGCAAAATCGTAGTTATTTCACTACAGTTTGCAACACTCTTTTTGTTGAGATATTCGTGTACGCACGAAAACTTAATTTAGTTTCGTGTTTTATCTGTGGTAATAAAAGTGCACATGTGGATTTAAATAAGCCTTATCGAAAAAGGACAATTGAACTATTATTTTTGTAAATAATTAAATTTTCAACATGTATAAGTGTCATTTAACTATCATTTTAAAATTGTGTGTGATTTTTTTAAGAAAGCAATTCAATTACAAGAAAAAGTTCAAGACAAGCAAACCAAAAATGTTGTTGCAAAACAAAAATGTTTTCTTTTAATACATGTTTATATTAAAAAGCTTTAATTTTATTATAAATAAAATGTCAATTTAATTTACGAACCTACATTTCTTTTTTTATTTAATGGGGGGCATATAACAAAAATAAAAAATACGAGTTTTCAATTAAAACTACCATTGTTTTCTTCTCAAGTTTCAATTAAAGTTTTAATCAATTTAACTAAACTTTTTAATTGAGGTTGTAAAGAAAAACAATAACTCTTTTAATTGATGTTATTATTATTTTAATTGAAAGAGTTTTAATAAACTGTCTGCAAATTTTTTTAGTTAATACTATCATTTCAGTCGTAGGTGCAAAATCAATTAAAATATTAATTGATTCAATAAAATTTTTAATTGAAACCCGTTTTTAGTTTTTTCTGTGATAATGTTAACATTTTAAATAAAACGTTAAAATTTAAAATAAACATTTTTTTTAAATTATTATTAGAAAACATGATAAAAATTAATTTAAACTTATGAATTACTGCAACATGTTTTCATGTGCTCGGTGCGAGTTTACGAATAAATAAAAAGAGGGCAGATTTAGAGAGACTGAGGTGGATAGAATCCCAATGGTTTAAGCAACAATTTTTTTATCAACATGTTGCTATATTTTTTAGTGTAAACAAATGTTTTCATATGCTTGACCGAGTTCGGTATTTTGTTGCTGGGAGGCGGGGGATGTGTAGTCTATTTGTTCTATTTGTGTATACTCTTTGCTATATGTTATTGTTATTTTTACTTCACTCAAAAATATTATTTTGTTACTGGTGACAAATTTGTCAAACTTTTTGTATTTTCCTAATCAATAAGAAGTCCTTTTTCATATTTGAGTAAAATTTTTATTAAAATTTCAAGTCAAAAAACGGACTTTTGTCCAGCTAGATTGGCCAAATCTTACAATGTGATACGCTAAAAAAGGGCTACGCTACCATCCAGGTGCTATATATATAAATATACATTAAGGTGGGTCGATTTAGCAATCCATATTAAGCCATCGTTTTTTCGACAGCTTTTGGCATGAGAAAAAAAAGTTCCACTACGACATATTAAAAAAAAATCATTTTCGAAGCGCCCAAATTTAAATTTTTTGACTTTTTCTCAAATTTTATTTTTAAGGTTTTCTACTAGGTAATAAAAAAAATCAGCTGATTTAATTCTGTTTTTTAAATATTAGTTTTCTGAGGTGACATACAAATATACAATGCCACCTACAATTCAATATAACATATGATCGCGACTGAGAGAATCGTACATATAGGATCGCATCAAGAAAAGAGTACTCTCAGTCGTATTTCTATTCTCACGCACTCATATGTTATATTGTATTGTATGTGGCAACGTATATTTGTATGTACCTTGGAAAGGTAATATTAAAAAAAAAAAATTAAATCAGCCGTTTTTAAAAAATAAAAGTTGAGAAAAAGTCAAAAAATTTAAATTTGGGCGCATCGAAAATAATTTGTGTGATATGTCGTAGTGGAACTTTTTTTTCCTCATGCCGAAAGCTATCGAAAAATAGATGGCACAATATCGACAAATTTTTGACCTTGCAAATCGGCCACCCTAATATATATATATATTAGGGCGGGTCGATTTAAAATCGCTCAACGTTCAAGGAAAATCGTATTCTAGGGATCAAAATAAGAAACTTTGCCGAAGGAACCATACCTCTAAAACGAATTCTGATGTCCCGACTTTTGACCCGTAGGCTGAAATCCAACCCAATCGAATATATGTATACTCTATTTCTTCCGTAGAAGAAATAGAGACCCTAATCTTGGAAAGACTCCTCCTACTTTCTGAAATATCTCTATCCCGATATTTGTACATTTTGCTAAAAAACACGGCTAAAAAGGACCTCTTATGCATTAATCTGCTAGCGCGTCTCCCGGAGAAGAAGTATCTCCCATAATCTTGGAAAGATTCCTCCTAATTTCTGAAATATCAAAGTGGGCTTTTTCAAAATTTGACCCTACGGGTCAAAAGTCGGGACATCAGAATTCGTTTTGAGGTATGGTTCCTTCGGCAAAGTTTCTTATTTTGATCCCTAGAATACGATTTTCCTTGAACGTTGAGCGATTTTTTTGCCTCCATACAAATCGACCCGGCCTAAAATATATATATGTATGTATATTAGGGTGGTCCTTATTTTTCAACTTGCGATTTTTGGGGCTGCCCCCCTCTTAAAATATTTGTTTGGGTACAAAAATTCACCATGCAAAAAATTAGAGTGCTAGTATAACGGGAATGTGTCCCGCATCGGCCTTGAATATCAGGCCTCCGTGGAAAAATTTACCAAATAAAAAAAAAAAAAAATTTCTAAATTTAAAAATGTAATATCATTTTTGTATTGGGTTCAATAACATCTACTCACATAAAAAATATTACTTTCCCAGAAAATCTCTAACTTATTCTAACTTGGAGTCAAAAAATGCACATATATTTGGGGTGTACCTAAAAGTTACTTTTTTACATTTTTGAAAATTTTTTTCAACAAAAACCAAAAAAATAGTTCTTGCTGTCAAATGTTTTATTAAACACTTCACAAATATTAAATAACATAAGTATTACGGATATCCGTTGGCAAAAATTTTTGGTAGAGCATTTTGATTCTAGCGGATTTCAACGTTTTTTTTAAATTTGTATATACTTTTTTTTTTTAACAAGATTTTTGTAATATTTCATCAATGTTATTGTGTATGCTATTTTATATAATTGTAATAACTTTATTATAAAGTATAATTTTTCCTGTTCATAGTTAACCTGTGTTTTCATGGGGTCACAATTGACCCTCGTATTTTTAAAAATTTTTGTTTATGTTTCTAATTGTAATTTATTTACATTTTAAAATTAATTAAAATTAATTATTTAGTATAAATTCAGATATTTGTATTCATATTTAAATTGATTTTTTTGTACATATTCAGGAGTATTTTTGAAAAACGTATATTTAATTTAATAGTGTAAATTTTTTTGCATCCGGGTAGTGCTTCCGATAATCGGCTAAAATTTGCATTATTACTTGTTCTTCCTCCTCGTTTCGTGACAATACTTTATTGTAGTCCTCCATGAGCTTCACTGCCCGTTCTGCAGTGTCATTAACAACCTTTAATTTGTTAACGTGGCTCATATTTGACCCCAGGTTAACATGGGTTAACTATCAAAAGAAAAAAATAGTATTTTATTATAAAGTTATTACAATCATATAAAAAGAGCATATACAATAATATTGATGAAATATTATTAAAACCTTGTTTTAAAGTAAAAATGTATTAAAATAAAAAAAAAACCTTGCAATACCCGAGAATCAAAATGCTCTAAAAAAATGCTCTAAAAATTTGCCAACGGATATCCACAGTACTTGGATTATTTAATACTTGAGATGTGTTTAATAAAATACTTGACAGCAAACAGTAGGTTTTTGATTTTTGTTGAATAAAATTTTCAAAAATGCAAAAAAGTCACTTTGAGGTACACCCAAAATATTTATTAATTTTTTTGACATAAAGTGAGGGTAAGTTAGCGATTTTCTGGGAAAGTAATATTTTTTTTTTATCTGAGTAGTTATGATTAAACCCAACACAAAAATTATTTTATATTTTTTTAATTTTAAAGAAAAAAAAATTTGTAATTTTTTTTTAAATTATGCCCATTTTTCCAAGGGGCCCGATTTTCAAGGGCGATGCGGGACATCTTCCCGTTATGCTAGAACTCTAATTTTTTGCGTTTCGTATTTTGACACCCTAACAAATATTTTAAGGGGTGGGGGGTACGTCAATCTCATTTTTATTTTTCGCCCATACAACGAAAGACGACCCTAATGTATATGTGCGCATACTTTAAGGACACACGCAAAATTGTCCCCTAAGCATGCGGTGTATCGAACCAATTGTCCTCATCTTATACGCTAGATGTATAAAAATGCATGAAAACTTGGCGGACAGTCCCCAAAGTAAGCCAATGTCCCTAAACTATGCGGGGGAACGAATAAATGTCCCAACAGTATGCGCTGTAATTGTGTGCATAATATATAGAATACAACTCCTTAAACTTTTGTAATAGCGATATCTCAGAAATGGTGACTCATAGAAAAATTAGTATAAGGACAATGTTTGTAGATAATTTAATGATCTATAATTTTTGTCTAACCTCTTTTTTTGATAAAACTTACCGTTTATGTCAAAAATATAAGAAACCGAAAATTTTGATGTGTACAGTTGGTATTTTATGGTCTGTACCAAAATTCAGCTCTGTCGGAATTTTTGTTATTTGAAATGTTTAATTTGGCGGTATGAAACAAGACCCCAATGAAATAAGGCCCCAAACCGAAAATGAAGTAAGGCCCCGAAAATTTCGATAAAAAAATTGGGGTCTTATTTCATTTTTTGGGACTTTATTTCATTTTTTTTTGGGACTTTATTTCATAATGAAATAAGGCCCCAATATGAGAAATGAAATAAGTCCACAAATAATATTTTTGGGGTGTTATTTCATTTTCTTTAGTAATATAAGCAAATAACCGTTGTAATTACTGCATGAATTATCAAGTTATTAATGTAAATAGTTATAGTATAATAGTAAATAGTTAAGTGAGAAATAGTGAGAAATAGTAAATAGTTAAGTGAGATTATACCGTGTAGTAATTTTGAAGTTTCTTTTATGTCGCAAGCAGAAAAAAACTTTATTTCGCGAAGCCGCCTGCCGCGTTCTACGGAGGAAAAAAAACCCCTAAGACCGGCCGCAGGCCGCCACCCAGAAGAGCTTGTTTTTCAAATCAGATGTCGAATCCGTTGAAATCTTATATTTTTAAGACATCAAGTAATTTGTAAAAACAAGTTTTTCTGTGTGGCGGCCTTCGGCCGCTCTTAGGGGTTTTTTCCTCCGTAGAACGCGGCAGGCGGCTTCGCCAAATAAAGTTTTTTCTGCGTGCGATTATACGATTAATAAATTTAGTTTTATTTTGTCATATACTACTAAAAAATATTAAAAAAAACTGTATTGATATACTAACTATTATTAATCTTTTTATTTTAAAAAGGCTGAAAAAATAATCGCGCAATTTTTTTCCAGCCTTTTTACTATGCATTAATTAGGAATAAAGAAATATTTCAAATTAATATATAATTTTGTTTTTTTTTTTTTATTGGGGCCTTATTTCATTTTCAAAATGGGGCTTTACTGCATTACGAAATAAAAACCCAAAAATTGGGGCGTTACTTCATTTTGTTTTGGGGTGTCGTTTCATTTGGTTAAGGGTTTATTTAATTTTTTTTGGGCTATTGTTTCATAATGAAGTAAAGCCCCACAAAATGGGGCGTTATTTCATTTTTGGTTTGGGGACTTATTTCATTGGGGTCTTGTTTCATAGAGCCGTATTTCTCTTCTCACGCACTCATATGTTATATTGTATTGTATGTGGCAATGTATATACAATGTATGTACCTTTGAAAGGTAATACAGTGCACTCGCGAAAATATGAACACCTAATATATGAACACCCCAAAATATGAAAATTTTTTTTCTTCCATTGACTACTCTAAAATATGAACTTATTGAAATATTATTAAAACCTTGTTTTAAAGTAAAAATGTATAAAAATAATCAATCTCATTTTTATTTTTCGCCCATACAACGAAATACGACCCTAATGTATATGTGCGCATACTTTAGGGACACACGCAAAATTATCCCCTAAGTATGCGGTGTATCGAACCAATTGTCCTCATCTTATACGCTAGATGTATGAAAATGCATGAAAACTTGGCGGACAGTCCCCAAAGTAAGCCAATGTCCCAAAACTATGCGGGGGAACGAATAAATGTCCCAACAGTATGCGCTGTAATTGTGTGCATAATATATAGAATACAACTCCTTAAACTTTCATAATAGCGATATCTCAGAAATGGTGACTCGTAGAAAAATAAGTATTAGGACAATTTTTGTAGATAATTTAGTGGTCTATAATTTTTGTCTCACCTCTTTTAATGATAAAACTTACCGTTTATGTAAAAATATAAAAAACCGAAAATTTTGATGTGTACTGTTGGTATTTTATGGTCTGTACCAAAATTCAGCTCTGTCGGAATTTTTGTTTTTCATTTTGATCGGGCTAAGTGTCTTGTTTGAGTTCATTTGGTTGTATGCTTACCAACTTCATTTATACTAATAAAAAACCCTTCCAATTTATTCATTTTTCATATATATGTATATATTTTTTTTTTCTGTAATATATATTTTTTTTTTATTATTTTTCATTCACAACATTTTCACATTATTTTCATACAATATTTTAATGCTTTTTTTTTTTTTTTTAATTCTCGGTTTAACAATGAAATGCTTTTTTATTTGTTTTTAGCGAATTTGACATATTATTGCAATGTTTCAAATGATTTTATTATTATTTTTTTTTTTGTTGAATATAATTTTGTAGTTCATAAATACACAATTACCATTATTATTTAATTTGTTTTCGTTTATTTTTTTATACAATAAATATTAAATATTTTTAATGTTTATTTAATTGCATACGTTCATTTTGTTTTTGTGTTTTGTGTTTTGTGTTTTTTTTTTGAAAGATTATTGTATTATTTCAATTTATTCCTCAAATGTTTTATTTTTTGTTCTTTGTATAAAAATGAATAACTAAAAACTTAATACTTTATATATATAAATATTTTTTTTTTTTTATTTAAAAACTATTTAAATAAAAGAAAATAAAAAATTATAAAAAAAAATGTTATTGGCTAATCGTTTTATTTTTAATTTATTGGTTTTTAATACAAAATATACCTATGACTTAATTGTTTATAATATAATTTCCGTATTTTATTTGTTGTTTAATTAATGTTAACATGGTTGGTTTTTTTAAATTTTTCTTAATAATATTATTTTTTTTTTTTAATTTTTATTTATCCATTTTATTTAACTACATTTTAAGTTCGTTTTCCTTACTTGTGTTAAATTATTTTTATACTTTTTTTTTCAAATTTATTAATGTTTTTTTTTTTTTTAATTTCTCTTTTAAGTTTTTAACTTTATAATATGTAAATTGTGTTTTCTGATTTTAACATGTTTATTTTTTTTTAATATATTTAACATTTTATTAATTTGTATTTTTTAAAATGATTTAACGTCTTTAGTAGTTAAAAAAAAAAGAAAATTAAATTCAATACCTAAATTATTTAAATATGTTATTTTTTTTAAGTCATGTAATTTGAAAGCCTTTAAAATTTAAATACTAATTCATTTGTTTCAATTTGTCTGATTTTATAAAATATTTATATAAGGACTAGTTTTTGGATTTAAGATTAGCTTTGTTTAGTAGTTAAGTATAATCTAACGAAAATTAGAGTTAAAAACGACCACAAAGCTATTTTGCTTTAAAATAAATAAAAGTTTATATATCGGGGACCGTAATTATTATTATTCCTTTTATCATAAAAAGTCAGATGCAAAAAGTTATTTATTGACTTTTTTATTTTAGAGCAGAAATAAAAGTTAATTTTTGACTTTTACTTTTTAAAGCAAAACTAAAAGTTATTTTTTGACAAAAAATCCTAATAAAGAAATATAGAGTATGGCCTCGAACTTGAATTATTTTCATTTTCATTGCAGAATTAAGGGTCGAAAAAAACATAATTTTTATTTTTAATAAAAAGTATATCAAACTTGTTATTTTTTGACTTTTTTATTTTAGAGCAGAAATAAAAGTTAATTTTTGATTTTTATTTTTTTATACAGCTTTTTTTTAAATTTATGGCAACTAAAAATTCCAATGGTGGTAATTTTTATCGGAATTTCTTACAATTTTATATGCATTTGTTATGAGCTTTTCAAAAATATTTTGTTTTTATTTTAATGCATTTGTGTAAAAAAAAGAACTTTTATTTTTGCTCGAAAAAATAAAGTCAAAAACTAACTTATTTTTTGTCAAAAAAGCTTTAATTTTATGTCAAAAAAATAAAAGTCAAAAATTAGCTTTAATTTTTGCTCAAAAAAATAAAAGTCAAAAAAAACTTTTATTTTTGCTCAAAAAAATAAAAGTAACAAAAAATTATATTTATTTTGCTCGACAAATAAAAGTCGAAAAATAACTTTTATATTTGCTCGAAAACATAAAAGTCCAAATTTTAAAAAGCAGAGCATTCTACATTACACCAGGATAAATATGGTATACGTGAATCAGTTCGCCATACAAAACATTTATATGCATTTTATGTTTCAAAACTCAAAAATAACTGTTATTTTCAGTCCCTGGTAATTGTTTTTAACTGTTAAAAAATAACTTTTATTAAAATAACTAACAAACCTGCGGGAAACGAAGGGTCGATTGATCCAAAGTGACAAATCTGTGATATATTATTTGGGGGCACGTCCCGAAACTGGTAAACCAAAATTGTGGTGCACCAAAAAGTGTTAATTTTGGTGAAATGACCAGTCACGTGACTATGGTTATGGTGACAAAACATTCACTGGTTGCTACCAGATATATCATGTAACTGGAAAAAAAGTAACATAACATCAAAGTGTACTGAAGCAACTAGGGCCGTTGCAGTTGAAGTTATTACTGGTCATTGAACTGGTTCAAAACCGTTAGCAGTGGATGAAAACATAGCAATTAGTGCCAAAGGATTCAGCCCCTTGACTGCTACACAGCAGATATATCTGTACCGACTATGTGACAGTAGAAATGAAGACGTAACACTGCACTGGTTTAAAAGAACTGAACACGGAACTGTGACCAGGGCTGCCAGATATGGCGATTTCTTGCCAAACGTCGCGATCTTAAACTTAGTTTTTTGTTGGGTATATACAAAATAAGTTAATTATAAAATTGATTTTTGTTGTGACTTCTTTAAGGTTTTTTTGAACAGGGGGTAAGACACACTGTTTTGGAAAAGTGCAGTGATTGGTTCCGGACGGGCTATTTAGCAACTCGTGCATAATATGACATACGCTGAATAAAAACTGACAGGTTACTTGCTAATTACTTTTCGCATGCCCGGTGACTTTTACCCGTTAGACCTGTGCAGTGATACGTCGCAAAACTATTCCATTCAAACTAGCCCTATAACAGAACACATTGCGCTTTATATGTGACTAGTTTACTTCAAAAATTATTCTCCAGTTCTTCGATACCTCCACCTACACCAGTCACGTGATAATTTTTTAGCCACTGGTTCTGTTGCATGTCACATAAATTCTAAAACGGTCATACTTTGACACTACCTACTGCTAACCAATCCCGTAGTATATTCATTTCAGTTTGTATGGTAATAGGTTACTTTGGTCAAGTTATTCGATACGTCACACAGTGCTCCACAGGTTGCAAATTGTCACCTCCTATGACAAGCCCATGTTAAAAGTACCGGTCACTTTCATATAACAGAACCGAAACAAGGACAGGTTCATACACACAAAGTTCTAGTCACATGACCATACCAGTGACTGGTCCATTTCCCGCAGGGAATGTCGTGAAATAACTGACAAATTTTTATTACAAACAAATAACAACTGACAAAATTGGTAAAAACTGCTGTTTTTACAGTTTTTTTTTCCGGTATTTTAAAATTTATAATAAAAACTAACTGCAAAAAAACCGTAGTTTTTAAAAGTTTTGTCATTTGTTTTAAAATGTTTGTAGTAAACATTTTTCAGTTATTATACGACATTGTTAGTTGTTGTTACTGCAGTTGTTTTTCAGCAGTTAAAAATAATTATAATTTTCTTTCTATAGCAAGAACAGTTTTTAATTTCTTTTTTCTTCTTAAAATTTAAAGTCAAAATTTCACATGGTACCCAAGTTGATGCGTTTTTATGGAGATACAATGAAATTTTTAATTTTTTTTTTTGAAAACTATTAGTAATAACAAACACAAATTAAACAAAAATTTTCTAAAAAGCAACGTAATTTTTTTTTTTGAAATTACTAAAATAAAAATTAACTGTTTACAGCAAAAATACTGTTTTAATAGTTGTTAATTAAATTTAAAGAAAACTTGATAGATCTGTGCACTCCAGACAATTCGACAGTGCCTAATTTCACAGACATACACTCAAAAAACTTTGTCTACTGAAAAAGACAACTGAAAATTCAGTTAAAAAAAAAACGACAAATACATTTACCTTTAAAATAACTAAACATGTAGTTATTTTTAACTATTTAAAAATAACTATAAAGTGAAGTGAAAATTACAAACAATGACGTAAACATAACTCAACAATTTTTACTACAAAAATTTTTAAATTGATAAAAACTACTAATTTCCAACAGTTATTTTTCTCAGTATTTTAAATATTAAGAAAACTATCTAATTTTTGTTTACCAACTATTAATATAGTTATCAATAATATTTCTTTTTTTGGTAGCTGTTTATTATAAAACTAAAAATAAATGCTTTAAATAACTGTTACAACAGTACAGTACTTTTCTTTAGTTCTATTTTTAAATAACTGTTGCAATCAGTGTTGCCAAGTGTAGCGATTTTTCCCTTTTCGTAGTAATTTTTTCCAAAAAATTCATCTGTAGTGAAAAAAGGAGAGATTTTGTTTTTCAGTCAAATTGTAGGGATTTTTTTTTTTAAAAATTTTATTCTATTTATAATAAACAATGAAAAATATAGCCATTTATTTTTTTAGTGTAACAGAATAAAACCAACTAATCTGGTGGCACTGGAAGAATGAGAAATAAGTTTGAACATTTGGCACCATTGTTTGCATGTGGTCTTGGCTTTGCATAAATGAAAATGGTTTTGACATTTACGTTCGCACTGTTGACAACTCGTTCGAAATAGAGAAACCAAATTTTGTACTTCAAGTCATCGTTCGCATAGAAATTTAGCTAGAGAAACCCAAATCAATTTTCTTTCGCTTAGAAAGCGAAAGAAAGCATTCTTTCGAAATCAAGAAACAGGCCATAAGTGTTTATACGAGTATTTTTTAAAAATGGCATTTTTTATTTGTTTACCGTTTATTTTTAGTTTTTATGTTATTTTTTACTTTCTGTTATTTTAGTTTAATGAAAATCTATTGTACCTAAATGAATAACTGTACAAATTTATAATAAAAGTAAATATAATTTACTGCTAAAAACAAAATTTTTGTATGTATTAAAAAAATGTGTAGGGAAAAATGTAGGGAATAGTTTTTCTGTCTGTAGGGAAAAAAGGGATTTTTTTTTCATTAACGTAGGGATTTAAAAACAAATCTCCTGGCAACACTGGTTGCAATAGTTGTTTTGTATTAGTTCATAGAAAAATAACTGTAATTGCAGTTAAAAACAATAACAATTGTTTATTACACAAATAACTATAATGTAGTGAATGTTAAACTTTTTTTAAGCGCATTTATATTTTCCCCTCTGATCTTAATAAAATTCGGATATATAATAAGGGGAACATTTTTAGGGATTAAAAGGTGGTGTCAAAATTTGTATAGAAACATTAAAAAAATTTGTGAAATTTTGATTTTTTTTGACCATACATGAAAGTAAAGTACTCAAGAAAACAAACCAAATTTTATACTCATGTTGAAAATGTTTCTAACCAAGGATTGCCACATATTTAAAATATTTGAAATATGGTTGCAAAATGCTCTGTGGAAAAGTCGCCTAAAAAAAGAACGACTACAAATATTGAAAAAAAAACACGCGTGCCTGTGTCTCGATTTAATTTAAAAGGCATTATAATGTGTAAATTTCAACTCAAACCAAAAACAATTATCGTAGAGACATTTTTTAATTTTTATAATTTTTTTGGGAGTATTTTTTTTTAATTTTTGAGTTTATTTTCGTAATATTTTTATGCAAATCAAAAATTTAAAAACCCGTTCACGTTGAAAACTATAGAATTTATTCGTCTATAAAAAAAAGTATTTTTTTTCATTCTCACTTGTTTAATCAAGGCTGCACAATGGTACCCGATTTTGACTTTAACATTAAAGCGCTATAACTAAATGATTACCAGGGTTTCCGAATTATTAATAAAAATTATAAATTATAATTTTTAGAAAAAAAAAAATTAATAATTTTACCAAAATTAAGGTTTATTAACAGATAAAAAAGAAAGAGATAGAAAAAAATATAAAACTAAGAATATAACAAAGGAAAGTCAATACAACAAGTACATTAGGGCGTTTCAGCGTTTCAGCATTTCCACTTTTTTGTTTTTTTTTTTGCAACTTTTGAAGCGGAATATAAATGCTTATGGCCCGAACAATTTTTTAGAATTTTTTAAAATTTTTCGACAGGGGGTACAGGGACGCTGAAATGGATTATATGCAAAGAAACAAGGAAATGAAACAAATTTCTTTTATCTTGTACTTTGTTTTCACAAAATCAGATAAATCACTACGAGAGATAAATCACTAAAAGTTCTAGCCTACTAAAAAATATTACTCGGGGTTTAAATTACAAGTTTAAGGGTCAACCTTATAACGTTTAAAGAAAAAATTCAAAATTTTCCAAATACAACCCTCAATAACTTCAAAAATAGGCATCGTATTGGCGTGAAATTCATAAGAAAAATAATATTTGTTGGGCACGTCTTTAAAATATATTTATACAGGGTCCGCCATCTAACGTTTTTTTTCAACTAGTGCTTATTTCGTGAATGGTAACACTTAGCTCATGTCTGATTTGAAAGATAATTAGTTTTATCCTTCCGCTGAACGAATATGGTTGTGTATACGCTTGAACAACTTGCGTTTTCGCTTCGCTAAGTGGGCCTGCGATCGACTTACAGAAGATGCCGATTTTGCCAAAAAAATCTTCTTTTCAAATGAAGCTCATTTTGATCTTGGCGGGTATGTAAACAAGCTAAATTGTCGCATTTGGGGCACAGAAAACCTGCACGCATACATTGAAAAACCGATACACCCAAAACGAGTCACTGTTTGGTGCGGATTTTGGTCCAGAGGCATAATTGGGCCATTTTTCTTAAAAATTGGACCGATCGCATGGCCAGCCGAGGCAGCCATTTGAATGAAATTATTTTCCATTATTAACCGGAAGGATTGTACTTTCAAATAAAAAAAGAAATTTGAGAAAATATTCAGTAGTTTTTTTTTATAGCATTTTCAAAAAAAAAAAGTTATTTGGCGGACCCTTTACTTGTTGGCCAATTCTAATATGAACTGGGAGAAAAATTTGTATAAACTTTTAGAGCAAGATTGGTATCAAATAAAAGGTATCTTAAAGACCTATCTAACAAATTTTGAATTACGCCAATACGATGCCTATTTCTGATGTTTTTTTTTTTTTTTTTTTTTTTTTTCAAGGTCATCACAGTGAACCAAAAACTAATAACACTATTCGACAGCCAAAAAAACCTAGTTTTGAATTTTTTTTTTTTAATAAACCTATGTACATACCATAGAACGGTTTGAGTGCCTTATTTCATGCTTTTGAATGCAATCACAAAAAATGAGTACATTGTTGTCATCTCACATCATTTCAATAAAGCAACCATCGACACAATTGAGAAAAGTGATTGTAACGAAAACCATGCATTGCATTGCTTGTCTAGTGTTAACCTCACTTAACACTCACGAAAACAACGAATACACAACGATTGGTATGAACGGTCTCAATGTTAAATGAATAAAACGTTAACAAATTTTTTTGTGAAACATATTACTGTATTAAGAAAATTAAAAAATTTTATACATATTTCATGTTTAATAAAATTAAACAAAAATTTATACATATTTCATGTTTAATAAAACTAAAAAAAAAATTATTATTATTGCTACAGGTCAACGAATACTACGCGAATGTTGTGATTGTTTTCATGTTATTCATGTGTCATCATTTCATTTCATTGCTTGACATGTAACGGCAATATAAAAATGAATGTTAAAAAAGCATTCAACAAAAACAATAAATGGAATAAACAGCAACAGCTGTTGTTGTTGAATAAAAGCAATGCAAAAGCAATGAATGTATGAATGGACAACAAAAACGAATGGTCTCATTCTGTTATCTGGTACGTACGCTGATTCCAAATCTGGCAAAAAAGAATTTTTCTCATTTGCAGTTTTTGAAATATCGAATATTATATTTACATCATTCGCCCTATTGTTCCTATATTTTGTTTAATTTTTTGAAGGAATTTATTTTGAAAAATATAAATCTACACAAAATTATGTTTAATTTGAGTATAATCATGTCGATGTTTGTTGAACATTTTATTTTTTTAGTTGTATCCTTATACATTTTATACATGTTAAAAAAGTTTTAAATTTTATCATTGTGCATAAACTAGACATTCCAATAAAAACAAATTTGTATTAAATTGCAAATCCATGAAAAAATATCCTGAAATATTTGGAAAAAAACTTCAAATTTTAATTAATTTTCCACATTTCGTAAAAACCAAAATAAAAAAAAACATCATATAAAAATATATTATTAAAATTACTACTGAAGAAATTGCAATTTTTTCCAGAACCTGTCTTTGTAATATATATATAAAGACCTCGAGCCTAAATATTTTATTTCGGAAAAAAAAATATATATGTTTTCTAATAGATTTAAGTACGCAGATCTGGCAAAACTTTTTTTTCTACTTTGTAGTTTTTGAAATATCGCGGTTTGAATATATTTACATCAAATGCTTTTTTTATATACAATTTTGTTTCTTTTCTATATATTTCAGGATTATGATGTGTATGATAAAAGATCAAAAAATAAACTTTTGGTTTTAATTTTTAAAATTTAAAAGTAAAACATTTCAGGATGTTTTCAATGGATTTACAATTTAAAAACAAAAATTAGTTAGATGGAATGTTTAATTTACGCTTAGCAAACATAAAAATTATAAGGATAAATCTAAACATGCTAAATTTTCAACTTCCTTGTAATACCGGCAAGATATCCTGAAACAAACACCAACATGATTATACTCAAATGAAAGATAATTTTGTCTAGATTTATATGCTTAAAAAAATTTAATGGTTTTGCAGTATTATTTTGTAAAATTAGACAAAATATATGAAAAAGGGGTAAATAATGTAAATATACAAACTGCGATATTTCAAAAATTGCAAAAGAGAAAAAAATTTGATTTCGATTCAGCGTACCTAAATTTATTAAAAACTCAAAGAGATCATCTGCAAAAAAGTTAAATTTGTCGAGTAGTGTAATTTGTATCCGAAAGTTTCAAACTCAAACTCTTGAGTAGTGACTAAAGTTTTGAACAAATAAAGCACAAGACAAAAAAATTAACAAATTGTTTGTTTCAAAACCTCTTTTTTTGCACATTATCGATTTCAGCGACTCCGTACCAACCTTTAGAAAATATGAGAAAGTTCTCAAAAACCTTTTGGGCCCTAAGTATTCATATTCTGCTTGAAGAGTTGCAAAAATCCAAAAAGGTGGAAACAGGTAAATAATCTGGCTGTTATGTTTGCACAATTCAATTCTTAGAATTTAATTTTATGGGCATTTCGTTAAAACAAATTATGCAGAAATCTTTATCTATTGAAATTGAGAAGGATATTGGAGTGTTGTAATTTTAGGGGAATACATTTTAGGTATAAGGGATATGAGATATTAGGCCTGATTACGTGAAATGTTATATGCAGTCCTTTTTTTATTTTGGCATCCTTAATTGCTTTTTTACCAAATCACTCTTATCTGTTACTGTTTTTTGCTGTATTTTCGCGGCATGGGTCTTAAAGAATGCTTACGAAAAAGTTTTTACATTTTATATTCGTCATACACACAGAGAAAAATTTAGCTATTTGCCAACGGAAATTCGGTAACTTCGACTCAAATTCGGTTATAACTAATTTCAGACGGTTGGAACAACTTAACATTAGTTTTCACAACAAAGTTCGTTTAATTCAACTGAATTTTTGTTGCAATACCCAAAATATTCAAAAATCGAATGTAAATATCGTTATATTAACCAAATCTATAAGTTATTACCATTAATATACACTTTTTGGCACTTTATTTCTCTGTGTGTAACTTTATGAAATGAAAAGTTACAACAAGATTTTTACATTAAATTAAACACGAAAATCTTAAAATTTAAAACAATAGAAAATATTTGCGATTCGTTGGAAGATTTTGCGATTTTTCTCGTTTTTGTCGTAAGGACCGTTATTGGTTATGCACACTATATTTTTACCATTTTTCTTCAATATAAATCTGAAACTAATATTTCTTTTGACATATTTTGTTACTTTTAAAACCTTTTTATGGATTTCAATTATTTGAACTCAAAATTTTAGGTTCGTTGTAGTTCTGACAGGTTTTAGTGTTTACAACTCTGAACTTATTTCATATAATTTTCTAAAAACCTTTATACTTTTTATTGCAAATAACGATTTTAGGTTTAAGTTTTCCGGATTTAAATAAATAACTCTAACAGATTTATAATGAAACATAAAGGTCTTTGGGTTTTACTGTTTTATTTACTGATTTTTAGTAAAAATGTGTTAAAAAGATTCCCTTTATGCAAAAATGCAAAACTTTCCTTCATCTCGTTTCGAATTTCACATTATATTTGACACTTGCATTTTTGAGATTTTTATGCTTAATTTAACATATAAATCTTTTCCCTAGTTTTTCATATCGTAAATCTGTGATGGAAAAAGTTTTACAAAATGTAAACATTTTTTCGCAAGCATTCTTTAAATTAATTAAAAACTCACATTAACAAACTATTATACTAACACAACATAAATACGATCTAACATTGCTTAAATTACAATTAATACTTCCCTCAAAATACTATTAAAACTTCACCCCAAATTGAACATATTCATAGAAATTCGGCTAATTTAAAAAATTTGCATTTCTTTTGCGTATATTATTTTATCATTCCCAAAATGAGGAAATTAAATGTATTTTTCTATATTTACCAAATTACAAATGTTAACGAGAATATTTTTCATGGTGTGGAAGCGAGAAAGCGTTAAAGTCTGAATTTTGTAAAATTAAAAAATAAATATTTTGAAATGAACAAAATTTTCAAGAATCTTAGAAACACAGTCAGCATACGACTAGAAACTACACAAAGTACCTGTTGATTGAAGCTTAAACTTTTAAGCTTAATGGTCCAAGGACATACAGGATTACAATAGCATGCCTGTAAAGGACATCGTCTTAAATTTAAAACTTATGGATGGATTTTTATGAAATTCGGCAGAAAGATTATATTTAGTAGTATTGGCAAAGCATTTAAGCTTAATAAATATAAGTTAAAGTTAAGGTCTGTTTTCGCTCCATTTCTGGTTTTTCGAAAAACGGAAGTCAACATATCTTCTTAAGTAAAACCACAAAAAGGATAATTTTTTGACAGTAGTTATATCTTAGTAAGAATAATTTATGCCTAAACTGATTCATTTTTATGGATTAGTTTTTGAGATTCGCTCTAAACCTATTTTGGCCAATATCGCTTAAAATAGGCAAAGAACATTTTGTAGAATAACATATTGTTCATTTTTTGTGCCGAATAAGTGGTATAAATTTCATTGTAAAAAAGCTTACGAGGGTTTGAGGGTTAAACATGTTAATGAAAATGACTATAACTTCCATCCCCAAAAAATTTTAATGGATCCGCGCCTTTACATCATCTATACCAAGTTTGGTTGAAATGAGAAGCGGTGAAATAAATCGAGTGGTTGATTTTATGTATTTTCAGTCACCTCTTTAATGGTTTTACCACAATTTTTCAAAAGTTGAAAATTTGTTTCCCCATTGCTTATCCCACAGTGCTTATTGAACAGACGGAGCCTTTGTCTAATGATGTTCTCATTTTGGGATTTGGAAAGCACTTGTTGCCAGCACTTTTGTTAAACTTTTGTTAAAGAGCCTTGCCAGCGGTAGTCCATTTTTCTTTTTCTGACTGAAATGTCACTTTAAAAGTATATAACAAAGATTATCAGTGGGTTTATATCGACCTCAGTTTTTCTCAATCTGCCCTCTTTTTATTTGTTCGTAAACTCACACCGAGAAAATTAAAACATGTTGCAGAAATTTAAGAGTTTAAATTAAATTTTATCATGTTTTTGAATAACAATTTAATAAAGTGTTTATTTATTTAAAATTTTCTTAACGATAAAATAAGCAAAGACAAAATTAAAATATATTAAATTTTAATCGATAATAACCAAATATTAAGTTTGTTCGCTTACGACAAAAATTTGTACAAATTTTTAAAAGTTTTTACTGGAAGGTGTTCGTTTACACAAATAATCAGCAAAAAATAGTAAGAAGAGAGAGTAAAGTGACAGGTTGTTGACAAAAAACTATAAAGTTTTTACTGGATAAAGTTTTGCCAGTAAGAATTTGTAATAAGAATAAAGCATATGATTGAAAAAATATGCTTGTATTTTTAGTAAACAATTAATTAATTGGAACAAAAACAAATATTAAATTTTAATTGTTTATGGATTTAAAGTGCAAAATATTAAAGAATTAACTATGGAAGAAATGAAAAAACATTCAGAATTATTTCTGGTTGACAATTTCAATTAACTTTTATCTTTTCCATAACGACCAGTTGATTTGGTACTTGATGCATTGCATTTTAATAATTATGAATTCGTAGCAATTGTATTAAATGAACTTTTGAGGAAGCTTTTAGACTTGTTTAGTTTGTACATGACTTTTAATTTTGTTTCTAGTTAAAGAGCATACGAAAATACATGAATACTTGATTTTTGATATTCGGTACCCTGAATAATGTGCAGTAAGAAGTATTCATATATTCATTAGCTTTACATCTCTAATATAATAATGTAAATAAAAGAAATTAACACAGATATTAGAAAACTGATAAAATGTTACTATAATAATTGTAACTGACTACTTTAATTTGTTTCAGGCTGAAAATAATTATTTTTATTTTTTGCCGCACTTTTAATTCTGCTTTTCAATTCAATTTCAATTTTATTTATTCATAATCTATAAGCCCATTAGGCCAAAACGATTACATAGTTGTTCAAATGGCTTTTGTTCTTTTAAATGTTTTTATTACTAAATGAATGCTTTTTGTTTGTTTACTTAATTTAATCATATGTTTTTGTTTTCTTCTGTATTTTACTGGCAAAAATTTGTTCAGTAAAAATTTGCAGGCTTTTTGCTGACAACTATCACTTTACGCTCTTAGTAGATGCTCCCTTTTGCAAATTGATGTGTATGCGAACGCATTTCAGTAAAATCCAGTACAAATTTGTGCAAATTTCGGGGTAAACGAATGCACCTATTAACAACATAAAAGTGAGTGTTGAAGCAACTTTTTTTTATCAACATGTTGCAGTTATTTTTTTAGTGTAAACAAATGTTTTCATATGCTTTTCCGAGTTCGGTATTTTGTTTTGTAGTTTCTCTATTTGTATATACTCCTTGAGAGTATGTATATACAAATATAGAAGCTACCGTACGCAGAGTTTTGTATGCTTACCAACTGAATTCGGGCGAGGTAATGAAAACATTTTTTACACTAAAAAATTATTGCATGCAACATGTTGATAAAAAAATAGTTTCTTAAAACACTGGCTTTTATTTAGCTTATATTTTGTTATTTTATTTTCTATAAAAATTTAATATTTTTTTGATTTTATCTTGCTCATTTGGTCGTTAAAATTGGAAATAAATAATAATTATATTAAAAATTATATTTTATGAGGTGGAGAGATCCACTGCCGCCATGCAGTGTAATTTTTTGAACTCAGTTCTTAACTTTTAAAAGTCAGATTTGGTTGATCAAATGTTTCCATATATGATGAAATCAGTACTAATGGTAATCCTGAAACTAGGGTTTTATAATTTCATGGATTGCAGAACTTTCAGGAAACGCGAATTTTTTTAACATTCCCGGAAATTCCCGGGATTTAAAAAATAAATATTTATTAAGGTTTTGATAATGAAATCTTTGTTTTCTTAGGAAAAAGTAATATACAGTGTTGGAAAATATAATATAAACGACATTGCAACATTTTTCTTAAGAGTAACGGTAAACGTTTATAGACTGATATCGGAACTTTGTTTTTGCACTTCTTTCTCCATAAGTATTACTTTTATAGCTCGTTGATCGCGTAAAGACGGTTCTGTGGTTGAAAAAAAAAAAAAAAATAGAAACTCAATACATATTGTTAGAAACTTTTAAATTTGATATAATTTTAGTAGTTAATTCAGGCAAGTTTCAACAAATAAAATAAATTCAATAATAAATTATCGCAATATGTGAATTTACATAATTACCCTCATTCTAGTTGTCGACGTCGACACAAAACGACGTTGTCTTGTGTCATCTTTTTAAAATTGGTATTCCAGTTGTCGTTATCGACTTGTATCGATTACTATTGACTAATATTTGGTATTCTCTAAGAAAACTTAACGATGTTTTTTATTGAGACGACTTTGATTCTGTCGTCGTCATTTTTGCTAACGACATTTTGAAGTAAAGTGTAACAAAAAAATAATATATAGAAATAAATGGAAAAAAT
The DNA here is from genome assembly GCA_021234595.1 of Delia radicum. NCBI lineage: Eukaryota > Metazoa > Arthropoda > Insecta > Diptera > Anthomyiidae > Delia > Delia radicum. The sequence continues at coordinate 18,914,344 of CM037853.1, read as the reverse complement.
TAAAATAATGAAGGTGAAACAGTTGGAAAACTTGTGGAAGAGTTGCAGAAAAATACATCACTTGCTCGAGGATTTCGCAGGGACACTGTTCCGAGTAATTTTAAACAACAAAAGTCCTCAATTCTCTTGGCCCACCAAGAAGATTTGGAGATGGGTGGCAGAAGGTAAGGACATCATAAACGTAAATAGGCATTATAATATATATATATATCACATCAAATTTATTAACAGGTTTGGCGAGACTTTAAATTTAAAGTGAAAAAGAAAATCGTAGCCAACAAAGCCGAGTGTAATGCTACTGGTGGCGGAAGATTTAAGCAGTTTACACTTAACCCGCTGGAGGAAGCTGTGGCGAATCTGATCTAACTCTAACAAAATATTTTAAAGGCAACAGTCTTTGATTTTGCTACTCACTTTTTATGTGGTAAGTTGAAGATGTCGGACTTCTGTCGGAATAGTCTTCTTTGCAATATTAGATTTTGTTTACGAGTATTTTCTTCTTCACTCGAATCAGAATCAGAAATAAAAAACATTTTCCCACAAAAATAACAAGTAAAATAAATCAGCTGACTCAAATATTAGAGATGTGCTTTTGTTTTTTTTTTTAAATTACCGATAAACAGTCGACGTCGTTACAAAACTCTTAGAGAATACCACATTGGTGTCAAATTGATGTCGACGTCGAAAGAAAGTGATGTTGACTCAAAAACGTCGACAACTAGAATAAGGGTGAATAATTTTGTGTTTCAACAGAATGGGTCGTAGTGTACATTGTACTGTTACGGAGAGGACAACGATGGGAAAGTTGAGGGCAGAAGGAAATTCCATGTCCAAAATTGCTGAAATAATGGAGTGCTCTAGAAAAAAAGTTTTCTCGGCTTTGAACTTTGTTCCAAAAAAGAAAACAAGAGGCAGAAAGCTTGTAATAAGCGATAGGTGGGACAAAAGTCTTATATGACTCGCTAAAAAAACCGTTTTTCTCATCGACGAAGCTAAAAAATGAGATGGAAGCACCAGTGGCTAGCAGATCAGTGCGAAATAGGCTTTTGGAGCAAGGATTGGTAGCACGCACTGCAAGAAAATTACCCTTACTGAGCAAAAACAATATCAAAAAACGACTGGAATGTGGTCATAAGCATTTATTACGTGAAAACTGGCCAAACGTGCTGTGGTCAGATGAAACAAAGACAAATTTGTTTGAATATGATGGGAAACATCATATAAGACGCCCAGACAATACGGCATATGATCCAAAATACACCAAGAAGACAGCGAAACACGGCGGTGGATCCATCATGATATGGAGGTGTTTCTCCACCTCTGCTGGTGGTCCAATATATTGCATTAAGAATAAAATGTGCTCCCGGACTATGTAAATATATTGCAAAGCATAATGCTTCCATTTGCTGAGGAAGAGATGCCCTTGAGATGGGAGTTTCAGCAGGACAATGATCCGAAGCACTCATCGAAATTGGCAAAAGATTGGTTTGCATTCAACAAGGTACCTCTTATGGAATGGCCTTCGCAGTCACCGGATCTTAACCCTATATAACACCTTTGGGGATTGCTGAAAAAGAAAATAAGAGGCTTCAATTCGAAAAATAATGACGAATTGTGTGAAAAAATCAAGGAAGAGGGATTCTCCATTGGTATTTGGAAAAAATTCGTAGTTTCCATGAGCCGCAGATGCAATGCAGTTGTGAAAAACTGGAGCAACTAAATATTAAAATAAAATAATTTGTAAACAAAAATCAAAAAGTTGTACCTCCAAAAATTTAATACTTTAACGCATTTCTATTATTTTTTCCGGTAAAAATAATGACTTTTTTCCATTCTTAGTAATATAATGTATTATAATATAAGTGAAGATGATAATAATTATTTTTTTTTAATGTTGTAAGTCTTAAAAACAAAACTGCATATAATTTTTTTTTTAACAAAACTAAGATTTGACTAATAAACTTGAAAAATTAAAAAAGAAGCTCTCGTTTCTATTATTTTTTCCAACACTGTACATTAGGGTGGGGGCGATTTGAACATCTTAATGGGCGTTTCGCATTTCTGATTCTTGGGATTGTACTGAGCAATGAAAAAAAAGTCAAAATCTGGAAGCTCGATTTTCACCGTAGACGTATGGTCTAGTGGACTTTTTTGCTCAGTACAATCCCAAGAATCAGAAACTCGAAGCGCCCATTAAGATTTTTTTCCTTCCATACTAATCGCCCCACCCTACTGTACATATAATTAAATTTAACAATCTCTGTTAATTCAGGAATATTTTTAAACATTTCTTTTACTAAAAACAACTCTAAGTCCTGGTAACTTATCTCAATATAACCAAAAGATTAGGGCTTAACCATAGTTATGAATGGGAAATTTAAATGGTTATTTTTATGGTCAAAGTAAAACTCTGGTTATTTTTAGGAAAGTTATTCGGCCTTAATATTATATTTTTCAAAACTTTCCTTAAGCCATTCTGAGAGATAGATATTCATTAGACACAAATTTCAAATGCCTAATAAGTGATTATTTTCATTATATCCCATTATGAGAGATATATAAATTTTCTGAGACTTTTTTTTCTTGATTTTTTACTTTTTTTTTAATAATAGTTTAAAATTTAAATTCCGAACAAGTTTTGATTGATTATAGAATTCAAATAAAATTTGATGTTCATGATTATTTTAATTTCTTTTTTTGGCTTTTTTACGAAATTTTAGTATAGCAAACATGGAAATCGCTAATTTTTGGGAATGGTTAAGTGAAAAAAAATCGACATTATTCCCGGGAATTTTATCCTTTTCAAACCCTACCTGGAACCAAAAAATTAAATTTAATAAAATTATGTCTACTTTTGGTATTTCTTTGCTATTTTATTAACACACATCCTAGACTCAAAGAATTCCTAGCTTAATTCCAAAATTTTGAATTTTGTTTTTTCGCGTAATATTTATTTGAAATCGCACAAACAAAAAACGTATATATAGTATTTAAAAAAAAATTGTTGGCATACAAATTAAAATTTTTTAATTTAAGATTAAATTTAATATTTTTAAAATACAACTAAAGACAAATTAAAAAAAAAAAATGTAATAACAACAATTTGTAAATTAAAAATCTCGTTTTAATGAAAATAAAAAAAATTCAAGAATTTTTAGATCTCACTTAAGTAAATTGCTAACTATAAATAATTAATACATGCAATAAAATTATATTAAACAAATTTTAGTAAAAACTATATAATAAAATAAGTAAACAAATTAAGAATTCCTGAATTTTTATTTTACATAATCAAAGTTATAGTAATTAATAATTTTTACCAATTAGCGGTGGTCACAATTCACTTCATCACATTCAATCATTTTCAAGGATTTTACAGTTTTACTATTTTTACTAAAAAAAAATTGTTACTGCAAACTCACCATTTTATATTCACCACACCCGTTTTTGTTTTTTAGTTTTTTTTTTTTATTTTTAAACCTTAAATCCTATGTGTGGAGGAGGAGGTGAAGAGGATGATGTAGGTGATTTAACCAAGCAAGCTTGGGATGTATTAGCTAATGCGGCATCGTCTAAGCTATCTAAATCGAGAGCAGTATCAATCATAGTAGTATCATGTAAAATACGTAAACGATTTGAGGATAAATCATTAGCATTTGCCGTAGAAGCCGAAGACATTTGTAACTTAATATTATCTGTGGTGGAAGTAGTATGAGATATATTATTAACATGATGTTTGTTGGATTGTTTTCTATGTAAAACATCGGGGACATTGCTACATTTATATGCTAAATTATTATTATATTTACGTTTATCGGTATTTTTTGGTTGGTGTTGATGTTGAGCTACAAAAGAAGCCGAAACTGGATCATCTAAATCTAAATCATCACATAATAAAGTTGAAGGCAAGTCTAAGGGATTATTTGTCGTTGATGCTGATGAACTGTGATGAGTTGAAGTTGATTTTGCTGCCGATGCTGATAATTTTGTAGAATTATGCGATTGTTGCTGCTGCGTATGAAGATGTTGTTGCTGCTGTCTTTCATCTATTAAATTGGAATAAACATGCAATTGTGTATCTTGTTCCTTAATAGCAACATTACCAGATGTTCCAGCAACATTTGGTATGTTGCTATACATATTTTCTGTTTGTGATATAGATTTGGGTAGATTTTCCGTTATTGCAGTACCCATCATAGCGGCAGCCAATAAATTGGAACCACTGGCCGACAAAGGCAGTGGCATATCCGTTAAGGGCGAAGTAGCGGGTGTTGTTGCATTCGATATAGAGCCATCAAAATCACCATTAAATAAATTATTATAACTATCGGATAAATTATGACGTTCTCTGGCCTTATTTGTTGCAGCTATGGCAGCTACAGCTGCTACAACTTCTGTAGTACCCACTACCACAACATCATCATCATCTAAAGTTTCATTGCTAATAGCCAAAATATTTGTATTACCTAATTCTACATTATCTAATTCATCACCAGAGCTACCACCATCACCCAATCTATGTTTATGATGTCTAAAACGTTTAGATTGCTGCAGACCCCCACCACCCGGTTGGGTATGATGATGAGCCGGTAGATCCATTTGTGATAGAGGTATTTCATTATCTACCAAATGGGCTAAACTATTGGAATTACCTAAAAGAGAGAACAAACCAAAAAAAAAAAACGAGAAGAAAAGATAACACATCTAGAATTAGTTAATTTTGTATAAAATTTGTAAAAAAATATTAATTATTTAAAAAAATATATTTTGAAAAAAATATAGCATTCCAATTATTTTGTGTTTAAAAATAAATTATACAAAAATATAAATCTTAAGAATTACATAAAAAAAAAAATTACAACAAGCTGTAATAAAATTAATTAATAAAAAAACAACTTAAAATTGAATTAAAACATAAATTTAAATATACAAAAAAGCTGCAACTTAATTAAAATTATTTTACATGATACAAATTTGTTTAAAACTACTTTCACACTGATCCCTGAACCACTCAACAAAATAAGTATTTTCGTTTTTTTTCCTCAGTTTTCGACTGTGTCAAATTGCATAAAAGTTTTAAATCTAAAAATTGAAAAATAACGAAACACATATTTTGGGGTTCAATATGAACGTAGTATATATAATAGGGCGGGTCGATTTAAAAATCGCTCAACGTACAAGGAAAATCGTATTCTAGGGATCAAAATAAGAAACTTTGACAAATGAACCATACCTCTAAAACGAATTTTGATGTCCCGACTTTTGACCCGTAGGGTCAAATTTAAAAAAAATCCCACTTTGATATTTCAGAAAGTAGGAGGAATCTCTCCAAGATTATGGGAGCTACTTCTTCTCCGGGAGACGCGCTAGCAGATTAATGCACAAATCATCATTCTAGGTGCCCGTTAAGGTGTTAAAATTGAAGTTGAAAGAGGGCCTTTTTAGCCGTGTTTTTATAGCAAAATGGACAAATCCCGGGATTGAGATATTTCAGAAAGTAGGAGGAGTCTTTCCAAGATTAGGGTCTCTATTTCTTCTCCGGAAGACGCTCTAGCAGATGAATTCGATTGGGTTGGACTCGACTAAAGCACTCTAAATGGGTCAAAGTGGGATTTTTCAAAATTTGACCCTACGGGTCAAAAGTCGGGACATCAGAATTCGTTTTAGAGGTATGGTTCCTTCGGCAAAGTTTCTTATTTTGTTCCCTAGAATACGATTTTCCTTGTACGTTGGGCGATTTTTTTGCCTCCCTACAAATCGACCCGCCCTAATATATAATATACACAACTCAAATAAATAATTATTATACAAAATTTTTAAAATATTTACATAAATAAAATTTTGAAATTGAAATTATAGTTTTGAAAAAAAAATACATCATTGTCTACTTGCAAAAATTTACATCCTCATTCAAAAACTTTGAGAACGTTCTTCAATTCCAAGTAAGGGTTCAACTAATTCAGGGGCTTAAATTAAATAAATAAAATAAACCAGAAAAAAACAAACACAAATATTAAAGTTTATAGAAGAACAGTTTAGTTAAATAGCCAAAGAATATTTTAATGGATATCTGAGAAATATGTTTAATCAGTATTGAGTATAAACAAATTAATTTAGAAATAATTTTTAATTCAAATTTTCATAGAAATTTTGCGAATTAGTTTTAAAATCTTTATGAATTTTAAAAAAATATATATATATTAAAATATTAAATGTTTCATAAACATTTTTAATACAAATTAGACGTAAACTCTTGTTTATAAAAACAACAAATGGTTTGCTGGCCACCGCAACGTATACGCAATATTTTTTAGACATTTTGTATTAAATATAACTCATACGTCTGTGGTACAAGAAAGAGAGAGAGAGAGATTACACACAGTAATGACAACTTGGTGCTTTTGGCACCAAAGTTTTACTCATGTTGACAAAACATAAAAAAGCACTTAATTGGTGAGTTTGGTGCTTTTTAACCAATTTCGTTTTAAAGACAATTTTTTTTTTGAGTTTGAATTTTTAACGTCTTTTTCAGACAATTGCAATTAATACTATAATTAATATGCAATTTTATTTAATTGTAATTGTAAAAGGCGTGGTAGAGAAGAATGAGTGTATTTTCTAAAAATCATAACTACATTGTAAATTTTCAATTTTCTGAATCAGACTGCGCAGTTTCTGGTATTGAACCTTCGTCAGTGACCCTGTTCTTTTTTGAATAATGTAATATTTGTTATGGTTTTATTTGTTCGATTGCGTCTATATGAAATTTTCTGTGCAATCACTAACCGTGGTATAGATAAACTGATTTCTAATGCCACATGAACTCGCACTACACGTTAGACAGAGCGCTTTAGCCCACTGATCTATCGTCAGGTCGTGTTTTGTTGTGATTAAAACTAGTTTTATTCACTACACGGTGTTTTTGTTCTTGCATACATAATCTCAGAAGTAAAACTCCAACAACACAACAGTTCTATTTTTAGAAACTTACCTCACTCTAATGTCCACTATTTTTCCATATGTTGAAGTGATGCGCAGCCTGATTCAGAAAATTGAAAATTTACAATGTAGTTATGATTTTCAGAAAATACACTCATTCTTCTCTACCACCCTTTCACATTTTTTTTGTTCCAAATTAAAAAAAAAAACAAATTTTTTACAGTCTTAAGGAAATTATCATCAAATTTCACAATTTCGCTACATTTGCATGGCCTTGTCTGTTAAATTGATTCGCAACATTTATTTTTTTACATGGAGTTTGGCAGATATTTTCGCATAAGTACGAACAAAATACTGTTCTAAACACCGAAATTATCGGAAATGTGGTTTCTTTATTGCAGCACGAAATCCAATTACTATAAAACCGCTCTTTCAATTGACTATCGATTATGCCTCAAACACCGTTATCCATACAATACCGTTATCGATATAACGGAAATATCGATATCCTTAATATACCGTTACCGAAATAACTAAAATATTTATCGCTAAAATAACGCTACCGAAATAATTGAAATAGCGTTATCGCTATAATAATACTAATGAAATAATTAAAATAGCGTTATTCTTAAAATACCGTTACCGAACTAATTTACAATAGCGGTACCTTTAAAATTATCAATACCTTTATTATTTTTTTGAATCGAAGTTGAGGTCAGAAAAAAATTGCTGTCGAAAGATACATTTTCTCAAAGTTTTACCATAAACTAAGCAGCCATTAGAATTCGAACATGATAGGGTTAAAAATATTGGTGTGTACTGATATTATCGTTGTCCTTCAAATAACGATACCGAAATAAATAAAAAAACGTTCCCCTAAAATAGCATTAGCGAAATAACTGAAAAACGGTATCCTAAAAATACCGACATACCGAAATAATTTAAATACCGTTACCGAATTAACTTAAATACCATTATCGCAAAAAACCGTTACTGAAATAACTGAAATATCGTTACCTCTAAACACGTTACCAAAATAACTGAAATATCGTTACCTCTAAACTACCGAACATTATAAACATGAACATACCGAACTAAATGCAAAAAGCGTTCCCCTTACCGATACCCGCATCGGATCGGTTACCATCCATGATATTTATCGAATTTTAAATCAAATGTATACATATTTCTAGCTTAAAAATATTGGTGTGTACTGAAATTATCGTTATCCTTAAAATAACGATACCAAAATAAATAAAAAAACGTTCTCCTAAAATAGCATTACCGAAATAACTGAAAAACCGTTATCCTAAAAATACCGACATATCAAAATAATTAAAATACCGTTACCGAAAAAAACTTAAATACCATTATCGCAAAAAACCGTTACCGAAATAACTGAAATATCGTTACCTCTAAACTACCGTTACCGAAATAAATGCAAAAAGCGTTCCCCTTACCAATACCCGCATCGGATCGGTTACCATCCATGCTATTTCTCGAATTTTAAATCAAATGTTTACATATTTCTAAAATTAGGAAAGAGTTCCAAATTTTATGATTATTCGGTTTTTTTACACTTTTATTACTTTTAACAACACGAAAACAATTTCGACTTTTCGAATTTACGGACAAATGACAAATTCCTATTTATTTTTAAATATGCAGTTACATTGAAAGTGCTTGCTATTAATATTAAAATTTAGTTGTTCTATAATAACAATTGAAAAAAAAAATGTTGAATTAGATTCATACACAAAGGTTGAAATTATTCGTTACATATACATATGTAACACCAGGCAGTAAAGGGTTAAGTTTTAAAAAGAAATATTTGTTCTGAGGGTAAACACGCAAATTTTTGCATATATTAATTTGTTTTAGTTCCTATTTAATCATCCGTATCATACGTAAATTTTTTCCATTATATGGGTGGTGGGCGTGGCAGTTTTCTAATTCCGAATATTTATTGTCTTGTTCCCAATAACATCTTCTACCAAATTTCATAGGCCTAGCTTTATTAGTTTCTAAGATATAGAATTTTGTCTCCCTAAAATGGTGATATCTTACACTGTGCGCTGCGGCGGTCGACTTGCAAGCAATTTTTTCCGTGGTAAAATCGACGGATAAACTGTTATACATTTAAAGTCATATCGGGGATAAAAATGTTGCTCATAATTTGAATTACTCAGTAGTTTTTTAGCATTTCGTCTTAAGGGATGATACACAGATCTTAAAAAAGATAATTCTTTTTCAAATCAATCCGCGTAAAATTGTCAATTACTTTTATCAATCAGTGAATTTATTCATTTATATTATATGATATAATTCAATTTATATTTATTAAATTTTGTTTCAAACGAATTATTTTCTTTGCAACATAGTTTCAGAATCAATATCTTGATTTGAGTTGCAAAGTATATATTTTTGATTTCAAATTTTCGAATTAAAATATATTTTTTCGCGAGTTTAAATTACATGTTTTTATTTCTTCTTATTTTAAACGAGCTTAAGATCTTTTATTTATAAATTATAATTATTTATTTCCAATATTTCGTCACCACATTGGGTGACTTCTTTAGAGAACAATTATTATAATTTGATTGATAAAATTTTGGTTTAAATAATTAAAACCTTATATACATATAACAAGTTTAAAAAAAAAATGTATATGTATATAAGTTTTTAATTATTAAAACAAAAATGTTATCAATCAAATTATAATAATTGTTCCCTGAAGAAGTCACAAAATGTGGAGACGAAATATTGGAAATAAATAATTATAGTTAATAAATAAATGTTAAGATCCTCGTTTAAAATAAGAGGCATTAAATAAAAGATCATCAAAGAAAACTTAAAATAATCCATCAATATAAATATGTTTGAGTATATATTTATAAAAAATTATATATTTTGAATGTTTTATTTAAGTATCTATGTAAAAAAAATCATTTTTTGTGTCTACTCAATACTGATTATGAACAAGTTGAAAAATGTAATTATAATGATTTCAGATTTGAAATGTAATTATGTTTGAAATGTTTTGAATAAATACAATGTGATAGAATGTAACGCGAAAGGTAAGTGGTGGCGGCTTTAGAATTTAAATTATTTTTTTGTTAAAACTCATAAAAAACAATGCTAAACTAAGATTTAAACAAATATAGAATTACTTAAAAATACAAAGCATTTGCTTAAATAAAGTGAAATAAAAAATTAACAAAATCGCCAACATTATTTTTTGGTTTAAACTTTACAAAAACGCAAACAAAGTATAAAATCGTGATTAAGAATTTTTAAAGAAACATTTACAAAAATTAACAAAAAAAAAAGTATCTTTTTATATTTTTAAATATACAAAAATTTCGATATTGGTATTTTTTTTTTTTTTTAACATTAAACTGTAAAACAGTTTGATATTTATTTTAACTCACCGTTATAAAATGCTCAAAAATAATGTTTTTATTTTTTTTTTTGTTTAAAACCGCTCAAAAAAATCACATTATTATTTTGTTAACGAAGCATAAAGAGTTAAAGAAAATTTGAAAATATATATTTTTTGTTTGTTTAGAAAATTTATGTGGTAAAAATAAATAAGTAAGATATATGTGGAAGTCGGTAAAGGACCGACCTTGAGAAATTATACTCTACACCATGTTTAGGAGAGATAACATGAAAATGTATGGTTTTTATTAATTTTTTTTTGTTGAAATAGTTGCAATTGTTGGAAATTTAGTTAAAATTGTTTATTAGCCTTAAATATTTAACGATTAACAACTTGACGCCCATTTTCGAGCCCTCCAACATTACAAAAAAAAAGTGATTCTGAAGTTATTTCCAATGTAGAACAAATTAAAATTTAAATCTTTTTTATTAGCCCATTAGTTTTCCAGTATTTAATCATTAACAACATGGCGCCCAACGTTGGGCTGTACAATAGACTCGATCGTTTTCTAATAAAGCGCTTTGCCGGAGTTATGAAAAACGAAAAACAAATCAATTATAGAATAGATTGTGCCTTAAATAAGGATTTGTCTATTTTCTTTAATTACATCCCAGTTTTATAGCGAATAGTACCAAATGGAAAAAATCGAATTTTGGCGGAAAATGCCCCATTTCTAAAAAAAGTGTATTTTCATAAGAAATTCCCAATTTTGAAAAATTTATATTTTTATTTCATTTATTCATCTTACTCAATTTAATCAGATAAAGGGTCCGCCAAATAACTTTTTTTTTTGAACTCCTGAACCAATTGGACTTTGTATGGCGTCATACCAAGGTCTTTATGCAAAATTCGTCTCAATGATGTCTCCGAAATGTTCAATTGTTGAGAACGACGGTGAATTAATGTTGATGGCGCTTCACGCACACTTTCTGTCACAGCAGCAATATTCTCGGGTGTACGCACTGTTTTTGGCTTTTCACGCTTTGGTTTATCGATGAGGATGCCAGTTTCTTTCACTTTTTTCACAAGATAACGAACATACGGACCATATTCGTTCAGCGGAAGGATAAAACTAATTATCTGTCAAATCAGACATGAGCTAAGTGTTACCATTCACGAAATAAGCACTAGTTGAAAAAAAAAAACGTTAGATGGCGGACCCTTTATTTCTGGCTTAGTCTGATAACATTAACCGATTTTAGCCTGGAATTTAAAATGAAATACGACTTTGCAAAAACGTGTTTTTCTTTCAAATTAATTTTGAAGATTTTTAAAATGCCGAAGTTTGAGTTGTCCGTTGGTATTAAAGAAAAAAAAAATAAATTGATAAAATTATAATTCGTGCTTGTATTTCCTAGACATTTTGTCAAAAATATAACAAAATTTAATCAATAAAAATTATAACAGATTTTGTTTTGTTTTATATTTTTCAATGATTTTTAAAAATGCTGCCATCAAAAAAAGTAAAAAAATGTATTTTTTTCAAATAATTATTTGGCAACTCTAAATAACAATTTTGTAAAATTTTTTTTCTTTTTCGGCTTGTCTTTTTGTATCGGTTTGCTTCATCATATTAGTATTTCGCGAAAAATTGACTAAAGTTAGAAGTACCTGGGCAAAATCAGATCTAATTATATCTCAAAATTCTAAACAAATCTAGCCAGGTCTGCAGCACCTAAATCAGGTAAAATTTGACTTGCTTTTGAAAACAGCTCAAATTGCTTAGATATGTAAGATCTGGACAAGTAGACTGCGAAATAAAGAATATATTTTTAGATATGAACAGGAGATATGCTCCTATTCTATTTTTGCAGATCACTTTAGATATAAACAGATCTGGCCATAAAGTGTGTTAGATATGCCATATCTTATCGTATATGATTACATATGGCACCAAATCTAATTAGATTTAATCATATGTAATTAGATTAAAACAGATCTGATCTGATCTAATCTTTTTCTTTTTTTTAGTATTAAAAATAATAATTGTTGTCCTTTTTTTCTCTAGAGTGTTGCCAATCCATCATAATATGAGATTAAAATAACGCAAGTCGCTCACTAAACAACTTTTTGAATAAGGTAAAACAAATAAATTTATTTCTACTTTTTTCAATCAAAACATTAACCTCCGTACACATAAAAATATTAAGCAGAATTTCAAATACATTTTAGTTAAGACACACATTTTAGCCTAAAAACTGTATATTCATAAACGAATATTAACTTTTACACAAGGCTTAAAAGATTTATTTAAAGCTAATATTCGTTTATGAATAGAGTTTTAAGTTTTAAAATATATTTTAACTAAAATGTATTTGAAATCTGAATTAAAAATTTTTATGAATACGGGCGGAAATTAATAACAAATTTAAGACCCTAGTTCAAATAATCAGGTTAAATAATAATAAAAGTGTTTAATTGATTTAGTTTCAATTAAAATTTTAATCATATCTATTAAAAATTTAATTGCATATTGTTTTAAATTTTAAACATACTTTTAGTAGATACTATTAAAACTTTAATTAAAAATGGAAAAAAGCCGACAGAATTTAGAAAAAAATCATCAAAATTGAAAAAAAAATCTTCAAAAATTAGTAAAAAAATTCTAAAATTTGGAAAATTTTAAATCGTAAAATTGATTTGTGGTTTTTTGATTTTTTTTAAAATGGTAAAGATTATTTAAATTTAATACATTTTTTTTTAAATTTTGGCATTTTTTGTTTTTTTTTTTTTTGAATTCAGCGATTTTTTTAAATTTCGTGTTTTTTTAAATTTTGCATTTTGTTTAACATGTTGTTTTCTAGGTTATAAAACCTGGAAATGTTGTGTACAATTTTTTTCATATTTTTCCAATTTTTTTGTTTTGTTTCGGCGATTTTCTAATTTTAGAACTTTTTTTAATTTAAGAGTCGCTAGAATTACAAAAACGATAAAATTGGAAAAAACTCCAAAATTGAAAAACTCGTAAAAATTTGAAACGAGGCAAAACTGAAAAAAATTTTAACATTGAAAAAAAAAATATGAAAAAATTAAAAAAATCTTCAACATTGAAAAATTGCTAATATTGGAAAATACCGCCAAAGTTTAAAAAAATATCGTAAAAGTTCAATAAATCATCAGAATTGGCGTTTTTTAAAATTTTTGAACATTTTTTCAAAAAGCATTTTTTTTTTAATTTTGACAATTTTTTTTTTAAATATTAACATTTTTGGTCTTCAAAGTTTAGTAACGTCATGCTGCTTGTTAGGAAAAGACCCTAACCACGTGCTTGATTACCAAGAAGACAAGAATGGAGCAAAATTAATGATTATTAGGTTTTTTTGTTAAAGCTCATCCTATTCTGGAGGTTTTAGCTGTTCTAAAACTTTGGGTTCTGATGAGATCTTTAAATAAATAAATAAATATAAGGAGGTTGGAAGCTCGTTAAAAATTAAAAATAGTAATTCTTTATTTTTAAATTTTAACGATTTTTTAAAATTTAGCGATTTTTAAAAATTTTGTAATTTCCCTGCGGGAAATGAAGGGTCGATCTATCCAACGTGGTGATTCTGTGATATATGATTTGGGAGCACGTCACGAAACTGGTGAAACCAAAAAAGTGGTGCACCAAAAAATGTTAATTTGGGTGAAATGTCCAATCACGTGACTATAGTTATGTTGACAAAACATTCACTGGTTGGTGCCAGATATATCACGTTCCTGGAGAAAAAGTAACATAACATCAAAGTGTACCGAAGCACCTAGGGTCGTTGCAGTTGAAGTTGCTTCTGGTCATTGCAGTGGATGAAAACATGGCAATTAGTACCAAAGGATGCAGTTCCTTGACTGCTACAAAGTGGACACAACACTGAAAGAATTTTTTATGTACCGACTTTGTAACAGAAGAAATAAAGACTTAACACTCCACTGGTTTAAAATAACTGAATACGGAACTGTTTAGACATTGACCAAGTTTGTCAGATATGGCGATTTCTCTATTAACGTTGCAATCTTAAAACTCGTTTGATAAGTTAATTGTCGAAATCCCTACTGGCGACTTTACGAGTGAATGACGATTTTACACATAAAATATCGCTACCAAAAAACTATCACCAGAATATGATTTTTTGCACAACTTATTCAAAAACTTGAAACACTTTACAAGAATATAAATTAAAATTTCAAAATTTCTGCATATTGGTTCCGAAATATCTTGTTTAGATATATTTCAAGATTTTTGGTAACGATTTTTTATGTGTAAGTAATTGGCGATTTTTAGGAATTTCTTTTGGGAAACAAAATTGCAACTGAGTATATATTTTGTTAATCTGCTTTATAAGTTATACATTAAATTTGTGCTGAATTGTTGCAGCTCCTTCTTTTTGTAAAGATATTGTGAACTAGAATTATTGTGAACTAGAATTATAGTGCAGCATACAAAATTAAAAGGTTTATGAAGTGGTTTTTAGAAGTGTTGAAACATAAAAATTCGTAGAAATTGTTTGATAGTACCAATGTTAGCAAATAAAGAAAAAACCTGCAGAAAAAATCTATATTTTGAACATCCGGAGTTTTTGTCTAGTTTATGTACTTTTCCAAATTTAAATTGTTATAATGAATTTAATGTTATAATTTGTTGTTGGATATAGACCAAATAAACTAATCTTAAAATTGATTTTTGCTGTGCCTTTATAAAGGTTTTTTGAACAGATGATATGACACGCTGGTTTTCAGTGACTGGTTCCGGAAGGGCTATTTAGCAACCCGTACATAATATGGCACACACTGAATAAAAAGTGATAGGTTACTTGCTAATTACTTTTCTCATGCCCGGCGCCATGTATCCCTTAGACCAGTGCAGTGGTACTTAACAAAACTATTCAACTCAAACTAACCCTATAACAGAACACATTGCGCTTAATATATGACCAGTTTTTCTTTAACAATTTTTCTCGAGTTCTACGATACGTACACCTACACAAGTCACGTGATAATTTTTTTCCCACTGGTTCTGTTGTATGTCACATTAATCCTAAAATGGTCATACTTTGACACTACCTACTTCTACGGTGATAGGTTACATTGGTCAAGTTATTCGCCACGTCACACAGTGCTCCACAGGTAGCAATTGTCACCTCCTATGACAAGTCCATGTTAAAAGTGTTTTTTTAAATTTTGGTGATTTTTTTTAATTTTGTAATAAGAAACAGGAAATTTCGTATGCACCAAATTAAACTTTTAATAAAATTATGCTCGTTCCAAGTGAGCATAATTTTACAGTTATTTAATATTATATTAACCCATGTTTGTTGGGGCTCAAATATGTCACAAACATTAACTTTGAGCTTTCGATACAAATTTTTTTTGAAAAATATTACTTTAAAATCAACGTTGAATTTTATTTTGACTTTCATACCCCTCTTAACACTTGCACTAAAAAGGCCAAAAAGTAGTTTTTGTGCATCAAAAATATGACCAGATCTACAATTAAATGTAATTTTATCATTATATGGTGTAGAGTATAAAAAAATAGTGATGAACGAACATAATAAAGAAATTAGAATAAGTTAATAGAAAATGTAGTTAAACAGAGCTTTTTTTTCGAAAATATAGAAAAGAGCACTCAAAAAAGAATTTCATAAAAGTAATAAGTCAATATAAATAATTTAAATTAATTAAAAAAAAAAAAATCAAAATCAAAATATGAACACTCAAGAGGCTAATAAATAAATTGGCTAAACTTAGTATAAATAAATTAATATAAAAAATAAAATAAAATTTTAAATAAATTATAAAAACTAAAACTTATATACTAAAGACGTAATATATTTTTTTTAAAAATATAAATTTTTAGTGTATAATGCAGTGAATTTATTTATTTTTTTATCAATTAGTTTGTTTTTTTCTATAGAGTTTAATGTAGTTAATTTTTTAATGTTTGTTTGAAGCTTCAGCAACATCCATTTTGTTCCAGTACAGTTTGTTAATTTGTTTATAAATATTTAATTATGTATTATTATTATTATTATTATTATTATTAATGACAACAATTTGTTAATATATTTATCTATATATAATAATATACGATTTAATATTATGTTATACATATATATTTTATTTTAACACTTATTAACTAATTTAGAGATATATATTTAGTTTTTTTTTTTTTTTTTTTTTTAATTTATTATATATATTTATATTAAAAATTATTATTTGTGTAAAAGGAACTTAAATATGAGTTTTTTTTTAAGTTTTTAAAATAATTTGTTCTTGTTTTAATATATTTTTTTTTTAACTGCAAAGTACTTGGTTTAATTTTCAATTTTTATTAATTAATATTATTTTTAAAATGGCAGTTTTTTGGCTATTAACTTTATTTATATCAAATTTATTTAATTTACTGTATAATTTCGGTTTTCAATTAATAAAATTTGTTGTGTCGTGTTATATAAACTCCTATTTTTTTTTTTTTAATTATTTTATTTAACAATTTCAAATTGAAACCTCATATAAAAAAGTTACAAAATTTTAACAAAATTTTTTTTTATTTTTAAAAAATAATCTTTAAATATTTATTAAAAAACACAAAATTTTATATATAGTCCTATGTTTTCTTACAAAAAAAAAAAAAACTTAAATAAATATCGTTGATTTATATATACATACACAGCTCTAAATTTATAATGTTAATTTTTTCGAAAATTATATTTTCGAAATTATTTAAATTTTTAGTTTATTTTGAGAATTTTAGGTTAACCCTTAAATGTACAAATTTAATTTAAGGAGGGCCGTAACATTTTTTTTTTCTAATTTTGATTAAATTAACTTTTGTAATATGGCAACCCTGGCATTAAAAAAATCTGTAATGTTTTTGTTAAAAGCAAACAAATTGTATCATATTCTCAATGATTGTTTTCGAGATTTTAAAGCGCTTTATTTTATTTAAGAGCTTTTTTTTTATTAAATTTTAAATTTTAGCACTTTTTATTTTGGAACATTTTCCATTTTACAGCTTTTTCATTATTGGCATCTTTTGTTGCTTTTTATGTAGCTTTTTTTTTATTTCAGCGAGTGTTTTTTTCTACGTTTTAGGTTAACCCTTAAATGTACAAATTAATTTTTTTTTTTTTAATTTTCATTAAATTAACTTTTGTAATATGGCAACCCTGTCATTAAAAAAATCTGTAATGTTTTTGTTAAAAAAAAACTAATTGTATCATATTCTCAATGATTGTTTTCGAGATTTTAAAGTGCTTTATTTTATTTAAGAGCTTTTTTTTTATTAAATTTTAAATTTTATCACTTTTTATTGTGGAACATTTTCCATTTTACAGCTTTTTCATTATTGGCATCTTTTGTTGCTCTTTTTATGTAGCTTTTTTTTATTTCAGCGTGTTGTTTAACTTGTTTTTTTTTACGTTGAACCAACACTCAGGGGATGCCCCCTACTAATGCATTGCATTCTGTTGATATCAGGAAAATAGGTTATGGGGAGGAGGAAAGGGGGAGTAGTGTTTGTGGACATTTGACTTAAATTTTTCTAAATTGTAATTTGCAGGGAAGACCTACGCAGGTAGACAATTCCACATACGGCTAATGCGACTGAAAAACGAATTTTCTCTGTAATGCGTTGTGCGATTTACCGGGCTATAGACAACAAACGGATGTGATCTACTTGATCTACTTGGTAGTACGAATAGAGACCCGGTCCCCTCGGGATGAGTCGACTTATCTCAGCAGAGCACTTTCCATGCTAATATCTATAGAACAAAGTCACACAATCCGACGAGGCTCCATGAGTCAATAGATTTCGAACCCTACTGTCGCTGATAAGCATCAAAGCTCTGCGTTGCACATAATCCAGAAGCTCCAAAATAGACTTTGAAGCACCTGCCCATATATAGGAGTTATATTCCATCTTCGGCCGGATGTAGGTGGTATATATAATAGTAGTGGTATAATGTAAGAGCTTTTTTTGTTAATAAATCTGAATGTTCAATTAACTGTAATAAAAAACACTATAGTTTATGTTTAAACAAAACACGAAATAAATTTAAGCATATTTTCAATTCTATATTTCGAGCTTTTTAGTTCATTTAAGAGCTTTTTATTTGAGAATTTTGTATGTATTGTTGTATTTCACTTAAGAGCTTTTTAATTAATTCCGGCTATTTTGTATTTAATTATTTATTTCCCATTTTGGCTTTTCCTCGATTTGATTTTTATTTTTTGTTTTATTTGAGCTCATTTTCCATTTTATAGCTTTTTCCATTTTAGTACATCTTATCAACGTTTAATTTCAACGTTTTTTATTACAGATTTCATATTTCAGCGATTTTAAATTGGTGCTTTTCATTTTGGGACGTTTTTATGTTGGCGTTTTATGATATTATCGCACTATTCCATTTTAGGGATCTTTTTAATGTAGGCGATTTTTTATTACGGCGGATTTTTAATTTAAACGCATATTTCTTTATTAAAAGCTTTTTTGCTTTTATACGTTTGAATTGTTTCTTATGTTTACTGATAGTACAAAATACATTCATAATTCACATTTATATTTTAATGTTTTTTAATTTGAATTCAAGTCTTCCATATTTTAACCAATTATAAAACCCTTTAGATCAGGGGTGGCAAGACTTTTTTTTCAGTGCGTGCCAAAAGCAGACATATTTTGTTGTAAAAAAGTATCGCGTGCCACCTTGATTACATTTAAAATAAGGAACATTTTTGCTTTAAACAATGGCAGCAACAGAGAAGAAACATTTGTGGTTTTTTCTTTTGTTTTTAGTTTTCAATTTTTAAGCGCTTTTTCCAACCTTTTGTTTTTCTCGTTTTTTTTTTTAATTTGTAATTTTATTGGAGAATTTAACATTTTGTGTTGTTTAATTTTCTGACGTTTATTTGATTTCTCTGTTTATGAGGTTTTTTTTTTAAACAGAATCTTTAAAACTTCTAAAAATCTAAAATTCTTAGAATTTATTTCGCATTTTTATTATGATATATCTTATATATTTAAAATTGTTTGAATGAGAGGTAATTTTAACACTTTCGATAACAAAAATGTTAAAAAAACGATACTAATTATTTTCTGAATAGCTTGTGGAACTTTGATTTTTGATGTTTTTTGGGCGGTCTTATTTTTTGGGGGGTTTTCCTTTTTGTTTTGGAGATTTGTATTTGAACTAGTTTGTTTTAAGTTTGCGATGACTTTTACAATTCAATTTAAATTTTATTTAATGTTTTAATTTAAAAGTTTCTCAAATTTATTTCATGTTTTTTAAATTTGATAACAAGTTTTCTGAAATGTAATTTTTAAGTTTTGAATTGAATGACTCACTCGAATGTTTTTTTCTTAGCCGATTTGTTTTTAGCTATAATCAAAATTATTTGAAATGTTGGCTAAACTTCACTTTATATGGCGTTATCCAAAAAAAAGTGGAATTAAAAAAGATTTTTTTCAGTTTTCGGTTAAAAACCTGTACGCGTAGTAACATACAAGTATAGGTACGCTAATGAAAGGAAATTTTCTTAGGATTTAAAAATTATATTATTTTAAGGATCTATGATACATAGCGCCCTCTCCACCCGTTTACAAATTTTGCCTGTAGCGCTATTTTCGAAAACACTTACAAATACATCGAAATTACAATAAAATTCATATTTTTTTTAAAAAAATCGCAAAATGGGAACACTTTACTCAGCGAAGCCGTTAATCTAAAGTCTATCACACACAAGAAACCCCCTAAGCCCGGCCGAAGGCAGCTCACGTAGAAAAACTTTTCTCAGCGGAGCCGGGCTCCACGCGGTTATCCCTGTTTAATAAAAACGATAGCAACTAAAAAGTCATATTTTCATGTTAAATTCAAAACAGTCAATTTAACAAAAACAATAAAAAAAACACTAAAAAAATAGAGACGGAGGAGATTAGAAAAATAAACAAAAAATCTAAAAATAGAATATTTGTTTTTGTTAGTGTTAGTGTTGTTCACTTCTGAGTATAATATACAATAACAGAAAAAGCTAATAGGAAAGAAAACTGCAATTTAGCTGCATTACATTCGAGGCCATACTTGGGTGTGTTATCGCTAAACAGTAATGGCTTGGTATTGTTACGTTTGTAATGTACGAAGAGCGCAGGTTTGATTCTTACGTCCGCAGGTTGTTGAAAAATGTATCATATAGAGACAATCTGACAATTATAAATACACAAATAATAATACAATTTAAATGGAAAATCACTGATAACGACTGTCCATAAAAAGACAGAAGCTATTCTAGTCTAATTTAAAAATTAAATAGTGTTTATAATTTTTAGAGAAAAACATTTATTCATCTTCTTAACCTCAACCTTTCTTAAAAAAAAAAAAATTTCTCCCCATTTTTGGACTTAAAAAGCTCTAGAGGGCGCTACTTATCGTATACCATAAAAATAATATTATCTATAAAATCTTGAGGAAATTTCCTTTCATTTGAGTACCCACACTTATATGTTTCTACATATATCGGCCGAAATCTGTGGCCTCCGAAACGTATAAAATTGAAACATTGTAATATTTTGAAAAAATTATATAATAAACCTGATTTAAATTTCTTTTTTGAATTTTTGTTTTTAAGTATTTGGTTTTATACCAGATTTAAATTTTTTTAGCATTACCGCTCAATTGCTTTTATTGACGAGACATCATTATCTTTCTAAATCAAAAATTAAAAATGTACATTAAAAGGGTTTACATTTATAGTTTTATGAATTTAAAAATATTGATATATAATTCACATTCTGAAGTTTCATTCAGGTATTTGGCATTTGTCTTCCACACAAACATTTTGGAAATTTAAGACTTGTTCGGTTTTACAATTGAAATTTTTAATATATATCAAAAAGAAAGTTATTATTTTATAAGCAATACAAGGACCAGCGATTTGAACCTGATTTGGAACATACGTTTTTTTGGATCGTTTATTAAGTAAAATTTCAATAACAACTTTTTAGCGATATATATATAATAAAAAAAAAATAATTAAAAATACAGGATTGGCGTGTCGATCTGTCCCAAAGTGCGGATCAAATCAGGGCTATTCTATATTGTAGTTTCTAGTAAAAGCTACTTCCAACCTCGCTTAAAAGAATTGTGCGTAGAAAGTGATTACATGTTAGCTTACATTTGAAGGGCTTATTGTAAAAACATGATAAGCAACATTTATTGTGTTATGTATTTTCGCTGTTCTCGAGATATCCATTTGTTAATATTTGATAGAAGTCTGGCTTAATCATTTATTACAAGTACCTAGAGTATAAACGTCCTGCAAAAGTAATATTTTTGGCATTTTGTTAACCTTTTAAAGACGAAAACAAACTAAAAATAAAATGTGGCTTATCAAGTTTTTACAACAAGCTCTTCATTTGTATTATAATATACAAAAAAAAAAAAAACTAAAAATGTGTTTTAATTACGATGTTAATAATATCAATAAATATTTTAATTGATTTTCTACCTATACTCAATTGATAATTAATTACAAAATATTGTGCAACATATACACACATGTCCACTAGGGCGGGTCGATTTAAAAATCGCTCAACGTACAAGGAAAATCGTATTCTAGGGATCAAAATAAGAAACTTTGCCGAACCATACCTCTAAAACGAATTCTGATGTTCCGACTTTTGACCCGTAGGGTCAACTTTTGAAAAAGCCCACTTTGATATTTCAGAAATTAGGAGGAATCTCTCCAAGATTATGGGAGCTACTTCTTCTCTTCTAAGTTGAAAGAGGGCCTTTTTAGCCGTGTTTTTATAGTATAATGTACAAATCTCGGGATAGAGATATTTCAGAAAGTAGGAGGAGTCTTTCCAAAATTAGGGTCTCTATTTCTTCTCCGGAAGATGCTTTAGCTGACGAATGTATAAATTATATTCGATTGGGTTGGATTCGATTGGGGCACTGTAAATGGGTCAAAGTGGGATTTTTCAAAATTTTGACCCTACGGTTCAAAAGTCGGGACATTAGAATTCGTTTTAGAGGTATGGTTCTTTTGGCAAAGTTTCTTATTTTGATCCCTAGAAAACGATTTTCCTTGTAAGTTGAGCAATTTTTTTTTGCCTCCCTACAAATCGACCCGCCCTAATGTCCATACATCTATACATGATTTATATGTGTTCATAAATGATTCATATATGTTCATAAGAGGTATCATATATGTTCATGTGTGTGCATTAATGTTTACATATATAATCATACATGTTCCTATTTTACCATTCATATGTGTACATTACCCAGTTAAAAATCAACATATATTTATTCATTTATGAACATGTATGAACTCATTAATGCTCATATATGAAGTCATTAGAGGTCATACAACACCATATAGGATTCATATATGCTATATGAGTTCATATGTGATCATACGTGTAAATATTACCTCATTTTTCTTTAATGTACCCATATGACCATGTATGCAAATGTATGGATATGCATGATTATTAGGTTAAACCAAAAAAATCATGATATAGATCAGCACTCCCCCCAGAAATATTCGTTTGATCGCTTAAGGGGAAATGTTGCCTCAAACGTCTTGAAAATAGAGAAATATATCAAATTTGACCATTTTATGATTTTTTTTTTTATTCGATGACAACTATTCACAAAAAAAAAATATTAGCTTTCCAGGACATCATTAACCTATTTTAACTTACGATACAAAAAAGGGCAGTTATTTGTAGGCGCACCCAAAACCAACATTTTTACATATTTAAAAATTTTATTAAAGACAATTTTTAAAAATTAAAATCGCTCTCCACTGGTTTTTTATATATATCGTAAAGATAAAAAATGTGAAATATTATAAATATCCGTTCGCTAGTTTTTTTTTCATAGCTATTTGAATTTAGCGGAATTCAAGGAAATTTTATGTTTGGCTGTATTTTCTTTAATTTTGAACTTATAACTACCCAGCAAGAAATTGCCAATGGTCTGAAAAATCAATCACTGGCAGAGCACTGTTTGCCAATGGTCCAACAAATAAAGTGCTAGCAAAGCACTCATTTACAACACTCTGCCAACGTTAGTAAAAAGTGCTTTGTCAGTACTTAATTAACAAAATTTACAACAATAACAATAATAAAAGCACTGGCACAGCCCTGGCTTAGAACGCTCTGCCAACGTTTGTAAAATGTGCTTTGCCAGTACTTCATTTACGAAAGTGCATTGCCAGTACTTTTTACAAAATCTACAACCGTTAACATAATAAAAACAGTGGAATAGCGCTTTTTCACAACGCTTTCCCAACGCTGGCCAAAAGTGCTTTGCCAGTGCTCGATTTACTAAATTTACAACCGTTTATAAATAAGTTAGCAGGTTTTAATAAAAATAATAAATAAATAGTAGTTTTTTAAATTTATTTTACTATTATTAATGAAAAAGATTTATGGCAATTATTTCATTATTTACAGTAGTAAGAATACACTTAAATTCTACCATATTTATATTTATTTCAATATTATTCTCAATCATATTTTTAACTGTGAATATACCAGTTTCTTTTATGATACTGGCTAATTAAACGAATCGCTAAAGATTCTTCTGTAGTATTAAAGTCACTAGAACTATCTCTTAGTATCCTAGTATTATATACTTTATTAGTTGTTTTACCAATGCTTTGCCAACGTTTTAAAATTATGATTTTGTACTGGCGAATCACCCATTGCTAGTGCTTTGCCATTGTTTTAAAAAAGAAATGGCCAAGCCCTGACCGGTGTTATCATTTTGGGGTTGGCAAAGCACTTAAATCTTTAGAAATCCAATGCTCTGCCAACGCTCATACCACCGTTGAAAGCACTGGGCCAATGCTTTGCCGTTCGTATTTTTCTGGCTGGGTACGTTTTAAACAAAATTGACGAAATTGGTTTTGCAAATAATTTAATTGGATCATAAATTTTAATTAGTAAATAATATTTTTTCATCTAATGGTCAAATTTGATATATTTCCCTATTTTCAAGGCGTTTGAGGCTACCTTTCCCCTTATGCGATCACCTGAACCATGTATGGATACATGGGGATATGCATGAAGCATGTGTGCTCATGTATGGATCCAGACATGGCGATTTTTAACAGGGTACCAAAAATTTGGGTAATATTTACATGTATGATCACATATGAACACTTATGAGCATAGATGACGGAATATGGATATGTATGACGTCGAACAGCTTCATATATGAGCATAAATGACTTCACATATTTTCATCAATGGATGCGTACTGGTTTAACAAAATTTAATAATTTTTTCTGTGTACCCTTCACGTAAGCGAGAATGGAAGTACTTACCTAGAATCCGCTTTAATAATATTTGGAAAGTTTATTTTAATATAAAAATGTTTTTAAATATAGCAAATTGACTACAAAAAGCTTTTAAATATTATTACTCGTAAGATTAAGCTATATATAAATATATTTTAATAAATACTTAAAAAAATGACAGAGAAGCAAATCTACAATAACTTTTCCAAAAAGCGAAGGTCAATAGCAGAATCAAATACTATGTATTAAAAAGTTAAGTATATTTCAATTGTTCATAAATTAATTTTAAATAATAAAGTATGCAAACATATTTAAATTTAAACAGAATTTCAAATAAAGGGTCCGCCATCTAACGTTTTTTTTCAACTAGTGCTTATTTCGTGAATGGTAACACTTAGTTCATGTCTGATTTGACAGATAATTAGTTTTATCCTTCCGCTGAACGAATATGGTTGTGTATACGCTTGAACAACGGTGGGAAATATTGCGACATTACTTTGAAAATCATGGTAATGAGCAAGGAGTGGCGGTTACAGTCAATGGCGATCGTTATCGGGCCATGTTGAACGAATTTTTGTTCACAAAAATTGAAGAGGAGGATATTGGCAACATTTGGTTTCAACAGGACGGCGCTACGTGCCACACAGCCGAAGCTACACTCGATGTTTTGCGCCCTGTTTTTGAAGATCGCATTATCAGCCGCAGAGCTGATGTCGTTTGGCCACCTCGGAGCTGCGATTTGACACAGTTGGACTATTATTTGTGGGGTTCCGTCAAAGATAAGTGTTACGCCAACAAGCCAGAGACAACTGATGCTTTAAAGGACAATATTCGTGAAGCCATTGGTGAAATACAGCTGCACACAATCGATAATGTGCTTAAAAATTGGACCGATCGTGTAGACTACTGCATGGCCAGCCGAGGCAGCCATTTGAATGAAATTATTTTCCATTATTAACCGGAAGGATTGTACTTTCAAATAAAAAAAAGAAATTTGAGAAAATATTCAGTAGTTATTTTTATAGCATTTTCAAAAAAAAAGTTATTTGGCGAACCCTTTAAATTTTGAAAATTAAAATCATTGTATTAATTTTCTTAGATTTGTAAAAATTTAATGAATTCAAAATGATTGCTTAAGCAGGATAGTAATTTCAAAATAATATTTTGTGACATAGCTCTGGCATAAATGAAAACTGCAATGAAATACCGTGATTAGTAAAACTGGGACTGGGATTTAACTGGTACCCAATATATAAAAGAAAAAATGTATTTCCAAATTTTACGTAACCGTTTAATTAAATTTAATCCATTTCAAATTGTGATTTTATACCTTTTCAAGCGCTTTTTTTGTTGCGGCCATTTTTTTTTTTTGGCGTTTAGTATTTTACATTCGTTTTTCAAGAATATTTTTAAAAAAGTTTCTGTTAAATTAGAGAACTTCCCTTTACTTTTTGTACACAATTCACTGCGGAAACTGCAAAAATTCTCCGATAAATTTTATTTTTTTAAATAATTAATTTCTGTTTCGAAAAAATTTCAGATTTTTAAGTGAATATATCAAGTCAAAGATCAATTCTCATTTTACAAAAACTTTCTAAAAATATTATTTACATCTATACACAACTTGTCTACTCCTGCCCTAGGCGAAATTCCTCCAATGTCCAAAATCGATCCACGGTAATTAACAGTTGAATATTTTGGAGCTTTTTGTATACACAACTTGTCTACTAAGGACAGGCCTAAATGAAATTCCTTAAATGTCCGAAATCGAGCCACGCTAATAAACAGTTAAATATTTTGAAGATTTTTGTTTTTATTGTAGAACTTTTATTAAGCTTTTCTAAACCGGTTTTTCATTTTGGAATTTATTAAGCTTTTCTAAACCGGTTTATTATTTTGGAATTTAGGGATTATATCCATTGTGGGGCTTTTATATATATTTTATAATACTTTTTCATTTTAGCGTTTTTTATACAAGTTTTTGCAATTAAACAATTTTTTTGCGTTTTTGCGTTTTTATGCTTTTTTCTATAAACGTTTTTGTTAGTTGTGATGATTTTTTTCCAGTTTGATTTTTGATTTTTGAGCCTTAGTTTAGTTTTATTTATTCATTAAACAGCTTTTTTAGTTTAGATTTCTTTTCGTTCACAGTTAGCCTTTTTTTTATTTTGGCACTTTATTTATTTTTAGCGTTTTTCCATATTTTTGGAGTTTTTTTATTTAAGAGGTTTTTATTTAAGCGCTTTCTTCCTATTTAAGCTTTTTTTTTAGGATTATTTGACATTTTATCGCTTCTTCTTTTAATGCGAAATGTTTAATTTTGACAGTTCTATTGTTTTTATTTAGTCGTTTCTGAATTTTAATTTATATTTTTATTAAATCTCTCCTTTGTTAAATAAGATAATTAATAATTTATTTTCTTACTCATCATAAGCTGGCATGGAATATAAACCACTGGAAGCGTTAAATTTGGCTATGCCGAATTTTATATACCCTTCATCTATTAAGATGCCAAAAATATTTTTGTGAATAAAGTTTCGCGGAAAATTATTCAAAAAAAATCCCTGAAAAATATCAGCTTTCTTTTCAATTGTGTATTTTTCAGGGCTTTTATAATATGTAAATTGTCATTACCTATACAATGACGCCATCATTTAAATAATTTCGAAATGACTTTACATTTTCACTCATAACCTTGGAACTGGTCAAGCAAAATTTTTGCTTACCAAACTAAAGAAAAAAAATTAGCTCACATCATAATTTATGATAAAACATCGAAAAATAAACTTTTGGTTTTAATTTTTTAAAATTTAAAAGTAAAACATTTAATTAAAAAAAAATTCGCTATTGTCGTTACTTAAAAAGTCAACAAATTCGAGCTGCCTTTACATTTTCAATTACAACTTTTGAACGGGTCAACCGATTTTGTTCATTTTCAATACCAATTTGCTTATGATAAGAACCAACAATTTGACTTAAAACTAGCAACCGAGACTTTATATTGACGGGGTAATTTGCATTTCAACAGACAGACGGAAATCACGATATAGTTTATAGGGTTCAATAATGACAAACCAACACATATACAGTCCAGTGGAGGGTTTGGTGGAGGGTGTAAAAAAGGAAATCTTCAATTGTTAAACAATTTTGTACTGGAAAGTTTTTTTTTTTCAAATTATAAAAAAACAACATTGTAAGATTTTAATTTGAAAATCATATATAAACTTATAAAAAAATTTAATAGTTTCGAAAAAAAAAAATCAAGATCTTTTTGTTAAATTTTTTATGAAATTACTAAAATTCCCAAAAACGTTAAGTTTTCTTTGATCTTCTTTAATTTAATTCTTCTTAGTTTAAACGAGCTTAAGATCATTTATTTATTAATTATTTATTTCCAATATTTCGTCTCCACACTGGGTGACTTCTTCAGGGAACAATTATTTTAATTACAATTTGTAATAATTGTTCCCTGAAGAAGTCACACAATGTGGAGACGAAATATTAGAAATAAATAATTAATAAATAAATGATCTTAAGCTCGTTTAAACTAAGAAGAATTCCCAAAATACTTTTATATGTAAAAATAGAGCTGTGTGTGTCAATTTTTTTTTTAAATACGTTATTTCGTTTTTAAATATTAACTATATATATTTTTTTTTTGTTAGGAAGCGCTTTTGTATATCAACAAATTATTATACACATGAATTCATATCATTTATATTTTCCGTCGTTTGTTTAAAGAAAGTTTTTTTTTTTTTTGGTGTGTAATGATGTTGGTTTTATTCCACTTTTTGTAACACTTGGAGGTGGCGGTGCTGAAGTAAATTCTTAGAATTTTTTTTAATTTTTCAAATAATATTTGTAATATCTTGATTGGAATTTCAATAAATAAAATTTTGGACAAAACAATAAATACAGAAAAAAAAAAAATATTTTTATTTAAAAAAAACACTTGACTGGTAATACATATTTAAATGTGTTAAACATTTTATTTCAATATTACCAATTGAGTGCTTTTTATTAAGGACACTAGTACATAAACACTGTGCTAGAGTAATGAAAAATTTAAATGAACCATTTAAATAAAAATAAGGGTAGGAGAGGAATTCTAACTACATACACTGTAATTTAAGCAAAACTCAATTTACTAGGGGAGATTTTTACAACTACATACGTATATTAAGCAAACTTAATTAAGGCGTTGGGGGTTTAGTACGAAACTAAAAAGTTAAAATGTTTTTTACAAAAAAAAAAAAAAAAAAAAGCAAGCAAATTTGTTTTTTGTTTTATTTGCAAAAATATAGCATCAACTACTGGGATTGATAGGTAAAATATTACGATTAATATTTGCTCAATACGTTCAAAGGATATTCAATAACTGAATTTCCTTGAAAAAGAACTTTTTAAAATATTTTAGGCCGGTTAACTCATCTAAAAATTCAAATTCAAACTTAAAGTCTAACTTCAGTTGGTGTGGAAAAAACTAAAGTTAGCGTTTAACTGTGGTTATTTTTTAAGAAAAGTTACTGGCCCTTTATCTTTATTCACTTTTAATCTTTAGCTTTTAGTTGTATACCCTTCACCGTTTTATATTTCAGAGCGATTCATGTTTTTCATACCGACTTGTAACACTTTTTTTAATGTTTTTGTAACGTATTTTTTAATATTAAAAACTTTTTTCTTATAAAAAATCATAAAAAAAACAAAATAAAACTTTTTAAAAAAAATATATGTGCCCATTTTGATTCGTTACCAATTTCTTACTTTCAAATGGATTCTATAAGTGGGCACTGAAAAAAAGTGTTACAATAATGTTGAATGTTCAAAAATGTTGATATTATCCAAGATATTGAAGACGTTTTTAAGACGTTTTTAAGAAAAAGGTCAGATTTTGCGGAAGTACATTCTCACTTTGATACAAAAGTAATTGGATCAAAGTTAAATTTGAGATACAATTAAAATATGGAACAAAAATATTTTTTTTGGTTTTAAAATTATGGCTCTTTAATAAAATCTAACGTTTAATTAAATAATGTTTTTTTAGGTTAGTAGTGCTCAGAGCTTAAAATATCGTTAATATAAATTATTTCCCACATTTTTCCAGATTTAAACTTTTTTGGATTTTTGAAACTCTTGAGGCGGAATATGAATGCTTATTTTCCAACAGATGTTTGATCATTTTTTTAGACTTTTTAAAGAAGGAATTAATTTAAGAATGTTTTTTAGGTTAGTAGTGCTCGGAGCTTAAAATAAAGCATTTGCCACATTTCAACTTTTTTGGATTTTTGAAACTCTTGAAGCGGAATATGAATACTTATTTCCCAACAGATTTTTGATAACTTTTTCAGATTTTTTAAAGGAGGGTACGGTGACGCTGGAAAGGTTATGACACAAAAAATTAAAATTTTGTTCCTCTTGTGCTTTGTTTTCACAAAACCAGATAAATCACTGCTCGAGGTTTCTAGCCTACTAAAAAAAATTCGGGGTACAAATATTTAAATTTTTCGTGAACTTTTTTTATTATTATTTTAAGCTTATATATTTTTTTTTTTAAAGAATCTACATAGGAAATTCTTCTTCTTTATTAATGTGTTGCTTTCTTTTGGAAAGGGGATAGAGGAGAGATACAAGGTGCAGAACAATAAAGGGCTTCAAGCATGGCAACACTGTTATTGCGCGAGATGGTAAGTCTTACAACAGATGTTGTACGCCAATTGATGGAGAGTTGGCGAACTTATTGAAGCTTTTTGTTCATATCCCCGATTCATTTTTTTTCTTCGGTAGGTTTAAGTGCTATGGGGAAACCGAAGGTGGACGCTGCAATACGTATGGGGGATAGAGAAACTCATACATATTATTTTTTGATGTTGATACCCATTACACCACAACGCCCACACACATAAGACACTTTGATTACAAAAAATATGACTTAATATGAAAAATTGTATAATTTATTTTTAGAGTCGGTTCCCGGGATCCCGCAAATTACTAAAAACTGTTCCGTTTTAACGGGAAATGGAAACGGTGCTGGATTTTGCATTCCCTAATTGCAATACAAATATCTTAATCTATCTATATGTATAACATAATAACGTTACTGAGTGACTCAACATCGCCCAGCATATACCGCTGGAGCTAGGAACTTGAAATTTAGTACGGAGGTTCCTCCTCCGACGTCCGCTAACACGGAATTTTTAAAATTCCTGCAAGAAGGGGCATAAAGTAGAATAGCATCTCTCTTGGCAGCCTGTACAAAAACCTTTTTTTAAGTATATTAATTCAAATATGACCTAACTCACAAATATCATACTTTTAAGATTTTTGTGCAGGAATGTATAAAAATTGGGAATAAAAGGGAGTAAAAGTCTCTCATTGACGGCCTGGCCAAGCAGCTAAATCGAGTAACTTGAAATTAGATATGGGATGTAAGGAAATTCCTATCGGGAAATGGCAAAAAGGAAAAAGTATCTCCTTGGTGGGAATACCCAAATTCCTTGGACTAAAAGTTTTGAAATTATGTGTTTCATCGAATATTACACAACTTACTGATATCATACTTTTTGAAGTTCTGCTCAGGAACGCTGTAACAATAAGACTAACAGGGGAAACTTCTCCCTATTGACGGCCTAGCCAAACCGCTAGGCCTTACACACTGCCATGTTAATGTTTGGAAATTTTGCCAGGAACCTGGTAATAATATGGTATAAAAAGGATGAAAGTCATTCTCTTGACGACCTGGTATGTAGGTTTTTAAAGCATGGACACGCCAATGACGCTTCTTTTGCGTAGCTATCCACTTAGACTGGGGTTTTGAAAATTATTACATGGAGGGACGAAAAGGGGAAGTCTACCACTTAACATTCTGATTAAACCACCTTTGGCTAAAAATGTGGAAGTTAAAGTGAAATAGAGACGAAGGAGATTATAAAAATAAACAAAAATCTAAAAATAGAATATTTATGTTGTTAGTGTTAGACTGGGGTTTTGAAAATTATTACATGGAGGGACGAAAAGGGGAAGTCTACCACTTAACATTCTGATTAAACCACCTTTGGCTAAAAATGTGGAAGTTAAAGTGAAATAGAGACGAAGGAGATTATAAAAATAAACAAAAATCTAAAAATAGAATATTTATGTTGTTAGTGTTAGTCACTTCTGAGTACAATACCAGAAAAGCTAATAGGAAAGAAACTGCAATTTAGCTGCATTACATTCGAGGTCATACTTGTGTTTGACAATTTTTTGAGAAAAATTGGTATTCTTCTTAACCTCAACCTTTCTAAGTTAAAATATGTGTTCCATGATGTAAGGGCAATTTCGCTGAAGATACACTTTCTGAATTTTTTAATAAATCCGTCTATAAATGCGGTTTAAAAGAAAAAAAAGCTAAATGACCTATGACAAGTAGAAATCTGAAACTTGCTATTGAAACATTCACAACAAGAGGAAACAAAATAAAATAAAATAAAAGGGAGAAAATTCTTTAGAAAAGACATTCAGATTTTTTATAGGTACTATATTCCTGTATTTAAAACTACCAGTAACGAAAAAAATTTAAATTGAACCATTTTCGATTAATACCTGATTTGAAATTTCTGTTCGATACCAGGAGGATTATTAAAATAGAAAAATTATTGGAATAAAAATTATTGAATAAAATTATTGTTTTAAAAGTTTTAAATTTGTATGATTTTTTAAGAACATATAACTCTTATTTTGTTTTACCAAAGAAAACCCGTCACTCCATATATATTTGAAGATTAAATGCATAATATCTGAAGAATTATTTAAGGGGTTTAAAAAGGAAAGTTTTTTCTTCATTTATTTCACTATTCATTTATAAATATTGTTTAAAAATGTTGTTCCATATTTTATTTGTTAACTCGCAAGACAAAACTTACCTTAAATTTACATTGATCTAAATTACTTTTGTCTCTGGTAACTGACAACTGCATACATTGTGTTTAAAAGCACATTTTTTGGATGAAAATCATTAATATTGATTTCTCGGAATGCATATAAAGATCTACTTAAATTTTTTTTTATTCCAAAATAAAGAATCATACTTATATTAAATTCGATCCAGCCGAATATAATCTGCTAAATGATGAAATAAATATTCAATTGATATTCTAAGATTTTTTTTTAAATTTTTTCAAAATGTTAAATATTAACCCAGCAAAATAGTAAAATCCAAATAACAGGTTGCAGAACAACTTATGCTGCATTATAACAGGTTCTAATTTCTGTTCTACAACTGGTTCTTTTTATATGGAGTTTTTCCTATTTGCATTATGTTCTTTACATCCAAACAAGAACAGGTTGCTTTAGAACCGGGTCTAGAACCAGTTATATCACTGGTTCTGGGACAGTGAAACCTTACACTCAAAAAAATAAGTCAGTATAAAAGTTAGTAAAACATCTTGTAAATCAGGTATACTATTTTCAGCAAATTTTTTGCTTAAATTAAGTTTTAAACTAAAATTTTAGTTATACTTATTCCAAACTTAAAGGTTTGAACTAATGTTTTACTAATAATTTACTAATGTTTTACTAATTTATTTCGCTAAAAAAAAATTGTGCTGATTAGCACATCAATAGTGTGAACGACAACCACATTGAAAGATATACGCAGAACGAATTAGATGTTGCTAAAGTTATACTAAAAAGTACAACTCTAGTAAGACATATAAGAAATCAATCATGGAAGATTTTTGTTTCTGTTTTTCACACATAAAACAAAATTGTGGATTAAAACAACTTAAATTTTCCGCCGTCACCGGCTTGTGAAAGTAATTATCATTTAATTAAATAAAAGACAAAATAAAATATTTAAATTTAATAAAGATTAAGTGTGTATTTGTAAACCAAATGCTTATAGAGATTAATACTCTAGTTTGGTCAAACTGCAAGCAAATATATAGTAGGTACACAGACTAAAGCGAAAGACAAAGACATACATCTTAGGTCGATATTTATGTTTACCTTTTCTTATTGCAAAAAAATGGTTGTATATCGCACACCAAGCTCAAAAGTGACTAATCTCAAAATTTTATTTTTCGGGTTTATATGTTTAAACTATGCACAATACACTTGTTTATCTATAAAAAAATTTCAGTGTATTTTGTTGTTGTTAACTATTGCTAAAACTATTGTCTTTGCAAATATTTTTTTCGATTTCTGAAAAATGAAAAATTTTGAGTTGATTCACTTTCGAACTGGGTGTGTGTATGTTATATTGTGTTATTTTGTTGATTCGTTTCTATAATTCTCTGCGGCATTTGCGCTCCTTTAAAATATAGCATCATTTAGAAAACCATTGATGTAAGTAGTTGAAAGATAATTTTGTTTGTGTTATATGTAATTATTTCTATATATTTTCAGATATTAAATTAATTCATGTCGTCAAGTTGGGAGTTTGAACATTTTTATATTTTGTAACGTATTGTAAATTATTTTTAAAAGAATCACACAAATATGTTTTATGATTTTCAGCAAATAAACTAACTAAAGTATAATTTTTCTACAAATTTTTTGAGTTTTTTTCAGTCTACTAATATTCAGCAAAAATTTAATTAATTTTTAGCAAGGGTTTTTTAATTTCACTAAGTGTTAGCAAAATTTTTGCTGAATCTACTAATTTTTTTTTTTTTTTTTTTTTTTTTTTATTATTCTTCATTTTGTAATTTGTAAGCCTTTTTGGCCAATTAATAAATTACAATAATTCCACTCACTTAAGTCAACCTTAAACTAAAATTATAATTAAATAAACCCTGATAACAATTAATTAGTTACTTTAAAATAATTATAAATATTATTTTATTACTCAATAAAAATCACACCAATTGTTTTTTCCTCTTTTTTGCTAACCCAACTAGAACAGAACGCACAAAATATACATTATTTCTATTAACCTTGTTGTAATAAAATTATCAAAAATATTAATATTGTGGTTACTAATGAAAATGATTTAAAAGTTTTCCCTTATAAACATGATCGGTATAGTTGAAATGCCTTAAAAATGATGGTAGTGCATTATATAACAAAACCAAACGCCTTTGAAAAGACCGACTTACCCAAGGAGTATTAAATGGTATAATAAGCAAATTCGATCTAGTTGATCTAGTAAATCTAAAAAAGTTTGATACAAACAAAGGACAGCTTATACTAAATACCCGATAAAAATAAAGCAGAAGACGTATACTTATAAAATCTTCAAACGATGTTCCCAGAAAACGATAAACATGTTCTGTAATATGTTCACGGATTCGCACCGAATATATATATCTTATTACTCTATTTAAGAGCAATCGAATGTCATTTATGTTATAATCCCAAGTGCCAGAATATATCTCCACACAGTATAAAAAAAGTGGCATTATAGTACTATGCACAATTCTCTCCCTAACATAAACTGGAATAATCAAATTTGTATTATATAATCTCCTTAATATGAAAAATACTCTTGACGTAAGATATCTAATATGATGTTCAAATGTTAAATTACAGTCTATCACTACTCCCAAAATCGATAAATGGTGTACAAACTCAATATCAGTATCATTGATAGATAAATATAAATCCTGAGCACAATGGTTTGAGTTGGAAAATAACATTGCCTTTGTTTTCATCGTATTAATGGATATGTAATTATCCATCATCCAATTCGATATACGGTCAGTTGAATAGTTTATCACCGTTTGTAGTACACTCAAATTATCCTTTTTACCACAAAACAAAATTTGTATATCATCCGCATACCCGAACAGATAACATCTTCCAACATTCAATATACTGAAGAAATCATTTATGAACATAGTGAACAGTAGAGGACCAATAACGGACCCCTGAGGGACACCACTTATAACCGGCAAAACCTCAGAACATTCTGCACCTGAAGAAACAAATTGGCCACGATCCGAGAGATACGAGCATATTAGTGCAGCTGCAGTCCCTGAAAAATTGTAAACTTCAATAAGTTTCTTTAAAAGTAACTTATGACATATTTTATCAAATGCTTTGGTAAGATCAAGTGAAAGCAGCACACACAAATGTTTATTATCCACATGGCTTCTTATAGTATCTGTAAGCCCCACCAAAAGTGAAGTAGTACTATGGTTCTTACGAAAACCAAACTGACTACTACTCAAAAGATTGTTACTATCCAAATATTCCGTTAGCTGATCCTTCATTAGCCTCTCCACAACCTTCGACAATACCGGTAACACAGAAATAGGTCTCAAATTATCCATATCATTGGACGAACCACGCTTCTTTATCGGTCTTATACGTGCTATTTTCCACATATTCGGAAATGTAGATGTAGTCAAAATTGTATTAACCAAGTGAACAATATGCCCACCATAATATGGTAATATCAATTTTAGAAATTTCAACTGATACCCATCACACCCTGTAGCATTAGATTTAATACTATGAAACTGTTCAACTATTTCACTTATTGTAACACACCTAAATGAAAACCCGCCGTTGGATGACAAAAATCGATCAAACTCAAAAAGCACCCCCTCATCGCTCTGATTAGACACAAACATCTCATTCAGTGATGTAGGGTCATTGTGATCCCCAAAAGACTCACTATCCACAACACCATTATCCTTCAAAAGTTTCCACATATTTCTACTATCAATATTCTCAAAAAGTCTAGAATGTGCCTTACGTTTTTCCCTCCTTATTATCGATTTCGTCCTATTCCGCAATCTGCAATATTTCCTCCAATCTTCATCAGTTCTAGTACTCTTAAATGTTGCATATGCTAAATCCCTGACAGAAGTAGCATATATTATATCCCTCGACTGAAACCAAGAATCACTCTGAGGTTTAACTTTACGCCTGATAAAGGGTACCACCGAATGGGCTAGATCCAAATTGCCATACAAAACACTCAGCTGATCATTAACATCAGATGTGTTATAGATGGCTGAAAAGTCAGCAGACAACGCAACCCTCTCTAAAAGAGAAACGTCAACAGAATTGTAATCGTAATATTCAACTATTTTATCCACTCTTATAACAGACGCATAAATAGAAATATAAATAAGTGAATGATGGGAAATGCCTGGACACTGCAACTGACCAGATTTCCGAACCATGTCTGGATCAGTCACTAAAAAATAATCTAATAATGACGTTGTTCTGGTCCTCACATCAAAGTGTGTCGGCAGCGAATTATGAATGGAAAACAAATTCATAGTACCACAAACATGGCGTACCTTCTCCGCAGTTCGCTGTTCAAACATATTATTGTTCATATCACCCATAATTACAATATCCCTGTATTCCTCAATCAAGTCACTTACAGAATCTCTAAAATCTTCTATGTCCCCCTTAGGAAGGTAAACAACACCAACTAATATTTTTCTATTATTATAAATTACCTCAATAAATAAAGATTCAGCTACACCATATAAGGTCCCAACGTAAACCACTTTGTAATCAATTTTCTTCGAAATAAATAACGCCACTCCCCCAGCCCTATCGGGACAAGGTCGATCATTACGGCATAAATTATAACCATCAATATTAACAGCATTAGACAATATAGGTGTCTTCAACCATGTTTCACTAATACCAATCACATCAAGATAACTTTCCACAAATAAGTTTCTTATCTGATCAAGTTTCGTCGTATTTTGACAAAGATTAAAGCTGCAAATATTAAAATGGGCAAAGTTAATTATATGACTATCCAATCTAAATTGGGATTGCAAAAAAGTATTATTACTAACAACATTACCAATATTTTGATTAAAATTCATTAGAATATGGTTAAATTCTTAATAGCTTCAAATGTGAAACAAAATAAGTTTTAATAATAAGTACCAAGAGAGAAAAAAAAAAAAGAAATTAAATAAATGTTGAAGAAAATCACAGAAAAAATGAGAAATATGTGAATTAATTGCATTAATCAATTAAAAAAAAATAAATAAATAAGTTAAACGAATCAACAAAAATAAAAATTTGAAAATTACCACAATATATTTACCAACAATTACTAAATTATTTAATGTTAAATAAAAAATCAAATTTTTAATTTTATCATCGTTTAATAATTGACTCAATATGAGACCAAAAATAAAAAATATGATAATTCTCAATTTTTCCGTGACACATACCACTAAACCCAAAAAAAAAAAAAAAAAAGTTGTTCAGTTACTACTGCAGGTGTTTGAAACCAAAGAACATATCAGATAAAGAATATCCAACAGACTCAATCTCAGTTAAATTTTGTTAGCGAACTGGTTATGGAAAAAAAAAAAATCTGTTAATGATGCTGTTGCAAATTGTTAAATTTCAATAAAAATTATTAAAAGTGTGAGTTGCTGACATGTGAAATTTTTTTGCAGACTCAGCAAAATTTTTTGCTGACTTTACTAACTTTTTTATTTGAGTGTACATTTCGACTCCCAGTAACCTCTTCTAGAACCGGTTCCATGTAGCCGGTGGTAAAAGAAGCTGTTCTAGAACAAGTTCAGAGGTAATCTGTTCTAAAAAATTTTGCTGGGAATCAATTTAAATTAAATAGTTTCTAAAATCCAGTTCGTTTCTTAAAATTTTCATTTGAATATAAATTTCATAACATAGCAGAGTAGGTGCAGTTTGGTTTTCATATATTCCATAATCTTTAAATCTATTCAAGCAATACTTTTGTTTTTTTTTGGGTGGAGTACAACATCAATTTTGGCCTTTGTTTGTGAAAAAAACATATGGAGGAAAAGTGGGTTTGATAAACCCCCTTATAAGGAACATTGTGATTATGTTACTAGACATAAAACGGACTATATACAAAATACATCAATAGGAATTTGACAACATTTATTATAATTTTATAGGATCTAATTTTAGTATTTGGTTCAACAAATGGAAGTTTTGGTTAAGTGGAAAATCCTGGTAAATTTAAAAGCAAAATATTCTACTAAATAAAACACCACAATGGGATTAGATTTAAAAAATCCATACTTTTTCGAAAGTTTCAGATTTTGCAAAAAAAAAACTCACATTTTTTTTCTGAAAGGAAAATTTTAAAAAAAATTTCAAAACCTTTTGAAGCTAAAGCTTGTTCAAGCTTAAATATTGTTTAAAGCTTATAATTTTATCTGTATAGAATATATTGCTAAAATTTTAAAATCATTTTAAGCTTAAAGTTTGTTCAAGCTTAAAGCTTGTTCAAAGTTAATACTTTGTTTTTTTTTTTAAGAAAATCTTTTGAAAATTCACCACCAATTTAATTTGTTTAATGTTTATATAGAAAACTAAATAGTTTATCAAAAAATCTGTTTTTATATTATTGTAAAATTGAATAAAAATTTACATTTAAAACTTTTAACAAAGGCAACAACAGAGATAGTGGTAGTAATAGAAGTAGTAGTTTTAGAAGTAGAAAAGGAATATGTATAAGAACTATTAGACCCAAAATGTTTATGG
Organism: Delia radicum; assembly: GCA_021234595.1. Lineage (NCBI taxonomy): Eukaryota > Metazoa > Arthropoda > Insecta > Diptera > Anthomyiidae > Delia > Delia radicum. Next base: position 18,875,235 of record CM037853.1, on the reverse strand, counting down.
ATTTCGTACTATGACGAATCACTACCTGCTGCATCTTCTATAATTGAATTAAGATCAATATTGAATGAATATTCATAAAGATTTGAATAACGATCACGCTCTTTCCACGGTGACCGATGATTCATGTAAAGATTTCGTTTACTAACACGAAATATTTGACTGTCTTTGATCGATTGATCGTCATCACATGGTTCACCGCCACCACCAAAGTCACACTCACGAATGGTCAAACGATTTGTGGGCGATTTCAATTCGAACAAAACATCCTGATGTTTGTAGCGAGGTCGCATGGGCAGGGGTTGATAGCCGGGCAAAGTGACTTTTTGTGAGTCCACCGATTGGGTGGACTGACGACGCATACCGCGGCCCTTATTAAAGGGATAACTAAGAAATATATTCGAACTATTGCTACTGTGTTGCGGCGAATAGTATTTGTAGTCTGGCGCTGGTGGCTGAGGACCGGGTCCGGTCGGTAGTGTTGTGATACTGGCCGCATGTGGGGCGGTTCCTGCTGTGGATTGCAACTGCAGTGTAGAAGGACGTTTTGGTTGTGGCAGAGATACGCCTGTCGCCGAAACAGGTGTTATGGCAGGCTGAGCTGAAGTCGATGATGCCAACGAGGTGGCCGGCTGAAGATGAGGATGATGATGCAACAGAGGTAATGGTGAGTTGCGCGTATCGAACGATGGCGATAGAGGTAAGTGAAGTGAACGCTTAAGATTTAGTCTGTACGTTGAGACGGCTGGCGAGTGTACCAGCGACGGTGTGGCCAGTGCACTGGGCGTGGCCGTTGTTGTTGTAAAGTGTTCATGGTGTAACTGAAGCTCTTGTTGTTTTTGATATTTATTATTAAATTGATGAGCAGGTGGTAAAAGTGTTTGTAGTGAACATTTTTGATGTTGATGTTTTTGTTTTTTATGATGATGTTTTTTACGTGACTTACCATTTTGTAAATTATCATAGCTACGCGGTCTATAAACACCGCCCGCCGTAGCACTAGCATCCATGGCCGATGAAGAGGTATTTGACTTTTTCGATTCAAATATATGGATTTTTTAATAATTTAACAAATTATATGGTTTGGCAAATCAAAAGAAAACACCCAAAAGTAGAGAGTTTTAAATTGAAGTGGTGGTGTATTTTTTGTTATGGATGGGGAAGAGTGGTGAGTATTGTTGAATATGCAAGTTATATAATCCATGATAATGTTGAGTATCAACATTTTTTATTTGATGTGGTGTTGATTAGGTTTATTTGAGTGTTGTCGATTGATGAGTTGAGTTTTGAATCAAGTGTGGTGAGTTGTTTTATTTTAGTTTTTTTTTGGATTTGGTTTTTATTTTGAAACGAGAAAATAAACAAGAAAAGAATAAACAAAGTGCATTATTAGAAATAATTGGTTAAAAACAAGTGCCTTAATATTACAAAAATTAATTTTAAAAATGTATAAAATTACACCAAGAGTTTTGAAAAGAAAAGTGTTGAAAAAAAATGTTGTGGAAAATGTAAAACTCAAACTTACCTCATCATAATATCTAGTTTTTAAATCTGAACCACCTATACTAATGCCACCACCGGCACCGCTAATTATAGGTTGAGAGGTAATCATGGCACTGCTGCCCACATGAGTGGCACTTATAACATCACTTAAAGGATGGCGAGGACTTGAATGTTGTTGCATTTGTAAAATATATTCATCGGTAGCAGTGCCACGCCTAAAAATTAATGGTATACACAAATAAAAAACAAACCATAAATTTAGCGAAGCTGTAATGTAAGACGTTGATATTAAAATGGCGCCCAACGGAGGATTTTGGGAATGAGAAAATTTTGGTGAAAATCGGACAGTATAGGATATGTGAGGTTGAATAGGATTATATATTATTTTATATAGTACATGACTATTCGGATGTTCGAAAAAACCAAAATGGTTTGGGTTTGTTTCGTTTCTATATAAAAATGACATATATAAAAATTCGGTACCAATCGCATAAAGAAAAGTCATGCCGAAAGTCGATTAAGATTTCCAACTGAGTTTATATGGGGAAAAAACGACAATTTTCTTCAGTTTTTGCCAAATTTTTTAAATATTGTTTTAGTATTTATTCCAGATGATAAATAGATCGATATGAATATAAAATTATATATTCAAAAAAGGCATACAAATCCAAAATCGGTTAAGAACTAGCCCAGTAATAAATACTGCCCCAGACTAGTAATGTGCCAATTATTACTTAACCAAGAACTTCTAACATACACCTTAAACATTTTTGAAATTAATACAATATAATTTTTTATTCAAAAGACTCAAAATTATGAGATATGGACGAAGTTTTTTTGTGGATGTCGTTAACCTCTCCTAAGGTGATGTCAAAAATGGACAACATTTTTGGGGTGTTTTTCAAATCTCCAATATCAAATTTTAAAATAATTTCAGCAAAAAAATCGAAAAAATAGATATTTACACTCCAGGGTCTTGTTTAAAACATCTTAGAGAATGAAACTAAAAAATTGTAAAAATATCCCTCGGTACACTTGCGTAGAGTAACGATTTGATTTTTACGGATTTCGAGGAAATTGTGTTTTTGGTTATTACTCATTTGTTGTCATAAAATATTTAAAATCGAAAATTAGCTACTTTTGAAACTTTTGTTTTTTTATTTTATTGTCACTGAAAAATTTTTGGACAAATTAAACAACTTTAACTGCGCCGCATTGAGATTAAAGTAGATACCGCTGGAATTTATATATATTTGAACAAAAAATATTAAATTTCTTTTTTTTTTTGACTAAATTGACTAAAGTCACCTTTAAATTCATAAAAAACTATTCTGAGCTAAATTAACAAAAATTGAACAAAATTGTTAAATAATATTTGGTGCGAGATTTTAAAAAGAAACAACTCTTAAGACATTTTATTGAAAACCAAAATTTTTGTTAATTCCAGTTAAGGGGTTTACTAGCTTTAGATTTTTTTTTAATTTTTCAATAGTTTACATTTTTTCTATATGCTAAGAAAATTTTGGAGAAAAATTCACAGAAATAAATTTCAATTTGTCCAAAATTATTGGCACAGAGTCTTCAAATATTATGTTATAATATTTTAAATCAAGTTTCAGTAGTAGTAAGCAAAGCTTTGACTTTTTTTTTTTGGAAATTGAAATAATTAAGTCTGGGGTCATTTGTGGCCGCAAATCCACATGGGTTAACGTTAGAAAAATTGTTTTCAACCTTGAGTAATAATAATAATAAAATAAAACAACAAAAGTTCAAATATTTAAGATTTTAAATATTTTATGACAAAAAATAAGTCTTGTTATTACCAAAAAAAAAACACAATTTCCTAGAAATCCATAAAAATCAAATCGTTGCTCTACCCAAGTGTACAGGGGGATATTTTTAAATTTTTTTGTTTTCATTCAAGATGTTTCAAACAAGTTGCTGGAGTGTATATCTCAATTTTTTCGATTTTGTTGAATACATTTTTTTTCTATCTAAAATTGGAAATTTGTAAAAGACCCCAAAAATGTTTGTCCGTTTTTGATATCACCTTAGGACAGTTTAACAACATCCAAAAAAAAACCTTCTCCCATATCTCACAATTTTAAGCCTTTGGAATACAAAAATTATATTGCAGTAATCAATTTCAAAAAAGTTTCTGGTGTGTGCTAGAATTTTTCGGCCTAGTAATAATTGGCACATTAGTTCTGAACCGATTTTGGAGCTAAGTCTTAACCGTTTTTGGAATTTCATACCTTTTTGAATACATAATTTTATCTTTAAATCTATTAATGTATCATTTACAGTAAAAACTATAACAATATTAAAAAAAATTGGCAAAAACTGAAAAAAGATAATTTTTTTCCCTAAAAATGAGAATTTTTTCATTACGAAATAATGCCCCAATTTTAAAAATGAAATAATCCCTCAAAGCAATAAAATAAAACCCGAAACAAAAATCAAATAATACTCTATTTTTGGGGGTTTATATTACAATGAAATTAACCCCATTTTGAATATGAAATAAGTCCCCATCTTCAATTTCAATATTATTTCATAATTTTCTTGTTGTAAAAAATATTTATTTTTTTTTAATATTCTGCAACAACAAGAGCAAATTTAGGTTTCAAGTAAATTAAAGAAAATTAATACAGACTTTTTTTGAGTGTAGTTCAATTGCATTAATGCACTTAAAAACTACACATTTGTTGTAAAAGTAGCTTGAGTTTGTTCTTTATCTGACAACTGTACATTTAAAACAAATTTTTTAATAGTTTTGGTATGATTCGTGCGAATTTTTCATTTCCAACCAATTTACATTCAAACAAAAATTTAATTTCTTCAGCTAAACTTTTATTTGTTTGGCATGAAAACCAATTTATTCATAGCTAGCTAATCATAGTTTGGCTGCAAACAAATTTTTGTTTCAGTGTAAATCGGTTGGAAATGTAAAGTTCGCGAAAATTTTTCTAATGACCATATATGTTCGGATCAGAAATTTGAGGGTGTATATGTCACCCTGTTCATATACAGGCCCACCCAAAAATCATAACTGCTAAACGAAAAATAATGAAATTTTTCAGTAAATCAACATTTCTTCCCAAAATACACGAAAATTGTTTAAAAATTAAATAAATACTCTTTATGAAATCAGTTTTTTAATGAAACTTCTTCATTGAGAGTATGAAACTTTTAAATATTAAAATAATTTTTTTCATACATGTTATGAAAAATTGGGTTAATTTAATAAAAAGTTTCAATAGACGTATTTCAGTGTAATTTTATGGATTTTATGCGAAAAGTCATTAATATTATTGCAAATAGTTAAATATGGATGAAATCGATTAACCATTTATTTATTTTTTAAAAACGTTAAACAGTGCCGAATTTCTTCAGAAAATGGCACATTTTTCAAAAAATTGTATTTCAATTAAACATTTCCAAAATTCGAAGTTTTGAAAAATTAAATTTTTAATTTCATCTATTTTTTGAATATACTCAAAATGATTTGGCTATGGAATTCTGACTTCATCGGATATCATTAAAATAAAAAAAAATGTTTGTAATTTTCAAGATTTTTTGAAATGCTTAATTGGAGATGTCGATTGCTATTTTTATAAGTTGTAATTCAAAAAAAAAAAAAATTTTAAAAATTATGTTTTGTGTTTGTGTGTGGAGCAACTCCATTCCAGGATATTTTATGAAAATTGATTATTTTGTGAAAAGTTGAACAATATTTAAAGGATTTCATCAATGTTTGCATAATTATCGAAAAAATATCAAATTAATTTGAGCAGACCAGGGGTGGCAAGTTATTTTCGGTTGTATGCCAAAACCAGACATCTTTTGTTGTAAAAAAAACTGTCGCGTGCCTTACATTTTACATTTTTTCAAATCCCTTTTCTACGGCAATGTTTTAAAATTCGAAAAAAAAAATTTTAAAAACGTCATTACGTTTTTGCTTTTTTTTTACTTTTTGTATTTATAATTTTCGAGCGTTTGTTAGCATTTTTTTCAAATTTTTTCACTTAAAAAAACAAATATTTTTTTAACTTTGTTGTTTTTAAAGTGTTTTTTTCAACATCTTATACTTTTGCCTTTTCCAGTCTTTTTTGTTAGAATTTTATATTTATTGTTACATTTTATATTTATTGTTAAAAAAAATGTCCTGGAAAGTAGTTGCTCCATACACATACATGAGTTATCATTTTTTAAATGTATTTTATTTCTTTAATTACAACTAATATATTATAAAAATAGCTATCGATATTTCCAAACTGGGCATTTTAAAAAATCTTTAAAATTAATGCAAACACGTGTGCATTTTTTTTTTGTCAAATTTGTGCTTCTTTGTTGTGTCCACACTAAAGTAGGTTATTGATGAAGTCTGAATAAATTTTCAAAATTTCGAATTTTGGGATTATTTTAATAAAAAATACTCTTATTTCAAAATGGGAAATTTACGACTAAAACTCGACAAGGGAAGGTTTTCAAAAAAAGTCGATTTTTCTATTTGGAACCATTTGCAATAAAAATGGGGGGTTAGGGGCGATCCCTATGGACATATATGACAAGCTACACACATATATGGTCATTACGAAGTTTCCAATTATTTGGATTTTGGCAACACTTGAAGCGGAATATGAATACTTACGTCGCAAACTATTTTTGAGAATTTTATAAGATTTTTTGGAGAACAATTTTTTTTTTAATTTTTTTTCTCTCGTGCTTCGTTTTCATAAAATCATATAAATCACTACTCAAGAGTTCATGCGTATTAAAAAAAAATATTTGGGGCTCAAATTATTAGTTTAAAGGTCACTCTGATGAACTTAAAAAACAAAGGAAATTTTCCAAATTCAAATCTCAATAACTTCGGAAATAGGCAGCGTATTGACGTAAAATAATATATTTTTTTGATAAGTCTTTAAAATACCTTTTATTTTGATAAATTTCCATACTTGTTTTGTTAGCCAAATATAATGCAAACTATGAGAGAATAAATGATTTGGTATTGAGTTTTTATTAATTTTCAATATTTCTCGAGAAGTATCAAATATCAAATGAAAGGCATTTGAAAGAACTTTCCAACAAATTTAGTTTTACTCCATTACGATGCCTAGTTCTGAAGTTATTGAAGTTTGGAATTTGAATTTGGAAAATTTTGAATTTTTACATTTGAGATTATCAGTGACCTTACAAGTGACCCTTCAATTAATAACTTTTACGCCGAATAATTTTTTCTAGTAGGTAAGAACTCTTGAGCAGTAATTTATATGGTTTTCTAAAAACAAAGCCCAAGAGAAAAGAAACTTTAAAAAATTTCTTTCACACCTATTTTCAGCTATTTTCACACTTTTCAAAACTCTTTTAAGCCATAAGTATTTATATTCCTCTGCAAAAGTTGTAAAAACCTAAAAAAAGTGGAAATGCTGAAACAGTCTAATGATCATATTTACTTGGGTGGGAAGATTTTTGAAATGAGAAAAGCTTGATATATGAATTTGAAATGGCGCCCACCGAAGAGCACCTTGAAAATCAATATTTGTACAATATGTTATTAAACTCGTTTACCCTACTTACCGATCTATTAGTGAAGGTGTCATAGGACCACATAATATATGACAACAATTTAAACATATATTCCCTCTTGAATATGGATTTAAATTACGTTGTCCACCTTTGGAAGAAAATGAACCTTTGAGCTAATCGAAGTTAAAGTAAAAAAGAAAAAAAAAATACCAAATTAATATAATAAACATAACGATAATCATAAGTTGACAACCCTTTAACTGGCATTTTAGCAAGTTAAGATAATCTTCATACAGAAGATACAAAAATAAGGATCTTCCTTATCCCAAGTAGCTAAAATTTTTCCAAAAAAAGTGGTCAATATATGACTATCGATAATCACATAAAACAAATTTAAAAAAAAAGTTATAATATACATCTTCATTTGTTGTTTGATCACTGGTGGTTAAATACGTATGAAATCCCGCTAAACCGATCACAGACCATATTGAAAAGAAACATATAAATACCACAATCACAGTGCATGGTGCCTTTTTAATAACTTCAAATACTTCCTGTTCAGTTTTCATTACTAGAAAATGTAATAAAAAGAAAATAATTTTATTTTTTATAAAATTTCTTTGACTTCAATGATGTTGCTGCAGTGCTGAAAGGAAGTAGGTAGGTAGGTATACTTACATAATACTAAATGCGTCACAGAGCATGAAAATATGAATACAGCTAAAAAAGCCAAAGAGACTAGAAACAAATAAAAGAAGCGATAATTACGTTTGCCCACACAATTACCAACCTGAAAGAAGATTTTGTAACCAAAAAAGATAAAATAAATATTAATGATGTTATAATTATAAAAAATTTAAGAAAATTTCATTACTTTTTAAAGGACATTTTTCATAAGTATGACATAATTAAAGAATTAATTATGTTTAAATTTTAAGTTTAAGAATTCTATCTGAAAGGCTTTTTTTGTTTGGGTAGGACATTAAGGGACAGACTTTCGCCTTTTTGGCCCTCCCCGAAATAAAATGAAAAACTCACTCTTAGCAAAAGCCTGCATTCCAAATCGAAAGACCCAGTCTTTAAAGTTGACATACGAAACACGCCCCAATAATACAACTGCTGTAGGTTTGGGAGGGATGTCGAAGGATTTATTTTTAGCAAATCGTTACAGGGTAACTTATTAATTTTTTTGACTGAAAAAACACATCGGGCTACTTTATTGAATGTACGATTTCATTACAATTTCATCAATTGATATCAATTGTAATGAAATTATTTTCATTAGCATTTTTTTAATTAATGATGATGAAAAATAGTTTTACAGGCGATGAGCCTCAAAGTAATGGGTTTAACTCATTACCTTGTAGTAGGTAAAGTAACTGGTTACATGGTGGGAAAAAGTAATGTGTCTATATATAGATTTTCATAAACAAAAATGCATAAAAAATTTTTTTAAACATATTTTTTTTTTAATTAACTAAATATTTTTTTTTTTTATTAAATAAATTACGTGGTCATGTTGGGATTCGAACCTGGGGTCTCTGGTATTTAACAATTAGTTAGGCGAGAACTCTACCAACTGAGCTATCGATACATATAAAATTTTATTGCTTAAAATGTAAATGAGTTGTTGTGCTTCCTGTTTTCGTTCGTGATATCAAAAATATACACCTTACCCTCATGCTTACAAAAAATCACAAAGTAATGTGTCTATAAAAACATTTTCAAAAATATATACTAAGACTTACTTTACGTTTATAATTCATGCATTATGTAATTGATGATCGGTAAGTCATTATATTGTGTTTTGAAGTAGAGTAAAACGTAATGAGGTATCATAACAAGGTAATGCATGAGTGTTCAATTGTCGGTAACTTATTACTTTTTGTTGGAAAATAATGATACACGTAAGGAGTACACATTACAAGGTAATGCATTACTTTATCCCATCCATTACCAAAGTTTTGCTGGGCTCTTAATAAAAATAGGCTATGTAAGGGAAAGATGCCGAGAGATTACTTTTTACAAACAGCCACAAGGTGTTCGATAATGGAATGAAGCATTGGTCAAAAATGGAACAATAAGAAATGAAATGGGGAACGAGTGGTATTGAAACACTTAATGCATTTGTATTATCTTCAAAGTGTCTTCAAAGTTTAGTAACATCATGATGCTTGTTAGGAAAAAACCCTAAAAAAATGCTTCATTACTAAGAAGAGAAGAATGGAGCAAAATTGATGATTAATAGGTTTTTTGTTAAAGTTCTGCCTATTATTTAGGCCCTAGCTTTTCTAAAACTTCAGGTTCTGATGAGATCTTCAGCCAGATTGAAATACTAGTATCAACCTAGCTAATATGTTTGATTTGCTTTATTTTTTGTAAATATACGAAGGTTGAAAGCTCGTTATAAATTGAAAATAAATATTATTACGTTCCACAAAATTTTATTGAAATTAAAAAACTTTTTTGATTTTTCTGGTATTAAACTGTGTCATTCAGATTAATAGTCCTCTGTCCTACTGATTGCACTACAATCAATTTTAATTTTCATTAACTTATTTGCTATTTAAACATTTGAATATTTTATTTTAATTAAAAAAACTTTTTGTGTTTGTGTTTTTCGAGATTTGAACTCGGAAGTTCGGAGTATAAGGCAAACTCTCCACCCACTACAACACAAACACTTATAAATGTTGAGTGTTAAATTTGAATTTAAATATTTTGTTGTCCCAAATTCGTTTAAAAATAGCAATCATTAGTTGCTTCTATAAACAATGCAATCCACAATTCGCTTGGTACTACTGAACCTCTAATTTAGTGGAATATTTTAGTAGCGAATACCGTATTTGCAGTAACCACTTTTGATTATCGATAATTTTTTAAAAAAAGTTAATAGATGGTACCAATTCTATTTTATTATCACAAAATAAATGGTTGCTTCTACCGTACACAATTACTAAACGAATTCTGTTTAAAAAGTTGATTGGAAATACTAATAATTGGATTGTTTTTTTTTAGTTCCTTTTCTCTCTTATTCATTTCCAGTATAGTATTTGTGCTTTATTAATCGATTATTGGTAGTTCCATATAAAAGAACGTCATATCAAATAAATTTTAATTGTTCCGACCGAATTCCAACCAATCCTTTTTCTGGGTGAATTAATTGGGTTTTAAGCACCCTTTATGGTTCGAACACATTAATTTTTTGACAACTTACTAAAAGAAAACCGAATCTTGCCAATGTTTTTTGATTTATTTTTCTGTGACGTAGTCAATTTTAACCAAATGATATAAAAGTATTTATTTTAATTAAAATGAAAATTATTCAAGTTCAAGGCCATACTCTATATTTATTTATTGGAATATTGTCCTAACAAATAATCTATAGAGTTTTTGTTTTCAAATTTATTAATTGACGCTTTCAGGAATGTGTTGATATCTCTATTTCGGGAATTTTCTAGGTTCCCATCATCAGAACACGTTTTGAAAGAAGTGACAATCCCATGCAAAACATCAAACATTCATATAACCTAGTTTTCCCACTAAATGAGAACTAATATATGAGCTCGAAGTTAAAGATTATCACCATTGATTAAAAATAAATTGAAAATATGTTCGTTATGTGCAAGCTCTACCTTTGGTAATATACAATACACGCTTTTTGTTTTTATTCTCCTTTTTATTTTTACACTTGTTTTGTTTTATTTAAAAAACAAGATGTAAATGGGAAGTAAACCAAGACCGTACTCTGTCTTTTTTAGAAGTTTAATATAATTTATATTAAAAATAAAAATTATGTTTTTTCGACCTTTAATTGTGCAATGAAAATAAAATTTTCATTGTTTGTTGTTTTTGTTTTTGTTTTTGTTTTTTCTTTGATATTTTATATTTTGAATCTCGCTCCTAGACGAGGACAAGAAATTCTCATTGAGTTTGTGATTTAACATAACAAATATCTCTAGAAATTCTAATAACAAAGTCCCCTGAAGATTTCCTTAGGCAGGAATGAAATCCGGATAGGGACACGCCTACATCAGATTGCCTTTCACAATTTGTTAAATAAGTTTTGGGACTTTAGCACATTTAATTACTTTAAATGAAAATTATTTAAGTTAGAGGAGATACTCTATATTTCTTTGTCGATTATTTGGTAGGACAGTAACCTAATAAAGAAATATAGAGTATGGCCTCGAACTTGAATAATTTTCATTGCACAATTGAAGGTCGAAAAAACATAATTTTTATTTTTAATAAAAATTATATCAAACTTGTGTTTATTTTTTATAAAATCAATTTTTCGGACCATATTTACAATTTTTTTTTGCACTTAAAATATTTTTTCTAAGCAGGATTTCAAAGAACTTTATAACCCATATTCCATTAAAAATGTTAAACGAATAAAGTATGAAAATACAACAAAAACTTATGAAATTTATGTTTTTCTTTTAGTTTTTTCCAGTTGTTACACTTTTTGATAAAAAGTTTAGCTAAATCATACGCAAATTTAGTTTTAAAAATTTTGTTTTTATGTTCGTGACTTTTATTTATTCTAAGTAAATCTCGAGCAATTTTAACAATTTTGCAATTCTGGTAATTTTATTGCAAATAATGGCAGAAAGCTATTTATACAACGGAAGACCATTATTTGTAAAAATTACATTTGATAACAATGATTTTATCAAACTATTGAAACTCAAGCAATCGTCCCTATTATTTTTTCCAACACTGTATCTTTATTGGTAATGCAAACAGTAATGTTATGACATGAGCAATATTTTGCTGCGTATCTAATGAAAACAAACAAAAAATATTTTTTTTTAACTATTAGGCAAATTCCGTAGAGTGATGGAATTTGATCTGCTTTTGTCCCTTTTTGAGATTTTTCAAAAAGATTTAATTTATAGTGGCCACCTTATAGTCAAACCTACCGGCAATTGAGGAGATATATTTGCGAAGTGTTTTTGCAATAATTAATGTCAACTGCATTAAAGCAATTCGGAATTTTTTAGAATTAATAAAGATTTTTTTGAATAAGTCTAATGTTTGTAATGTAGGGTATTATTTGGTCGGTATTGCCCGTCTAGAATTCACTTTCTTATTTTCAGTTTATTGGAATTTAAAAAAAAAACTTATTCATAAAATATGTAAAAATGCCACATTATATGTTGGCACAGTAACAAAGCAACCCGATGAAAAAAGTTCCGATATGGGTATATATAAACATTAGAGCGACTCACCAAAAAAAGTGCTCGATGTACCCTCCTAAAAATGAATCTTGGACTTTTTTACGATGACATTTGAAATATTTCGGCTCCAGCTTTGACCTCTCGTGAGCTGGACCATTTTGAAAATGGTTCTATTTTTGCATGTTTTGTTAATTTGAGAATCTGTTTCCTTACCAACATATACAATATGGGTATCATAAGAAAAAGAAAGGTTTTTTTAAGGCGCGTCCAACTATATATACAATTTGTCCAAGGACGATCATCCATGTCCTTTCACAAATTAAAAAAAGAATATGCCGCCAAAAAGTCGTGGATCATTTTTTTTTTCTTTTTTTAGTGCTATTTTTATCCATACATGATCTAGAAACTAAATCCGCTATCATATTAGAGTTACCACAAAATTACATTTATATATATTCCAGAGCACCGTGTAAAATGCATCTAATTTACAAAAATCTAAATTATTTACATATAAAGATGATGTACTTGGCAAAACAAAAAATTTGATACCCATATTGTCCTATTTGAAACGAAGAGTTACCACCCATTGCATTTTGTCAAAACGCGAACAAGCACGAATTTCAAAAACAGCTGAGACCCGTATTTAATTAAATCGACTAAAGATTAAAATATGTTAATTTGGCATTTTTATTACGAACAACCCGGAACAAAAAATTCAAAAAACCGTATTTTTTACAGAATATCCTTAAAAAAGGACATGGATGATCGTCCTTGGACAAATTGTATATAGAGTTGGACGTGCATTTAAAAAACCTTTCTTATGATACTCATATTGTATATGTTGGTAAGGAAACAGATTCTTAAATTAACAAAACATGCAAAAATAGACCCTTTTTCAAAATGGTCCAGCTCACGAGAGGTCAAAGCTGGAGCCCAAATATTTTAGATGTCATCATAAAAAATACCAATGCTCATTTTGAGGGGGGTACACCTTGTTCGAATTTCGCTTCCATACAATTTGAGTCGCTCTAATAAACATATATAGTCATATATATATATAAAAATTTCATACATATCCTTATCCCATGTGATCCCATTCGATCTTTTCTGATATAATTCGATCAGAAAAATGGGCCTGTCTAATTTGATCAAGTTATATATAATTTGATACAATGTGATATAACTTCATAAAATCATTAAAAATTGTTTGGAAATCCGCACTAATACTTTGTTTCACATTTCAAATAATAACGAAAATTTAATTATAAATCAAAGGATTTTAAAATTAGATGTGATTTTAATTTGACTAATATGTGATGCCATATACAATTATATGTAAAAGTAAACTATTTTTTTTATGTTTATATTTAATTATCAAAGAAGGCAAATTAACTGTTTTTCTTTTGAATGTTTTTTTTATATTTTTATAATTGCTTTTGTACGATTTCTTGACTAAAAATTATTTTTTTACTCATAAATATTATCTAATCTATTAACTATGAACCTAGTTTTAATAGCAGCTTCTCTTTTTGCTTTTTTTTCGCTTTAAATACATTGAATTATTATTTTTTTTGTTTTTTCTGATAATTTTATATAAAAGTGATAGATTTTTTTTGTGTGTTAATTTCTAACATATATGTTTATATAAAAGTATGTTTAAAAGTGATAGAATTTGTTTGATTTTACTGTATCATATATGTATACCTATATATTATTATACATTAAAGTATATATGATCTTATATTAAGCTATATCAAGTACATATGAAGAGATACAAAATATGTAACATAAGATATAATGGTATATGATGATATATAGCGCTTTATTAAAAATGTTTGTAAAAATAAGTATGATATGTAAATATATATCGTTGAATAAGGACACATATATAATTATATATAATCATATATAACTATATATAAACTTTTTTCGTCGGAAAGTAAATACTAACCGCAGCATAAAATCTAAAAAAAAATATCTATTCGTTTATCTATATTATTTTATAAGGAGAAGATTGGTGATACTTAATACTAAACTCCTTAGGAAAACTTTGGTAATGGGTGCGATAAAGTAGTGCGTTACCTTGTAATGCCTGCTCCATACCGGTATCATTATTTTTCCACAAAAAGTAATGAGTTGCCGATAATGGGTTACATAATGCATTACCTTGTAATGAATACTCCTTACCCTCAGCATTATTTCGGAACATAGAGTAATGAGTAACCAATAGTTGGTTAAATAATGCATTACATTGTTATATATATTCCTTATGTTCAACATTATTTTGAAACATAAAGTAATGAGTAACCAATTATTGGACACACATGTGTAACCTTGTAATGAAACTTCATTACCTTTTCCATTATTTCAAAGCATAAAATAATGACTTGACGATCATCAATTACTTAATGCTTGAAATATAAACGTGAAGTAATATTTAAAACATTTTTTGGAAACTCATATTTAGACACATTACTTTGTGATTTTTTGAAAGCAAGGGGGTAAGGTATATATTGTTAAAATCACAAACGGAAACTCGAAGCTAAACATTTCATTTACATTTTAAGCTACCCCTTATTATATGTGACGAAAGCTCAGTTTATAGAGTTCTCGCCTAACAATCAGAGCACCCAGATTTGAATCTTAGCGCGGATACGTTATTTATTTAATAAAAAAAATATTTGTAATAATTTTTCTATAAGTTTTTTTTTTATGAACATCTATTTATATACACATTACTTTTACCTACCCGGTCACTACATAAGTCATTAGTTACTTTACCCTTACTAGGTAATGCGCCCACCCATTACTTTTAGGCTCATTGCCTGTAAAATTCATCAGTGAAGTAAGGTGTATTGTAATACGTGGATTCCTATGGCGATATATTACTTTACCCATTACTTGGTGCGTGGTTTTGCTGGGTCTAATATTGAACTGCTACTGTTTTATAGAAAGACTCCACGGCCTTAAATAAAACATTTCCCAAAAGATTTTAAGACAACATTTAAGGTTTAATATTAATACCCAGCAAAGACTGATCTGACAAATAATGACTCTAATTGAGAATTTTCATCGATGAATTTAACATTGGCTTGCAATAAGAAGGAATCATTCTTCCTACACCCAGAAAACAGACTAGCAACCGTATTTGTAGCCAATCGAATGGTTCGTTTGTAGCTATCGAATTTTTCGGTAGTTATTACCGAATATCTGTTTAGACAATCGAAATTATATTGTCGTGCCCGAACTTCTTTTGTTATAATGGAATGATTGTTGCCACAACCAAAAAATTCGGTAGCTACAGCAGAATCATTCGATGGGCAACAAACACGGTTGCTACTACCGAGCAGAGCTGTGAATGAATCATTCATTTTTGATTTCAATTCATTACGAATTTGAATTGAATTTTGAATAATTCTTTTCACATTAAAAAAAGAATTGAATGAAATTTGAATTCATTCAAATGAATTTGGTAAAAATAAATTGGAATTCATTTCCAATTCAAATGAATTCGGCAAAATGAATTGCAATTCATTTTCAATTTAAATGAGTTTGGCGAAATGAATTGCAATTCATTTCCGAATCATTTGACTTGAACTGATTATGAATTAATTAAAATGAATTAGAAAAATGAATTGCAATTCATTTTCAATTCATTTGTATTGAATTGATTTTGAATTAATTCAAATGAATTAGAAAAAATATTGCACCGTGTTATTAATCATATTTATAAAATTTTCTTATATGTGATGAAGAGTTTCATAAAATTCATTTGAAATAATTCAAAATCAATTTAATACAAATGAATTGAAAATGAATTGCAATTAATTTTTCTAATTCATTTGAATTAATTCAAAATCAATTCAAGTCAAATGAATTGGAAATGAATTGCAATTCATTTCGCCAAACTCATTTGAATTGAAAATGAATTGCAATTCATTTAGCCGAATTCATTTGATTTAAAATGAATTGCAATTCATTCCAGCCAAATGCATGTGAATCGATTCAAATTTCATTCAATTCGTTTTTTGGCGAAAAGAATTAATTCAAAATTTTACTAATTCAGTGCATGAATGATTCGCGAATTATTTCAAAAATGAATGATTCAGTCACAGCTCTGCTACCGAGTCTGTTTTTTGGGTGTAGGAATATTATATTATGTGTAAATAACTTTCAAAGTAGTTGATTAGTCAGAAAACTTCCAACGAATCATATCTGAATGCTTCCTGACAATGTTAAATTCATTGATGCTAATGCGAAGTTAGAAGAAACCAAATATTTGCTGGGTAAATAATTATCCAAAATTAAACAAATTTAGAACGCAGTTTTTAAAAGTAACAAACAAACAAGTCCCATATGATTAAGTCTTTTTAATTTTCCCCCTTTTACATAGATGCTATGTACTTATAGGCATCGCACTAACACACATATTTACATAAGTAGCCCCACTTCAAAAAAAGGAAGGCAAAAAAATAAAAACGAATAACTTAAAAAAAAAAAATCTACTTTATTCATTCCAAAAAGAAAAAAAAAAAACACAGCTGTATGACTACTGCTGCTACTACTGGGTAGTACATAAGTAAGCAACTAAGTATGTGTGAGTATTATACTAATACATACACACATTTATATTCTATTGCACTACTGCACTGTGTAATATTTAATTTCTTCCAAAGATTTTTTTCTTTTATAATTTTTTTTTTTATACATTTGAAATTTTTTTTTTTACAATTCAATGTAGGTTGAGCGCCTTTTTTGCCTTTTATATGTTTAACTGAATGTTTTCTATACAAACGCAACACTTTCACTTTAACACTTTCCGAAGGTCGTTTTATTTAAACAAAAAAAAAAATTCTATTGAAAAAAAAAGATGATGACGATGTTGATAAAGAAGAATATAAAATAAATAAGTTCCATTTACACAAAAAAAAAAAAAAGAATCTGATGTTATTATTAATGTAAAATTCATTTCATACTTTTTTTTCTTGCTTTTTAAAGGACTAATTATCCTAAGGAGGAAAGTGTTAATGATGTCTTACTTTTGAGTTTTCTTTATGTTGCATGTTCTTTTCTTTTTAGCTGTGATAAAAAAATCACACGCATATTTTTGAGCAATGAGAATTATCAAAGTGCAGTTTATACAGCAACACAAATATACTAGCAAATAAACACTTACACTAAAATACAGAAATACGCACTAGTATAGACTAGCATGTCCTTTAAAAAACGATTTGTGGATTTTATTTTATTATTTTTATTATTGCAAATGATATTATGGGTTATAAGAAGAGTACATTTTGTATGCACCAAACTAATTTTCAATTAAAAACTTAGTTGGTATTATTAAACATTTAATTAAAAGTGATTTAGTTAGAAATAAAACAAAAGTTTAATTGAAATTTTATTGAAAGTCATAATAATATTTCATTTAAACTTTTGTTTGATTTTCAACTCCCTATTAATTAATAGTTTAATATTATCAATTAAATGTTTGATTGAAAATTAGCTTAAAGCATACAAAATTCCCTTTTCCTATAACCCATAATGACAACAGTGTAAACAGAATTGCAAAACGTAACAAATCACCAAAATTGAAAATACCGTTTAACTTACAAAATCGCTAATAATTAAAAAAAAAAACCGCCAAAATTGAAAAATTCTCTATAATTAAAAAAGTTAAATCTCCATATTTAAATTTTGGAGATTTTTTCGATATTGCCTTTTTTGTTTTTCTTTTAATATTGTAAATTTTTTAAAATTTTGAAATTTGTTTTACAATTTTGGACGATTTTTTAAAATTTTAGTGTTTTGTTAAATTTTAGCGATTTTTTCCAATTTTGGCTTTTTCGAATATTGTTTGAAATATACGAGGGCGCATCAATAAGTCCGTGACTTTTCGAACTTCCCTCGTAGTTATA
Organism: Delia radicum; assembly: GCA_021234595.1. Classification (NCBI taxonomy): domain Eukaryota; kingdom Metazoa; phylum Arthropoda; class Insecta; order Diptera; family Anthomyiidae; genus Delia; species Delia radicum. The sequence continues at coordinate 18,857,099 of CM037853.1, read as the reverse complement.
TGAAATGCAACACTGCTCCCATCAAGTACCACCTGTTAATAGACTACTGTCAACTTTTGAGCATGTTCCGGCATTTACTTTGCGTTTAACAGCTGTTCAAAACATACAACCTCGTGGATTTTTTTGAAAATGCAAAAAAGTGTATGTCGAGTGCTCATTAAACCTTTTTTTTTTTGCGAAAAACAACCGTCAATCAAAACAAGGAAAAGCTTGATAAATACTATAGGGACTCTGCACCATCGATTTCAATGGTAAAAAAGTGGTTTACTGACTTTCGCTGTGGTGGCACATATACAAATGGCGCCGAACGTTCTGGAGGTCAATTGAGGTCAATACATCCGAAAATGTCAAAAACAATCCACTGTATGGTGTTGGCCGATCGAAGACTAAAAGTGCGTGAGATTGTTGATGCCATAGGCATTTCATATGACATTGTGGTTTCGATTTTAAATGATCAGTTGCGTTTAAGAAAGCAGTCTGCTAGATGGGTGCTGCGTTTGCTCTCAATTGACCATAAACGTAATAGTGTGATAACTTCAAAAGATTGTTTGGAGTTGCTTAACCGCAATTCGAAAGAGTTTTTGCGGCGTTTTGTAACTGTGGATGTAACATGGATCCATTACAACACTCCGGAGACCAAGCAGCAGTCTAATCAATTGGTTTCTGCGGGTGAACCGGCTCCGAAGAAGGCCAAGGTAAGTGTGTCGGCCAATAAGGTGATGGCAACTGTTTTTTGGGATGCACGTGAGATAATCCACATCGATTACCTTCAAAAGGGAAAAACAATATACGGCGAATACTATGCCAACTTATTGGACCGATTTAACGAGGATTTAGAAAAAAAACGACCCCATATGGCCAAGAAGAAAGTTCTTTTTCATCAAGATAATGCACGAGTGCACACGTGTGCAGTCTCAAAGGAAAAATTCCATGAATTGGGCTACGAATTGGTACATCATCCGTCATATTCTCCGGATTTAGCCCGCAGTGACTATTTTCTATTTCCAAACCAAAACAAATGGCTCGGTGGAAAGACATTTAGCTCCAACGATAAAATTGTTGATCAAACAAATGCCTATTTTATGAACCTCGAAAAATCCTATTTTTTGGAAGGGATACAAAAATTGGAGAAACGTTGGACTAAGTGTATTGAGCTAAAAGGAGATTTTTTTTTGCAGAAAAAACTGTGTTTCATTCAAAAAGTCACGGACTTATTGAGCCGCCCTCGTATATACAACATATAATAATGCAATAAAGTTTAATATTTTTGTTTAAATATTACTATCTGGGACATTGAAAAAAAATCATAATGTGCAAAAATTAATTAAAAGTGAGTTGGAAATAAAACAAAAGTATAATTGAAATTTTATTGACAATCATAATAAAATTTCAATTAAACTTTTGTTTGATTTCCAACTCACTTTTAATTTAAATTTCTTTGAAAAGCAAAGAAAAAATTATGAAATTAATTTTACATTAATAATAACATCAGATCCTTTTTTTTTGTGTAAATGAAACTTATTTATTTTATATAGTTTTCTTTATCAACATCGTCATCATCTTTTTTTCAATAAAATAATTTTTGAATAAAGTATTTTGTGGCTGAGTGGCGTGGGAAGTGTAGTCTCTCTATTTGTATATACTCTTTGGTTTTCTTTTTGTGAAAATATTCGCAAATGGAAAAGATAAAATTAAAACATTTTTGTCATCTTTAACAATTTTGTGCTAACATTTTAATCAAGGATTATAAGAAAATTATATAGACATTTTTAGCTAAAGGCGCTCCAACAGTTTGTTAAATAAAAAATTCTTAAAAATGTCTAAAAAAAAGCCTTGTGTTGCTAATGTCGTGCTAACAACATTCTATACCAAAGCCTAATCGATGATAGTGGTCAGGAATCGGAAGTTTATGAAATAACAGTAAAATATTTTGATTCAAAGGTATGTCTTGCTATATGATTACATTAGCTTTGTTCGATGTACGTTACTGCGGGTACCCAATTGTTGTTTTGGGTAAATTGGGTTTCTGCGAACCTATTCTTTTAATAATTTTTCTAGTTACGGGTGCAAACATTTGCGGTGTAAAAATGAATGGTGAATTCCTCTTGCTGTAATAGCTATGATGTTTCAATGTCAATGTCCTGAAATTTTAAAATGACACCAGGATGCCGGGACACCTATACTTAATTCATTCAGCGGTATACTTAGTTTAAAAAGATTGGGTCAAATCAAAACATATTTCATTTTTAAGAGCAACATAGTCGCGGTATTTGTTAACAAAGTTCCATGTTTTTAATCAGCCTTTATCTGAGGAAAAACGGGCGTTTAGTGTATTTGCTACACTAACAAAGCTAGAACCATAAAATTTGGCTCTCAGCTTCCTTTAAGTATTGTTAACTAATGCTATGTTAGCTTTCTAACAATATGGGATCGGTTATTTTTTTTTTATTTTTTTGAAATAAACGAGATAAATAAATTACCAAAACACAACCATACAAAGCATTTTCGGTTATTCGAATGTTTAAGTGGTAAAAATGGGTTTAGAATTTCCAAAAATTAGATTTTCGGACTCGTTTTTTGGTGGGTAGGAGGGGGAGGAGGCATACATGAATACATGCAAACATTTTACTTCCTAATACGAGGACCCCTAACAAGAAACCAAAGTCAAAATAGAAATATATTCACAAACAAAAAGTCAGTAGTGAAAGAGTTAAATGAATAAAATAAAAAAAAAATAAAATTTTTAAAAATTTCGAATTTTATGAGTTTTTAATAAAAATATACTTTTTTCAAAAATCATATTCATTAGAAATTCGGTGTCATATTCGGTAGAAATTCGGCACTGGTTAACGTTTTCTAAAAAAAAAAAAACGAATTCATTCATTTGGGAGCATTTACAATAATACTGGGCGATGTAATAAACGAAAATCAACAAATCGGTTTTTAAGGGACATCCTAACTTTACTTCATTCAAATTTTTATGCAAATGTAAACGAATACACAAAAGGTGTTGCTTTGTGTTAAGGATAATGATGTTATTGTTATTCTTGTTTAATTATTGTGTCTTGTTTTTAATTTTCTTTTTTTTTGTTATTGTATTCATTCATTAACCTTCCAACCATTTATTGTTGCTGTTGTTTTTCTTATTGGGCATATAAAAACATTGTTGCTACATGTGTATTGTGATGTTGTTTGTTCCTGTCGTTTATTAAAACCAGCAGTTTAACTCATTAATGGCACGTCATGGATCCACCCCAGCAAAAAAATATTGCTTACCCAGAAGCGCTTCCGGAAGGCGTTATTTGATAACGAAGCGCTTCCAAAGCAAATAAAGAAGGCATGATTTTTGTTCGCGATGTCACACTTGGTATGGCTCTTTTAAAGCGCTTCTTTCATGTGCTCTTAGAAGCAATAAATTCATGCCTTCTTAGGCACTAAGAAGCGCTTTCTGTATGTTGATAACATTAGTGCTTCTTGGTATGCATACTTTATTGCTTCATTGTAGGCATTATTCACTGCTTCAAAGAAGGCATTCTGGGAAGCACGACAGAATGCATTCCCTAATTGCTTTATGGTACGTAAGGCGGTGAAGCGCTATTTTTTAATCATACAAATGTAGTTGCTGCTTACAAAATCCAGGTTATTTTTTGCTGGGACAGTACATTTTTTAACCAAACTTTGCAGATATATAGAAAAATGCCCTTTGACAGCAAATAATCCTAGACAGTTGAAAATATTTTAAAAATTTAAAGTTTGTATAACTTTGTGAACAAATCGTTAATCAAAAATATATGCAAAAGATGAATTTCATATCAAAACCTACAAAAAAACGCACATTTTGAACCCGACCCTCTCAGAATTTGATGAAATTTAGCATACAGCTACATTTTACCTATACAAATACAACCTCGTATTTAGAAATTGCATTTTTGAAAATATGTGGGCGTGGCAAGGTATCGAAGTTTTTGAAAAATGACAATAATATGTACTTTCAAGCTGTGATTACTACGGAATGGCTGAACCGATTTCAAAGATTTTGGTACCATTAGAAAGGTATTTAAAAAGAGGCGTTCGGAATTATAGCATTGCAAACAAAAACCAAATTCAAACGCCGAAAGACCTTTATCATTGGGCTTCACAAACTTATAAGACCTCCATAGAAGTTGCTTATGCAGACGCTGACGACTATAACAAAACAAAAGAAGAGCTATTTTCAAGGTATAAAAATACTTAAACTATTACAGGAACTCAAAGCTTCCATTCTTGTGTACCTTTAGATGAAACTTTAGTTAAAGTTAGAGAATATTTAGAAAGTTAACAGTATGAGCTGTGCAAAATTATATATTAAATCTAAAAAACTAAAATAAAAAAAAAATTTTCCAAGGTTAAGTCCATATTTTGGGGGTGTCTGAAAAATTTGATAATACGATTCTTGTTCTAATCTATTAGAATTACAAAAAAATCTGTATAACTTTCAAAGTACAAAGCTACTTAATTTTTTGGTCTTTGAAGTGTTTTTTCCAGTTTAAAGTTTTACTTTTGGCAAAAATAAAATGTTCAGTGTAATATAACATTTTTATAGCGTATGTTCTCGAAAGCTAATTTAAATACCTTCCTAATGGAACCAAAATCTTTGAAATCGGTTCAGCCATTCCGTAGTAATTACAGCTTGAAAGTACATATTATTGTCATTTTTCAAAAACTTCGATACCTTGCCACGCCCACATATTTTCAAAAATGCAATTTATAAATATGAGGTTGTGTTTGTATGGGTAAAATGTAGCTGTATGCAAAATTTCATCAAATTCTGAGAGGGTCGGGTTCAACGCATATCGGTTTTGATATGAAATTCATCAAAAGTATTTTTTTTAAGTTCTCGATTTTTAATTTTTTTTTTTTTTTTAAAAGATCGCATTTTTATCATTATTTTAAATTGCCATATGGCAATCCTGACGATATAATTTTTAGAAGCTTAGTAGTATTTTAATAAACACCATCCATTAGTTATGTTTTGAGTGAACACGTAATACATTTTGGAACATTTTAGTCTTTATGTATTTGAAAAGTTCATTGTCCGATCGATGGATGATGTTTCTAGCATAGAAATATATTTTCATATTATTTCATCAGCATAACAATCAAAAATATAAAAAAGTTAGGCTTTTTATTTTTTTAAATAATTTTTAAAAAAAAGGTCCATCAAAAAAGTACAAAAATTGATTTTTTTCGAATAATTATTTGGCAACTCTGGATAATTTTTTTTTTATTCACAATAGTAGTGAATATGTTGAATAATTTTAAGGATTTTAAGTAATTTAATTATGTTTTTCCAGTAAAAAAAAATATTGTAGAAGTTTAAAAGTACTGGGTCGAAAAAGCAACATTATGTCAAAAATGAGTTAAAAGCGTAAACACCTGTGGAGAACATTTTTTAATGGCTATTCAATGAAAGGATCTTTCATTAAAATATTAAACGAGGATATACTTTATTTTGTTTCGTTACGTTTCCTTTTTCCTTTAATATTTTTTTTTTTTTATTATTGTATTTCATCATTATACAAATAACACTCAAGGGATGACCCACAAATTGTGTTGCGAACTTTTCTGTTCGATGGTAAAGGTTATATTTGAAGGATGTAGGAAAACAGATGAGTATTTAAGGCTTGTTGAAATGTGGGTTTTTTTGCAATTATATGAATTTTTATAACATTTGATTAAACTTTATTATTTAATGGGTATTTTAAGGTAAGTTTGAACATTAAGGCCCGACTACTGAATGCCCAGTTAAAATTTAACAAACAGTTAAATTGAAAATTTATATGGGAAACAACAACACTTGTGTCAGTTAAAGTCCCCGGTACATTGTGAAAATGAGGCTTAAGGTGATTTTTAGTAAAATTTTTTTAAAACAACTTTCAATGAGGTCCCTTATGAAGAATTCTTCAATTTTGTCACATGACAGTGGTGCACACCACCACTAAACCAGTCACTATAAAAAAAAAAAATATATGTAGGTACATTATTTTTTGCTGGGCAATCGATTGAGACTATTTATTTTAAAATCGGAGAGGGGTCGTCCAAAAATTTGCCAATTTTGATCGTTTTCACATGGAATTGCTCTATAGGTATATATATTACATATCACATCATATAGCAGCTGAGCTGAAAAATGGCCTGCATAAACTTATCTCATGAGATACCATGGAATCTCATTTGATATAATTTGATCCGACAAATGGGTCTATCTAATTTGATACAATTTGATATAACTCTAAAAAATTCTTCGGAAATGCGCGCTTCTATGTTGTTTCACATTCCGAATAATAAAACAAAAGAATTGGAAAATTAGGGATTATTTCATTTTAACTTATACTCTGTGTTTCAAAGCTACAACGTCTTGAGTAAAATGTTATATATAACGATAAATTCTTTAATATAAAAATATATAATGATATAAAATAGCATATGTATCAATATGTATTTATACATAATAATATTTACAAAATGTTTTACCAAAAAAATTCATGTATAAAAAAAATACTATTCTGAATTTTATAAGTGTATGATAATACATGGTTGATAAATTTGATTACATTTTTATAAAATTAGATATAATCCAATACAAAATTATATATAATACAAACATGAAAAACGTCTTCTGTCATTTTAGACATACTTATATATAATCCAAAACTGAAAAAAATTTCTTAAGTCAGTTTCTATGTAAATATATATAATTCAAAAATCGCAAAATATTTTACGAAAATAGTTTACAATTTTGAGAAATCGATACCCATTACCAATAATAAACCCTCTAGCAAAATTTTTTATAACAGATTACCTATGAACCTCTTCTAAAGCAGTTTGTTCCAGTTTAGAAGCAAAAAACATATTGCAAATACGACAAACTCCATATAAAAAGAATCGGAATCGGCAGAACAGAAATTATAACCTATTATAATACAGTATAAGTTGTTCTGCAGCCTGTTATTTGGATTTTACTGGGCCATTATAATATTGCCAAACAATTTTTTTCAAATAAAATTAAAATTAACAGTTTCATTTAAAACGAAAATTTAATGTCATAAAATTACGAGTATATAAATAAAATGTAAGTTATTTACATACCCCTATGGGGAATGAGGAGTCAATTGACCTAAAAGTGACTGGTTAAAGAAGGACTTATCACAGAACTGGTACAATTTAATACTGAAGTGGGTTAAGCAGTGTCAATTGTCCTAAAATTACCAATCCTGTGACTGCTAAAGGGAGGACATACCACTTAACCACAATGCTTATTAACAAGAAAAAGCCAGTTGGCCAGAATTTTACTCATTGGAAGCTGTTTAGTTTTCGTTTATTTTATACGATATGGTTCTTTTGCGACAGTCTTGTGGTATACCCATGTTTGGTTAGTCCTGTGGCATGCCACTGGGTGGTTTAAAGCAGGACACATTCCAAGCCAATGTTAAAGTTGCCTGTTGTTTACATAGGGTAGGGTTTAGCAGAGGAACGGTCTCTGGCACGAAGGGACCGATCCTGTGGCACACGCAGAACCGGTCCCATTCCCCATAGGGACATTATATTGTTTTGAACCCGTTTTATGGAGTTAATATATATGGAACTTGTTATATTTTAATTTAAATATATTTGGATTATTATGTATTTAATTATATCTAATTGTATCAAATATAATATAATTAGATGTTACTATATCGTGACAAATCTCGGATAGAATTTGATAGTTTTTTTTTAAGTTGTATCTATTTAAATATAATTAGATCCAAAGTGATACAATTTAATAGGATAATTTTTCGGATCAAATTATATCCTCTTATATTTGCGGAAAATATTTCATCATATATAATTTTTAATAAACTTTTTTACTCAGGGTCATTAAGGGTGTTCAAAAGATGAACTCAACTCTGTCTTGTTGTTGTTGTTGTTGTTGTTGTTGTTGTTGTTGTAGTATTTGTTTTAACTATTTAATCATTAAGTGTTTATAATTACAACGTCATTTTAAGAAATTTATTTTATTTATTTTATTAATTAATAATCATATAATTACAAATTATATACTATTACCCTAACCGAGCACTAGCTACTATGGCCTGCGGCGCGTTGTAGCGAAAACAGACCAGTGCCTCTGGTGGGAATCGAACCCACGACCCCCGCACAGATAAGCCAGCACCCTACCAACTAGCCTACAGGGGCACACAACAGAAAAAAAAAATTTTAAAAGTTTGTTAAAAAAAAACTGTATTAAAGAACATTTTTGTTTCTTTCCTTTGACTGTAGTTTCGATTCAGTTTGTATCAAAAAAACATGTATTTTCTTCGATTTAGTCTACCTCAGTATTTTTAGAAAAATTTGCATAAATTCAACCAAATTTAAGTCGACACTTGATTTTTTCTTAACAATCCTATAGGATTGATGAGTGTTGATTGAATGATTGATGATAGGTTGAAGACAAATAATTTTGATAGAAAAAAAGTTAATTCCACGACATAAATATCGCATATTATGATTTTTTCGACAAAATCCGATTCGGTTCATTGGGTTATGAAGATTTTTACCTTTAAAATATCGTTATCTTTTGGCTTTTAATTGCTTATTTTAAGATTTTCTGACTTAAAATGGTTTTTTTTTACCTATAAAATATAATTTATTCCACTAACTTGGTACTTTTTTTTAATTACATGGAAGTAATATATGATCTGATATATAGCTATATCAATTACATATGATGAGATAAAAAATATCAACTTATTTATATCATAAGATATGCTGATATATAGCGCCAAGTTAGACATGTTCGTAAAAATAAGTATGAGATGTAACTATATATCGTTATATATGGCCACATATATAATAAGATACCTTTATATCAAACAATTTACCACTATATATAAACTTTTTTCGTCGGGTAGTTAAGCTCGGGTTAACTATTAAACAAACGTATATATAAAAGAATATTTTTCGCCCTTTTTCACGAAATTGACAGAAAATACCCTTACATTGATGAGTTAGAGGGTTAAGATGTAAAACAAAAATGTTCCTCGTAATTTTTTACATGAATCTGTTAAAAACATTTTATACCTAAAATGTAGGGTCACATGGTTTTTTATGCCGATTCACCATATTTGCAAAAGGGGGGAAACTTTAACCCCCCTAAAATAAAATTTGGACGTAAACTTTCAAAACGCCTAACCAAAATTTGTAATGTAAAAGGAAAAGTGTGAATCCTTAAAATTTTTATAAAAGAAATTTTCGTTAGTCTAACAGAAAGACACTTCTTTTAACTTTTCTCCTGAGCATAATATAAAATAGTTTGTAACGTTTAATTCTATAAACTGGTACCGAATTCCGGCATTCGTGATCGAGTGAAATCGTTTGAAAAGTGTTTTGTTAATGAGTAACTAGAAAAATGCTAAAAAGGAAAACATCAAGTTTAACATTTATTTCTAATCAAAGACCGAACTATAACATCCCTGATAAAAAAAAAATCGTTCAAATTTTTATTTTTGGAAACAGAAAAATAATTTCAATCCAAAAGTTACGAAAACGAATGCCGTAACTCGGCCCCTGTTCTGTATTAAAGTAACGTCGATTTGAAATACATTTTTCGTCATTATAATTTTAAAAATTTATTTTTTTTTCCCTGTACTATATTCTTGCCTGCGTATAGTATATAATAAACTAGTCATATATTTTTTCCGCGAAGTCTTCTGAATATACACATTAAATTAATTGAAAATCTCTTTTAGATTAGATTATATGGCACTATGCACCGCGACCAACTTAGGTCTTTTGTGCTGCCTAAAGTTACCCTAAAGATTCAAGCTACCTATAAAGCCAATAATCCTATTAGGCAAAATCTTCATAATGTCCGAAGGGGAGACAAAGCGATTGCCAAGAAACTTGGCACGCCTTTCACATAGCCTCGGACATTCGCAAAGAACATGCTCTGATGTCTCAGCTACCAGTTCGCAAAACCTACACTCATCCGTGTCCGAAAGACCCCTTTTGCGCAGGTGGTATCTGAGATTGCAGTGTCCAGTCAGGTAAGACACCAGGGTTCTCAAGTCACCCCTCCCGAGGGACAAGAGTCTCCTCGATCCTGCACTGGAAAAAGAAATTAATCTCTTAGCCTGTCGTTGGCCAAGAGAGTTTTCCCAATAGAGAGAGAATTCTGACTCCCTCCACGACCCGAGCTTCTCCCTAACATACCCCAAAGGTATACCACAAAATCTGTTAAAAATATGACTACACACAGAGAAATAAAGTGCCAACCGAATTGAAAAGTGTATTTTAATGGTAACAACTTTTAACTTCAGTTATTACAACGAGATTTTTGATTATTTTGGGTATTGCAACTAAAATTCAGTTGTTTTATATGAACTTTGTTGTGAAAACTGATGTCAATTGTACCAACCGACTGAAATTCGTAATAACAGAGTTTGCGTCGTAGTATCCAAATTTCAGTTAGCAAATAGCAAAAGTTTTCTCTGTGTGTACTTACTTTTCGTTTAAAACAATTGTATTTTTTAGTTTATTTTCAACAGTTAAACAATTGACAAAATCGGTAAAAGCAATAAATTATTTTCGTTTAATTCAATACTCAATATAATATAACAACTTTTTATTTTTTTTCTTTTGTTTGTTGTTTTTTTCCAAAAGCAAATAAAAATGTTTGAAATTTCTGTCACAAAAAAAAAAAAAAAAAAAATTGTTTTTATTTTTTCGCTATTTTTTCTCATATTTTTATTTTTTTGTTTTTTTGCCATTTTTTGATTTGTATAATTTGGCCTTAAAACAGTTTTTTTTAAAGCTTTTTTTTAGCTTTAAAATTTCCCTTTTCATACATTCTTCACTTTTAATGCATTTTTCTCCATTTTTTTTCTTTTAAAAAGGTCAATTTTCTACATTTTTTGTATTTTTGCTATTTCTTGCTTTGTGTCCAATATTTTTTTTGTCTTCTCTGGTAGATTATTTTCGTCGGTAATTCAAACTTATTTCATGTTTTTATTACAAATCGAAATTAAATAAAAATTGGAAGCTTGATATAATTTTTATTAAAAATATAAATTATATTTTTTCGACTTTTATTTGTGCAATGCATATGAAAATTATTCAAGTTCGAGACTATTTTCGAGGCTATATGTTTGAGGCTCTATATTTCTTTATTAGGATATTGTCCTAACAAATAATCGATGGAGTTTTTGTTTTCAAATTTATTAATTGACCACTTTCAGGAATGTGTTGATAGATCTATTTCGGGAATTTTCTAGGTTCCTATCATCAGAACACGTTTTGAAAGAAGTGACAATCCCATGCAAAACATCAAACATTCATATAACCTAGTTTTTCCAACTATATGAGCTCAAAGTAAAGATTATCACCATTGATCAAACAATGAATTGAAAACTTGTTTGTTGTGTGCAAGCTCTACCTTTGGTAGATATATAATATACGCTTTTTGTTCTTTTCTCCTTTTACTGTACTTTGCCTCTTATGCAAGTTTGATGTAATTTGTATTAAAAATAAAAATTATGTTTTTTCTACCTTTAATCGTGCAATGAAAATGAAAATTATTCAATTTCGATTGGAAATTTTTTGGAGAGAATTTAAAATTCTTAAAAAGTACTCTTACAACATTTTGAATAGCTTTAAAACTGTTTTCTTTTTTTTTTAAATATACTACATACTTTTTCTTGATATCGATCATTTCTAATAATTTCTGTATTAGTCCGAATAAAAAAATAATATTTAAACTTACCCATGGACAGTGATGATCAAAACGATCTACACAATTATCACATAAACTACAATGTGAAGCTCTGGGTGGCCTAAATATTTTACATGTAAAACAATATTTCAGTTTTACAGTTTGACCTTTAACAAGGACTTCTTTTGTACGTGGTGGCGGTCGATATGTGGGACTATTTAAGGAATTTGGCACTTCTAGAATAGAAAATAAAAAAAAAACAATACAATTGTTAAAAAGAAAACTTTGAATATAAAAAAAAAGAAAACTACAAAAAAAAGAAAAGAAACTGGAAAAATCTAAATTATATGAGTGTGTTTGAACTTACCAATTTGTTTTTCTATGTAGGCGGCCTCATCATATGAGGCACGTGGTATAACACCAGGATCTGTGAAGGTCGTACGTAGCAAGGAACTCATGGTAAAAAAGTATAAAATAGCACCAACAATTGGTATAATGGGATTGATACGTGTGGCCAAAAAAGGACAACTGAAATGAGAAAAGTGAAAAGAAAAAGCTACTTTTACTACACTCCAAAGATGTAACAAATTAGAATTAATTTTAATTAATTTGGCATACTTTCTCTTACTAGTTTCTGTTTTTTTTTTATGTAAAGTCCCCTTAAAAGAATGTCATATAAAATATATATTTATATGAGTCTTAAGGGATTCTTTGATACAAAAAAAAAAAAAACTACACACAAACCTCAACATTTTCGCTCTATAAAACATTAAAAGTCTCAAAGGTCGTCGTTTTTGTTTTATATCTTTTTTCTTGCTGCTGCTGTTGATGTTTTATACTGTGGAATTCACTATTATTAACTTAAAATAAATGCGTTTTTACCCCTCGTACACATGTATATGCAACAAAGTTTTAGGACACAATAGAGTAGTACTGGAAGCATACTACAACCATGTATAACTTGCCACAAAACATTATGAACAGCATTACTCATCTATGTATATGAATAGTTTATATATGGGTAAATACAGAGTATACCAAGCAATAAGATTTTTCAAATTTGAAAAAAAAAAATTTTAAATTAATGTAATAATTTCCAATTCAGGCTATATCATCTTATTTTAAAGCCTACAAGTATGCTTTAACTTTAGTACAAAATTATAGAAATAAACTGCACTAGTTGGGGTTTACTGACTGAGCTTATATATAACAATGATGTATGTCTTCACTAAATTTAGATGAGCTAAATTTTAGCAAAAAAAGTTCGTTAAAAATTTTAACTAACTAAACTGTTACATTGACAATTGTAGTTAACTCATTAAGAACACGCTGGACATTTTTCAATCAAATTTTGCAGATTAAGACATTATTGTATTTTTTTTTTTGCCCTAAAGCGCGAAATATTAGCAGAAGTTAAAACTTTGACAGAATATAAATTCTAACGATATTTAAAAAAACTTTTTTTTGAATTGTATATTCAAATATATATGAAAAACAAATGTTTTTAAGTTAACAGATTTTTTAAGTTATTTGGAAAATAAACGTACAATATGTTTTCAAAAAAAAAAATTTAAAATTGGCATATGGCAGTCCTGGCCTTAACATTTTTAGTAGTATTTTAATAAAAACCAGCCGTTTTGAGTTAACACGGAATAAATTTTAGCATGTTTTCGACATTGAGTATTAGAAAAATTTATGGCCCGATCGGTCAGTTTGTTTAAAAATAATATGCAATTGATAAACTTATTTTCATAATAAACATAACAATCAAAAATATAAAGGGTAAGGCTTTTTTATATTTCAAAATAAGAACAAAAAAAAAAAAAAAAAAAACACGCACCAACGCATTTGGCAACTCTGGATACCAATTTCCCTCAATTATTTTTTTTATTTTTGATTGTAATGCAGATGTTGGTTTGAATGCCGATATGTGATTTTTATACCCTTTGATGCTCTGATTCGAAATCCGGCATCCAAATTTGTCCATCAAAAAAAATATAAATACATTTCATTTCAAAAATGGTTAAAAACAAAATTTTTCGCGTTTTTAATTGCGGATTTGGAATCAGCCAGACAAAATCTATTAAAACTATATATATCGCGGTTCAAACCAAATTGACTTTTTCTAATTTTGTGATTAAAATAGGTTTTGAAGGCACTTAATTATCTTCATCCTGTAAAAAATATCGCCGTTTAAAAGTACTGGGCTGAAACCGGAACAATAAGTCCATATTGGGTTAAATTTTAAAGGATAAAGAAATTACTATGGATTAGCATGAAAAGCTTGGGCAGCTAAAATAAAACATGTATCCCTTAGATTTCTCTCCTCTATAACATATCCAAAGCCCATTAAATGTAAGGGACTGCGCTGGGTTACCTTTCTTGTTAGATATTTTCCAATCAATTTTTTAGTTTAGGTCAGCTTTGAAACGAAAAACAGTTGAGCGTTCATAAATCGTTTGTCATTATACATCATATTTATAAAGTTTTCATAAATATGATGAGAGTATCATAAACATTTAGGACAAAAGTTTCCTAAAGTTTATGAAAACTAATTTTAGTTTTTTATTGAAATATTTAAATTTTATTTGAAATAAATCTTATGCAGATCAGCGCTAGAGGGAGTTCCGCACTTAATTTGTCTACAAATGCAGGAAAAAAATATTCAAAAAATATTCAGATTTTTTTTTTCATATAATGTATAATTTTGGAATTTTTCTTGAAGTTTTTTAAATAGAAAATAAATAATAAACATTGAATAAATTTGTATGAAAATTTTTCATAATATTTATGAAACGTTTCATTTATTTATGGAACATTTTATAAAAATTTACAAAACTTTTATAAAAACTTATGAATCTGCTTCATCCAATTTATGAAATGTTAAATAACTTTTGTGAAGTATTTCACAAAAAATTATGAAACTTCTTCATCATGTTTATGAAAAGTTTTCATAAATATGAGAATTTTATTTATGAATTGTTACATTGGAAGAAATTCAATGAAGTTTTTCCTCATAATTATGAAGTATTTCATAAATATGATAAAGCTTTTTCCCTGAGTGTAGGTGACCAAAATTAATTAAGTATTTTTAATTTTTTTTATATTTCCCATAATCAACTGGATTAATATTCATCGTTTGAGCAATATAAGGTAAAATTGTATATGTTCGAGACTGTTGCTTTTAAAGACAACTTTTCAACTAAAAAAAATATATCGCAGCAATGTGAAACTAACAGTATTTGTGATCCTATAAGAGACTAGAAAAAATAGAAAAACTTTACAAATTTTTGCAAAAAGAGGGCTAAGTAAGCGTGGTTAAATATTGATATATTGGGCACTCATTTTGAATTTGACTATAGCAATGTATTTTTTATGGAGAGTTTGATAAAAATAAATTAGTTTTAAAAAAAAATTCAGAACTAGTTCCGAAATTTAAGTGTAGTATAAAACTCAATTTATCCAAAAATTAAGCAAATTTTTTTTTTCTATTTTTTTTTTTATTTATTTATTTATTTTAAAAAGAATGTTAGATGTTTTTCACTCGATTCAGAAAGTTTAGTTGTGTAACATAAATATTTCAATATTTCTATTTCACACCTTACCAAATAATGAGTCTAGTAATCTAAACTCGAAGGTTTGGAAGTATTACTCTTGATATTATAATTCTAACTGTTTTTATATGAAATGTCCCAAAAGTAATAAGTTAAGCATTACTGGCAGCCTTACGTAAATATGAATTATAACGGGTAACCTATATGCATACAAGGGTATGAATAATAAGCCATTACCAGAAGGAAGCAAATAATGGGTCTAAAAATAGATTTTGAGAAAAATTACGAATTAAAAAACAAAATTATTAATTTTTTTTTTAAAACAGGTTCGATCCGGGAATCGATTCCGGGTCGTCAAATTAACAGGCGACTGCTCTATACCCTTAGCCACTGGGGCATATAACATTTTATAGTTTAAAACATGAATGAATTTTTCTTCTATGTAAATTCGTTCAAGAAATACCAAAACTGACACCTTACCCTTTTGCCTAAAAATAGATTTGCAGAAAAAATTTGTATCATTATATTTTGCCTAAATGTAGTAAGACGAATAAGCTATGATTGCTCACCAATTATTTTTTTTATGAATTATTTTTTGTATGAATTATTTTTTGCATGATGACTATTTTACTATTTAAAGTAATGCAGATGGTATTAGGTACTGATTACAAATACAAAGTAATGTATAAAATAATAAGTAGTTATTACCATGTCTTGGCTGTGTACGGGTACTGAGGCGTATGAGCACTAAATAATGCATATAAATACAAATAAATTCATTATAAGTCATGTAGATTTAACATAGAAATATTTAAATATATATAAAGGGCAATAATAAATGATTATTTTCCCCAAAACTAATTCGAGTTACACTATTAAAGTTTTTGGGTCGATTGAGGAACATCTTAGTTCTTTTTTGTAAATATAAAAAATATAAAAAATTTTGACCGATTTTATGAAAAATTGAGTTTGTATTCGGAACTATGTAGTTGTGCATTAACAATATCACAAAAACTTGATTACTTGGAAAAGTTCTCAGAACGCAAATTACCCTTTAAAAAATGTAACCTTAGTTTTGCGAAATTTAAAACTCGTGTATATTGAACAAAATTTATACTTTTGCTTTTTTTTTAGAAAATCAAAGACCATTTTTTACTCAACTCTAAATATCTTTTGACCCCATGCAGAACACACTCTTAATTTTTGATATGTTAAACAAGAAAAATATGATCTATCACCACAAATTATATAAGAAAAATCTAATATTTAGTTTTTGAAATATTCGCGAAATATAGCGGTTTTGCACTTTTGCCAACTTTCTGGAAAGATACCTTTACGTTTTCTAACAAATATCGTAAAGTAAAAGATTTAATCTTTCATATGAGATAAAATTTTTAAAAATCGGATAAAAACTTAAAAAGTTTAAGCGGTTTGAACATTTGGTACTTTTCTTAATTTTGCTAAAAATGTCAAACTTTGAGATGCAATAGAACGCGAACTACACCAAATTTTGAAAAATCTAATACAGCACATGAATACCGATGTGCTCAATTTCAATAAAATTTAAACGCATTCATTCCAAAAACGACTAAAATCGAGTAGAAATTTTTTGAAATGACACTGGTAAGATATTAAAATACCATATCCCTGAATTAAATTTTTTTAAACGTTTTTCAAAATTTTTTAATTAAGTTTTTTTTGTTAATATAATTATAATTTTAATTGAAAATTTAGAAAATTATTAATTAAGTTTTTAATTGATACACTCAAAAAAATAAGTTAGTACAAGAGTTAGTAAAACGTCTTGTAAATCAGGTATACTATTTTTTAGCCATTTTTTTTTGCTAAAATCGTGTTTTCAGCTAAAATTTTTGTTATACTTATTCAGCACTTAACTGTTTTATACTAATGCTTTACTAATATACTAATGTTTTACTAATTAATTTTGCTAAAAAAAATTGTGCTGATAAGCACATTAATAGTGTGGACGACAACCAGATTGAAAGATATACGCAGAATGAAGCAGATGTCGCGGCATGTCAAGATGTAGTAGAGAAGAAGAAAATGATACTAAAAAGTACAACTCTAATAAGACATATAAAAAAATCAACCATGGAAGACTTTTGTATCTGTTTTTCATACATAAAACAAAATTGAGGATTAAAACAACTTAAATTTTGCGTTGTCACCAGCTTGTGAAAATAATTGTCTAATAATAAAATAAAAGACAAAAGAAAATATTTAAATTAAATATGTATTTCTATAATAAATGTTAATAGATTAATCTATTGTGGTCAAATTGCAAACAAACATATACAGACATGTAGACAGAGTAAAGCGAAAGACAAAGACATACATCTTAGTATGGTTCCTTTTTCTTATTGCAAAAAAAGGGTTGTTATTTTCGTTTCGTTTGTTTTTGTTTAGTAGTTGAAAGAAAATTTTTGTTATGTTATATATATTTATTTCTATATATTTTCAGATATTAAATTAATTCATGTCGTCAATGTGGGAAAATGAATATTTTTATATTTCGTAATTATTGTAAATTATTTTTAAAAGAATCACAAAAATATGTTTTATGATGTTCAGCAAATAAATTAACTAAATTACAATTTTTTTACAATTTTTTAGCGTTTTTTTCAGTCTACTAAAATTCAGCAAAAAAATTATTAATTTTTACCAACGCTTTTTTATTTCTAATCTACTAAGTGTTAGTAAAACTTTTGCTGAATCTACTAATTTTGTTGCTAAAAATCAGCTCGCTGATTTTCAGCAAAATCTCAATTTTTGCTAGCACCCTCCTGACTAAAATTTTGCTGACTCATCAAAATTTTTTGCTGACTTTACAAACTTTTTGTTTTGAGTGTAGGATTAAAATTTTAATTGGTCCCAATTAAATAACATTTATTAGAGAAGTATTAGAAATAAATATTGATTTTAATTTTGTCTGTGATGGCTTGAATTTAATTTTAAACAGAATTAAGATCATTAGAATGTTAAATAAAACCCTATCCATAGAATTCATTCTTTTAAGTACTGCATAAAAATGTTTATATATCTGTAGATGTGTGTGTGTGTGTTGAGTGTGTATTTTTCGTTGTTATTATTTATTCATAAAATGTTTAACATAGATTACAAACCAGCAGCATTTTGTAGCCGCAAGTGGCATGTCCTTTTATTGTTTGAGAAATAAAAAAAAAAACAACAACGTTTCAACTGCACTCTAAAGCCATAGTCAGTCAGCTGCAATAGCAGTAGCTGTGGTAGTAGCAGTAGTCAGTAGTGTTTATGTTAAGGGAAATGTCTCAAACAAATGAAACACTCATACAAACTCATATGCATTCATACATATGTATGCAATGTTCGTATGAATGTATGTTTATGACATAGTGTGAGTTTAGTAGTTGCATATGGAGTATTGTTATGGTGTATGGCATGCATGTGCATATGTATTTGTGTATTATGCATAAATATGTATATTTTTGAAACTATGTCTGCTATTCTTGCTACTGCACTAAGCAAACAAATCCAACATGCGTTTTATGTCACATGTATAGTTTATTTAATGTTTGTACTACGAGTATAAAGTTTCTGATTTTTTTTTTCGAATAAAAAACGAAAGCGAGATAAATATCAGGGATTTTTTTGTGAATTTCAAAATTTTTTTTTTCTATTAAACTGACAATGAAATTTAGGATTTTTTTTTATAAATTTCATATGCTTATATGTATGAGAGTGTAAGTGAAAAAAAATGTATTGTGTTTTTTAAATTACCCTACACACAGATAAGCACTTGTAATAATAAGCCAGTACAAAATCTGTTAAACTCTTACATTGTTTTTATTTCGTGATTTTTTTTTAAATTCACATTTCGTTAGTTTAAACTTTTCTCTATTTGGCGAATTTTCTTAAGTTTGGCGAAAAATTAGGTCTTCATGAAAACTCGCATGTAACTTGTAAGTGTGGTAAAACTATGATAAACATAAAATAAATGAGTTTGTTATATTTATTCAGTTGTTTTTGTTTTGTGTAGGACTGAAAAATTAAATCCCTAAGCTAGAGACATTTTTAAATTTATTTTATTTTATAGTCACGTATATATAGTCATATATAGTCACTGTCACATCATATCATAGCTGATCCGAAAAATGACATACAAAACCTTATCTCATGAGATCCCATTGGATCTCGTCTGATATAATTTGATCTGAAACATGGGTGTACCTTTTTGATCCAGTTATATATAATTCGATCAAATTCGATACAACTTCATAAAATTCTTTGGAAAACCGCACAACTAATTTGTTACACATTCCAAATTATAATGAAAATGTAGGTATAAATCAATGGATTGGAAAATTACACTGAGTTTCAATTTTACTAATATGTGATGATAATATGTGATGCCATACACAATTATATATAATTATCAAAGAAGGTAAATTAGCTTTTTTACTTTTTTATGTTTTATTAAGCTTTATTTGGATTTTCCGATTTTGAGCATTAAAATAGCTTTTTCTTAAAATGTTTGAGCTTTTCATTGTTTTTTTCAAGATTTTGGTTCTTTAAACTTTTGCTTTAAAGTGTAGCTTTTCAAAGTTTTTTTACTTTTACTTTTTCTACAATATTTTTTTGGCTTTAAATACATTGAGTTTTGTTTTTTCTGTAAAAATTTTTATATTTTTTGTTAAATTTTACCATGTATGTTTATATATAATTATATATAAAAGTGATCGAATTTTTCTTTTTAATTTTACCACATATATTTATATAGAATATATTTATATGTGATGCCATATATTGTATTATAATATGTAAAAGTGATAGAATTTGTTTGGTTTTATTTATTATATATAATTACACATGGAAGTATATATGATCTCATATTTAGCTATATCAAGTATGTATGATGAGATCAAAAAGATCAACTTATATATAACATGATATATAACAATATATGATAATATATATCTCTGTATTAAAAATTTTCGTAAAAATAAATATGGCCACATATTTAATTATATATAATTATATCAGGACATATATGACCATCATAAACTCTTTTGTCGGCTAGTTTACTTTGGAAAATAAAAAACAACGATTTTTGGCTGTTTTTTTAATCTTATAGTTTACCCTTGTTCCATTAAATTGCAAATCAAAAATTTTAAAATCCGGCTATGTAAGGGGAAAGAGAATCTATTTATTTACCGTGGCTCCACGGTGGAACCCTATTTTGAATTTTAAAATAAGGGTTTATAATGAAATAGCCACCAGGATTGCCATGTTAGTGCAAATTTTAAAATATAATTTTTGGGATAATATTTAATATTGGTTTTTTCTATCAGAAACATAATTTCTTTAGTTAGTCTCTTTACAGGAAGAAGAAGAAGAAAACATTTTTATTGAAAAATTTTACGGACACAAGGGATACACCAGACTGCCGCAGTTTCGTCCCCCTCCTGGGACTCGTCAGTGGTTAATTTATGTGTCAATTGAACAAAGTATTTTATATTGTTCATTTGCTCTATATGAAAAACTTTTTATTTTTTGGTGTCGTACTGGTATTTGAACTCACTGCCTTAGCATCAGTTAAAATCATGTATTTAAAACAAAAATTTGTTATATTATATTGAGTATTGCAATAAACGAAAATAATCTATTGTTTTTAACGATTTTGTCAATTAATTTTTTAACAATTGAAAATAAACTAAAAAATACAATTATTTTAAACGAAAAGTAAGTAGTCCTTTTTTTAACTGATTTTCAATTAATTTAATGTGGACGGACATTCAGTAGTCTTTACGGAAAAAATATTGTGAGCATATGGAAAGTTCCAATGGACGAGTTCCAGTGACAGTTTTCATTAAAGCTATGAAGAAATTCATTACTGAAGTAAAGATAATTCTCTAATCCATATTGATTAGTAAAAAAAGAGAAATTGTAAATCTCTCAGTAGCTGAGAAATATGTTAAATTATAATTTAATAGCTGATTAGATAGCTGATGCCAACCGAAAGATGATTAACAAGTAGACTGATATAAGTATTTTATACCCAAAAGTCGATTTCAAAAAATACCCTCGAATAATTTCTACAGATTGTCATCGTTCAAATAATATCCATTGGTACCATTAAGCCCCCTTACAACTGATTTAAGTCATTCGTTATAGAGTGACTTTGAATTTGAGATTGTATTGTCATTGCTATCATAGAGTTTTTGAGGCATTTTTTAGCATATTTTTACCATTACAGTTTTTCATAATTTTTTTTTTTTAAATTTCATTTTATTTATTAAAAATTCCTTACGCCTAATGAAAAACTTTCATTAAAATTGGTTTCATAGAATTGTGAAACTTTTTCATAAAATTAAATAAATGGTTAATTCACTTTGTGTAGACACTTCATTAATTAAGTGGAAAATTTCATTAAAATTCGTCCAAGAAAATTCTCTGAGTACAATTTTGAATTTATATTCTTTAGAAAAGTATGTTTATTAATAGCATTACTAAAAAAAATACCCGGGAAATTCTTCTCGAATTCCCGGGATCGAAAAATGTTGTGAGTTTCCGGGATATCCCGTGAAAAACTCATGCCGCAAGACATATTTTTATTACAGCAGTCTCAGAAAAATTTTCAAAAATCGAAATTTTTTTTTTGCTAAGTGCCTCGGGTTAATGCTACTCAATTTTCCCCAAATTCGCACCACCTAACTTTTAGATCTAGTTCTACAATAATTGCAACAAAATCTAAATTTAAATAAATGTCGCTCTAATGGCCATAATTCAAAACATAAAAAAAATGTTGAGAACATATTCGAAACAATTATTTACTTGGATTACTATTATCAATTTCCAACTTTTGAGAAAGGACCGAGAAAAAAAATAAAAATTGGCCATACTATTGTGAATCTTAATCATTACACTAAGCATATTATGTAGGTAAAGACGACAGCAATTGTAGTCAAAAACAAATGAAATTTCACTTGAATAAAGGACGACTAACATATCATTAAATTCAACTAATATTTCCCATTTGTTTTTACTACTCAAAAAACTACTACCAATTTTAGTAAAAATGAACCACATATGTTAGTAAAAAATAAAAAAAAACATTTAATTTTTTTTATTTTTCAAATAACAAAAAACGACTGTAAAAAATGAATGTCAAATCATGAAACAGTTATTTGATGTGGTTTGTTTTTTATATGTAGCACAAGGTAAATTGTATTACAATCCAAAATACTACATATTTTCAAACCTGAAGTTCCCTGAGTGTAACACTTTACAATGTCAAAATTTTATTTATGATGCCCCCCATTAAAACTTTTCATAAATGTAACCCTTTATAAGGTAAGGCTGCCTCAGGGTAGCCTTCATAAAATTTACCAAAAATACGTCAAATAACCGTTTTATACTTAGAAATCAATATATTCTGATAGAAAACTAAATTTTCTAAATATTTTGCGAAGAAATTTTTCGTGTGCCGCCCACGGTTTGGAAGCAAGAAAGCTTCAAAATCAAAATTTCGTAAAATTTCAAAAACTAATTATTAAAAAAAAAAAAAACAGTTCTCAAAAATCTAAAAAATCAGTTTAAGTTGATTAAAAACTCTTTATAATAAAATTAAGTAAGATAGAAGCTTTAGTTTTACTAATAACTCCTTAATTTAGTCCAAGGACTCACAGGATTTTATCAGGATTCCTCTAAAGAACATCGTCTTAACTTATAAATTAATAGACGAATTTTTATGAAATTTTGCAGAAAGAATGAATTACGTATTAATAGCAAAGCGTCGAAATATGAACAATATAAATTGATGTTTTGATACTTTTTCGCCTAATTTCGCTTTTTCAAAAAAGCGAAAATCCCGATTTCTTCTTAAATAGGAGCAGAAAAAAAATAATTTTTCGAGCGTCTTTATATCTTGCTAAGAGAAATATTTTTTGTCCAAAACTTCTCTTTTACATGTTTTAGTTTTCCAAATGCACCCTAAAATATTTTGGTTCATATTGCCTAAATTAGGCAACGATAAACAATTTTGTTGAAGAACTTATTATTTGTTTTTCGAGTGGAGCACATGGCATGAATTTCGTTGCAAAACATCGTGCCCCAGTTAGAGGGTTAATGCATTTTAAATAAAAGTTATTATTAAATTCTTCTACATGTGTGTAAATTATAATTTTTAACAGACAAAATCTTCTAATTTTAAATGATATTATTTTAACCTTATATTACATATTAAGAGGTATTATTTAAAGTGTACTAGCATTTATGATCAATCCTTTCTTCTTATGTATTCGAGACTATTTCCACAAAATTTGAATACTGCCGACATTAAAGTGCCAGCTAAGCCGGTCTTTATCGCCTATAAATTGTACATATTTTCTGTTTTTATGATTACGATTATTCGAAATCCTTTCAATATACATTGAGATACATTTTTAGGGATTTTAACATTATTGCTTTTTGTATGGCTATGAATGTAACTGAAGGATATTTTTCGTTATCTTTACATAATAGAGGAATAAAAAAAAAAAACCGTTTCTGTTTTTGTTTGGCTATGAATTCTTTTTTTATGACACAATTCGTTTTTCAGCTGTAGAAAACATTTTACTACTTTTTTTTTTCATAGACAAAGAGAAAAAAAGTTGATGTTTATTGTAATAGATTTCTGGTGTGAGTAAATGTGTGTAATTTTAGTTTTTGTATTGAATTGAATTGCAATCTGTAAGCCTAAATAGTAACTATTATTCTTCAGGGTTTATGTCACACATAATAATCTTTTAGATACTTTATGAACCATATTTTGTTGCCTGTTGTCGTAGCCTATTCATAATATTGGACGGGTTTTGGATTTTATAATTAACCCAGCAAAAATTAGTTAAAGTGTGGGCCCAAAATAAACGCTAACATACATTTTTCTTTATAACATTTTTTGTGATTGACTTAAATATTTTTTTATTTCATCAGAATATATTTGAAAAATGTGTCAGATAATAAAATTTTTTTATTTCAATTTATAACAAGCTTTCAACTTCCGTATATTTACAAAAAAAAAAAGCAAATCGAACATATTAGCTAGGTTGATACTAGTATTTCGATCTGGCTAAAGTTCTCATCAGAACCCAAAGTTTTAGAACAGCTAAAACCTCCAGAATAGGATGAGCTTTAAGAAAAAACTTTGATTTTTCAAAATCAGTTACATTGTTAATTCTCAATAATCCAAAAAAGTTACACGTTTCCAGTCAGTTTGTTTTAAATGTGATAGTTCAGTTTAACAAGGACCAAACAATTGGCGGTAGAAAACCAGAAACTTGCCAAACAAAGAATCCCAGGAACTCTTCTTAGGCCAAAAATGTCGAGAAGATTTCGAGAGCTGATCTAAATGTATCTGGCCGCGATGTAGCACGACGCGAGCGAAGCTCAAAACATTTTGTGGTCAAGTTAAAAAAGTTGTTGGGCTTAGCACATTTAAACTGCAAAAGGTTCCGGATATTAATGCTAAGAATACTGAAGCCGAAAAAAGAGCAAAACTACTAAAGATATGTTTTTTTCCAAAACTTTGAATGATGTATTGTGTATTTATAGATTTTTCACAGCTTCCCGGATGGATGTTTTATGTAGCGAATTGCCTTACCGACGTCCCGGAATAGTACCAACCAAAAAAAAAAAGAAACATTGATATAGGTCGTACACTTAGAATACTAATGCCCGTAATTTCAAGCAATAGATACCTAACGGTGCTTAGATACCTACCGAATACACGAACAAAATCGGGTAGGTATCTAAGCACCGGTAGGTATCTATTGCTTGAAATTACGGGCATAAGTAGGTAAAGACCACTGCAAATGTAGTTAAAAACAAATGAAATTTGACTTAAAGAACCGAATACTTACATTTCAGTAAATTCGACTAACATTGTCATTTGTTTCTTAATGTTCAGAAAATGACTACCAATTGTAGTAAAAATGAACCACACATTGGTAAAAAATAAACAAAAATTTACTGTAAAAAATTAATGTAAAATCATAAAACATTCATTTGATGTGGTTTGTTTTTTTAAATGATCAACATGGTTAGTAAAAAATTGAATTTGTTTTACAAATAACTGACATTAACATTAAAAATAAAGAAACTGTATTACAACCCAAACAACTACATATTTTTAAAGCAGAAATTCCATAAGTGTATGATTGTTTTAGTGTTTTTTTTTAATTCCATGGAATCCCAACCAAAATTCCCTGGAATCGGAAAGTGAAAAATCAACTATATTACTAGGAATTTCGTATCGGGTGAAAAACCCCAGATCGAGCACTACAAACGCCTAGTTGATGTTTTATTTTTTTTTATTTTTTTTTAATTTATTTGTACACTCAAAAAAAATAGTTTGTAAAGTCAGAAAAAAATTTTGCTGAGTCAGCAAAATTTTAGTCAGGAGGATGCTTGCAAAAAAGTTGGTAATGTCAGCAAAATCTTTTGCTGAAAATCTGCGAGCTGATTTTTAGCAACAAAATTTATAGATTCAGCAAAAGTTTTGTTAACACTTAGTAGATTAGAAATAAAAAAGCCTTGCTAAAAATTAATAAATTTTTTTGCTGAATTTCAGTAGACTGAAAAAAACGCAAAACATTTTTAGAAAAATTGTAATTTAGTTAATTTATTTGCTGAAAATCATAAAACATATGTTTGTGATTCTTTTAAAAATAATTTACTATAATAGCGAAATATAAAAATTTTCATTTTCCCACATTGATGTCATGAATTAATTTAATATCTGAAAATATATAGAAATAAATATATATAACATAACAAACATTTTCTTTCAACTACTTACATCAATGGTTGTCTAAATGATGCTATCTTTTAAATGGCAAAACTGCCGAAGATAATTATAGAAACGAAACGATAAAATAAACAAAAACAAACGAAACGAAAAAAACAACCCTTTTTTGCAATAAGAAAAAGGAACCTAAACGTCTACATAAGATGTGTGTCTTTGTCTTTCGCTTTACTCTGTCTACATGTCTGTATACGTTTGTTTGCAGTTTGACCACACTATTATTAATCTATAAACATTTAGTTTAAATAAATAAATATTTTATTTTGCCTTTTATTTAATTAATAGACAATTATTTTCACAAGCCGGTGACGACGCAAAATTTAAGTTGTTTTAATCCTCAATTTTGTTTTATGTATGAAAAAGAGATACAAAAACTTCCATGGTTGATTTTTTTATATGGCTTATTAGAGTTGTACTTTTTAGTATCATTTTCCTCTTCTCGACTACATCTTGACATGCCGCGACATCTGCTTCATTCTGCGTATATCTTTCAATCTGGTTGTCGTCCACACTATTAATGTGCTTATCAGCACAATTTTTTTTTTAGCAAAATTAATTAGTAAAACATTAGTATATTAGTAAAGCATTAGTATAAAACAGTTAAGTGCTGAATAAGTATAACAAAAATTTTAGCTGAAAACAGGATTTTAGCAAAAAATTTTGCTAAAAAATAGTATACCTTAATTTCGAGACGTTTTACTAACTTTTCTACTAACTTATTTTTTTGAGTGTATTACTATTTTTGAACACATCACCTAACATGTCACAATGTGCCGATTAAACCCCTTCTATGACAACGTCATTAAATTTTAAACTATTAAAATTTAAGGGGTTTAATAGAAGGGGTTTAATTTCGTCACTATCGAAATTTTCCCAAAAAGGGTCTCAAATCTATTTCCAACTTTCGATATAATTGAACAGAAAATTCACAACAAAAATTTTTTATGGGAGACATACCAGAAAAATTAAACAAATTTATAAATCTGTATTAAATTTGAATCAATAAACTGTTGTATTTTCGACTATCGCTTAACTCAGTCTCTGTTAACGTAACTTTTTCTGTGTTAACGTTTATTTGGGCACACATTTTACTTATACAAAAAAATTTATTTACATAAAATTTCAATTAAACATTTGTTTGATTTTAAGCTCATTTTTAATTAAAAATTTTATAATATGTAACACATAATGACAACAAATTAAAAAAAAAATGCAAAAAATTAAGAAAAAATACAAAAATCGGCAAAATTTTAAAAGAAGTATCGCCAAAATTAAAAAAAAAAACCCAAAATATAAAAAAATGTACTAAATTTGACAAAAAAAATCCAATATTTTAAAACAAAAAGGCCAAAATTTAAATAAAATCTCTAAAATTAAAATAATCGCTTAAATTCAAAAAAGCGTCAAAACTAAAAATAGCCAGAATTAATAAAAATAAAACTACATTTAAATAAAACTTAAAAATATTGCCAAAATTGACAAAAAAAAAAGAAATCGACAAAATGAATAAATATCTCTTAAATTAAAAAAAAACGTCAAAATTAAAAAAAAAAAAAAATCATAAAAAATTAAAAATACCGTCTAAAACTATTCAAGTTCGAAGCCATACTCTATATTTATTTATTAGGATATTATCCCAACAAATAAATTATAGAGTTTTTGTTTTCAAATTTATTAATTAACTACTTTCAGGAATGTGTTGATAGATCTATTTCGGGAATTTTCTAGGTTCCCATCATCAGGACACGTTTTTAAAGAAGTGATAATCCCATGCAAACATCAAACATTCATATAACCTAGTTATCCCACTATATGAGAACTAACATATGAGTTCGAAGTTAAAGATTATCACCTTTGATCAAAAATAAATTGAAAACTTTTTCGTTGTGTGCAAGCTCTACCTTTGGTAAATATACAATACACGCTGTTTGCTTTTATTCTCCTTTTTATTTTTACACTTGTTTTGTTTTTATATAAAAACAAGATGTAAAGGCGAAGTAAACCAAGGCCGTATTCCTTTTTACAAGTTTGATATAATTTTAATTTTAATTAAAAATAAAAATTATGTTTTTTCGACCTTTAATTGTGCAATGAAAATTATTCGTTCGAGCTTGTTTTTAAATAAAAACAAAAGAAGTGTAGAAATAAAAAGGAAAATTAACTTAATGAAAATTTTCAATGAATGAATTCCAGTGGAATTTCATTGTTTTTATGGAATAATTGGTTAGTATCATGGGTATTAAATTATCAGTGTAGTTTTTTCTGTGTATAACAAATTGGACATTTTTTCAATAATTTTTCTATTAGGAATTCAAAAATAAATTAAATAATTATAATTTTATTTGCTTGAAATCGGATACAACCATGGATTACATATATCTCAAACTTTTTTTCTTTTTATTTTAAAAACAAACACATTTTTTCATACACATTTAAATATTTTTTGTGCACTGACAGCTAATGCCAAAGAGTTCGAGATCTATGTAATCTATGGCTAAAACTTACTGCATCAAAGATATAATTTATTTGATCAAATTATAAACGTTTTTGCCAATGACTGCTGGGTAAATTTATGTGTAAATAATGGTTTTTATGATATTGTATTCATAATTATATATTTGCTTAGATTTCATATACATTTTCTATTATGATTTAAATCAACATCAGCACTTCCAACTCATTAAAAAGGGTCTAAATTCTTTTGTTAAAAATTTCCAACACATAACAGTTACAGATTTGAAATATTTTAGAAGAGTAAAAACTAAAATCTACAAAGAATATTCATATTAAGGGATTAATATCAATGCATCAAATTTAAGATTTATTAAAATACAAAAAGAGGAAATCAGTGAATTTCCTTTAGCTTTCCGTATAATATATTCTCAAAGGACTTGTTGAGTTCTTTATACTTCTATAGTTTCAAAATGTTCTTTTTCACAAAATGGGATTTGACAAAAACGTAAATGCATACAATACTCGTTTGCATATGTATTTGTTAATACTCCAGGCAACTCTTTGGCAAGCAATGTTGATGTGCTGTTGCTATTACAGTGGAGCATGGTTAAAACGAACTCGTAGGGACCGGACAATTTTTGTTATAAGCGAAGTTCGCTATAAGTGTTGTAAAGCTTTTTATAAAAATTAATAAAATTACAGGTTGTTGTCTTAAATTCTTTAAATTTTTTAATTTTTGTTTGTAATATTGAAATAATTCTTTTATTAAATTGTGTTTCAAAATCTTAAGTTTTCAAAATTTGCTACACATTTTTTATAAAAAATTTTTGTTTGTTAATGTGTTTGTTATAAGCCTAAAAATTTGTATGAAAATTCGTAAAAAAAATTAGTTCGTTATATAAAAAGTTCGCTATGATCGGTGTTCGTTATAACCGCATTACTTTGTATGAAATATGTTAGTTAATGAGTTGGGATAAGAAAATTCATTTATAATAAAAAAAGTTCGTTATAACCGTTGTCCATTATAAGCGTATTCCTCTGAATTTAGAAACGGATGTAAAACTAACACAAACACAGAATCAATACAGGGCATTTCATAACTATAACGTCAATTTTGTTTTCTAATTATTTCTTAAACAACTGAACCGATCGCTTAGGTGTCTTCGGAAGATTTACTGACCTGTGCCTTATATTTTTTTGATGCAACATAAAAGGTTATTGTTGTTAAGTATCGTCGAATATCTTAAATTATGTAGTTCTCTAGTGTTTCTTAATTATAAATGTAATTTTAAGAAAATTTTAAAAATTAGCGGTAAGTGATAAAAACTGTAGATAAAAATTCATCTGCATTAAAGATAATTTTGGGTTATTTGATTTGATTGTAGATTTAGTTCAAACAAGGACAATAACCGATTCGATGTGGGAATCGGTAAGAGTGCCGCTTTTTTCGTTTATTTCATTAAAGTTATTTTAGTTGTAACGATATTTTAGTTTTTTAGCGTTAACGGTATTTTACTTATTTCGGTATTGGTATTTTAGTGGTAACGCTATTATAATTATAATAAAAATGAGTTTCAAATAACATGAGGAATGGATTCTAAATTTTCAATTTTAAAAATTAAATTAGTTCTACTATATTCAATATACTTTCTACCACTGATCCTGTTTTCTGGTTAACAAAATAGTTATTTTGAACAATCTGAATTTGCTGAAGGATGTTTTATCTTTCATAAAAAAATATTGTATTGATCAATATGATATTAATTTTAATTATTTTAGATGCACTCAAAAAAATACAAGTTAGTAGAAAATTAAGTAAAACGTCTTGTAAATCAAGTATACTATTTCTCGGCAAATTTTTCTACTGCAATTGTAATTTCAGCTAAAATTTTAGTTGTACTTATTTTCAGCACTTAACTGGTTTGAACTTTTGTTTTACTAATTTTTTATTTATGTTTTACTAATTTATTTTAATCATCACATTAATAGTGTGGACGACAACCGGAATGAAAGATATACGCAGAATCAAGTAGATGTCAAGGCATGTCAAGATGTAGTAGAGACGAGGAAAATGATACTAAAAAGTGCAACTCTTGTAAGACATATAAAAAAATCAACCATGGAAGATTTTTATATTTGGTTTTCTTACAAAAGGACGCGAACTATTATAGTACATATGTGGATTAAAAAAACTTTAATTTTGTGTTGTCACACAAAGTAATTAATTAAATTAAAGATAAAATAAAATATTTAAATTTTATAAACATTAAATGTGTATATGTAAACTAAATCTTTATAGTTTATTGTAGTATGGTCAAATTGCAAACAAACATACGTTCAGGTAGGCAGAACTAAATAAATACAGTTCTGATAAACATTATATGAACACGTTCCGAAATGAGCTGATTAACTAAGGATTTTGAAGCAGTTCCTCTAATTGAAGCCTAATAGCCCAAAGAAACTAATTTGACCTAAAAAAACCTTAGGTGTTACATTTGTAGGGGCGAATTAACTTTTGTCTACCAAAATTGTTTGTCTTTCATCTAAGAAGACGTATTTTTGAGAAAAAATCAAGTCTCGACTTCAATTTGGTTAAATTTATGAATCTTTTTTCTATAAATACAGATTTTGGAACAAAATCGCCGAAAATCCTTGTTTTTTTTTTGCCAGAAACTGAACTAAATCTACAATTAAATCAAATAAACAAAAATTTTCTTTAATGTAGATTAATTTTTAACCATAGTTTTTATCTATTACCGCTTAGTTTTAAAATGTTCTTAAAAGGGCGTCAAAAATATGAAACACTAGGCAACTTCATAATTAAAAATATTCAACCACACTAAACAACAATACAAATAAGACACATTTGAGTAAGTTTTTCGAATTCACCTAAGCGATCGGTTCATTAGTTTTAGAAATAATTAGAAAACAAAGTTGACATTATAGCTATGAAACACACTGTATCTACAAGTATTATTATCATCAACAACATATCATATCATCGCATCATCATCATCATCTACATCATGAGAAGGAACTGCAGCATCAAAAAAAAAAAAAAAACTTTACAAAGCAACAAATACAAGATTTAGTTGAAAAACTGTTTATTCTATGCGTTACTTACAGACAATTTGTGTTGTATTGATGATGATTTAGTTTTGTGTATTGAAAAGTAATTTTAAAATCTCTTTGTATACGGAAAAACGTTCAATGATCATATTCAATACACTAGACATTACGTGGATATGATGCTTATATGAGTGTGTCTGTCTGTCTTTATAAATCATTGAAAACTTCCCTTTTTTGTTTCGCTTATCAAAAGTTTGTTTGACAACAACTTTTTATGAGTTTGAAAAATTGTTGCAACAAAAAAAAAAAAAAAAAAATCCTAATAAAATGTGGAAATAATACACACACACACACATACTCCCACATATATTTTCCGACAACATATTAAGTGATTTAAAAACTTTTACTGAACTTTACCAAAAGTTCATGCATACAAAAAAAATTTTGAAAACATTTTAAAATAGAAAACTCTTAAAATATGAAAACTTTTGATAATAGAAATTTAAAAAAAAGACAATCTACAAAATTTTTGGTTAAAAATATCTGTTAGAGCTAAATAATGCAGAGAATATGAAATATCATAAAAGTTTTTATTTTTTTTTATATAAAAAACTATTTTTTTTATTTGGAAAAACTCAAATTTTTTAGGTTAAAAACTTTAAGTAACTGAATATTTGTTTGGCAAAACTTAATAATTAAAATCTGTTTTTAGCAAAGGTTTTTTTATTTTTTTTTTGTTAAAAAAGATTTACAAAATCTGCGAATTTTTTTCTACTGTAAAAAAAAAACTTGTTAACACTAACAATTTAAAGTTTTTTTTTTGTTTTTTGAATTTTTTCAAGTATAAAAGTTTTACACAAGGTTCATATTAATATTATATAAACAACTTTTTTATAAAAAAAAAACTATAAAACTTGATCGTATGGTGAGGAATTCATATATGAGGTATTCCACATAAAATGCCTTGATACGCAGATAAAATTTTAGTGGACAACAATTATGAACAATTTTCAAGAAACTAATAAAACTATTTTTTCGCAAAGTAACCAAAAAATTTTTTAAAATGAAACTACCCAGGTAGAAATGGCCAACCGTACCAAAAAAAAAAATAGTACTGGCAAACCACTGCTATTTTTATAAAACTCAACTTGTTAAAAATTACCAAAAGTACAACAACACTTAGGGCCATTATTACAACTTACCAATAGCTAAAGTTCGGATGTTATCTGACAGATTATTAGTTTTTCGTTATTATAAATATACTTTAAGCTAAAAGTGACCGACAAGCTAAAGGGAAGAAATTGTTGCCTTTAACTTTTAACGTAAGGTTTATGTGTTTAAAGTTGCCACATTTTCTGCTCTATAAAGAAAAAGAAAAAAAATAACCGAATTTCACAAATTATTGTTTGTTTGTAAACAAATAAATAAAAGTACGTTGCCACTACGTATATTTATAAACCAATTCATAAACCAATAATCGGTTTTTAGTTTGGTGCTGCCACATTATCCAAAATATTAATTTTATTTTATTGGGAAATTGTAATAACGAAAAACATTATGGCCTGGGTTCTATATTACACTACGAAGTGAAAGTGGAATCGTTTTCAATTCCACATTTTCAATTCCGATGTGTTCTGAAAAACGAGGGAATCGTTTTTTCACGACGATTTCATTTTCATTTTGTTCTTAGCAACAACATAAAAAAATGCGGGATAAAACCAAATTATTACTTTAAAGTGAATGAAATTGCAATTAAGAAGAGTGCATTTTTTAACAAAAAAAGAAATTAAGCAAAAAAATACTTATTTTAAAAATAATATAAAATGAGTTTCGCAATTGTGATTTCCTGGTATTTAATTAAAAAAAAAAAACAAAGAATGGAAAATCTATATAGAAAAAGGCTTCGTGACTGTTCAAATCCTTTGGAACTACAAGAAAAATCGTAAGACAATAATTAAAACTGAGTCGCAAGTGTTTAAAATTAATAAAAAAAAATAGTTTTATTGCGTATTTATTTATTATGATCGCAAAAGACTTCAATCTAGCAGTGGAAAGAAGTACAGCGTCAAAAATTTTAACAAATATGTGTAATGTTTTGAAAACTGTCATATGCCCAAAATGGATTAGATTTGAAAGAATTCGCGAAGAAATTGAGAAATCAAAAAGAGAAATCAAGAAGGGAAGTCATCGGTTGCGGTTCCTTATTTTCTATATTTTCAGTACCTTCGTCATTTTTATTTAATTTTTGTAAAATCACATTGTCGGAACTGGTGCCATCTAAGTTTGACAACTCAGTAGATGAATTTGTGGTTGTTTACCCTTTGCTAGTCGTCCCGAATGATTTAGCAGCTGGAACACCTTCGACTGCTGTATAAAGGCCAGAAACTTTGGCAACTGAATCTTCTTTGGATGATATGTGTTGGATATTATTGGGTCCTTCACCTGTTGCCGTTACCTCTGCTCTATTTTCGGCCATTTTTTTACGAATGGTAGCCTTCCAATCAGCCCAAGCCTTTTTCCAACCAGTTGCATCGTTTTCTGGAGGTCCTAAGCTGTTTAATGTACTTGGTAAGTCCTTCCACAACTGGTCTTCAACTGTTTTGTCGCCCCTCTAAAAACCTTTGGCCAAACCAGATTTTTTTTCCATGAATGTTAAAAATGGGGTCTCTTGTTCCGGATTCATGTGTTTTCCCGTAAAAAATACAAATTGTATTATACAACACTTTTTCAGTTAAATAAACGTATATTAACAACATATCACATTTACTTACATTGTTTGATTTTTTTTACTTTTAATATTCAAAATAATTTTATTTTCTAAAAAGTTTGGTTTTTCACTCAGTTAACAAATACCGTTTTACAATTACTTTTTTTGTATTGAAATTGTTTTATAAAACACATCAAATCACTTTAATTCCACTAGAAACAAAATGAAAATTAAATTTTTCTTTTCAAATCACTTATGTGGAATTGGGAACACAAATTGTGCGGAAGTTTCACTTTCACTTCATTTTCGGAATGTAGAACCCATGCGTATAGCTCACTTTATTCCTCACTTTAGGTAAAGTTACCTTTTACTAACATTTACTTTACAGGCAAGTTGTAATAATGTCCCTTAGAATACTATGTATGTAAGCACCACTACAAATGTAGTTAAAAACAAATGAAATTTCACTTGAAGAAGGGACGACTTACATTTCAGTAAATTCAACTCACAGTGTTTTTTTTTTACTGTTCAAAAAGTGAACCACAATTGTAGTAAAAATTAACCACATATGCAGTAAAAAATAAAAAAGCATTTATTTGTTTTATTTTTTAAATAAAAAAAAGAAACTACTGAATAAAATGAATGCAAAATCATAATACAGTAATTTGATGTGGCTTGTTTTTTTAAATGAACTACAATTGTAGTCAAAACTGAAATTTCTTCTACAAATGACTGGTTTTTCACATACAAATAAAGATACTGCATTACAAATTCAAATATTTACAGCAGAAGTTCCCTAAGTGTAATATTGTACTAGCAAAAACACTATTTTGTTCGCAAACCACATGTTTTGCCACCAGAAAAATTCTATCCCAACATTGTTTTTACCGATATTATAACCAATTAAAAGCATTTTTTTAAATTTTATTTCACACATTTAAATATGTTGTATATGGCTAAGACCGAACTGTACTGTTGCTTTTTACAAGTGTTTTATTATACATATTTTTCAAAATTAATTTAATTTAAGCTATTTTAAAAGTACCAAATTTTGTGGTTTTCCAACATTATGCCAACGGTGGCAAGTTCGCTCAAACCAACGGTTGTCAACTGTTATCAATCGGGTAACAGGACAGTACTGTCAAGATTGTTAATCCCACATTCTGCCAACACATGACCCGACCGTCGCGTTCTAAACGAGGAATTGTAAATAAATTATTGGCAGAACAATTGATTACTACGCTCTAGCAGCGTTTCCAAAAAGCGCTTTGCCAATATTTATTTCAAAATAATTTCAGTGGTCTACAAAAAAAAAATCATTGGCAAAGAATTGGCTGATACCACTATGCCAACGTTGGGAAAAAGTGTTTTCCCAATGATATCCAGCCAGAAATTTCCAAAGTCTAACCACGGGTAAAGCATTAATTTTATAAAAATTATGATGCTTTATTTAGAAAAGTTTATATTCAGAAGGTTCCGAGTTCAAGCCTGGTTTCAGGCAACCATTGGTTTTGCGATTTTTTTTATACATTTTAATATTTTTTCATATAAAATTTATTTTTTTGTATCTGGAAAAGCTTTTTAAGGACCAACTTTATTTTTATTTTCCCAACGTTGGCAAGTTGTTGCCATCAAACCTTATGCCAATGCTGACATATTTGAGCAGCCAATTCTTAAGGCTTAATTAATTTGGAAATATAAGTAAAAAAGTAACGTAGCATTCTTGCAATGAATAAAAAGAGTACAATAATAGTTTTGTTATCTTTTTCTACACTCAAAAAAAAGTTAGTAAAGTTAGCAGATTTTTTTTTCATTATGTATTTTTTTGTAGCAAGGCGAAACTTATAAACATATGTGCACACTAGGGTTACAACTTTTTTTATACTAAATTTTTACCTATCAGCACGTAATGGGCAATAATGTTGTAATAATAGACATCGCTTTAACAGGTAATTTTGAAACAAAAACCTCTCACATAAAGTGCATTTCCTTAAAATGCACTTTTTTCCAAGTTTTTAACATTAAAGTTGTACTAGTTGACATATAACACTGCACAACATATTTTAAATAACTTTTTACTTATAGTGTTCGTTATTTTGTGAATTTTGATGTCTATATCGCGAATCTGTTTTATCAAAATCCGCGAAATACGTAAAATTTGAAAACGTTTGTATCATTTAAGTTGGATATGCATCGATATTGTCCAATTACGTTACAATTTTAGCTAAATATTAAGTTTCAGTTTAATTAAACAAAAAGAGGATTAAGCGGAAACCTTTTTGAAAATTGCGAAAAAACCAATTTCGTTACTTTATATGTTTATTGACTATTATAGGACTAGGGTAGCTAAAATTTGATAATTGCAAAAAAAATCACACTGAAACTTTCGACTTCTAATAACCCGATAAAAAAAAAAAAAAAAATAATATGATATTTTATATCATCAAACGCAATTCAATATGTGTGTTAATACAATTTTATCCGAGAAATGAGCACATTTAATTATATCGCGATACAATTTAATCCGATTTTATATAGCGGTATAAATTTATATCTGAACTGATACTAATAGTATATTCAAAATAAGCAATAGTTGTATCCGGTTTTTGATTTTAAAACTTCATTAAAATCCGAAATATTTGCAGAAATAATTACCGTCAAATATGGGGGTTGCTTCAACTTTATTAATTATTGTTTGAGAAAAAAAGACAAAAATTGGGGTAAATTTTGTGTAGAAAAAAATTATACAAAAAATCAATTAATTGTGCTATTGTATTGATGTAATTCATATTTATATCCAAAATATGATTGTCAAATTTTCTAGTGTGACTCTGCATGGGGTAATATACAATTTTATCCAAAAATAAATTGTGTTTTTTTAAATATGATATAATATCTAAATATATATTATTTTGTATTTTGCAGTGTCTTGGTATATAAAGGGTCCGCCATCTACCTTTCTTTTCAACTAGTGCTTATTTCGTGAATTGTAACACTTAGCTCATGTCTGATTTGACAGATAATTAGTTTTATCCTTCCGAATATGGTCCGTGTGTTCGTTATCTTGTAAAAAAAGTGAAAGAAACTGGCATCCTCATCGATAAACCAAAGCGTGAAAAGCCAAAAACAGTGCGTACACCCGAAAATATTGCTGCTGTGGCAGAAAGTGTGTGTGAAGCGCCATCAACAACAATTCACCGTCGTTCTCAACAATTGAACATTTCGGAGACATCATTGAGACGAATTTTGCATAAAGACCTTGGTATGACGCCATACAAAGCCCAATTGGATCAGGAGTTCAAAAAAAAAAAAAGTTATTTGGCGGACCCTTTATAACGTCATTGTTAATTGGATTAGTTTTAGCGTATTCTAAATGCAGTATACAATTATATATTGAGCGAGATGTGATAAGACGCAACTATATATGGCATCATATTAAAATTTTTCGACGAAATTAATTTTATATATGAATTTATATAATTATGTATGGTTAAATACACTGGCATACAAAAACGTATAAGTGTATATAAAATAATGTATTATTTTATGCAAACGTTTTAACTCGGGAAATTAAAGATTATAATCGTCCAAAAAACTACGTATTTTTTATTCGTGAACTCAAAACTTTCTAAATCTGCAGACTAATTAAAAGGCAAATATCCGATGGGTTCCCTTTGAATTTTATAAAATTCGAATAGATGATAAAGGACCAAAAAAAAATATGATAAACGTATTTTTCAGCGGCCCAATCCCATATTTTGGGATTTTAAATTTGAGTTATTTCAAATATTGGTAAACAAATTATTCACTATTTTTTCTCCATTTGAAATATCCGACTTTTTTTTAAGATCGGATTGAGCCCATTTGGTAAAAGCAGACAAATTCTGCAAAATTTTTGAAAAAACAATAATTTTTTTATAAAATGTCCACGAAAAAAGCCTTCCCACACGAATTTTATTCTTTTATTCAAAAATAAAAAACTACTCCATAGACAAATTTAAAATGTGTTTTGGAGTTTAGCGGATTTTTGATTAAAGCTACTAAAAATTATTTAAAAATGATCTTGCTGAAAAATCCGCTAAATTTAGCAAATTTTTTTTTTGATAAATATTAATAAATTAAGAACTGCAAAAATAAATCTGTTAACTTTACAAAATTTTTGTTATATTCGATGTCAATTTTAGTTTAATGAAAATGTCATTTTAATCTGTAAAATTAGCAAAAACTTTTACTAAATGTTTTTAGACTCAAAATAGCAAACAAAAACTGTAATATTAACAAAATTTTTGATGTATTTATCTCAAATTTAGTAGAATTCAAATAACAGTTTATTTTGCTAACATCAACAGAAATGTTTGCTAAAAAATTGTAGAAGGCTGATTTCATAAGCGCAGACTTTTATTTACAATAAAAAAAAAATAAAAAAAACGCTTTAAAATTTCACATTTTTTAATGATTTTTAGTTAAAAATGTTTAAGTGTTTTTGCTGATTTTAGCAGATTATTTTGTTACTTTCAATTAACTTAAATTTAACTCAAATATAACTAAATATTTGTAAATTCAACAGATTTTTTTTTGCTATTCTTATATCGGAAATATTTAGTAAAAAAAGCTGCTAATTTAAGCAACTTTTTCTGCAAGATCATTTTTAACTAATAATAACCCAGCAAAATAATGTGGAAGTAGTGCTTTAAGAACCTCTTTAACTTGACTTCCAAAGCATTAGTATACGCATATTTTTCGCTTGCATAGATGTTATTGTTAACATCTGCCAAAACTGTTAAATTACAATTATTTTAAACCGCATTTGCATCACCATATAAATTAATTGGTATCTAAATTAATAACATCCTAAGAAGTGCTTTTTCATAAGTTCATATATTCTTTTTTTTTTATATGGAGGTTGAGGTGGTTAGTGGATGTATTTGCAATCAGAAGGTTGCGAGATCGATTCGGACTGGGGAGATAATTTTTTTTACATTTTTTTTTAATTCTTATTAATTTTTTAGTATTTTTTTTATTTAATTCAGTTTTTTCTGTATTTTTTTTAAAGAGAATTAAGCGATTTAAAACAACCAAATAATTAACATCTTGACTTTAATCATAAAGAACTATTTTTTTAGAAAATCGTTACCCAGAGTTGACAAATAATTATTTAATGAAATTTACTTTTGGTCCTTGGGATGGAACTTTTTGTAAAAATTATTTAAAAATATAAAAAACTTAAAGCTTTATATTTTTATTGTTATGTTGATAAGAAAATGCAAAGATGTATTTCAATGCTAAAAATTAGTTTATCGATTGTTTGTAATCTTTTAAGATCTGACCGATCGGAACATGAATTTTTCATATTTGTTACAAGATAAACTTTTTAGGTGTTTCTTGACACACTCGTTTCATTGCAGACCACTTTTCCCTACCTGTAGTTAAACTACTTCTCCAATATTTTTTTCTCATTGTCTGTTATATTTTATCTTATTAAAGACACTTCTCGTCAAATTAATTATTAAAACAAATATTTAAATATATGCAATGAATTCAAAATTGTTAAATGAGCTTTTTTATTATTTCCTAATATTTTTTGAACCTCATAAAAACTTAAAAATATTTGAAAAAATAATTTATATCTCAGTGATACGAAGTCACATAGTAAAAATGTTTTAAAAATCATTATTTTATCTTTTTGATATTATGTATTTGTGTAGCATATTATTCTTGTTTTTATAAAAATATAACAATATTTTCAACTTAAGTTCGTTTTAAGTTTGTTGTACTACATAAGTCACTTTGGTGCAACTTTGTTACGTTCCAAGGCACACTCGTTTCATTGCAGGCCACTTTTCCCTACCTGTAGTTAAACTACTTCTCCAATACTTTTTTTTCATTGTCTGGTATATTTTATCTTATTACAGACACTTCTCGTCAAATTAATTATTAAAAAAATATTTTAATATATGCTATGAATTCAAAATTGTTAAATCAACTATTTTATTATTTCGAAATCACATAATAAAAATGTTTTCAAAATCATTATTTTATCTTTTTTATTATATATTTGTGTAGCATATTTTTCTTGTTTTCATAAAAATATATGAATATTTTCAACTTAAGTTCGTTTTAAGTTTGTTGTGCTGTATAAGTCACTTTGATAGAGCGGTGTACTTCAATACAACAGATCGCGATTCTGATTCGTGTGTTCAATACTCGCAAGCACCAAAAGATTTTTTTTGTAATATTTAAAGAAACCTCCCCTAGAGTATGCAGCACATTTTTATTAAATAAAAATGTTACTTTATATATTCGAAAAAGACCATCCATGAACTGATAAAGAAGACCATTCATGCACTGTTTAAAATGCTAGTGAAGAAGTTATATATTCACTCCATCAGCCAAATTACACGACAATGTTGAAATCATTAATGATTCACCTAAGTTAGCACCACATCCGGATCAGTAGATGTGGTGGTTTTACTATATCTTCCTCAGCTCTTATTTTGTTGAGTAGTAGCTTTTTTTCATTTCCATGAGTGTTACCTAGTGTAACGCACTATAATTTTTATATTTTTAAATTTGTTTTACCTATATTTACCAAATATTTAAAAGTGTTAATCATGTAGTTTATATAAATTTTCGATAAACAGTTTATCATCAAAAGTAGAGATTAATCCCAAGATAAAATATTTTGTTTCTGTTCATGTAAAATCCTAGAAAACCTTAAAAATTTAACTTAAATCGGATATCGAGTAAAAACCCAAAAATACAATAAAGACATTAACAATTTCATACTTACTCAAATGCAAAAAATAACGCACTTGTGCCCGTTATAAGAAAACACGTTAAATAAAATACTCCCGTATGAGGGGCAGACATTAACAAGCCATCACAATAAAATTTATTACGTCCGGCAAATAGTTCCCATTTGCGTGTGACGCGTGTATTTGGTGCCATGTTACAGCAGCAGCAACAAAATAAATTCATTTAAGCCAAAACGAAACGCTATGGTGATGATGATGATGTTATAGCTGTCGTGGCCGTGGTTGTTGTTGGTGTTGTTGCTGCTGATGATTATGTTGTTGATAATAAAGTTGCAATAATCAGTTGTATGGTAGTAGTATGAGTAGTAACAGCACGAGTGCAGGAAAAAAAATAAAATTAAACGATTATTGTTGTAGTTGTCGATTTTTGTAGTCGTCGTTGTGCGTTAAAGCTGATAATGATGTTGTTGTTGTTGCTGATGATGCTATTGAGTGGTGTGTGTGTGTATGTGAGTTGATGTCCGTATGTGCGTGTGCAGATGTTTTTGTTAAGTGGATACAACTGTTATACACACCCATGCATACAAACAATGAATAATTTGTTGATGTTAAAATGTTGATGATGATGATGTTAAAAAATACTGCTGGCTTCTCTTCTCCGTCTTCAATTGCTTGCTTTTTTGATGGCTGACTGGACTGGCTTTAGTTAGCTGGCTTAATGTTGCTATAGTAGTAGTAGTAGTTTGTTGAGTTCTTGTTCCTATTGTTGTTGATGATGAGGGTGTTTTGTTTACTATACAATTACTCACTCACACACACACACACATATTTATTTACACACATACACGCAGATACGAAAAGAACGATAGACACAAACAGATTGTTGCTGTTGTTTAAATTGTGGTTTAATCTTAAGGATTTAAGGGTGTAGATTCCTGCTGTTATTATCGTTGTTATTAATGTTGTTGTTGTTGTTGTTGTTGTTATTGTTTGGGAGGACTCTTGTTATTGATGTTGATGTTGTTATTAATGTATCTTGCTGTTTGATCTGGCAAATTTGTCTGTACTATGTCCATAGAAATTGTATTGGAATTCCTATAAAAATGATTTTTAAAAGTTTTTTTCGAATTAAATTTTACAGCAACTGGTAATTTAATAGAAGCATATTTATATATATATATATATATATATAATTATATAGATACAAATTAGTAAAATGTTTTGCTAACATTAGTCAAAAATGACGTTGCAGTGAAAACTGCTGAAATTGGCAGTATTTTTTTTGCTAAATATTAGTAAAATAAGAATATGAAAAATAAATTTGTTGAATCTACAAATATTTTGTTATATTTGAGCAAAATTTTAGTTAACTGAAAGTAGCGAATTAAGCTATTGAAATCAGCAAACCAATTTGCAAGCTATTAGTACACATAAAAAATTATAAAAAAATGTGAAATTTTCAGTTTTTTTAGTTTTTTTTTAGATTTTTTTTACTGCGAATAAAAATCTGCGCTTCTGAAATCAGCAATTTACATTTTTTTTAGCAAGGCATTCTGTCGATTTTAGCATAAAATATGCTGTTATTTGAATTCTACAAAATTTAAGGTAAATATAGCAAAAATATTGTTATTAGTACAGTTTTTGTAGTCTACAAATATTTAGTAATAGTTTTTTTTTATCTTCTCTTACATTTATTAACAATGAGTGTTTTCTATTCGTAATAGTAACATTTTAGAAATGATCTCACACCTGACGATTTAAAATGAAATGCAATTTTAAAAAAGATCAACAGATACATGAATTCCTTACGCGATATTATATTGCAATGTATATTGCAAATATATAAAAAAACAACTTTTATAATAAATGTAAATAGCTGTATTTTTTTCTATGTGAATGTGCGTGAGTCAAAGATTACTCACTTATGGATAATAATCGATACTTTTCCTCTATACTCTCAGAAAAGTTTTTATTAAAGAATTGTTTTGTTACAATCCCGACCCGGACTATTGTAAAGAATGCAAATTTAAGGAACCCGCGTTTTGCTGCCCAATCTTATGTTTAGGCATTACTAAGTTGGGTCAAATATTATCAAATTTTACGTTAAAGTAACATCTAAAAAACAATCAAGAGTAAAAAAAAGCATTAGTGCGCCCCGGTAGGCTAGTTGGTGGGTGCGGGGGTTGTGGGTTCGATTCCCACTAGAGGCACTGGTCTATTTTCGCTACAACGCGCCAAAAGCCATAGCAGCTAGTGCTCGGTTAGGTTAATAGTATATAATTTGTAATTATATGATTATTAATTAATAAAAAAAAAAAATAAAATAAATAAAAGCATCGAATGAAAGCTTTTTTGAAGATACATTTACTGGTGTGCGAATTATTAAAGAATTGTAGTTGTATTAAGCTAAAACTAAAGCATGCGTATTTAATTTAATTGAGAGAGTGCCTGAGCTTTTTTTTCGATATTCGAAATCGTTTGGTTTTTATGCGACTTTTCCCGAAGAGCCTCATAGCTCTATATTTCAAAGAATTAAAAAATGTGGGAGATCTGTGTCCATTATTTATTCAATGTGGGTATAAACATTTTTGGTTTCTTAAGTACTTTAACCCTGTTTACAAATAAATATAGTTTTCGCAAATTAAAAATGAGTTTTTAGACTAAAACACACGAATTTTCAACCACACTTTTTTACCTTTAAATGTGAGATTGGGCAGCTAAGAAAAATTCAAATATTTGGCCATGGTATATTTAAAAAGATTGTCAAGTTACTTGACAACTTTCTAAATTTACGATGACCAAACTTTTGAATAACTAAATTTATTAATCCGAACCTTAAAGCCTTATAAGCTAAATGTTTCAAAAGCAACGAAGCGGAATGTTCTAGAATTTTCAGTGTATAAAATACTTAGGACTAATAAAATAGCTGATACTATGTGATATTGTGTCTTTATATCACAACAAGAATTTTTAATAAACCATCTCTTTATTTTTATATAATTGCTTAAATCATGGCATAATAGTAGAGGGCACATGCATTCATGATACACCGAAGCGTATACGTTATATTTAATTATTAATGTACTGTCTATAACACTCATACGCTATGGTGTTCTTTGAAAACTCTGAAAACATAATAGAAACTAGTGAACAAGTTCTTGCACACAGATAATTATTTAGTTGGAAAACTTGCATGCTCACCAGAATTCCTCTAATAAAACATTATTTTAATTACTATTACATTTTATTTGTAGTCACAGTTAATAATTTGTCATTAAGAGAGAATTTTTACCGTGCCAACTAACTAACTTTTTCTGTGCAATTCAATGTGCTGTTTCCAACCAATTTCTATAAAAAAATTATTTCCCACAAGAATTCAATATTACCAACCATACCAAAAAAAATATAT
Source organism: Delia radicum (assembly GCA_021234595.1). Lineage (NCBI taxonomy): Eukaryota > Metazoa > Arthropoda > Insecta > Diptera > Anthomyiidae > Delia > Delia radicum. The sequence continues at coordinate 18,812,583 of CM037853.1, read as the reverse complement.
AGATATGAATTTAAACTGTTTTATTGGATATTATAATAATTACCTAGTATTTACAATCGAATTTCGTTAAAAAATTGTTAATTTAATATTTACTACCTACCATTGGTCAAAATGGGTAATAATTTTCGGTTGTAAAATCTATTTTACAAAATAGTATAAATTTAAAAAAAAAACTTTGGCAGCTTCAACTAAAAAAACTTATTTCAACTGATAAATAAACATAGAAATTTGAAAACTGTCAAAAAAAAAAAAAATATAGAAAATAAATTTAAGCAGAAAAGAAAATTTAAACAAAAAAAAAAAAAATAATTTGTGATAAAAAAAAAAACAAAAGACATGTTTCGTATTTCTTCCAAACCCCTATAAACAGTAAAGGAGGAACAAAATTTATTAAGTTTCTCAAACATTTGGTGGACATTCATAAGAGGTATGTATATAAATATAAAATATTGTACCGAAGGAATTCGTTTATCATTTATCACAGGTTTTCAACCCATATTTACGATTGCAGCATAGAAATCCAAACTAAACGGCCATCAAGACAGCGAACAACAAAAATTTAAGTGCAATAAAGAGAAATTAAAGAAACGAACTTTAGAAGGAAAAATGTCTCAAGTTATGACCGATTTTTTCACAAGAAATATGTATCGGAATCTGAGGCATTAATTAACAAAAACCTATTTAATAGTTTTCTCGACATAACAAATTTAGTTAACGTGATAATTTATCTAAAGAAAAATTACATAGAATCTGAGTGGTGTGATAAAGACTCCAAACTCATACTTATGATTTTAGCACTGAGGCATTGTTTGTTTTTCATATACATAAATGCCAATGCTTTGGCATTAGCATTTATATGGGAAAAGCATTGCCTAATTGGTTTCCCCATGTATGTCCAAAATATGTGTCCTAACGACTTTTTACTCGATTTTAAGGGGTTCGCGCCCTTTAAATTGTTATATTTTGTAATTTTTGTTTTGAAGTCCCTAACGTAGAGACATTTTTAATTTTTGCTTAGTTTTTTTTTTTTTTAAATTAAAAAAACAATGCTTTGAAAGCTTTTTTTTATTTTTAGATTCACCCTAGTACCATTTAAATGCAAATGAAACATTTTAAAATCTGCTAGGGATTAGAGAATTTATTCGTGCCTAAAAAAAAAAAAATTTAATTCCCAGATGAGTACCCACGGTGGCACACCATTTTGGCTTAAAAAAATTGTTAACATTGTTTTTTTTTTTATCACAAAAATATTTTTTTTTTATTAAACCATTTCTTTATTTTTTAATAATTGCTTAAATATTGCTGTTACTATTGAAGAGAATAAACTCTTAAATTCTCGGTATTTATTATTCTTTTCAATTAAAAAGAAAAAATTCTCTAAGACTTTAATGCTATTTTCTAAAAAAAAAACTACGAATTCGAAATATGAAAATATTTTTGCATCAAACAATAATAATTTTATTGCGCCTGCTATTTCTTGAAATACGATTTTTAGGTTTTTATATATTATTTCATTTCTATTTTTAATATTTTAATTTGTATGGAAATATTAATTTAATAAAAGTGTAAAAAAAATGTAAACGGTGTATATTTCCTCTAAATTCGGTAGGAGCATTCGAACAAATTCGATTGAATCAACAACCACATTATTTAAGTTCGGTAGATACAATTAAAAATGCCAATGGGTGCAATCAAATTATTTTATTTTTGTAATAGAAAATTGGTAACAATTATAGAAATCACAAAGAAATTATAAGATAGTACATGTAACTATAAAAATTCGGTTGGCAAAAAATACGGTTGCAGCAATGAATTTGTTTTCTGTGTGTGGACTAAAACTACATCATAACCCCATTAAATGATATAAAAGTTACATTTTTCAAAAAATATATTACCTGAGAACTTAGACTTTGTTAAAAGTAGGGCAACATAAAATTGCACTTAAACTGTGCCTTTTTGGTTCTAAAAATCTGACATTAAACCAATTAAAACTTTACTACAAATTTCAAAATATTTAGACGAAAAAAAATATTTTTTTTTTACAGATCTTCTGAAAATTTTGCGAATAAAAAACTTAATGATGAATGTGCACATGGTTTCTATACTTTATTTTAAATTAAAAGTCTTTGGGACATATCTTTTTACTTTTAAATTTAATAAAAACATTTTTGAGAATTTTGTTTGTATTGTTGATCTTTTAAAATTGAAATTGATTTTGAATTGTGAGGTTTGAGATCATAATTAAATGTACCTGTTCTCACAAATAGAGTACACTAATTTTTAATTAATGTAAGAGAAGATAAAAAAAATCTTGCGGGGAACAGCGCCAGAGTTAGTGCCGCACTTGGAAACTTTTCTGTGAACAAGTGGACAGTGTGAGCGAAGTATCAAGGATAAAGAAATCCTTATCGAAAAGCCATACGCAGCCCGAGACCCTTGTAGACGCAAGCGGGAGGAAGGCGGACCCTATGGAACAATCGTTAAGAATACTTATGGAAACACACTTTCTTGTGGATAGGGCGGGAACCAACGGGGACCAACTTGAACCAAGGGAGGCATACGTTGGACCTTCAGAGGACCAACAACTTGCAAAAACCTTGGGGCGAACAGTGGAACCTATTGGGTAGAGACCACGAGCGGGAAGTATATCGGGCCATAGTATGGTTATAACCAGGGAGATGGTGAAAAGGGCGGTTAACAGTTTCGCCCCTTACAAGGCAGCGGGACCGGATGAGATCTTTCCTGCTTTACTACAGCAGAGCATGGATTGGATCGACGGAAGTCTGGTAAACATTTTCACTGCGTGCCTAAAATTCGCGTACACTCCAAGGTTATGGCAGGAGGCAAAAGTTGTCTTCATACCTAAACAGGGAAAGGAGAGTTATGCGAACCCAAAGGCTTATCGGCCGATAAGCCTAACTTCCTTTTTACTCAAGACCATGGAGAGGTTAGTAAATGACATGGTTAAGAGTCAAATTCCTAGGGAATTACTTAGGTTTAGACAACATGCCTACTTGAAGGGCCGTTCAGTAGAAACGGCTCTTCACGAGGTGGTTTGTCATGTGGAGAGATCTTTTGATCTGAACTGCTTAACTCTGGCAATTTTTATTGATATAGAGGCGGCTTTTAATAATGTCTTGACCAATGTGCTTATCCAGTCTCTAGAACAGTTTGACATTCACCGGGATATAGTAGCTTGGGTCGGTCATATGTTACGGAATAGGTGGATAAATTGCGAGGCAAATGGCATAGTGATCAGAGACAGGGTTAACCGTGGGACTCCTCAGGGGGGGTTCTATCTCCACTCCTATGGTGATCACGATTAATAGTCTCTTGAGGATTCTATCCAATGAAGGTTTCCAACCTGTCTGCTACGCAGACGATGTGGCGATACTTTTAAGGGGGGAGAATCCTGGATATCTATGTAGGAGGGCATCTTATGCACTCGAACTGGCGTACAACTGGGCTAGGACCAGGGGCCTAAATGTCAATCCGGACAACACCGAAATATGCCTTTTTACTAGGAAGAGGAAGATCATTGATTTCGATGAACTTATCTTCCTGGGAAAAACGGTTCACATCTCCGATAGGGTCAATTATCTGGGAGTTGACTATTGACTATTACAGAAGATACAGCGCCTATGCTGTTTGGGCATTAGTGGCGCAATGAGAACCACAACTACTAGGGCTGTCGAGACTATTCTGGCAATTCGCCCAATTGAGGTACAGGTGAAGTACGAGGCCGCATTGACTATGATGCGGCTGAAGGCTACCGTGGAATGGGACAATAATGGCCATATTACCGGGCACCGAACCAATTGCCAGGGTATTGCGTCCCAGGACTGCGACAGGATTTCTGAGAGGTCTGTCACGACGCTCTGTGACACGTTAATCCCGGACAGGTAACCATGGTTAAATGGGACCTTCTTGAGGAACCAACCGGGGATCCACTTTTACACGGATGGATCAAAACTGGATGGGAAAACGGGTCTGGGCTTCTGTAACGCTGACTTCAATGTACGCAAATGCTTCCGTCTTCCTGACCATAACACCGTACTACAGGCGGAGGTCACCGCGATTACGGAGTGCATTAAGCAGGTGAATATCATGGGCTTGACCGGTGATATTGTGATTTTCACGGATAGCCAAGCGGCTATCCGGGCTTTATCTACGGACTCTGTGGGATCAATGACGATACTCAGGTGTAAAGGGGAAATTAACGATTTCTCTTCACGGGACGCATTGAGATTATATGGGTGCCGGGACACTGTGGTATAGCGGGGAACGAAGTGGCTAATGATTTGGCTAGGGGAGGATCTTCCCTGGAATTAGTCACTTTGGAGAACGCTAAACCTTTTCGAGCTTTCAAGGCGGAGCTGGTGGACTGGGCTGACACCATGCATAGGACCATCTGGGAAAATGCGGGTGTTGGCAGGACTACAAATATTCTCTGGGGCAACCCGGACAAGGACAAGACAAGGGAAATTCTGAATCTCAGTAGGAATTAACTGAGTCTTTTGATGGAAATCCTCACGGGACACTCGACACTTAGGGCCCATCTCCACCGTATTGGTAGGGCGGACTCGGAAGTGTGCAGGGCCTGTGGGGAAGACGAGGAGACATTGGAACACTAGCTTTGTGAATGCCCGGCATTTGCCGGGATCCGGGTCGAAATACTATCCAGTGACCCAATATCCACATTGGGGGATCTTAGGGGCATAGGATGGAAGAAGTTGAGGAGTTTCGTCAGTGCGACGGAGTTCCTGGGATAGTAAGGTGACATAGGACATAGAACCGATTGTTTAGAGCGCACAACAAGCCGACATTCTGGCTTAAGTGTAAGTCCTCAGGGACTTGAGTCGGTTTAGGGAAGTATTTCCCTTCGCCGAATCCTCTTTTCGACCTAACCTAACCTAGTGCCGCACTTTCGACCTAAGCGACTAGATCATCTTAAGACTCATTCTAATCCACCACCCAGAATAAACTGAATGTTTTGATCAGGTTTATTATATCAACCAACCTCAGAAAATCTGTGATGTTAATTGATTACCCGACAACATAAGTTATTTCTTTTTCTTACAAGCAGCTTTAAATCTTAAAGCTTTATGTTACCATTACAACACCTAATGTTATCAATGCTTGGAATGAATTGGCAATCCGGCATATATACTAATATTTAAACACAACATATTTTAGTTGATTGTTTTCTTATTAGATTAAACATTGCATCGAACCTGTGTGTTTGGTTTGAGAAGAAAAGGAAAGTTTAAGGAAATTATATTGTTCGGATAATCAATTAACATCACCGATTTTTTGTGGTTGGTTGATATATATACCTGATCAAACCATGACTTTTTTGTGGTTTGTGGATTACAATGAGGCTGAATATATTAATATATTATTATATGTTGAACTTTATAAAATTTGATAATAAGCATATATGCTATATATAATAAGATATGATAGATCTATTGTCATATATAACAGGCGCGGATCCAGGAACTTAGATTATTTTTAATTAATTTTTTAATCTTTTTTCATCTGTCTAGGGGGGAGGGGAATTTCCCATTTAATTTTTATTAAAAATTACATATATGATGGGATTAAAATAAATCCAATTTAATCCCAAAACATTTTATTTGATCCATCAAAAATTACTTATCTTTTTGAAACGAATTAGATCCATTTATGTCCTAAACTAATCCCACGGCTTATTTTGGGATCTATTAGATTCTCAAATTGAATATTACTAGATCCCCCAATTGCTAGATCAATTTTAATCTATTTTATTTCAGTAATACATTTGAGGGATCTAATCGGATATTACTAGGTACCCCAAATTTTGCGATAAACTTGGCTAAGAATAAATATCTCGATCTATATCAAATAAGATCTAATTTTACATTTGAGATATATCTTCTCTTAGATCGAGTAATTAGTGTATCTAAGAAATATATCTCAGTATCTAAATATGCTTTTATATAAATTAACACTACTGTAAATTATTTGGCTTCCAGCTGCCTGTCTAGTTTTAATTGTTGTTAACTACTTTTCTTATGCTCCCTTAAAAATGTTTGTTGCGTTTATATGCAATTTGAAAAAGTTTTTTGTTTTTTGTTTTCCCTAAAACATTAGTCAAACGGACGTTGTTTTGTATCGTAGTAATGAACATGTATGTGTGTTGTATTCGCATCTGTAGTTGTGGTCCTTATAAACAACCGACAGTTTTAACGGAAAATTTGGCTAATTTTGTTAGTTATTTTGTAATTGTTAAAAGATAAAAATGTTGCATGTGTGTGAGGGTTAGTAGATTTAGGGTTTTTTTTTGTAGAAGTTCTAGAATTGTTTAAATTACGTTTTAATTTTGTTCAGTCGTTTGTGTTGTTTGGTTTTTATATGTTGTTCACAATTAAAGTTGATGTTGTTGCGCTGGAAATATTAATCGTAAACAATTTTTGTTATTCGTTTTAATGTTGTTGCGTAGAATGTTGTTGTTATTTCTTTCAATATACACAAAAAAAAAAACAGGATATATTATTGTTGTAATTTTGAATGCTATCGTTGTTGGTGTTGTTGTTGTTGGTGCTTCCTATTTAGTATTTTTAAATCTTTCTCTTCAATTTCCTCTTCGTTGAATTTATTATTATTTTTATGATGTCGTCGTAGTAACATTATGATATTTCTCTTCCTTTTCTTCTTCTTTTCTTTAGTATTCTTTTATACAACATTCAATATTTGCAATAATGTTTTTTTTTTTTTTTTTTCTTTTTGTTTGTAGTTGATGTTTTTATATGTTCTTTATTGCTTTTTTTATTAAGTCCCTTCTAACTCCATGTTAATGCATGTTTATTTTCCTTTTCAAGAGTCTTTTTTCATTAGTATTGTAAGTATTTGTACATTGACATTGTTGTTTTATAAAAATCCTTTGTTTATTGTTTGTTAATGTTGTTGGAAAAGAAGAGGATTCTGAAATAAAAGAAATACGAAAAATTAAAAATTGTTAAGAATTCTTATAGTAAAATATTAAAATTTTTTTTTGTAATGAGAACAACGTTTGTCAGTTAATTGTCATTTTTAATATTTGCAGGTAAATAAAATATTTTTAGAAATGCTCTTTATATTACAGTTTTTAGGAATTGACATCATTAAAAATATTTTTACTATTTTCTTATAGTCGAATAGTATTTTGAACAAATTTTTTTTTTTTTTAACACAATTTTTTAAGTAAAATTTAATAAGTATGAGTAATTTTCAACACTAATACGCAGTGTAGTACATACAACATCTGCTATTTTGGCTTTATAAAAAAAAAAAACTAAGTGGTATCCTAATACATCAGCTTATAGACCAATTCCTTGATAATTTTTCGACTACACATAATTTTCTTGTGGCAACTAATTTAAAAAAGTTCTATAACAATTTTCAAAACAACTCAGAAGGTATCCTAAAGTGGACCTAAAGTGGTCTAAAAGCATATAAAACTGTTAGAAAATTAATTAAAATCAACGAAAATTTTTATTGAAATTAAAACTTACTTTAATCTTGTTCTTGTTTAACTTTTCTTTATAATTTATCTCTTATGCCCGTAATTTCAAGCAATAGATACCTATCGGTTCTTAGATATCTACCCGTATACATGAACAAAATCGGGTAGGTATCTAAGCACCGGTAGGTAAATATTGCTTGAAATTACGGGCATTAAGCTGGCATATGTCCCCGATATTTGGAAACAGTCCTTCATACCTCCAATATTCAAGTCTGGAAGTAAATCTGTTATCTCAAATTATAGAGGGATTGCTAAATTAAGTTCTGTTCCAAAATTATTTGAAAAACAAATCACTGAAACATTGTCTCACCAAATATCCTCTATTCTTTCTCCAGAACAACACGGTTTTCGTAAATCCTGTTCAACAGTAACAAATTTACTCAAACTTACAACTTTTGTGAACGATGGGTTTATAACCAAAAAACAAACATATGTAGTCTATACCGATTTCAGTAAAGCTTTCGACAGAGTGAACCATGACCTTCTACTGTTCAAGCTAAACCAGATGGGATTTAGTGTGCCACTTCTGAAGTGGATTAGTTCCTATCTTAAAGGCAGAAAACACTTTTTGTTAATGATCTTCCATCCTCCATTCAATATTCCAAATCCCTGATGTATGCAGATGAAGTTTGTGTCATCTTCCCGCAGAAAGAATCGCAAGCGCCATTTCCAGGCCCCGTCTCACATTCGCCGTCGTCTTATGTCCGCTCCTCTTTCCAAGGAATTGCGTCAAAAGTAAAATGTTCGTTCCATGCCCATTCGCAAGGACGATGAAGTTCAAGTAGTGCGCGGCCACTTCAAGGGCAACCAAGTCGGCAAAGTTGTTCAAGCTTATCGCAAAAAGTTCGTCGTCTATATTGAAAAGATTCAACGTGAAAATGCCAACGGCACCAATGTTTACGTCGGTATCCATCCCTCAAAATGTTTGATTGTCAAATTGAAATTGGACAAGGACCGTAAAGCAATTTTAGAACGTCGTGGCAAGGGACGTTTGGCTGCTTTAGGTAAGGACAAGGGCAAACACACCGAAGAAACTGCTGCTCAGCCCATGGAAACTGCTTAAAAACACCATCGTTATTATAGTCTATATATATAGTTGTGCTTCTTCCTCTCGTACCGGAGAGGGGTTTTTTTTGGGTAGAAAACCATCTGTGATGGTTAACTACCCTTTAATTGGATTACTCCATTACTTTAAACATCAAGACGAACATGATTGTGAAGCGTTTTATTTTTTTTTTTTTATTAAAATAAAAACAAGAAGTTAAGTTAATACACTCCTTTGCTAATCCTGTTGATCAATCCTTACTACAGATCGATATACATAATTTGGCAACCTGGTGCAAAATTAATTTGATGGACCTTAATTGAAAAAAGTGTAAATACATGATTTTTTCAAGATCACTTCCCATAAATGGCTCTTATATGATAAATAATAAACATCTGGAACTGGTGGAAACGTTCAACGATCTGGAAATTTTATTGCACAAACGTTTAGACTTCCGTAACCATATTTCAAAAACAATTTATAAGGCAACATGTGTGCTTGGGTTCATCAAACGTTGGTCGAAGGAATTTTCAGACCCTTACACAACGAAGCAGCTCTTTACGACACTTGTCAGGCCAATCTTAGAATATGGCTCAGTAGTACGGGATCCATATTACAAGGTACATTCCAACTCCATCGAATCGGTTCAAAAACAATTCCTGATATTTTGTCTTCGGGGACTGGGATGGGATCCTAAAGTACAACTGCCACCATATCGTAGTCGTCTTGCATTTATAAAGCTTCCTTCTCTTCAAAGTTGAAGAAAAATCCTTAATGTATCTTTTTTATACAATTTAATTAATGACAATTTATATTCAGAACTTCTTTTGAGCAAAGTTAACATAAATACTCCTAATCGTTTATCAAGATACTATCAATTTCTTATTGTTAAATATTTTCGTAATAATTATGCCAACTCGGATCCTTTTCGTCGAATTTGTATTGAATTTAATGAACTTTATAATGCCATAGATTTTGATAAAAGTTTAGATATTATAAAAAGAGATGTAATCTTGTATCTTAATAATTAAAATTTTATTTGTTTTTTGTTGTATTTTTCTATAATTTTTATTAATTTTTCATTTCTATGTTTTTATACATTTTATTCTTATTAATGTTGTAATTATTATTGTTATCTAAATGGTCTGTAATGATTTAAATTCCATAGACTTAAATAAATAAATAAATAAAAATGTTTTATGTATCGTTTAAAGCTGCTTATTTTATATGTAATGATAACATTTTTAATTGCGGCAAACCAATGAAGAAGAAAACAGTTTTATTGAAAAAATTAACGTACACAATGGATATGATATGCCAGACTGCCGCAGTTTAGTCCCCTCTAAGGACTAGTCAGTGGTTAATTTATGTCTCAATTGAACAAAGTATTTTAAATTGTTACTTTGTGTCGTAGTGAGTTTCAATCCCACAGCCATACAACAGGCTATGACTCGTAGCATCACGTCTTAGTGAGTTGAGCCAAGGCCGACACAGCGCTGAGTGTAGCTAAGTCGAGTTTTGGCAATCACAGCTTTCACAATGTATTGTTTTAATCAAAAGAGACATAGTTAACTAATATCTATGAACGATTTATTTTTCAAATATAATTCTTTCTCTTGTTAATCCTATTGCTACCTCTTTTTCACAAGTGATTGTCACATTATGATGTGCTTTATTCATATTCATTAGTTGGATACTAAGTGTATGTTAGGGATAGAGTGGGGTAAAGTGTTTGTAACCGTCATATAATGACAATCGCAATTAATTTTATTACAATTAATTACTGAAGATATTTTTAAGTTAGATTTTTACAGCAAGAAGAAGAACCCATTTTTATTGAAAAATTTAACGCACACAATGGATATGTCAGATTTTTAGTTTGTTGTGAAACATATTGATAATTTGTTCAAAATAGACTAGAACAGTTAAACTGATGCGTAAGACATTTAAAAAAGACTAAAACTTGGGAAAATTAAAAAAAAAACATTATGTAAATTCAATTTTTTACATTTTTGTTTTATTTATTATGGTTGCTTATGGAATCAATTAGTTTTATTTAAATAGTGAATAAAATTCGTACTGTTAACAAAAATCCAACTTGGAAAATTCTTCAAAACTTGTTTGAAAAACATATAAAATCAACGACTCGACTTCCTCCACCTTTTTGATTTCAACCAAACTTGGTACAGAAGATAGACATCGTATAACTATATAACCTCGTCCAAATGTAGGACACTAATCCCAGCGGATTTTATGATATCGCTTTCCAAAATATGAAATGTATTCGAAAATTTTAAAACAGTAGTCGTACATAATATACTACCATGTCTTTTTAACGAATTAACCTCATTTTAAAGCTACTTAAAATGTGGTTTTTCTAGTATACACAAATTATTCACTTCTTCACGACAAAATATATTGCTTTCAAAAACATCGGTTCAGCAAGCTGTATTTCAAAAGACTGGTTTCTTAAAATTATTAAAAAAAAAATTATGTTAATTATAAATTACTTTCCTATGTCGTGTTCGAATCCCTTTGTCAAACTCTTACGGTATCCTGAGTTATGTGAACAAATTTAACTACGACATTGGGATTTAGTAACGACGAATCATTTATTGGAATCATTTATTGGAATCATTTATTGGTACAGTCAGGGAACTTCTGCTTTAAAAATATGTGGTTATTTGGGCTGTAATACAGTTTCTTTATTTTTAATGTAAATGTCAGTCATTTGTAGAACAAATTACATTTTTTACTAACTTTGTAGTTCATTTAAAAAAACAAACCACATCAAATGACTGTTTCATGATTTTACATTAACTTTTTATTTGGGTTGTAATACAGTTTCTTTATTTTTAATGTAAATGTCAATCATTTGTATAACAAAATACATTTCTACCAACTTTGTAGTTCACTTAACAAACCACATAAAATGACTGTTTAATGATTTTACATTCATTTTTTACAGTAGTTTTTTGTTATTTAAAAAAATAAATGTTTGTTTATTTTATACTAACATGTGGTTCCTTTTTATTACAATTGTTAGTCATTTTTTGAACATAAAAAACAAATGATAATGTGGCTGAAATGTTACTCGTCCTTTCTTTAAGTAAAATTTCATTTGTTTTTAACTACATTTGCAGTGGTCTTTACCTACATAGTATTCTAAGTGTATAGAAAAATCATTTATAATTAATATATACTTTTTTAAAAAACTTTGAAAACAAGCATTTCTGTATTTCAACATCGATTTGAAGCACGGATTTTGAAAAAAAAAAAATAATTTTTCTGCCAAGAAGTGAATTCTTTTTGTGTTGTTTAAATACAACATCTTGCGATTCATTGAGGGCCATCGAAAAATATAGAGATAATTGAAAACCCTTTCCACTAACATGCATTCGCATGAAATACTTTGCCCTACTAACAACTAGGGCAACCAAAAATAAGCTAGAGCTTGTTTTTTATTTGAAATGATAGAATTATTTAGACTTAATACTAAAGGGTCCGCCATCTAACGTTTTTTTTTCAACTAGTGCTTATTTCGTGAATGGTAACACTTAGCTCATGTCTGATTTAACAGATAATTAGTTTTATCCTTCCGCTGAACGAATATGGTTGTGTATACGCTTGAACAACGCTGGGAAATATTGGGACATTACTTTGAAAATCATGGTAATGTTGCAGAATGTGTGCGAAAATTGCGTACGGATTTTGGAAGAAGAGAAGCACCGTCAGCTCCGTAGCTCGGAGCTGCGATTTGACACCGTTGGAGTATTATTTGTGGGGTGCCGTCAAAGATGAGTGTTACGCCAACAAGCCAGAGACAATTGACGCTTTAAAGGACAATATTCGTGAAGCCATTGGTGAAATACAGCTGCACAGAATCGATAATGTGCTTAAAAATTGGACCGATCGTGTAGGCTACTGCATGGCCAGCCGAGGCAGCCATTTGAATGAAATTATTTTTTATTATTAACCGGAAGGATTGTACTTTAAAATAAAAAAAGAAATTTGAGAAAATATTCAGTAGTTTTTTTTTATAGCGTTTTCAAAAAAAAAGTTATTTGGCGGACCCTTTAGTTCTGATCATGGATTTATGAAAATGTTAATCTATTTTTGATAGAGCTTTTCTTAGCATATTTTTTTATATTTTCTTCTTCTAGCAAATTTTGTAAATATAAGCTGCTTTTTGACTTTTTTCTTTAAAAAATATGCTTTTTTTTAGCTTTTTTCTTTTAAAAGACAGCTTTTTTGCTATTTGTTACCAATCGATATTGTAGTATTTTTTTTAGTTCAAAATTTAATGCTACATGTTGATTGATGGTTTAAAAAAAAATATTTTGATAAACTACCCGGCCTGAAATTGCCAACGGTACAATAAATAATGTACTTGCACAACACCGAGTTTTCTTCTTATACGGTACTATAGAAGGGGTCGAAATGATAGCAATGAAGGACAGTTAATTGACTTTATTAGCGGTTGTTGGTAAAACGTTGACAGTTGGTACATTCCCAGTACCTTAAAAACAAAATTTTTAGCACTGGCTTTGCATTAAATAAAAATTATTTAAATGTTTTAAAAAAGAAATCAAATAAATTCAATATTCCAAAAAAAATATGAATTAAAAAAGATTATTGATTAAATTTCTTAAGCATAATTAAATAGAGTTATGAATTTGTCTTTCTATATATCTTTTACATTTTTTTTAAGAATAACTCTTTCATCTGCTCTTTTTTCACATTATGATGAATTTCCAATTAAAAAAATATATTGTATGAATGTAATGGCAATTCAGTATAAAAATTTCAGATTTTATAGTATTTATGCTATTAGGAAAGTACTCAATTTTTTAATTGCCAAGGCTTTGCGGATACCCTTAACAAACCGTCCTACGTTGTTATTGTTTCGACGTCATGACAGTACTGTATGAGTTGGAAATTTTAAGTCTTGCCAACACTGCACTACCCTCGCCGACACTTTGCCAACATCTTGCCGTTCATATTTTTCTGGCTGGGCAATTTGAACATTGAAGCTTATGAAAAGTAACTTCCCTAGTTCATCTTTGTTTGGCTTACGAAGTTCCAATGAACAACATTTATATAAATTGTATATATAGTAACATTTTTAATAAAAAGTTATTAAATTAATAGTTTATTTTTATATTAAAACTGCTTATTTTTCTATTTTTTGAGCTTTTTTTAAGCGCTTAAAGCTGTTTTTTGGTTGCCCTACTAATAACCATCATTTAATTAATCCCATGTTTTAATATTGTTGTTTTTTTTTTTTTAATTTTACAAAATTTATATTTTAACTTCTTGTTTTCACCGTTTTTTTCTCTATACAATTTTATTTACAAAATTTGTTTATTGGGCCATTATGCCGCCCATGCTTAACCCTTTGACTACCTTTGTACACTTCAGTGTATACATTCTTAAAATAATACAAAAATTATTTTTGTTTAAATATGTTCATTAGGATTATTGATCATTAAAAAAAAACATTATATGCATAATCTGTTCATCACGGAAATATAGTCGCGATTCTTATTAACAAAGTCCAATTTTTTTAATGAACCTCTATCTTCGGAAAAACGGCGTTTCGTGTATCTCATTAACTAAGAAAGCTAGAATCTCGAAAATTGGCACATACAGTGGTGTTCAAAACATTTGCAACTGAAATCATGGTTTAGGTAATTACAAATTTTTTTGATCAAAAAAATTTGTGGTATAAGTTTTTGTTTTTTTTTTTTATTAAATTCAGTTATATCATATTGTTTTACAAATACCAAAAATTTATTCATAACTTCTCAAAAATAAAAAAAGTACTTTTAACAAAATAACCCGATTGTGCAGTGTTCAAAACATTTGCAAATCTTAAAGTAATTAACAGGAAATACAAACAATGGTTTTAACGCTCAGTATATTGTAGAGTAGCCATTATTTTTTATAACTTCTGAACACCTCTTATGCATTGAGGCAATGAGCTTTTTAATAAAATCGTCATAAATTTCATTCCACTGCTCCTACAACTCGACGAAAAGTTCATCACCGTTTCGGAATATTGCCGATATTCTGTTTTACAATCATCCACATGTTGTCAATCAGGTTGAGATCGAGAGATTGAACCGGCCACGATATGATATTAATTTCATTTTCCTGCAGCCAAACTTTTGCAACCCCCGCCGTATGTTTTGGGTCGTTGTCGTGCTGGAAGGTCCAAGAGAGTGGCATTTCAAATTCAGCATACGGAAGCATAACTGGACTCAAAAGATCCCTATAGATTGTGGCCGTCATTGTGCTAGTAATGCGATGAATTGGGCCAATCCCATTTCCTGAAAAACACCCCCACAACATAATGTTTCCACCTCCGTGCTTAACAGTGGCGGTTGTGTATCTGGGATTAAACTTTTTGCCTCGTGGTCTTGGAACATTGGCTCTTCCATCTGATCCCCGGATGTTGAATTTAGACTCATCTGACCACAATACATTTTTCCATTGCTGTTGAGTCCAGTTCAAATGGGTGCGTGCAAAATCAAGCCGAGCTTTTCGGTTTTTTTCCGACACAAACGGTTTTTTTTGTATATCTATAACTTCTAAGACCATATTCTCGGGCTCTTCTTTTAATGGTGGGAATACGGGTATCTGTTAAAAGTGCAGTTTCAGCTTCTCTGGGAACTGCTTTGGAATATTTCGTAAAAAATTCTTGATTTTCCGATCTTCTCTTACAGTTGTAATACGGGGTCTTCCACCTTTATGAGTTGTGTGGATGTTACCACTATTATCAATGCGGAAAATCGTTGATTTTGGAATG
This sequence comes from Delia radicum, assembly GCA_021234595.1. NCBI lineage: Eukaryota > Metazoa > Arthropoda > Insecta > Diptera > Anthomyiidae > Delia > Delia radicum. The sequence goes on along the minus strand of CM037853.1, from coordinate 18,797,181 downwards.
GAGTACTTTATAGAAATTTCTTTTTGGGAAAGTCCATTTTGAAAATCATTTAAAACTTTTGATTTAAAATCAGAATTGCATTTTTTTCCTGGCATTTTTTACAAAAATTATTCTTACAATGTTTATGCTTCCAACATCTTATTACAACTATTAAAGAACAATAAATATAATAAATTTGTTTAAAAAATGTAACGGCCTGAATCCCATATTAAAAAGGAATGCGATTACCGTTATATCCAAGCATTTGTTAGTATAAATTGTTTCGTTAAGAGTAAGAATAATGAGAGTTGCAAATGTTTTGAACACCTGCATTTTGAATACATCTATTATTATTAATTTTTTTGTTGTTTTAGTTTAACGGAATTATTTTATTTTATTTGTTTAACATAAAACAAGAAAGAAAATAAATCAATGAAAACAATCAAAACAAAAAATGCGATCTCAGTTCCAAATGTTTTGACCACTACTGTAGCTTTATCTAATGACCAGAATAAAATCAAACAAAGCAGTTTTGGATTATCGAATGTCTTAATAATAAAAATGGGCTGAGAAGTTTAAAAAAAATTAGATATTTGGTCCCATTTATTGGTGGGTAGGAGGAAGAGCACGCATATATGTTTTTAGTTCTAATTTAAAGACCCCAAACAGTAATCTGAAATCCGAATATAAATATATCCCCAAAACAAAAAGTCGGTAGTGAAAGGGTTAAGCTTGTTATATATTTGCCTTTGAATTTACCTTCCATGCATTGGTCAACCATTTCTAACTATAGCAACTTTGAATAGTTTTCAGTAAATCTATTTTCCATTTTTTTTTTTCTGAAGCACCACCATAAGTATGAGTAATAGTAATGCCATAAGTATGAATAACTTGCATTACAACTACAAATTGCACTTAAAATATGAAATAAAAACAAAAAATGAATACTCTATTGAACATGTTCAGGAATATGAGTAATTTTCAGCTCTTAAACTTTCAGGCGAAGATTATTTCTAAATAGAAATTTATCAAATACGTCATACAGTGAGTATGATTAATATACAATAATCATACGCAGTGTGGTACAACACAACACATACATACATCTATATGTATGAATATCAATTACATCTCTAAAGGCAAATTAAATACATACATGTTTAAGAGGGTTTGGATGAAATTTAAACATGTTAATGAATATTAGTATACCCTACATACACTGTGATGAGGGTATATATATATATAAGTTTGTCGATTCCGAGTTTAACGCATCGCGATATAGATCTAAGAATCCATAAGTAGTTTTATTCTTTTTCCTTATTTCAGTTATGAGTGAAAATGTGAAGGAAATCTTATATTTTTCATACAAATTGGTTAATAAAGGGTGTTTTTTTTATAGAGGTATAGCACTTTGAAATGGAATAAAACAAAGATGAATTTTTTAAATTGACATGAAATTTACTTCATTTGAAAGATAATCTTCTGGCATTATAATTTAAAAATGACTTCTGGCATGTGACCGCCATGGCTGGCTCTGACGTAGTCTAATCTGGAGGTCCAATTTTCGATGACTTTTTCCAACATTTGTGGCCGTATATTGGCAATGACGTGGCGAATGTTGTCCTCCAAGTGGTCAATCGTTTCGGGTTTATCGGTGTAGACTAGCGACTTCACATATCCCCACAGAAAATAGTCCAGCGGCATTAAATCGCACGATCTTGGAGGCCAATTCACGGGTCCGAAACGTGAAACTATGCGGTTAATAAACGTTTCCTTCAATAAATCAATTGTGGCACGAGCTGTGTAACACGTTGCGCCGTCTTTTTGAAACCACAGCTCCTGCACATCATGGTTGTTCAACTGATGATCGAAAAAGTCAGTAATCATGGCTCTATAGCTGTCACCATTGACGAATAGACTGATTGGGGTCTTCCTCTACGCTACGCTCTACAGCAGCGATGACTTCTTCTGTACTCACTGTACGACGTCTCTGTGGATGCATATTATCATTTAGAGTAAACGTGGTGCGAAAACGTTCCATAGTTAATCGAATTAATTGCTCCAATGGACGATTATTTTGACCGTAAAATAGTAAGCGATACGTATTTCGAACAGAACGATGATTTTCAAAATAAATTTGCACAATTTGGAAGCGTTGTTCAGGCGTCAGTCTATTCATGTTGAAATGCCAAACCAAACTAAACATAAATCACTTGACAGCTAACAAAATGGCTGCCAGTTAAAAAAGTTTGCTAACTTAAAGTTTTATACCTGTATAAAAATCACCCTTTATTAGTACAATTTGCTACCATGCATCTGGTTTTAAAATATAACGTCATATTTGTGCACCAGGCTCAAAGAGGTGAATAATATTTAAAACTCTCCTCAAAATTTTATATTACTTCAACATTTTTTTTTCACCACTAAAACAGCTTTTAAACTCTTCTTTTTAACAGACAAAAAGTTTTTTACCTCGCCAAAATTTTTTTTCACCTCTAAATTGTTTCTGTTTCATAATTTTTTTTTCTGTTTTATTTGTAACATATACACTAGGCCGGGTCGATAAAAAATGTTGTGCCGGTCACCCCCTAGAATTAAAGATAATTTGAAGAAGATTTGAAAAAAAAAATTTAAATATTTTTGCTACGCCCCTTGACCCCGCGCATTTGGTTTTTTATTTCCTGTGGCTCCATTTATAGTCCGATCGTAACGTGTGATATATCATTGTTTTTGGAATGACAACGGCTACATTTTCTACTCTACTCTACTCCGACGTCAAATTCTAGATGTGACTTCTGGAAACTCGATTTGGTACTCGAGGGTGGTAGAAATCGAGTTTCCAGAAGTCACTTCTAGAATTTGACGCCGGAGTCAAAAGTGATCAAAGTAGAAAATGCAGCCGTTGTCATTCTAAAAACAATGATATATCACACGTTACGATCCGACTATAAATGGAGCCACAGGAAATAAAAAACCAAATGCGCGGGGTCAAGGGGCGTGGCAAAAAAAAAAAAAAAAATTTTTTTCAAATCTTCTTCAAATTATCTTTAATTGTAGGGGGTGACCGGCACAACTTTTTTTTTTTGTATGTGGTGCGACCCACTCTAATATACACTGTGGATGAGATAAAAAAAATTTGGTAAAAACAAATTTAATTTCAATATTTCTTTATTTTTAATTGTTACGAAGATAAGTTAAACTATATTTTTTTTGTGATTTGTATGAGTATAATTAAAATAAGCTATTAAAACTCTTTAGTAGATTTTTTACGATTGCAAAAATTTAATTTAAAATTCAATACAAAACAAAAACCACTTATAGTTATGGAATATCACAAAAACCGAAACTGTCTTTTTAAGTTTAACGAAAATAAATTGCAATTTAAGACCCACCTACTTATATGCAAATAAAATATTACTCATTCTTGAATTATAGTCTATACTACACGCAGAAAAATACTTGGGGAATATTATCGAAGTGCTTAGTAATTATACAACTACATAAGTTTCAAGTTAGTTTTACAATTTTTTTTTACAAAATATAATAAATTTGTAAGTATTTCACTAAAGTTGTAAATATTTCACTAGAACTTTGTAAAACTAACTTGAAACTTATGTAGTTGTATAATTAGTAAGCACTTCGATAATATTCCCATAGCTTTTTTATGCGTGTATATTATACAATAAATATTGTTTTTAACAACACATACACAATACAAATATGTTTAAATGTACATTAGGGTGGCATATGTTGAACTTAAATATTTTAGGTTGACCGACAGTGGTGGATCCAGAAGTTGCATGATATTAATTAATTTAAAGATCACGAAAATTTTTCTAAATTAATAGAAAAAATATAATCTAGTAGTAGTAGCAGTTCTTTATTTCCATTATAATTCATCAATTAATACAGAAAAAATTTACAAAATATAAAATAAAGTCGTTATATATAAATTGAATACATTGAAAAACATTTTAATAATTAAATTCTTGGACTAAAAATTTTCTATGGTTTATACAGTTTTTAACATTGTTTACTATCGATTTCCAATTAAGCAAAACTTTTACCAAAATAAAAAAACTCTGTATGCCCTAAATGCCGAACATCGTCTCGGGAAATGCATTACATTCTCATCTTCTATTATATTAAAAATTCCGAACAGCTTTTTTTTAAAAAGAGAATAAACACTCAGAAAATTCATCCTATTAATTAATGTGTTGCTTTCTTTGGAAAGGGGAAAGTAGAGAGGTGAATGGTGGGAAAAGATGAAGGGTTTCAAACATGGCAACACTTTGATTGCGCGAGATGATAAGTCTTAGAACAACTGTTCCTCGCCACCTGATGGAGAGTTGGCGAACTTATTGAAGCTTTTAATTCATAGTCCTGATGAATTATTCTACTTCGGTGGGGTTAAGTGATATGGGAACACCGACGGCGGGCGCTGCGATACACATGAAGGACAGAAAACTCATATATATTATTTTTCTAAATTGTTGTTGTCGTCACCAGGAATCGAACCCTGGACCATCTGTGTAACAGTTCAAAGCGCTAACCATTACACCACAACGCCAACTATCTATCTGACTTCATCCTGGCTATACGTTTTGGTCATGTAGTTTTGACCAACCATTGCGTGCAATCTTTTATAGATACTCATAGTTTGAATCCTTTATATCAAAGAACTAATACGATCTATGACCTTTTATATTAAGACATTTTAATATATTTTCTTTGTTCTCATGCTGTTGGCTTTCAAAAATGTTATGATGTGACCACTCTATACCATACTCGTATCGAAGCGAGTTTAAGTTCTCTACCTAAAAGAGTTTTTGTTCCAAACGTTTTCTTCTTAAGATGTTTGGCAGTTGAAAAACAAAATTAACACAATGTGATACACAATTTAAACAAAACTTGATAAAATCCACAGGATTTGAATGAAAAATATTTGACTAAGTATGCTTTCATCGTATTCCCTCTGGAAATTTTTTTGTGTGTAATAATAGCCTTGTTTTGTTCCTAACACTTAACATGGAAATGAAAAAAAAAAAAAACAATTGGCAGCACTTTTAATACAGCTGTATATAAACTAGGGTTTCCCATTATTCGACATAGGCAGTTAACCGGTTAGGGCATTATTCGAAAAAACATCTAAAACAGATTAACTGGTTATTCGGGTCAATTTATTGACAAAATTGGCGATTAATCGATTAATCATTTAAAATATTTTTTTTTCTTAAATATCAAGTTAAGTTGACGCACTGGTTTATAAAGTGTTTGTTGAGGATGATTTAAAGCATCCTGCGATGTTTTACTGAAACATGCCTTAGAATCTTGGGATTGGGTCAAAGTTACTGTTTTCACGAGAAAATTTTTTTTTTTTTTGCCATTTTCGAAATTCGAAAATTTTCAACAAGCCACCGAGCGAAAATGTTTCAAACATTAACCTTAAAATTAGTTGAGTGCAAATAACAGTAAATTTCGCTAAAATCAAAAATATTTGCTAAACAAAATGTAGACTGCTTATTTCAGAAGGAAAACTGTTTATTCGTTTAAAAAAATCAATTTTTTTTTTTCATTTAAATTCTTTGGTATTTGTTTTGTCTTCTAATATTAAGCAAATTTGTTTAAGTTGTTACTTTCAATGGACTAAAGCCTCCATAGTCCCACCTTGTATAAGCGCCTGTTGACCGACCTTCCGGTGAAAGTCTAAGAAAGACAATTAAGGAGTAAAAATTTCAACACAAAATAACAATAATAATAATAATTTTATTCCGATTTAAATGTGTTTTTTTTTTCATAATGTTTAATAAACTTTTCATTCAAACACCCATTTAATTATAATTGTCTTAAAATATGATCATTTTGACCCAATGTCGAATATTTAAATTTACAACATAAATATGTGTCATCCTAATGTTAACATAAACATTCACATATTGTTAAGAGTATATGCATGTTTATATGATGGTCTTCCTTTACAAAATGATAAAATACATGATGACATATTATAGCTTTTGGCAATTCTTACGGATATTGATAAGAGACAAAAGCAAAGATAGAAGGATAACAACATTTTCCTTTTATTATATCATATAAACAAAAAATGAATATAAATAAAAGTATTTAAATGTATACAATACACAACTGAGCAATCCTTAACAAAACACATATGCACAATTTATCACTAACACAATAACACAGAAGCCAAGGAAAGAGAAAAAAAAGTGAAAACGCCTTCTTATTTATATTAAACAACTATTAAAGCATACAATGTGTGTAGTACACAATAGATAATACAAATCCCAAGGAAGGTATTAGCGATATTCATTCTTGGTAGTAAATAACCCTTGTAGATCTGGTTAATGGTGTACGTTTGATAAATTTATCAACAACGAAATGTATTGCACTTAAATTACGCTGTGGCGAAATACCACACAAAAAACTGTAGTAAACACGAGTGATAAATTTATCAGCAAAAAAAAAAAACAGCTGACTGTTCTGCCGTCAAAAAATTTATTTTGTATTAACTATTGGAAATAATAATTAATAAAAATATCAAAAACCCCAGACTAAAACGAGGCATTTTGCATTTTGCATAAAAAATTTCTGATTTTTCTTCTTTTTTTTTTTTGTAAATTTTAGCATTTTTCTTAAATAAAAATAAATTTTGATCAGGGACCGTAATCATTATGAGTTTTATAATAAAAGTTACACAATAATGATTATATTATGAGTTTTAAGGATTTTCTTCAATGGTAATGATTATTTTTGAGTAATATTAATAAAAATCAGCCATAATCATTATTTATGATTTTTATTTTTTTCGCTCAAAATAAAACTCACTTTCATAGAATTTTAAAGGTGCCTTTCACAAAAATCCTTCCACTTTTGGAGTGTGTTCAACAGATGATATGTTGAATTCCAACGAGTTGCAACATCAAGCACTGGTTGCGGTAATTTATTATTATTATTAATATTTATTATTATTATTAATTTTAATAATTTTAATATTGTGCTCACTTTGGAATATTCCTTATAACTGACCGAGTTAGTAATAGTATTTACTAACTCGGTCAGTTAAACAACAATCTATAAAAAAGACTAAATATTCGTAAAATTAAAAATGATATGGAAAAAATTTTGTATTAGTTTGCTTTCAATTTGAATTGTAACAGCTTGCAGTCTTCGTGACATTGATTTTTTAATATTTTTTTTAAATTGGGTATAGATTTACATACCAGCTTTACTATTCTACATGCCCACTATACATGCATATGCTATAACCAAATTTTTGGCATAGTACCACAAGTTGGGCAATGAAAGTGAGTTTTATTTTGAGCGAAAAAAATAAAAATCATAAATAATGATTATTTTTGAGTTGTATTTTTTTTTTTTTTTGCTCGAAAATAATGATTATGGCTGATTTTTTTATTATTACTCAAAAATAATCATTACCATTGAAGAAAACTTTAAAAATCAAAAATTTAAAAATCATGACGGATATGCAAAGATTGTCAAAAAATAATAATAATGGTTCAATAAATTTTTTCTATAACATAATAATCATTTTTTTGCGGTCCCTGATTTTGATACATATGTGGCGTGTGCAAACAAGAAAAATCAGCTGTTTTATAAATTATAAATTTACCATACAGTAAAAAAAAAAACACTCACGCTGTGTTGTGAAAAAGTCGTAGAAAATATAACACGAAGTAAATATAACCCCAAGACTGAATACCGCTTTTATACTAGGAAGTATAAACGTTGACAGCAGACAGTTGTACAGCAGGTAAAACGATCGTTCGCTAACGCTAAATAATCGTTCGCGATCACTAAGAAATGTGAACTCGCTATAAAAAAAAAAGTTACAAATTCGTGAACACAGTGAAAATAAGTAAAACCGGGTTATAGTGAGTTCACATTTAGCTAGTTCACTTTATTTTTAGCGTTCGCGAACGCTAACGACAGTTTTACCTGCTATTGCCAACGTTTACACTTCCTAGTATATACCTTCCTTGCAAATACGAATATAATATAATTACTTATAAAGTGTGTGCCCAAATAAAAGTTAACACACATTTTTCTTTATAACGGTTTTTGTGTTTGAAAAATATGTCAGATAATAATTTTTTTTTGATTTGTCAAAATCAGTTGCATATTTAGTTCACAATAAATAACACAGGTCAACATCAAAAACGCGCTTGAATAACTACTATATACGAGCCCTAACCACTATTAATTCGTACACCAAGAATTTTTGTGAAAATGCAGCGTTCAAGTCTACATTTTTTACGAAACAGTATTAACTACACCATAAATTTTGTATCTTCTGAAAGATTATTTTATTGGTTTTAAATTCATAGAAAAATAAATTCACATATTGTTAGAAATTTTTTTAAAAAATTAAATAAAACGAAATTTCTTTATTTTTTATAAAAAAAAATTCACCACTATTAATTCATACAGGTGAAAATTTTATTGTCTAAAACTGTGTAACGCCCAATTTGCTTTTTAAAACAGCTTCTACTTGCCGTGGCAATGTATTTATCAAGTTTTGACCATCTTCAGGGGTTATTGAGTCCCAAATTTCCTGAATTTTGGCTCTGAATCCGTTAAGCGTACGCTGTGGGTCATTTCGCAACTTCCTTTTAATAATTGCCCACAGGTTTTCGATTGGGTTGAAGTCTGGGCTAGATGATGGCCAATCCAGAACATCAATTCCATTTGCTTGAAGCCATTTTTTTGTTTTTTTTTGCTGTGTGCGAAGATGCGCCGTCTTGTTGAAATACATATTCGACACAGTCGCTAAGCTTTGGTACTGACGGAATTAGATTTTCTTGCAATATATTGATATATTTTTCAGCATTTACGATTCCATTAATGAAGTGAAGCTGACCGACACCCTTTGAGGACATACAGCCCCACACCATAGTCTAGCTGGAAACTTAACAGTACGCTTTAAACAGTCTTTATTATATCCCTCTGTGCTTTTGCAATTCACCCTTATTCTGGCATCACCGACGCATACGTCAAACTTTGATTCGTCGCTAAAAATAATGGTGTCCCATTGCCTTTGTACAAAAGAACGTCTTTCCTTTGCCCACAACAAACGTTTTTTCATTTGAAGTCCAGTAAGTAAGGGTTTTTCTTTGGCCTAAAAAATAGTTCAGTTTCAATAAATATTTTTTGCAATACCAAGTTATTGTTTCACTTACTTTATAAAAACCATAACCTATTTCTTTCATTTTCTGACGCGTCCATTCAAGTTTTACGGGTTTTCCAATTGTTTCGGACCACTTTGAAGCTATGTCTCTAACAGTGCTTCGACGATTTTTTTTAATTATAGCCGCTAATGCTCTTTTATCGCGAAACGTTATTTTGGAGACCCGGCCTCTATTCGCAACGTAATTGCAGTAATTAACAGTTTTTTGGTATTTCTAAACAATACTTTGTATTGTAGATCTGGGGATCTTAAGATCAATCGATATTTCGCCATAACTCTTTCCCGATTTGAATTTGTCGTTAATTAGTAATCGGATTTCTTCACAAATTGGCTTACCGCGTGCTATCGTTTAAAAAGTAATAAAAATTAACATAAAATAACATGAAAAAGAAAGATTTTTTTCTTCCACTGACATTTGTTAATTCTAATATAACGGTACATTTGTATAATTTGTTTATATTTTCATTTTTATAGTTGTTTCCAGCTGAATTTTACACTGAACGAATTAATAATGGTCAAATTAATTTTTACAAATAATAAACTACTTTAGTTTAATTTGCGTTTTCAAAATATTTTTTATGAAATGTGAATACATTTTTTAATTAATATCAAGAACACAAAATCAACTTTCAGAAAAGTTCAACTTTGTTAGCGTAGTTAACATTATTTCATTATAAAAGTGGCCATTTGTGTTGTACAGTCAAACAATATTTGGTGTACGAATTAATAGTGGTTAGGGCTCGTATATTTGATGCATCATGTCTACCTAAGTACACAAACAGTAACATTTTTCAATTCTATGGATAATTTCGTTTTAAAATAATTTTTAAGTAAAATTGTCAATATTTTGAGACATTCCTTCACTTATGTTGTTATAACTTAAAACCAACTAGTCCGATTTTGTTAAACTTAATTTACGAAAATTTAGGTTTACAATATCTTTAAATGATGTAAATGAGGACGGATCAATAAGTCCATGAGTTTTGAATAAAACACAGTTTTGTTTGCAAAAAAAAAGAAATTATTTTTCAACATAATCTCCTTTTAGCTCAATACACTTAGTTCAACGTTCCACCAATTTTTGAATCCATCCTCGTTAAATCGGTCCATTTGGATTTTTTCGACATTTTCGGGTGTATTGACCTCAATTGGCCGTCCAGATCGTTCAACGTCATTTGTACTTGTGCAACCACAACGAAAGTCAGTAAACCACTTTTTTACCATTGAAATCGATGGTGCAGAGTCCCCATAGTATTTATTAAGCTTTTCCTTGGTTTGATTGACGGTTTTTTTTTCGCAAAAAATAATGTTTAATGAACACTCGAAATTCTCTTTTTTCCATTTTTAAAAAAATCCACGAAGTTGTATGTTTTGAACAGCTGTTAAACGCAAAGTAAACTCAAAATCTGACAGTAGTCTATTAACAGGTGGTACTTGATGGGAGCAGTGTTGCATTTCACACAACTACGAGAGGTGTTCGAAAAGTCACGCACTTATTGAGCCGCCCTAGTATAATTGTTTTTAATGCGATCAATAGTTTCAAAGTTGTGAAACTAATTTTTAGGCAAAAAATAAAAGCAATGGTAAAAAAAAATTAAAATAAAAAAAAATTCTGGAAAAAAATCGAAAACATTTTTATGTAAAAACAGTCCGGCTTTATTTTCGCAGGTATGCACACTTGATGGCTGATTTTTGCTGGAGTATTCAGAGTAACACTTCGTTATTCAACAATGGTAGAAAATCGAATAAAAGAAAATTCCAGAACTTGGAGTTTATAATAATTTTTTATTTAGAAATGTTGAGGTTAAGAAGAAGAATAAACCTTTTCTGTAAAAATTATAAACACTATTAATTTTTAAATCAGACTAGACTAGTTTCTGCCTCTTTTTTATGGACACGCGTCATCAGTGATTTTCAAATTTAAATTGTATTATTATTATGTGTGTATTTATAATTGTCAGATTGTGTCTATATGATAAAATTTTCAACAATTAGAAAAAAAAAAACAAAAAATCTAAAATAGAATATTTGTGGTTGTTAGTTGGTTAGTTGGTCACTTCTGAGTATAATATACAATAACATAAAAGCTAATAGGAAAGAAAACAGAAATTTAGCTGCATTACATTCGAGGCCATACTTGAGTGTGATCGCTAAACGGTCATGACTTGGTATTGTTACGTTTGTAATGTAAGAAGAGCGCAGGTTTGATTCTTACAGCCGCAGGTTGTTGAAAAATTTATCATATAAAGACAATCTTACAATTATAAGACATACAATTTAAATGGAAAATCGCTAACGACGCCTGCCCATAAAAAGGCAGAAACTAGTCTAGTCTGAATTAAAAATGAATAGTGTTTATAATTTTTAGAGAAAAACGTTTATTCTTCTTCTTAACCTCAACTTTTCTAAAATAAAAAACATTTATATTAAACGCTTAACTTTTATATAAGATTGTACAGAATATAAATCTGTTTAACATTTTAATCAATAAAATTTTGTGTTTCAAACTATCGCTTAACTAAGTCTCTATTAAAGTAACTTTTTCAGTGTTAACGTTTATTTGGGCGCACACTTTATAGTCGCATGTGTTTGTAAATGACTCATATGTTTATAGAGTAAATTTCTCCTTTGTATTCACAGAAATTTCAATTTTATTTTACTTTACTACGGACATCTGCAATGGCAATTATTTGTATTTATTGTAGAATACTGTTTGAAACACGCATCTTTCGATACAGATATAAAAGATAATTAAGTCTTTATGCCACTTTTTTTTTATAAACTTTTTGAAAGTGAGTATGTCTTTAAAAAAAACTTATGAAATTCACAAAAACTGATCGAAATTATTGATATATTTTCTCCATAACTTCGAAATCTATCCATGGATTTTTTCTACTAAAAGTGCCAATTTTTCTAAATAAGAAAATGTTTGTTTTAGTTAAAAAAAATTTTATTACATATTTATTCCGATTTAAAAACAATATTTACAAAATTGTTGTTTGTATTTGTGTTCTAAAAAAACAACTTTTTTGCTCGAAATAAAGTCTAAAAAATGAAACGGCTTACAGTAAAACACTAATGTTACCTTTCCACTAAACATGATTTGGGCAAAACATGTTGTTTTAGTGAAATACATGTATGAACAAATGTATACAAAAAGTTGTTTTGGTTTAAAACACTTTAGTAAAACCATAGCCTTGAAATATAATTAAAGCTAAATTGATCTAATTCTTTTAAAGTTCTTAAAAAAGTAATATAGAACATCTTAACAAATACTACGTGCATATTATTATTATTATTATTTATGTGCCTACACTAAAAATAATAGGTTAGTAAACCAAAACGGATAATTACTGTTAATTCAATTTAATTAATTTTCAAGAATTTTTTTCGAAGGTTTAAATTCTTAACAGGACAAATTAACGAATTTCTTCGTTACATTTAAATTGCGGGATAGTTCCAAAATTCACGTTCATAGTCATCAGCTCCACCCCTTCCGATTTTCATGACACTTTTTTTTCAAAATTGAGTAGTTATTGATCGCGTAGTCCAATGTTAAAAAATTGTATATCATTTCAAAGCTTATATATGCAGTGGCTGTCATAAATAAGTAAACACACTCATGATTTTAGTTTTGCTTTGAGTACCCGATGAAAAAAGTTTCGTTAAAGGTATATATAATCGTATATAGTCATATATATACTCGCATCATATCATAGCTGAAAAGTAAATGCAAATTAAAAAACAAAAATTTTAGCCTTAAAACTGTATTCAGAAATGAATATTAACTTTTACACAAGGTTTAAAATAATTATTTTTAGCAAATATTCGTTTATGAATACAGTTTAAAAGAGCTTAGAATGTTTTTTAACTAACATATATTTGAAATGTGAATTAAGATTTTTTAGAAATACGGGCGTTAGTATGTTGGTCCAAAAGTATACTAAAAAACAAATGTGAATATTTTTTTCCATAATAAGCAGTACATAATGCCCCTTTCGACAAAAAAAAAAAATAGGTCAGTTTTTTTTTAGCAAAACGTACCATTTTTAAAATTTTAAATCTCGTGTCGGGACCTAAAAGTACAATACAAAGAAATTTTCGTTATTTTTTCCGTATTCAATTTTACATTTTTCAAATAAAGATAATTCTGAAATACCAAAAAGAAATATTCAAAATATGGTTAAATATCATAAAAAACTTTTATCTTTTTAATTCTTTTAGCGTCGCACAGTGACTGAAAATTTGATTTCATTGCCCAAATGTTAACGCTATTTGGTAGCTAATATATCCAAATTAAGGTAGCCAAAACATTAGGTCAAACTATTGCTAATTGTGGGCGTGGCATGCTGTTAAGCACAACTGTTTTTTTTTACCACGAATTGAGAGTAAAAAAGATTTAAAAAACTGATTTAACTTCCTTCACTAAGAGCACTTCTGCATTAATTTTTTTTTCATTTTTGTTATTTGAAGTTAAAAAAAAACATTAATTTGCATAAGTAATTTGATTTCAAAATTTGTAAGATTTAAAAAAAAAGCATTAAACTACTTTCAATAATATTAGTTTTACTCTGATTGATTTTTATATAATTATTTATTGATTTTTATATAATTAAAAAAAAATAAGTTTTCTAAATAAATTTTAGTAATTTTTCGAAGCAAAAATAATTATTTTGACCAATTTGTATTTTATTTTTCTCAACAGTCAAAACAAATAAGAATGGCAGAACATCGAATGGACATAGCAAAACAGAATAATTGTCACAACATATGGCAGAATTTCAACACACAGCTGATTTTGAAAAAATAAAAATACTAAACACTGAGAGAATAGAAAGGAAGAGATACACGAAGGAAAGCTTATACATACAACAACAAATAAGTAAAACCATGAACTTGAAAGAGGACACAAAGAACATAAATTCAAGCTACAAAGTAGCCATTAATTAATCTGTGATATTAAGATATGATGTGTTTTTATTGTTAAATTCGTGTTTTTAGTTCTATGTTACATGTTAAATGTAAAATTATTTATAAAAATTTTTTTTGAATGCCTTAATATCAAAATTTGTAAGTTTTAATGTAATTTATTAATGAATTTTGTAATAATGTGATTTTTTTTATTAAATAGACGAATCCCCAGAAGAAGTCGACAAAGAATCGACGAAACGTCGGGAGAAAAATGTAAACAAAAATTTAGTTTTTATTTACATGAATATTTTAGGTCTTATTAGCTCAAAAAAATTAACAAAAAAAAAAAAGTTAGTTGAATTTAATGAAATTTAATGAATTTAATTTTTACAAGTGGAGTTGCATTTGTCTTTAAATACATTTCTAGCGGCCTTTCTTACATGATACTCTAAATGTTTTATTCAGAAACTTATTTTGTTTGCATTCATGACATAAAGTATTAAATTCGAAAGAGAAATACAAAATTTTATGATAATTTTGTTTTTTTTGAATGATATAAAGGTGTTCTTTTGTTTAATAAAGCTAAACAGTTATAAAATTACGACAAATAAGAATTTTTTTTTTATATATTTTTTATTTAAAAATGAACTGGATTTTTAAAGAAAAACGACTAATTTAAAATAATTTGACAAACAATTAGTTCACAAAGTTCCATTTACAGAGTTCCCACAGTATTCCCCCTACAATTAAGGAAACTGAAGCAAATTTTATTTCGATAACATGCTCAGCAGAATGTTTAACTTTTTTAAACGACGTTGGTTGAGTTAGTTCAGGAAAACTTGACAACAAATCATGATACAAGGAAGATTTGACAATAGTCTTAATTTCCGAATAACCATTAGCATTAGAAAGTGAATATAGAACTTCGAGACCAGTTCCCTATCAATCAACTTCTTACGCTTAATATCGACAAGAAGACCATACTGTTTTAAAAAATCAGCACCAATGATAGGGTGACTGACGTCAGCAATCAAAAACCTCCAAACCGCCAAAAGTATTGCCGGTTGAATTATTTTGCAGCAAAAAGCTTGAATTCAGCTGGTCGTGATGATTTAATTTTCGGCAAAACGGAAACATCAGCACCAGTATCCACCAAAAACTTTTTGTTTAGTTCTTTGTCATAAACAAACAGGCGATTGGTTTTTGGGCGCCATCTAGTGACCGGGTTGAAAGTTTCCCGAATTGTTACGGAAGCTACATGGGATCTGCACTTTCGAGCATTAACACCAAAACGTTTGTGATAATAACAATATCCGAAAGATGGTGAAACTGATCGGTGCCTAGATGTTGCGTTGTTTGGATAAGGAATGTTTAGCTTTTAATTGTGCCACCATAACTGTAAGCTCCGATAATTGGTGTTGAATGCTATATATTTGAGAGACTGACGGAACAGCTGCAATTGAGGCTATACTTACTGCGGAAGTTTCAAAAATTCGATAAGCAATTTTGGCCAGATTCTGTAAAGATTCCGATGAAGTAGTAAAAATAGCCTGCATTTAAGAGGGAAGTCGTTTTAACAAATAGTTTTCAAAAAATCGTCGTTAACAATGTTGTTGGCTAGCAATCGCATCCCTCGAAGTAATTGAGAAGGTTTTTTGTCGCCAATTTCCGCAGATGACAATAATTCCTTAATACGACGCTCTTCAGGTAAGGCAAAATGGTCAATTAGTCGTATTTGAAGTTGTTGATATGCATCTTCAGGAGGATTAATAACTATGTCGCTTACAACGAATGTCTTCATCCATTTCTACAATTACTATGAATAATGTGGCAGATTCCGAAGAAATGCTATTTTGGATGAATTGTCCTTCTGCCAGAACGAACCAGAGAGCAGCATTCAATATCCAGAACTTTGGTAATTTCATATTATTTGTGGGTGAATTTGAAGTTGCAACGCCTGGAGTTGTTAATGTACTCCTTAGAGAGCTCGTGGATAAAGTGGTTGTTAATGTAGTTGGTGTACGTGGCATATTTGTTAAACGGCCTACACCACCCAATAACACCAATAACAAAATTGCGACACATACGAAATTTTATTTTTTTTATATTTTTTTATTTAAAAACAAACTGATTTTTGAAAGAAATTACAAACGACTAATCTACAATTATTTGACAAAAAATTATTTCATGAAGTTCCATTTACAGAGTTTCCCACACAGTTATCAGAATAATTAGAGCAGAAAATGTTTAGGTCGACTTGCGCAGAATAGAATTTGATCACAGACTAATTGTTTCTTGGGAAAATTTTCTTAGAATTTTCCGTACACACAGACAAATATTTAGCTATTTGCCAACTGAAACTCGGTTACTAAGACTCAAATTCGGTTATAATGAATTTCAGTCAGTTGGTACAACGTAACATTAGTTTACACAACAAAATTCGGTTAATTCAACAGAATTTTAGTTTTTACGCACAAAATTTTTAGAAATCTGATAGTAATATTTTTGTAGCAACTGAACTTAAAAGTTGTTATTATTAAAATACACTTTTTAACTCGATTGGCACTTTATTTCTCTGAGTGTAGACTACGGTTTTGCTATACGATTTTTGACCGCATAGTTTGGCGACAGTTTTTCTATACAACGCATATTTTGACGACAGATCCATAGTTTGCACAGCGCATACTATGGGGACATCTGTATATACTACTAAAAAAGTCCCCTAAGTATGCGCTGTATCCAGTTTAATGTCCTCAACTTATACGCTAATAGTATGCGCTGTGCATAACTGCTTCTTCTAAAAGCAATTTTACATAACGGTATCCCTTCCTATTTCATATACACTCATAATATTTTTTCGTTAAAAACAACAGAATATGCGCATTGAAAATATTTTAATAACATTTTTTAAACTTCCAATTTTTCAATAGTTAACTTAAAGTCACTCCTTCAGTATAAAATCTGATGATAAAAGTTGCTGTTTTCGAGAAGAATTCGTGATTAAAAATCTATATTTACAGTGGGGAGCACTTGTGAGTACAAAATGCTCCGATTGTTGACCTTCCTGGAAATACATTTCTCATAATACTTGTAACGTCACCTGAACAAACTAATCTTACCATTTTTTGCAGTTTTTCAATTTTTAAGATAACTTATTTCCTTACAACATTATCGTCGGTTGAATTTGATAATAAATTTGAATTTTTTAAAATTTTGCATTGCGGGACTTTAAAATTGCTGTTACAACCTCAATTTCAATTTACAATAATGTCGTAGGGAAATAAGTTATCTTAAACATTGGAAAACTGAAAAAAATGGTAAGAGTAGTTTGTTCAGGTGTCGTTACAAGTATTATGAAAAATGTATTTCAAAGAAGGTCAAAAATCGGAGCATTTTGATCAAAAAATACTCTTTTCTCGTTAATATAGCTTGAACGCCTGATGTCGGAGAGTGAATCTAAGTCCAGATTTGTATTCAGCGTACCTTGTACCTTTAGAAAAGTATAATTTAGTTCTAGTGTCAAACATTTTTCGGCCTGAATCTTTAAGTGTAAAAAGTACTTACATGTACTCACAAGTGCTCCCCACTGTATATAAATAGGTGGCTTTTGACAAAACAACTTATGTCGACTTAGGAAATTATAAAATATTTTTATAGTCAATATAACTTTTTAACACTGATATTTCTTTCTGATCTTCATATTTCTAAAGCCGATAGATTGCTGTGAGACCCCTTAAATCAACTTATTTCGAAATTTGACAGAAAAAACTTTTCATTTGTGATATCAGAGATTTAAGAAGGTATTTTTTAAACTAAAAAAAAAAAAATACTATAAAAATATTGTGGGTGTAATTTTATTTATTTTTGGTATAGTATAACCAAATGTTGTTCTGTTATAAATATATGTATTTCGTATCATTTTGGTTTGGTTTGGTTTCGTTACGTTTGTTCGTGAGTTTGTTTGTTTGATGATGGTTGGCTATTTATTATTCAATGCTTGCATTTTGTGGTTTTAATTGGCACTTGAATGGGTTTTAATGTAGTTAAATAGCTTGTTGTCATTTAATGATATTTACTGACACTACTACTTATTGTCAAACACACGCACACACACACACAACAACTGCTACCATTGCTGCTGCTCTATAAGTATTTGATACCAAATGACGACCCAACCAAACCAACGAACATTACAAACAACCAACAAACTGTCATTTATATGTAACTGATTCCCTTCTGTTATATAATATGAATGTATTTTATTTTATTATTTACTTCCTTTCAACTCCCGCATTACTCTCCTTAGCGGGCACTCGGTTAAAATGTTTTTTAAACAATTGAACCATATAATGACTCTTTATTGTTATCGTTGTGTTTGTATGGGTATGTGTGTGTGTGTATTGTGGTGTTGTGTGAATCTGATTTATAGAAATATTATAATATTTAATGCAGATGTGTTAAGTTGTCACAAATTATTTTTAATTACTCATTATGTTTAAACAATATGTAATGTATTTAACATGTAGTTTAAACACACAAACAAACAAACAGATACACAGACGCACATTTATCAAAAATATACAACTGATATTAACAATTTATTTTATAGAATTTTTTATATCCCGAGTAAAAAAGTCTATATAAAATTATATATGATGAGATATTTTCCGCAAATGTAAGAGGATATAATTTGATCCTAAAAATGGTTCTATTAAATTGTATCACTTTGGATCTAATTATATTTAAATAGATAAAATTTAATAAAAAACTATCCAATTCTATCCGAGTTTTGTCCCGATATAATTACATCTAATTATATTAAATTTGATACAATTAGATATAATTAGACACAAATAGATAATCCAAAATATATTTATATTAAAAGGTATTAAGTAGTATGTCAAAACACAAAATGTATGATTGAAATTTGTAAATAACTTAAATTGAAGGGCTTAGTGCAAAAACATGATAAGCGACACGTTTTCAAAAAATAATTTCATGTGTTCATTGCATTACCTAACGTGGTATAAATATCCACTTATATGATTTAAGCTGTATTCCAAATACTTTCAGATCTAGAGCAAATGCTACGTTTTACAATTTGACTATATTTCAATAATTTTTTACTCAAGAACATGCCACACCAATAAGATACACTTCTGAACAAAAAAAACAAAAACTCTGAAGAAAATATAAGCAAACTTAAAGTTTTCTGCAAATATATTGATTGAAGTATGGTGGATAAAGATTATTTGCCAACAGATGATCTAGTCATTTAAGAAACCATGAATGTATGATTTATTTTAACTTTTGTGGCTTATCAAGTTATTCCAGAAATTTATTAAAGATATCTCTATTTTGAAAACGGATAGCTCTTTTTTAGGACTAACATATTTACGATACTTGTAGTATATTTTTATGCAATATTCTTCTAATAAATATTTGCGGCTGGAAGACTTGAAGATAGTAAAAACCATTTCATTATCAAGTTTTTGCAGAAATTTTATATAAATTTATTACAGCATAATTTTATTGAAAACAAAAATATTTAAAAAATGATGCATACTTTAGGGGTAATTTTATTTTGCACAGTGGGATATTATGTCTATATAATCAGAAAAACACGAATATATCGATTGTATAGGAGAGTGTAAGCACCTGTTATTAATGTTATTATAGCGCAGTTTTATTTTCAAAAATAAAAATTTTGGTGTTTGATTAATAAATAAATTTTAAGTTTATTGGCGCACAAATTTGGAACGTTAAAAATAAAGGAACTACTTTTTAAATTATTTAAATTATCTCCGATTCGTTTTCGTTGTTGGAAGACTCTAAGGCATTGCATAATGAATGGCATATTGGCGGAATGTATGGTAACAAAGATTTTTATTTTTTTTTTAAGTATCTCTTTTCGCAGCTACTTTGACGGGATCAGTATACTTCTGTTTGAGACCGCTTAGGAGCGTTGTTGTAGGTCTTCCTTTTTTAGAATATTTACTTCTTTGTACTCATCTTTTACTGACATCAAATTTATATATATACGATATATTTTTATAAAACATTCGGTAGATGATGAATATACGGAAGTAAATATTACACAGAGAGAAAATTATTGTACTTATATAATCTTAGGACATCAAATTTTTGTTTTTAAAAAAACTGTTAATTTTAATTAAATACAAAAAAAAAAATGTTTGTCAATATTAAAATGGCCCAGTAAGATACAAATAACGTCTATTATAATAGCTTCTTATTTTTGTTTTACAACCGATTATTTTTATATGGAGCTTGTCCTATTTGGTTAGGTTATAGGTTCTCTACCTCCAGACTCGAACAAGTTGCTTTAGAAACGGTTCTAGAACCAGTTATAGAACTGGTTCTGGGACAGTTAATCCTTACAATTTGACTCTCAGGAACCTGTTCTAGCAACGGTACCATGTAACCGGTGGTAAAATAAGCTATTCTACCCCAGGTTCATAGGTAATCTGTTCTAAAAAATTTTGCTGGAGGGTTTGTTATTTGTAATGGAAATCGATTTCGCAAAATTGTAAACTATTTTCGTAGAATATTTTGCGATTTTTGAATTACATAGAAACTGACTTAAGAAATTTTTTCAGTTTTGGATTATATATAAGTATGGCTAAAATGACAGAAGACGTTTTCGATGTTCTTATTATATATAAGTATGTATTGGGTTATATTTAATTTTATAAAAATGTAATCAAATTTATCAACCATGTATTATCATATATAAAATTCAGATTAGTGTTTTCTTCATACATGATTGGATATGCTTATACATGAATTTTTTTGTAAAACATTTTGAAAATATTATTATATATAAATACATATTGAGACATATGCTATTTTATATGATCATATATTTTTATATTAAAGAATATATAGTTATAAATATTTTTTTTTACTCGGGATGTTATGATTTTTTTGTTTGTATTATATTTTCGAGCGATTAACCCATTTTGTATTGTATTAACAAGTCAAATATCTATCAAAAACTTGCATACAATTTTGTTTGTTGCTTTCGTACTGTTTTTAAGAGTTTTTAAAAACTGTTGGCATTTTTAGACTGTTTTTGAAAATTGTTATTTGGCAACTCTAGTCGCTCAAATTTATGTGTTGCTTTGCTGGTTGAGAGAAAATAGGACATTTTTAATATTAAAAACAAAAACGGATTCATTTTCCGCACACTTCCATTTTTACAAAGACGGAAAAATCTTGATTCGATTCGATTAGATTTTTTTTTTTTTTTTAAAAAATTGCACGTTGAATGAAAAGTTTTTCTTTTTCTAAAAGTTATATCTTAATCGATACCAATAAATTGCGTTTATTACGCCTGTCTTCCTTATATTTTTTAATATTTAAAAAAAAAATTGCTTTTAAAAAAAGGCGAAAAATAGTTTTTTTCAAATCATTATATGGCAACGCTGTAATTAAAAACTTAAACATTTTTTAAACCACTTTTATAGACAAGACTTCCAATTTGAATATGCTTATTTTATCGCCTTCATATCAATCAGACTTGGGCGACATCAATTACATTTCATAATCATTCACTTGTGAAATTTTTCTATATCATTAATAATTTCAGACCTACGCTCACACGCTTAAACGCTTGCTAGGAAAATTTTTAATTTTCTCAATACCAGACATGGGACATAATACTAATATGTGTGTATTTAATTGCAGGCCAATTACTTTTTTATGTTCAATTACATGTAATTGAGTAACTGCCTTGCAATGAAATACCCAGATGTTGTTACTAAACTCCATGTTTGGTATTAAACATTTTACAAATTCTCCAAGGAATATCAGACCTGTCTGACATTATTAATAATATAGATATTATTATAGAAAAATTTCACAAGTGAACGATTGTGAAATGTAATTGACGTCGCCCAAGTCTGATATCAATAGTTATAGGCTCTTATAAATTGGTGTGTCTTTAAAGACACGTTGGTAAAAAATGGGTTAAATTGGTTTATATTTTTTTGGATTATTAAATAAATGTTTAAATATACATTTGTTAACCTTTTGCTAAATATTTTGCAATGAAACGAAACCAAAAACCACATATAAATATAAAACAGAGCCACTAATTACGTCAAAAACCGCAAAATTCGGTGATAAAAAATGGGCTATAGACTTGGGAGGACATTCAATTTTGGTAGGGGTACAAGTTATAAATAGATATTAAAATATTTGTAGACAGTTTTTGAAAAATCTATATTAATCTTTGATATGCGATTTCCACAATCAAAAAAAAAAAAAAAATTTAAACAGAGTGATTACTTTCGTATTTAAAATGTGTTTAACTACAAAACATGCGTCGATAAAATTCTTACATGAAACAATTTTACTTACACATAAAAATTTTGAACGAATTTTCCTCTAAAATTGTGAGTTGTATGTCAATTTGCTTGAAAAATTTAAAATTTTCACTAATAAGCTACACTCTAAAAAATTCTTGTAAAATTACTGCTATAATGGGAGTAAATTTGTATGTAAAATCAAGCACAATGCGTAATTTTAAGCACAAACTGCTTAAAAAAAGTAATTTACTGAATGTTGTTAGCAATAATGCACACGAATTATGGTATTAAGTATGTTGGTAAACATGTTTCTGCATTTTAAGCACTTAAAGAGGTAAATTTACATTGAGTGTGTGCAATTTTTGTTTTTATTTATTTGAAAAAATTTTCAAAATTTTTCAAACAGAAGAAAAAAAATGCTTAATTCAAAATATTTTTATTTTTGGTGCTGTATTTGAGCAAAAATAAAAGTAAATATCTAATATCTAAAAAAAATGAAAATAAATATCTCAAAATAAATTAAAAATATTATCAAAACAAATTAAAGAATGTGTCCGATTTATATTTTTAGTGGTTTTGGTCAGAGATAAGATTTTGATAAAAATCGAATCATTGTTCTGAACATCTATCATGTTCAGAAGTGATGCTTCTGCCAGTCCTTTCTCAATTGAATCAACAAAATTTTAGACCAGTAAAATTGATTTGTTTTGGGCTTGCTTTTTCTACCCAGCTAATCTTGATGTTCTCTTTTGTAAGGCCACATTGAGCCAATTGGCGTTTTAAATTTTTTATATTGTTGGCTACACTTTCAGATTTAGAATAACTGTAATTGGTTACCGGGAATGAAAAGCCGGTGTGAATATTTCATAGCGCCGCAGTATTTAGGCATTTTTCTTTTTTACTTAGCTATTGTTAATTATATCTAAATAACCGTTTTTTTTTATTAAATAAATATAGCAAAATAATAAATAATCGCATTACTTTACTGAAAGTTTTATTAGACACATTAAAACTTAAATTTACCCACATTATGTGTAATATAGAATGTTGCTATACATTTTGTACACGTTTTGTGTGTACCAATTTACACGCATAGAGTAAATTTACCCAATTTATAGTAGGAGTACAGTTTCCTACTATAAGTTGGGTAAATTTAAACAGCAATTAATTAGAGTGTAAACCGAATTAAAGTAAATACAATTAAAGAACAATAACGATATTATGTAGGTAAAGACGAAAGCAAATGTAGTGAAAAACAAATGAAATTTCACTTAAAGAAAGGACGACTAACAATTCATTAAGTTCAACTAACATTTGTCATTTGTTGTTACTGTTCAAAAAATTACTAACAATTGTAAAACAAATTAACCGTATGTGGTTAATTTGTTTTAAATAAAACAAACAAAAAAAAAAAAAATAAACAAACATTTACTTTTTTATTTTTAAAAATAACACAAAAACGACTGTAAAAAATTAATGTAAAATCACAAAACAGTCGTTTAATGTGGTTTGTTTTTTTAAATGAACTACAAGGTTAGTAAAAAAATAAATTTGTTCTACAAATGACTGACATTAAAAATAAAGAAACTGTACAGCCCAACCCATACAACTACACATTTTTCAAGCAAAAGTTCCCTGAGTGTACCATACGGACAAAGGGACATGTCTTGGACTACACACAGGATATGTCCCAAGGTGGCGGTGACACGTCAGTGATCAACTTTTTGTATTAAAATGATGTAAAGGGACATATCACTTTAACATGGCGTTGTCATTGAAGGTGACGTATTTGCATATTTCGGGCACCTGGTGCGTGTTAGGTGATATGTCTTAAAATAGATTTTTAAATTAATAACTAATAAAACAAATTATGAATTTCAAAAAAATTCTTTACGAATTGCCGCCAGCGGGGCTTAAACCCACAAGCACCTGCTTACAAAGCAAGGGCGATACCAATTCTGCTCGTGCGTACTTGTTGGAAAACAAGCAAGTAATCGTTTATATGTTGATGTTTTAACACAAACGAAAACAAATCAAATAATACAACAACATAAACAATGTAAAGCAAAAAAAAAAACAATACAATACAACAACAAAATATAGTTGAAGTTCAGAGCTGCTCGTAAATACAAAACTTAAAAAACTAACAAGTGAAAAAACAGTTCTACAATAGGTCCTTTTTTAACCAGTCGAATATAAAAAAGGCTGAAAAAGCTTGTTAAGTGGAATATCTTCTTTTCATCGCACAAAGGACCAGTTCATTAAATATAAATAACATCATTAAACCCACATCAATGGTAAATTATACTAGTTCCATAATATGTCCTATATGTAGTGCCGTTCTTACAAATTAAGAAGAATTTTTTTTTAATTTATCAAAAAATCTTTAGCAAAACTGACAATTACTTGAGTTTTTTTTCTAAAAAGGGTCCTCCTTTTAATTATTTTAGAAATTAAAAAAAAAGATGTGTGGAAGGTAGACGTGATTTTACTTCGTATAACAGACATAATTATTGATAACAACATAATGAAGTTATAAGTTTAAAAATTATATATTTTTCTTATGTACTTTGATCTGCAAAATAAGATAAGTTTTCTATCTTAATTTTGAAAACCTTTCAAGGAATTGTATGACTTTAAGATAAAAATGGGTTTCAAAGTTTTATGAAACTTTTTTTTTTTAAAATCTTTTAAATTTTTGAAGTAACCCATTAAATAGATCGTCATAATTACTTATCCCTCGATAACCAATCAGTACACTTAGAATGTTATATAGTTTACTATTTGTAGTTTAATAAAAAAAATAAAAAGCAGTTAAGTTAAAAACTATTTAATTTTTCAAAGAATTATTTATTTGAACTTTTTTGAAATTTGTTCAAAATTATTTACTACCACTTAAAGATATATTTAGTTTCATTTGTTTAACCCTTGCACTATCCTGGTACACTTTATTGTACACATTTTTAAATACACACAGAAAAATAAAGTGCCAACAGAACTGAAAAGTGCATTTTGGTGGCTACAACCAAATAATTCAGTTAGTGCAGACAAACGCGGAGAAAAAATATGATTGTGGCCACAAAATTATCATATTATAATCCTAATTATCATAGAAATTATTCTGGCTGATCATAGTATGATAAGCGAGTACGATTTGATAGTCATTTAGAATAATAATATGATTGCTACGAGCATATTACGATTGTTACGCATGGCAATAATAACATGATGCTCTTAAACTATCATAATATGATACTCTTTTTTCTGCGTGCATATTTAAATGTGATTTCAGAATATTTAGGATGTTGCATCAACCGCGCTTAGTTCTAAAAACCATTAATCGTTTAATGTGTAATGTGTGTTTAATCGTAGTAATGTGTGTAATGTAAAAATTTTGATAATGCAATAAAACTTGTAATTTTTGTTTAAATATGTTCATTAGGATGTTGGTAATTAAAAAAATCATTATATGGATAAACTGTTCATCATGAAAATATAGTCGCTATATTTGTAAAGAAATTTTTTTATTGGACCTTTATCTCCGAAAAGGGGCGTTTTTGGCATTGACATTGACAGCAAGTAATGCGAATTAAATTTCAATGTATGTTTAAAATTATAGCCGAGTAAAAAACGATGCCAGGTTTATAAGGGAGTAAGTCAAAAAGAATCCCTTGCAACCTGCTTACACATGCCATGAATTTTATATGGCGAATTTACATTTCGACAAAATAAGGGCGGTTTTTAGCGCTTATAAAAAGACGTGATTTCAAAGCTTTCAGTAAATTAATATTTTATGTCTACATTATTACGATTAAAAGTAATAATATGAATGTGAACATTATATAATTTATTTTACATAATATTCTACCGATATTAACTCTTTCCTAAAAAAATTATATTAGAACTTTATTTTTTTAGTTAAGAAGCTAATATAATAATTTTATTTATTTTTTTATCGCTCCATATGCTAGCTCTTGAGAAACAATTAAATGACTAATAATTTTTATAACATACTCAAAAACACCAAACACAATGGGAACACCTGCTACAGATAGTTTTTAATCCACGATATGAAACTTTCTGCATTACAACTTGCATTCTTATAAGGGATTAGGGTAAGCTGCTTACAACCAGCATCCTTGTTAGGGAAACAGTAAGCTCAACATTTATTTTTTTTTTGTTTATTTTTATACGAAAATTATTCGTTTCTTTTACTGCTTCTCTCTATTATGCAATAGTAAGGACTTACAACAGCGCATTTGTTTTATCCGGCTTCTAAGAACATAACAATTTTTTACTGGGATAATAGGCTAATTTTTTTTCCCGTAAATCTTTTGTAATAACTCAAATTTTTAAGTATGAATAAGTAAACTTCATTTATTAATACTAAACCTAAGTATGACTACTTGATAAGAATGCCCGGCAATAAAATCTCTATAACAGTGCTAAATTATTATCTAACATTAAGTTCAAAATGTTTGCGACATAAAGAAAAAGTAATAAAAATTTTTAAAACTTAAAAAAGTATACTCAAAAGTTCATAGTGACTTCATAAACAAACAAACAAAAAAAAAAAAATTACTTTTTGTGATAATCCTAAAAGTATGCTATAAAATCTCTTAAACATAGCATCGTCGAATGTGTGCTATAGTGAAAAATGATAACAAACATTTGTGTTATATTCATTCCTCTTTCAGTAACAAATAAAAAATTGTAGTTTTAGAGACAAAAAACTTTACAGACGAAAGTTTAAAAAAATAAAAAAAAAATTAAATTAATCATATAGCTAAAGATTATATTAAATTCAATTGACTTTTACAAATGACATATTTATTTAAATTCATTATGTCTTATGATTATCATTATCAATATGTTCAACAAGTATAAATATCTATCTTTGATAACAAAATTGATTACAACTTTGAAAATTATGTAAATTTTATTCAAAACAAACAATTTTGTTTTGATAAATGGAAAATTCAAAGTTTTAAAAATATTATTTAAATAACTAAAACCAAAGAAAACTTGCGAAGAAAACTTCTTTTTAACTACATATATATTCATATGTTAAAATATTTGGTTTCTACAAAATTTATAGTTATGAAATTGAATTATTAAGTTAAAAAACTTTCATTTGCCAAAGAAACCATTAATCAAATAGAAAATTTTAAAGATATGTTACAAAATCCAAAATACAAAAAAAAAAAAATAAATAAAAAATTATGATGCAAAAACGTTTGTTTTCGAAAATTTAGTTAAAATTAAACCACAAACAAATTTTATATTACGATTTTCGTACAACTGAAATCCGATTACTTCGACTCAAATTCAGTTATTACGACTTTCTGTCGGTTGGTATAACTCAACATTTGTTTTCACAACAAAGTTTGGTTAATTCAATGGTTAATTCAAATTTCGTTTCAACAGCCAAAATTTTTCAGAAATCTAATGTAAATATCGTTGTACTAAGTAAAGTTATGAGTTGTTGCCATTTAAATGCACTTTTAAATTCGGTTGGCACTTTATTTCTCTGTGTGTAGTAAAAATATATGTAATAAAACACAAAGAAAGGAAAAAAATGGAAAAGGAAGAAAAAAGGAAAAGAAAGAAAATAAGGAAAAAATTAAAAGAAGGAAAAAGGAAAAGCGAAGAAAGCGAGGGAAATGAAGTTGTTAAAAACAGTTTCCCATTTATTCGGTTAACCGACTTTTTCAATTTTTTTGATTTTTTTTGGAAAATATTGTTTTTCGAGTTATTTGAAAATACGTTTATTTCGTCTCGAATAACTCGTCATTTTCGATTATTGTTCAGGCTTATAATTTCAGAAAAACAAGATTTTTTTTGAATAATTTGCAAGGGTTCTCTCAATTTTAAATACACTTAGAATACTATGTAGGTAAAGACCACTGCAAATGTAGTTAAAAACAAATAAAATTTCACTTATAGAAAGGACGACTTACATTTCAGTAAATTCAACTAACATTGTCATTTGTTTTTTAATGTTCAAAAAATAACTAACAATTGTAGTAAAAATTAACCAAATGTTAGTTAACAATAAACAAACATTTTTTTTTTATTTTTTTAAATAACAAAAAACAACTGTAAAAATTAATGTAAAATCATAAAACAGTCTTTTGATGTGGTTTGCTTTTTAAAATGAACTACCAGATTAGTAAAAAATTAAATTTGTTCTACAAATGACGGACACTTACATTAAAAATAAAGAAACTGTATTACAACCCAAACAACTACATATTTTTAAAGCAAAAGTTCCCTGAGTGTACTTGCAAGTACAAAATCTTGATCTTTGTTCCTTTTTCTGTTCTGTTCCCATTGCACTTTTTTTTAGATTTTGCTATTTTAAGCTTAAAAACCTTTTTCTTAAAATCTTTTACAATCTAATTCTTTTCTAAATATTTACTCACTTAAACTTTTTGTTTTGTTCATAAAATATAAATTTTTTCATTAACTTTGAATTAAAAAAAAAATTTTATATATTATTTTCTTAACTTATCAGATAATAACTGTAAAGGATTTACAAAATTGTCTTAAAAAGAAGGTATCCTACCAAAGCAACAACCAATTCCGACGAAAGGGATCGAATCGTTCGTTTTTTTTTGTGATTTTTATGTATAACTTATTTTTTAATTTCACATTTCCACATTTAGTCCACATCGGTGGGTGTCCTTGTGGAAGACCCTTAATGTTACTCAAAAATACTTTTACTACTTTGAAGTCGTTCAAAATAAGTTTGAGCGAAAGGTCAATCGCTATCTATTTTTAGTTTTAAATGTCAACATTATAGTTTTTAACAAAATTTTTTTGTTTTAGTTTGTACAAAAAATTTAAGATATCAGTAAACAAAGCGATATAAAAAAATCGAAAAACCCGGATATTCGAACAGGTTTTAAATTAAAAAAAAAAAAAATAAATGTAAAAGACGCTAAGAATTTTGTGTAAATATGAGTTTTTAATATTAATTATACAATAAAAACTAACAAAGCTAGACCCTTCGAAAAATCAAACAAAACATTTTTGGTTATTCGAACACTTTAATAGTTAAAATGGGCTGAGAACTAAAAAAAAAATCAATTTTCAGACCCATTTTCAGATGTTAACCTTTTGCTTTATAATTTGAGCACCCTAGCAGGAATCTAATGTCAAATAGAAAAGTATCCACAAACAAAAAAGTAGTAGTGAAGGGGTTAAAAAGTTGAAAAATTTTTTAAAATCCTTGCTAAAACTTGGAATATTTATTTACGGGAAATTTTGTCCAATTTTGTATTTTATCAGAACAATATTTTGTTAGAACTATTTCAGCAAATTGTTATAAACTATTCTACACTCAGAATATAACGTAGGTTACTGTTTGTAGTTTAATAATAAATTTTTCAATTGAGTTAAAATTACTGAAACATGCATTTATTTTTTAAATAAATATTTATTTCAATTTTTTCATACATTTGTTCAAAATAATTTACTACGATACGATGTGCGCCCCGGTAGGCTAGTTGGTAGCATGCTGGTTTATCTGCGCGGGGGTCGTGGGTTCGATTCCCACCAGAGGCACTGGTTTGTTTTCGCTATAACGCGCCGAAAGCCATAGTAGCTAGTGCTCGGTTAGGGTAATAGGATATAATTTGTAATTATATGATTATTAATTAATAAAAAAAAATTTACTACGATGTTTTTAGTTTTATATATTATTTTCAGTTATTTAAAGTTTTATACAAATTTAACCACAAAAACAGAATTTGTTTAACATTTTTATTTGTTGCCTGCTTTACAAAAAAAATATTCAAAAAATTCCATTTCTGTTTTTTTTTTTACTAAAATGGTTTGTTCATATACGATTTTAATTATTTCAATTCATATTATAAGAAATTACAACAGCCATTCAAACAAGATATGTATGTAGTGTGTGTGTCAACATTTTGTAAAACAAACAAAAACAAAAAAACTGAAAGAATTTCAAATAATTGAAGAATTTCAAATATTTTTATTGAACTGAAGTTAAAATTTGAACATTTTTTTTTTTTAAAGAGAAGCAACACTCAGGAAATACTTCCTATTAATTAATGTGTTGCTTTCTTTGGAAAGGGGATAGTGGAGAGGTGAAAGGTGGTGAAAAATGAAGGGCTTCAAACATGGCAACACTGTAATTGCGCGAGTAGATAAGTCTTAGAACAGTTGTTGCTCGCGACCTGATGTAGAGTTGGCGAATTTTTTGAAGCTTTTTGTTTCATAGCCCTGATTCATTATTTTACTTCGGCGGGGTTAAGTGCTATGGGAACACCGAAGGTGGGCGCAGCGATACATATAAGTGATAGAAAACTCATACATATTATTTTTCTTAATTGATGTTATCGTCACCGGGAATCAAACCCCGGACCATCTGTGTAACAGTCCAACGCGCTAACCATTACACCACAACGCCCACATTTATTTTTAACTAACTATTACTTTGTTTTTACGCATTTGTTTTATTTAAACAATATTTAAAAATAAATAACAAGAAACATTTGATTTAAATGAAAAGTAAATAGGCCGGATTATAAGTGAATTATCATTTATTTTAAATTATATTTTTAGTTAATTTAACCCTCTATCGGGTAAGGCTGCCTCAGGACTGTCTTCATAAAATTTACTACAAATGCGTCCAATGAGCGTTTTATACTTAAAAATTAATATATTCCGATAGAAAACTAAATTTGCTAAATATTTTTCGCAGAAATTTTTCGTGTGCCGTCCCTTGTTTGGAAGCGAGATATCTTCAAAATCAAAATTTCCTAAAACTTCAAAAATTCATTATTTTTGAAAAAACATACACTCAGGGAACTTCTGCTTTAAAAATATGTAGTTGTTTGGGTTGTAATACAGTTTCATTATTTTTAATGTAAATGTCAGTCATTTGTAGAACAAATAAAATTTTTAACTAACCTTGTAGTTCATTTAAAAAAACAACTCACATCAAATGACTGTTTTACGATTTTACATTCATTTTTTACAGTTGTTTTTTGTTATTTAAAAAAATAAAAAAAAGTAAATGTTTGTGTATTTTTTACTACCATGTGGTTCATTTTTACTACAATTGTTAGTCATTTTTTGAACAATAAAAAACAAATGACAATGTTTGTTGAATTTAATGAAATGTAAGTCGTCCTTTTTTTGAATGAAATTTCATTTGTTTTTGACTGCAATTGCTGTCGTCTTTACCAACATAATTTCCTAAGTGTAGTTTTTAAAAATCTAAAAACCAATTTAAGTTGACTAAAAACTCTTTATAATAAAATATAAGTAAGATTAAAGCTTTATATTTAATAATAATCCCTTACTTTAGTCCAACGCCTCACATGATTTTATCAGGATTCCTCTAAAGGACATCGTCCTAACTTATAATAGATGGATTTCTATGAAATTTTGCAGAAAGAAGACATTGAATATTAATAGCAAAGCGTTGAAGTTTGAACAATATAAATTGAAGTTTAGATACTTTTTCGCCCAATTTCGCTTTTTCCAAAAAGCGAAAATTGCGATATCTTCTTAAATCATAATTTTTTAATCGTCAACCAACCAACATCCCTTGTTAAAAGTTTAAAACCAATTGGTGAAAATTTATAAAACTTAATTCTAAAGTGAAGACTTATGCCGAAAACTAAAAACTTATATTTAAAGTTAAAACTTAGATCTAAAGTTTAAACTTAAACCTACAGTTAAAAATAAGTGCAAATTGTGAAATATCTGAAGTTCCTTAAGTTGAAGACAAATACCCAAAACGGGAAATTGTTAAATATTAAAACCCGTATAAAAGCTAGGTTATGAATGCAAAAAATACAATAAAATCCCCATTATTTTATAACGTTTAAAGAAATCCGCCATTTTCAAAAAGATAGGCCAAGAAACCATCTTTTTTTCTTATTCGCCTAACCCGTAAATATTCACAGTGCGTATGATTTATATTATTTTTTGTTTGAATTAAATAACGCTCATACGCTGCGTTACTTTATATTTAACAACACAAGATTAACTGTGTTTTGGATTTAAGAGACATTTACAACAATTACGACAGTACCCAGTAAAAAACGCTGCTTACCTGCAAGCAGGTTTGTAAGGGAGTAAGCCATAAAGAATCCCTTACAAACCTGCTTACATATGCCATGATTTTTATATGGCGAATTCCCACTTGGAAGCATTACTTTTTGGCAAAATAAGCGCTGATTTTAGCGCTTATAAAAAGCTGTGATTTCATGGCTTCCAGTAAAATCATTTTTTATGTCTAGATTATTACGGTTAAAAGTAATAATATGAATTTTATATAATTTATTTTATATAAAATTCTACAGTTATTAATTTTTTGTTGTTAAAATTTTAGACATATTAATATAATAATTTAATTTGTTTCCGTACCACGTGCTTGCTCTTCAGAAACAATTTAATGACTATTTATTTTGTACAACATACTCAAAAACACCAAACACGATCGGAAATCACTCGGTAAAACAGGTACAGATCGTTTATAATCCACGATTTTAAACTTTCTGCATTACAACCTGCATCCTTGTAAGGGATTAAGGTAAGCTGCTTACAACCTGCATTCTTGTAAGGGAAATCATAAAGCTAAAAATATTTTTTTTGATAATTTTTATACGAAAATTATTCGTTTCTTTTGTTGCTTCTCAGTATTATGTAATAGTAAGCACTTACATCAGCGCATTTGTTTTATCCTGCTTCTAAAAACACGAAAATTTTTTACTGGGTAGAAAGCTGTATAACGTCGTTAAAAAAGCAACTGTAACAATAGAATTTAAGAAATTTAGACTGCAATTTACACTTTGCATTTTATTTTATTTTATTTCTATTTGAAGAACTTTATGTAAAATTTTTATGTAAAATTTGACAATTTTATACGGTTTTAATTTTAAAACATTAAATAAATTTATGATAACAGCACTTTATCACTTTAAGCGTAAATATCTTCATTGTTTACAAGATGTAAAAGAAATATATTCAATAACATTTCAAATTCCAATAACACCATATTAATTCCAAATCAATAGTCCTAACAGTTCTTATAGTAAAATTCTTCTAAATTCTTGCCAAAATTTTCCATTTTTTCTTGTTTTATTAATATTTTTGTTTGTCATTTCCTATTTACCTTTAAGAAAACCTACGCACATCAACAAAAGTAGACCTAAACAAGAAAATTAAAAAAAAAAAAAAAAAACAGTTCTTGGCTCCAAAACTTGTTTTCCAGTTTTGAAAGTTTCTATTTTTTTATTTTTACCAAAAATAACACGAAAATCAAATAATAAATCTTTATTTGTAGTTATGGCTAGTTACTATTTGCTATAGAATTTTCAAACCTGGTGGAAAATGCTCAAGAATAATTGTCCGGCTCCAGTAAAAGTTGAAACGCATGACGACAACACAAACAAGAGATGAGATGAAAATAAATGTTTATTATCATTTTCTGCTGGCTTGTTCATCTGCCGACTCATACTCATGTTTAGTTTAGACAATTTTCAAAACTAATATAAGTGAACTAGGACTAGGCTATATTATCAGTGTAAATCTTAAATGGTATATGGGTAATTTCATGTCAAACCAACCAAAGGATGTATGCTGCCTCATCCGAATTTTATGATTTTGTAAGACAAATATAAAAATTTGGGGGCACTGACACATCTAGATCCGGAAATATGAGGTTTTGAAAATCGGAAAAACTTAAAAAATGTACAAAGTTGTACTTACTTAATTGTCATTTTCTTGAAAAGTGTTACATGTATTACTCAACTCAGCAAGGCAGCATTTTAAAGTTTATCAAAACTACCTTAAATTTTATATACAACATGATTTTTTATTTGGAAAGGTCACTTTTCTTGACCTATAATTCGGAAGGCTATATCTTTGAAAAGAACCTTTTTAAAAATTCAAAAAATATATATGTTAAAGATAATTTCCTTCTCCACTGTTGTGACAAATTGCAAAGTGGAGATATTTTTGGATACATAAATATAGATCATATAGTAGGTGTAGATATTTAACCAGGAAATTCAAACTATACAGCCAGAAGAGTCCGTTCATGGGTTAACGTCGATTAAAAATTTTGAGAGACCCATGTTTTTTTAGCTGCCCAATCTCATATTTAGGGGTCAAATATGACCCCATTTTCAGTATTTTGCGTTTTTTCATATTTCTTCTAAAGAAACTATACAAAAATTTGGTTTATAATGTATTTGAAATGTGCATCACCGGTACAAAAGGCATGTTCGAGCATGCTCAACTATTCGTGGTGTTCGAAAAAATACATACATTTTTGGGGGTTTTGTACTAGGATATATTAGGGTCGTCCACCCTAAGGATATATAGTCGGTTCAGGTACAAACTCAAACATATTATTCTCTATTAAATTTTAGTGGCAAAAATATGTTATGAATAAAAACATTAATTTTTAATCTTTAAGGAACTTTGCAGTTGTGGGTTTTTAATAAAACATTTTTTTGAGATTTTTAACCTGCAAGTCAAAAACATTTCTTATGCTTACTTTTATTTTTGTTTTATTATTATAATACCCCTTAATTAGACAATTAAAGAATAAATTTGATTTTTTTATAATTAGTGCGTTAGTTATTTTTATATACATATTATATATCATTTATCAATTTTATAAGCAAACTTAGATTTACAAAAAAAAAAATATATAAATAATAAATACTTGAAATGTGATTTTAAATTTTTTTGGATAATTTTAAAACTAGTTTTTCCCTTCTTTAAAAAGAGATATAAATGATCAAAGTCGGTTAAATGGTTATAAAAGAGCAAGCAATTAGTCCTTTATTTGATTTAGATTTTTTTTTAATTCTTCGTAGAAATCGCTTTTAAATTGAGTTTTTGCGTATTTCTCCGATAATTTTTATGAAGTGTGTATATTTTTATATATCGTAGGAATAGCATTTGGAATTCATATAATAAAATGAGATTTATATTATGTAGTAAAATATAAAATTTCATCTGAATCGGCGTTTACCCATGAAAGGGCTGTTCTTGCTATATAGCTTGAATTTCCTGGTAAAATATATTTTTATTTGTATATCCAAAAATACCTCCACTTAGAAATTTGTCACAACTGTACAGAAGGAAATTATCTTTAACCTGCATTTTTTTAAAAATTTTAAAAAGGTCGTTTTCAAAGATATAGAATTCCGATTTATAGGTCACGAAAGGTGACTTTTGACCTTTCCAAACAAAATCTTGTTGTATGTCAAATTAAAGGTAATTTAGTAGCCTTTAAAATGCGACATTGATGAGTTCTGTACCTATAATACCTTTCAAGAAAATGACAATTAAGTAAAACTTTGAACATTTTTATAGTTTTTTCCGATTTTTAAGGGCTCATATTTCCAGATTCAGATATGTCGGTGGCCTGAAACTTTGTATGTGTCTTAGTTCTCTGATGTGCTTTATGCATACAAAAATTAATTTGTAAATATTGTCTTCTTTTTGACTACTTTTCTTAAAAAAAAAGTTTATTTTGCTTTTTTCCTTTAAATCGACTTTTTTGCTATTGACTTTTTTTTGAAGAATTTTTTTAGTGAAAG
The DNA here is from genome assembly GCA_021234595.1 of Delia radicum. Lineage (NCBI taxonomy): Eukaryota > Metazoa > Arthropoda > Insecta > Diptera > Anthomyiidae > Delia > Delia radicum. The sequence continues at coordinate 18,761,140 of CM037853.1, read as the reverse complement.
TTGAAAATTTAATATTACACGTTCTTGCTTTATCAAATAATAAAATTTAGACATTATCGAAACAGTGATGTCAAAAACAGCAAAATTTTAAGCTGAATTGAGATGGTTCAACCCATATGTGTGTTTATATAGGAGGATTTTCATACTAACTGCTCGCTATAAGAATAATAGTGTCAAATAAATTTCTAATCTTTCCTAAAAAAAAAATCCAATTCACATTTTTCTGGCAGAAAAAAGATTCAAGTCAAATTATTTTTTCCTATTTATAACATGAGATCCATGCGACATCTAGTAGCAAATGAACAAGGGTCAGGGTTGTCATTTTAGCATAATGGATGCTATATATTTTCTTTTTTTTGTAATTTATATAATTTATAATTTATAAAAAAAAAAAAAATTTTGTATGTAAACCAATTTTGTTTAATTTTCAGTTGTTTTGATATGAAATGTTAAGTGATTTCACAAATTAATTTTAATAATTTTTGTATACCATGAATTCTTTGATACATCATATAAGAAATGACAGACGGTCTTCAATTTGATTTATTTTTTATACACACATACTCTTGTGAGCCCATAACACATCTGCATATTCAGTTTTTTTAATTAAAAAAAAAATCTCAAAAGTTTGTAATTTTGAATAGCTCCACTCATAATAATCCATGCGTAAAAATACAAATAAATGTCAAAATAACCAAAAATTTTGTAAAATAAACGAAAAATTTGTTCATTTCACAAAAGAATTCGTTGTTTTGAAATTGTTTTCGTATTTTTAGAATGGATTATTATGAGTTGGTACATCAGAGCTATGAAATAATTAATTTAACTTGAGCTTAATTCACAAAAAGTTTAATTCAGAGAATTTATTCAAAAGCTTTAATTTATATTGAAGGAATTCCCAAACTGAATGAATTCAATTTTATGTGCATTCAACATTTTACTAATTGAATGAAGAAATTTTAGTACCATTAATTTAGTACAGACAAGTTTGAGGCTGAACTACGTCAATGGACAATTATAGCTCAGAAGACAATGTGGATCACCTCGGGAGTGGCTAGAATTCTATAGAGAGGCCCAGATAGGGGGAAACTAGTTAACTTTTGAAACTGAGTAAAAGCTTACTTGGTAAGATATTAAGTATTCTCACCAGGCATTCAACGCCGGAGGCACATGAATTTTGAATAGTTCGTGCAGACTCAGTCACTTGTTGGGCCTGTGGGAAGAGTGACGCGACCATAGAACACTATATTTGTGGTTGCCCCGATTTTGCAATGATTAGGGTTAAACACTTGGTCGCTGACAACATTGCGACTGTGGGTACCTTTGGGGGAAGGGGCTGGAGTAGACTAAATAATTTCGTCAACGGGACGGACTTTCGGTAATAGATATGGACGGGACCCACACGAAGTGAGAGCGCACAACAAGCCGACTTTCGTGCTTAAGTGCATGTCCTATTTTGTTGCACATGAGTCGGTTGTGAATGGTATCTTCGCCTCCGATTCTTCTTCTCCACCTAACCTAACAAAGTCACCCAACCATTTTAGCTATAAATAGAATGGGCCAGTTAACCGAAGAAATGCGTTGTTATTTTCGTCATCCACATGGTAAAATGGGGATGAAATTAGAGAGTCCTTTAATCACCTAGTCAAAAACGCAAAAGTTAGGAACTTGAAATTTAACATGTATGATCATCCTGTGGCGTAGACATCCATCAATATGGGATTTCGGACTATTTTACGAGGAGGGTCAAAAAGAAAAAGAAAGCGCACTCCCTTTTTAATCGCCTGCCCAAACCGCTTTGGGTAGAATTCTAAAATTTGAAATATGTATTCCCTGATGTATTTGCTTCTTCACTGATATAACCCTTTTTCGAACTTTCGCCAGGAACGTGGTAAATGGGGTCTTAAAGGCAAAACGTATCCACATTAACGGCCTGTACAAACCCTTTCGGCTAGAAATTTAAAATTAAAAATATATATGTAATACTTGTTGTATGGGATACAACACTTTCTTTTTGGGATTTCCGCCAGGATAGTGGTAAAAATAAGATCAAGAAAAAAAGTGCCCTTTTATCACCCAATCCAAACCACAAAAATTAGGAACTTGATATTTGTCACGTAGGTTTATCTTGCGGAGTAGACATCCATCAAAATGGGATTTCGGACATTTTCACGTAGCCGCTTTATTCAGAAGCATAAGATTTTAAATATGTGTTCCCTGGAGTATGGGCTTTACTCAGAAACGTGGTAAAATTTGGGGGGGTTTAAAAAGGAAAAAGTATTCAGTTTAACGACGTGCCCAACGCGATTTGGTTATACACCGGAAATATAAAACATAAAAAGTTTAACACAATGAAATGCTTCATATGTGTTAGTGATGATGTGTAAATGTGCTTGTGTATAGATAATGTTGTAGGTGTTATGTGCTTGTGCGAAAATTACAGTGACAATGTCAACATCTTGTAAGTGACGTTGTATGTACCACTTTACAACATCCTCTGCTATTAAAAAAGATATCAGCATTAAAAAGAATTTTTAATGTATAGGCTCAGTATTTGAAGTATTTGAAAACATACTTAAATAAATGAAACATAGATAAACGTTAAAGCTTTAAGTTTATGTTTAATAAAGCTTTTAAATATCGCTTGAATTTATTAAAATTAACTAGAAATTCAATTAATTTCTTATTTTTTTTTTTGCAAATTTAGGAATTTATTTAATTTATTTTTTAGTTCATATGGGAATTTATTTAGAAAATATTATAATTCCTTTATTAAATATTTTTCTTTTTGTTGAATTGATTAAATATAGTTCCTTTGTTTTTTAATATTTCTCGTATATATCATTACTTGTCCTTTATGTTATTTATTCCTTTATTTTTTATGTACATCATTTTGGGAACAATTTATTGCTGTGTCTGCATAAAGAAAACTATCCCTGTGTGTTTTGTCCCAAAAAAAGGACAAATAATTTTATATGTTTATAACTTAAATTTACACAAACTCGTATGAATAATATAGATTACACTGTGCATAAAGTTTAACGTATATTTGTACATGTTCATAAATACACACAGAAAAATAAAGTGCCAACCGAATTGATTAATGTTTGTTGGTTTAAACAACCAAAAAATTCGATTAGTACAACCATATCCAAATGTGAGTTATGAATATTTTGGGTGTTGCGACTAAAATTGAGTTTTATTAACAGAATTTTATTGAAAAACACAATATTCTGTTGTATTATCAGAAGAAGTAACCAAATTTCAGTTGGCAAATGGATAAATTTTTATCTGTGTGCATGCATACGTATCCCTACATGCATACATAAATCTCCATGCATGCCTCCATGTATCTACACACATGTGTGTTAACGAAATTTGAGGTAATATCTACATGAATATACATGTATGATCACTAGAGTGGTTTTAGTGTATATGGGCAAATTTTTTTTTTTTTTAAATTTGAAGGTGCTCAGCTCTAGGATTGTGTCATTTAGTGTAAAAATGCTATTGTAAAAGTTTTAGCTCAATCGGACTATGCCTTCCCGACCCCATTCAGCCCTAAAGTTTAAAAAACGGAATATAAGGTGAAAAAGTCACTTTTTTTTAGTTTCTGTAAAATGTTTTAAATGTCGTAAAAGTTTTTACTCAAGAAGGTAAATTAATCGAAATGAAGATATAATTATGTTTTCAAAATGGTATAAAAACACAAAATCGGTTAAAAACTAGCCCAGTAATAAATAATGCCGCAGACCACTAAGGTGACAATTATTACTTGACCGAGAAATTTGAGCACACATTTTAAAAATTTTTTAAATTGTTTACTGAAATATATTTTTTTTTACTTAAAAGACTCAAATTTGTGAGATGTAGAAGAAGTTTTTTTTTTGGATGGCGTTAACCTGTCCTTATGTGATGTCAAAAACGGACAAAATTTTTGGGGTGTTTTTCAAATCTCCAATTTCAAATTTTAAAAAAATTTCTTCAACAAAATCGCAAAAATTGAGATTTGGACTCCAGTGACTTGTTAAAAACATGTTAGAGATCGAAAATAAAAAATTTTAAAAATATTCCCTGGCACACTTGGGAAGGGCAACGATTTAATTTTTGCAAATTTCGAGGAAATTGTGTTTTTTGGTAATTTTTGCCTTATTTGTTGTCATAAAATATTTAAAATCGAAAATTAGCTACTTTTGTACCGTTTGTTGTTTTTGTTTATCATCATGACTTAAGGTTGAAAAAAAAATTTTTTTGGACATCATTAATCCATGTGGACCAGAGGCCCCAAGAGACCCCACACTTATATATTTCAATTTACAAAAAACGTTTTTTTTACTACTTTTGAATTTTAATAAACGTGATGTAAAATATAATAACACAATATTTGAAGATTCCGTGCCAAAAGTTTTAGACATATTAAACAACGTTAACCCTTGCCGAGCCGCATTAAGGTCAAAGAAGTTACTGCGAGAATTTATACATATTTGAACAAAAAGTATTTAAATTCTTTTTTTTACAAACCTGGCTTAGACCAGTACTTTAATCATTTAACATATAATTTGGACTAAATTAACCCTTAGATGCTCTTGGTGTCAAAAAGACCCATAGTTGAAAAAAATTTAAAAATATTATTATATTGTGGCACGAGCTGTATGACATGTTGCGCCATCAGCTCCTGCACATCATGGTTCTTCAATTGATGAACAAAAAAGTCAGCAATCATGGCTCTATAGCGGTCAACATTAATAAATCACTTGACAGCTGACAAAATGGCCACCAGTTAAAAAAGTGTTGCCAACTTAAAGTTCTACACCTGTATAAAAAACACCCTTTACAAGCCCATATATATATTCATATACGATCCCATTTTCGACTGGGTAGTTTATTTCATTAAAATATATACATACAAAAAATCGAAAAATTGTCTTGAAAAAGCCCAACTTTAGCTCCGAATTAATTTTTACGGCCAAAAGACCATAAAAGTTGGACCATTATGGTCTTTTGGCCGTAAAAATTAATTCGGAGCTGAAGCTTCAAAATCCATTGGGGGTTTTGATTCACTGATTGTTTATTTTCATTTCCCATTGGTCTCCTTCAGGATAAAAACACTGTCGCACAGTGTTATTCAACATAATATGGTCATACAAAAAACATTTTAAATACGTAAGGGTGTCCCAAAAAAATTGTTGTTTGTTGCTCAATGTTTATGGTGTAACCAAACTTTATTTTCATGTGTATAAACCATAAGTTTCGGCAAAGCTTTTGTATATTTACGTACCGTATATTACTTTTTTTTCGTAAATTTTGCATAAATTTTGAAAATAACGCTTTATGACCTTTAAAATTTCTATGAAGATTGAAAAAACTAATAAAGCAATTTGAAATATTGATAAATTTTAAATAAGTTTGTTGAAAAAAAATTTGGATTTGCTCTTACTGTTCCAGAGTTATAGCCTTTTAAAGCTTTGGACCCATTGTATAAAACTAATAATATTATAAGCTCTTTGCCATCGGATTTGCTTTAAACTTTGAATTTTGTGATTTCTCGTGTTGCGCTGACTATTAATTTTTGATATTTGATTCGTTGAGCGAAATAATAAGCACTAAACTTGAAAAATCGCGTTATTCAAAGTAGAAATGTGTACGTGAGTGAATTTCTACTCTCACTTACTCACGTTCACTAGAGAAAAATGTCACTTACTCACAATCACTCACGAACATTTTTTACACACACTCAGTCAAGCTCAATGATACCAACTCAGTGCGTTTGGCAGTAATTATGGAGGTTTTTAATGTCACAAAACGCCAAAATTTTACACATGGTTCCAAAACATTAAAAAGCACTAAATTGGTGCTTTTGTAATTTATCGTTAGTGGTTTTTAGTCAATTTCTTTTCAAAGACCAGTACATTATTCAAAAAGTTTTAAAACTGCTGTAAAAACTATCGAAAAATTCAACTATTTACAGTCTGTTGAAAATAAAAAACATTTACAGTTATAATGAAATTACAAACAAATGTCACTTTTTTGCTTTAGTTTAAATGGTCTATTTTTTTGTTTAAAGTTTCACAAATATTTTCGCAAAAGAACGAAAAAATGCTGGACAATGACATATGTCAAAAAGATAATTACGAACCGTAAGGGTTTGTTTACATTGCACTGAAGTGAATAGAGAGCTAGTTATAGCGAATTTCCACGTATTTTGTATTACACATTTATTTACATATACCTGTCTCTGTCTCTTTTTAGATTTTTATGAAGTTTCTGTTGTGTTTTTCTTATATTTTTGACTTAATCAGCTGATTCCTGTTTGTGGCCGAAACTATCGGTGCAGAAATGTGGTTAATTTATTTTAATACGAAATTATAAAACAGTTTTATGGTCAACTTGAGTTTATTTCTTATACTTTGTAAACAAATTTTTAATTTGTAACGAGTTTCCAACCTCCTTATATTTACAAAAATAAAGCAAATCAAACATATTAGCTAGGTTGATACTAGTATTTCGATCTGGCTAAAGATCTCATCAGAACCCGAAGTTTTAGAAAAGCTAAAGCCTCCTGAATAGGCAGAGCTTTAACAAAAAACCTATCAATTTTGCTCCATCCTTGTCTTCTTAGTAATCAAACACGATATTTTCCTAACAAGCATCAAAGCATCTGGCTCAAGTAATATTTTTTACAGTTTTATTAGTTTTTTGTCTTTATATACATCGAGATTACTTTTTTTTTGTCTAGTGCTTTTTTAAGCATTTTTATTAAAAAAAAGTAACGCTTTTTACAATATTTGTGGCGCTTTTTGCTCTAAAAAAGTTGACAACACTGTTCACGCTCACATGTGTAAATTCAGATGTTTTTTTTTAAATTCTATTCACGCACACTCGCACATTCATTCTCGCACACTCCCTCACGCTAACATCTGACTCACGCCCACTCACTTACGAGAATTTTTTTTCTGCTCAAACGCACTCACGTGAGTAAACCCGTGATTCACGTGAGAATTTGCAAATTTTCCTTTAAAAATATTGGCTTAGATAGAAGCTAATAAAATTTTGAGTTATTGGTCAAGTTATAAATAAAATTCATGAAATAAAATTCCAAAAACCCGGATTTTTGGGATTAAATCGATTTGCTCTAAATCTTTTCCAAAAAATCTGAAAAATACTAATGAAAAGCACGAAAACAATGAAAGCACCCATGAAAATCGAAAAACAAAAAAATTTTGGGACACACTAACATACATTTATACCTTTTCATTTAAAATCCTCAATTTATGTGGTTGTCTTACACTTACAGAAATAGCAATAACAGAAGTTCTTAGAATTGTTGAATATCTTAACTGTTCATTATGAAACATCATAAGTTGTCATAAGCTGCAGGCATAAAAATAACACTTGTTTGTTACTGTAAATAACTAGAAGGCAACAAACAACCTGTGAAAATGTTAGCCTTTTGCTGGAATTAACAACACTCGAAGCAATTTATAATTTACATCTAGGAAAGTATACGCGAAAGATTTTGTAAACATTATATCAATTTATATATTTTTTTTAAATATTCTTATGCACTTACTTGTACATTTAAACGGCTATATTTTTTTCCTGAATAAAGATAATTAAGTGCCCGATGAAAAAAGTTCCGATATGGGTATATAAAAACATAGATAGTCATATAGATAATTGCATATCACATCATATCATACATATCCTTATCTCATGTGATACCATGGGATTTCATGTAATATAATTTGATGCGAAAAATGGGTATATCTAATATTTGATATATTTACATCTCAAATAATAATGAAAACCTAAATATAAATCAATGTGTTTTAAAATTAGATGTGTGCTCCCCGGTAGGCTAGTTGGTAGCGTGCTGGCTTATCAGTGCGGGTTCGATTCCTACCAGAGACACTGGTCTGTTTTCGCTACAATGCGCCGAAGGCCATATTAGCTAGTGCGCGGTTAGGCTAATAGTATATAATTTGTAATTATATGATTATTAATTAATAAAAAAAAAAATAAATAAAATTAGATGTGATTTTAATATATTTTTTTTTTTAAGAGAAGCAACACTGGCAATTCTTCCTATTATAGTGGAGAGATGAAAGGTGGGTAATAACAAGGTGGTAATAACAAAGCTAATTTGTTGTCAAAAAATATTTTAAATCGAAAATTGGCTACATTTATACCTTTTGTTGTTTTATTTTATCATTATTTTTATTTTTTTTTTAAAGAGAAGCAACACTCAGGAAATTCTTTCTATTAATTAATGTGTTGCTTTCTTTGAAAAGGGTATAGTGGGAGATGAAAGGTGGGGAAAGATGAAGGACTTTAAACATGACAACACTGTAATTGCGCGAGATGATAAGTCTTAGAACAGTTATTGCTCGCCATCTGACGGAGAGCTGGCGAACTTATTGAAAATTTTTGTTCATAGCCCTGACTCATTATTTTACTTCGGTGGGGTTGCGAAGGTGGGTACTGCGAAGCTTTTACCCAAATTTTTTATTTATAGTGAACATATTGGTATTATTTCCCATTTGAAAGTATTGGCGATATATGTTGATGAAAAATTTTCATTTCTTCAACATTTTAATTTCCTAAATTCAAGAATAGTTTCCACATTACGGAGAATTCATACTACAGTTTACGAATTAATATTAGAAAACAGATTGCGCACACACTTCTTATGCCAATAATTTTGTATGGGTTGGAAATATTTGCAGGAACAAGTGCCACTTACGGTTTTAATATAATTATTCGGTATGTGTAGCGTTTACACCCTTGGCGTATCACGATACGTTTTTGAGTTTTTGTCAGCAAAACATATTTGTTTGTCACCGGATCTATGTTTCGATTTATATTATTTCGTTAAAATTTAAAAAAAAAAACTTTTTATCGAAATCTAACATTTATTTGGTATTATGATGTGAAATAAAATTTTGCAAAAAATCCAAATACTAGAAAAATTAATTAATCTAATATTAGGATGAAAATAAAACAAACAGCTTGGCAATTTTTTGCGAAACAAGCAGACCTCGAATAAATACAACTTTAAAATATACAAAATAAATTTAAGTTTATTTTAAAATCCGGTGCCTAAAAAATAGGCCAATAATAAAAATAAAGTGTCCAAAGTGAAATTTCATATGTTCACAACTTAAATTTGAAAATGGAAAAACAAGTAATAAAATATTTTTGAATAAAATTAATTTGTAATTAGAAATATCAATACCGAACCCAAAATGAAAAATATGAAATAATCAAAAAATTTAGAATCTATTGTTACGAAGAGTGTATTTCTTGGGCGAGTTTTAATGAAATTTTTCACTAAACTGATGATGGTTTCTTCACAATGCGACTAAAAAAAATTCTAGAACTTAATGAAAAAGCTTCATAGTTTTAATGAAACTTTATTTAATAAAAGTTTTTCATGGAATAGTGTTTGTTATACCATATCGATATAGAAATTTTTCCTATTCTGTCAAATCTTTCAAGAAAATAGTGATGGATCTTATTTAAAAATTTTAAAAGAGCAACCGTTGTTGACCACCAATTTTATTAAATTTTTGTTTATTTTTTTTATTGTTCCCCATATTCGTGCTTAGGAATTACAACTTTTAAGGTACACAGAAAAAACTGAAAACAGGTTTCAATTAAAAAATTTGTTAAATCAATTAATATTTTAATTGATTTTGCACCTATCACGGCAATGGTAATATCAATTAAAACTTTTATTGAAAATTAAAAAGGAAAAAAAGTTTTAAATAACTTCTACAAAAAAAAAAAAAAAAAAATATGATACTCACAAAAAACGTGTGTTAACGATACGTTGGTATGTGTGGTTTTTGTAATGCTACGTCTGTTTGTATGTTTGTGTGTACGCTTGTTTTGTTTGTAAACTTCAAATTCATTTGGTATTTTATACTGAAAATTTTCTATTTACGTCTAAAATAAAATGTCTATTTATATATTTAAAAGTCAATTAAAATATTAATTGATTCAATTATATATTTGTTTAGAAACAAATTTAATTCAAATCAAAGCTTTAATTAGATATTTTAGGTTGATCGTTTTTTTTTTAAATATTTTAAATGTATTATATTATATTGTTATATTATATTAATATTATTATGTTATATTATAATATATATTGTTCTAAGATTAAACTCAGTAATTAGTTTTTGGTTATTAGGCTTTTTGGTTACCAAAGATAAATAAATGAAATGAAAAATTTTACAAATGTCCTTTTAAAATGTAATACCTCAATACCCTTGATGATTCTAAATTCGTCAAGAATACGCAAGCGGTGTTGCTCACTCTTACCGAGATTGAGTTGACATCTTTCCGAACATTTTGTTATTATGAGCAAAATCGGTTAAGCGTTTAAACATTTATGAGTGAAAATGTGAAGGTACCTCTAAATGTTGCGTGAAAATTGGTGTATTTCAGTACAAATTCAACTCTAATTGTCTTGTGAACAAAATATTGTTTACTAGACGCTAGAGCTGAATAATACTTTATATTCACCACCTAAGTTTTTTTTTCACCACAGAAATTGATGTTCACCACACAAACTGTTTTTCACTTCAAAAATGTTTTTCAGCAAAAACAAAAAAAAATTGTTCACATTTATAAAGGTTTTTTATCACAAAATTATAAAATTAGGGGAAAAGGCTGGTAGGTTGCTACTGTTTGCAGGTTGCCAGATTGATGAAATTTAAGTATATTTGCCAGTATATTCAAGTCTTAAGAAAGATTTTATTTTGGACAAATTTATAAAAAATCACAAAGGTTATTGAAGTATTAAATTTTTTAAAGAACAGTTTTGATCCTGCAAAATTATAATCAATATTTTTTAAAAGCAGATGTTCTTACATTTCATTTTATACCAATACTTAAGTCATATCATAAGCAAAAATTTAAATTTTAAAGTCCTATTAAAATTAGTTTTGACATGACGGCGAAAAACTTAAAACACTGCTTTACTAAATACCCGGGTAAAAATTTTAATATGGAGTCTCATAAAATTATATATCATTAGATAAGTTCCTATATATAAGCACATAAAAATTGATCCGAAAAGTGGGTCATTTACATATATCTAATTATATCAAATTAGATATAATTTGATATAATTTGATACAATTTTATCCGAAATGTGTTCATTAAAATTTTAGCCGATATTAGGTATTCTTCGGGTAACTTGAGGTTATGCTTAAAAGTATTTAAGTTTAAAGTTTAAATTTCCAGAAATCAATAATTTTAAAGAGCAACATTTTTTTAAATGAAACAATGAAATGATTTAAAATTATTAAGAACTAATTTAGTGTCAAAAATACATAATTAAGTGGTATTGTCTTATAAAATTAACACATTTTTTATTTTAAATGATATAAAATAAAGCACTTGCAAATGATTTCGTATAATAGTTATATGAAAAGCCATTTGTAATAAAGTCTTTACTTGTAGATAACTTCATTTGATATTGACCCACAATATGTATGGGATTATATATAATGATATATAAAATTATAAGAAAAATACTTTCAGTATGGCGTCACATAGAGTTTAATAAGTCTTAGCACAGGACCATATATATAATCATAATTACCCGGGTATGGTCTCTAGTTTCACGTATATATTGAGTTTTAAATATGTGAAAGCTACTGTCGCTCGGTGTAATTAGTCATAATTTTGATATTTGTCGATAGATTTTCTTCAAATATCCTTTATTTACTTCGTAAGGATACAAACTATTTAAATAGTTTTTAAACTATTAAATAAGTAAATAAATAAAAAGATGAACTTCATTAACTTTCCAAATACAGATAATCAGTATCGATTTATTTTACATTGTAAAAGTAACTTTAAATATCAACAGTTATTTTTTTTCAAGTGTATTGAATATAAAACTATTTATGTGACCTTTTTATTAGTTTCCTCTTTGATTCACATAAAAAAATATAAAAAAAATTATATCTGCAAAAAAAAAAAAACATATAAAAAATAACTAATTTGGGGGTCATTGAACAACTTGATTGTTTTTTGACAATAAAATACCCAGAGTAATTTCATATTTGTAGTAAAAGTTTTATGTTCATCATATTTATGTACTAAAGCATTATTTTTGTATAATTTACACAAACAAATTTAAAGTTTTTATAAAATTTTTCTTTTATTTAATATACAAATTTAATTATTTTTAAGTTCTATATTAAGAACTTACATAAATTGTATTTGACATAGTTTAAAAGAAGACACAATAGTTTTGTTAACAGCTTGAAATCCTTGAAAACAAGTTTATTAAATTATATTTTTTACAATATTCGTCAGCAGTTTAAACTTAAAAAATATGTTTTGTTTTCTCTTCTTCTTTAATGTTCATAACTTTTTGACTTTAAGTTTACTTTGCAGAATCAAAAACTTATTGCATATTGTTTGGTTATTTAAAGAAAAATGAAAAATCGAAAGAAAAAGCAAACAAAATATTTTTGTTAGCATCCCAGCAAAATTTTTTTTTTAGCCGGTAAAAAGTTTGGGAATAAGAAATTACGGTCGGTAACTACTTCGCGGTAAATGAAGGGTCGATTGATCCAAAGTGACAATTCTGTGATATATGATTGGTGATATACTGGTGAAACCAAAATTGTTGTTTACAAAATAGTATTAATTTGGGTGAAATGACAAATCACGTGACTATTGTAATGGTGAGAAAACATTGATTGGTTGGTACCAGATATATCATGTAACTGGCGAAAAAGTAACAGAACATCAAAGTGTACAGAAGCAACTAGGTCCGTTTGTAGTTGAAGTTCACTCAGGGAACTTCTGCTATAAATATTTGTAGTTGTTTAAGTTGCAATACAGTATATTTATTTTTAAGTGAAAAAACCGTAATTTGTGGAATAAATTTCAGTTTTGACTACAATTGAACAGTTCATGCGAATAAAGACGAATAGACTATTTGTAGAATTTTACAGGGGAAAATAAAAACGCAGGAAACGGTTAAAAAATAATTTTTTGTCAACTTTTTGGTATTAGCTTAAAGATTTAAGTCACATCTACCAATATACAAAATTTTAGTAAGGTATTCAAAAGAGAACTTGCCAAAAATTGGACTTAAATTTTTGCTTAAATGGAAAAAGGGCGAATATCCAAAAAAATTTATTGAAATTTGAATAAAAATGTGTTATTTTGCAGCAGATTTTGACTACATTTTCATGAGACTTGCAAAACTTGACGAACTATGGTTGGTATTTGTATGTAACACTTCAAGGATACACTTTTTAAGGATTGCAAGGACATGCAAAAAAAATTTTGTTTGTTAATTTTTTTTTAATATTCCTGCCATTTGATGCAGTAGTAATTCGTTATGACACTAAATACATTTTTAGGAATTATAATATTAACCCTTGACTGCATACTACGACGTAACATAAAAGGACATGAAAAAATTTTTGTTTTTTATTCCTGACATTGGATGCAGTATTAACACTAAATGACACAAAATTAATTTTTAAGAATTATAATATTAACCCTTATTTGCATTATAACATTTAAAAAAAACTGAACTTTATTGATGGATTTTCTAAATACTCACAATGAAATACCAACAAAATAGTTTGTCCAGACTAATCTGTTAAACTCTTATGTGTTACTTATTCCTTTTTAACAGTTCCTAAAATTTTTGGTTTTCAAAATCTATGTAGCTCAAAGTAATAACTAACAAGGGAGGTCTTTCCGAAATAAAATAATTCAAAAGACGGTTAAAATATGCTTAGACCATGTATTCGTGGTTATATGATCTTAGTTACGCGGTAACACTGAAGATTTTTTTTTCGCAAATCCGGTTAATTTGTTTGTATGTGCTAAGATTGTTTTTTTTTTGTGTACAATTTCAAATTTTAGCTAATATCAATTTTAAACTCGCAGCTAAATAATTTTTATATAATATTTTGTTAAGGATGGATATTCGCCCTTTTTGCTTTCCACACTTTAAAGTCTTATAACTCAAGAACGGTAAAATTTTTTGCCAATAAAATAAGTGTGGTTTGTTCCTCGTAATGTTCTTTTAACACATTGCTACGGAAAGTAAAATTTTTGTATGGTTTTGTGTTGTATTTAATCAAAATTGTGCGTTAGTTCACTCCCAATTTAAACAAAAATATGAAAATATACGAATTATTGCACTTTCAAAGTCATTTTTTTAGCCTTAAAAGTCAAAATTTCCCCAAAATTTCTGCGTAGGATTGTAGGGCTCTGCTAATAAAATGCATTTATGCAAAAAAACGTGTTTGCGAAAAAGTGGTCTATTCGTCCTTATTCGCATGAACTGTTCAATTGTAGTTCATTTAAAAAACAAACCACATCAAATTACTATGTTATGATTTTACAAACTGTTTAAATGGAGAGTTGTCAGATATGTCGATTTCTGTCCGAACGTGGCTATTTTTAAAGTCGCTTGGCCAGTTAATTTTTGAAATGGCTACTGGCGAATTGTACGGCAATTTTTCAAGTGAATGGCGATTTCCTTTTCGATTATTCACATAAAACATTGCTAAAAAAAAAACTAGAGATATATCACCAGAATATGATTTTCTGCACAACTTATTCAAAAACTTGAAACATTGTAGAAGAATATAAATTATAATGCAAACTTTTCTCATATTGGTTTCGAAATATCTTGTAAAGATGTCTTACAAGTTTGTTGGTAACGATTTTTTTTTGAACAGCTGGTCTTTTTGTCTAGTTTTTGTATAGTTTATATACATTTCCAAATTTAAATTGTTATAATGTATTTATTGTTATAGTTTTTTGTTGTGTATTGAAAAATATACTTATTTCAAAATTCACTTTTATTGTGACTTTTTGTAGGTTTTTAGGTAAGTTCAGTGACTAATTCCTAACGAGCAATTTGATAATTATTTCCCACTGGTCCTGCTGCATTTAACATAAATCCTAAAATTATCCTACATTAACACTACATACTTCTAACTTGTCCCGTATGTTATTCATTCAAGTCAGTACGGTGATAGGTTACCTTCGTCAAGTTATTCGCCACGTCACAAGGTTCTGCAAAGGTGGCAATTGTTACATCTTATGACAAGCCCATGTTAAAAGTATCGGTCACTTTAATATAGCAGAACCGAAACTAGGACAGGTTCAAACATACAAAGTTCTAGCCACGTGACCATACCAGTGACTGGTCCATTTCCCGCAGGGTAGCTACTTTTGAACATGAAATTTTTTTATAAGTGTTGAGTAAAAAAAATAAACTTTTGTAATAAGGAGGTAACGTGTTATTTTTCTATTACAAACCCTATTATTTTAACAAGGGCATGTCCATCGAGGTAAGTACTTACTTCGGTAACATGTAACTTCCAACTTACAGGTAAAGAGTTGTCAAACTTTTTTTGTTTATATTTTTAATTTTTAAATCGTATATTATTTTAAAATTGTCAAATTTGTAGTACAAATTTAATTATATTTAATTTTGTATATAAAAACCTCTACGCACGAGAATTTGGTATTACTAATAGGAAGTCAGTAATACCAAATGTTGCAAAGTAATGCAATAATAAGGAGTTCAACATATTACCAGGTAACATGTTTACCGAAGTTTTGCTGGGATAGTTTAAGGATTGTCTTGTTTGCAGAGAATATGCATATATTTTATTGCATACTTTATGGTTCAACGCTTCAAGAAGAAAATAAACAAATTTTCTTTGTTTTTATTCTGATATTCACTTTATATATTTGCCCTTTTGCTTTTTTGTTTTTTGGATTTAACAACAAAAAGATAAAATAAACTTTGTAAATATTTTAATGTTTTTTTTTATAGTATTTTGATGTTACAATTTATATTTATCTCTATTATTGTATTGAAAAAATTTGTAGTTATTTTTATGGTTATATCCAATATAAACAAGAATTATTATTTAATTGGCATTTTAATATGGACAAAAAAAAAACATCCATATTGAAATTTTAATATCTTTAGTTTTATTTTTTATGCAAATACCAATAACAAGACACTTGTAAACAAAAACATATCTTAAGGAATTATTTTATTTAAAATTTTATAGCATACCTTTTGGGGATTATATACAAACAAGATTGGTTTTTATTTTATAATATAGTAAAATATATTGATGGTTATAACTTGACTCCTATTTACTTTTAAAATTGTAACAACTTGAAGACAAGTTTGCCAAATGGCTTCTGTTTGAAGAAAACTTCCAAGGACTAGCTTCATTCAAATTATAAAATAAATCTCAATTAAAAATGTCAATGCATGATTATAGATTTGCTGGCTAAAGGGGTCATTGATTTTTATTTGCAATAAAAAAACTTAAAGAAAAATATATTATGAGTTTTAAAAATTTGGAACACTTTAAGGCAAATATTAGAACTTTTAATGTATGGCATTAATAAGCTTTTGTGAATGTGTTAACCAATGTTTAACACTGCCCAGGAGAAAACGGGATCGTATTTGAACATATATGCTCATATAAGGACTTGTATATGATCGTATGGGGGTATAGCTGACCATATATGTTCATATATGGTTTAATATATGACCATATATTATCTCATATTTTACCAAAAGTGACCCACACTAACAAACACAAATATTCTATTTTTAGATTTTTGTTTATTTTTCTTATATCCTCCATCTATATTGCACAACGATTGACGTATGGTTTTTACGTTTAGTGTAGACAACTATGCGTTTATGTTGCGACATCGCTCCGTCATATATTCTCCTTTTCAGCACAAATCTTAATATGTCAAGAAAAATAAAATAACGGAAATATGTGATGGCAGCATAAGTGCGCATTAAAATATTGTTGAGAATGCAATTTTACAACACATTTGTAATGATCATAACATATTTGTAGTAATCATAATATTTGCACTATAACCATATTATAGTCCTAGTTAAAATATTATGATCATGGAAAAGAATTTCGTCATCATTTATTACCATATTATAATTACTGCAAACACATTATGATTATAAGCATGTGTATTTTGTTTAAATTTTTCCTTCATATTTCTTTAATTTTTTTTTTTTTTTATAATTTATTTTGCATGAGTACAACAAATTTAAATATAAATCACTTTTTTATCACTTTTTACTCAATTGATAAGACTTTTACGTATAATAAACAATAAATTTATTTAAGGGATGCGTGTCAATATAACTTTTGCCTAGGCTCCCATGTTAGACCGGGTTGATACTACCGAATAATTCCTTCTTCCACTGAAAATATCACCATTGTAATGGTGATATTTTTCAATGTTTTTATGTCTTTTTGTTTAAAATTATTTAATTTGTTTGGACTGACTGCTTCTCACAACTTCTTTTTACAAAATTTTAAAAGAGAATGACACCAAAAGAGCGAAAACGCACATAAAAGCAGACTGATCATCTAACAGTTAGCGCAACTAATACAATATGGCTGTAGTTAGAGAGAGAGAGAGGAATATGACAATAAATACTGCATTATGAGTGTAGACAACAGAATAATATGATAATCGAAAAAAGAGATATTTTTATTATAACATGATTAAAGCAATCACATTATTAGTGAAATATGATTGATACAATAATAATTTAAATGAAACAACCATTTATGGCTGTAGGAAATATAGTTTTGTGGCGGCAATCATATTGCAACAATATTTTTTTTTTGCGCGTATCCAAAATTATCTGGGCTTTAAAGTAGGTGATGCTTTAAAGCAACGGCAGTGAAAATGGGTTAATCACATGTCAAAGTACATATTACACTACCAACAAAAAAAAAAAAAATAAATAAATAAAAATACACCCAAAATATTTTTTTATCTCATACTTAGAATTTAAAAAGAAAACCGCGATTATTTTGGATATAAATCATTTTTTGTGTCAGTTTTATGACATTTAGTTGGGTTTAGGGTTACTTATTTGCAGGAAATCATATAAAATACTTTTAATTTAAAAATTGTATAGTTTTTGTTTCATGACCAATTTAAATATTTTAGAATTTACTTTTTATAAAAGGATTATTTTTAGTGTTTTGCAAATTTTTGTTTGCTTCATAAAAAAAAAACGTATTTTTCTATTTGAAACTGCTGACGAATGTTGTTAAAAATAAAATTAAATAAACTTTTTTTCCAAGGATTTCAAATTGTTAACAAAACTATTGTGATTTCTTTTAAACTATCTTCTTCTATATTCTTCTCTCTATATATATAAAACAGGATGTGTGTATGTATGTAACGTATGGACTTCAAAACGGATGGGCCGATTTTGATGAAATTTACAGAGAATCTTTAGAATATTCAGGCGGGTGACTCTGTGATGCCTGATTTTTGATTTTTTCGGTCTGTGGCGGAGGGGCGTGGCAAAATCCAATTTTCATATTGTACCACAAATGAAATATACATTAGAGCGACTAAAGTTGTATGGAAGCGAAATTCATGCAAGGTGTACCCCCCTCAAAATAAACATTGGTATTTTTTATGATGCCATCTAAAATAATTCGGCTCTAGCTTTGACCTCTCGTGAGCTGGACCATTTTGAAAAAGAGTCCAGTTTTGCATGTTTAGTTAATTTAAGAATCTGTTTCCTTACCAACATATACAATATGGGTATCATAAGAAAGGTTTTTTAAGGCGCGTCCAACTCTATATACAATTTGTCCAAGGATGATCATCCATGGCCTTTTTTTAAGGATATTCTGTAAAAAAAAAACGGTTTTTGAATTTTTTGTTCAGGGTTGTTTGTAATAAAAATGCCAAATTAACATATTTTAATCTTTAGTCGATTTAATTAAATACGGGTCTCAGCTTTGTTTGAAATTCGTGCCAGATCGCGTTTTGACAAAAATGCAATGGGGTGGTAACTCTTCGTTTTTAAATAGGGCAATATGGGTATCAAATTTTTTCTTTTTCCAAGTACATCATCTTTGTATGTAAATAATTTAGATTTTTGCAAATTAGATGCATTTTACATGCAATTTTGTTTTAACTCTAATATGATAGCGGATTTGGTTTCTTGATCATGTATGGATGAAAATAGGACTAAAGAAAGAAAAAAAAAATGATCCACGACATAATCTTTTTTTAATTTGCAAAAACAAAATATGCCGCCAAAAAGTCGTGGATCATTTTTTTATCTTTCTTTAGTCCTATTTTCATCCATACATGATCTAGAAACCAAATCCGCTATCATATTAGAGTTACCACAAATTTGCATTTATATATATTCAAGAGCACCGTGTAAAATGCATCTAATTTGCAAAAATATAAATTATTTACATTCAAAGATTATGTACTTGGCAAAAGAAAAAATTTGATACCTATATTGCCCTATTTAAAAAGAAGAGTTACCACCCCATTGCATTTTCGTCAAAACGCGAACTAGCACGAACTTCAAAAAAAGCTGAGACCCGTATTTAATTAAATCGACTAAAGATTAAAATATGTTAATTTGACATTTTTATTACAAACAACTCCGAACAAAAAAATCCAAAAACCGTTTTTTTACAGAATATCCTTAAAAAAAGGACATGGATGATCGTCCTTGGACAAATTGTGTATACAGTTGGACGCGCCTTAAAAAAAACCTTTCTTATGATACCCATATTGTATATGTTGGTAAGGAAATAGATTCTCAAATTAACAAAACATGCAAAAATAGACCCATTTTCAAAGCTGGAGCCGAAATATTTTAAATGTCATCTTATAAAAGTCCAAGGTTCATTTGTAGGACGGTACATCGAGCACTTTTTTTGGCGAGTCGCTCTAATATACATATATTTATTTTTTTTTGCTTTTATTTATTTTATTTTATTTTATAAAAACCTTTGTTAATCTTCAAGCTATGTTACACGAACACAACAGCCTCATCCGTCTATTCAAAACAGCCCTAGACCAGATGCCGACAGATGATTATACGGTTGTGATAAGAGCTGACAAGACACCGGCTGGTGTGCATGAGCGGCGCTTCAATGCACCGGTGATAGGTGACGTCGCAGTTGTTATGGCAGTTGTTTTCAGCTATTCAATTTATATACTTCAGCAAATAAAGCCGATAGAAGGACAAAGAGGCGTTGGGCTTCCCATGAAATTACAAATTTTAAAATGATTTACTAATGTGAATTTATTTTTTTAATTATTTATTTGCGTAAAAAAAAATTCTTGATTTAAAGAATTAATTACAATTAAAATTTGAAGGCAAAACAACGTTTGCCGAGTCAGCTATGTCAAATACAATTTAATACTACGTTCATATTGGACCCCAAATTCCGTATTTTCGTTTTGTCAAGTTTTTGATTGAAAATTTGACTGTCGAAAACTTTAAAATAACGAAAATACGTATTTTAGGGTTAAGTGTGCAAGTAGTTTATATAATATAGAACTTAAAAATAATTAAATATGTCTATATAACAAAAAGAAATTATTTCAAAAACTTTAATTTTTTTAAATTATGCAAAAAATAATGCTTTAGTATACAAATATGATGCAGATAAAATGTTTACTACAAATATTTTATTGTCCAAAAACAATCAAGTTGTTCAATTACCCCCCAAATTAGTAGTTATTCTTTTGCTTTTTTCTTTGTCGATAAATTTGTATGTATAGCAAAGATAAAACTAATAAAAAAGGTCGCATAAATAAGTTTTATATTGCATACACTTAAAGAAATAACAGATTTGACAAGAAAAAAATAAATCGATACTGATTTTCTAAGTTTGGACAATTTAGTTTTCAATGAAGCTAATCTTTTTTGTTTATGTCCTTATTTTAAAGTTTGAAAACTATCTCAAAACTTTTCATATTTTATGAAGTAAATCTATTGAGAAATTCTAATATCATGACTTGATATGTACACCACAGAATAAAATTGTTGTCAGTAAAATTTTAATATAAATTTTATTTGATTGCAAACTCACTAAAAAATAAAAGTTTATTACTATCTATTAAAAGATTAATTGAAAATGACAATAAATTGATAAAAATTTCAAATCAAAAAAAAAAAAAAAAAACACCAAAATTGAGAGAAAATCGGTTAAATTGACAAAAAAAAAGACGCCGAAATTAAAAAAAAAGATGTCTCTAATATAAAAAAAAAAACAATTATGGCAATTTTTTAAAAGTTTTTTAATTTTAACGGATTTTTTTCAGTTTTAGTGATTTTTAAGCTTTTTGCAACCTTTTCCAATTTTAGCATTTTTTCAAATTTAGCTATATTTTTTTTTAGCAATTTTACTAAAAAATAATTTTCAATTAAATACAATATTCAATTAAATTTTTAATACCCGAGTAAAAAAATTTATATAGAAAATTATATAATTTTATATAGACAAATATGATTATAAAGGGTGATTTTCTAATAGCTTTCGGATTTGATTTAAAAAAAAAAAAACACATACAATTCAGAGAAATGTATGAAATCTTTATTTGAGTCGATAGAACGATCTATATAATTCAATGTTTAAAGATGATTTCATGTAAATGTAGACCGGGGCTACGCCTCAAATGGTTAATACGCTGGGTCCAATATTGGTATACTCTCTCCAACATATCGGCCGGTATCTCACGAATAAATTCATCAATATTGGCTTCCAGTGCATCAAACGTTGCGGCCTTGTCCCTATATACATGAGATTTAACATATCCCCACAAAAAAAATCTAAAGGCGTTAATTCGCACGATCTAGGCGGCCAATTGACCGGCTCCAATAGTAAAATAAACTGTTCACAGAACTCGCCTCCCAATTGGGCCATTGTTTCGCGTGCTGTGTGGCATGTGGCACCGTCTTGTTGACACCACATGTCACCCAAGACCAGCTCTTCCATTTTGGGCAAAAAAAAAAAAAAAATGTGTAATCATAGCACTGTAGCGTTCGCTATTCGCAATGATTCTGGCTGCTCTTTTCACAATATACGGTAATTTTGGTTGTTCACGTATCCATTCAACCAGAAATGAGCTTCGTCGCTGAACAAAATTTTCCGATAAAAAAGTGGATCTTCATTCAACTTTGCCTATTCACCAAAAGTTAACTGTTGATGTAGGACGTGTGGCTTCAATTCTTGCACCAGGCTGTATTTTTTTTACACCCAAATCCCACTTAGATTAGATTAGATTATAGTGGCACTATGCACCGCGACCAGAAATTGGTATTTTGTGCTGCCAGCGAATACACCCTATAGGTTCAGGCTCCCTACGAAGCCAATTATCATACAAGGTGAACAGTTCCAAACGTCCGATGGCGTCACTATTCGATCACCAAAATAACGCACCCTCCTGTCGGAGAGCCTCGGACATTTGCAGAGAACATGCTCAGAGGTCTCGGGTTCCAATTCACAAAACCTGCACGTATCCGTAGAGGATCGTCCCATCTTGTACAATTGATACCTAAGGCCACAGTGTCCTGTGAGGTAACCCGTTACGGTCCCACTTACTGCGAACGGCGCCGAATCGATAATGCACGGTCATCAACAACACTGGCGGATAAAGCTGCGATATTTTTCTCTGTCCGCGCTCTACGTAAGCGTGTTGCTGGTGTAATGTCCAATAATGTACATTTGGTGCGAAACTTAGTAACAAGATTCCCAATAGCCGCCTCAGAAGGTTGCCCAAACTGACCATAAATTGGAAGAAGTGCACGATGCGAGCATGAATTTTGATAATAAAATTCAATAATCTGCAAGCGTTGTTCGTTTGCAAGTCGATTCATGGTTAAATTATAGGCTAAACTGAACATGTTAGACAGTTACATGTTACACGAAAACAGCTGTGCTGCCAAAAACATTGTTTGTCAAAAAGAAAGTTACTAAAAAAATCACCCTTTATTAAGTACCCAAAAAAAGACAAATATTCGATACCCACTACTATTTTTTTACCCGCTTTACTTTCAAACTTTCAAAATGATTTGCCTTTTCCATAGGCAAAAAAACCCGGACAACAAAAATACAAAATTTCTTACTACTTTGGATTACAATTGATCAGCGTGTTATGGATATAGTGACACTTTCTTTGAAACTTAAGACTATAATTACGTTGGCTATGGCTGCGTAAAGTTGCTTGGCAATCCGATCATCCAGTAAGAAATGGCCTCCGGATCCTCTTTTCGACCTAACTTAAGAAATGACTGAATTACTTTCAAAATATTTTTGAAACAACCCACTGTGCATCATCGATTAAAATATGCAAAAAAAAAAATATATTAAATGCATACACTCTAAATAAAGTGTCATTGTAAATATTTGAAAAATTCAATTAAATTGTCAAATGAATATTTAATTTGGATGACAAAATTTGAAATATATTTGGTCTATTTACATTAAAACAAGAGTGATACAATTCAATGCAATTTATTCATAAATGTTTTATTTTTTCTTTTATTTTCCCAATTTACAAATATTTATTTCAATCAATTGAATATTCATTTTTCAAATACGTGTGATATTTCAATTTACACTAATACAAACAAGAACACCAATTTATTACACATACATTCATATTCAACAGACTCATACTTAGAGAAAAAAAATTAGTAAACAATTGATGATGTTTTTGTAAAAGTAAAAAGAAAGTCAAACTCATCTTTCATATTTTTTTTTCTTCTTTTATGTTGCATAAAGTTGTAATGATGAAAACATGACAATTGTTATAACAGAAAATTGCATTTTGATGTTATAACATACAAATGCCAAGTAATGGTAATCAGAATGCTATCGAGCAGAATATCTTTCAAATAACTCTTTCATAACTCACATACTACATACATCCCATACATACATAGGAGACACATTTGTACACCAGAGACAGACAGACTGACACGCACACAATATTATCAAATATAAATATTATTATGACACCATAATAATACAGATGATGATGAAAATAATGTTGTTGATAACAAAAAAAAAAAAAAAATTGTAGAAAAACTTATGTTTTTTTTTTAAACCACATGATGGCACTTTGGGCCAATATCCATAAAATATATAAATTTAATAAAAAAAAAAAAAAACTAATCAAATGAAAATGCATAAAAGTTTAAAATGCTAAATTTAAAAGCGCTTGCCGTTTTTCTGGGCTAGCTCTTAAAAAAAATATCGAGACCTTATATTCAATACTCTTTTTAAGCCAAACTTTTTTTATTTCAATGCTAATTTCAAAATGTTTTATTATACTTAAAGGCAATAATTTAATAAATTAGCCTTATTTTAATATCTTTAACCAATTGTGCCGTGTATAGCAAAGTTTAAAACTGAGGTAGGCATTTCATAGCACAATTGTGCAGAAACCACTTCACACCAGTGATGCATTTTGAGTTTTTTTATTTTGGGCCAAATTGACAATTTAAAAGTGCCAAAATGCCATTGATAGGGCCACAGGAATGATAAAGTTAGTACTATAGTACTTTTTTTGGTACTATTTGATTCGTAAAAGTACCATGGTTCTCCTTTGACTCTTTTAGTACTATTTACATATAAATAACAATTAAAGATTGAGTTTGAATTTTAACGTCTTTTTCGCACAATTGCAATTAATACTATAATTAATACGCAATTTTATATAATTTTAATTGTGAAAGACGTGGTAGAGAAGAATGAGTGTATTTTCTAAAAATCATAACTACATTGTAAATTTTTCAATTTTCCTGAATCAGACTGCGCAGTTTCTGGTATTGAACCTTCGTCAGTGACCCTGTTTTTTGAATAATGTAATATTTGTCATGTTTTCTTTTGTTCGATTGCGTCTATATGAAATTTTCTGTGCAATCACTGACCGTGGTATAGATAAACTGATTTCTAATGCCACATGCACTCGCACCACACGTTAGACAGAGCGCTTTAGCGCACTGATCTAACGTCAGGTCGAGTTTTGTTGTGATTAAAACTAGTTTTATTCACTACACGGTTTTTTTGTTCTTGCATACATAATCTCAGAAGTACAACTCCAACAACACAACAGTTCTATTTTTAGAAACTTCAGAGAAACTTCAAGATGCAACATTTAATTCAATTACCCATTCATAAATTAACATTTATCAAATGTATTTATTTGGATCCAATCGTTGTAAATGTAATTGATTAAAGATGATTTTATTTGAGTTCGAGTAAAAAAAAAAGTGTTCGAAAAGTGAAAAATAAATATCTAAAAAAGTACAATTGAAAAAAGGTCATAGCCAACATCTTCAAAATTTGCATTGTGATTCTAAACTGGAATGAGTAATGAAATAGATTTCCTTTGCAAAAAAGGTGAATTTAAGAAATAGTCTGATAATTTTTATAAATTCTGTAACTAAAATCAACTAAATTTTGTTTTTATATACAAATAAATTTTAAAAACGTTAATTTATAATAAAAACTTGTATTTAGTACTATGAGGGTCGAAAAAGTACTATTTTCATGCTGGCTGGTACTAGTTGAAAATCCCATTTATCATCCCTGTAGAGCCATATTTTTTAAAAAATTCGATTATTAGATTTTTACTAAAATAAAAATAATATTAATTTGTTAATTAGAGTTCGTCATTTTAATGCTTTTTTAAAAATGCAAGACAAACCCCTCTCACAATAAAGTTTAACATATTTTATGAATTCTCATAAATTATTTCCGCTCTTGCGATAGCATAACATTTTTAAAAAGCCTCCAAAAACACATTTTTTTAATAAAAAATGAATTGCGGAACTTCTTTTAAAAATTTGGACAAATATAAAAAGATTTAAAAATGTTATCGTCCTGCATTCAAAAATTTTAAAACCTGACCTCCTGGTACGAAAATATATGACTTTGAATGCGATTTTTATAAAAAATTAAACAACTCCCCGTTTTTCATTCTCTAAGGAACTAACATATGCTCTCATCGAATAAAAAATTTTAGGCAAATTTCATAAAAGTCTGAACTAAACGGTTTAAAGTAGTTAGTTCAACTTTGAGCTGAAAGGACCAAAATAGATAAAAAGTACCACAGGGCCATCAAGCAGTCAAAAGTGCCACAAATAGCCCTATTGTGCCACGTTTTGCATCACTGCTTCACACATATAATTATGTTCTTTCATTTAGTTGTCGATGAGACTCCGACAAGCAATACTTACCCAAACAAACATTTCTATTTAATAATGAATTACGAAAAATATTTTATGATTGATAATGCATTTGGTAACATGCAATGCATTTTATGTTATCAAATTTAAAACACATTTTATTAATAAGAAATTGTCATAACAGTATAAATAAATGAGTTTGGAAGTATTAGAAGTTCCGTTTGTATATCAATATCGTTTTTAATTTCTTTTCTACGTTTTCCCATTCCAAAAACTTCAGCATTTCTTTTTTTTAAGTCATACAACATGTTGAGACAATTTAAAATATATATATTTAAGTGGAAAGCGTAACACATTACCTACACACAAAAAAATTGTTGCCAATAAGTTGACTAAAATAGCCCTATCAATCTTGTTTAAAAAATTTAAAAACTTATTTAAATTTTACAAAACATCTTGGATAGGGCTATTTTAGCCAAGTTATTAGCAACTATTTTTTGTGTGTTTTTGTGTTTGCTGGGTAGTGCGCTCACACACACAACCTCATTTTACGCTTTGCCGACCTATGGTTTAAAATTATCTTTCCGGCTAAAAATCAGCATATATTTATTTTTTTAAAAGAGAAGCAATACTCAGGAAATTCTTCCTATTTATTTATTTGTTGCTTTCTTTGGAAAGATGATAGTGGAGAGATGAAAGGTAGGGTAAGCTTAAGGGCTTCAAGCATGGGAACACTGTAATTGCGCGACATGATAAGTCTTAGAACAGTTGTTGCTCGCCACCTGATGGAGATTTGGCGAGCTTATACAAGCTTTTTGGTTCATAGCCCTGATTCATTATTTTACTTCGGTGGGGTTAAGTGCTATGGGAACACCAGGCACGTAGCTAGGAATTTGCTTCGGGGGGGGCTTTTCGATTTTTATTTTGATTATATATATATATTTTTTTTTTTTTGCACACTAGAGTAGCTTTTTTTTTTTTTTGGTTGCTAAATGCTACACGTAATGGGCAATCATGTATTAATAATAGAAATCGCTTTCTCAGGTCCTTTTGCAACAAAAACCTCCAGCATAAAGTGCATTTCCTTAAAATGCATTTTTTTCATTTTTTACTTATTGTGTTCATTATTTTGCGAATTTTGATGTCTATATCGCGAAACAACGCTTTAATCTGTTTGATCACAATCCGTCAAATTTGAAAACGTTTGTGTACTTTAAGTTGGATATGCATCGTTATTGTCTAATTACGTTAAATTTTTAGCTAAATATTAATTTTTAGTTTAATTAAATAAAAAAAGGATTATGCGGAAAGCTGTTTGAAAACCGCGAAAAATAAAATTGCGGTACTTTATGTTTTTATGTGCTCATATACGTCTAGGGTAGCTAAAACTTGATAAATGTAAAAAAAAGTAAAAAGTTTTAACTTCTAATAACTCGATTAAAATTAATATGATGCTTTATATAATCATAGGAAATTTAATATGAGTCTTAATACAGTTTTATCCGAGAAATGGGCATAATAATTAAATAACATCCGAATAATGACGCGATACAATTTAATACGATTTTATATAGCGGTATGAATTTATATCTGAACTGATACTGATATATACAAAATAAGCTATAGTTGTATCCGGTTTTTGATTTTAAAACGTCACGAAAATCCGAAATATCTATTAATCCTTTTAGACTTTAGCCACTTGAAAAGGTTTACAACTTTATAATTTGTAACAAATTCCATAGCATTTGGATATTTTATTATATTCAAAAATAAAAAATAATATAATGAAAATGAAGATTTTGTGGAATTGATTAACTTACACCATTGAATAACAACCACGGCAAAAACGTTGAAACTAAATTTAGAGTTTTGGATTGGAAAAAATCTTACACTAAATTACGAACTCATAATGGTACAAATGAAACATATTCTTTTTTTAGGGTTAAGAACCAGAAAGAAGTCAATTCAAAAAACAAAAATTGGGGTAAATTTTGTGTATAAAATTATACACAAAATGATGCAATTAATTGTACTATATTTACATCCAAAATATAATTGACAAATTTTCTAGTGTGACTCTGCATGAGGAAATATACAATTTTATCTAAAATAAAATTGTGTTTTTTAAAATATGATATAATATCAAAATATATATTATTTTGCAATGTCTAGATATATAAATATAACGTAATTATTAATTGGATTAGTTTTAGCGTATTCTAAATGCAATATACAATTATACGCAACTATATATGACATCATATTAAATTTTTTCTACGAAATTAATTTTATATAGAAAATTTATATAATTATGTCCGGTTAAATGCACTGGCAGACAAAACCTTATAAGTGTATATAAAATAATGTATTATTTTATGCAAACGTTTTAACTCGGGATATTAAAGATTTATAACCGTCCAAAAAACAAATTAAAAGCAAATATCCTATATAATTTGCCTGACACTTATAAGGAAGCTTTTCCGATGGGTTCCTTTTAAAATTAATGAAATTCGGGTAGGTGATAAAGCAGCAAAAATATATGAAATATACGTATCTATTTATAAAATTGGTGGTGAAATTTAACACATCTTTGTATGAAAATATGTTTACAATTTCGGAAATTTAGACTTATTTAAAGACAGCGTTAAAATGCTCAAGAAAACACACATTTTGAAAACCATTTAGACACTATGTCGTGGACGCCGGCTGCCACTTATTTGAATTATTTTAACAAATAATTCACTATTTTTTCCCCTTTTTCATATATCCGACTTTTTTAACATCGGGGGCTATACTTCATGTCTTGTATTAAAAAAATTGTAAATTTTACAAGCAAGTCTGAAAGAAATAATAATAAAGAAAAAATATAAAATTGGAAAATTTAAAAATTTAAAAATATACCTGACATCGCCTAGGTCTTATTTAACCTAAATTATGTATTTCTAATTCACTTTGATTTATATTTTGGACAAATTCAAACGCTTTTCAAATTGTCTTTAAACAATTTTTTAAATAAAAACCCTTTAAAATGTCTAAAAAAACTACATCGTTATAACACAAAGACTGGTTCGGCTGCTTCATTTTAAAATGTCGAATTTCAAGAAGCGCCGATAGAAATTTGTTTACATTTAGTCTAAAAAAAAATTGGGAAAATTTGAGTCACATTAGATCACGTTAACACATTATGCATATCGATCAAAGTTTGAGGCTTAAATTTGTTTCAAAAAATTAAAAAAATATATGAGATATCGTAACATATATCGTAAAAAAAATACTGAAAGCTATGTTACCAGATGCGTGCGTAGCAAACCAAATTTTAATAAAGAGATTGCACTGTAAGTAAAGTAACGACTTTTACGGCACAAGTAAACTTAATTTTGAGTCTTACTGGTATCTAAATTTTAAAAGATTATGTCAAAATACACAGAAAAAATCATTGTCAAAAAAATGTCAATTAAACTTTTGTTCGATTTCAAACTTACTTTCAATTAACTGTTTAATTGAAAATGAATTTGGTATAAAAAAAAATCATTTTTTATAATGTATAATAACAACATTGAAACAAATGCAAAAATTGTAAAAAGTCGCCAAAATTAAAAAAATCGTTTAAAGTTGAAAATTCGCGTTTCTTTAATTTTAGTGATTTTTTAAATTTTTTTTTTTCAAATTTTGGCGTTTATTTTGGGAGTTTTTTAAAATTCTGCAATTTTGAGGATTGTTTTTTAAATTTTGGCAATTTTTTTTTTTTTAATTTTGCGATTTTTTCAAATGGTCTCGATTTTTTTAAATTTTGGCTATTTTTTTACAATTTTGGTGATTTTTTTAAAATTTTGTAATTTTTCCCAATAGTAAACAATATTCAATTAAAATTTTAATAGATGTGAATAAAACTATATGTAATTGAAAATAATATTAATTAAATAGATTCAAATTATTTTAGTTGTTACTACAATTGCATCAACACGACCGAATTCAGTTAAACTTTTGCTGAATCAACAAATATTTTAATTGAACTCTGTGTAGGCATATTTAATTTTTAGTTTGCATTGTCTCAAACAATTTTTTGATTATATTTTAAGCCACAGACTTCGAAATTTCTTATGAAATGATTTTATTTATTGCTTTTTGTCGAAAATCAACTCAAACAATGATAGCCGCCCATTTGCAGACGATGTTTTCTAACGAAATTTTAAGATTCGAATCATATAAAACTATTTCCTATTTGATCCAAGTCAAAAATAAATATTTTTATATTAAATTTATCAATAAATTTAATATAAAAATATTAATTAAGATTTAAATTTGTCAAATCATTTCGGGGGGGGCTCTAGCCCCCAAGCCCCCCCCCCCTAGCTACGTGCCTGGGGAACACCGAAGGTGGGCCTGCGATACATATGAGGGATAGAAAACTCATACATGTTATTTTGTTTCTAAATTGATGTTGTCGTCACCGGTACCATCTGTGTAACAGTCCAACGCTCTAACCATTACACCACAGCGCTCAATTCTCGTTAATGTACACATATGACCATGTATGGAAATGGATAGACATGTATGCACATAAAAGGACCGCCAATTAACTTTTTTTTTTGAAAATGCTATAAAAAAAACTACTGAATATTTTCTCAAATATCTTTTTTTTATTAGAAAGTACAATCCTTCCGGTTAATAATGGAAAAAAATTTCATTCAAATGGCTGCCTCGGCTGGCCATGCAGTAGCCTACATGATCGGTCCAATTTTTAAGCACATCGATTGTGTGCAGCTGTATTTCACCAATGGCTTCACGAATATTGTCCTTTAAAGCGTCAATTGTCTCTGACTTGTTGGCGTAACACTTATCTTTGACGGCACCCCACAAATAATAGTCCAACGGTGTCAAATCGCAGCTCCGAGGTGGCCAAACGACATCAGCTCTGCGGCTGATAATGCGATCTTCAAAAACAGGGCGCAAAACATCGAGTGTAGCTTCGGCTGTGTGGCACGTAGCGCCGTCCTGTTGAAACCAAATGTTGCCAATATCCTCCTCTTCAATTTTTGTGAACAAAAATTCGTTCAACATGGCCCGATAGCGATCGCCATTGACTGTAACGGCCACTCCTTGCTCATTACCATGATTTTCAAAGTAATGTCGCAATATTTCCCAGCGTTGTTCAAGCGTATAGACAACCATATTCGTTCAGCGGAAGGATAAAACTAATTATCTGTCAAATCAGACATGAGCTAAGTGTTACCATTCACGAAATAAGCACTAGTTCAAAAAAAAAAAAGTTAGATGGCGGACCCTTTATATAAATATATATCTCATTCCTCATATGAACATATAAGAATGGTTCATGAACACATGTGAATCATGTATGGATGCATGTGCACATGTACGAAGCATGTGTGTTCATGTATGGATCCATATATATCGATTTTTATCAGGGCTGTTGATTTTGTAAAATATGTGTAAAACTGAACTAAATAATGCGGAAATTTCTATAAATTTTCCAAACAAAATATAGAAATAGAGCAAAATGTTGAAACTTGTTTAAAATTCAGTTATTATTATTTATTATTTTCTTTGGATGTTTCTGTTGTTATTGTTTAACACAACATGTGTTGACTATAATTTGTATTTCTGTTGTTGTTGTTGTTGCTGCTGCACAATGGGATATATCACAAAATTTTTGGAAATGGTTCCACCATTTCATATTTAGTAGTGCGATTGCAATGAAATTCGGAACAGGCATAAGTAACATAATGTAGAGCTTAAGTTTTGTTCTTGGACTTTCCATACCCCTGGGGGCGGCAATATGACTACCCAAAATAGGTAACTTTTTGCATATAAACTTTTGAGTGGTCGCCATTTTTTTCTTTCAAATCAGATTTTAAAAAAAATTAACATATTTGTAATCCGCTAGTAGAGACTAACAAAAAATATGCTCACATGTATAGGCTATCTCTAACAGTTCCCGAGATAATACCACTTGGAAATGTGAAATTCTAAATTTTTTCCGAATCAGGACCTGTTTTTTGCGAATAAATAAATTCTTGATGGAACAAAAAACAGCAATGCAATATCTTGTTCCACTCAAAAACTACATTCGTTTAAAGTAGAATTTAAAAAAATAATAAAATTTTTGCGATTTTTCCCCAAACAGTATATTACCGCCAGATAAAATTTTTCTTTCTGAAGAGTCATTTTATATAAAAGCGAGTTGTGTTAAACAAATTTTTGATTTGTATATACTTTTATGTGGACCTGAGTCGGACCAAATTTGGAATTTCCCATTTTTAGATGTGAATATATCGGGAACTATTGGAGAGATAACCCACACGTCTAAGCATGTTTTTTGTTAGTCTCTACTAGTAGATTACAAATATGTAACATTTTTAGTAAATCGGATAAGAAACAAAAAAAACAAAAAAATGGCGAGTACTCAAAATTTTATATGCAAAATGTTCCCTATTCTGGGTGGTCATAGTGCCGTTCCCTGGGGTTTTGAAAGGTTCAAAACTTAAGCTTGATGTTACATCACTTATACCTGTTACCAATTTCATTGCAATCGGACAACTAACAAAGAAATGGCCGAATTATTTCCAAAAATTTTGTGACATAACCCACTGTGTGCTGCTGCCAACATAAAAGAACGATTTGTCATGTCTGTAGATTGCAGAATCTATATACTATAACTACATACATACGTATTGTATGTAAAAATATATTCTATTTTTAAGGACAACAATTTGCATTTTATTTAGAATATATGAATGAACAACTTTTAGGAACAGAAAAAAAAAATCAACAAACAACAACGGCGAACATCAAAATAACAATAAAAAAACTATTTCATTCATTCACTCACTCATACTTTATTATGTGTGATTTTTTTTTTGTTCATATCTACACACACATACAAACACACACTCTCAGAAATGCAAAATAAATGCATGTTGAATTGTCTATGTATGAGTTGTAGAAAATTTATAAGTATGAGGACTATATAGTGTTCTTGAATAGAAGAAATGTTATGCACTTAATCCTTATAAAAGTTTATGAAAAATTAAAAGTTAATCTCTACAAAGTCTTGTAGTTTAGGATTCATTAAATAAAAAACAACAATG
This sequence comes from Delia radicum, assembly GCA_021234595.1. NCBI lineage: Eukaryota > Metazoa > Arthropoda > Insecta > Diptera > Anthomyiidae > Delia > Delia radicum. Next base: position 18,727,981 of record CM037853.1, on the reverse strand, counting down.
ATTAATTTATAATTGAAATAACAGTATATTTTTATTAAATAAATTATTAAAAATAATTTGTGTAACAAATACCAAACGGCCATACAATCCAATATTATTGTTTTTTTCGCGTTGCATAATTTAATAATGAATATAACCGAGATGCCTTCAAAGACAGCGTTTAAAAATGCACCGCATTCTGGGATAATCATATGTGGCACAATATCAAAACTGAATCTAGCCACCACTATCATCTTCAAATTAAACCCCAAACTTCAAAATCCAGTACCGTTTTGTTAGTGCAGTTTTCACTGTGCAAATAAAGGGTGTTTTTTATACAGGTATAGAACTTTAAGTTGGCAACACTTTTTTAACTGGCGGACATTTTGTCAGCTATCAAGTGATTTATATTTAGTTTGGTTTGGCATTTCAACATGAATGGACATACGCCTAAACAACGCTTCCAAATGGTGCAAATTTATTTTGAAAATAATGGTTCTATTCGAAATACGTATAGCGCACTACGTCCGTTTTACGGTCAACAGAATCGGTTTGCATGCTTGCATGCTTACAAAATCCAACTCGCAAGGCGTAAATTCGGTGAATGTTCCCAAAACAAGATTACCTTTGATCCCGATGTTGTTTAGCGATGAAGCTCACTTTTGGTGGATAATGCCGTATTTGAAGTAATGATAATCATCAAGTGTATGTTGAGACACCGTTACATAAAGAAAAACTGACTGTTTGGTGTGCTTTATGGGTTTGTGGAATCATTGGTTATCACTTCTTTAAAAACGATGCTGGTCAGAACGTTACAGCCAATGGAGACCGCTATAGAGCCATGATTACTGACTTTTTCGTTCGTAAATTGAACAATCATTATGTGCGTTAGATGTGGTTTCAACAAGACGGCGCAACATGTCACACAGCTCGTGCCACAATTGATTTATTGAAGGAAACGTTTGGTAACCGCATAGTTTCACGCTTCGGACCCGTGAATTGGCCTCCAATATCGTGCCATTTAATACCGCAGGACTATTTTCTGTGCGGATATGTGATGTCGCTAGTCTACGCCGATAAGCACGAAGCCACTCGGAGGACAACATTCGCAGCGTTATTGCCAATATACGGCCACAAATGTTGAAAAAAGTCATCGAAAATTGGACCTCCAGATTAGACTACGTCCGATCCAGTCATGGCGGTCATATGCCAGAAGATTATCTTTCGAAATAAAGTAAATCTCATGTCAATTTAAAAAATTCATCTTTGCTTTATTCCATTTCAAAGTTCTATACTGCTATAAAAAACACCCTTTGTTACAAATTTTCGGTGTTTAAATGATGACCATCTGCTACATTCTTTAAAATTCATAAATTTTGCATCACAATGTTATAATTTTACAAATCAAGAATGTTATCTTTGCATTAAAAAAGGAGCATTTAAATTTAAAAGAAAACTAATTTTTCTTAGACTAGTTTCTGCCTTTTTATGGACAGGCTCATCAGTGATTTTCCATTTAAATTGTATTATTATTTGTGCCTCATAATTGTCAGATTGTCTCTATATGATAAATTTTTCAACAGCCTGCGGCTGAAAGAATCAAACCTGCGCTCATCTTACATTACAAACGCCCGTTTAGCGATCACAACCAAGTATGGCCTCGAATCTAATGCAGCTAAACTAATTTTTGTTAGTTTGTTTTTTAAGCAGTTTCTATTTAATGCAAAGTTTTTTTTTATTGATTTTATTATTTTTGTCTGTACTGTTTAAAATGTTTGTGCAAGGCACTTCAAGGCTTCACAGGATAACCACAGTTGCGGTTAAACCACTCAAAAACCTGATTTTTGATTTCTAAAGATTTTTATTCACAAAAATTCTTTAAACTGCTTTTTATGCATTTCAAAGAATCGAGTAAATTGAGTTTCTCTTAAATTGCAACTGTTAAAATATGACATAAAAAAGCAAAAACAACTACATTCTACTACTAAACACATTCAAATGGAGGCTACTTTGTGTTGTTTATAAAATAAAACTTTGGCTTTTCAGTTCGAAATATAAAAAGTATGATTTTTCTTGTACAACTGAATTTATTTCTAAATAAAAAAAAAAGACCAGTTCATATGAATATCAAAAAACCTTCGAAAGAGTCGGTCAGATTCTAAAGAACATATTTAAATAACTATGATATGGAAAGCCTTTACATGCTTTCTATTTTAATAAAAAATATGAGATTTAAAGGAATTTTTTATGATATACAATTTAAAAAAGAAAAAATATATATATAAGGAATTTTAAAACTTTACTACACTCAGGGAACGTCTGCTGTAAATATTTGTAGTTGTTTGAGTTGTAATAGAGTGCCTTTATTTTTAAGTAAAAAGAGAGTAATTTGTAGAATAAATTTAAATTTTTACTACATATGTAGTTCATTTAAAAAAACAAACCACTTCAAATTACTGTATTATGATTTTACATTAATTTTATACATTAGTTTTTTTGTTATTTAAATAGAAATATAAATAAAATAAATGTTTGTTTTATTTACTGCACATGCGGTTAATTTTTATTACAATTGTGGGTTATTTTTTGAACAGTAAAAAACAAATGACAATGTTAGTTGAATTTACTGAAATGTAAGTCGTTCTTTTTTCAAATGAAATTTCATTTGTTTTTAACTACATTTGCAGTGGTGTTTAACTACATACTATTTAAAGTGTGCGTTTGGAGGTAAAATATTTTCAAAATTTTTTTCTTTGATGACATGGGTAAACATTTGTGTTAGCCGATGTTCATGCTTGCTAAATCCATTCGCGATAATCATTTATCTTTAACGGAGCGAAAACTAATGTTTGGATTAAAAAAAAATTTACATCAAATTATAGACCTCATTGTATATATCACATAACAAAATAATTATTACACCCCAAAAAATAAAAAAAATACACTCAAAAAATCATAAAACTTCAACGATTATTTTAGAAAATACGAATTTTTTCCAGTTTTATTATATTGGGTTTAGTGGAAAAAAATAAAAATAAAAATGTTTTATAAGGATGTTTTTTGAGGTTATTGAAATTTTGTTTGCTCCATACAATTAAAAGTCCATAAAAGTTTTTAATGCATTTTCGATTTTAGTATTAAGCTCATTAAAACCTTTTAATTGCTGTACCTTTCTGGCGGAACTGATACATAAATCGAAATTGTATTTGGAAAAAACTGCCGCTGTACCCGCTAGGAATGACACAAATTTATTTTTCTTGCACTTTATCAATTAAGTCCGTCGTGAAGATTCACTCTAGATTGCACTGAAAGAGTGTAACGGTATTTTAGGGGTAACGATATTTCTGTTATTTCGGTTTTTTATCGTTAACGGTATTTTACTCATTTCGGTAACAATATTTTAGCGGTACTGGTATTTTAGTTAATTCGGTATTTTAAGGATATTTGTATTATTTGCATATCCGTAACGGTATTTTACGGATAACGGTATTTCAATTATTTCGGTAACGGTATTTTACCGGTATTGCCTGCCTTCCTGGTATTTTGGGGTTCAGTGTGAATGTAGTTGTAGATTTAAAATAATAGCAAAAATCAAAATAAAGATAAATCATCAAAATTGAAAAAGTTTCAAATTTTAAAGAAAAAACAAAAGCTTAAACTAAAAAAAATAGCCACTAAAATAGTTGCTAAAATTAATAAAATTGACAGAATTAAAAAATTGACAAAAGTAGGAACAATTGTTGCACTTTTAAAAAATCGGCAAAGTGCAAAAAGCAGAAATTGAAATAACTTGAAAAAATCTTCAAAATAAATAAATCTTCTAATAAAATTACAAAAACTGGTTAAATTGAATAAAAAAATCACCGAATATAAATAACGCTTAAATTCAAAATTATAGCCAAAATTTATAATTAAAATTAAAAAAAACGCAAAAATTGAACAAAAAACATCGCCAACATAAAAAAATAATTCAAAAAAATTTATAAAAAATATTCAAAATATTAAAAAAAACCAATGCCGAAAACATAGACAAAAACAAGATCTAATTAGACGAAATGAGGCAAAATTTAGATTAGATTTAACGGTATTACAGGTGAGTTTTGACTAACGGTGCAACTAGTTTTTCCAGTTTTATTAGTTTTCGAAAAATGTACTATTATTGTTTTAGCTGAGACTGGTCACCTTATGCAAAAATGCCTACATTTGCTTTGTTTAGAATGTAGTGTATGTAAAAATATAAGTTGTTTTATATGTTTTAACAGATGCTTCAATTGTTATTTTGTTTTAACATGTCCTATACAGAAAAAACAAGATTTTTTTTTGCAAAATAGAAAAAAATAGTTTTTGAATACCAAAAACAGGGGAGAAAGTTTTAGGTGTCAACTGTTGAATCGCAATATATAAGAAAACCTAGATTTTGTGAAGCAGTAGTAAAATAATATATTTTTTAACTAAAAATATGCAACACTAGGCCTATACCTTAAAGTATGCTACAAAATTTAATTTAAATTATAAACACATACAATTTCAATTAAAATTGGGGTAATATAAAACAAAAGCCTTAATGTAGGCACTGATTTTGTGCAATAAATTGTATCAAACAGATGTATTAAGCAATAATAGTAAAACTACCAACGGTCAGCATATGCTATAGCAAATTAACACGCACATCGTACATATTTAACCACTTAAATTTTATAACTACACTCTAAAAAGTGCTTGTAAAATCACTACAAAAATGTATGTACATTTTTTAAATTTAGACCTCAAGTGTGTAAAATTTTAGTTTGCACATTTTTGTTCATAAAAATACGCATAAAATGCAATCATAGGCAATTTTTAATTTAGAATTACAAATATTATGTGTGCACAATTATTAATTTGTGCTTAAAAATATAATTTAAGCATAATGTGTGTAAATGTACACAACATTTAAAAGTAAAAAACTTGATTTGTCAAGCGAAAATATAAAATGAAAAAATTTCTAACAAAAAATACGGAAGAATATTAAAAAGCGACAAACCTGGGTTAGATTAAGATTAATTAAAAAAATTTCACTAGTTTTTCAAAAATTTTGGAAAAAAAATTTAGGACTAGCTAGACTAAGAAAATTTTGACGATTTTCATAACCGACATTTTTTGATAAAAACGATTTTTTTAAAAATCTTCAAAAAAAAAATTAACACAAAAATGTTTTTTTTTTTAATTATATTTAACCCCGACAGCTCAGGAGAAAAATATTTATTTTTTTTAAAAGATTGTTAACCCTTAACTACTCTAGGCCAAAAAAATGGCTAAAATTTTGCATTATTTTCACAGCTCCAATTATGAATAACAAATTTAAAATATCTTAGAGATTGCAAATGTTAAAATAATGTTGGTCGTTTTGCTTTACACACATCATTTAAAAAAAAAAATATTTTTTATGAAAATATGTCCTTTTTGAAAATCGACAAAGTTTTCAATGGCTGGTAGCGGCTACAGACTTTTTTTTCATGAATCGTAATCTAACCCAGGGTTGTCACCATCAAAATTGGACAATTTGTTTTTTAAGAAGTATCCTACCGTAACAGTTTCCCTTAAAACTGTTATAGTAACGGTATTGAATACGATTCAATAAAAAAAAAATTTTTAACTTATTGCAAAAAAAAAATAAAACAAACAAACAAAAAACCGATAACAACGCCCTTATCTATTCCTTTACGCGTTTCGGTTGCCAACCTGGCATAAAAAGTACGAAAAAAAAAAATAGTCTCCACTGAACGTGTTTTGATCGAAACATGTGTTTTGGTGAAAAAAAAATGTATATGAAAACATGTTCGAAACACGTTTTGTTTCAAAACACTTGCAAAACACTCTCACCGGAAACGTAGTCTTAGATTGCCTATACATTGCCACCTAAAGTGCAAAAGGGCGTAACTTTTTTTTTTTTTTTTTTTTTTTAAAAAAAGAGAGGCAACACTCAGGAAATACTTCCTATATTTAGTGTGTTGCTTTCTTTGGAAAGGGATAGTATAGAGATGAAAGGTGGGGAAAGATGAAGGGCTTCAGACATGGCAACACTGTAATTGCGCGAGATCATAAGTCTTAGAACAGTTGTTGCTCGCCACCTGATGAAGAGTTGGCGAACTTATTGAAGCTAAAATCGACTACATTTTAGTTAAATTTTTAGTTGTTTGAATGAAAACTAATTGCCATCTATTCGTGAAAATTGTTATTATAAATAATAAGACAACTATATACAGCTCAGTATTTATAAGGTAAATAAAATACAGAGTTGAATCTATCTTTTATCTGTTTTTTATTTGTCTTTATTATTTAATTTGTTCCTTTTGTATGTACATCGGAATGTCATATGTCAAAGACTGAAGCGTAGTCTAATATAGTGAAAACAATAGAAAAATAAGTAAAAATTTTAAAAATAACCACTGATTTTACCAATTATTTCGATGTCTATCCTTTATTAAAACAAAAATATTTTTTAAATTATTTCATTAATTTTTTAAACATTATAAATTATTTAATAAACACAAAAACCAGTTATTATATTCCTTCAATTCAGAAATTAATATTTACTTTTTTAACAATTTCTTAAATAATTACTTTTTTTTGTACTTTTGCATAAATGTTTCTAAATATTTTTCAAATACGATGTGTTCAAATACTGAAACGCAAACATCACATTACAACAACCTCTTATTAAAATAATATTTTAAAACTTTTGTAAATTCAGCAAAAAAAATTAGTTAAAAATTTAGTATTTCGTCCAGTCAAAATAGCAAATTCTTGTACTAAAATCTCAATTTGAACTAAAAATTAGTTAAGAACTTGCTAAATTGGATTAACGGCATTACTAATTTTTATACTTACTTTTTTCTATTAGTGTATGATTCATTTGGCTAAACTACATGGGTACACAAAAATTTGTACTTCTACGATAAAAAAAATGGTGATTTTATAAATAAAGTTCAAATACAATATGTTTTTTTGGTTAGAAAAGTTTTTCTTTAAAAATTATAAACACTATTAATTTTCAAATCAGACTAGACTAGTTTTTGTCTTTTTTTATGGACAGGCGGCGTTTTCAGTGATTTTCCATTAAAATTGTATTTTTATTTATGTCTTATAATTATCAGATTGTCTCTATACGATAATTTTTTTTAACAACCTGAATCAAACATGCGTTTTTTCTTACATTACAAACGTAACAACACCAAGTCTTAACCGTTTAGCGATCACACGCAACTATGGCCTCAAATATAATGTTATTGTATATTATACTCAGAAGTGACCCACACTAACACTAACACTAACAAAAACAACTATTCTATTATTAGATATTTGTTTATTTTCTAATTTCCTCCGTCTCTATTTCGCAACATTACCAGAATGACGTATGGTTTTTACGTTCAGTGTAGCCAACTTTGCGTTTATGTTGAGAAGTCGCCACAGGGAAAATTTTGTAATGTATTTTAGTGCAGTGTTATTTTAGTGTCATATATTCAGTCGCAATTAATTCTTAATTAATATGAAATCGACAAATTTAATTTAGAATAATTTATTTATCGAATATACAAACAATACATCGTAGATGTGGCATCACTTACAACATATGGGAAAATAGTGGACATTAGAGTGAGGTAAGTTTCTAAAAAAAGAACTGTTGTGTTGTTGGAGCTGTACTTCTGAGATTATGTATGCAAGAACAAAAACACCGTTTATTGAATAAAACTAGTGTTAATCACAACAAAATTCGACCTGACGATAGATCAGTGGGCTAAAGCGCTCTGTCTAACGTGTAGTGCGAGTGCATGTGACATTAGAAATCAGTTTATATATACCACGGCCAGTGATTGCACAGAAAATTTCATATAGACGCAATCGAACATATAAAAACATAACAAATATTACATTATTAAAAAAAAACAGGGTCACTGGCGAAGGTTCAATACCAAAAACTGCGCAGTCTGATTCAGAAAATTGCAAATTTGCAATGTAGTTATGATTTTTAGAAAATACACTCATTCTTCTATACCACGCCTTTTACAATTAAATTTATTTTTGTTTCCGAGCATTATTTTCGTTGCCCTGTAAAGTATTGAAGTAGGTTTGAGTGATTATGAAGCACTGAATCAAACTACATTTCTCCACAAAATTGTGCACTTAGAATACTATGTAGGTAAAGAACACTGCAAATGTAGTTAAAAACAAATGAAATTTCACTGAAAGATAGGCCGACTTGCATTTCAGTAAATTCAACTAACATTGTTATTTGTTTTTTGATGTTCAAAAAACGAGCAAAAATTTTAGTAAAAATGAACCACATGTTAGTAAAAAATAAACAAACATTTATTTTAAGTTTGATATAATTTTTATTAAAAAGGAAAATTGTGTTTTTTCGACCTTTAACTGTGCAATGAAAATAAAAATTATTCATGTTCGAGGCCATACTCTATATATTCTTTATTATGATATTGTCCTAACAAATTATCTATAGAGTTTTTGTTTTCAAATTTCGCACACCCAGTTCAAAGGTGACTTTTGTTCTAGGTGTGCGATTTATTAATTTACCACTTTCAGGAATGTGTTGATAGATCTATTTCGGGAATTTTCTAGCTTCCCATCATCAGAACACGTTTTGAAAGAAGTGATAATCCGATGCAAAACATCAAGCATTCATATAAACTAGTTTTCTCACTAAATGAGAACTAATATATGAGCTCGAAGTTACGGTCTTGTTTTTGTTTACTCCTCCTGTTTTTATTTTTAAACAAAACAAAAAAATAAAAAGGAGGAAAAAACGTGTATTGAATATCAGCCCATAACGAACAAGTTTTCAATTTATTTCTGATCAATGGCGATAATCTTTAACTTCGAGCTCATTTAGTGAGAAAACTAGTTTATATGAATGCTTGATGTTTTGCATTGGATTATCACTTCTTTCAAAACGTAGTCTGATGATGGGAACCTAGAAAATTCCCGAAATAAATCTATCAACACATTCCTTAAAGTGGTTAATTAATAAATTTGAAAACAAAAACTCTATAGATTATTTGTTAGGACAATATGGCCTCGAACTCGAATAATTTTCATGTTCATTAAACATTTATTTTTTTAAATAACAAAAGGACTGTAAAAAATGAATGTAAAATCATAATAATTTTATGTGGTTTGTTTTTGAAATGAACTAAAAGGTTAGTAAAAAATTTAATTTGTTATAAAAATGACTGACATTTACATTAAAAATAAAGAAACTGTATTACAACGAAAACACCTACATATTTTTAAAGCAGAAGTTCCCTTAGTGTATGGTTCTATGATAAACACTATCAATTTTATTAACGATATTGTTATAATATCTCTGGACGTTTTGGTTTCTCCTGTAAAAAGTAAATATGTTAGTTACGGCCTTTTGCAATTTAGGTAACGGCATATGCTTTATAGAGTCTAAAACCACTATTTCTACACATGAATCTGCTCCAATGAATCTGCTCCAAACTTCCAAGCAACGCTTTCAAAATTGAAAACATCAATAAGAGTATTGTGGATAATACATCTGGATTCTGTAGCTTAAACATACAAACATTTTATGGCTTTATTTGGGGAGTGATCATTTTTTTTTTATTTGATAGCCAGGGAAATACCTGCATCTTCAAACGGTTTTATTAATTCACAATATTTCTCTTTATTACAGCATGGTGCTAGTGAATGCGCGGATCCTGAGAAAATGGGATATTTACTCCCCCAAAATAAAGCTTTTCAGTACAAAAAGATTCAAAAGTTCATTAAAAATACTCTAACTTGGCTCCCCAAAACCTATTCCTGGATCCACGCCTGTGCTAGTGGAATCAATATCAACAGTATGACGAGAAGTAGGAAAAACATGACTTACAAATGTCAAGTTTCAAAATCCCAGGAAATAACAAAGACAGTCAACGAAAACGTGACAGTATCTTCGGTATTAAGTTATAAACAAATGTATATGAAAATGGTGTAATAATAGAAAAGTTTTTATAAATACATTCATATTATGTGTTTTATTATGAAAGTTAAATTTTGGGGTTATTTAATAAAAAAAAACTGCAGATGTGTAAATTTAAATAAAAATTAATTAGAGTGTATATAAATACAGTTTTATTTTTTATGCTAACAAAAATAAAATTCAACTAAAATCTACATTTCAATTAAAACATTTAAAACTAAATTCCAAAATTGCATACAATGCTTTACTGTGTAAAAGCCTAAAATTAGGCAATACATTTATATAAAGCTTATTTTCACTTTACAGTTATTTTGTTTATTCAATAAAAGTTTTCATTCAAAAACTTTAATTACTTGAAAAATTTTACTTTTCAACATTACTTTTCTATTTTTATTTTTTATTTTTTGTATTCAATGCCATGAACTGAAAACATTGCTCTTACTAACAATTAAGCAATTAAGCATCTAAAAGTATGCTACAAGGCTTTAATGTTTTTGATAGAGAAAAAAGACGATTGTATATAAAAAACACAATACTCAGTACTTACTAGCCCAGTACAGAAGGGAATAGTTAAAGTATGGTCTTTAGTTTATAAGTGTCTATTGTCAACAGCTTATAAAAAGTATATATATATATATAACTACAACAACAAAAGCAATAAATATAATATAAAATAAAGAATGAAAGGCGCTAGAACAATAACAAATTTATGACCAAAAGTATGCAACAGAATATATAGAAGACAAAAAAAAAAAAAATACATATGCAAAAGAAGAAAAAGAACAAAAGCGAATAAAAATTGAAGGGGTTAAAAATGACAAATAAAAAAAGGCACACAAAAATATATAGTAGTACGTATTATATATATTTTAGCTGTTTTTGTGTGAACTACAATACAAAATAAATAAAATGATAGATCAAAGTAGAAAATTTTAAAAACAAAAAGCATACTTAAAGGCACGTGTACAAAAAAATATACAAAAAATATGTCTAAGTTTTAAAAATGTGGCATATTTTTAGTGATGAGGGTTAATAGAGAAACTGTGTTTTTGTAAATCGATAAACTATGCTAACCTCTAGAGGACTTTCGCGCTATGGCATTTTTATTGTGCATTAAATTGAAAATATAGATTTGAAAATTTGTAGTTCTAAGATGTTCATTCAACTCCGAACAGGTTCCAGAACTAAGTCCGTGTAATCAAAATGTTTGGTTTAATTGTCCCAGCACCAGTTTTTTAACGGTTCCAGAACCGTCTCTAAAGAAAGCTGTTCTATGGATAAAAGTAACCTATTCATAACAGAAGAAACTTTTCATAAAAATAACCGATTTTAGAATATAAAGTAGACCAAATGTTAATGTAGCGTAAAGTATTTGCAACCTGTTCTGTAGATTTATTTTTTCCACTAGTATTAGACATTTCATTAAACAAACCTTTCATTTGATATACAATTTACATATTGCTGCTTTGAAATTAAAAATATTTAAAATAACATTTTTTGCCCTTTTAGCTGTCCTAAATAAGAAATTGGGTTACTTTTGGCTTCTCCATCTCATAACAAATTTCTATATAAATTATTGGGGTGTCAAGGTAGATACTTTTCTCGAGAGTGTACTAGCTTTCTATTATAGGGTAACAAAGAATATGTATTTTTAAATTAATTTTGAGCCTCTCAAAAAGACAACTAGAAGTTTTAAATATTCACTTGAGTTTTCTACTAAATTTAAAGCTCATAATTTAAGAATGGTGTATATTTTTAAGGGCATTCGTTTAAGTTATTAGTGTATAATTTTCGACACAGCGGAGACTCAAACCACAATCCTACAGAAAGATTGCATACTTTTAGACTTTCTCATAGAGATCAGTTATATAAACTCCATTAATTTGTGAATTAAAAATGTCAAATCTTAAGATTAAAAAAAAAAACAAATCTTTGTCAAACCAATAGGTTGACGCGCTGACCATTTTACAAAAAAAAAAAAATAAGTTAGGAAGGTATTGTATATACTGCAAATATCCTCATACTAATTTCTAAACTAGTTTCTCAATATCTTGCGTCGTATCTTGCATACATGGGACTAATTAATTGTATGTATGATTTCATTACAATTTCATTGATATCAATTGTAATAAAATTATTTCCATTATAATTTGTTTAATTAAGAACGAATTTCATTGATTTGATTTCATTGATTAATTGCAATCATTTTAAATTTCATTAAAATTAGCAATGCAATAATTAAAGGAAACAAATTACAATTGACAGATAATATTTTCGAAAAACTAATGGTGAATATCGATAAAATCTGGGCTTCACAGGAGCTTTAAGTAACGCTCATAATACAAATAGGCTATGTCCGGGAAAGATACCGAGAGATTATTTTTTTATGAAACAGCCACAATGTGTCCAATTATTAGTTTACCCAAATACGTACGTGACAATACCAATTTAATCACTCTGATAATAAAATGGAACATTGGTCTAAACCGGAACGATATGGAATGAACTGGGGAGCGAAAATTTGGTCCGTTTTGAAATATTTCGCTTAGTTTTCGAGATACTAGCCATTTTTTAAAATGACGATTTTTTTAAAATGCCCAGTATCTCCTAAATTACGTGAGGTAGAGCAAAACGAACAAAAATTTCGATCCTTAGAAGTATTAATACAAACTTATAATATAAATGGACTAGATCCGGGAGAGATCCCGATTGATAAATTTTTATAAAACAGCCATAGGGTGATTTATTTATTTATTTTTACTTATTTACGTGATAATACAAATAAACATACAATTCCTATCGGTCTCCACTCCACTTTTTTTGTAAACAAATGCTTTTTTTGCTCAAATGTAATTAGTTTTTTCGCATTAGTGTGATTTCATTAGCATTAGTATGACAAATGCTAATAATGCCAAAAAAATTTTATTACAATTAAATGGTAATAAAATTTTTTTGGCATTAGAATTTAGCTGGTTCTAAGAAGCAAGGCCGAATTTAGGCAGCTTTAAAAGACTTACCAGAAACGAATTAAATGATAAGGAAGTCCCGGCAACAAGTTACGTATTCATTTTTTTAAAACCTTACCCTTGAATTATGTTAATATTGGTGCAAAAACATTTTGTGAGTTTTGTTGGATTTTTACAACATCTATCCCATTGTGCTGAAGTTATTTAAATTATGGAGTCATTATTAGTGGTGACAATTTACCATGAAAAAAACGCTGAACGATTGAAAACAACTCAAAGTATTTTTTTTGCTAATTTTTTTTGAGCATTTGAATTTTGTTTTTAAAAAAAGCGGTTATTTTTTAATTTTAATAGGTGACCACCCTGACTTTATTGCTTATATTATTTTATTTTTTGGCTGGCCTTGTTGTTTTTTGCTGCATTTTTGCGTCATGTATCTTTAATTAATTTAAAAATTCACGTTTACAAAAAATTCAACATATACCACATAAATATGATCTCAGATTGCTTAAATTGTTATTACTACTTTCCCCCAAAACACTATTTAAACTTCACCCCAAATTGAACGTATTAATTTTCGATTCATGTGTCTTAAATTAATTTAAAAATTCACGTTTACAAAAAATTCAACAAAAAACACATAAATACGATCTCAGATTGCTTAAATTGTTATTACTACTTTCCCCCAAAACACTATTTAAACTTCACCCCAAATTTAACTTATTGAGAAAAGGTTGCACTGGACCTTCTCCATAGAAAATTTTCATTGAGTTAATGTAAGCTTTCACAAAATTTTATGAAAAATATCATTTTATTTATGAAAAATTTTATTCACTTTACGAAAAAGTTTCATAAAAAACTAGTTTCATGAACAGTATTAAGCTTTGAATTCATTGAATTCGTTTCCTGAAATTTTTCATTATTTTCAGTTTAATTTTCTTGATGTACAGAAGAAAGTAATCAAATTTAGAAAATATTTTTTTACCCATTTCATAAAATATCGACAATCATCTTTCCAAATGTTTTTTAATTTAAGAAAATTCTTCCGTGTTTAACTTTTCGATCATCGAAAACGAGAAAAAAATTTACAATTGGTATATATTACGAAATGACGATATTAATAGCGTACATGTGTGCAATATGTTTTTAAAATTTAAAGGCATTTTAATTACTTTTTAATAATTTTTTCTATAAAATTGTCCTTATTTTAGGATCCACACCATATTTAAGAATTTAAAAACGTAAGAGAATGTACCATAATGCAGCCCTAATAGGTGTATAAAAAAACTAAGAGAAGTATTCCAAATCCATCAGCTTGTATGTTAACTCCTTGGGCATTTTACGACTATTTATCATTTTCTTGTAGGAACTAATTTCAAGAATATATAACAAAATTCGAAACAACTCAAAAGGTCCACATTAGGGAACATGTGAATTAAGAAAACCTCTTTAAAAGCATATCAAATTGTTAGAAAATGAAGTATAATGGAAAAAAATTATTTGTTTATAATAAAATTTATTTTGATTTTGTTTATTAAAACGTTACACATAAACAAAGAAAAAATTATCAAAAAGTTTGCGTTTTTTTTTTCAATCAATATATTTTTCATCGCTTTTTAAATAGTAAACTGTCATTACTTGTACTATTACTTCATAATTCAAATAACTGGAAATTAACACTGTCGTATGAAAAATTGCACTCATTACTTTTGAGTGCTTTAACCGATTTTGCTAATTTTCAATACCAGACTGTTTATAATAAAAACAAACAATTAAATCAAAAAACTAGCAATCCCTCTTCCATAAAGGCAGAGTATTTTGCATTTCAACAGACGGGCATCGCTATATCGGCTTTGTTATATATGTTTATCAAGAAAAAGAGCTCGATGAGTTACAAATGGAATGACAAAATGACTCCCTCACAGTGGGGTATCAAAGTTTGTTGTTCATGACTTTTTTTAAATCTTACATTTATTAAAAAACTTACATACTAACAAAATTGTGATGGAACTTACTTTAGTATTAAAAATTCGGTTTTATGGAATTTCGCTTAAAAATTACCTGTAAAGAAATAAAATTTTAAAATTGATTAGAAATCATTAAATTAAATAGTACTGAGAATTAAGATACTGAAAACTATTTAAAAAGTGATTGCATTCGCGTAACAGTTAAAAAGTTAAAGTTCTTAGAAATATTTAGAAAATATAGATTGGAAGATACAAACATAAATTGCAGCTTTTAAAATAGTTTTAAAATTCGTCATGTCTGTGTGAATAGTAGTGCCAATTAAGATATTTAAAACTAACTAAGCGGTGATTGCATTCACTTAAAACTTTAAGTCCGAAAGCTTTTGGAAACATCCCAGCAAAACCACACATTAAGAAATAATGGGTAAAGTAATGTATCGTAATAGGGCTCAATGCATTACAATACACCTTACTTCACTGATGAATTTTACAGGCGATGAGCCTAAAAGTAAGGGGTGGACTCATTACATAGTAGGGGGTAAAGTAACTGGTTATTGTTATGGTTACTGAGTTTGGAAAAGTAATGTGTCTATAAATAGATTTTCATAAAAAAAAGATTTGTAAAAAAAATTATAACAAATAATTTTGTTTAATTAAATAAATAATGTTTTCGATCTGAGATTCGAACCAGGGGTCTCTGGTTGTTAGTCAAGAGCTCTACCAACTGCGCTATCGCAACAATGGGTTGCTTAAAATGTAAATAATTTGTTATGCTTCGAGTTTTTGTTTGTGATGATAAAAATATATACCTAACCCTCACGCCTATCTAAATATAGATTTTCAAAAAAAAAAATCACTATTTTTACAGTTTTATTTCTTTTTATATACAACGAGATTATTTATTTTTTATCAAATACTACATTACTTTACTTTTTTATTTCATGCATTATGTATGATCGGAAAGTTATTATTTTATGCGTTGAAATAATGTAAACGGTAATGATGTATCATTACATCAAGATGATACATCATTACATTCTCTTCAAATTTTGAAGAGAAGGAGTGTACATTACAATGTCATGCATTACAGAATCAACTAGTGGTAACTGTATGTTTCGAAATAATGCTGAAGGTAAGGAGTATCCATTACAAAGTAATGTATTATGTAACACATTATCGGTAACTCAGTACTTTTTGTTTGACAATAATAATACGGGTAAGGAGTATATATTACAAGCTAATGCATAACTTTATCGCACCCATTACCAAAGTTTTGCTGAAATTTAGAAAATCTAGAGTGAAAGATACAGAAGTACGAGTATTTATATTTATTTAAAACACTTTTTTTAAACATGGCATGTATGGCAACTTTGTTTAAAAAATTTGTTATTATTATTAAACGTTTGTGAATAAACCCCTTAAAATTTCATACATAAATTGCAGCTTTCAAAATATTTTCAAACTCTGTCATATCTGTCATCATAAACTGTTTTCTTATTCAATTTTCCTAAACAATAGAGCTAATTTTCTTTTCATTATTTTTTTTTTATTTTTTATTCTAAGAAAACTAAAAATAACTCTTTCAAGTCATTACTAACAAATTGCATACTTTCAGGCATTTGGCATGGTAATAAAGAAGTGGAAAAAAAAATTCAATTTATTATTATGAATAATAGTAACATAGACACTAAAGACAGGACTACATAGACAGATAGACAGACAAATCATTCAACATAACCAGATAACCATAATATTCAATTGTACCGAGTATACAAAGAGTCTTACTTGATTAACCCATTTAAGACGCCAAAAAGTATACTATACTATTTTGAATAATACATAATTCAAACATATTTTAAAATATCAAGTTAAAAATGAACTGTTCACAATTTAATTTTTTTTTTAAGTGATAGAGAAATCGAAAATTTAAGTAGTTTCATAATAACAAAGAAATTTCAAAATTTATGGAGCTCGAAAAATGCAGTTTTGATTTTTTTTTATTATGCAGTATTTTAGAATATCTATAAAAGCAATTTAAATTTTCTTTATAGAATTCTCACCTTAAAGGATTAACATTGCAGTTATCGTGTATGTATGGTATGCCTCATGTAACTGTTTGGAATATAACAAACAAATTTTAAATTACTTTTATATATATTTTCTTTTCTTCTTCTTACAATGTACAATTTTTTTTGCATCTTATGGCTTGATTTTCATCATGTCTTATTGTTAAATGGACACGAATTGAAATTTGCTGCAGCAAAGACGAGGGCGTTTGAGGGAGAGATGATGTGGAATTAAGGTTTAGACAAGTGCAATTTTATTGGACTGAAGCCAAAAGATGCAAAGAAAAATTTAAATGTAAAAAAAAAATATATTAAATGATTATGAAAAAATATATAAAATGTCGTAGCATAATTTAAGGCGCCCTAGCTAAACACAGAGGGTGCTAATATTTTAACACAAGTGCAGTTGTATTATTAATAGTTTCTAGTTTCTTGCATTTTTTAATACTTTGCTTTAGTTTTTAAAAATAATTTGAATAAAAATAATAACAACTCAAAATTGCTTGGAACAGCGTAATAAGCAATAATAAGTATAAAAATTGTTTTATTAAATTATTTTAGGCACTTGGGAGAAACGATTTAAGGTTCTGGTGAAATTTCTAAAGCAACACAGTTAAATAGTAAAATCCGCATAACAGGTTGTAGAGCAACTTATACTGTATTTCAATAGGTTCTAGTTCCTGTTCTACAACCGATTCATTTTTTATGGAGTTTGTCTTATTTACAACAGGATCTTTACCTCCAAACAAGAACAGATTGCTTTTTAGATTAGATAAGATTAGACTAGAGTGGCACTATGCACCGCGACCAGAAGTTGGTATTTTGTGCTGCCAGCGAATACACCCTATTGGTTCAGGCTCCCTACGAATCCAACTATCCTACCAGGTAAACAATTCCAAACGACCGATGGCGTCACTATTCGACCACCAAAATAACGCACCCTCCTGTCGGAGAGCCTCGGACATTTGCAGAGAACATGCTATGAGGACATACCCATTGGGTACGCCACAGAAGGGTTCAGGACCAATGAATTGTCGACGAGCTCCGAAGTTGGCCTAACAGTCAGCCCGTTCGTTGCCCTCATGCCCCTCATGGCCAGGAACCCTAGACGATTTAGAGAGTCTATACATTCATTAACCAGACCCGACGACACATCTTGAGCCCTCAAGGCACCAAGTGCCGCCTGACTGTCAGATAGAATGTAGATCATGGCCCCACGTGTCCTCCTCTGCAGACACTCTTCCACACAGATACAGATAGCGAACACCTCCGCCTGAAAAACGGAGGAATATTTGCAAATGGGCAGAGCACGCTGAAATACTGGTCCGACGACACCCGTATCCATGAGCTTTAGAACCGGTTCTAGAACCAGTCATAGAACTGGTTCTGGGACAGTAAAGCATTACATTTTGACTACCAGTAACCTGTTCAAGAACCGGTTCTGAAAAACCGATGTTAAAAGAAGCTGTTCTGGAATATATTCTGAGGTAACCAGTTCTAAACAATTTTGCTGGGAAGTAGTTATGATATTAACAATTTCATTTACTGTTTTACTACCAACAAATTTATAAAATTAAATAATGAAAAAATTAATTAAAAAAAATCAAAAAAAAATTGGAAAAATAACACAGAAGAGGGAAAATAAGATGAAAATTTCCTACGGACCTTTATATATGAAAGGGGTCTTGCAACTTTTACATGACGTTGTCAGCAGTGCGCTATAAAAAAAAATATGTTAATTATAAATTATGCCCCCTATGACGTTGTCAAATCCCCTTTACTGAACTCTTATGTAATTCAAAGTTCTGAATGAAAATCTGTTAAAAGACACTAACTACAGTCGGCCAAGTTTTTTCTGGAAGGATCGTTGCAGAAAAATTGATAATAACAGCAAAAAATTTGCTAAATTCAGCAAAATGTTTGCTAGATTTACAAATTTTTTTTTTTTGCTGCTATTATCAATTTTTCTGCAAGGATCCTCCCGTCAAATATATTGCTGACTTTACAGACTTTTTTTGAGTGCACTGAAATTGTGGTTTTACTGGTATAGAAAAGTTATTCACTTTTTGACGGCAAAGTAAATTTTTTTCAAAAGGCGTGGTTTAAGCAGTTGTATTTTGAAAACCTGTTTTTCCAAAACGTTTTAAAAATTTTTTGTTAAAAATATAAATTATTCTTGTATACCGTTGCAAAATCCCTATATGGTAATGCTGCGGGTTCCTGAGTTATCCGGTTTTTAATTATATAATTGACATTTATAATCATAACTTTGGATTCCGCAACAAAGCGATATAGGGTTTTGGCAACGGCATCTGAGAATATTTTATAATTAACATATTTTTTTAAGGATTTAAAAAAAAAAAAAACTGTTTTTGCAAATACAGCTTTTTGAGCTGCGGATTTTGAAAAAAATGCATTTTATCTTCAAACGATTATCTTTCTAAACTAAATAAACCACAATAAGAGTAGCTTTAAAATAAGATATAATCGATTCAACCATTAAAAAGATATGGTCGTTTATGGACGACTACTTTTGTGAAATTTTCGAAGATTTTTCATATTTTGAAACACGATATTTCAAGATTCGCTGGGACCACCTATCCTAATCTTGAGAGATGTTATAGCCGTGTTGAATATCAGAAGAGAATTCCTCTAGAGGCACCTTTACGGCGGGCCTTGTAGGCAAAGCTACTTCCACTTGAGCCCCAAGCAACTCGGTAGTGGTAACCCTTAATTAACGAGGGACCACAAGTACCTATCTACCAAAGTAGATAGTACTACAGGAGCCTCATCCATCTAATCTAGCCATGATCGTTTGCCGCCAGGAACGAGACTCTAGCAGAGACAACGAACTTGTTGTTTCCCAGGTGAAACCTCGAGGAGGTGATCTTAGGCACTTGCTGCTAGCGTAGCTTCTTCGGGAGCAATGGAACACATGTAAGAATTACAAACATGCCCAACTCATCTCATTATCCGTCTAGTCAACTCTACACCCCCTAGGGATAGTGCAGTCCGATTCCAATCCTATTCGTGGATGGAGTTGATCGAGAAGCCTAGCATTCCCAAATGTTCTAATCTTCTAGGAACCCGTTGCGCCGCATCGAGTGGTTGATTTTATATGTTTTCATTCAATGGCCACACTGATTTTTGTTTTAATCTAATTTTCCTGTTTTGACAATTTTTACAGTTTTTTTTTTTTAATTTTTTATTACATTATAATTGTTTGTAAATAAACACTTTTTAATTAGATGTACACTAAGAGAATTATTTGCATGATATCAAGGAATTTTTGCATTATATCTATAAATTGCAACCGGAATTCGTCCATTACAACTTTTGATGCGATTTTTCATAAATTTAATGCAAAATTTCATATTATTTATAGCATACAACTAATGAAAAAGCATGACTTAAAATAGTTTCATTAAAACTATGATGTTTTTTTCATAAATTTTAAGAAATTTTTCACTCACATTCTGAAGAAAACTTTATTAGCTTAGTGAACGAATTTCATTAAAACTAGTCTAAGAAATTCTCTCTGTGTATTCGTTTTGCATTTGCACTGTTTTATTTTATTCTGAATATATTTAAAAAAATAAATTTAGACAAAATTTTCTTTTTTTTTAATTAATATTAACTAACATAACTTAACATTTTGTTTTTAAAAACAAATGTACAAATAAGAAGGAAAAAAAGTGTATTGAATATCTACCAAAGGTATACATTACACACAAAAAATAAGTTTTCAATTTATTTTTTGATCAATGGAGATAATATTTAACTTCGAGCTCATATATTAGTTCTCATTTAGTGAGAAAATAAGTTTATATGAATGTTTTATGTTTGGCATGGTATTGTTACCTCTTTCAAAACGTGTTCTGATGATGGGAACCTAGAAAATTCCCGAAATAGATCTATCAACACATTCCCGAAAGGGTCAATTAATTAATTTGAAAACAAAAACTCTATAGATCATTTGTTAGATCAATGTCCTAATAAAGAAATATAGAGAAATATATTAACTAATTGCAAGCCTTTCAATTATATAATGAAATTATTGTGGGAAATACAGCGATTTTAAGGTCATTTAAAATATTTCCTACTGGGTTGTTCACAAGCTTTTATTTTAAAGATTTTCTATTAACAAAACATTAAAACAAAAACACTAAGAAAACTAAAAGATAGTGGCAAAAAAATTTATGTCAAACAAAGTGAGTGAGAAAAACTTATATACAATTTGCAACAAAATAAACATATGATTTCCATTAGTTTATATCCTTTCAGTTAAACCACCTACAAACACGCGTAGTTTTTTCTTTTTTTCTTTTTTTCTTTTTGTCATAGAAAAAACAATAAAACTATATTATGTTGTATATAAAGTGTATGGGAATATTCAATGCCATCTACAGACCAATCTTACAACTACAGCTAAGTTTTCTGTAAAAAAAAAACAAAAAAAAAACTACAAACAGAAAAAAGCGTTGATATGCTTTGCCAGTTTTTGTGACACTTGTGTGGTTTGCAATTACATACTCACACATTCAAACAAAATCACAAATACACTTATATGCAAAACAAAACACATCAGCATCGTACTTCTCATCAAAGCCAACTGTCGTGATATTTTATATTGCAGTACTTTTTGTCTATTTTTTTTGGTAATACATGATGTCTGTATCTTAAATATTTATACATATACTTATGTACATATACAAAACACCTATACACTTCTATAACACACTACCACCATCAACCACCACCATCACTACTACACTATTGCAAAATGCACATGCAGTAGAGAGGATGATAGATCGTAAAATTCATCTTTTACATTTTGTAGTATAAAATTTACTACAAGTGTGTGTGAGTGTGTATGTTTGTGTGTGGTTGTGTATATGTGTATTACTGTTGTTTAACAACAGTGTAATTTTATACAGCAATATGCATTATTATAAAATGTTCATAAAATTTTATGTTATTAAGGTAAATTGTTGTACGAGTGAGTGACTCTCACATACACACTCACACATACAAATCTTTAGTATAATATGAGTTTTTAAAGTTGTGACTTCTTCTTTTTTATTACGTATAATTTAAGGAGGTGTTTAAATTTAATATTTAATGCATATTTTCAGGTAGAAGATTGTTTTCAAAATTCATTCATAAATTTGTATTCATATGACTATAAAAATGAAATTTGGGTTACATTCACATGACTCTAAAGACAAAGTTTTGGGTTGCAAATGTTACGAAAACAAAATTATTTAGTTGTTTGAAATAAAATCTATTTAAATTATAACATACAGTTTTTTTTTGGCTTTTTATAATTTCATGAAAAAATTATTTCATTATAAAATGTTATGTTTTAAGGGGGACTATAGCGATTTTTAATTGCTTACAAAATCGCACAAGAAATGAACAACAACACAACTCGACTACCAAATAAAGGACGTCCCTTTGAAACATATATTTTTTAATAAACCGAATGTGCGTTTAATCCAAATCTGGATTTGTAGTTTTTAAAATATCGCGATTTTTATATTTACATCATTCACCCAATTTCTTCGTTTATTTAGCTAATTTTTCGAAATTTTAAGAATATAAATATTCAAAAGATTTAAGAATATAAATCTTCACAAAATTATCTTTAATTTAAGAATAACAATATGTCAGTGTTTGTATCATTTTGCAAGGATGTTGATAATTGCCCTTTTTTGGTTTGATACTTATACATTTTAGGAGTGTTAAAAAATATTAAAATTATATCATTGTGCATAAACCATGCGCGGCTCCAAGGAAGTGGGGGCGGATATTGAAACCCCCCTCTCAAAAAACGAAAAGGATGCATTGTGGTCCATTTTTTGAACAGTAAAAAACAAATGACAATGTTAGTTAAATTTACTAAAATGTAAGTCGTTCTTTCTTCAAGTGAAATTACTTTTGTTTTAAACTACATTTACAGCGGTCATTACCTATATAATGTTCATTCACAATTATATTTGTAATTGGCTTGCGTATTACGTGGGCTAAGTTTCTCAGTAAATTGAACTTCCGAGTAGATAAGGCTTTTTAAAATTTTTAAACTCGAAAATTTTTGGAACATTTTCGAAATACTTAAAACTTAATAACTTTTTTCCCAGTTTTTTTTTTTTTTTTTAACGTAGCTTGATAACATAGTTAGGTATGAACTTAAAGTGAATCTTCACGACGGACTCAATTGATAAAGAGCATAAAAAAATTATATTTGTTTCATTCCCAATGAGCACAGCAAACCTTTCGCTTTGTGAAAACTAAAAAACTGTATCAAATCCGAAAAATTAAATAAAATAAAAAATTATTATTAGCTTAATACTGAAATTGAAAAGGTATCAACAAATGTAAGGTACCTAAACTTTTGTGGATCAAACAAAATTTTCATAACCTCAATGCTTATATAAAAGTTTTAATTTGTCGAATTTATAAGTATTTAATATGATTTCCTGCAAATATGTAACCCTAAACCCAATTAAATATCATAAAATCTGCACAAAATGTGTGTTTTCGACCTTTTTCACTTGATAAATCATATCTCGAGCAAGGAATGTCCGATTATTACCCAGGTATTGAGATGACGAACAAATATGTATAATCGGATCTTTGATTGGTAAAGCGGTTCAAAATATATCGATGAAAATAGGGCACATTTTCAAAAAAAAATCATATTTTAACGTTATTCTGTGCCGACGGAAAAGTACAAATCGTTAAAAAAAAAAAACGTTTGGTTTCTCATCATGTACGTAAAGTTGATAATTTTTTGTAAGAACTAAGACCAACCAGAAAAAAATCGACGCGAAAAATTACAAAGTTAAAAGCAATTAAGTGAATAAATCAAAATCTCATATTTTCCGAATATTTTATTTTTTTTCGACAATTTGGGTACCAAGAACGACCCAATCGGACATTCCTAGCTCGAGCTATGATTTGTCAAGTGAAAAAAGGTCAAACAAATGAAAAAATTACAATATCTCCAAAACTGTTCTATAAAAAAAAAATTAACATTGATTTTCGAATTCAGCGGGAAAAAATACTTAAGGAAATCTATCTCTCATCAAATATACATGAAAAAAAAATTCATCTTGTAAACTAGTGATATTAACGAGCCTGTATTTGGAATGCTTAAATATCGCCTAAAACATTATATGTGTCACAAAAAAAAAAAAACTACAAATATTTTGCCTCAAAATGTCGACATTTTTGCATTTCCTCATATAGTCGTTTCAACAATATTTCCATAAGTTAAAATTTGTATAAAATTATATTTACTTTCTTTGTATTGAAATCTACTAGTTAGGTGGCGTATGAGGAATATTATTTAAAATAATTATTACTTATACGCTAAGGTGTCCAATAGCAGACTGTTCTTATGAATTGGTAGAAGTTATAAAATGTGTATTGAATAGACTATTTATTATACGAATACAATTAAATGGGTACTTTTAGCCCGGGTATCCGTTTCGCTCTTTCGAAAAATTAAAATTTGTATCAAAAAATGATAAGTGAATTCGAAGTTTGAAAGCTCTCTTATAATGTTTAATTAAGAGTGTAACATTTTAAAAGAAAAAAGCCTAACAAAAGTTTTTATATAATAACACTTTAATAAATTATTTGTGCATTAAAGCAAACTTTTTATAAAAGTTATGTTTTAAAAAGTCTTCAGATAATGTATACCAATTTTCTTTTTACCAGTTAGTACGTTAGTTAACTCGTTATTGATACAGTGGTCCATTTTCGACCGTGTACATTTTAGCGGTTACATTTTAATTAAGTGGTTTAAAAATCTTAAAATAATTCAACATCTTGACTACAATCGTGAATAAAAAGCTTGTATAAAATTTATATTCAGAGTTGCCAAATAATTGTTTGGAAAAAGTAAATTTTTAACCTTTTTTGATTTGGCCTTTTTAAAAAAATTATTTAAAAATATCAAACAGTCTTATCTTTTATATTGTTTATTGTTATTTTGCTGTAAAAATATGAAAATTTATTTCCCTGTTAGAAATTAGTTCATCGATTGAACATCAGTTTTGAAAATCTGACCCATCTGACGAAGAATTTTTAAAAACACAAACATAATTAATCGATGGTTTTTATTAAAATACTACTAAGCTTATAAAAATTATAACTTCAGAGTTGTTATATGGCAATTTTATAAAATGTTCAAAACCACGGTATTTTTCCAAATACTTTGAAAAATCGGTTAACTCAAAAAAATTAATTTTTCATATATTTTTGAATAAATTTTGTTCACAAAATTTAAATTTGTTAAATAACTTGAAATGTGTAGTATTTATATTCTATCAAAGTTTTAACTTTGGTTGCTAATATTATTACTAGAGAGCATTTAAGGCAAACAAAAATTAAAAAATTTTAATTAAAATTTATAACGGCAACACATTAATAAATAGGAAGAATTTCTTGAGTGTTGCTTTTCTTTATAAAAAAAAAAAATTGGTTAACAAATTTTCAGCTGATCTATGACGTGCCATTAATGAGTTAATAATCAGAAAATTTGTCGCATGTTAAACAGTAACTTTTGTTTTAATAGTAATTTTCAGAGGATTCTATAAAAACACCAAGTTCGCATCACTGTTTTAACTTTTATTGAGAGATTTCAAACATTCTGAGAAATCAACAATTTTAAACAGCAACATTTTTTTAAATGAAACAACGAAATTATTAAAAATTATCAAGTACAAATTTAGTGTTTTAAAAATATATAATTAAGGGGTATTGTCTTACAAAATGTACACATTATTTTATTTGAAATTACCCTGCTGAAAATTATCATATATGTTCATATATTGATATATATGGTTGCATATATGCCCATATATGAATCATATATGAATACATCATAAATATGAAATCATATATGGCGAATACATTAAAAGTTATGGGTCATATATGAAAATGTATGACACCAAATACGACAATATATTACATATCCCGTTCAATATATGGCATATATTCATATATGAGTTCATATATTATTCGATATATGAATTGAATTTTTTTTATTTCAATGTCAGTTGCCAGTATACGGAGACACATATATGAAGACCCATATATAAACCCCCATACATGGAGCCCATATATGGAGGCGCAGATTCTTTTTAAAAAATTATTCCAAAGTAAAGTTCTTGTTCTTTACCGGACCCTATTTGCATAATCAGAGTGAAGCAAAGCTTTTGCGGAGCAAACGTTTTGTTCGTGTTTTCTTATCTCGTTTAGTTTCGGAGAAACAGGTCATTTAAAAAAAAACGCCATTTTAAAAAAACGCCATAAACTGGCTAGTATCGCGAAAACTAAGCGAGATATCGTCAAAGGAACAAAAATTTTGCAAGATTTAAGAAGAAGAACATGTACCGATAATACAAATGTGTAAAGTGTTCCGATTCCACTCGTTCCCTGTTCCATTTCTTATCGTTCCATTTTGGACCAATATTTCATTCTATTATATGGGTATATGGGTAAACAAATAATTACGACACCCTGTGGCTGTCTCATAAAAAATTAATTCCTCAGGATCTTTCCCGGACCTAGCCTAATTGTACTATCTGTGTTAATTAATTCCTGTGGAGAAAAATTATGTCTGTTTTTCTACTGGTTTTCTTTATATAAAAACTTTTTATTTTTTAAAAAAGAATTTTTCTTTTGCTCTACAAAAACTTTTTCTTTTATTTTTCTTTTTCTTTTTTGTTTGAAGATTAAAATAGGTTCAAACTTTAGAAAAAATATTAATTTTATTCTTTTTTTTTTTTTTTTTTTTGAAAAAAAAAATGTTTTAAAAACTATAGATAAAGTTAAAAAAATTATTTAGAAAATTACTTTATTTTAAACAAAACACTTATTTTTTTCATAAATATTTTATAAAAAAAATATTTTTTATTGCTTTTTAAAACATGGGTAAACATTTTTCATCAAAACTCACTGAAAATTAATTTTAAATTTTTTTTTATCTTAATTTAAAGGTTATATCTTGACAAATAACATGTGATTTTTTGTAATTTTTTTTAAGATTTTTAACCTGCTTGAAACAAAAATATCGTTAGTTTCTCCCTATTTTCGTGGATTTTTGGTTGAATTTTGAAGTTTTGCGAGTTAAGCTTTAATTATTTTAATTTTTTATATATTATATATACTGCACATTTCATTTTAATGGGCATAAATACCCAGGTAAAAATTTCCCACCATACAAAAAAACCCACCGTGCAAAAAATTACCAATGGTACAACTAATATTGTACTCGAAAAGCACTGTTTTATTTGCAAAGCATGTGTTTTGCCAGTGCCACCTGCAAAAATCTTTAACAATATTTTTAAAATATGACAACCATTCAGAAACATTCTTTTTTATATTTTATTATACCTTTTCTATATTTTTATTATAAAGTTTTTTTTCAACTAGTGCTTATTTCGTGAATGGTAACACTTAGCTCATATCTGATTTGACAGATAATTAGTTTTATCCTTCCGCTGAACGAATATGGTTGTGTATACGCTTGAACAACGCTGGAAAATATTGCGACATTACTTTGAAAATCATGGTAATGTTGCAGAATGTGTGAGCAAGGAGTGGCCGTTACAGTCAATGGCGATCGTTATCGGGCCATGTTGAACGAATTTTTGTTCACAAAAATTGAAGAGGAGGATATTGGCAACATTTGGTTTCAACAGGACGGCGCTACGTGCCACACAGCCGAAACTACACTCGATTATGATGGAAATGACTAACATAAGACGGAACTGTATGGTTTTTGTTAAATACATATTTCTCACAGCCGAAGCTACACTCCAATATAATGGAAATGACTAACATAAGACGGAACTGTATGGCTTTTGTTAAATACATATTTCTCAAATATTAGCTAAAATTTTAACGTAATTAGACAATAACGATGCATATAAAGGGTGTGTTTTTATAGCGGTATAGATAATCTTCTGACATTATAATTTATAATTCAGACGTAGTCTAATCTGGAGGTCCAATTTTCGATGACCTTTCCAACATTTGTGGCCGTATATTGGCAATAACGCGGCGAATGTTGTCCTCCAAGTGGTCAATCGTTTCGGGCTTATCGGCGTAGACTAGCGACTTCCCTCTGATGGAATATTATGTTGAACGTAAAATAAACGTAGTGCGCGATAAGTATTTCGAACAGAACCATGATTTTAAAAAAAAAAAAATTTGCACAATCTGGAAGCGTTGTTCAGGCGTCAGTCTATTCATGTTGAAATGCCAAACCAAACTAAACATAAATCACTTGACAGCTGACAAAATCGCCGCCAGTTAAAAAAGTGTTGCCAACTAAAAGTTATATACCTGTCCCCCGCAGACAACACCCCTCCCGAAACAAGTTCGTAGCTACGTCTCTGACTTAAATTCAACTTTAAACTTCAATAGCGGGCTAAAATTTTCAACATAGACATTTCGAAACATATGCAAACTTTTGTGGCTGGTACCATTTTGAAATTCAAAAAAGATATAAAAAAAAACGAACCGGCCTTAATAGCTAACACAGTGCAACACGAAAAAAATTAACCATTTACGGACACCACTACGTGATAAAAGACTAAAAAAAAAGACCCGTGTCTCCCAATTTTTCCCAAAGTCTTCTCCTTTTTTGTTTATGGGCCGCCAAAGATTTGGGGCCTCGGTATCATTTTCGCAAAAAAGTGATAGCTCTTGTCATAGAGAACAAAAATTGCGAACATATAAAATCAAAAAAACTTTATCTTCCAGATCAAAATCGCAAAAAACCTAAAAAAATTCGATTTTTTTTTTACCTTTTTTCCCGTGTTCAGGTCCATAGGTAGCAAATCGTTCAAAATTCAAGGAAACAATCAACTACAAAAATTTACCTAAGATCTCAATAAACAAATTTCTAGAACATATAAACTTCCTAGAGATGATTCTTAACACTGTTTAGGTAGCGCGCAAAAGTGAAAAATTTTTTAATTTCATTTTTTTTTCCTTTTTTCTCCTGTTCAGGTGCATAGGTAGCAAACCCAATTCCCAGGAAGTTTATATGTTCTAGAAATTTGTTTATTGAGATCTTAGGTAAATTTTTGTAGTTGATTGTTTCCTTGAATTTTGAACGGTTTGCTACCTATGGACCTGAACACGGGAAAAAAAGGTAAAAAAAATCGAATTTTTTTAAGTTTTTTGCGATTTTGATCTGGAAGGTGAAGTTTTTTTGATTTTATATGATCGCAATTTTTGTTCTTTATAACAAGAGCTGCAACTTTGCCATAGTCTTTTATCACGTAGTGGTGTCCGTATATGGTTATTTTGCCATGACTTAAAAAATTAAACATTGTTGCATTCTATTTTATTATACATACATCATGCCACGCTCCATCAAGCAATCTTCAGTAAAATTTCGATGTCAAAATTTGTTTAGCCAAACTGATTGGTATATGAGCTGTATGTAAGTATGTCTATTAATTTTTCTGTCAAAATACATAACTTTCATTAAGATCTGAAGTTTCTTGCAGTAAAATGTTATCACAAAATTTATACGATTACAGACTTTATTGCCTTTCAAATAATTTTTCTGGCTATAATTGCGTTAGAAATGAAAAATTAACCTGTTTTTTTTTTTTTTTTTGTAGCATCAAAACCAACCACACATTTCAAATTTGGTCCATTATATTGTGGTCAACAACCTGACAACATCATACAACATGAAATAAAATCCTATTTTGTAGATGTTGTTGTTGCTGTTGTTGTTGTGCTATCATACTGAGTTAAAATCCTGTTTGACAAATGGTTTTGATTTCAATGAAAAAGCTACAAAAAAAAAAATTCAAAAAAAAAAAGCAAAATAAAATCCTTTCTAGCATACAAAATAAGTTTAGTTTTGGTATTATACTGGCTTTAAACTGAAAATCTATTTATATTTTTAGATTTTTTTGTCGTTACTTTTTTAGCAAAGAGATTTTGTAACCAAATAGTCTAGGTCACTGTAAACGTGTTTTAGTAACATTTTTGTTAAGTTCTTTCCTTTTTTTTTCAAACTTAAAAAGTAAAAAAAAACACGTATTTTGTTATAATTATGTTTGACATTGTTTAGTGTGTTTTTTTTCTTCTTCTGCTGTTGCTACTTTACACAAATGAGTCCTTAATGTATTTAGAGGCATTATATAGTAAAGTATTTTATTTTTCAGTGTATAAATAAATCCTAAATAAATATTAACTTTAATAATACTTTAGAATTTTTAAAAAGAAAACCCTATAAATAAAGTTTGTTAGTTTACACAAAATTAAAAGAAAATACAATGGGGATAATAAATATATTTTTGACAATAGGGGCGGAGATATTAAAAGAATATAATTCATTAAAGATTTAAGAAATATTTAAAATTTTTTTTTTTTTATTTTGGTAAGTCATAAACAGTAGCTTTAGTTTTATATCAGTACTCTAACAACAATTTTAATTAACAGCAATTTATGAAAATAAACAAAAACTATGATAAGCAGGGACAGGAACTTCATGCACTATAATATGCATGAAAAATCTTAAAATATGCACTAAAAACTAAAAAAGTAGGCACTTAAATATTTTTTAATATTTAAATATTTTTTATTTTATTTTTAAGCAATTTTAATAAAAATTTCTGCACATGTTTTGCACAATTAACACTTAATCCCAATTTGTACATAAAATTTATGTGACATGACATAAACTCAACGGACATAATTCCAATTTCTGAAAAGAATATACTGAGAGCGAAATTTGCTTTTTTTTAAATCATCCGATTTGAAAAATTTTTGAATTTAGATACAAACATATTTAAAGCGTTGTAGGTGTAAATTTTATTTCTGAAATACGAGGGCGGATCAATAAGTCCGTGACTTTTCGAATTTTCCTCGTAGTTATATGAAATGCAACACTGCTCCCAGCAAGTACCACCTGTTAATAGACTACTGTCAAATTTTGAGCAAATTCCGCCAGTTACTTTGCGTTTAACAGCTGTTCAAAACATACAACCACGTGGATTTTTTTTTTCTAAATGGAATAAAATGAATTTCTAGTGCTCATTAAACATTATTTTTTGCGAAAAAAAACCGTCAATTAAACCAAGGAAAAGTATGATAAATACTAAGGGGACTCTGCACAATCGATTTCAAAGGTAAAAAAAGTGGTTTACTGACTTTCGTTGTGGTCGCACATGTACAAATGACGCTGAACGTTCTGAACAGCCAATTGAGGTCAATACACCCAAAATGTCGCAAAATCAAATCCAAGAGTAAAAGTGCGTGAGATTGTTGATGCAATAGGCATTTCATATCGCAGTGTGGCTTTGTTTTTAAATGATCATTTGGGTTTAAGAAAGCTTTCTGCAAGATGGGTGCCGCGTTTGCTCTCAATTGACCATAAACGTAATTGTGGCCAATAAGGTGATGGCAACAGTTTTTTGGGATGCACGCGGGATAATCCACATCGATTACCTCAAAAAAGGAAAAACAAAAAACGGCGAATATTATGCCAACTTATTGGACCGATTTAACGAGGATTTAAAAAAAAAACGACCCCATATGGCCAAGAAATGCCTATTTTATGGACCTCAAAAAATCCTATTTTTTGGAAGGGATACAAAAATTGGAGAAAATCGCGCAATTTTTAAAAAGAAAATTTATTAAAACGATCGATTTAATAAAAAAACATTCTGAAAGCGATTTAGAAGAAAGTGTTTAATAAAAAAGTCACCAGATTTGAAAAAAAATAATGTAGATAACATGTTGAAATCGACATAGGCAAATTTTTTCTTAAATCTCTTTCTATATTTTCATATACTTAGTTAAAATATTTTTGTAAATATTTTGGCTGAAAGTGTTGAAAATTTTTGAAGTTCTCCATATGACAAAAATTGTATACAATCGATGAACTTGTTTGGCAACTCTGGAGAACAATCTTCCCAAAAAATGTTTATTCATGACTTTTGACAAGGTGTTGAGTAATTTTACGATTTTTAAATCTTTTAATTATCTTGATCGCACGATTTAAAAAAAAAAAAAATTATTAGAAGAAATTGTTTAATAAAAAAAATCACCAGATTTAAAAAAAAATAATGTTGATAACATGTTAAAATCGACGTAGGTGATTTTGTTTTTTTTAAATCTCACGATTTTTTAAAATTAATTTTGATAAAAACATGTTTTAGTTTTTGTATTAAAAATCCAAAAACAATTTTTTTTTTTGGAATTTCTATATCATTTTGAAACTCTTTAATTCAAGCGGTTTTGTTGATTTTGATTTTGGAGCCTTTTTTATATTAGCGATTTAGCTGTTATGGTTGTATTTTATATTTTTGCGTTTTTTTAATATTTAGTTAGAATTTTGTTCTACCTCAGGTCTAAAATCTAATATGATATTGGTCAAAAGCAACAAGATTTTCAAAAACTGATTTATATGATAGACAATACAATTGTTTCATTGGCATCACCTAAATCTTCAGTTGTCTGCAATAGAAAAAATAATTGGCTTAACTCAAACCGAGACATTACATACATAAATTGTAAAACAACGCACACACATACATGTACTGACATACATAGTATAGTTGTTTTCCAAAAAGTTTGATAAATATTAGGGTTATCAGATCAGACAGTTTATACACTAAGGCAGACAAAAAGTCTCTCATAGATTTTGTTTTGTCTGTTGCATATAATGTTTCGGTTTGAGTTAAGCCAATTAACTTTTTCTATTGCAGACAACTAAGGATTTGGGTGATACCGATGAAACAATTGTATTGTATATCATGAAAATTATAATAATTTTTGAAAAGCAACAAATAAAATTTAATATGGTAATATCATACTAAATTTTTGAACTTGAGGTAGAACAATATTCTAACTAAATATAATAATTTTAATTTTTGATAATATACCGAAATCTTTGCTGACAAAAATTAGTTGCTTATTTTTTGATTAAAGTAAGTTCGTGGACACTTGTTTTTGATATTTTGTGTTGAATGAATGTTTTTTTGTTTTTACTCAATATAGGTATTAAAATTTTGAATTTTTTAAATGCATTGCCGTAATGAAAAAAATGGGTCGGTTTTCGGTCATAATCCCAACTTTTTAAAAGGTCACAATACCAATTGCGATTATGACCGTTTCCATAACGGTCATATTCCCAACTTCCGGTTTGCGGACTATGACCCAAAAAACAATTCGGACATAATCCCAATTTCCTTTCTGTCGATTATGTTCGTTTGCGGTGCAGTCCGGGCACCTAAAATTTAAAAGAAAAATTAAAAGGGCTTTTGTAGCATGGGTCTCCTTCCTCTTTGGTCAAGCATAAAATAAGATTAAAAGTGATTTTTAAGAAAAACTAAGGAAAATTCAATAAAAATATGCAAAAAAAATAAAAATATACATTTAAAGCTAAATAAGTAAAAATATGCATTTAAAACGAAATATGCAAAAATATGTATTTATAGCAAAATATGCAAAATAATGCATTAATTAACAGATGCATTTTAATGCAAACTCGTTGATTCGCAAAAATATTTTGTTTACCCTGTTCTCAGACTTAAGCAAAAACACATGCATTTGCATGAAATTCCAGTCACTGACCATAAGCCTAAAAGTATGCTTTATTTTGCGTTTTACTAAAACTCCTAAAGTTTGCAGATTTTATATATTGTATATTCATAGGATTTTGTTAAATCAAATTGTAAAGCCTACTTTAGCAAAGACAACATAATGCTTATTAGTTGTTTTCATTTTAGTTTTTAAAGAATTTAAAACAGTTTTTAGCATAAACATGATTCATCATGTATTTAAATGAGTTTTCCGGTGTAACCATTGTTATTGTATTGCTGAAGAAGTAAAATCTGTATAGTATCTTTGGTGGTGTTGCAATCTTTGTTAAAAATCATATTGCTTGCAAATTTTGCTCCAAGTCAAGTGTTGAAGATTTACTTTCTACAAATAATTCGGTAAACCTAGTGGAATATATATTTATTGAGGTCCTCGCGTATGAGAGGAAAATGTTAGTTGGCTGCGTTTACAGACCGCATCGAAGAATGGATATGTCAAATTTTTTTCAAAAGTTGGAAACATTAACAGTTACCTATAATGACGTTGTGATAGGTGGAGATTTCAACTCCAACATTTTATTGGAACCTATCTTAACCGATAACATGTCAACATTAGGGCTCGAACCAACAAATCGAACCCATCCAACACACTACACTTCTACTTCAAATACTCTGCTCGACTTGTTTTTCGTCAGTGATAACTCAAGGGTGCTCCTTTATGACCAGCTTTCTGCTTCATGTTTTTCTCATCATGACTTAATTTTTATATCATATGATTTCAAGACTAAACATGAACAAAAATCCTTCACTTATCGTGACTTCAACAATATTGACTACAATTTACTATACAATAATTTCTTTCAAATTAACTGGAATAATATATACTATTTACTTTCTGTTGATGATAAATTAGCTTTCCTTGAAAGTAATATACTTCAACTCTACGATGAAACTGTTCCATTAAAAACCAAAATACCATCAGTGAAAAGTAAACCTTGGTTTACAACGGACATCAAACAATTAATTCATCTAAGGGATATTGCCTACGCTAGGTGGAAGCGATTTAAAACACTCAAGCTTAAGAATGAGTACAGTACTGCCAGAAAATGTGTTAACCAGAAGATCAAATTAGCAAAGTCAGAATATTATTCCAATCAATTTGGTACTGCTTTGGAGTCAAAAAAAAACATGGAAAACTATTCGGGACATTGGCATTGGGAAAAAAGTTATTAACGAAAACTACTCGACTAATGTCAACGAATTAAATTCTGCCTTTACAAATCTACCATTTGTCCAAGCCGACAGTGATCTTTATAACTTTAATAACAATATGGACAATTTTTCTGAAGATGAACGTTTTTTTGAATTCTCTTGTGTTAACCAATTAGAAGTTTTGTCATGCTTCTCTTCAGTAAAGTCGAATGCAATTGGATGCGATAATATTCACCCTAAGTTCTTTAGGATCCTCCTACCTCTTCTTATTCCATATGTGACTCATATCTTTAACACAATCTTAATGTCTAGCACGTTCCCTTCTAAATGGAAACATGCAAAAGTTATACCAATACCGAAATCAAATAATGAATATCGACCTATTGCGATTTTATGCTACCTTTCAAAAGTCTTTGAAAAGCTATTGTATTCTCAGATATGTGAGTACATACATGGACATGGCTTAATGTGTGAAAAACAGTCAGGATTCCGTTCAGATCACAGCTGTATAACTGCTCTTGTCGAAGTAAGCGAGAATATTAGACGTGAACTAGATAATAACAAACTAAACTTCCTAGTACTGCTTGACCACTCTAAGGCTTTCGACACAGTCAACCATGAAACTCTTTGTATGAAACTCAGACGGCACTTTAAATTCGCATCAAGCTCAACTGAACTCATGTTAACTTACCTTGTAAACCGTACACAATCCGTATGTGTGAATAATTTATCATCTGAACCATTGGCTCTTACTCGAGGCGTACCTCAGGGTTCTATCTTGGGACCGCTACTTTTCTCATTATATGCAAACGATCTCCCTCAACAACTATCGTACAGCAAAGTACATATGTATGCAGACGACGTACAGCTATACCTAAGTAGCCCCGAAGAATCAATTAAGGAGAACATCGATAAACTGAATTATGATCTGGATAAAATTCATCATTGGGCCATCGCAAATGGTCTTTGTTTAAACCCTAATAAGTCCAAATGTCTCGTTATACATAAGAAGTCCATGCAACCAGAAATTGATGAAGAAATCCTTATTAACAACCAGAAAATTTCAATTGTCCCATCGGCTAAAAACTTAGGCATCGTATTCAATAGCACATTATCATGGACTAACCATATTAACTCGTTAGTTGGTCAAACATATGCCAAGCTTAGAACACTATGGTCAACACAATCATTCACTCCATTAAATGTAAGATTGCTTCTAGCTAAGACCTACGTTATTCCTGGTCTTTTATACGGCTGCCAACTCTTCGCAAATTGTGACGCCACAAGCAAACGTCGACTTAATATTGTATTTAATAATATTGTACGATATGTCTACAATCTAAGGAGATTTAGTAGTGTATCATTAATTTCCAGGAACATATACGGTGTTTCTTTGGATAATTTTCTAAAAATAAGAGTTCTATTGTTTCTTCATAAAATTATATACACACAAAAGCCAAAATATATCTTTGATCAAATTCGATTTGCAAGATCCAATAGGGGAAAAAAGTTAATACTTCCTAGACATCACTCTCTTGTTTCTGAATATCAATTTCATGTACATTCTGCTCGTCTTTGGAATTTATTACCACAAAACATACAACAAGCCAGCAACGCAACGCACTTCAAAAATTTACTTCTTAATTTTTTTGAATAACTTTAATTTTTCAATGTTTTTCTTTCTTTAATAATTTTTACTAATTTTGTTTTCAATACTTTTATCTTTTTCTCTATTTTTGGTTTTATTATATTATATTTTTTTATATATTTTATATTCATTTTTTAAATTTTTTAAATTTTTTAATTTTTTTTAAATTCTCTATATCTTGTTTTTATTTTTTATATTATATTAATCATTGTGAATCAATTGGGATATTTTATTCATGTACTATAATTATAAGATTCAATCTTGTTGTACTGAAAAAAACAAATAAATAAATAAATAAATTTAATTATATTCTAAAGAAGTGGAATTCGTATAAAAAACTTCCATTAAATCAAACTTCAAGCAAATCATTAATTATATAGTGCTACAGTGAAAATATACATAAAGAGCAATCAATTGCATGATGTAGCTCTTGTTCGGTAGACTAAATATTATAAATCCTTAGATATTTTAAGTCATTATTGACACAGTGAGAGTTCCTTTTTCAACCCATTACTTTTAATCAGCTGCATTTTTTTACTTTATAAAGATAATTAAAAGATTTCAAAATCATAAAATTACTCAACACCTTGACTACAATCGGGAATAAACATTTGTAAGATAAAAATGAAAATTATTCAAGTTCGAGCCCATACTCTATATTTCTTTATTAGGATATTGTCCTAACAAATAATCTATAGAGTTTTTTGTTTTAAAATTTATTATTTGACTATTTCAGGAATGTGTTGATAGATCTATTTCGGGAACTTTCTAGGTTCCCATCATCAGAACACGTGTTGAAAGCGGTAACAATCCCATGCCAAACGTCAAACATTCATATAAACTAGTTTACTCACTACATGAGAACTAATATATGAGCTTGAAGTTAAAGATTATAGCCATTGATCAAAAAATAAATTGAAAACTTGTTTGTTATGTGCAAGGTCCACCACTGGTGGATATTTAATATTCTAATAATATCCTAATAAAGAAATATAGAGTATGGCCTCGAACTTGAATAATTTTCATTTTCATTGCACAATTAAAGGTCGAAAAAACATAATTTTTATTTTTAATAAAAATTATTTCAAATTTGGAAGATTGTTATCCAGAGTTGCCAAATAATTATTTTGACATGTTTATATTTTTCAAAAATTATTTAAAAATAAAAAAAAAAATATTATCCTATGAAAAGTATGAAGTGAAAATACTTGCACCTCTCGGCAATTCGGATCACAGTACTATTTCTGCATCTTTTTCATATTCTACTCTTCGTAGCGTTTCCAACTTAGCGCCAAAACGCTCTATTTTCCTATATAAAAAAGCTCGTTGGGCCGAGCTCAACGATTTCTTTCGGCATTTTAACTGGAAAATCTGTTTTCTCGACGACAACGTCGATGCCGCTGCAGAAATGGTAGTCAATATTATTATGCTAGGAATGAAACTTTTTATTCCAACGAAGCATATTTCGGCTAAATCAAAACACAAGTGTTGGTTTAACCAGACGTGCAAAAATGCAGTCAGATCCAGAGAGGCAGCGTTCAGTAATTGGCGTTCGAATAAGAACGCCGTTACTGATCTGCACCGCAAAAAAGCGAGAACCGAGTGTGCCAAGGTACTTAGACGCGAAAAGGTTTTATACGAACAGCGTCTACGTGCCAAAGTTCTTTCTGCTCCTCGGGGCAGTAAGACCTTTTGGTCGTTTGTTAAAAGAGTAAGGGATAATGCTAGTTCTTCTATTCCAACTCTTTTAAAGGACGATCAATCATTCACTGACCCGGTTGATAAGGCCAACCTTTTCGCTGAACTTTTTGCAAGAAATTCTTTCTTGCCGGAAAGCGATCAACCACTGCCCGTTCTCGAAAGGGTATCCTATACTATGCCTTTGATTTTCTTTCGGGCCCGGGCAGTCAAAAGGGTTCTTGCGGATCTCAACGTAAATAAGTCACCGGGGCCGGATGGCATATCAGCACTGGTGCTGAAACAGTGCTCTTTAACGTTGGCACGTCCATTGGCAAAACTTTTCAGCTCTTCGTACCGTGCGGGAAATTTCCCCTCGTGCTGGAAGGTGGCCAATGTCCAGCCTATCCCTAAAAAGGGTGCGGCTAACAACCCTGAAAATTACCGCCCAATCGCAATTTGCTCTGCGCTCTCCAAAGTGATGGAGACCATGGTTAACCACCATCTTGTGAAATATTTAGAGACCAATTCACTTTTAAATGATCGACAGTATGGCTTCCGTAGTGGTCGATCTACGGGAGACCTGTTGGCGTTTCTATCGGAACGTTGGAGCCGGTCAATCCACCGCTTTGGTGAGAGTAAAGTGGTTGCTCTAGATATTTCTAAGGCGTTCGATCGTGTGTGGCACGGGGCACTCGTGACTAAGCTAGTTGCTTTTGGTGTCGGTAATGTCTTCTCTCGATTTATAACGAGTTTTCTCAGAGACCGCACTATACGTGTTGTTTTAGATGGGGTCTCATCAAACGAGTTTCAGCTTAATTCAGGGGTACCGCAAGGTTCTGTTCTTTCTGTTCTTTCTGACAGCAACATTTGTCATTCATTTTCATTCGATCACAGGCCAAGCTCTTTGGAGATAGAGGGCATGCGGCAGAACATGAATGACACACTCAATCAAGACCTTTCTACAATCTCCGAGTGGGGTCGCGCGAATAAGGTCGATTTTAATGCACGCAAGACCCAATGTGGACCCAATGTGGACGGGCTGTGGAATTGACATTGTCATCTGTAACTATGGATGGTATAGGTATTGAGGAATCGGATACTCTTGATGTTCTGGGCATGAGAATACAGTGGGATGTCAGTTGGAATAAGCACGTATTTCAAGTGTCGAAAGAGGCATTCAAGTGTCTCGGTTTTCTAAAACGGTGCAAGACTTACTTCACTCCATCCGATCTCCTTACTATTTATACCAGCTATATCCGGCCAAAAATGGAATACAACTCTCATATATGGGCAGGGGCTCCATTGTCTATTCTGAAGCTTCTGGACCGTGTTCAGGGGAGGGCGGTGAAGCTTATCAATGACAGTAGTGTATCCAACTCTATTGATTCATTGGAGCATCGTCGGAATGTGGGTTGTGTGACACTTTTCTATCGATATTACCATGGGAGATGCTCATCTGAGATAAGTGAACTTATTCCACGAGCCCGAGTTTTTATTCGTAATACTCGCTTATCTAGTAGAGCACATCCGTTTGTAGTTGATTGTCCTGTGTTTCGCACAACGCATTACAGAGAAAATTCGTTTTTTAGTCGAATCGTATGTGGAACAAACTTCCCGCAGAAGTCTTCCCTGTTACTTACAATTTAGAAAAATTTAAATCAAATATCCACAAACACTACTCCCTCTTTCCTCCTTCCCATACCTTATTTTCCTGATCAATACAATGCACTGCATGAGTAGGGGGCATCCCCTGAGTATTGGTTAAATTATAAAAAAAAAAAAAAAAAAACCTCCAACGGTACAATATATGAAAATATAGAAATTCCAAAAAAAAATTTTTTTGTTTTTATTTTTAATACAAAAATTAAAACATGTTTTTATTAAAACTAATTTTAAAAAATCGCGAGATTTAAAAAAAAAATTTGCCTACGTCGATTTCGACATGTTATCTACATTATTTTTTTTTAAATCTGGTGATTTTTTTATTAAACATTTTCGTCTAAATCGCTTTCAGTATATTATCGAGAATGATTTTGCATTAAATTGATCGTTTTAATATTTTGTTTTTTTATAAATCGTGTGATAAAGATAATTAAAAGATTTAAAAATCGTAAAATTACTCAACACCTTGACTAAAGTCGGAAATAAACATTTTTTTTGGAAGATTGTTCTCCAGAGTTATCAAATAATTTTTTTTGATATATTTTGATGGGGCCTTTTGAAAAAATTAATTACAAATATAAAAAGTCTGTCTATTCTTTTATACTTTTGATTATTATATTAATGGGAAAGTACGAAAACGTATTTCTCTCCTAAAACAACAAGTTCATCGATTGCATGCAATTTTTGAAAATAAGACCAATCCGACCATGAAATTGTCATATGGGGAATTTTCGACACTTTGAGGAAAAATATTTAAAAAATTTTTTTTTGTATGACATGAGAAACCCTTTCGCGCATATGTTAGCCAATGTTTAGGCATGCTAAATTCGTTCGCATTTATCTTTGTCGGCGCAAAAATTATGGCGGTTTAAAGTTTCAAGCAAATTAAAAATATTTTTTTTTTTTTTTTTTTTTATTAATTAATAATCATATAATTACAAATTATATACTATAACCCTAATCGAGCACTAGCTACTATGGCCTTCGGCGAAAACAGACCAGTGCCTCTGGTGGGAATCGAACCCAAGACCCCCGCACTGATAAGCCAGCACGCTACCAACTAGCCTACCGGGGCGCACTAAAAATATTTAAATTATAGGTTTTGCTTAGATTAAGCAAAAGCTATATCAATTTATAGATCTCATTGCATTTATCACATTTTAAAATAAATATTACACCACCAAAAAATATAAAAATACACTTTAAATTATTTTTTTGTCATATATTAGAACTGAAAAAAAACTGCGTTTATTTTGGAAAACATTCATTTTTAGCCGGTTTAATGATATTCAGTTGTGGTTAGGTTTACTAATTTGCAGGAAATCATATTAAATTCGCAAAATTCAAAATTTTATATAAGAATGCATTTTGAGGTTATGCAAATATTGTTTGCTTCATAACATTTAAAGCCCTTAGAATAATTTGTTGCCATTTCGATTTTAGTATTAAGCTCATTAAACTCTTTTAATTGATGTTCGTTTTGGTGGAATTGATAAAGCGAAAGCGTTCAGAAAAAAATGTGTTTATACATTTATTTAGTAAAGCCATGTATTTTATAAAAAATGTTGCAAAGCAATATAATTAAATTTTGAAAATTTGTTGTTTCATTTGTCTTGCTTGAGGTCTTATATTAAAAATTAAAAACAAATATATATATATTTATTTTTTATTTTTTTTTTCAATTTATAACGAGTTTTCAACCTCCGTATATTTACAATAATTAAGCAAATAAAACATATTAGCTAGGTTGATACTAGTATTTCGATCTGGCTAAAGATCTCATCTGAACCCGAAGTTTTGGAAAAGCTAGAGCCTTCATAATAGGCAGAACTTAAACAAAAAACCTATTAATCATCAATTTTGCTCCATTATTGTCTTCTTAGTAATCAAGCACGTGGTTAGGTCTTTTCCTAACAAGCATCATGACGTTACTTAACTTTCAAGACCAAAAATGTTCTATTTATATAAAAAATTTTTAGTGTTTAAATATAGTTCTTATTTTAATTAATAATATATTCGCTTATTTTAAAGTCCCAATATTTCGAGCCAACGCCGTTGGTAATCTTCTTGGGAAAATCTGTTTGAAAATACACAATTTTATTTAATATTTTTTTATAAAAACACAGTATTAACAAAAAGTTTTTAATTGAAAAACATAAAACAAAAATTACCACATAGATAAATATGCTCAAATATATAGTTACACAATCAACAAGTACAAACTGAAATCTAAATAAAAATACATAATTAAAAAAATAAGTAGTCAAACAGTGCAGTTCGCTATTTATTAATATTAATGTAAATATTGTAATTTTAATAAATTGTAATTTTTGTAATTTTTTATATAAAAGTATTAAATAAAATTGTGTATTTTCAAACAGATTGCCCCAGAAAGATGACCAACACGCTGGCTCGAAATATTGGGACTTTAAAATAAACGAATCTATATATATAAAATACAATGTTTGTATGTTTGTCCTCTATAGACTCTAAAACTATAAAACCGATTTGCCCCAAACCGGTTTCATTTGAAAGGTTATCGTCCAAATTAGGTTTTCGGCTATATATACTTCAAGTGGGCGTGGCCCCTCCCACATAAATTGAGTAACATCATATATCTTGACTATTGTGATAGCAAGAGTTTTGAAACATTGCAGTATCCCATATGTTACTGATTTGAATAATCAGAAAAAAATGGGCGGGATCGACCAGTGGGAGTGGCAGCTCCCATACAAAGTAAATATTTAATATCATATATCTACAGTACTATAATAGCCATAGTCTTAGAAATTTGTGCACGTTGATTATTTGTTAATGTGAATAGTCATGTGAAAAATGGGCGTGATCGGACCAGTGGGCGTGTCAGCTCCCATACAAAGTAAATATTTATTATCATATATCTACAGTAATATAATAGCCATAGTCTTAGAAATTTGTGCACGTTGATTATATTATGAATAGTCATGGGAAAATTGGGCGGGATCATACCAGTGGGCGTGGCAGCTCCCATACAAAGTGATTATTTAGCTCATATACAAAATTAATATTAATATTAAATATCTAGGGTTCTATATTAGCTATATAGCCTTCAAATTTTGTACGAGTCCATCAATTACAAATATTAGTAGCCGAACTGAAAATGGGCGGAATGGGATAAATGGGCGTGGTACCAAAAGCAAAAAACAAATAAGCATTAAAATAAATTATCACATTCAAGACTTTTTGCAAGGTTATTTAATAATGTTGTTCAAAAATTGTTTTAGCGTTCCTCATAGTCCTAGAATAAATAAAAAAGGTAAAGAAGTAAACATGAATCCGCGTTGGGCTTCCCATGAAATTACAAATTTTAAAATGATTTACTAATGTGAATTTATTTTTTTAATTATTTATTTGCGTAAAAGAAATTTCTTGATTTAAAGAATTAATTACAATTAAAATTTGAAGGCAAAACATCGTTTGCCTGGTCAGCTAGTAAATTATAAACGAATAAATTATTAATAAAAGACCTCAAGACAGACAAATGAAACGACAACAAGAACATTAAAGGTCAACAATACATATTTTCAACATTTTGAAAAGCTGCAATATCCGCTTTTCAAAATCGTTTCGAAATATAAAATCGGTTAAAAACCACTTAAATTTTGAGTTGATTAGTGTTACTCAAAAGTGGTGTTTTATCATTTTGTATTATTTAAAAAAAAAAGTACCAAAAAGTACCAAATTTTCAACAATTTTAATTAAATAAACTCGTTTTTTTACTCAAAACTAAATATAGTCAAATAAATTAGAACATGAATTAAGTTTTGAAAAATATCTGCTAAATAAAATGCAAAGTTTTATAAAAAAAAAAAAAAAAAAATAACAATTTAGATATAATTGTCAATATTTCTCCAATTAATTATTCAACTTTGATTTTGTTTTTGCTTGATTTTTTGATATTTTTTCTGTGTGTATATTAATTTAAACTTTTAAATCCTCTAAAATGAAAAACCCTTATTACTACTGGTAAACTTATAGTTTTATTGCACAATTTATGCCACATAAAATCATTAAAAGTGCACAGCCATACAAGAGAAAATTAATGGGTTACGCAACAATCTTTTTAAGAAACACT
Organism: Delia radicum; assembly: GCA_021234595.1. NCBI lineage: Eukaryota > Metazoa > Arthropoda > Insecta > Diptera > Anthomyiidae > Delia > Delia radicum. The sequence continues at coordinate 18,684,116 of CM037853.1, read as the reverse complement.
TTAAAATAAATCCAGAAAAAGAACAACAACAACTATAAAATCATTAATAATAAACCCAAGAAAATGGATGAAGGAAACCAAGAAATAACATGTAATAAATATTACCTTACACATTCACAAGTACAACACTCAAAAAAATAAGTAAGTAGAAAAGTTAGTAAAGCGTCTTGTAAATCAAGTATACTATTTCTCAGAAAATTTTTTGCTGAAATTGTGTTTTCAGCTAAAATTTTAGTTATGCTTAACAGTGTTGAACTAATATTTAACTAATATTTTACCAACGTATTGCTAATTTATTTTGCTAAAAAATTGTGCTAATAAGTGTGAACGAAAACCAGATTGAAAGATATACGCAGAATGAAGTAGATATCGCTGCATGTCAAGATGTGATAGAGACGAGGAAAATGATACTAAAAAGTACAACTCTTGTAAGTCATATAAACCAATCAACAATGGAAGATTTGTGTATATGATTTTCATACATAAGGACGCCAACAATCTGTATTCATACAAATTGTTGATATAATTTACTCAAGTATTGCGTTGATTCCGGCTTGTCAAAGAAATTGATTATTAATTTAATTAAAGACAAAATAAAATATTTAAATATCATAAAAATAAAATGTGTATTAGTAAGCTAAATTTTTATAGTAATAATTTATGGAATGTGGACAAATTGCAAACAACTATACCTATAGGTAGATAGACTAAAGCAGGGGTGCCCAAGGCCTATGCGCTTGGTGCTCATTTGTTTTTGTAAAAACGCTTAGCTATAGGCTGTGTGTTTTAATACACATATAGAGCGCTCAGCACTAGCAATACGAAATACACAAACAACTTTGTCTTATTAGTTTTTTTGTCGTTCTTCACTGTATATACGCAAGCGCAAAGCAACAACACTTTCGTATGCTTTGCTGGTAAACATTGAAATATTTTTTTCTTTTTTCTTTGTATGTATTGGTTTTTACAACAAAAAATATTGAATAAAAATTAGTTTTTCTTTAAATGTATTGGTGTTTGCTCTTCCATAAGGAACTTTTGGGCACTATTGGACTAAAGCGAAAGAGAAAGGCACATACTTTAAGTAATTTTTTATATTTCCTTTCTCATTTTGCCAAAAATGGATATTTATGTGTATGTCATATTTTGCTATTTTTTTGTTTTGTTTTCAGAATTATATGCAGCATTTAGCTTCAGTCCAAATTGTCATCATTTAGACAACCATGGTTGTAAGTAGTTGAAATATATTTTTGTTTATGTTATATATAATTATTTCAATACATTTTCAGATATTAAATTAATTCATGTCGTCAATGTATGGACATTTTTGTATTTTTTTAATATATTGTCAATTTTTTTTTAAAGAAACACAAATGTGAGATTTTTATTCGTTCGGTTTGAGATCATGACAAATTTTTCTCTAAATTAACAGAAAAATTATAATTTTTATATGATAATTTACTTTGACTATTAGAAAAAAAAAAAACACAGAAAAAGTTATTAGACACTAGCATGAATGGAATGCATTTTCTGACCCACTACGGTCTTCATCAACATTCTTCATGCCATTTAGTGTTAATCGTAAATATCTTCTATTTAACTCACATGTTAAAGAAATTGGGTAACTTTAAATCCCACATTACTCTGTGTGTTGAGTTAGAATGAAATTTACCACAAACGATTTCTATTTATAATGTGTTTGTTTTTCTCTAGTCATTGCCAGTTTAACTTTCAGTTAAAACTTTAAATGGCAATTCTTTTCTCTAATGTCATCATATACTATCCTTCTACATAAGCAAAGCGTATCAACAAACATTAACGATTTTTTGTTAATACATATGACGAGCATATACATTAAACGATTTTTATACTGTACCTGGTGAGTGGTTTAATAGTGAATTTTATCGTTGATCTATAAGTTTATGTATGCGATTTTTATTCGTTCGGTTTGAGATCATGAAATTATTTCTTTAAGATTTGCAGCAAAAAAATTAACTGAAGTATAATTTTTGTATACATTTTTAGAGTTTTTTAAGCCTACTATTATTCAGCAAAAATTTTATTAATTTTTAGCAAGGATTTTTTTAATTTTTAATCAACTAAAAGCTTTTGCTGAATTTAATAATCTTAAGATTTAGCATTTTTGTTGTAAGCGCCCAAAACTTTGCTGAATAAAATTTTGCTGACTCAGCAACATTTTTGCTGACTTTACTGACTTTTTTTTGAGTGTACGTACAAACATATTGCTTTTACAATTAACTTGATGTTTACTCCAGCAGAACAACAAAAATAGCAAAAATATTTTATACAAAATATAAGGCCGAATAAAATGCAAAATTCAGAAACAAACATTGTTTAATTTCAGTTTTTAAGGATTAATACATTTCATATAAAACTCCTAGTCCTCACGAAATTTTAGCCCCAAAACTGTTTGGCTTCTAAAGAAAAATAGCGAATTTAATAACAACTTTGCGGCGCAGAGAAATAATATAGTTAAAGATCTTAATGTAATGATTGAAATTTGGATTTTTGTTATTAAAACAAATCTCATCGGAACTGATCATACTATGGTCACTGCGGCTGATATTATGATAATAAAGAACCATATTATAATAATTAAGGATAATATTATGATAATTAAGTATTTTTTTTTTTTTAAATTAAGAATCAGATTATATTTATTAGGACCATACTATAATCATTACATATTTTCAATAATAATATGATACTCCAAATCATATTTTTTTCTTTGTGTATAAATCAATGTTCTCAGCTTCTTTTCTTAAAAATAATAATAGCTTTGCTGTGACCTTTTGAATTTGAATTGACGATATAATCATGTATACTATAGCTGCAATATTTAAATTGCATTTAAATAAAATTAACTATAAAAAATTTTCGGGATAATGAAGAAGAAAAAACATGATCAGGATACAAAACATATTTTATAAAAATGTTTAATTTACTTTGAAAAGTAAAAAAATTTAATTGTGGTCATTTTGCAAAACCATATTGTGGGTATGGGTATAAATTAAGAAAAAAAGAGAGAGAGAAGAAATATAAAGAAAATTAACAACGTATTAAGAATACGCAAGTGGGTTAATTTATAAGAAACTAGAAATGTGCAGAATATCATATATCATAGTCGTGAAATTATACAGTCAAATTTTTATTAATAAGATTAATATTGCTGATAACTAGGACACGGAAGTTCATGTTAATACATGCTTGTTGTCGTTAGCTAGGCGACAAAGTTAACCAAGTATCTTTGCGAATCAACAAATTGTCATCGATTTGTTTATGCATATAGTTCTATAAATGCATATTATTACATATTTTGCTACTGATGCATATTTTAATGCATATTTTGGCCTCTTTTGTTACATATTTTTCAACAAATGCATATATTTGCATATTATGCATTAAAAAATATTAATTTGATGATATTTTACTAAAATATGGTGTTTGCAAAACTTTATTAATTTTTTTCATCAAATTTATAAATATTTTTTTGATACATATTTTTTTTTTCACGACGACAAAAATAACAGAAAATTATAATCCCAAACTTGATCACTTTATAAACTCAACATTTACTTAAATTTTGTTAATAAAGTTGAACAAAATCAATAATAAATGCATATTTTTAAATTTGAAGCGCATATTTTACGATTTTTAATGCATATTTTATTTACATAAAACATGATAATAAATGCATTAACTTCCGAGCCCTACTGATAACAAATCTAAAAGTATAATTTTGTTTTAGATAAAAAAAATTAATTTGTTTTTTATAAAACTAATTAACAAACAGGAAATATATGGAGGGTAGGCGCTACCACGCTTTGAGCTTATTTAAATATATTGAGCGTTTCCATTTTATTTCAACGACTAACTTTTCGATAATCTCCGATTTTGATAAAATTTGGCAAGTATGTTTAGCAGCGAAAGCGTATTTCGAAAACGCTTTTACTTATTTTAAAGACTGTGAAATAATGCAAAAATAGCGTTCGGGACATCATTCAATAGGATATAACTCTTGTTGTGTGAAAGATCCCAGAAAAAACATGGTAATGACTACTTAATATTATATACATTACTTTGTAATTAGTACTTATTACCTATTGAATTACTTTAAATAGTAAAATAATGGGTTACCGATAGAATATATATAATGCATTACTCGCATACAAAAAATAATTGGTGAACAAAAATAAGTTATTCCTCTTATTACTTTCAGGTAAAATATAATGACACAACATTTTCTGGAAATCTATTTTAAGACTCATTATCATTTGTATTTTTGTAAGCTATAGGGTAAGGTGTTGGTATATCTTAAACAAATTTACATAGAAGAAAAATTCACTTATGTTTCAAACTATGATATACCAATATAAAAAGTTCCGATATAAGCATAAGTAATCTGGATAATCATACACTCAGGAAACTTCTGCTGCACATATTTGTAGTTGTTTGAGTTGTAATACAGTATATATTTTTCTATATAAAAAAACAGTCATTTGTACAAGAAACTTAACTTTTGACTACAATTGTAGTTCATTTAAAAAAACAAACCACATTAAATTACTGTATTATGATTTGACATTACTTTGATACAGTAGTTTTCTTTATTTAAAAAAATAAAACAAATACATTTTTGTTTATTTTTTACTAAATATGTGGTTCAGTTTTACTACAATTATGGCTCATTTTTTGAATAGTAAAAAAAAAAACAAATGATAATGTTAGTTGAATTTTTTTTAAATGTAAGTTGAATTTACTTAAATGTAAGTCGTCCTTTTTTCCAGTGAAATTTCATTTGTTTTTAACTACATTTGCAGGGGTCATAGTATTCTAAGTGTATATATAATTCCATATCACCTTATCTCATGTTATCCCATTGGATCTCATCTGATATAATTTGACCTGGAAATGGACCGTATTACTATTTTGTTTGACATTCCAAATAATGAAAATTTAAATACAAATCAAGATATAGGAAAATAAGACGTGATTTGAATTTGGCTTGTACACTGTTTTATAGCTGTAACGTATTCTATTATTTCTTAAACAACTGAACCGATTTTAAGAAAATTTTCAAAAATTAGCGGTTATTGATAAACAATTTGGGTAAACATAAACCTGTTATAAAAAAAATGTTTGTTTCTTTGATTTTACTGTAGTTTTGGTTCAGCTTGTAGAAAAGACATGGATTTTTAGCGATTTTAGCCCAAAATTTCTATTTATAGAAAATTGTTCATAAATTCAACTAAATTACAGTCGGGACTTGATTTTTTTTTTCTTAACAATATCATTTATTAAATTGAAGACAAATAATTTTGATAGGAACAAGTTAATTCTACGCAATAGATATCATATATTATATATTATTATATTATAGTTTTTTTCGACCATATTCGGTCCACATTCGGTTCTTTGGGCTATAAAAAGGTTGAGCCTTAAAATAGTTTTTTTTTTGGGTTTAATTAGCTTTTTTCAAAAAGCTTAAATGTCAGTCAAAAATATTTTTTAAGGACGACCCTGGTAAATATAGTTACATCAAGTCATATATAATATGATTAAGTCGTATCTGACTTTGAATGAAGTCACATTACGGCTAATATCTTTATATACAAATACTTTTGATCATTTTTATTGAGAGAATTTTTTAATATGCTACTTGATATTATTATATGTCTCCAAATCTTACTCCTTCTATAACTACATAAGACATATAATAATAATCCAAATATATGTAGTGATCAATATGATTATATATGGACCAATGCTAAGTGTATTAAACTATCTGTGACGTAATACTGAAAATATGTTCCTTATAATTTTATATAGCATTATATATAATACCATACCCTATGGGGAATGAGGAGTCAATTGACATAAAAGTGACTGGTTAAAGAAAAAGTTATCACAGGATTGGTATAATTTAATACTGAAGTGGGTTAAGCAGTGTCAATTGTCTTAAAATTACCAATTCAGTGACTGGTAAAGAGAGGATATACCACTTAACCAGAATGCTTATTAACAAGAAAAAGCCAGTTGGCCAGAATTTTACCCATTGGAAGCTGTTTAGTTTTCGTTTATTTTACACGACATGGCCCTTTTGCGACAGTCTTGTGGTATGCCCATCTTTGCTTAGTCCTGTGGCATGCCACTATGTGGTTCGAAGCAGGACAAATGACCCCCTCCGATGACAAGCCAATGTTAAAGTTGTCAGTTGTTTATATAGGGTAGGGTTTAGCAGAGGACCGATCTCTGGCACGAAAGGACCGATCCTGTGGCACACGCAGAACCGGTCCCATTCCCCATAGGGTACATATTTTGGCAAAGTTCAAAATCAAATTAAGTTATTTGCAAGTTAAGATTTTATTACACATGGCTTCATATACAACCATATTAATTTTATAACGAAATTATTTGCAAGTAATTTATTTTATATAATTTCAAATAAAAAAATGTGTAAAATTTATAAGACAATACCAGTTAATTATATATTTTTGAAACAAAAAATTTGTTGTTGATAATTTTTAATCATTTCGTTGTTTCATTTAAATACATTTTTGTCTTTAAAATTGTTGATTTCTAAGCATTTTAAATTTCAACCTAAATATTACCAAATCATACCTACTACAGGCTAAAATTTTATGAAATTAGATATAATTTAATGCCCCGGATATGTACAAATCTCAGGTAAAATTCTTTCAAATTATATCTAATTTGAAATAATTAGATACGTGTAGATGACCCATTTTTCGGATCAGTTTGTATGTGCTCATATATGCACTCAAAAAAATAAGTTAGTACAAAAGTTAGTAAAACGTTTTGTAAATTAGGTATACTGTTTTTTAGCAAATTTTTTTGCTAAAATCCTGTTTTCAGCTAAAATTTTTGTTACACTTATTCAGCACTTAACGGTTTTATACTAATGCTTTACTAATATACTAATGTTTTACTAATTAATTTTGCTAAAAAAAATTGGGCTGATAAGGACATTAATAGTGTGGACGACAACCAGAGTGAAAGATATACGCAGAATGAAGCAGATGTCGCGGCATGTCAAGATGTAGTAGAGAAGAGGAAAATGATAGTAATAAGACATATAAAAAAATCAACCATGGAAGACTTTTGTATATGTTTTTCATACATAAAACAAAATTGAGGATTAAAACAACTTAAATTTTGCGTTGTCACCGGCTTGTGAAAATAATTGTCTATTAATAAAATAAAAGACAAAAGAAAATATTTAAATTTAATATGTATTTCTATAATAAATGTTAATAGATTAATAATCTAGTGTGGTCAAATTGCAAACAAACATATACAGACATGTACACAGAGTAAAGCGAAAGACAAAGACACACATCTTAGCATGGTTCCTTTTTCTTATTGCAAAAAAAGGGTTGTTTTTTCGTTTGTTTTTGTTTATTTTTTCGTTTCGTTTCTATAATTATCTTCGGCTGTTGCGTCGTTTAAAAGAAGGAATCATTTAGACTACCATTGATGTAAGTAGTTGAAAGAAAATTTTTGTTATGTTATATATATTTATTTCTATATATTTTCAGATATTAAATTAATTCATGACATCAATGTAGGAAAATGGAAATTTCGTAATAATTGTAAATTATTTTTAAAAGAATCTCAAAAATATGTTTTATGATTTTCAGCAAATATATTAACTAAATTACAATTTTTTTACAATTTTTTGCGTTTTTTTAGTCTACTAAAATTCAGCAAAGAATTTATTAATTTTTAGCAAGGCATTTTTATTTCTAATCTACTAAGTGTTAGCAAAACTTTTGCTGAATCTACTAATTTTGTTGCTAAAAATCAGCTCGCTGATTTTCAGCAAAAGATTTTGCTGACATTATCAATTTTTTTGCTAGCACCCTCCTGACTAAAATTTTGCTGACTCAGCAAAAATACAAACTTTTTTTTTTGAGAGTGGGAACTTATCAATGCAGATTTAATTTTATTAGACTCCATATTAAAATGTTTACCCGCTTAATTATTAATTGCAATGAATTTTAAAATTTCAATTCTTAATGAATGAAATCAGACCCCTAAGATTATTATCATTAATTAAGAAAGTTGTGTAAGTTTTAATGCGATCTAAAATTTCAGCAGTCTAAAATGCATATGAGGAAAAAGCCATACTGGTGTTAAAAATTTGAATTATTCTGTAAAATACCATGCTCTGTTCAAGTTTTTCACAGTGTAAACACTCATAAAAAAATGAAATACACTCATAAAAATATGAAATTAATGTTAAAATCACAAAAACTTTAATAAAATAAGGGAAAATTTGATAATTTTACAAACATTATTGTTATTTTGACAGTTCTTCATATTTCTAAGCGTGAATTATTATCGGTGTACACTGGAGCATTTGAGTTACTTACAAATTAACCCTCTTACTAAGGTCATTTTACTATAAATTTAAATAAAAGTTTAAGTTTTAACTTAAGGGCATGTACGTAAATATTTTAAATAGCTGTGAGTGTATGACAGGCTTATGTGAGTGTGTATTGTGTTGTGGTATAAAAAACCACAGAGGCTCATACAAAATTTACACATACTCATACACATTATCTAACAAAGATGTATGGGTTTTGATAATAATTTTGACCTATTTTAAAAGTTTAAATCAATAGTGGTTACTTAAACAAAGATACAGGTAAAAATTAACACAGAATTTTAAAATTTGCCAAACACATGTTTTTTTTTTGTTTTTGCTAGATTTAGCTAATTTTCTAAAAATGATATTTACAAAACCAACGAATAAATGTTGTGTGAGTGAATGTGTGTGTTGTTTTTTTTGGCAAATAAACTTAATCTAAAACTTTTACTCTAATCATATTCTACCCTAAAGCAACAAAAGTGTCAGCGTAAATTTGTTTACATTCATTTTTTTTCCCCGAAACAGAACAGCAAATTTCCATTAGTAAAGTTGCAAAAATATTTAAGCAAAAGTGTTTTCATCATCAGGAGATTACACCATTTTCAGTTGTTTTTCAGAAGTTATCAATTGTATTTCAGAAATTATCAATTGAAGGGCTTATTGTATAAACTTGATAAGCCACATTTAATTTTTGGTTAGTTTTTGACTCTTAAAAGGAGAATACATTTAGGAAATATGGCTATTATAGGACTTTTATACACTATATACGTGTAGCATGTGTTTAAGCAAGGCTGCAATTAAAATTTGTTTATCGGATGTCTAGAAAACAGCGAAAACTAGAAAATTGGAAATGTGGCTTATCGAGTTTTTACAATAAGGTCTTCAATTGTATTTCAGAAATTATTAAAATGTTTCATTAGTATTTCTGAAATTCAATTAATAATTTCTGATAATTTCTGAAATACAATTGAAGGGTTATTGTAAAAACATGATAAGCCACATTTGTTGTTTCATGAATTTTAGCTGTTTTCTAGACATCCATTGATTAATATTTTATAGAAATCTGGCTTAATATATTATTACAAGTGTATAGAGTATAAATATCCTGTAAAATGTATATATTTTTACATTATTTCAACCTATAAAAGGCGAAAACAAACTAAAAATGAAATGTGGCTTATCAAGTTTTTACAATAAGCCCATCAATTGTTTAAACCAAGGGTGCCCAAGCCCTATGCGCTTCGTGCTCATTTGTTTTTGTAAAAACACTTAGCTATAGGCTGTGTGTTTTAATACACACATAGAGCGCTCAGCACTAGCAATACGAAATACACAAACAACTTTGTCTTATTAGTTTTTTTGTCGTTCTTCACTGTATACACGCAAGTGCAAAGCAACAACACTTTCGTATGCTTTGCTGGTAAACATTGAAATATTTTTTTCTTTTTTATTTGTATGTATTGGTTTTTACAACAAAAAATATTGAACAAAAATTTGTTTTTCTTTAAATGTATTGATGTTTGCTCTTCCATAAGGAACTCTTGGGCACTCCTGGTTTAATCTGAAAAACACAATTGATAATTTCTGAAATACAATTGAAAATGGTGTAGTAAAGTATTGGGAGGCAAGGTTAGAGGTAACAGAGAAAATATTGGCTGCACTTATTTCGTGAAGGATTATAACATAAAAACTTGGAAGAAGATGAAAAAAAAACATTTAGCAAAACTAAACGAAACAAAATGAAAGTGGACACTAAAAGTTGAAAGTAAACATAACAAAACGGAAAGATAAACACAAATATAACAAACATTGCAATATACTCAACAATACATATACCAACAACATGCTGCTGCTACATAGTATACACGAACAACTAGTATACAACAACATCAGCAGCAAACAAAAGTAACAACAAACAAGAAAAATGAAACAAAAACTATAAAATTCATTCTGAATATAAATAAGTTTTTTTCTACCTTTTGAGTTAAACAGTTTCGATCGGAATAAATATGTACAAGAAAATTTTGTATAACACCGGTTAAATGGCATCGTATTTAGACATATATACGATGCCATTTAGGGAAAGCGTGGTCGCAGAAGCGCAAAATTACTCATGAGTCATGTTAGGGTTAATTTAGTACAGAATAAATTTTAATGGATTTATTGAATGGTTTTAGCCAGGTTTGTAAAAAAAGAATTCAAATATTTTTTGTTCAAATATATATGAAAACGCACAGTATCTCCTTGGATCTGAATGCGGTACGGGTTAACGTTGTTCAATATGTCCAAAATTTTTGGCACATAATCTAAAAGTATTCTGTTATTATCTTTTATATCACTTTTCTTAAAATTCGAAAGTAGTAAGAAAATCTTTAACGTTTTTTGAAATAATAATAATTAAGTCTGGGGTCACTTGGGGTCGCAGGTCCACATGGGTTAATAATGTTCGAAATATTTTTATTTTTAACTTTGAGTAATGCTTATAAAATAAAACTATAAAAGTTACAAAAGTAGCTAATTTTTGATTTAAAATATTTTATGGCAAGAAATAAGCCTTTTTATTACTAAAAAACACAATTTACTCGAAATCCGTAAAATTTAAATCGTTGCCCTACCCAACAAGTGTACTGGGGGATATTTTTAAATTTTTTTATTTTTAGTCTCTTAGATGTTTTAAACAAGTTTAAGCAATAAAAATATAAATTTTTTCGATTTTGTTGAAGAAATTTTTTAAAATTTGAAGTTGGAGATTTGAAAAACACCTCAAAAATTTCGTTCGTTTTTGACATCACCGTAGGACAGGTTAACGCCATCCAAAACAAAAAACTTCTTTTATGTCTCACAATTATGAGTGTATTTGAGCTCGAATTACTTGCTGAAGTGGTATTTGGCACATTAGTGGTCTGGGGCATTATTCATTACTGGGGTAGTTCTTAACCGATTTTGGATTTTTATACCTTTTTGAAGACATAATTTTATCTTAATCTCGATTAATTTATCATCTGGAGTAAAAACTATTGCAATATTGTAAAAAAACAGCAAAAACTAAAAAAAATATCCCTTTCTCCCATATAAACGCATGTTTCGATCTTTAAGGACCTACCGGGTAGGGAATTCGTGGTCGTGGGGGCGTATACAAATACAAAAAAATTAGACGGTAGCGTCTTAACATTTCTAACATTTAACTTTAAGGGACACTCTAATGTTCATATATTGTTCAATATATGACCAAATAATGCTGATAAAAATCCATGCATAAAAATGCGAAACAATTTCAAAATAACAAAAACTTTCGTAAAATACACGAAAATTTGTTTATTTTACAAAGAATTTCGTTGTTTTAACAACTTTTTCGTATTTTTAGCACGGATTAAGGTCGTAAAAAATTTTTTTTTTGATATTTGACAGCTCCACAACCCTCAAAATATGCTATTATGAAAATAATTATGGTCAGCCAAAACAAATCTCAAAAAAAGTTTTGTTTCAAATGTCTTAGATCGAAATTGTAGATTTAACGTAGTAAAGGGGAATTTTTGAGAAACTTTCTTTTTGGCAACAATGTTTTTGGCAGCTAAGCTGTTTTCGTGTAACATGTTACTATTAAACATGTTCAGTTTGGTCTGTAATTAAACCATGAATCGACTTACATACAAACAACGCTTGCAAATTATTGAATTCTATTATCAAAATTCATGATCGGTTAAGAAAGTGCATCGTGCACTTCTTCCAATTTATGGTTAGTTTGGGCCTTCTGATCTTCTGAGGCGGCTATTGGGAATCTTCTGACTATATTTTGCACCAAACCACCAACACGCATACGCAGAGTGCGGAAGAGGAAAATATCGCAGCTGTATCCGCCAGTGTTGTTGATGGCCGTGAACTATCGATTCGGCACTTCGCAGCAATTGGGTCTCTGTTACTGCACTACGTGGAAAATTTTGCACAAGGATTTGGTTTACAGCTGGTGCATGAAGTGAAGCCACACGACCTACCACAACGGCTAACTTTTGGAGAATGGAGGTTGGCAAAGTTGGATGAAGATCCACTTTTTTATCGGAACATTGTGTTCAGCGACGAAGCTCATTTCTGGTTGAATGAATACGTGAACAAGCAAACTCGCGGTATTTGGTGTGAATAGCAGCAAGAAACATTGCAAGAACTGCCAATGCATCCCGAAAAATGCACTGGTTGATGTGGACTATGTGCCGGCGGCATCATTACACCGTACTTTTTCAAAGACGACGAAGGCAGGAATGTTACTGTGAATGGCGAGCGCTAAGCGCTCGACTTGGGTGCCATGTGGTTTCAACAAGACGGTGCCACATGCCACACAGCACTCGAAACAATGGCCCAATTGAGAGGCGAGTTCGGTGAACAGTTTATTCCACATTTGGAGCCGGTGAATTGGCCGTCTAGATCTTGCGATTTAACGCCTTTAGACTACTTTATGTGGGGCTATGTTAAGGCTCATGTCTATAGGGACAAGCCGGCAACGGTTGACGCACTGGAAGCCAATATTGAAGAATTTATTCGTGAGATACCGGCCGATATGTTGATGAGAGTATGCCAAAATTGGACCCAGCGTTTGAAAAATTTGAGGCGTAGCCGCGGTCAACATTGACATGAAATCATCTTTAAACATTGAATTATATAGATCGTTCTATCGACTCAAATAAAGATTTCATACATTTCTCCAAATTTTATGTGTTTTTTTTTTTGTAAACAAATCCGAAAGCTCTTAAAAAATCACCCTTTACTTGTTCTATTATTTTATTTGAATTAAAAAATAATAAGAAAAATATTATAAATAATTATTATGATCACGACACATCAAATCTAATATATTTTTGAGTGACCATTACGAATATGATATACAAATTTAAATCGAAGTCGCGGAATACACGAAAATAAATAAATACATTTTAATAAGCTAATTATTATCGAAAAAAAAATTGAGTTTAACTGCAAGTATGACTGTTATCCTTTCTAAAATTAAAACGTCCTTGGTAAGTAGATTGCAAAACTAATACAAGTTGATATTCTAATGACATCGTTTTTAGGTAATTAGAAAACTACCACAAAAAATCGATTTCTTTTCTTAAATCTTTGAAATCTTTGAAATTAAACTCAGATTGGAGAATATTGTATTTACGTGGGCGGTCCCAAAACAAAGAAGACACACAAAAATTGGGAAAAATATTCTTTTCTCAACATAATCTCCTTTTAGCTCGATACACTTTTCCCAGCGATATTCATAGCTTTCATGCGTGATGAAGCAATTCATATTTTAATTGATTTTGGCCATCGCAGTAGTGGATGTGTGAACTGGTGCATTGTGTTAATGAAACAATACATTCTTTTTCGCCATATGCGGCCTTTTTCCTCAAGTTCATCACTTAAACGCTGCAATAAGTTAGCATACTACTTGCCGTTCATTGTTTTTTCCTTTTTGAAGATAATCAATAAAAATTATCCCACGAGCATCCAAAACGCATCGGTTATCACTAACCTGGTTATCACTAAATCGGTTATCACTAATTTTACCTAGAAAAGCTTTAACCCTTAGTAGATTGGGGACAGAAAAGACCCATGAAACTTAATTTTAATTATGACTACAGGATTGTACAACTCTTTAAATTGATAACATAAAATCTCCACTTAATAAAAATAATTATTTTATATAACTCCATCCATACACACAAAAGAAAAATTCATACTATTTATAAATATTTTATGAAAAATTTGCCAATGTACTAATTTAGGAACTTTTTCATAACATTTATGAACAGTTCATAAAAAATACTGGGACAGTTTGTGTCTCGTAAATTATGACAAGTTTCTTAAAATATATGTAGAAACACTTAATATTTATGAAAAAGTACTTAAAAAATTTGCCAATGTACAAAATCCTTGTATTTAAGAAAAATTGCAATAATACTGGGAATTTTATGTACCGTTTCATAAATGCTAGGGAAACTAGGAACTCTTTATAAATAGTAAGTAAATGTCATAATTTGTATGAACCTGTAAAAATATGAACTTTTTCATAAAAAGTTATGAATTTTATTTTTTGTGTGTATAGGGTTAATTTTTACACTTGTGCCCTAAAAATACTCACTAGGAAATTTAAAGAATAATATTTTTCAGATTTTTCTTAAATTTGGATACGTGTATAGGGTACTTAACTAATGAACAAGCTTAATTCTTTATAGTCTTAGTCGTATTTTAGGGGTAAAAAGATACGGTAAAAATTAAGCCTTAAAAATAATTTTCGGACTATAAAGAATTGCGCTTTTAAAATTGATTTTTGAAAATTTACTACCCTTTGTTAAAAAATATTAAAATTGTGCCTTTTATATTTGTGAAAAATCTCTCTATAGACTAATTTTTTTGATTTTCCAACGTTGGCTAGTTACTTCTAACAAACGTTATGCCAATGCTGGCAACTAGCACACCCAACGGTTAGCCAGCTATTATCACTTATTTACGTTTTAAGCTATCGAGTATTATGTGTCTCGGTAGCTCAGTGGGTAGAGTTCTCGGCTGCCAATCTGGCGGACAGGGTTCGAGTCCCGGAAAGAACAAACAAATTTTATATTAACTTTTTTTAATTTTATTTTATAAAAATTTATTTTTAGACCACATATTTGATTTTGCCAACTTTGGCAATATGGTCTACCCAGCGCATTGTACGGTGTTTGCATTTGCATTTTGGGGTTGGCAAGGCACTGAAGTCTTCAGAAATCTAACGCTCTGCTAAACCTAATACTACCGTTAGAAGCACTAGCGCAACGCTTTGCCGTTCGCATTTTTCTGGCTGGTCAATTTTCATACATAAAAAATCAATTTCGTTAAAAACGAAGACACAATTTTTTTTTTAATTTTTGTCCATGGGACAAAGCACTGTGCGGCGCCCTCTTTCATTGCTTATAAAAGGTCAGTCCACTTTTACATGGCGTTGGTGTTGGAAGTTTACCAATTAAGGACGTGCCTCTAAAGTCTCACTTGTGTTTTTTATTAAAGAGTTACATTTTTATGAGAATGTCACATTTTTATGATGGACAATAATTTTTCTTTTTAAATTTTTTGAATTTAAATACTTCAGTTAAACACAAATTTTCGAAAAAAAAGTTAATTATTTTCATCATTTCATTCATCATTTAATGTCCACTTACTATTACTCTTTTTCTATATTTTGATTTTAACCACATATACCAACAAATAGATTTGGTATGAGAAAAAGAGAAAACGAGAGCAAAATACATTTACACACACACTCATTCATAGAGTAACTAAAAAACACAAATAAGTAGAGTATGACACAAGTTCACGTAAATGAGCATACAATAACCGCATGGTTATACTCTAGTACATACATCTACACATCCATATACCTAACGACTAGTTTACGTATCCTATACGTAATTCGTATAGTATATGTTGAGGCCGTAGTATTACTACACAACATAAAATCTAGTAACCTAGATCCTCGAAAAATGTATGTCATACACAATTTACCAGAATTCAGGTTGCAAGCGAACAACAACAACAACAAAAGAACGAATTTTTGGTAAAATTAAAAGAGAAAAGAACATTAAAAAAAAAATATACGAAATATTTTCCTACATTACTGAATGACAATATAAAATTTAAACTAAATTTCTTGCATATTTTTAGAAGTTTTATGAAATGAAAAAAAATATCTAAAGCATACAGTTGTGCAATTTATTTCTGTTAATATTAAAGCCTACTTTTAGGCTTATTAAAAATATGTTTTTTTGATTAAAACTAAAATAATGTTGTAGATTTTAATTGAAGTGGAAATATTACCACATTTAACTAATTCTGGCTTTACTTTATTAAATCATTAAAATACTCTGTGATTTTTTTATATAAATTAAAAATTCTCAAAAATTTAACTTGTGACCTCAAAAAGGACAGGGTAGTGTTTTCAAATTTTTTCAAAATCTTCCAAATTAAGGTATTTTATCTATTGTCACAAAATTTAGGTCAAATCTCTTTGAAATTTAGCAACATTAAGCAAATTTTACCCTAATCACAAAAATCACAAAACTTTTGTATAATACAATATTTTAATCGAATCCGTTGAAATTAAATTGCTGCTGGATGTTCGTAATATCAGTAACTTTTAATGAGTATTATGTTTTTAACAAAACCTTAAACTTCAATCATTATTAATTTATTTTTTATTTGTTTAATAAAATTTTCAGAAATTTGAGTTTTGTTTGTCAAAACTCCTATTTTAGGCCTGTTTTAATATTAATATTTAATATTAATTTTGAAAGGGTTAAGCCTTATACTTACAGTATTGGACAAAATGAAGTGCAAATCTATAAAAACTTGCAAATATTAGCCGAAATAAAAATGTTAGAGTTTTGTTAAATGGATGTCCATATACTATTGTGGCATCATTTATTAATCGTAGAAGTTTACAGGTCTAACCTAGGAAGGACATACGCAGGACCAAGCAATGATGAACATACTCGAAGACTGACGCAAAAGAAGCATGTCGGAGGTCTAACTAAACGGTCTAACCACATGACTATCCTGAAAGGGACATGTCGTAGGACGAATCCTACAGGGTTAACACAAAAGGAACTTCTCATAGGGCTAACCCAAAAGGAACCCACCATGGGACTAACCGAATAGAGGCATATCACCGGACTATCGAAAAGGGACCTGTAAGAGAAACTATGTAGAAGGGACTTATTAGTCCTGTGATAAGTCCTTTTTAAGCAGTCACGGGATTTGTTCTTTTAGGTCAATTTTCGCATGCCGATAATTTTTTAATAAACCTACAAAAAAAATATAAATATGGAAAATAAAACAAAATTAATAATTTTTAGTGTAAAAAATAAACGAAAACTAAACAGTTTCCAATGAGTAAAACTCTGACCAATTGGCTTTATCTTGTCAATAAGTATACCAGTTAAGTGGTATGTCTCCTTTTTTAAAGTCATAGGAATGGACATTTTAGGACAATTGACACTGCTTAACCCACCTCAATAGTAAATTATACCAGTTCTGTGATAAGACCTTCCTCATCCACTCACACTTTTACGTTAATTGGCTCCTCATTCCCCTCACTCATAATAATACATGCATAAAAATACGTAAAATGTACGAAAGGGTTAATAGGGTTAATGCAAGTTTTTATAAAATTTTTATTTAATTTACTAAATTCATTTTGTGGAGAATTTTCATTACAAAACTAGTTTCATAAAAAGTATGTAGCTTTTCATTAATTTTAAGACATTTTTCATTTACTTTGTGATTAAAAGTTTCATAAGTTTAATGAAAATTTTCATTTGGGGCAATTCACACGCTATCCATACATATCTACGAATTGTAAAATTGTTGTAAATTCTCTTTTGAAAAATGACAACATACTGGGAAATAGTAGATAGGGGAGGGCAGATGTGGATAGCGTGTGAATCATGCTTTAAATTTCGTTCGATTACTAAAATTTGAAATGTCTATGAATTCTGTATGTATTGTTGATCTTCTAAAATTGTTTGAGTTTTATTTGGTATCTGACAAATTTTATTACTTTGAATTTCATCGAAGAACACAGAAAAACTCATAATTTCTGATCTCATATAGTTCAATTTGCTCTTTATTCAAAGCATACATTCTCTCTGGAGCCTATACCATATATTCATATATAATTTTGCAAAAAAAAAAAATCTCGATTTTTTTAAGGAACAGTCTGAAGTACAGATTTGGAATCTAGACATCAACGTTCATAAGACCCAAACAACACCTTTATGGGGAGGATTTTCGTGTTATTGAAAATACCTCACAACACAAGAATTCTTTAAAATTGTGACAAATAAATTTTTTGCAGTGAACAAAAGCCATTGACAATTATGGGACCCGATCATCATCTAAATTGTTTTGCTAAAACTACTAAAAATTAATTCAAATACGCTACAGATTTTAGCAGATTCTTTTGCTAAAAATTAGTCAGATAAGAATAGCAAAAATAAATCTGTTGAATTTACCCACTTTTAGTTATATTTGAGCTAAATTTATAATAATTAGAAGGAACAAATTATTTTGCTAAAATCAAAAAAAAAAAAACAAAAAATAAATAAACATTTTTAGATGTTTTTTTTAGATTTTTTTTATACAAATAAAAATTTTCTCTGCTAATCACAATTTTTATCAAATATTTTTGTTTATATAAGCAAAATATACTGTTATTTTCATTCAACTAATTTTAACGAAAATATAGCAACAATTTTGTTGATATTAGAGTTTTGGTTTGCGGTATCTGCCCTCAAATATTTAGAATATGACTAAAATTTTGTAAAATTAACAGTTTTATTTTTACTGTTCTTATCTTACTAATATTTAACAAAAAATAAAATCCGTCATTTTTAACCAATTTTTAATAGCTTTAGTTTAACAGGTTTATTTGTATTAGTGAACTTTTCATTTCAAAGAAAACACAACTCGATGAAAAAATTTCCGATATAGGTATATATAGTCATATATATAATTCCATATCACATCATATATGAGGTGATCCGAAAAATGGCATACATAACCTTATCTCATGAGATCCAATGGGATCTCATTTGATATCATTTGATCCGACAAACGGTTCTATTTAATTTGATCAAGTTATGTACAATTTTAATACAATTTGATCTTCACAAAATTCTTTAAAAATCCGCGTTTTTTCAATTTTGTTTCACATTCCAAATATTAACAAAAATTTAATTTTAAATTAATGAATTGGAAAATTAGACATGATTTAATTTTGACTTATACTTTGAGATTCATAACTATAACGTCATTTTGTTTTCCAATTATTGCTTAAACAACTAAACCGATCGCTTAAGTGTCTAAAGAAGATGAACTCATCTGTCTTAGCTTGCGATTGATGCAACATAGAGAGTTGTTATTGTACGTTGTAGTTTTTGGTTTGATTATTAGGTTATTAAGTGTTTATAATTATAACGTCATTTGAAGAAAATTTTAAAAACTTTAAGAAAATTTTTCATAAATTCAACCAAATTTAAGTTGAGACTTGATTTTTTTAACAATCCTACTTATTTTATTGAAGACAAATAATTTTGATAGAAAAACAAGTTAATTTCTCGAGATAAATATAGCATATTATGGGTTTTTCGGCCAAATCCGATTCGGTTGTATTTTGTAATAAAGCTTTTTACTTTGGGATTTTAATTGCTTATGTTAAGATTTTCTTAATTTAAATGTTTTTTACTTGTAAAATATTATTTATTCTACTAACTTTGAACTTTGTTTAAAAAGTGTAGTATTTAAGATTTTACTTTTGATTTTTACAGTTTTGTTTAGCTTAAATATACACAATTTACAAAATTTATGGAATTTTTCTTTTTCATATTAACACATAGAGTTATATGTGATATATATTTATAATACACAAATTATAGATTTTGTTTGGTTTTACTGTTTTCTAAGTACTTATATATAATTATACATGGAAATATATATGATCTGATATATAGCGATATCAATAATATATATAACTTATATATCTTATATATCTTATATATAACTTATATATGAGCAATTCCATTTAAAGCACCGTGAAATTATGTTTTCCAATTTTGATAGAATTTTGTGAGTGTTTGCGGTACACTGATAGAAAAACCGTCATAACCCTAATGTATTTTGACATCAGTTCTATGACAAGTGTCTTCGTTTTTGACCCCATGACACTTGTCATAACGGTGATGTCAGCCTTAACATCACTTAACCAAATTGTCATCAGGATCGAAAACTTAAATTGTGTCATCAATGCGATGACACATCGGCATCACATAAATGACGAATCGGAGTCAATTTAATAAAAAAACTCAGTTACATCGAAGAAGTTACTTATTGTGCTCAATTTAATGACAAACTGTCATCAATGCAATGATACATTGACATTAAAGAAATGACTAAATGGCATCAATTTAATGAGAAAAATTCAATAATTTAATGACGCACTAACATCAGGGAAATGATTAATTGGCATCTATTTATTGACAACATATTATCAATACAAAGACAAAATAACATACTTTTAATAACAAAATGTCATCAATGCAATAACTAATCTTGATACCTAATGAATTGTTGTCATCAATATTTATAAGGTTTCATACTTAAGGTATTCATACTTTTCCTGTTATTAATGCACAAAATGTGGCATCGATTTGATGTCACTGTAGTCATAGCACGAATGACGCGTAAAATATGACAAAATTATATGATAACGTTCGTCATTAAATTGATGTCACTTATTGCATCATTGATGTCATTTGTAATAACATTGATGTCACAATTCTGATGTTAGGGCATCATCAATATGAAGATGTATTTTTCTATCAGTGTAGTGAACGTAAGTATTAAAAATTTTTTTTTTTGTTTTGGAAAACTCTGGCAACCCTGTGGCTTCAAATTGTGGGGTAGAACCTTCACTTAAAAGGTCATAACTTTTGATGTGTAAAAAATATCGACAAATTTATTTTTGCAAAAAACGGCTAAGTTATGGGGTATAAAAAAATAAATAAAAAAAATTTTACACATTTAAAAAAAAAAAAATTTAAAAAAAAACTTTAAAATCAATTTTTGGAAAAAATCCATTTTAAAATTTTTATACAAATAGCTACACATGTGTTCTAAACACCCTGAAAATTTCAGAGTGGAAAACTCCTTGAAGTATGTACACCCGAAAATGTTTTTTTTAATTGTTGCTATTGGAAAACTACTATTACTATTGAACAAAAAAAAACACTTTTTCTGGTGTACATACTACTACATTTTTACTGATATCTCACTAAGTAAGGAGGGTGTTTTGAACACATGTGTAGCTATTTGTATACAAATTTTCAAAATTTAAAAAAATGGATTTTTTTCTAAAAATTGATTTTAAAGTTTTTTTTAAAAAATTTTATTTTTAAAAATTGTGTAAAATTTTTTTTTTTTATTTATTTTTTTATACGAAAAAACTTAGCCATTCATATGCAAAAATAAATTTGTCGATATTTTTTACACATTAAAAATTATGACCTTTTAAGTTAAGTCACTACCCCACAATTTGAAGCCAGAGTTTTCCAAAAAAAAAAAAAATATTTTTCTTTAATACTTGAGTTCACTACCTCACACAATCACAAAATTTTATCAAAATCGGAAAACATCGATTAACTTCACGGTGATATTAAATGGAATTGCTCATATAACATAGGATATAATGATATATGATTAAATATAGCGCCATATTAGAAAAATTCGTAAAATAAGTATGATATGTAAGTATATGCTGTTACATGTGGCCACATATATAACAAGATATCCCTATATCAAGCTATATACGACTATATATACTCTTCTTTCGTCGGAAAGTAATTTTACGAAATTGTGTGCTGTGTTAATCAAACGAGGGAATTGTAAACTTGCCACCAAAAACACACAGATTTATACAATATGTTTTGCATATTTAATATATTTAGCAAAGTTTATTTAATAAAATTTATTCATAAATCACTAGATATTTCCAATTTCCTACTTAAAATTAAAATGTAATTTCTTTTTATCTTTATTATTTTTCACTTCCTATTATTTCAACCAACAGATGTCGAAATCGAACAGCTGTCCAAAATCTAATAAGGATACGATCAAAAAAGTCACAAATTAATATAGGAATCTAATTAGAATAAAAACTCACGTGTTTACTAATTGAAAAAAAAATATTTTTATTATTATTTTCTTCACCCTTTTTCTCTTCTTTTCCTCTTTTATATTTTTTTTTCTTTGTCAATTTTGCCGAAAGCCGGAGCAGTTAAATTATAAACCCCATTTTCAGTATATTAGTTTTTAGTGTTTCTTACTTCTGTGCATCTAAAAAGTACATCACGGCGTATGAGCAATATTATATTAATTATACGATAAAATATTGCTTATACCACATGTTGTTCTTTTGTAAGTATCAACATTTAAAATAAATAAAAACATTGCACGGTACGACAGAAAATTTGAAAAACTGTTGCACGTAACAAATATAAAGGGTCCGCCATCTAACGTTTTTTTTAAACTAGTGCTTATTTCGTGAATGGTAACACTTAGCTCATGTCTAATTTGACAGATAATTAGTTTTATCCTTCCGCTGAACGAATATGGTTGTGTATACGCTTGAACAACGCTGGGCAATATTGCGACATTACTTTGAAAATCATGGACTTACGGAAGATGCCGATTTTGCAAAAAAATCATCTTTTCAGATGAAGCTCATTTTGATCTTGACTAGTAGTAGTAGTAGTAGTTTTATTTTTATTTTCAGCAATACATATAATTACAAAATAAAAATAAATTTATAAATATTTACGACTCTGACCATTGTCGTCAGCCGTTTAACATATGTATACAAATAACAATTCGAGATAAAGTGTTTAGTTATTAAATTCCATTATAAGAAAATTTCTATATTCTACACAAGTTTTTATATAATTTGCCAAATAATGCCAATTAACTTTTATTCCATTTAATATTTCTAAAATTTCCCTGTCATTAAAACAAGCCTTTTTTAAATACATAATTCTAAATTCACTTAGAGCTTTACAACGACCTAGAAAGTGTTCTATGTTTTCAATTTCTCTAGAATTACATAATGTACATATATTTGACGCATTTACTTGAAATCTGTTCCCATTTAATTTTATCAAATCGCTTCGTGCTTTAAAAATCCATGTTATGTTTTCTTGGTTACGTTCATCTGATATATATTTACTTCCGTTTACCATGTCAACTTTTCTATAAATTCTGCTTGTATTAGCTATTTTTAGCAATACATTTTCATAGTATTTAGACTTCAGGGAGTTTATAAGATTTATACGGTTATTGTTCCACTGCTGTACATTAGGGTTCGCTTCGGTCCAATCAATTCCAAATTCGGCACCTAATTTGTTAAGCACGTCCACCCACAACAGTCGTTTTTGCAGCAACATTTTTGTGAATTTTTGCGGCAAACGATCTTCTTCGTATTGAAACATTGTTTTGCATACATATCTCATATGAAGATCTAAAGTATACAAATGTCCATTTTCTATACCAGTTTCGGACAAAAGTATATATGTTGGCGTGAAAGCCGGGAGCCTTAGTATTTTCTTTAAAAAATATATTTGTAACTTATCAACATCTTGGAAGTTCGCAAATCCCCAAACTTGTGCACCATATGTCTGTACTGCTCTACAAACTGCAAGAAACAGTTTCCATTTGGATGAGATAGTGATTGTGCCTTTCTTTAAAAAGTTTTGCCATGTTAGATTGATGCTATTCTTTGCTGCTTGGTTTCTTTGTTCAACGTGCTTTGTAAAAGACATTTTGGGTGTTAGTAAGACCCCTAGGTAACAATATTCTGAGACTGTTCTTATTTCTTGACCCTTATAATACCACTTTTCTTTACGAGACAATTTACCACCCTTTCTGAAAACCATTATTTCTGATTTTCCCAAATTCACTTCAACATTCCAAGTATTGCAATATTGTTCAAGTCGGTGTATCATTTTCTGTAGTACATTAATATTGTCTGCAAGAATCACTATATCGTCTGCATATAATAATAATCGTATATTTATATCTCCAATACGGAGCCCACCTTCTAAATATTCATGCAGATCATTCAGATATAGTGCAAAAAGTAACGGTGACAATAAACACCCCTGTTTTACACCACATTCTGTAGAAAATGGTCGCGAAAGTTCATTTCCTGTCCATACGGCAGTTTGTGTTTTCTCATAAATACATTCTATAAACTTGACTGCTTTCGAAGATACTCCCAGAGTGTGTAATTTGTAGATCAGTGCACTTCTCGATACCTTGTCAAAAGCTGCTTTGAAGTCTACGAAAAAAGCATAGGTTTTTTTATTTTCTGCAAAATTTAAATGTACTATTGACGATAGACTATATATATTGTCGGCTGTTGAGTAGTTTTTACGGAATCCTGCCTGGTATTCATTTAACACCTTGTTATGATTAGCCCAAGTAGAGAGTCTTTCATTTAAGAGACCCATCATAATTTTCGGTAAACAATTCATAAAAGAGATGCCACGATAATTGCTTGGCAATGCAGCATCGCCTTTTTTATGAATTGGATATATTATACTTAGTATAAAAGAGTCATCAACACAGCCTCGATCATACAATATGTTGCAAGTTTTTGTTATTTCTTCCAATAGTTCTTCTGGTGCATTCTTAAAAAATTCGTATGGAACCCTATTTTCACCTGGATCCTTATTTGATTTTGTTTTCCAAAGTACTTCTTTTATTTCCGATATTGTTATCATCTTATCCAGCTCATGGTCATTGACATGAAGGTACGCATATTGTATGTTAACGGTGTTTTGAACAGGGTTCAGTAGTTTTTTAAAATACGACATAAATTCTTCTGCCTGAATTGTTAAAGTTGGGGGTAAATCATCATTTCTTATCTCCTTTGCTACTTTCCACCAGTCTTTGCTATTTTTCACTTTTTCTATCTTTTCATTTAGTTTTTGATTATAATTAATTTTGGCTTCATTACAGATTTCTTTAAATTTTTTATTATCTTTCATGTATTTCGTGCTGTTTACATCGCTACCCAAGTTTCTGTATTCCTGCAGCCTTTTGAAGGAGGCGTTACGAGCATTATAACATTTTATTGTAAACCATTTTTGCTTTTGTGGAATTTTAAATCCGTTTTTATAGATTTTACTATACGAGTCTTTTATAATTTTCGATATATCATTAAATTCTAGATATGCTTTTTGTTGTTGTATTTTTGTTGCCTCTAGTGCTTCTTTCACCACTATATGGTAATTTGTTTTATAATTTTCTTTCCAAATTAATTTTGGCATCAAGTTTGGCTGGACTATTATTTGTGGGGTGCCGTCAAAGATAAGTGTTACGCCAACAAGCCAGAGACAATTGACGCTTTAAAGGACAATATTCGTGAAGCCATTGGTGAAATACAGCTGCACACAATCGATAATGTGCTTAAAAATTGGACCGATCGTGTAGGCTACTGCATGGCCAGCCGAGGTAGCCATTTGAATGAAATTATTTTCCATTATTAACCGGAAGGATTATACTTTCAAATAAAAAAAGAAATTTGAGAAAATACTCAGTAGTTTTTTTATAGCATTTAAAAAAAAAAAAGTTATTTGGCGGACCCTTTATTAGAAATATAATTAGGGCAGCGACTTTCATGCAAATGCATGTTTGTAGTCAGTGGCTCAAAGTCTATTTTGACGAAATACATTTTTTAATCAAAGAATTTGCAACTAAATGACATTGATTTATTGTTGAATTAAAACTGCATATTTTTCCATAATTTACCTTTCAGTGCATCTGTTTTTGCATGTTTATGATTTTTAGCGCATGTTTTTGCTTATTTTGATTTTCACTGCATATTTTTGTATATTTTTTTTATATTAAAATTACAATTTGTTTTAAAATAAATAAAAGAATTGAAAAATGTTAACACAGCATTAAAGAAACTTTAAATTGCCATCTACATTTTTGTTGTATTTTAAAATATCGCTATTGATTTTAAAAAACAAAAAATTTTTAGTGCAAATTTTTAGATTTTAAGTGCATAGTTTTGTGTTATTAGTGGAAATTTTGTTTTTTTTAGTGCATATTTAAATTGAAATGCAAATTTACTACGCTCATAATATTGTGACGTTAAAAACAAAGGAATATGTACTTTAAAACTACTTAACATAAAGTCAAAAACCGGTCTACTCACTTTTCTTTAAAATCAAATGCATTTTTCATTTATTTTTAACTATTAAAAAATTGATAGAATAAAGTCTGTGAAAACATTAATTTACTTTATTTTAACTATTAAAAAACTACCTCAAAATCCGTAAAAATAAAAGATTTTCTTTTATTTCAACTATCAAAAATAAAATAAAAAATTTAACTCCCAAATCTATCAAAATAAACGATTTTTTTTTTATTTTAACTATCAAAACTTAACTTCCAAATTATTTAAAAAAAAACAACAATTATATTTTTGTTATCATCAACTTTTTGGTTCAAATAATTTTTTGTAAAAACAATTTTAAATGAAAATAATACCTGGTACAGAAAAACTGTATCTATATAGTCATTTAAAGATTGATATGATTACATATGTGGTCATATGTGGTCATATATAACGATATATATTTATATCTCATACTTATTTTTAGGAAAATTTCTAACATGGCGCTATATATCATCATATACTATTATATATTATGTTACATAAAAGTTGATCTTTTTTTATCTCTTCATATATTCTTAATATAGCTAAATATGTGATCATATATACGTCACTATATAATTATATGTAGGTATATATGATACAATTAAATCAAACAATTCTATTACTTTTATATATAATTATATATGGCATCATACATAACTTTATATAAATGTATGTGTTAAAATTTAGAAAAACATTCTATCACTTTCCTGTATAATTATATATAAACATTATGGTAGAAATTAACAAAAAAAAATCTAACCTCTTTATCAGAAAAGAAAAAAATGCTATAACTTTCCTATATAATTATATATAAACATATAGGTAGAAACTAACACAAAAAAATCAAACCTCTTTATCAGATTAGAAAAATATGTAAAATTATATGTATTTAAAGCAAAAAAATATTGTAAAAAAAACAAAAGTAAAAAACTTAGAAAATCTGCACTTAAAACAGAGTTCAAAGTTAATAGATTAAATAATATTTATTAGTAGAAAAATCATTTTAAGTCGGAAAATCGTAAAAAAGCCATTATAATCAAAAAATCTTGAGAATCTTTGGAAAATCCAAGAAAGTAAAAAAAAAGTGAATTTGCCGTCTGCGATGATTAAATATAAACATATATGGTAGCAACAAGAGAAAAATTCGATTACTTTTACATAAAATTGCATATGGCATCACATATTAGTCAAATTAAAATCACATCTAATTTTAAAATTCTTTGATTTATATTTAAATTTTCATTATTATTTGTGGGCGTTGTGGTGTAATGGTTAGCGTGTTGGACTGTTACACGGATGGTCCCGGGTTCGATTCCCGGTGACGGCAACATCAATTTAGAAAAATAATATGTATGAGTTTTCTATCACTTATATGTATCGCTACACCCACTTTCGGTGTTCCCATGGCACTTAAACCCACAGAAGTAAAATAATGAATCAGGGCTATGAAACAAAAAGCTTCAATAAATTTGCGAACTCTACATCAGGTGGCGAGCAACAACTGTTCTAAAACTTATCATCTCGCGCAATTACAGTGTTGCCATGTTTGAAGCCCTTCATCTTTCTCCACCTTTCATCTCTCCACTAGCCCCTTTCCAAAGAAAGCAACACATTAATTAATAGGAAGAATTTCCTGAGTGTTGCTTCTCTTTAAAAAAAAATATGGAAGGAAGTTCAATAGGCCAGGCACGTAGCTAGGGGGGGGGGCTGGGGGGCTAGAGCCCCCCCGTAATGATTTGACAAATTTAAAAACTAAATTTCTTGGTATTTGAAATGTAAATTAGGGTGATAACTTTTTTTGGACAACATTCTCCCCAGGGGTTTTCTAATGGCAAATATTGTATTAATGATAAAAAAAACTATTTCAGTTCAATTTGGTAAAAAACCTTGCGCACCGACAGCGATTTCTAAAATGCATTTAGTATATTTATTTTAAATTTTTTTTAATAACGATTTTTTTTAAATATGGTTTATACATATGTAAGTAAGCAAATTTGGAAGAAAACTATTCCATTGACTCGAAACCGGACTTTACTATTGATATCAGCATGCCTTAATTATATAGATGTGATGGTCAGACGTTGAGGCATCAAAAAAAGTTTTTTTTTTTAACTTTGTTTGATTCAAAACTTTAACGCGTTTGGTGCGGAACCTTTTTTAACGATAGCGAAAAACTAAAAACGCAGTTCTTAATATTTGTCCATGCCCTACACGATTTTGTCTGGGGAGATTTGATATTTGCAAAAAATGCAAAAAGTTATCACCCTAATGTATATGCCCTAAAAAACAAAGTTTAGTGATTACTTTTTAAATAAACTACAATCAGTTACTGTTAAAATATTGTGAGTGCATATCGTACGTATGTATGTGTGTAAGTATTTAAATTAAAGAATCAATTGATTGCTAGAAATTATAATCCTTTCACAACAGTCTTATAGTAAGACGACAACAAAAAGTAGAAAAACAAATAATAATCATAATTGAAACACATTTTCCAAAGAAGAACTAGGTTAATATCAAATACAACAACAGCAGCAACGATACAACTTATAAAGCAGATGAAGATAAAATATTAAATCAAATAGAGGGGGATGGAAGAAAACCACAATAAGATTTACACTTATACACATACACACACATACACACTCACACTCAAATAAGAATAATAAAAAGAATTATTGGCAGAAAAACAGTTACAAAATACAACAAAACAAAAAAGTTATTGAATTAATAACACCCGCATACAATATTTCTAAATGACAAAACAGAAAACACACACATATATGCACTGACACAAATCCGGTGTCCCTTAAAAATAGATTTTTCACTAAAGCCGTCGACTTATCTCAGCAGAACACTTCCAATGGTAACATCTATAGAAAAAAGTCACATAACCCACATTCCGACAATGCTCCAACGAATCAATAAAGTTTGGAACACTAATGTCGCTGATAAGCATCAATGCCTTACGTTTCACACAGAAGGCCCTAAATAGACTCTGAAGCACCTGCCCATATATGGCAGTTGTATTCCATTTTCCGTCGGCTGTAGGTAATATATATAGTGAGAAAATCGGATGGAGTGAAGTATTTCTTACACCGATTTAGAAAACCACACTTGAAAGCTTCTTTCTACACTTGAATGATGTGATCTATCCAACGGACATCACACTGTATTCTCATGCCTAGAATATCAAGAGTATCTCATTCCACAATAACTATTCCATACATATACACAGATGACATAGTTGAGTCCACAAATCTATGGGTCATCAAACAACATTGGGTCTTGTAAGCGTTAAAATCGACCCTGATCGCACGACCCCAATCATAGATTAACGAAAGGTCATGATTCATAATCTGCTTTTGCACCCAACCTCCTCAAGGCTTGGCCTACGATGGAACGAAAATGAATGACAGATGTTGCTGTCATCTGCAAAGGTGTAGATATGATAAAAAGTTAAACCAAGGAGGTCATTAGCAAATATGAGAAAAAGAGATGGAGAAAGAACAAACTCGTTGGATGAGATCCCATATATAATAACACGTATAGCACGATCTCTGAGAAAATTTGAAAGAAATCATTACCGACACCAAAGGTAACTAGCTTTTATAACAGTGCGCCGTGCCAAACACCATCGAACGCCTTGGAAATATATAGAACAACTACTTTGCTCTCACCAAATATCTGAATGGATCGACGCCAACTTTCCGAAAGGAACTCCCGTAGAACGAGTTCTACAAAAGTCATACTGTCGATTACTAATAAGTGAGTTGGCCTCCAGAAAATTTACAAGATGTTAGATGACCATGCTCTCCATTACCTTTGAGAGCGCAGAACATATTGTAATTGGGCGGTAATTTTTAGGGTTATTAGCCGCACCCTTTTTGGGGATTGGTTGAACATTGGCAATCTTCAAGCACGAAGTGAAGACGGTATGAAGAACTGAACAGGTTAGCCAATAGACGAGCTAGCTTCGAAGAGCCAGTGCTGGTATGCCATCCGGCTTCAGTACCAGTGCTGGTATCCCATCCGGCCACGGTGACTTGTTAACGTTGAGATCCGCAAGAACCCTTTTAACGGCACGAGCTCGAAAGAATATCTTGGGCATAGTACGAATACCCGCTCGAGCTAGGACAGTGGTTGATTGCCCTCCGGTGAAAGTGAATTTCTCACAAAAAGATCAGACAATAGGTTAGCTCTATCAACCGCATAAGTAAATGCGCGGTCGTCCTTTATAAGAGTTCGAATAGAGGAACTAGCATTATCCCTTACGCTTTTAACAAAGCAAAATAAACTTTAGAGCGAAACTTTTCGCGACTTAGTACTTTGGCACAAGCTTTTCTCGCATGTTTGCGTAGCAACTCATTATTGCCGTTTTTGTTGCTACGCCAATTTCTACTGCAATTTCTACTGATTAAACCAACACTTATGTCTTGCTTTAACCGAATCGCGTTTTGATGGAAGGAATAACTTCATTCGTGGCGGCATCAACATTATCGTCAAGAAAAC
The DNA here is from genome assembly GCA_021234595.1 of Delia radicum. Classification (NCBI taxonomy): domain Eukaryota; kingdom Metazoa; phylum Arthropoda; class Insecta; order Diptera; family Anthomyiidae; genus Delia; species Delia radicum. Next base: position 18,653,397 of record CM037853.1, on the reverse strand, counting down.
AAAGTTTCCAGTTGAACTGCCGACAAAAATCATTGAGTTAAGCCCAACGAGCCTCTTCGTAAATAAAGACTGAGTGTTTCTTAGCTGGATTTTAAACTCTTCGAAATTCGGAGTACCAAAGGAAAAAGGTACAAATATCATACTTTAAAAAAACACATTTTACCATTTTAATTAAATTTGTGGGTTATTTTTGGTTCCAGGCACAACTAGGTTAATAATATCCGGTGAAGTCAGAATTCCATATAAGAATAATTTTGAGTATATGAAAATTAAATTTTTCAAAATTTCGAATTTAGTTAATTTTTAATCATTAGAATGTAACGAACAAAAATCGACAAATCATTTTTTTAAGGGACATCCTAATGTACACACTGATACAGAGACAAATATATAACAAAAGTTTGTGTTTATGATTGTATGTGTATAAAACAGTAGTCATAAATCTGAAACGATTTCATAGCGATGGTTATAAATTGATGCTTGTATGTCGTAATTGACAATTTGATTACATCTTTATATAAGGATGCCAATTAACTTCACTTTGAGGGAGCAGTAGCTTGCTAGGTTTAACTTATGTTTCATATTTTATATTAGTTATGAGGCCTCAACTTATGGCCATCGACATGTATGTGTTTTAGACATAGAATACACAAACAAACAAGTGTAAAAGTCAAGAAAACACAAACTAATATTTACAGGAAGAGAAATTAAATTGAATATTAATATAATATCACTTTGTGGTACAGAGTCTACCTAAATTTAAAAAGAAATAGTTTAATATTTTACAGAAAAACATGCTTTCATAGTACTCATTTCCAAATCAAATCGATTTCAAAACCCAAAATGTTCAATTTTTTTTAACTGCCTTTAAACTTCTTTAAAAAATATGATCACACTTTTTGACCCATAGTGCCATAGTAGTTCTAGTTAAGACAGTACACTCAGGGAAAAAAGTTTCATCATATTGATGATATTGTTTTATTAATCGCTTCTCATCAACTATTCCTCATATTTATGAAGTTTTGAAGAATTCTTCATAAGGGACCTCATTGAAAGTTGTTTAAAAAAAAAACTACTAAAGCGATCGCAACGAGTGATAGCTCGTTGGAAAGGTATTGAATCAGGCTTTAATTGAAAAATAAAATTTTCCTAATTTTTCTTGTTAAATAATTAAAAATAATTCAATTATAAAAAATATAAAAACAATGAGAACAAGGTGGTCTCTTAAATGCTCTTCTCCTGTCCAAACAATGAGTCGGGCCCATTTTTTTATTGCTGATTCTTAAAGCAAAAATTATGAGGAATCCAAAAAAAATAAAATTAGCCGGAAAATTTAGGAGCTTCTGTGGAAAATCGGAAAATTTAATTTTCATGGGAAAATTTAATTTTAATGGGAAAAAATGTAAATTTCTGAGAAAAATTAGGAAAATTTTATTTTTCAATTAAAGCCTGATTCAATACCTTTCCAACGAGCTATCACTCGTTGCGATCGCTTTAGTAGTTTTTTTAAAACAACTTTCAATGAGGTCCCTTATGAAGAATTCTTCAATTTTGTCACATGACAGTGGTGCACACCACCACTAAACCAGTCGCTATAAAAAAAAAAAAAAATATGTAGGTACATTATTTTTTGCTGGGCCATCGATTGAGACTATTTATTTTAAAATCGGAGAGGGGTCGTCCAAAAATTTGCCAATTTTGATCGTTTTCATATGGAATTGCTCTATAAAAAAATAAAAATAAAATAAATTGATTTTTGTTTTACCTTTTGTAAGGTTTAGTGAACAGGTGCTGTGACACACTGTTTTTGGGTAAATTCAGTGATTGGTTTCGGACGGGCTATTTAGCAACTCTTATGACACATGGTGAATAAAAAAGAACACGTTATTTGTGAATTACTTTTCGCAAACCCGGCCACATGTACTCCTGAGACCAGTGCAGTGGTACGTCACAAAACTATTCCATTCAAACTACCCCTGTAACAGCACACATTGCTCATAATATGTGACTAGTTTTCCATCAAAAATTGTTCTCCAGTTCAACGATATGTGCACCTACACCAGTCAAGTGATAATTACTATCGCACTGGTCCTGTTGGATATCACGTAAATCCTAAAATGATAATACATTACCATCGTCAAGTTATTCGCCGCGTCACAAGGTGCTCCAAAGGTAGCAATTGCCACGTCGTACGACATGCCCATGTTAGAAGTACTGGCCACTTTTATATAACATAATCAAAAATAGGACATATTCATATACACAAAGTTCTAGGCACGTGACCATAACAGTGACTGGTCAATTTCCCTCGGGGATATCATAAAACAACATCTGGGTATTTAATTACTGGGCCATTACTCAATTATCCACAATTACATGTAATTAGATGTAAACAAGTAATTGGCCTGTAATTAAATGTACAAATATTGGTATTATTTTTTTTTTTTTAATAAAGAGAAGCAACACTCAGGAAATTCTTCTAATTAATTAATGTGTTGCTTTCTTTTTAAAGTGGATAGTGGAGAGATGAAAGGTGGTGAAAGATGAAGGGATTCAAACATGTCAACACTGTAATTGCGCGAGGAGATAAGTCTTAGAACAGTTGTTGCTCGGCACCTGATGTAGAGTTGGCGAATTTATTGAAGCCTTTTGTTTCATAGCCCTGATTCATTATTTTATTTCGGTGGGGTTAAGTGCTATGGGAACACCGAAGTTGGGCGCAGCAATACGTATAAGTGATAGAAAACTCATACATATTATTTTTCTAAATTAATGTTGTCGTCACCGGGAAATCGAACCCGAGACCATTTGTATAACAGTCCAACGCGCTACCTATTACACCACAACGGCCATGTTCATGTCTGGTGCTGACAAAAATTAAAATTTTCCAAGAACGCGTTTAAGCCTACAAGTGTGACCGAAGGTCTGCATTTTTTAATGATATAGAAAAATTTCAAAAGTGAATGATTTTGAAATATAATTGACGTCGCCCAAGTTTGATAAAAAGTTATAAAACTTCTCCATCATATTTATGAAACATTTCATAAATATTAAGAAGCCTGTCATCAATTTGCCTTTGCAGGGAACAGTTTCATTATATTTATGAAGTGTTTGACAAAAATCAATGAAGTTCATAAATATGATGAAGCTTTTTCCCTGAGTGTATTGCATGAAAATAATCTTATTGTGGTTGCTTGTGTTCAATAAAGATCATTGAACTAGTAACCCATACCTAAGAGTATATACAAATAGAGAGACTGCATTTCTCACGCCTCTCAGCAACCAAATACCGAACTCGGGCAAGCAAATGAAAACATTTTTTTACATTAAAAATTAATTGCAAGATGTTGATAAAAAATTTTTGCTAAAAACACTCACTTTTTTTAGTTAGTCTCTTTACAGGAAGAAGAAGAAGAAAACATTTGTATTGAAAAATTTTACGGACACAAGGGATACACCAGACTGCCGCAGTTTCGTCCCCCTCCTGGGACTCGTCAGTGGTTAATTTATGTGTCAATTGAACAAAGTATTTTATATTGTTAATTTTGCTCTATATGAAAAACTTTTATTTTGCTCATATTTTGTTATTTTCTACTAAAATTTAATGTATTTTAATTTTATCTTGCTTATTTTAACGTTAAAATTTTAAATAAATAAACATTTTTTGAAATTATTATTCAAAAATTTGCAGAAATTTAAAAGTTTAAATTAATTTTTATAACTTTTTTTGAATAATAATTTATTAAAATGTTAATATATTTAAAATTTTAAAGATAAAATAAGCAAAATAAAATTAATATATTTTATATATTTTAATAGCAACTAACAAAATATAACCAAATAAAAGTTAGTGTTTTAAGCAACAAAATTTTTATCAACATGTTGCAATTATTAATTAAATTAAGCAAGTTTTCAATTTATTTTTTGATCAATGGTTATAATCTTTAACTTCAAGCTCATATATTAGTTCTCATGTAGTGAGTAAACAAGTTTATATGAATGTTTGATGTTTGGCATGAGATTGTTACCGCTTTCCAAACGTGTTCTGATGATGGGAACCTAGAAAATTCCCGAAATAGATCTATCAACACATTCCTGAAAGGGTCAAATAATAAATTTGAAAACAAAAAACTCTATAGATAATTTGTTAGAACAATATCCTAATAAAGAAATATAGAGTATGGCCTCGAACTTGAAAAATTTTCATTTTTATTGCACAATTAAATGTCGAAAAAAAACAACATAATTTTTATTTTTAATAAAAATTATATCAAACTTGTTGCAATTATATTTTTTTTTAATGTGTCAAAAAAATAAGGTTTTCATTTGCTGACCCGAGTTCGGTATTTTGTTGCTGAGAGGTGTGAGAAGTGTAGTCTCTCTATTTGTATATACTCTTTTCTACTACACATCCTTTACAAACGTATCCCTACATATACTACACGAAATAAGTTACAAACCGCATTATTGAAATTTTTATTTTTACAGGATGGTGTCCTGTTATCAATAGCTTTCCGTCTGCATACATATAGGCTCCTTTATATCTCATGCTAAAAGTAGTTGTTGTTTTCTTAAAATTATACTAGGATAATATCAACAATAACAAGATTTTTTATTTTTTTGTTTATTTCAAAAGATTTTTTCCTATTCCTGTTATTTTTGTACGATGACAACCAGAAATAATTTTACCACTACTTAAAATAGATTTTGATTTTATTTTATCGTTAAAGGAAAATGTTGTAGGAAACAATAGATTGTTGTTGTTAGTTTTTCCTATAAACAGATTTAAATCTTCTTAGGTTGTTTTGGTTCAAAGACAGAATGAATATAAATCAGGGTAAATAAATCGTATATACAGTTGGGAGTAAAATAATAGCAGAGTCGTTCCTAAAGCAACCACCCATTCTGATTTGCATATAACTTGGTATCAGTATTGCCAATTCAGTCATTTTATGGCTAGATTTAGCCATTTTTCAACACGCTTAGCAAAAAAATTTGGATTTAGCCATTAGCCATTATTTTAATAAATTTTTAGCCATTTTTGCGTTTTTCTACAAAATATGTTTTTAAAAGGTAAAATTATAAGAAATTTGGATTCAGTTTACAATTCTAAACATTTTCTACGTTTCCGATGTAAAAATAAATTTCTACAAGGGCGTTAAAAAAAAAACAGTTTTAGAAAAAAAAAAATTTAAGTTTTTATTTAATCGAGATAAAAATGTTTTTTTTTTTTATTAATTAATAATTTTATAATTACAAATTATATACTATTACCCTAACGCGCGTTGTAGCGAAAACAGACCAGTGCCTCTGGTGGGAATCGAACCCACGATCCCCGCACTGATAAGCCAGCACGCTACCAACTAGCCTACAGCACAATAAAATGTAATTACAGTTAAGCTGCAGTGCGCAGTGGAAAAGTCTAAAAATAATGAAAACTTTTACTAAACTATTGAAACTTTTTTTCACAAAGTGAACGAAAATTTTCCTAAAATTAGTGAAAACCTTCAATCTCTTGATGAAACTAGTTTCTGAATGAAACTTTTCCATTGAGTAAATGAAACTTTTAATAAATAAAATGATATTTTTCATAGAATTTAATGAAAACTTGCATGAACTTAATGAAAACTTTCAATGGACGAGTTACAATGCAACTTCATTGATTTAATGCAAAAAATCGTTAATATCATGCATATAATTCTCTCTGTGTAGTAAGAAAATGTGACATTATTAATGTCATAAACCAATTTTTTTATAAAAATGTTGAATATTTTTATTAATACTAAAATTTTTGTGTCCGACCGAACAGTTCGGCCAAAAAACTATATTTCGTTGGTTTTTTGGAATCTTGAGGCAAAGATGATAAATTTTGGTATTGGAAACATGTTTGCTGAGCTGATTTAATTCGATTTGATGTATAAAATGTAAGGAAAAAAACCAAAGTTTAGATATAAAGAAAAAATTTAGAAGACCGAACAGCGAATTCATTGCTTAACTATGGACTTTTCTTTAAATTTGACACTCTAATGCCCGTAATTTCAAGCAATAGATACCTACCGGTGCTTAGATATTTACCGTCTACACGAACAAAATCGGGTAGATATCTAAGCACCGGTAGGTAAATATTGCTTGAAACTACGGGCATAATTAGCCCCCCAGCAAAAATCATGGGTAAAGTAATGTATCGCCATAGGGCGTCACGCAATACATTACACCTTACTTCACTGATGAATTTTACAGGCGATGAGCCTAAAAGTAATGGGTGGACTCATTACCTTGTAGGGGGTAAAGTAACTGGTTACTTATATGGTTACATGGTGGGAAAAAGTAATGTGTCTATAAATAGATTTTCATAAAAAACATATGAGTCATTCTCTATGAAAACACCGAAAAAAATGAAAAATTGTTGCTGGACCATTTTGGATTTTGTTAAAATTTTGTGGAAATGTTCCTAAGGGTTCCAAGAACCAAAATCCAAGAGGATTTAATTTTTGCACACGGCACTACCGGTTCACGCAAAATAAAAAAACTAAAAAGTCTTGTTTTTGTGCGTAGTGGTTTGAGCTGTTAAAATTTTTCTGCTAGAGATATCTACATGATGTATACATTGTTTTAAAGCTGAAGGATTATAGTTTCTATCAAAAATATAAAATTTGACTTAATTCATACACCCGAAAAATAACGTATTATTGAAAATAAGCATATTTCATTGGTTTTTTGTGTTTTTCAATGATCTCCAGTGTCGTCGCTAATGAATATAAAAGCATAATAATTCTCAGATACAAATTAGACATGTCGGAGAAAAATACAAAATTAAAATTGGCTCAATCTGGCAACTCGTTATGAAAAAATCGTTACTTGAAATTTGGAAATTTTGAAAATTTGCATATTTCAGGCTACAATTTGGTCATGTTTGTTAGCAGATACAAACTTGAAAATTACAGAGTATTTACTCCCTACTTTTAACTTTATAACACTCCAAGACCCGTTTAGTTATTTTCACTCCTCTAGGATTTACAGGGTTTTAAAGAAAAGCCTTTTTGATTTTTTGTATGTATTTTTATACTTCCTTCAATTGTTATATACGGAGAAATTAAAATAAAAACAAGTATTATTATAAGGTAACAAAGAATAATTATGGACTAAATATATATTTAATAAATTCAGTAGATTTTTGATGTTAAAAAATTTTACAGTGGTGGCAAAAAATAGGCAAATGGTATATTTTTATCATTTAAAGTAGAAAAGTTATAGTTTAAATGTGGGTAATTTAGAATCGTGGAATAAGTTTTATTTTATTTTAATAAAGTACTTGTTCTTATAATATTCGGAGTTTCAAAGTTATCAGAAGCTAAAACCTGTCGTACTTTTAACTGACTGTGAGAAATCGGAGAGAAACTGTGGTAGTTTCTTGTATTTTTAATTGTGCAAACATCAATAAATCTTTTTGACAAAAAGTTTTCGATAGCATCAACATCAGGAATGGATACAAAAAAAAAATTATACCAGGAATTTGGGTGGAACAAAAATCAAACATTGCTGTAGGTGTTAGGATATGATGATCCGCAGTTCGCTGTAGACTTACTTTCCTTACAGTCTGCTTAATTGTACCTCCTGCTCCGTAACAAGGACTTTTGCCATGAGAAGTGGCAAAAAAGTGCCACTCAGCTTCTAAGCCGAAATCGTCTTTGTGATGACAAATGTTGATAAAATTTTTTTTATTTTTGTAAAATTTTTGTAAAATTTTTGTAAAATTCTTGTAAACATAAAAAATCTACTGAATTTATTAAATAAATTTTTTAGTCCATAATTATTCTTTGTTTCTTCATAATACTACTTGTTTTTATTTTAATTTCTCTGTATATAACAATTGAGGGAAGTATAAAAATACATACAAAAAATCAAAAAGGCTTTTCTTTAAAACCCTGTAAATCCGAGAGGAGTGAAAATAACTAAACGGGTCTTGAAGTGTTATAAAGTTAAAAGTAGGGAGTAAATACTCTGTAATTTTCAAGTTTGTATCTGCTAACAAACATGACCAAATTGTAGCCTGAAATATGCAAATTTTCAAAATTTCCAAATTTCAAGTAACGATTTTTTCATAACGAGTTGCCAGATTGAGCCAATTTTAATTTTGTATTTTTCTCCGACATGTCTAATTTGTATCTGAGAATTATTATGCTTTTATATTCATTAGCGCCGACACTGGAGTTCATTGAAAAACACAAAAAACCAAAGAAATATGCTTATTTTCAATACCACGTTATTTTTCGGGTGTATGAATTAAGTCAAATTTTATATTTTTGATAGAAACTATAATCCTTCAGCTTTAAAACAATGTATACATCATGTAGATATCCCTAGCAGAAAAATTTTAACAGCTCAAACCACTACGCACAAAAACAAGACTTTTTAGTTTTTTTATTTTGAGTGAACCGGTAGTGCCGTGTGCAAAAATTAAATCCTCTTGGATTTTGGGTTTTCAGACCCTAAATATCATTTCCAGTTAGTTTGAGTAAAATCTAAGATATGCCAGCTTTGCCGATTTGGTGATTTCATACAGAATAACTCATATACTATTTTATTGCTTAAAATGTAAATGAGTTGTTGTGCTTCGTGTTTTCGGTCGTGATATCAAAAATATATACGTTACCCTCATGCTTACAAAAAATCACAAAGTATATATTAATAATTACTTTACTTTTATAATTCATGCATTATGTAATTGATGATATGTAAGTCATTATTTTATGTTTTAAAGTAATGTAATATGTAATGAGGTATCATTACAAGGTAATCCATGAGTGTTCAATTATCGGTAACTCATTACTTCTGGTGTACAGGTAAGGAGTACACATTACAAGGTAATGCATTACTTTATCGCACCCATTACCAAAGTTTTGCTGGGCCAATAAACATTTTTCAATTCGCCAAATTTGTCCACAAAGCTTTTAAAATACCGAATACAGACCAAATGCATTTTTTGGCGGTCGGACGCGAACAATTTCCTTAATATGACCCAATTACATTAAACATTTAATTGATTGAACACATTTTTTAAATGAAACTCGATATTACTTTTTTTTGTTTGTATAGTTCTTTTTATTCTATATTTAAGCGAATCAATGTTCAATGCAAATGTATGTTTATAGTCCGTAGCCCAAAACCGATTTTGACCAAATACTTTTCCGAAACAAAAAAATTGCAGCCAAATTGCATCGATTTGCTGTTGCAAGTTTTAGAAAATTTTGCTGTGTATGCATATTTTAAATGAATTTGTAATTTTTAATGCATATTTTGGCTTTTTTGTTGCATATTTAAATTCAATTGTAAGGGGCTAGAAAATTTGTGATTTTGTTAATACAAGACATGGAATATGGGCTCCCTCGGATCTTAAAAAAATTAGATATATATAAATGAGACTAAAATAGTGAATAATTTGTTCACCAATACTTAAAATAATTCTAATAATTCTAATAAGTGACAGCCTGGGTACACGACATAGTGTCAAAATTGATTTCAAAATGTGTGTGTTTTCTAAATTTCCTAAACTTTAAACTTATTTTCATACAAAGATGTGTTAAATTTCACCGCCACTTTTAAACATGGGATTGGGCTGCAAAATACGTTCATCTTATTTGTTTGCCCATCTGAATTTTATTAAGTTCGAAGGGAACCCATCGGAAAAGCTTCCTTGTAAGTGTCAGACATTTTATATAGGAATTTTTTTTACTTTTCTGCAAAATCTTAAGCTTTTGAGCTCACGAATGAAAAATATGGAGGTTTTTAGACAGTTATAAATCTTTGATTTATTAGAAATCGGAAATTTCTGTGTGTACTAGGGTTATAACTAGGGTTTGGGGTACAGGAATTTCCCGGAGAGAATTTTTCCCGGGAATTCCCAATGCAATTTTTTATGGAATGATCAACATGTCGCACTCCTGAAGGTTTTAGTGAAAGTTTTTAATACCATAAGAGACGCACTATGTCTACGAGATTCTAATATTTTAGTATTTAGCTGATGCTATTGTAAATATACTTTTTGAAAAAAAAGACGTAATGACAAAGACCAAAGACGTAATGACATTAGCATTAATAAATTATTTAAAAACTCCCGGTAACTTTAATGCTAATTCGAAAAAATCAAAAAGTTCTTTAAAATTGTATGCTGAACCAATTTATAAACTCCGATTTGAAATCCTCAGCATTGACAATGACATATTTGAAACCCAAGTCGATGAAAGTTTCAAACTCAAACTAAAAACAATAAAGACAATACAAAGGGTAATCCCAAAAAGCCAAATTTAAATCGTAGGACTTTGTTAAAGAAAGAAATTAATTTATATGAAGCATGCAATATTCGGACTAAAAGATTAGATTACTCTGTTAACAATAAAACCAACATCGGTAGATAGTGAAAAGGGTTCTCTGTTGCCGGGAACTTTGTCACAAAAATTCGAATGCGGATGTCAAGCAAATTACTTAATGCTTTATTAGTATTAACAAAGAATTTTTTTAACGAACTGATGCATTATTTATTTAATATTGTATGATATTTATGTATAACTTAAAATGATCTCAAATCAGTTATTTAATATGTTTTTGTTTTAATTTTCCTTAATTAAATTACCTATACCAGCCGTAAAAAAATAAAGAAACGCAATTTTATTTTTTCGCGGTTTTTAAAAAAGTTTGCGCATAATCCTCTCTGAAGTTCGGCACAATTGTTTTTATTTAGTTAGACTAAACACACAAAAACTAGTACACAACACAACATAAAGTGTTGCTGCCATACCAAATTTTTTTTTTTAGCATTTATTATATAACATTGAATTAAAACCGGCATGTAATTCTCATTTAGTTAGCAGATTTATTTATACTTATGTATATGAATAAATTCACACAGAAATCATTTTTTTTTTCTATTGAAACGTTTTTTGGATGGTTTTTTTCTCAAAAATAAGACCTTTTGTTAAAACCAGATGATATTTTATTTTTAATTTATTTTTAGATTTTTTTGCGAAAAAAAATTGTAACATTTTTATTAAACAGAAGATAACTTCAAAAATTGCATTATCAAATTTATGATAATGTTTTAGAATAAATTAATATTCAAATTTAAACCACTGCCATTAAGGTATTTAACTTAGTAAAGTAATAAACTTAATGAGAATTAATAAAATGGATTTAAAATATTTATTACTAATACATAAACATTTATGAAAAACAACGACATAGATAAATGTTACAAAAAAACCACAACAATATGTTTGAGCGATAGTATAACAAAATAACAAGCAAGTTTCGAATTTGAGCAAATATTTAATTGATTCAATTAATTTTAAAAATTTTCAACAAATCGATTTAATTGAAAAAAAGTAGGTAAATATTTTTTTCTGTGTATAATTTTAATGTTAAAAACTTGAAAAAAAAATCAATTTTAAGGAAATTCACTTTATTCGGGAAGTTTTAGTTTCAAAGTGACCAGTAAAAGTGATTTCAGTTATTAATACATTATAGCCCATCTCATGGTAATAGGCAGGGAAACCGCAAATATGCAATATCATGTTTTTTCCTGTGTGTCGTATGGATCCATGGATAAACTATTTATCCGATTCAGAGCAATTTAAGAATTCTGGCATCGATTTGTTAGAGCATATTTTAGCATATTTTATCCTTTAGAGCATATTTTTGCATATTTCAGCATTAAGAGCATATTTTGCGGTTAAAGCATATTTTTAGAGCATATTTCTACATTTTAAGAGCATATTTGTGTCTTTTAGGGCATATTTTGAATTATTTTATACATACTTTTTTATTTTAAAATACAATAAACAAAGTGCAAGACACGTAAAGTTAAAGGAAAATCGTCAAAATAAAGAAAAAACTTAATTGCTCATCGCGGAATGTGACTTTTATAAAAAGTTGTGTGAAGCTTTTGTAGCAGCTGACATTCCTTTATTTAAAATGCGAAATGAACATCTTAAGAAATTATTTGAGAAATTTACAATTTGCAAAGTACCCTCAGAAACGTTTCTTCGAACAAAACTTGTAAAAGATCTCTACGAAAATTGTCTAGACAATATACGTAAATGTTTAAAAAATCAATATATATGGATCTCAATAGATGAAACTACTGATGCGGCTGGCAGAAATGTGGCAAATGTTATAGTTGGTGTTTTAAGAAATTTCAAATTAAACATTTTTAATACATACTGCTGTATTGGATAAAACTAATCATTCCACAATTGCCAGACTCTTCAATGACTCTATAAAAATACTGGATGTTAGTTTTGAAAGAAACTTGGTTTTGTTTTTTGTGACGGACGGTGAAGCTATCGCAGTATTCTATCCAAAGATGACACATGTGACATGTATTGTCCATGGTCTCTACCGTTTATATTAACTATGAAAATGTAAATAAAGTAATTGCTAACGTCAAAAAAGTGTTTTTAAAAGCTCCATGTAGAGTTGATATTTTAAAATATATGTATCCGAATCTTGCATTACCACCTAAGACCATAATAACTCGTTGGGGAACTTGGCTTGCAGCGGTAAATTATTACGCCAACAACTATGAACAAATTTTAGAAGTTCTTGGTGATTTAAACAATGAAGAGGCTCAATCAATTAGAATTGCGAAAGAAATATTAGAAAATTTCAATACCAAAACTGAATTGATCTTTATTGCTTCTAATTTTGGATTTATTGAGAAATTTAGTTGAGCAGTATGGGTTAGTAACAGAAACAAAATAAAATATTGACAAGGTACCAGAATGCTATACCAAAAAAGATATTAAGAACAAACTTGAACATTTTGTAACAAAAAACGATGGTCTGCACGTCATAAAAAGAATTAGCAAGCAGCTGACTGGATCTTCAATAAAATCAGTTTTGCAATATGATGTCAAGAAGTACTAGCTTTTAAATTCGCCCCCATTATATCAGTAGATGTTGAAAGAACTTTTTCAATGTACAAAAATATGCTTAGATGTAACAGACAACGCTTTTTATTCGAAAATTTAAGTCAAAATTTTGTATTTTATTGCAACAACAACATCTATTGAAAATCGTATTTTTTTATTAAAAAAAACGTCCAAAAATTTAAAAGCTGGTAGGATGTCATTTTTCAAACGCTTTAATGTTCTTTTATTCTACTTATTGTTTTAATCAAAAAGAAGAAACCGGTAAAAAAAAGGATTTATTAAAAAAATAAAAACGCTAAAATCAGACACGAAAGAGTTCGGAAGAGACAGCTTACCAAAAAAAATTATTTATATTTTTTTCTTAACTAAATGTAGAATTGACTGAAATATAGAAAAATTTACAGTTTTTTTGTAATACCTTTTAAAAACTTAAGTTCCTATTGTTTTGCATTAATTTGTTTTTTTCGTTTTAGTTGTTATGTTTATCTTATTTTTTTAATACTCAATTTTTTTGTGTATATTAGATTGAATTGTTTTGATTTTTTAATAAAATATGATTTTTTTGCTTAAAAAAATTTATAAACTTTGTTTGTTTTTAGAGCATATTGTTAAATTTTAAGGGCATATTTCTCTGTTTTTAGTGCATATTTTATGCGCATAAAACATTTTTTTAGAGCATATTTGCGGTTTCCCTGGTAATAGGTAATAATGTTGTAAAACCAATACCATATGAATAAGAGCTATAATTTTACTCTTCGCTAATCTTATTCTCAAACTTGTAGTGGATGTCTAAAATATTTGAAAATTTAAATCATATTATGTTTGTGATAAAACTACAAATTTTTTTATGCATATTTATTATGTATATTTCTTCTTTTTTTTAATAATATCTCTAAAGCAATATTTATCTTTTAATAGTATTTTCAACATAAATAAATATTTTAAAAGAAAAAAAAAAAAAAAAAAATAAATTTATAGATTTATGTATTTTATATTAAAATTTATACGTTTTTTTTTTTTTTGTTGTTTTTTTCTTGATTTACTACCATAAACAAATTTGATGATGCTTTTAAGTTCATCTCATGTTAAAATGCTCGTTTCGTTATTCAACTGCTGCTAAAAACATGTTTAAATTTGGTTTATCTTGTGTTTTTCTAATAGTTTACTAGTAGAACGCTTTTTCTTTCTATGACATTTTTAAAGACCTTTATGAGAAGTTTTTGTTAATGTGTGTATAAAATTATTAAGTCAAATCACGTTGTCACTTTTTTATATTACTTTTCATTTTTTTTTTTTTTTATTTAATAAATGATGCTTTGTTTAACACATACTTAACCCACAAAACAGGAAAATGTATAAAAAACAAACAACTACAACGATAATACTAAAAAGAGGTAACCAACCGGATGACAACCCTAAACATATACTACTACACTTTTCAAACTAGTAGTTATATGCGAGACAACTCATACTACTCAAAAATACTTTTATTACTTTATGTCACAACGATCATATAGAGAACAAAAAACAGCAAAAAGTTTTTTTTTTAAATGTGTCTTGTAAATACATCATGTAATACCTGTAGTTTCGACTATTAACGAGGGTTAATTGCTAATTGACTAAAAGGCGAATATAAGATTATAAATCTGAATTTATATATTCAAAATTAAGACTAGTCCACAAGGTGTTTGTATAGATTGTAACTAAAACTGCAAGTATAAAAGACGGCTGTACAGTAGGGTAATAACTTTTTGCATTTTTTGCAAATATCAAAACTCCCCAGACAAAATCGTGTAGGGCATGGACAAATATTAAGAACTGCGTTTTTAGTTTTTCGCTATCGTTAAAAAAGGTTACGCACCAAACGCGTTAAAGTTTTGAATCGAACAAAGTTAAAAAAAAACTTTTTTGATGCCTCAACATCTGACCATCATATCTATATAATTAAGGCATGCTGATTTCAATAGTAAAGTCCGTTTTCGAGTCAATGGAATAGTTTTCTTCCAAATTTGCTTTTTATTTCCGCTATTTTTTGCAGTTTTTTATATAAAAAAAATCAGTTTTCACATATTAATATATTAAAGGCATTTTAGAATTCGCTGTCTGTGCGTAAGGTTTTTTTTACCAAATTGAACTGAAATAGTTTTTTTTTTATCATTAATACAATATTTGCCATTAGAAAACCCCTGGGGAGAATGTTGTCCAAAAAAAGTTATCACCTTACTGTACAGTGGGATATATCACAATATGTTTGGAAATAATGCGGCCATTTCTTACTTAGTAGTCCGATTGCAATGACGTTTGGCACAGGCTTAAGTGATCTAACCACGAGCTTAAGTTTTGCCTTTAACCCTTCCAGACACCCGGGAGCGGCAATATAACCACCCGAAATATGGAAGTTTTTGCATATACAATTTTGAGTGCTCGCCATTTTATGTTTCTAATCCGATTTTTAAAAGTAATTTTGTAATCTACTAGTAGAGACTAACAAAAAAATGTTTACATGTTGGTTTAATTTTAAAATCTAATATTAGTTTAAAATTATCAAATTTGTAGTAAAATTTAATTATATTTTATTTTGTATGGAAAGGAACTAATTATACCATAAAAACATGTGAATTAGGTATTACTAATGAACAGTCAGTAATACCTTATGTTGCGAAATAATGAACGGATAAGGAGTTTAACTTATTCCACACTCAGGGAGCTTCTACTTTAAAAATTTGTAGTTATTTAGGTTGTAATACAGTTTCTTTATTTTTAATGTAAATGTCAGTCATTTGTAGAACAAATTAAATTTTTCACAAACCTTGCAGTTCATTTAAAAAAACCAACCACATAAAATGACTGTTTTATGATTTTACATTAATTTTTTACAATAGTTTTTTGTTATTTAAAAAAATATAAATGCTTGTTTATTTTTTCCAACCATGTGGTTCATTTTTACTACACTTGTTAATCATTTTTTGAAGATTGAAAAACAAATTACAATGTTAGTTGAATGTAATGAAATGTAAGTTATCCTTTCTTTAAACGAAATTTCATTTGTTTTTGACTGCAATTGCTGTCGTCTTAATAAAATTTTTGCCAAATATTAGTAGACTGAAAAAACTCAAAGAATTTGTAGAAAAATTATACTTTAGTTAATTAATTTGCTGAAAACATATAGTTTAGAAATACACATTTAATCGTTATTAAATTTAAATATTTTATTTTGTCTTTTATTTCATTAATAGACAATTACTTTCGCAAGCCAATGACAACGCAAAATTTAAGTTGTTTTAATCTAACATTTTGTTTTATGTATGAAAAACAGATGTAGAAATCTTCCATGGTTGATTTTAGTATATGCATTACAAGAGTTGTACTTTTTAGTATAATTTTCCTCCTCTCTACTACATCTTGACATGCCGCGACATCTACTTCATGCTTCGGATATATTTCAATCTGGTTGTCGTCCACACTATTAATCTGCTTTTCAGCACAATTTTTTTTAGCAAAATAAATTAGTAAAACATTAGTATAATAATTAGTAAAACATTAGTTCGAAACAGTTAAGTGCTGAATAAATATAACTAAAATTTGAGCTGAATACATAATTTCAACAACAAATTAGTTAAAAAAGAGTTTACTTGATTTACAAGATGTTTTATTAACTTTTCTATTAACTTATTTCTTAGAGTGTAGACCTTTTTATGATAGAAAAAATTTATAAAAAAATTGAGTACAAGTCTCTTCAACAATGTAATGCCATCTCGAAAGATGCCCAATATTGCAACTGCCTAACAATTTTAACTTATTTTCTATTAGCCCTCTTATAAACGTAAATATGTTGAATGTATTGGTGTAGACGATTTTGTATAAAGAAGAAAATAAAAAAGCTACAACAAGGCTATGATAAATTTCGTAGGTGTATATTTAGTTATGTTCATTTTTTAAACATTTCATTTTAATAGGGGTTGTTGATTCCCCAACATGTTTTAATGTTAATTTCTAAGGAAATGCTGTACAACAAAAATTAGTTTGAAATATGATTGATGATTGCATGTAACGTATCACATCAAAGGAAAGTTTCTTCGAAAGGAAACTAATAAAAAGGTTTAACTTTTTATGTGACTTGCAGGATAATTGGTCTTGTACGACATTTGGCATTTTGAACTTAATTGGAAATGTAATACAGAGTAGGTATTTCCGTAAATGATAAAGGCAAACAAAAACTGAATGACAAATAAAAAAAAAAAAGAAAATTTGGAACAGATTTCAAAGAGAGTTTGGCTACAGTAACTTTTGTAGTTTTTAGTTAGTAAACAGGATAATAGCAATTCACAAAAATGTGCCTTCAAATCAAATAAAAGGAGAGATAGAGAGTTCAAAAAACTTTAAAAGTATCAAATATACAAATTTTAATTTTAAAGATTATTAGATACTGTGAGGATTAAATGCTGATTGTAATTTAAAATTGACCTGAATTTTTCAATTCAATTTTAAAGGAAACATATTAAGTTTGATACAATTTTTATTAAACATAAAAATTATGTTTTTTTTCGACCTTTAATTAAGCAATGAAAATGAAAATTATTCAAGTTCGAGGCCATACTCTATATTTCTTTATTAGGATATTGTAATAACAACTAATCTATAGAGTTTTTTGTTTTCAAATTTATAATTTGACCCTTTCAGGAATGTGTTCATAGATCTATTTCGGGATCTAGATCTACACTCAAAAAAAAAGTTTGTAAAGTCAGCAAAAAAATTTTGCTAAGTCAGCAAAATTTTAGTCAGGAGGGTGCTTGCAAAAGAATTGCTAATGTCAGCAAAATCTTTTGCTGAAAATCAGCGAGCTGATTTTTAGCAACAAAATTAGTAGCTTCAGCAAAAGTTTTGCTAACACTTAGTGGATTAGAAATACAAAAGCCTTGCTAAAAATTAATAAATTTTTTGGTGAATTTTAGTAGACTGAAAAAAACGCAAAAAAATTTGTAGAAAAATTGTAATTTAGTTAATTCTTTAAAAAAAAACTTACAATAATTACGAAATATAAAAATTTTCATTTTCCCACATTGACGACATGAAATAATTTAATATCTGAAAATATATAGAAATAAATATATATAACATAACAAAAATTTTATTTCAACTACGTACATCAATGGTTGTCTAAATGATGCTATCTTTTAAAGGACGCAACTGCCGAAGATAATTATAGAAACGAAACGAAAAAATAAGCAAAAACAAACGAAACGAAATAAACAACCCTTTTTTGCAATACGAAAAAGCAACCATAAAAATCTACCTAAGATGTGTGTCTTTGTCTTTCGCTTTACTCTGTCTACATGTCTGTATATGTTTGTTTGCAATTTGACCACACTAGATTATTAATCTATAAACATTTAGTATATTAAATTTAAATATTTTATTTTGTCTTTTATTTAATTAATAGACAATTATTTTCACAAAAATCTTCCATGGTAGATTTGTTTACATGTCTTATTAGAGTTGTACTTTTTAGTATTATTTTCCTCTTCTCTACTACATCTTGACATGCCGCGATATCTGCTTCATTCTGCGTATTTCTTTCAATCTGGTTGTCTTCCAAACTATTAATGTGCTTATCAGCACAATTTGTTTTAGCAAAATTAATTAGTAAAACATTAGTATAATATTAGTAAAGCAATAGTATAAAACAGTTAAGTGCTGAATAAGTATAACAAAAATTTTAGCTGAAAACACGATTTTAGCAAAAAATTTGCTAAAAAATAATATACCTGATTTACAAGGCGTTTTACTAACTTTTCTACTAACTTATTTTTTTGAGTGTATTTCTAGGTTCCCATCATCAGAACACGTTTTGAAAGAGGTAACAATCCCATGCCAAACATCAAACATTCATATAAACTAGTTTACTCACTACATGAGAACTAATATATGAGCTCGAAGTTAAAGATTATCACCATTGATCAAAGAATAAATTGAGAACTAGTTTGTTATTCGCAAGGTTTACATTTGGTGGATACTCAATACACGTTTTTTTTTGTTTTTCTTCCTTCTTTTTATTTTTTGTTTTGTTTATAAACAAAAACAGCTGAAGTAAACTAGACTGCACTTTTTCTTTTAGACAAGTTTAATATAATTTTTATTAAAAATAAAAATTATGTTTTTTTCGACCTTTAATTGTGCAATGAAAATGAAAATTATTCAATCATTCCTGAAAGTGGTCAATTAATAAATTTGAAAACAAAAACTCTACATATTATTTGTTAGGACAATATCATAATAAAGAAATATAGAGTATGGCCTCGAACTTAAATAATTTTCATTTTCAAAGGAAAAATATTAATTTAAAATTGTATTGGAATATGTGAGTTCCATTTTTATTTGCTAAATATTTTTAATTAAAATACTGCATAACTATTTGATTTATTAACTAAATTTGTTATAACAATTCAGAAAATTTTATATTTTTAAATAAACTTCCCACTCACAAATACATTTTTTTATTCTTTAGAATGAGTTTTTTTTATTAATAATATTTTTATAGAATTAAATGCGGTCATATATTTGTTCTAAACTAATTTGCATAAATTACGTAAAGTATATATATTTTTTTTATGTTGCGAGAGAAAAAAATATAAATAATTACCTTTTTCAGTTGTTCATAGGGCAATTACTATTGAAAATATAAATCTGCAAAAAAGAGGGAGAAAAAAGTTTTTAACTAATATTTAAGCGGATAAAAATTAAATTAATATTTAAATTATTTTATTATTTATTTTGTAAATCCTCAAAACGAAAAAAAAAATTAAATGAATGAATTAAACATACAAATTCAATTTAAATGTTTACCACCCTGTGATGGTTAAAAGTTTACCAAAAAGGACATGTACTCAATCAGGGTTTTAAAGGTATTAAAATGATTAATAAATTCACTGATTAAATTGTTTAAATTTTACATTTCTTACTAAGTACAAGGAAAGTATTCTAACATTAATTATATGAGCTAAATAGTTAACTTTTCTCATTTTTTCAGCCAACAAAAAGAAGAAAGAAGGAAAATAAAATCTGCAATTTTTAAAAATTTTTTGTTCGGGAGCATGTCAAAAACTTATGAATTTTAAAATGAAAACTACAAAACAGTAATAGATTTTCAAAAAGAAAGTTTTCCTACCAAAAAAGGCTTCGGAAAAAAATCGTTAAAATTCAAATTTTGCACGAATATAAAAACTACATGGCCGCTTAATAAAATAAATAATAAAATATATGAATATTTCGTTAAGGTATTTTAAGGTTATTGATATTTTAACCCTGAAACTGGCAAACGATGTTTTGCAACGAAATTCATATTATGTGCTCCACTCGAAAAACAAATAATAAGTTCTTCAACAAAATTGTTTATCGTTGCCTAATTTAGGCGATATGAGCCAACATATTTTAGGGTGCATTTTGAAAACTAAAGCATATAAAAGAGAAGTTTTGAACAAAAATAATTTCTCTTACAAAGATATAACCACACTCCCAAAACTATTTTTTTTCTGCTCCTATTTAAGAAGATATCAGGATTTTCGCTTTTTGGAAAAAGCGAAATTAGGCGAAAAAGTATCGAAACTTCAATTTATATTGTTCAAACTTCAACGCTTTGTTATTAATACTTAATGTCTTCCTTCTGCCAAATTTCATAAAAATCCGTCTATTAGTTTATAAGTTAAGATGATGTCCTTTGGAGGAATCCTGATAAAATCCTGTGAGTCCTTGGACCAAAGTAAGGAATAACAAGTAATTAATTATTACTAATTATTACTTATATTTTATTATAAAGAGTTTTTAGTCAACTTAAATTGGTTTTTTAGATTTTGGAAAATTATTTTTTTTTTCAAAAATAATTATTTTTTTAAATGTTACGAAATTTTAATTTTGAAGCTTTCTCGCTTCCAAACCGTGGACGGCACATTAAAAATTTCTTTGCAAAATATTTAGCTTATCAACGACAGTTGGGTTTCGAACTCTATTGACTCGCTGGAGCATCGTCGGAATGTGGGTTGTGTGACTTTGTTCAGACTTGGGCGACGTCTGGTATTGACAAAATTGAAAATTTTCCAAGGAAGCGTTTAAGCCCACAAGTGTGTCTAAAATTATTAATAATTTTATAATTATTAATAATATAGAAAAATTTCACAAGTGAACGATTTTGAAATGTAATTGACGTCGCCCAAGTCTGACTTTGTTCTATAGATATTACCATGGGAAGTGTTCTGCTGAGATAAGCCGACTCATCCCGAGGGACCGGGTCTCTGTTCGTACTACCAGCTTATCAATGAGATCTCATCCGTTTGTTGTATATAGCCCGGCAAATCGCACAACGCATTACAGAGAAAATTCGTTTTTCAGTCGCACTAGCCGTATGTGAAATGGTCCCCCTGCGTAAGTCTTCCCTGCAAATTACAATTTAGAAAAATTCAAGTCAAATGTTTACAAACACTACTCCCTCTTTCCTCCTCATAACCGGTTTTCCTGATATCGACACAATGCAATGCATTAGTAGAGGGCATCCCCTGAGTGTAGTTCAACGTAAAAAAAAAAAAGTTTTAAGTATAAAACGCTCATTTGACGCATTTGCGGTAAATTTTATGAAAGCTGCCCTGAGGCAGCCTTGCCCGTTAGAGGGTTATTATTATAAGGTTCACGTTTAAACACAACAAAAGTTGATTCTTTTCCTTTTACATACAAAAAAATAAAAACCCATTTCAATCACGGAAAGCACCGATTCAATAACTTTAATTCCTAAAATACCGCCAACAACGAAAATTGCGAATTGAATCAGAAATTGATATTGAATTATTATTTAATTAAATAATAACTCATTTGATTCAAAAGTGATCAATATCGTATACCTTCACAAAAACCAAAAAAAAATGTTGTTGCCATACCAATTGTTTTTTTTTTATATCTTGAACTTTATAAAATTGAATTTAAACCGACATGAAATTCTCATTTAGTTAGCAGATTTATTTATACTTATGTATGTGAACAAATTCACACTGAAATTAGTTTTTACTTTCTATTGAAGCGTATTAAAGCGGACTGTGGCAACATTTTTTTTGATTTTTTCTTTGCAGAAATTAGCCCTTTTGTTGAAATCAGAGTATTTTGTTTTGTTTGTAATTTTTGCAGTTTCTTTCAGTTAAAAAAATTTTTAAAATTTTTATTAAACGAAATTGAGTTTTAAAAATTACCTTATCACTGTTAAGCTAATGTTTTAGAATAAATAAATATTCAGATTTAAACAACTGAAACTAAATTATTTAACTTAATAAAGTAATAAACCTAATAAGAATTAACATCTAATTGAAAATATTTATTACCAATACCACTAAACATAAACTATTATAAAAAACAACTACTAAATATTACAAAAAAAACAGCAACAATGTGTTGATGTTTGCTTTTAAGGAGCGATAGTTTTTTAAAAAAAAGTCAAGCAAGTTTCGAATTTGATCAAATATTTAATTGACTCAATTAATTTTTATTTGACAGCTTTTAAAATTTTCAACAAACTAATTAATTTGAAAAATGAAGGGAAATATTTTTTTCTGTGTAGATTTTACATTGCATGGTACCCGTATGTTTGGTTTTAGAATTTTGTATGTATTGCAGATTTTTTTTATACACTATGGTTATTATGTTGGTAAAGACGACAGCAATTGTAGTCAAAAACAAATGAAATTTCACTTGAAGAAAGGACGACTTACATTACAGTAAATTCAACTAACATTGTCATTTGTTTTTTAATACTCAAACAATTTTTAATTAGTAAAAAATAAACAAACATTTATTTTCTTATTTTTTTAAATAACAAAAAACTACTGTAAAAACTTTATGTAAAATCATAAAACAGTCATTTGATATTATATTACACTTAAGTAAAAAAGTTAGTAAAGTCAGCAAAAAATTTTGCTGAGTCAGCAAAATTTTAGTCAGGAGGGTGCTTGCAAAAAAATTGCTAATGTCAGCAAAATCTTTTGCCAAATTTGTAGATTCAGCAAAAGCCTTGCTAACACTTAGAATATTAGAAATAAAAAAACCCTTGCTAAAAGTTAATAAAATTTTTGCTGAATATTAGTAGACTGAAAAAACTCAAAAAATTTGTAGAAAAATTATACTTTAGCTAATTTATTTGCTGAAAATCATAAAACATATTTTTGTGATTCTTTTTAAATTAATTTACAATACGTTACAAAATATGAAAATGTTCATACTCCCAAATAGAAAAATAATTAAATATAACATAAACGAAATTATCTTTGAATTGCTTACATCAATTATTGTCTAAGTGATGATATATTTTAAAGGAACGCAAATGCCGCAGAGAATTATAAAAACGAAACAATAACAAAATATAATATACACAATCCTTTTTTGAAATAAGAAAAAGGAAACAGAAAAATCTACCGAAGATGCATGTCTTTGTCTTTCGTTTTAGGCTGTCTACCTATAGCATATTTGTTTGCAATTTGACCACATAAGATTATTAATATATATAAACATTAAGTTTACAAATACATATTTATTCTTTATTAAATGTAAATATCTTATTTTGTCTTTTATTTAATTAATCCCCAATTTTGTTTTATCTATGAAAAAAAGATAAAAAAAATTCCATGGTTGATTTAGTTATATTATGTCTGACTAGAGTTGTACTTTTTAGTATAATTTTCCTCGTCACTACTACATCGTGACATGCCGCGACATCTAATTGAGTCCGAGCATATCTTTCTGTCTGGTTCTCGTTCACACTATTGATATGCTAATCAACACAATTTTTTTAGCAAAATAAATTAGTAAAACATTAGTTAAATATTAGTAAAACATTAGTTCAAAACAGTTAAGTGCTGAATAAGTATAACTAAAATTTTAGTTTAAAACATAATTTTAGTAAAAATTTTGCTGAAAAATAGTATACCTGATTTACAACATGTTTTACTAACATTTTTACTAACTTATTTTTTTTTTAAATGTAGTTTTTTGTTTTAATACACATTTTTTTGTAATGAACTACAAGGTTAGTAGAAAATTAAATTTGTTCTAGAAATGACTGACATTTACATTAAATATAAAGAAACTGTATTACAACCCAAACAACTACAAATTTTTAAAGGAGAAGTTCCCTGAGTGTAGAAATCGTTTTTTTTTTTTTAAATTAACTTTAAAGCTTTAATTGGAAATAGTTTAAAATTTGAATGCAAACCTGAGTGCATGTTTATTCCAGTTCAACAATTTAGTTAATAAGAGATGCCTGAAAGGAATCATTTCTCCAATTCAATTAATTACTTTAAAATTCTGTTACTAAGCAAACTCATACTATATTTTTTTTATATATACGACTACAAATGTGTAAATGTGTAGGGAATTAGAAATAGAAAAAAAAAAATAATTTTATTTTAATAACTTTGACTTTATTTAAAACCACAGACCATAGATTAATGCCATAATTAAAACACTTGTGAACTAACGGATACAAATTTTGAATTGAAACGAATGGATGTTGGCATTGTTCAGATGTGAAAACTATAGAAATAAGGTTTTAATTTTACAAGCATAGAAAACTAAATCATATTCATGCATACATGAGTGAAAAAAAATATTGTGGTGGTGGTGGTGGTGGAACCACAATGTCATTGAAAAATTTTGTATAAAGAAAATGGGAAAAAAAACTCAAAAAAATATACGCTAAGGAATAAAAAAATATATCAGGGGAGGGGAGGTTAAAAATTAAAAACTATGTAATATGCTTTTGTGTTAAACAAACTATAAACTAACGAAACTTTACTGACATAATTTTAAGAGTTTTTTGTTTTTTTTTTATAGTAAATTTTCTCGGGAAAAAAATATTAAATCACAAAAAAAAAACCTAACAAACTTTCATGTGACATAAATCAAAAGATAGTTTTTTCGTGAAATTTTTACCTTTTGCATGTTACAAAAAAAAAAATCAAATTGCTTTTCGTTAACTAAAAATCTCAAAAATAAGTTTTAAATGAAAATCTGAAACAAGTAAAATCGAAAGAGGTAGATAGTAATAGTATTTTGTCATATTTAGGTTAATTGATATTTGAGTAGAAATCAAAAAAAAAAAAAAAACAATATTCATCTACTAAATATTTTCTATGGTGGAAAAAATAAAAATGATTTTTAGAATTTATAATCTAAAACTTATACATTGAATATTATTCTGCAAAATATTTTGTTTTGTAAATTAATTTCATTTTTGTTGTGGCCAATTTATAAATTTCTGTTGGTTGGTAGTAAATATTAGAATTTTTCAAAATCATATAAATTAAATTTAAACTTATTTTTATGTAGTTTGCAAACTCATCGTCATCGTCGTCATCATTATACTCACTAATACTGTCCCGAGTAAAAAAAATTATACATAACCGACGAAAAAAATTCGGATATAATCATATATGAGTATATATAGTATCACATATAACTCATCTCATCTCTCTCTCTCTCATCTGATCTGAAAAATGGCATACATAAGCTGATCTCAAGGTATCTCATGGAACCTAATCTGATATAGTTTGATCCGAAAAATCCCAGCAAAATGTAATCTAGATTTGGAAAACAGTAACTGCATTTGGACACTTAGGGAACTTCTGCTGTAAATATTTGTAGTTGTTTAAGTTGTAATACAGTATCTTTATTTTTTAGTGAAAAAACAGTAGAAGAAATTTTAGTGTTGACCACATATGTAGTTCATTTAAAAAAACAAACCACATTAAATTACTGTATTATGATTTTACATTCATTTTATACAGTAGTTTGTTTTTTTTTTTTTTACTGCATATGTGGTTCATTTTTTTAAACAGTGAAAAACAAAAGACAATATTAGTTGAATTTACTGAAATGTAAGTCGTTCTTTCTTCAAGTGAAATTTGTTTTTAACTACATATGCAGTGGTCTTTACCTACATACGAGGGCGGCTCAATCAGTCAGTGACTTTTTGAATGAAACACATTTTTGTTTTGCAAAAGAAAAATATTTTTCAACATAATATCATTTTAGCTGAATACACTTAGTTCAACGTTTCTCCAAAAAATAGGATTTTTCAAGGTCCATAAAATATGCCATATGAGGTCAATTTTTTTTAAATCCTGGTTAAATCGGTCCAATAAGTTGGCATAATATTCGTCGTTTATTGTTTTTCCCTTTTAAAGGTAATCGATGTGAATTATCCCGCGTACATCCCATCATATTATTGGCCACGATTACGTTTATGGTCAATGGAGAGCAAACGCGGCACCCATCTTGCAGACAGCTTTCTGAAACCCAACTGATCATTTAAAATCGAAACACCACTGCCATATGAAATGCCTATGGCATCAACAATCTCACTCACTTTTTCTCTTCGATCGGCCAACACCATATCGTGGATTTTTTCGACATTTTTGGGTGTATTGACCTCAATTGGCCGTCCAGAACGTTCAGCGAAGGCATGTTTTTTTAAATATTTTGCTAAATTTTAGGTTAGATCATAAATTTATTTTGTTTTAAAAAGATAAATAAACAGCTGTTAACGCGATAATCAAAACTGGATAAAAAGCATGTGAACAGTTTTGAGATAATTGCAAATCTCATAGCGAAATCTCTTACAAATCTTGATTGTGACTGGGGTATTAAACATATTTGAAATGTTTTTTATCTGAATTTTATTAGCTAAGATTTGTCACAGACTCCATATTAACAATGCATTAAAAAATATGTATAGAATTTTTGTAGTTTAAGCAATTTTTTTTCGTAAACTACAAGAGAAAGTACGCGATTTTTTTTTATTATTAATTAAGTAACCTGTGATGTTGGTGTCGTAATGTCTTCTCTCGATTTATAACGAGTTTTCTCAGAGACCGCACTATACGTGTTGTTTTAGATGGTGTCTCATCAAAAAAGTTTCAGCTAAATTCAGGGGTACCGCAAGGTTCGGTTCTTTCTCCTACCCTTTTTGTTATTTTTATTAATGACCTTCTTGGTCAGACCTTCAATCCTATCTACTCTTTTGCATATGACAGCAGCATTTGTCATTCATTTTCATTCGATCACAGGCCAAGCTCCTTGGAGATAGGCGGCATGCGGCAACACATGAATGACACGCTCAATCAAGACCTTTCTACAATCTCTGAGTGGGGTCGCGCAAATAAGGTCGATTTTAATGCACTCAAGACCCAATGTTGTATGTTAACCCACAGACGGGCTGTGGAATTAACATTGTCATCTGTAGCTATGGATGGTATATGTATTGAGGAATCGGATACTCTTGATGTTCTGGGGATGAGAATACAGTGTGATGTTCGTTAGAATAAGCACGTATTTCAAAAGAGGCATTCAAGTGTATTGGTTTTCTGAAACGGTGCAAGACTTACTTCACTCCATCCGATCTCCTTACTATTTATACCAGCTACATCCGGCCGAAAATGGAATACAACTCTCATATATGGGCAGGGGCTTCAGTGTCTATTCTGAAGCTTCTGGGCCGTGTTCAGGGGAGGGCGGTGAAGCTTATCAATGACAGTAGTGTATCCAACTCTATTGATTCATTGGAGCATCGTCGGAATGTGGGTTGTGTGACACTTTTCTATCGATATTACCATGGGATGTGCTCATCTGAGATAAGTGAACTTATTCCTCGAGCCCGAGTTTTTATTCGTAATACTCGCTTATCTAGTAGAGCACATCCGTTTGTATTGATTATCCTGTGTTTCGCACAACGCATTACAGAGAAAATTCGTTTTTTAGTCGAACGATTCGTATGTGGAACAAACTTCCCGCAGAAGTCTTCCCTGGTACTTACAATTTAGAAAAATTTAAATCAAATATCCACAAACACCACTCCCTCTTTCCACCTTCCCATACCCTATTTTCCTGATCAATACAATGCACTGCATTACTCATTGCTTAAATTAATAAAAAAAATTAAAGACCATAGTTATTACTATTTGAATGTTGCAAACAAGTTGAGTTATTATTTAAATTTTATTATTATTTTATAAAAATTTTATCAAAAAATTTAGAAAATTTTTGCAAATATTTATTTAACTGTATAGAGCAAACATTAAAAATCTAAGGCCATATTCGTCATCTGCGTCCAAAAGTCTTTTGGAAATGCTAGGTCGTAACCCCGATGAATCAAGTTTTTCTGATTTTGTTGAACTGTGTGATTATCAGAGAAGTCAAATATGCTTTTTTGCATTTTTTTTTTGCAGTTTTTGCCATTTTAACTCATATTAGATTTTTTTTTGCTATTTATCCTTAAGAGTTTTGAGCTTTAAAATAGCTTTTTCATAAATTCTTCGCTTTTTTATTTAAAACTTCTTACTTTTTCTTTTAAAAAGTTCAATTTTTTTGAATATTTTTTTTAGTTTTGCTATTTTTTGCTTTTTTCCAACATTTTTTTGGCAACAAACAAACAAATGGATTTGGCTATTTTTTGTGTTCTCTGATAATTATATATGCGCCTGATGACTTAATTTGTTTGACAATATCTTGAACAAATTTTTTGTTTATTTTAAATTTTTGTTTGTTTTAAATTTTTTCAAAATTATAGACTTCATTGGATTTATATAGATATAATTTAAACTCAAAATATCTAGATCGATCCGCCAACAACAACTTATCTTTTTGGATCTAATTAGATCCAAAATTTCCAATGGGATATTTTGGGATCCATCAGAATTTTAAAATTAATGTTATTGGATCCCCCAATTTTGAAATACATTTTGATCTAATTTAAGGGATCCCCATTTTTGAGATAAACTTGGATAATATTAAATATCGATCTTTATCAAATGATATATTATATTATATTTGAGATATAACTTTACTTTTTTGAACGGGGTATTATAAACACACACACATGCAGTTACTAAATTATTTAACCATATACAAATTTCATTGAATAATAGTTTTCTAGCTTTTTTTCCTGACGTGTTGCATAATTTTAGGCTAAAAAATTGGATTTATGTAATTTTGTTTGCGATTGTTGTTATATATTAAAACTGCACGTGTTATAATATATAAAGTTATTAACAATAGACTATAAATTTTCCATATAGACTTATTTCAAAACTACTTTTCTATTTAGCATATACAGGCGTGGATCCAGGAGGGGGGAAAATGGAACATTTCATCCCCCAAAGTAAATATTTTCAATACCAAAAAAAACCAAAAAGAACAGAACATTTATAACAAATACTCTTACTTCCCTCCCCAAAATCTTTTACTGGATCCGCGCCTGTATATGCTAAATCGAAAAGTAAATCTGAGCATATGTATAACAGAATTAGGGGAATTTATTGAAATTTAAAAATTATTCAATTTCATGCTGTTTTTAAATTTAACAGGAAAAAGTTAAATTAAGTAAAAAAAAAAAAATTATTCATTTAATAAAAATATTAATTGAAGAAATTTACTTGTAAAGTGAACTAAAGATTAACTAAATTTGTTCAAATTGCAGAAAGTTGGAATTTGACTATAAAGCTACAGTAAATTGTTCACTTCAATTTGTGCTATTTTTTTTTTTGAATACCCGAACTGATTAAACTACAATCAAATTAAAAAATTTTGTAAAAAAAAGTCTGCTCACGTCACGATGTGTTTAACCCTTTAACCGGTATAAGCTTTTTTGGACTGAAATTGTTTCCACTTGTTCAGCACGAGAAATAAATAATATTTTGTTTAAGCGAAATTTTTTTTGTTGCCTATTTTCGCGAAATCGAGCGAAAACGAACCTTAACTTTAATATATATTGACGAAACTTAGAAGCTTTGATAGTGTTATCAAATTTAATACTTCTGCCAAACTTCATAAAAATCCGTCCACTCGTTTTCAAGATAAGATGATGTCCTTTATATGTATCTCTTTAAAGTCCTGTATGTCCTTAGAACAAACTTAGAGTATTTTCCAAAAGTTCAAGCTTTAATATTCCTTTGTGTGGAATATGAATGGTTTCATTTTAATAGAAATGTGTTTTAAGGACTTTTCAAAATTGTGGTTGTTTCAAAATATTTATTTTTTGAAATTACTGAAAATTTTAACTATAACGCTTTCTCGCTTCCAAACCATGACATTTACACAAAACATTAGTTCGCAAAATATGTGGCTAACTTCGTTCTCTATCGATATAGCTTACATTTTTATAATAAAACACTTTTTTGGCGAACTTATGGCCAATTTAAAATACCCCGCCTGGAGGCGGGCTTGCCGGTTAGACTGTTAAATATTACAGTGTAATCTGTAGTTTAACAGAAAAATTAAATATTTTTAGGCCACCAGATTGTTGAGCTAATTTAAGAAAAAAATGTTCGTAATTATCAGTGAAATGAAAGTACACTCAGGGAAAAAAGTTTTATCATATTTATGAAACTGTTTCATAAATCGTTGGTTATCAATTATCAAAATTGAAAAAAAGTCCAGATACACCCTCGACAAAATTAAAAAATCTTTATTCCCATACAAATTTGGTAGTCGAAAAATAGTTTTTTCAATAACAAAATAATTCAGTTGATGCCCAAATTTCCTATAGTTTAACAACTTATATAAGAAATACTTTTATTTTGATGTATAAAAATGTTGATGGGTACAATACTGTGTAAAAACATGCAAAAATTTAATGGAATTTTGCGAAAAACACACCCGATAAAAGAAAAAACTGGATACGCCATTAAAATCAGCGACATTAAAATTTATGTGTTAAACAACAACAAATGTGTGAGTTAAAGTCCCAGTTAGTAGCTAACAGGACATTGTGAAAACAATGCTTAATGTTGAAAATCATGCACAATTAACTTTTTTTTTAAATTGAAATAAAAGAAAATTAAATTTGATTACAGTGTCGACATTTTCAAACAACAGCACGGAAAAAAACAATGGATCACTTAACTGAATGGCACTCTTAAGCAAACACTCCCCTATATATTTCTTAAGGAAACAAATTCCCTAAAACAAAAATTTTGTTCCTGCACTCAAGTACATTTTTTATTTAATAAAAAAACGTATTTTCCTTAAATCAAAAAATGTTACTCAGGAAAATTATGAACTATTTGTAAGTAGATAGGGTAGAAGGGGGAGTATTCACCACTTTTTTTAAGATTTCCAAAGTAACTCACATCGGCAAAACTGCCCCACGTATATGGCAAATTCGCCAAGTGGATGATGCACATTTATCAGCTATAAAAATATAACGGTTCTGATGGAAAAACTTATATATTACATTAAACAATCATAAAAATGGATGTCAATAGCTGTAATATAAGCCAAAAAATGTTAAAAAAGTTTAGTTTCTTCGAATTTGTTGAACGAAAATTACGTCTGACTCGTGCAACACATACCAACCAACCATCTAACGAATTAATATTACTTAAAGTACTGCCAATTTTTGATGATGAAACTACTGCACAGTGATGCAAGCCGCCGGTCGTCACCCGGTTAGCCGACACGTTTTTTTTTTAAGCCGACGCCGTCGCCGACACTATCAGATTGAATCAGCTGTCGGCTAAGCCGTTCGACCACAATAACAACATTTGTTTTCTTTAAAAATGCTGCTCAAGAATACTACACTACTGCACAAGGATAATACACAAAGAACAACAAAGTTTATGTTTTTGCCTGCATTATGACACAGAAGTCAGAAATAATAAACTATTACAATTTCAGATTTAAATAATGTTGTGTTTTTTGATAAAAAAAATAATATGAGTTGCTTTGCTACTATTTGTTGATCCAACTATGATTGAATTATTGAAGTAAATGAGCGATATGTTTTTTTTTTTTCTTTAACAAAAAGTTTAATTTACACTTTTTGCTTAAAAAAAATTGTTTTTCTTTGAAGGAAATTTTTGCTTAATTTTTTTGATTTTTAACTAAAATAAGTTAAGTTTTTAACATAATTGATTTTATGGATTCTTTTAAGGCAAAAGGCTCATATTTTCAAAAAAGCATTTAAGCGATCAATTTCGTTTTTAATTTAATAATTAAACTCAGCTTAAGGATAACTTATTTAAGCGGGCCGGGCCGCATTTGAATGAAATTATTTCCACTCATTTTGTATTAAATATACACATTAGGGCGGGTCGATTTAAAAATCGCTCAAAGTTTAAGGAAAATCGTATTCTAGGGATCAAAATAAGAAACTTTGCCGAAGGAACCATACCTCAAAAACGAATTCTGATGGTCCGACTTGTGACCCGTAGGGTCAAATTTTGAAAAAGCCCACTTTGATATTTCAGAAAGTAGGAGGAATCTCTCCAAGAATATGGGAGCTACTTCTTCTCCGGGAGACGCGCTAGCAGATTAATGCATAAATCATCATTCTAGGTAACCGTTAAGGGGTTAAAATTTAAGTTGAAAGAGAGCCTTTTTAACCGTGTTGTAATAGCAAAATGTACAAATCTCGGGATAGAGATATTTCAGAAAGTAGGAGGAGTCTTTCCAAGATTAGGGTGTCTATTTCTTCTCCGGAAGCCGCTCTAACAGATGCATGTATAAATTATATAACATTGGGGTTGGATTCGATTGGGGCACTGTAAATGTGTCAAAGTGGAATTTTTCAAAATTTGACCCTTTGGGTCAAAAGTCGGGACATCAGAATTCGCTTTAGAGGTATGGTTCCTTCGGCAAAGTTTCTTATTTTGATCCCTAGAATACGATTTTCCTTGAACGTTTAGCGATTTTTTTGCCTCCATACAAATCGACCCGGCCTAACACATACAAGATTTTTTCCGCAATGACTACTGAAAATCGGTAAAAACAATAGATTATTTTCATTTATTTCAGTACTCAATATAATGTTTTTGTTTTAAATAGAAAATTTTAACTAAATATTTTAACTATTACCGAAAGCCCGTTTTTTTTGTTTATTGAGTATTGAGTATTGAGGGGGAGTAAACAAGGCCGTACTTTGTATTTTATATAAGTTTGATATAATTTTTATTAAAAATAAAAACTATGTTTTTTCGACCTTTAATTGTGCAATAAAATTGAAAATTATTCAAGCTTCTTTATTAGGACATTGTTCTTACAAATAATCTATAGAGTTTTTGTTTTCAAATTTATAAATTGACCACTTTCAGGAATGTGTTGATAGATCTATTTTGGGAATTTTCTAGGTTCCCATCATCAGAACACGTTTTGAAAGAAGTGACAATTACATGCAAAACA
Organism: Delia radicum; assembly: GCA_021234595.1. Taxonomy (NCBI): domain Eukaryota; kingdom Metazoa; phylum Arthropoda; class Insecta; order Diptera; family Anthomyiidae; genus Delia; species Delia radicum. The sequence goes on along the minus strand of CM037853.1, from coordinate 18,620,269 downwards.
TCAAACATTCATATAAACTAGTTTTCTCACTAAATGAGAACTAATACATGAGCTCGAAGTTAAAGATAATCACCATTGATCAATAATAAATTTATTTTTAATAAAAATTATATCAAAATTGTAAACTAATTTAAAGCAATTTTTATTATATTTACTTTCAAGTATTTTTGTTAAGTGTAGTGTCTCTAAAATTGTCTAAAGTAAAATTTTGTTTAAGTTTGAAGAATTAGGCACATTTTTAATGAAATTTTAGTCATCGTAATTTTGTTCAGTTAGGACACCGATATTCATATTTGCAAAAAATGCACACATTAAAAACTTTGGCGCCTTATTTTTTTGTAATTAACGAAAATAATTCAAACGTTGGCCCACCCTATTGGGTCAAAGATTTGCGTTTGTGACGTTAACCTAAAATAACATTTTTTAATTAGTGAGTGATTTTCAAAAAGATTTTATTGAAATTGTTTTGTATGTTTCAGATTTAAAATTAAATTTGTTTTGCTATAATGATTTATTTCCAAAATACTTACCGGTTTACAAAATATATGAGTGTAAATTTTTTATATTGGTATTTAAAATGAGTTTCGCATAAAATTAATTTAAAATTTTTAATAAAAATAATTAAAATCAAATTTTATGATATTTGCAATATTCAATATACACATAAATAAACTCGAATATTAACATGACACTTATTTATGTTAGACAAAGGTTTTACTTAAAATACACAAAAGAAACAAGAAATCTGCCTTAAGTTGCAAATTCTATTAGAGACATTTAATTTCACGCATATTCTATTAGAGACATTTTATAGCACGAAAAGCTTTAAATTGTACTTTCTTTCCTGCGAGAAATTAAAGTTAACTGTTACAGGACCAGTTTCTTTTAATAAAAGGGACCTTTCAGTCCTGAATACAACTTAAAGTTCGAAATTCTAGTTCATTACATTCACAAACTAGTTTAAGTTAAAGTGAAGATAAGAAAATTTTCAGAAATTTTGTTCAAAATTGTAAGAAAAAAGTCATTGAAATTGGCAATATAATCTTAAAAACAAGTGAAAGGAATTTGGTGATAGATCGGGTAACCTAAAAGAATAAACTAGTTCAATAATGCACATAGAGAAATAAAGTGACAACCAAATTGAAAAATGTATATTAATGGTAACAACCTATAAATTCAGTTAGTACAACGATATTTACATTCGATTTCTGAATATTTTGGGTGTTGCAACTAAAATTCAGTTCAATTAACCGAACTTTGTTGTGAAAACTAAGGTTAAGTTGTGCCAACCGTCTGAAATTCGTAATAACCTTATTTAAGTCGTGGTAACCTAATTTCAGTTGGAAAATAGCTAGATTTTTTTCTTTATGTGGTAATGAACGAATAAGCAACAAACTAGAATGCCGAACTCTAATGACACTTCAGCGGACAACGTTTCGTAAATCTAATTAAGGACATTTCACCGAACTGCCCTCTTTAAGAGAGTTCATGCGACATGCCATATAAGGTCGAATTTTCTCTCGTATGACATTGCTATTAAATGTCACAGATTGCAATCATTTATTTAAAGGACCCGCTCATGTTGAAGTTCCCATAATTTCATTGTTGGACATTATTTAAATTTAAAACTCTTTGTTCAAGTTACACTATTAAGTGTCACCCTAATTTAATGTATAAAATCAAATAAAAACTGCAGCTACTAATGAAAAACCGAGAAAATTAAAAATCATATATGGATATTCATGTGAAAATTAATTTCATGAAGTATGTTTGCATACATATAAACAAATAGTAGTCGTAGTACCACCACAGAGTAATAACTGCATATAAGCAATTTGGATGATGGTCCGTCCGTCCGTCCGATTGGTACACAAAACAACACAAAAACGTATAAAATATAAAAAAAAAGAAAAATTGAAATATTTGAAACAGAAACAACAGCAACAAAATTGGCAAAATGAAAAACGATGGCAAATAAACACTCGCACTCAGTGAGAGAGACACTATCACACACAAATATACACATACAATTTTTAAAATATACACACACACATATGTATATTCATTGAAGTCATAACCAGTGACCGGAAGTTCATGCCAATGCTTGTTTTTTTTTGTTTCTTAAATCTGAGAGCAGGGTAAACAAAATAATCTTAAGAATCAAAGAATTTGTGTTACAATGGCATCGCTTAGTTAATGCATATTTTTGCATATTATGCTATAAATACATATTTTTGCATATTTTGCTTTAAATGCATATTTTTATTGCATATGTTTACTTATTTGGCATTAAATTCATATTTGTATTGTATATTTTTACTTATTTTACTTTAAATTGCAATAAAGTGCATTTTTATAAATGGTTACTCTTAATTTTATTTTATATCTGATCCAGCGCTATCTAAGTACTCAACTTTTTAGAAGCTAAACTGGGATTTTGAGAGTTTCATATCAAAATAACAAAAAACGTGCAAAGAAATTATCTTATTTTAGAAAGGTTGAGACATCGCCACAGCGCAAATTTTATAATGTATTTTAGTACAGTGTTATATAACGTCATATAAACAGTTGCAATTAATTTTTAATTAATATGCATTTAACAAATTTAATTTAGAAAGGTTGAGGTTAAGAAGAAGAATAAACACTTTTCTCTAAAATTTATAAACACTATTAATTTTTAAATCAGAATTTCCATTTAAATTGTATTATTATTTTTGTCTTATAATTGTCAGATTGTCTCTATATGAGAAAATTCTTTCAACAAACTGCCGGCTGTAACGATCGAACATGCGTCTATTCTTACATTACAAACGTAACAATACCAAGTCAGAATAAAAATAAAAAAAAAATTATTAAAAATTATTCAAGTTCGAGGGCATGCTCTATATTTCTTTATTAGGATATGGTCCTAACAAATAATCTATAGAGTTTTTGTTTTCATATTTATAGATCTATTTTATGAATTTTCTAGGTTCTCATCATCAGAACACGTTTTGAAAGAAGTGACAATCCCATGCAAAATATCAAACATTCATAAATACTAAACAATACACAGTACAAATAGGTCTTCATTGATCGATTTTACTCATTCAACAAGTGTCGACGAACGCGATAGTTAAAATGAGCAAACGTTCGCGAGTATTTGAATGCAATACCAATCCAAGTAATTTTTGTTACATGTGCGGAGAATACGTTTCTGAAAAAAACAAGCGCTGTTTTTCACCTAAATTGAGAGATTCATTTGAAGAGAGCTTCAATTTAAAGGTCTCAAACATAGATGAGCGGTGGACACCAAGTGCTCTATGTCCAAGGTGCTACGTACAGCTAAGTGACTCAAGGTAAGTGTAGATTACGAAATTCAAGAACATATATAACTTATTATTGAAATTCTTTCAGACGACAGCCGAGAATCATCATGCCAATGCTTTGGAGAGCTCCGCTTTGCCATGTAACAGATTGCTACTTCTGTCTTAGCAAAAAAACAGGCGTGGGAAAAAATATACGATGGACTTACGCTGCTGTTTCAACAGTGAATTTTCCAGTGCCATTTTCCGAAGAACCAGTGGACCCGCAACCGTCCGTTTCAAGATGGGCATCTAATAATGAGGCGATACATCCAACATCAGATCCGGAGACAGTAGAAACCACATCAGAATGCGAGTCAACATATACATTGTATGGAGGTCAACGCTTATGTTCCCAAGCAGAACTGAACGATTGGGTTAGAGAATTGAAACTCTCCAAGGAAGATGCAGAGTTGCATGCATCGCGCATGAAACAGTTCGGTTTCTTGGCTCCTGGTGTGGTGACAACAATCTACAGGAAGCGTCATGAACCATACGCAAGGTACTACACAAAAAAAGACAACATCTGTTTTTGTAAGGACATTCCCGGATTATTTGGTGAACTCGGGTACTCTTACGATCCAGGAGAGTGGCGTCTTTTCATCGACAGCAACAAGCAGAGCCTTAAAGCAATTTTACTGCACAACGGCAACAAGAAACCTTCGATTCCAATTGCTCATGCCGTTGACACCAAGGAAACATACGAAGTCATGGACAATCTACTAAAGTGCCTTAACTATGAGAAACACGATTGGAAAGTTTGTGCCGACCTTAAGGTTATCGGTATCCTTTGTGGATTACAAGGTGGATTCACAAAGTACTGTTGTTTTCTCTGCCTTTGGGACAGCCGCGATCGTCAACATCATTACACCAGGAGGAGTTGGACAGAAAGAGTTAACTTCATCCCCGGCAGCGACAACGTGAAATATACACCACTCATAAAAAAGGAAAATGTTTTTCTCCCACCTCTTCACATAAAGCTCGGACTCATAAAAAACTTCGTGAAAGCTATCAACAAAGATGGCGAAGCGTTCGCCTATTTAAAAAACATTTTTCCTCACCTTTCATCGGCAAAGATTAAGGAAGGCGTTTTCGACGGTCCGCAAATTAAAAAGTTGTTGCAAGACCAACAGTTTGAGCACATTTTATCACCAAATGAAGCTGCAGCTTGGAACTCATTTCGGCAAATTGTTTCCGGATTTCTTGGAAACAACAAAAGCTCAAATTACAGAGAGATCGTCGAACAACTACTCCAAAATTATAAAAAAATTGGAGCAAATATGTCGCTTAAGATACATTTTCTACACTCGCACTTGGACTTCTTTCCGGACAACCTGGGCGATGTGAGTGACGAGCATGGTGAGCGTTTTCATCAGCAAATGAAAGAAATTGAGCACCGATACCAAGGATTTTGGAACGAAGCTATGATGGGGGACTATATCTGGTTCCTGATAAGAGAAACAAACCCACAACAATATAAAAGAAAGACAAAAGCACATAATTATTTTTAATTTGAAGGTTTTTATTTTTGTGTTTAGATATTTTTTTTTAAAACTTTTTTATAATTAATTAATGTTGATATCCTTAGGATAATTTCTTGTACATATATCGAATTGTTTTTTAATTTAAAGTCATATATTTTTGTCACCCAACAAATTTTAATTTTTTTTGTAATAAAAAAGAAAAAACCTTACCATAGACAAAGTTGTGCATATGTCGAGCAAATTTTTGAAATTCATACCTTTACTCAATTGCGAATAAAAGCGAAACGCGTGCATCGATTTTCATGATCTTTGTCTCATTTTGCTCATAGGTTATGTGACTTTACGTAAAAGTAATAAGATTTGACATTTTTTCTCATTTGGGATTTTTTATGGATTTTTTAAAAAAAAAAAATTTAAATCTTTAGGCAAAAAATAAGTTTTTTCCTTTATATATTCATTTTTAACTTGGAAAGTGTTGCTTGTATAGGAAAACAATATATAAACAGATTAAGGGAATTGTAATTTTAAATTTTTTAAAATTTAATTCAATTAAATCGGGCTAGTGGTTCCCGAGTTATGCCGGACGAAACAAATTAACCAAAAAAAAATTTTTAAAATTAAAAAAAAAAAAAATAAAACAAAAACCAAACGAAAAAAAAATTTTTTATTGCGTTTTTCGAGCTCATGTCAAGGTTATCTACACAGAAAAAATTATCGCATCCGGAGTACATGAAATTTTTTTCATTTTGTTGAGTAGTGTTATTTTAGCATAGCATGGTGGTTATTGAGATATTATCATTCGTTGATATTTTCTGGTCCAATTTTAATTTATTTCTGTTTTTATTGTTTTATTTTTACAAAATTGTTCAATCTTTCTTTGCATTTTTTATAATTTGTGTTAAAAGATGACATATTTTCTTATATGTCGGTACAAAATATGTAATTTTTTATCGATCTGGCTTGGAATTCTGTAGAACGATCGACGATTATAGTCCACTTTTTGTAGTTAAATTACGACCATATCAGATAAAAATGTTAAATATTGTTAACAATGTTAAAAAACAAAAATTTATTATCGTTTAGAATAACGTTTCTGTGTAACATCGTCAAAACGATAACAATTTAGGTCTCGTTTTGAACAAAACTATGTCGTTTTTCTTAGAGAATCTGTTTTCTGGTATTTAGTGACCAACTATTCAAATTCGTCAAAAACTGTTGTTTAATGTATCTATATCAAAGTTTTGTTTCTGTTTAAAAGAAATTTTTCAGTTTTTTTTTATTTCAAAATGATAGTAAAAAAAAAAATTTTTTTTTTTTATTACAAGTCAACATTTTTATTGAAAAAAATTTTAAAATTTTTCATTGCCTTAATGAATTTTTTTTATGAAGTTATGAAAAAAACATAAAAAATTTTAATGAAAAAAATGCCAATATTAATGAATTTTCATTTAGTTAATGAAAATTTTCATTAAACCAATGAATCGATTTTAATGAAATCGTTTCATTAATACTATGAAGGAAAATTCTATCAGTGTAGTATTTATCTTTCAGTGAGCTAAGCAGATTCCAACGATTTTCACTCCACTGAGTCTTGCTAAATGTTTCATCTGTCCACGTTATGTTATATTCCCGACCAATGTTGTTCATCTCTTTCACCCAGTATAATTCGTGCCGTAGGAGTACCTTTGTTAGCTTGTATGGCAGCCGATCTTCTTTATATTCAAAAAGGGTTTTGCTCACATATCTTAAATGTAGATCTAGGGTGTATAAATGACCACTTTCAATGCATGTCTCTAATCTTAGTATATAGTTGGCGTGAAGTTTGGGAGTCTTAATATTTTTTTGATGAAGTAGAGTTGAAGTTTGTCAACATCATTAAAATGTGAGAAACCCCACACTTGGGCACCATACGTTTGTATAGCTCTACAGACTGCCTGGAATAATTTCCATTTCGATTCGAGAGATATAGTTCTTTTATTTAAGAAATTTGCATACGTTTGGTTAATACTACATTTTGCAGCTTCATTTCTAATTTCCACATGTTTTTAAAAAATCATTTTCGCAGTTAATGTAACTCCTAGTATACTCCTTAGCAATTTTAATTTCTTCTCCTTTAAAGAACCATTTCTCATTTTTTGATAATTTACCGCCTTTTCTAAACACCATTGTTTCGGATTTTGCTAAGTTGACCTCCACATTCCAACTTTTGCAATATTCTTCTAGTTTACATATCATCCGCTGCAGAACTTCAATATTATCAGCAAGTATCACTATGTCGTCAGCATATAATAGCAGACGGACGTTTAAATTTTCAATACTCAATCCCCCTTCTAAATGATCATGGAGATCATTAAGGTAAAGGGCAAATAATAAAGGTGACAATAGGCAGCCCTGCTTTACACCAGATTCTGTTAAAAAAGCCTCAGAAAGCTCTTTGCCAGTCCATACTGCAGATTTTGTGTGGTTATAAATATTTTCGATGAAATGTACCATTTTCGATGATACGCCAATTGTATGGAGCTTGTATATCAATGCTTTACGGGAGACATTATCAAAAGCCGCCTTAAAATCAACAAAGAATGCGTAAGTTTTCTTCTTTTTATAAAAATTGTAATGTACTATGGAGGACAAATTATAAATATTGTCAGAAGTGGAATAATTTTTTCGGAAGCCCGCTTGGAACTCGTTCAAAATTTGATGAGCTTTGTGTTTTATTATACATACATATTTCTCAAAATTATTTAATTTAAGCTATTTTAAAAGCAACACATTTTTTTAATAACCAACTTTATGCCAACGGTGGCAAATTCGCTCAAACCAATGATTGGCCACTGGTATCAATCGGGTAACAGGACAAAACTGTCAAGATTGTTAGTCCCACGTTGTGCCAACGCATAACCGACCGTCACCGATGTTTTGCCAACACTATGCCGATTGTATTTTTCTGCCTGGGGTTTTTTTTTAATTTTTTGTGCATATTTTAAAATTTGTAATGCATATTATAGGCACACTTTTTAAGTGCATGAAGTTCCTGTCCCTGGTCATAACAAACAAATTCACCATAAAGTAAATTGAAAATGAAAAAAAGTAAAAAATACTCAATATGTTTGTTGAAAAAATATTTACATAACGGACCACCAAAGAAAAAGTAAACAAATATGCAAGTACACACACACTTCCACATATGTACACTAACACATATACACTTGCATACTTCTACATTCACGTAACTACAGATACCAAATTCAACAAACAAACAAAAAAAAAAAAAAAACGGACACAAGCAAAAATTTTAATGAATATGATGGCATTTTAGGTTTTTTTTCAGTTTTCCAAAAGAAAAAAAATGCTATTTTTTATAAACGAAAATATTATTCGAAAGTCAATGATAATAATACAAATATTACATGATAATCTATAGATAAAAAATGGTATAAAACAAAAATATACTATTTTTACTTTTATACAACCATTATAAAACTTGCGAAAAAAAAGTGAAATGATAAATTTAAAATGATTGAAAAGCTTTTATATGATTAAATTGCATTTAGGTTAAAAACATTTGCACAAAATTGAAAGATTATCTAGTTGGTATTTCAGTTCAAAATTTCAATTATGTACACAGAAGTATATTTGATGTCAATGCATTAAAATTAACTTTATTGCCAAAAGCTCAAAGAATTCGAGATGATATTAAAAAAAAAATTTAATAAATTGGAGATGGTATGAAAATGTTGAAAAAATATGCAATGAAAATAAAAAATTATGACTTCAACATAACAACTTTAACCTTTTAAGCAATACTTTTCGTGTTTTAGTCGAACGATTCGTATGTGGAACAAACTTCCTACAGAAGTCTTCCCTGTAACTTACAATTTAGAAAAATTTAAATCAAATATCCACAAACACTACTCCCTCCTATTTTCCTGATCAATACAATTCACTGCATGAGTAGGGGGCATCCACTGAGTATTGGTTAAATAAAATAAGAAAAAAAAAATTATGGGGTAAAGAATCTTTGCTAGATTTTGTGAAAGATGTATAGAGCTTGCGCAAATAAGATTTTCCCAAAAAATTGCGATTTCTGAACGTTTTCGGTATTAAATAACCAAATTTTTTTTTTTAAACAAGGCGGGAAATCAAAAATACTTTCTGTCAATGTGAAAAAGTAGAAATATCCCAGAATTCAAAATTAGATAGAAAGTAATGATAATGCAGCGTAATGATAATGCAGTTTTCTGTGTAGAAGTAGTCTTATTGTGTTTCTGATCAGATTTATGTCCTGCAATTATAGTTTTTAGTTTATTCTTTGTTGTACCTACATATATTTTGTTACAATTTTCATTATTATTACCCTTATATGGTATATTATAAACCAAATTAGACATTTCTAATTTATTTATTTTATCCTTAGTTTGTTTTGCTGACTAATCTACCTTATGTGTAAAAATCTACCCTATGTGCCACTAAATATTTCTTATCATTATAAATTTTTGATTTTTCTAATCTTTCAGATATAAGAGGAACATAAGTTAGAGGTTTAAAAATTTTAGGTTCAGTAACCGTTCTTGCATTGGGTATACAAGTTAATAATTTCGTTTTTTTTTTCTTGAAAGATGCATTTATTATAATAACAAAATGAATTGATATATTATTCAAAGTATTGTCCATCGTTAGCTACTACTTTTTCCCATCTTTCTGGTAGCATATGGATTCCGCGCCAAAAGAACTGCTCCGGTTTTGAGGTAAAGAATGAATCAAGCCAATTTCTGATATCCTGTTCTGAAGTGAAGCGTATTCCAGTAAGGGCGTTCTGCATCGATGGAAACAAATGGTAGTCAGAAGGGGCAAGGTCTGGGCTATAAGGTGGGTGAGCCAAAACTTCCCATCCACTGGTTTTCAAATAGTTTTTGACCGGTCTTGCAAAATGTGGCCGAGCGTTGTCATGATAGAGGATTATGGGGTCGTGTCGGGTCGAATATTCTGGTCGTTTTTCGTTGATTATTTTTTTCAAACGAGTCAACTGTGTTCGGTAAAGGTCCCTTGTGATCGTCTGACCCAATTTCAACAGCTCATAATAGAAAACACCCTTCTGATTCCGCCAACTACAGAGCATTACCTTCGCACCATGGATATTCTGCTTCGTCGTTGATTTGGCTGGTTGGCCAGGCTTGACATATGACTTTTTACGCTTGGGGTTATCGTAATGTATCCATTTTTTATTACCAGTAACAATACGATGCAAAAATTATTTCTTTTTGTAGCGTTCAAGCAGCATTTCCGACCTGCAAAATCGCCTTTCAACGTCTCTCGGCTTCAATTCATATGGGACCCAATTTTCTTGCTTTTGAATGAATCCCAATGCTTTTAGGGAAATGGCTTGTTGTGTGACTCCCAATAATAATGCAAGCTCTTCTTGTTCTTCGTGGAGTAATGCTTCCAATTCCTCATCTTCAAACTTTTTCGGCTGACCAGGCCACTCCTTGTCTTCTGTGTCGAAATCACCACTTTTGAATAGCACAAACCATCGTTCACAAGTGTTTTGAGTTGGTGCATGTTGACCGTAAGCTTCTACCAACAATCGATAACTTTCAACAGCCGTTTTCTTTAAATAAAAGAAGGTTATGTCTGATAACCCGCAAAACATCTTTTTTAGGCATAAAATTCGACATTATTATAGCGATTAAAAAAAATGTGTGTGTACACTTTGGCGTCTATCGAATAACGAATTATAATGATAGATGTTTACCCTCAAAATAATGTGATAGTTATGCCATATGTTGTCCAAATCGACATTATTAACTTGTATATTAAATATTTAAATTATTTGGATTTTTATATTGTCTTATTAATTTACAGTTCAGTTGAATTGGGTAATTATTATCATTCAAAATATTTTTAATCTTTTCTATATTAATTCCGTGAAATTATACATCGGTAATCTTCAAAACTCCTTTAATTAGATTCTTTGCAGTATGGATTATAATTCTCTTAGGGTGTTTTGAATAATAGTTAATAATTCTTCCAGAAGCTGTGGATTTTTGATACAAATCTATTACTAAATTATTATCATTTTTTATTATTAATGTATCTTAATAAGGAATTTTAGAATTACATTCCTCTTCAATTGTAAATCTTATATTGTCATGAAATTAATTAAATGTTGACAAAATATTATCCACTGAACGATCTGGAATAATGCAGAACAAATCATCAACATATTTCGTGATTATTTTCGGTTTCACATTTAATTTATCAATACAAGAAACTAATAATGTCAATATCAGCTATAACTGAAGAAGCTAGAGATCCCATTGGAAGTCCCTTTTTTTGTATATATATTCTACCATCATATTTAAAATATCTGTTATCCACTATACAGAATTTTAGAATACGTCAGAAAAGTTTCTTTTCTTTTTTCGTGTATTCCTTTATAATATTCCATTTCTCCTCAATAATATTCAGAGGTACCCTATGGGGACTGAGGAGTCAATTGACCTAAAAGTGACTGGTTAAAGAAGGACTTATCACAGGACTGGTATAATTTAATACTGAAGTGGGTTAAGCAGTGTCAACTGTCCTAAAATTACCAATCCTGTGACTGGTAAAGGGAGGACATACCACTTAACCAGAATGATTATTAACAAGAAAAAGCCAGTTGGCCAGAATTTTTCCCATTGGAAGCTGTTTAGTTTTCGTTTATTATATACTACATGGGCCTTTTGCGACAGTCTTGTGGTATGCCCATATTTGCTTAGTCCTGTGGCATGCCACTATGTGGTTTGAAGCAGGACAAATGACCCCCTCCGATGACAAGCCAATGTTAAAGTTGCCAGGTGTTTACATAGCTTAGGGTTTAGCACGAAGGGACCGATCCTGTGGCACACGCAGAGCCGGTCCCATTCCCACTAGGGTATCTATAAGTGTTTGTTTAATTTTTACTGCATATGAATTGTGGATCATTTTTTGAATAGTAAAAAAAAAACAAATGATAATGTTATTTGAATTTACCGAAATGTAAGTCGTCCTTCTTTAAGTGAAATTTCATTTGCTTTTTAACTACAATTGCAGTGGTCTTTACCCACATAGTATTGTAAGTGTTATATATAAACTCTTTTTTAGTATAAAATGCATTCCAGCGATCCCGTACCACGTACAAAAATTAGAAAATATTCTTAAAAATTCCTTGACATTTTTTTAACTTTCGAAAATTGCAAAAATCAAAAAAAAAAAAGTGTTAAAACGGATCAATGTACTAACGAATTTTAAGAATTTTTTCAAATAGTTATGGAAAAGTACTTTTCCAAAAAGGGCAACAAACAAATCATTCGTTTTTTTTTTTTTTTAATATATCATCAAAAATGTTTTTAAAATACTCTTCATTGAACTATAAACTTGTGTTTAGTTCATTATTAAATATTTTATAGCATAAAACTTGTTGTAATTTTAAAACCACAAAGTTTAAGTTACTAAATCAATCAAAGAAATTGGCATTGACCGATTACAATTTTTTCTCAATTAACTTTTATTTCAAGTGTAATACGATATAGGTGCTACATGTCTGTAAGTAGCTTTTTATACTACAACAAAATAAATATCCATTAAAAGTATAATATAAAGAGAAGAAAAACCAACAATATGAACTTTACTACTTGGTTTGTTACCAGCTTTTGTTTTTCCAACAAATGGATTTTAGTTTTTTTTTTTCCTTTTTTATTTAATTTTTCCAACACTCAACAAATAGTTTAACAATTCCTTTTAATAATAAGCTTAAGAGGATAATATTGCAGATTTTACACTTGTGTGCTTTTTTTAAAACTTTACTAGTACTAATACTACAACTACAACTACTACTCCTTTTTAGTTTATATGTAGTTGTGTGATTTTATTTAATTCCTCTTTTTCTTGTACATAAATAATTGAATAAAAGGAAACGCACTCCAACAAATCTGCTCTTGTTTTGTACTTAACAAATCTATACTAAATTGAACACAAAAGAGGTCTAACAGCAGCAACAACTACACCTACAACAAAAACGTACAGCGTATACTAACTACTACCAATACAATACCGATAACTAAGTATTTCTACCAAGAGGAAAAGACCTACATATTTTAAAATTCTTTTTATTCTTCTATTTTACATTTTCTATCACTACTAAATGTAACACTATGGGTAAGAGTTTACTAAAATTTTTAGGTAGTTTTAAATTATTTCTACACTCAGAATAACTACAAGTAGGTCATTAGGGTAGTAAACAGTACACTCAAAAAAATAAGTAAGTTTAAAAGTTAGTAAAACGTTTTGTAAATCAAGTGTACTATTTTTCAGGAAAATTTTTTTTGCTGAAATTATGTCTTCTGATAACATTTTAGTTATACTTAACTGTTTTGAACTAAATTTTTACTAATATTTTACTAATGTTTTACTAATTTATTTTGCTGAAAAAAAATTTGTGCTAATAAGCACATTAAAAGTATGGACGACAGATTGAAAGATATACGCAGAATGAAGTAGATGTAGCGGTCTGTCAAAATGTAAATAGTAGAGACGAGGAAAATGATACTAAAAAGTACAACTCTTGTAAGACATATAAAAAAAATAACCATGGAAGACTTTTGTATCTCTTATTCATATATAATAAAAAAGGACGCCAACAATGTGTGTCATATATATCTTAATTGCGGATTAAAAAAACTGAAACTTTGAAACTTTGACGGCTTGTCAATATCACTGTATATTAATTAAATTAACGACAAAATAAAATATTTAAATTTGATAAAGATTAAATGTGTGTTTGTAAACTAAATTATTTTAGTGACTATTTAGGTAGTGTGGTCAAATTGCAAACAAATACACGTTCAGGTAGACAGACTAAGACAAGGACACACATATTACGTAATGTTGTATGTTTCATTTTTCTCATAGCAAGAAAGGGTTTTATATTTCATATTTTGTTATTCCGTTTAGTTTAGTTTCTAGAAAGATGCCATAACTTAAGCTACTTCTACAATACATACGGTTGGGACATTTATTCGATACACCGCATACTTAGGGGTATATACAGATGTCCCCATAGCATACGCTGTGCATACATATATATGGACAACTTTAAAAATTTACAGCACCTAGACATTTTTTTTTAAGTTTTTTTTTTTTTGTCCTGACATCGGTTTTAAGTTAAAAATTAAAAAAAAATATTAAAATTACAGTTTTTGTTAAAATTTAAAAAGGATAACGCGTGTGGATAATACCCTTTAAGGGCTTTCTTAGCACACTAAAATATTTGTAAAAGCTTCAATACTTTTTAAAATACACTGAAAAAAAAAACGAAAAAATTTTTTTTTTTGATCGTGTATGCATATCAAAATTTATTTAAAATTCTTAAACATTTTACAAAATTACGGCTAGTATAAGACATAATTTGTAATATTTTGGGAAAAAACTATTTGCCTATCGCTAATGGTTTAAGAAATATAACCATTTAAACTTTACCATTCATGATTTTTTGCTATTTTGATTTGTTACCTTCGAAAATTTGTAAAATTGTTCTGCAAATTGGAAGCTGTAACTAACGTTTCGTTAGTTAAATCTTGGGTTCCAGTAATAAATTCTAGGCCGTTTTCAATTTTTTTTTTATCCGCAATTTTTTGTTTTGATGGCATTGTTTTTATTATTATTATTATTGTTATTTAAAACCGAATACCTAACTGACTTTCTTACACCAATTTGCGATTTGTTTGTTTTTTTTGTTTTTTTTTGTTTGCTTTTTATTTTTTTAAGATTGGCGATATTCGCGTCTTTTATCGGTTAATTTGTTTCGCTTCTCAGTTTTTACGAATTTCACGTTTTTTAATGTATAATCTGAAACCATTTCACTATTTTTATTCACGACTATTCACGCACATAAATAAAATAAACTGATTTGAAACTCAAATATTTATTCTTAGATCGGCGGTAATTTGGCGGTTTTCGCGGTAGTATGTTTTAATTGTTTTGTTGAAATTTGTTAAGGTGGACCTCGTGAACATTGTTTAAAAATATAGTCTCACTTTCTAGGAGTTCAAAAAAAAAAAGCGTTTTTTTTTGCAAATATTAATATTGGACCGATTATAAAATACTTGTTGGGATTCTGGGTTACTTATTAACCCGAATTCAAAAATAATTCTTTTAAATTTTCAAAATCAAATATTTCATACAAGGATGCTTTTTAAGGTTAGAAACAGTTTGTTTCCTCCATAAAATTTTAAATCCTTAAAATTTTTTGGTGCGTTTTCGATTTTAGTAGCAAACATTTTCAAAAGTTTTCGCCTCGGAGGTATACTTTACGAAGTTACTCACATCACGCAATACACAGCCAACTAAAAAGACAATTCAGATTGTCAGACGCAAAAAAGATACATTTTCAAAAAATTTACGCTAATTTCTTTTAAGTTTGTGATGTCCGTGATACGTTATTGGTGCGCTGACACCAACTTGATATACCTTAAACTTTATAAAATTACGCCGTTTTATTAATTCTGCGCTTAAAACACATTTTTATTAAACGGCGCAAAAACCCTATTAAAAATCTTCAAAAAGTTCAAAATTCGGAAAATTTTGGTTTCACTTGTAAACCACCATGCAACTTTTCACCCAGCAGCGATATCAAAAATTTTTTTTTGTGGATATATCCTCCAAATCTAGTGACTATATTTTGTATTGGTTTGGATCTGGAAGCTAAAAACTATTACAGAGAAAACGGAATGAATGAAAACACTCTTGCAAGTTTCAAGTCGTTTTTTAGTTTTTCGAATTATAGATGACCACCAATTCTTAAGGTGAAGACTTTTCAATGTAAAACTTTGCACGACATATCCTTCAAGTATAATCATCCAAACCCTGTACAACGTTTTTTTCAATTCATTAAACTTAACGAAATAAGAGCCATAGTATGTCGGTTTCAGCATGTGCTCAAAAAATTTGAAATAGCCCGTATATATATATGTCGTGTGATCCTTTTGAAAACATTGCATATGTAAAATATATGTGGAAACATATAAACATTTTTTCAATTCGAACATGTTCTTTTTATACGTGAACAAGCATATAATAAGAGCTGTTTATGGCGTATGGCGGCAAGAAAACAAAAAATAAAGCAAAGGTAAAATATTTTAAACATTAAATCAGCTGTTGTAAACAAGCGAAGGTTATGTCAGTCGCAATTAATTATATGTTTTGTTTCTATAATTATCTACGGCATTTGAATTCATTCAAAATTGTCATAATTTACACAACCATTAATGTAAGTAGTTAAAAGTTGAATAATTTGTTTATGTTATATATAATTATGTCCATATATTTTCAGAAAATTATTTCCATATATTAATTCGTGTCGTCAATGTGGGATTATGAACATTTTTATATTTTGTAACGTTTTGTAAATTATTTTTAAAAGAATAACAAAAAAATTTCAAGATTCTTAGCAAATAAATTTACTAAAGTATAATTTTTCTAGCAGAGTCAGCAAAATTTTGGTTGAGAGGCTCCTTACAAAAAAATTGATAATATCTGCAAAAGTGTTTTGCTGAAAATTAGTAAAGTCAACAAAATTGTTTGCTGACACTTAGTTCAATGCAAATCAAAATCGACTTGTTGAAATCTGTAAGTCTTTTAATGATTGTGTATGTTAATATATTTTCTTTTTTCTCTACTTCATCCAGACAAGCTGCGACATGTACACTGATAGAAATTTGTGCGTAGTATTAATGAATTCATTCAGTAATCCAATGATTTTTTTTCATAAAAAAGTCCCCAAAGAAACGTTTCATTGAGTCAATGAAAGGTGTTTCATTAAATCTATATTTATGAATGGTTTCATTGACCCAATGAAAATTTCATAAAGAAAGTTTCATGTGTTTAATGAATAAAATTCATAGTTTGTATGAAACATTTTCGTTGATATTTAATAATTTGCACTTTTTATGATTATTTTAGCATAGCATTAATTTGGTGGTTATTGAGAAATTATCATTCGTTGTTATTATTTATAAGGTCTGGTCTTTATAGGATCTATAAAATATGTTTATAAAAAAAAGTTCGAAAGTTAACATCACAAGCTGTTCTGCAAAAGCGATGGCAGATTTTTATTAAACTCAGCCTGATTCAGCAAATTTTCGTTACTTGGAATATTATGACATGTAAGATAATTTGTGTTAAAAAATGACATATTTTACATAAATACATAAATTACAAAATATGTAATTTTGTATCGATCTGGCTTGGAATTCTGTAGAACGATCGCCGATTATAGTCCACTTTTTGTAGTTAAATTATGACCATATTAGATAAAAATGTTAAATATTGTTAACAATGTTGTTAAAAAAGTTTTTGTGAAAAAAATTTGAAAATTTTTCATTGATTTAATGAATTTTTTTTATGAAATTATGAAAAAATCATAAAAAATGTTAATGAAAACAATACCAATATAAATGAATTTTCATTCAGTTAATGAAATGTTTTATTAAACCAATGAATCAATTTTAATGAAATCGTTTCATTCATACTATGAAGGAAAATTCTATCAGTGTACATATCCTCTATTCCACGAGAGAAAGTTCAAACCCGGTATTTTTGTCTCCAGCTCTTTGATTTTATATCTAATACTCATACTCACTACCGTTTGCAGTTCCTTAAAATTGTGTAAACTGGCTTTTTATTTGCATTTAAAATTTTTTGAGAAATACATATAAATATGCTTAAAGGTTTGAAATTTGAAGAGCTATATTTCCCAAAGTAAATGAACTATTACGATTTGTAATTAAAAAACTATCACCTTTTTACCAAAAAGCATTTATAATGTTAATGCAATTTTTGATTGCATTTTGCAGGCGTCTAATATCTATAGTCGTCTAATTTACGATTTGAATTACAAAAATAACGTTTCTCTTTTAAAAATGCATTTTAAATGCAAGGGTCATTGAAAAATCGCATTTGCATTTAAAATGAAGCATTCTGGTGGCAAAAAATTACAGGGTTTCGAAAGGGGCTAAAAAAGTGCAAAAGGCATTCATAAATTTCTTTTGTATTACGAATGCATTTTCGCAAAAAGTGGTTGTTTTTTAATAACAAATCGTAAAATCGACAATTGAAGTTTCCATATGCTTTTAAAATATTTGAAAAATGTCATTTACTTTAGGAAAGATGACTTCTCAAACATCAGTACTTTCAAAATTTTTCGTCTTTTATAAAAATTTAAAACCGGCAATAAAGACGTGAGATTACAAAATTTGCAGAAACTGAACCTACAAACCAACTGTCAGATTTTGGCCGATCCTATCATGGAATGGACGATAAAGTCGTTTTACTTGTTCTCCTTGCTATTAACCCATTAATGCCTGCTCATAGATCAGCACAATTTTATAACAACGTTAATTAGTTAAACATTAGTTCAAAATTAGTATTTTGGTAAAAGCGTTTAATTAATAGTTTAACTGAAAACGCGATGTCAGCAAAAAAAGTTGCTAAAAGTTAGTTGAATATTTTAAATATACGTTTAATCAAATTTTCAACAAAATTTTTTTTTAAGTGTAGTATTTATCAGTTACTTATACTCTCAGTAATAAATATGGACCTGACCTTGGCCAGTTCCGTAGAACAGCATAAAAATTCTGTTTATTTTAGAAAAATTCTTAGCTGATTAACATAGTATTGTCAATGTATTTAACAGTTCAGTTAGTTAAAATGTTTAACTAACTTTTTTTAGCTAAAATTTAGGTTACCTAAATTCGGCAGAATACGATTCTTGATTTCATTAAAAATTCTGCTGGAGCAAATTCAGGTATTTTTTTCGAATTTTCAAATATGTGTACAGGCTTTTTTTTGTGGGTGTAACCAAATCGAACCAAATCGAACAAAATCAATCTTTTTTTATCACATGACAAAATACATATTTAAATAAAATCTTTGAAGCAATTATTTTTTTAATCAAATCAAATTTAATACTTAGCCCATAGTACATCCTTTAAAATTCAATACACACACATACACACGCATTTAAACAATACAGTTGAAATTAAATGAAGCATATTGGCTTAAGTTAAATGAGACATACATTTAAAAATGCACACATACACATACATACACCACTTACCCATAGAATAATAATACATGCTTTAAAAAATGACTACACTCAAAAAAAAAGCCTGTAAAGTCAGCAACATTTTTGCTGAGAGGATCCTTGTAGAAAAATTGCTAATATCAGCAAAAAAAAAACATAGCAAATTTTGCAAAAATTTCGCTGAATAAAGCAATTTTTTGCTGATATTAGCAATTTTTTGTAAGGATCCTCCCATCAAAAATGTAGCTGGTTTTAAAGATTTTTTTTTAGTGTAGCATTTACATAATAAAATGATATGTTAAATTTGAGACGATTACTAAAAGCTACTCCTCTTTTGTGTTTTCTCTATAAGATGGTCAATAGTAAATGGCTTAAAATTTGAAGAGGTAGACTGCTTGGCATATATTTCAACCATATAATTTAAGACATTAACAGTCGTATTTTGTCGAAAGGAATTTTCCATATTCATGCATGTGTGTTTTAAGATTTTCGGTTGAATACGCATTAGGAATATTTAACACGCCTTTATAGTTGAACAACATTTCTGTAAAGAACACACGCAAATTATTGCAATATTATGGAAATATGTATTTCTGATTATTAGTTTAACACAAAATACACTGAGAGAATTATATCCATGAAATTATTTGTATTCATAAATCGATATAGTTTTTTTTTGAATTTAGGAGAACATTTTCTCACATTTAATTAATTATATTTTGTATTTATTTAATGGAAATGTTTATAAAATTTTATAAAAACTTTAACCCTCTAACCGGCAAACCCGCCTCCTGGTGGGGTATTTTAAATTGACCATAAATGCTACAAATGTATGTTTCATAATAAGATATTAATCTACTCGTATTTCGACAGAAAACCAAATTCACAAAATATTTTGTAAAGTAATGTTTTGTGTGTATGCCACGGTTTGGAAGCGAGAAAGCGTTAAAGGAAAAATTTTGTAAAATTTCAAAAAAAAAACCAAATATTTTGAAATGAACACCATTTTTAAACATTTTTAAAACATATTTATGTTGACTAGAAACCGTTAATACGCAAAATAAGATTGAAGCTTAAACTTTTTTTTAAAAAAAAAGCTCTAATGTTGGTATAAGAGCTTACAGAATTACAGAAGGATACTTGTAAAGACATATTAAATAAATTAATTCGTCGTCAACTTAGCAACATCGGAAGAGGAAAGTCTAAGTCTCTTCAACTCTGGTACATCTTTATCTCCCAATCATTGAACCAAGTGATGGCTTGCACAACAAATCTGGTATACTCTGCATCCGCGTATAAGCGTTCCTTTATAGCAGTTGAAGTAAGCTTTGTACCTTCTTGTCCAGCAAAAGACGAAGCATTAACGCTCAGAGTAATCGCCATTGTTGGTGCTGCTTAGCGTCAAATAAAGTTGGCAACTAGATTTTAAATTGTTAAATCTTGTTAGAATTAAGCCTAAATATAGGCGTTTCAGGAGTGTGATTGGTTTTGAAAAACAGAAAAAGAAAGTTTATTTTTCTTTTAGCTTGGAAATTTGACATAAAAAAAATATTAGGTATTATTAGCAAAGCCTTTAAGTTTAATCAATATATGTTTAAGTTAAGGTACGCGTTCGCTCGATTTCGCGTTTTTAGAAAAACGAAAATCGCCATATATTTTATACTAAAAGCACAAAAAGTGTAATTTTTGGACTGTAGTCACCCAGTAGCAAAAAATGCTAGTTCAGAAACAGTTTTGTCCTAGTTTATTTAAACCAGGCAACTAGTACGAGGTCTACCACCTTTCCATACAAACAACTGAAGAATTTAACATGGAGTTGTCATAGGGGTGTGACTAGTTAAGAACTAGTTTGAAAAGTACAATTTAAGGATGCAAAATAAGCAGTATAACTGGTACTAATGCGACACTCACGGAACCAGTTCTGAATTAACTCGTGCGCCCCAGTACTGTACCAGTTGCTTTAGAACTTAATTATACACACAAACAAATAAAACTTTAATTGCTAAAATTTCGCCAACAACGAAAATTGGTAATTCAATTAGAAATTGATAGCTCTTGATTTGAATTATTTTACAATTAAATAATAACTCATTTGATTAAAAAGTGATCAATATTGTATACCTTCTCCAAAAGCAAAAAACAATTGGATAACGTGTTGTTGCCATACCAAATGTTTTTCTTATAGCTTGAATTTTATAACTTTGAATTTAAACCTGTATATAATTCTCATTTAGTAAGCTAATACCAGTAAACATAAACATTTATCAAAAAACAACAACATAAATATTACAAAAAACAACAACAACGTGCTGATGTTTGCTTTTGAGCGATAATATAAAAAAATGTCAAGCAAGTTATGAATTTGAGCAAATATTTAATTGATCCAATTAATTTTTAATTGACAGCTTTTAAAATTTTCAACAAACCAATTTAATTGAAAAAGTATGGAAATATTTTTGTCTGTGTACAAATAAAAACCAAATGTTTGCTATGATGAAAGGAAGATTGGAACAATAGTTTCATCTTATTGAGAAAATAGGTGCATAGACTAAATAGTATTCAAAATATTTTGTGTTTATGATTTCTATTCAGAATAAAAAATGTGTGTGTTTATTTGCCAATTCAGAATATACGAGGGCGGGTTTTGATAAATACTATGGGGACTCTGCATCATCGATTTCAATGGTAAAAAAGTGGTTTACTGACTTTCGGTGTGGTCGCACAAGTACAAATGACGCTGAAATTTCTGGACGGCCAATTGATTTCAATATACCCGAAAATTCAAAAAAAATCAACGACATGGTGTTGGCCGATCGAAAAGTAAAAGTGCGTGAGATTGATGATGCCATAGGCATTTCATATGGCAGTGTTGTTTTGAATTTAAATGATCAGTTGGGCTTAAGAAATATGTCTGCAAGATATGTGCCGCGTTTGCTGTCAATTGACCACAAGCGTAATCGTGGAAAATAAGGTGATGGCAAAGGTATTTTAGGATGCACGCGGGATAATCCACATCGATTACCTTCAAAAGGGAAAAACAATAAACGGCGAATATTATGACAACTTATTGGACCGATTTAACGAGGACTAAAAAAAAAACGACCCCATATGGTCAAGAAATGCCTATTTTATGGACCTGAAAAAATCCTATTTTTTGAAGGGATACAAAAATTGGAGAAACGTTGGACTAAGTGTATTGAGCTTAAAGGAGATTATGTTGAAAAATATTTTTTTTTTTTGCCAAGAAAAACTGTGTTTCATTCAAAAAGTCACGGACTTATTGATCCGCCCTCGTATTATTAAAAACTAAAAACAAAATAAAAGTGATCGAGTTCGAGGCCAGTTGTAGTTAATATAAAAATTATATTATTTCTCCATATTTCGACGTTCATCTAATGTCATCTTCAGGAGAAGTATCTAAAAGATTTAAAAAAAAAATAAAAACAATGGAATAACATTCAGTACAATAATTTAGAACAACATTAAGTATGAATATCAGCAAAACTCAAATGATAACATAAAATACAAAAATCATAAATTTTTTTAACACAAAGAAAATATTTATCGGGAGGTCAAACACATTTGGTGCGTTTTGGGGAAAATAACGCAAAAAATATATATATTTTTTTTTTAATTTCTTATTTAAACTAGGTTTTGAGTGTAACAAGACATTGCATTAATTGCTTTTTTATTTAATCAAGAATTAATTTAGTTAAATAACCAATATTTTGAAAAAAGAAATTGGACCCGACCAAATTTGACCAAATTTAGAATTTTACATTTTCAAATGGGAATATCTCGTTAACTACTAGAACTAGAGATAACCAACACATTTTAGCATGTTAGTTTTTGTTAGTCTCTTCTAGCAAACTACAAATATGTTAAATTTTTTTAAAATCGGATTAGAAACAAAAAATGGTGAGCACTCAAAATGTTATATGCAAAAAGTTCCCTATTTTTGGGTGGTCGGTTTTGGAAGGTGCAAAATCAAAACTTAAGCCCCTCTCTGCATGTTACACATTTCATTACAATCGGACCACTAAGTAAGAAATGACAGAATTATTTTCAAAAATGTTGTAATATAACCCAATGTGGACTAGTTGAAAGATATTGGGCTCTTGCTAAAAGGGATTTAAAGACCACAAAAACTGTGTCCTATGGCATGAAAGATTTTAAGCAGAGATGATTCGAGAAGGTAACAGAAAGTACTTCAAAGTCACTAATGGGAGGGTGTCCGAAAAGGTGAAAACATTTATAAGTGGATAATAAAACTCATTTTGTTTTTTCTCGTAAACTAGAATATATATTTTTTTTAATGAGAAAAAAAAGGTTTTAAGGATCATACATTTTGTGTTTAACTTCCTTTTAAATATTTTCTGTGCTAATATTATTTCGAACGCACATCCCAACGTTTAAACGACTTGAATTTTCAAAGTTTTTGTGCTTATATAACTGAAAATAAAATATTATTTCTAATTGAATAAATTTCTAAAGAGAAATAACTCTTTTGTAAGTAAGAACTGTTGCACTTTGTAAATACATGTTCTACATAAAGATATTCAATAATGAATAAATCTATATTTTTTTGGGGGTTTTATATTCACAAACTGAATAAAATATAAAATACAAATACAACGAAGTACTAGCAAAATTACTTTAACAAAATTCTATTGCTTTGTGTGCTTCATTTATTTGCTTGTAACTAGAGTGGGTCGAAACTTACAAATTTATTTTATTTTTTTTTTTTATGAAGATATTTATTTACAATCTATTTTACAATATTTAGTAAATTTGATCACGTAAATTAACTTAACATAAGTTATTAAGCTTCAGTAAGCTTAATAAACTAATACTAACATTTTGTGTTCATAATTTTATCATTAGTGAGGGTTGTTTTTACAATATTTATAATATTTAAAATCTTAATTTTTATTTCCTGAATGGTAGGTCTAAAACGTGATGTCGTTTTAGTCTCCTAATTTCCTCCGTTTCGTCTAGTTAAGACATTGCTAATATATTATTGTGATTACTTAGTCTGTCTAAATATCGGGTGCTAAGTTTATTTATTTCATCCCTTATAAATGGAATATTAAGATCTCTATGAATTTGTTTGTTAGTCATATACCATGGAGCATTTGCAATAACACGTGGCGTTTTTGACTGATAACGTTGCAATATTTCCACATTGGAGTTGCTTGTTGTGTCCCACAACTGAAGGCAATATGTCCACACCGGTTTTAAGATACACTTGTAAAGAATAACTTTGTTTTCCATGCTTAACTGGGATTTAGATCCTAATAACCACCACATTTGTTTTGTTTTTATGTTCAGATGTTCTCTTTTTGCAGATATATGTTTTTTCCATGTCAGACGTTGCTCAAGATGCATGCCTAAGTATTTAACGGATTGAGCTTTAGGTATTTGAGAACCGTTCATGTACAATGATGGACATTCTTCTTTCCTTAAACTGAAAGTGACGTGTTTTGATTTTTCAGTATTAATACATATCTTCCATTTTGTTAACCATTGTTGCAATTCATTCAAATAGTCTTGCACGAAGTTAGATGCTTCATTAGGTGATGTAGATGATGCTAGTATAGCAGTATCATCAGCATATGTGGCTATTGTGATATCACTAGTTACAGGAATGTCAGATATGTATATGGTGTATAAAACAGGACCCAATACACTTCCTGCGTTGATCTCGCATATTTTTGACTTATCATCGCGTACTTTCACATAAAACTTTCGGTCTTCCAAATATGATTTAAGAAGAAGATAAAATGGTGTTGGTAAAACTTTTTTTAATTTATGTAAAAGACCTATATGTCATACTTTGTCAAAGGCATGTTTGACATCTAAAAATACTGCAGAACAGTATAATTTTCTTTCTAGTGTGTCTGTTATTACATTCACTAATCGATGGCATTGCTCCGGTGTTCCGTGCTTATGACGAAAGCCAAATTGATGGTCTGGTATTATACTTTTCTTTTCGATAATGGGTAACATTCTACTATAAAATAATATTTAAAAAATTTTTGAAAATGTTGGTAACAAACTAATTGGTCTATAAGATGATATAACGTGTTCAGGCTTATTGGGCTTAGGTATCATTATTATTTCGGAATGTTTCCATTGAGATGGAAAATGTGACAGTCTTAATATTGAGTTATATATTAACGTGAGAAACAATACGCTTTTTTTTTTTGAAAGGG
This sequence comes from Delia radicum, assembly GCA_021234595.1. Taxonomy (NCBI): domain Eukaryota; kingdom Metazoa; phylum Arthropoda; class Insecta; order Diptera; family Anthomyiidae; genus Delia; species Delia radicum. The sequence continues at coordinate 18,595,128 of CM037853.1, read as the reverse complement.
ATTTTGCTACTATTGGATTTTATTGGGAGATCCATTTGGCAAGGAGTTTCTAAAAAAGTTTTTATATTAGTTTCTTCACTATTGTCGTTAAAATAATTTGGTTGAAATATATTTTCCAGATGATCAGCAAAAAAACATTCCTCATGCCGTTCGAATACATCAATTTGCAAACAAAAAAAAAAACCTAATTTCATATAAAAAAAAATTTTTCTGCATAGTAATAACTAAAACATATAAGAAAAATTAAAGTTTTTAAAATCGTTGTTGTTTTCAATTTATGCATTGCACAATTTCTAAATTTCGCACCACTCTACCATACAAGTGCAACAATAACCGACTTCTTCTGAGACTCATACATCATGATGTGGGCGTTAAATAATGCGTATAATTTACAAAGATATTGATTGCATTCTCGTAAATTGTGTGTGTAAATGCCGGTGTTTGCGTGTGTGTGTATTTGAGTGTGTGTGTGTATTTGAGTAGTAAATTTAATTGATCAAATGTTTTCATTTATTTAAACAGACACATACATACATACCAAAACACACAGCTATGCACACACAAGTAAACGAATTTTCTGTATTTGTCATTCGAATATACGATTTGGTTAGTTTAACGACCCCTTAGCAACAATTTAACTTTAACAATTTTGGGTAATGATGTTTGTTGACTGTTTGCGGTTTAAATTTGAGAATACAGGATTATTTCACATTTTCTTTTCTAAGTTAACATCTTTGGGACAATTGTAACTCGATTTACGAGATTAAGTTTAACATTCGAAAAAAATCTTAAATCAAACACAAAAACAATAAAATTTAAACAACTGCACTCCAAAAAATAAGTTAGTACAAAAGTTAGTAAAACGTCTTGTAAATAAGGTATACTATTTTTTAGCAAATTTTTTTTGCTAAAATCGTGTTTTCAGCTAAAATTTTTGTTATACTTATTCAGCACTTAACTGTTTTATACTAATGCTTTACTAATATACTAATGTTTTACTAATTAATTTTGCTAAAAAAAATTGTGTTGATAAGCACATTAATAGTGTGGACGACAACCAGATTGAAAGATATACGCACAATGAAGCAGATGTCGCGGCATGTCAAGATGTAGTAGAGAAGAGGAAAATGATACTAAAAAGTACAACTCTAATAAGACATATAAAACAAAATTGAGGATTAAAACAACTTAAATTTTGCATTGTCACCGCCTTGTGAAAATAATTGTCTATTAATAAAATAAAAGACAAAAGAAAATATTTAAATTTAATATGTATTTCTATAATAAATGTTAATAGATTAATAATCTAGTGTGGTCAAATTGCAAACAAACATATACAGACATGTAGACAGAGTAAAGCGAAAGACAAAGACACACATCTTAGGTAGATTTGTATGGTTCCTTTTTCTTATTGCAAAAAAAGGGTTGTTTTTTTCGTTTCGTTTGTTTTTGGTTATTTTTTCGTTTCGTTTCTATAATTATCTTCGGCAGTTGCGTTCTTTAAAAGAAAGCATCATTTAGACAACGATTGATGTAAGTAGTTGAAAGAAAATTTTTGTTATGTTATATATATTTATTTCTATATATTTTCAGATATTAAATTAATTCATGTCGTCAATGTGGGAAAATGGAAATTTTTATATTTCGTAATTATTGTAAATTATTTTTAAAAGAATCACAAAAATATGTTTTATGATTTTCAGCAAATAAATTAACTAAATTACAATTTTTTTTACAATTTTTTTGTGTTTTTTTCAGTCTACTAAAATTCAGCAAAAAATTTATTAATTTTTACCAAGGCTTTTTTATTTCTAATCTACTAAGTGTTAGCAAAACTTTTGCTGAATCTACTCATTTGTTGCTAAAAATCAGCTCGCTGATTTTCAGCAAAAGTTTGCTGACATTAGCAATTTTTTTGCAAGCACCCTCCAGACTAAAATTTTGCTGACTCAGCAAAATTTTTTGCTGACTTTACAAACTTTTTTTTTTGAGTGTGGAATTAATTATAATATTACACGGCATGACATAGAAAAAGTTAATAAAGATCTGATTATTAAATATATATATTTCAGACAATGCTGATTTCAATGAAAAAATCATATATAGTATATAAAGTTTGGAGATTTGGAATTTAGTTTTTCACATTTAAAACTTTTGGAATGGAATTAAAAATCAAGGTCCTTGATTCATATTTATGTCTCATATTTAATGCACAAAACATTATATTTAAACCACTGTTTCACGTTTTATGAAGTTTTTTCAACTTTATTTACAGTTCAAGCGAATATGAACGCTTAATGGGCAATTGACCTAAATAAGAGTTAGTTCTTTATTGAGGCAATTCAAGGGAAATATTTTGAAAAAATTAAAAAACTGTATTTACATATAGCGACAGTAAACTCAAAAAAAAGTTAGTAAAGTCAGCAAAAAATTTTGCTAAGTCAGCAAAATTTTAGTGCTTGCAAAAAAATTGCTAATGTCAGCAAGAGCGAGTGAATTTTTAGCAATACAATTAGTAGATTCAGCAAAAGTTTTGCTAACACTTAGTGAAGTAGAAATTAAAAAACCTTTGCTAAAAACTAATAATAAGTAAAATTAATAATATTGGTAGACCGAAAAAAGCTCAACAAATTTGTAGAAAAATTGTACTTTAGTTAATTTAGGTGCTAAAAATCATGAAACATATTTTTGTGATAATAATAAAATGAAAAAATTTAAAATACGTCACAAAATATAAAAATTTTTATACTCCCACTTTGATGACATGAGTTAATGTAATATTTAAAAAAAACGAGAAATAATTAAATATATCATAAACAAAATTATCTTTCAACTACTTACATCAATTATGGTCTATATGATATTTTCATTTAAAGGAACGCAAATGCCGCAAATAATTAAAGAAACGAAACGAAAAAATAACAAAATATAACATATAAAGCGTGTTTTTTTTAGAGTGTCACAACTTTGAGTTGGCATCACTGCTTTATTTGACCAACCATTTAACAGCTGATAGTTGCTTTTTGTTTAGTTTGCTTTGAAATTGCATTATAAATCGACTTACACCAGAGCAACTCGTGCAAATTATTGAAATTTTTAGTCAAAATAATTGTTCTATTCGTCTATACAAGCCTTTTTTGCAATAAGAAAAAGGAAACATAAAAATCAGCCTAAGATGTGTGTCTTTGTCTTTCGCTTTAGTCTGTCTACCTGATGTATATTTGTTTGCAATTTGACCACACCAGCTCATTAATTTCTATAAACATTTAGTTTACAAATACACATTTTTTCATCTTTACAAAATTTAAATATTTTATTTTGTCTTTTACTTAATTAATAGACAATTACTTTCACAAGCTGGTGACAACGCAAAAGTTAAGTTGCTGAAAACAGATAAAAAAATCGTGCATGGTTGATTTTTTTATATGTCTTACAAGAGTTGTACTTTTTAGTATAATTTTCCTCGTCACTACTACATCTTGACATGCAGCGACATCTAATTCATTCTGCGTATATCTTTTAATCTGGTTGTTGTTCACACTATAGATGTGCTAATCAGCACAATTTTTTTTAGCAAAATAAATTAGTTAAACACTAGCAAAATATTAGTTAAACATTAGTTCAAAACAGTTAAGTGCTGAATAAATATAACTAAAATTTTAGCTGAAAACATAATTTTTGGCAAAAAATTTGCTGATTTTCTAGACGATTTACTAACTTTTCTACTAATTTATTTTTTGAGTGTATTATAAGTCTTCTATTTATGAATTTCTGTAAACGAATAATTTGTATTGGAAAATTTTGAAACTTAAAAACAAAACGAAGTAAAAGAATATTTGATTCTAAAAGTTGTAATACAGTAAAGTAAATTATCGCCACATAACTGCCCTCTAAATTGAAACTTAAGATGAAATCATGATACAGAATTAGTATTACAAAAAATAAAAAATTATAAATATAAGACTTAATATACTGTCTCTACTATTGGTGACCCCGTAAGTCGAATTGTCGTTTATTTATTACTGAACGCCGATTTAAAATTACATTCCTAAGTGATTCGGAAGCGAATATTTAAATTTTCGCAAGTAAATCTTCAAAAACTCCTTCGAAATTTATTCCTTATGCTGCAAGTGATTCTCCCATATACACTTACGGTGATAAACTTATTCGATTGGCTACATATGCGATTGCAACTACCGAGTCTGTTTTCTGGGTACATATTTAGTTGTACCGAAAATTATACAATTTATACTAATTTTCCGGGGGTAGAAGTGTATTTCCCATTGTTTCAAAAGAAACAGAAGTATGTTTAACTAATAGAGTGAGCTGAAACTTATTAAAAGTTTCTGAAAATTTCACAAAATTTATAATTAGTTTAAAAAAATTTCCATTTTTTTACAATTTAACTTGTTCATGCACAACTATTTCGCTTTACTAGATTTTAAGATTTAAAATTTTTTAATAATCGGCCCACTCTAATATAAATTGTATTATAAATTGAAACTAATTGTTATGCTGGCAGAAAATAATTTTATAGTTGATTGATTTTGTTATTTAATGAGATATAAATACACATTAAGACTTCAGGATAACGATTACAATTTTAATTGAATCAAAAAGAAATTTAAGAAGTTTATTGTATTTTCTATATCTATACAATTTCAATACAACAACCTCTCGAAAAAGGAACAAATTTCGGTTATAATTGGATCAATATATATAAATTATTCCAACGAAACTGAATTATTAGTTCAACAAAAACTCATTAGTTCAGCTTAAAAATCTACACAGAGAGAATTTCCTGTATGATTGTAAAGAATTTTTGCTTAAAACATTAAATTTTTATTAATATAAAATGCAGTTTTTCATAAAATTCTATGAAAAAATGTCATATTATTTATTAAAATGTTCATGCATTTAATTAAAAAACTTGATGAAATATACCCGATCAAAAAAAAAACTAATATATAGCTTCACATAGTTTTATCTAATTTAATACGAACCCATAATTACCCAGGCAGAAATTGTCAACCGTACCAAAAAAATAGTACTGGCAAACCACTGATATTTTTGTAAAACTGAACGTATTAAAAACTATCAAAGGTATACTCAAATAAAAAAGTTAGTAAAGTCAGCAAAAAATTTTGCTGAGTCAGCATAACTTTAGTCAGGAGGGTGCTTGCAAAAAATAAAATGCTAATGTCAGCAAAATATTTTGCTGAAACTCAGCGTGCTGATTTTTAGCAACAAAATTGGTAGATTCAGCAACAGTTTTGCTAACACTTAGTGGATTAGAAATTAAAAAACCCTTGCTAAAAATTAATAAAATTTTTATTGAATATTAGTAGATTGAAAAAATCTCAAAAAATTTGAAGAAAAATTACACTTAAGTTAATTTATTTGCGAAAATCCTAAAACCTGTTTTTGTGATTCCTTTTAAAATAATTTACAATACGTTACAAAATATAACATAATATGAAAATGTTCATACTCCCAAATTGACAACATGGACTAATGTAATATCTAAAAACAATAGAAATAATTATACATAACATAAATGAAATTATCTTTCAACTATTTACATCAATGGTTGTCTAAATGATGCTATCTTTTAAAGAAACGCAAATGCCGCAGATAGTTATAGAAATGAAATGAAAATTAAAAACCAATAATATATATAACCCTTTTTTATAATAAGAAAAAGCAAATATAAAAATCTACCTATGAGTGTGGCTTTGTCTTTCGCTTCAGTCTGTCTACCTGCTGTATATTTGTTTGCAATTTTTCCACACTACATTATTAATTCCTATAAACATTTAGTTTACAAATACACATTTAATCTTTATTAAATTTAAGTATTTTATTTAAGTTGTTTTAATCCACAATTTTGTTTTATATCTGAAAAACAGATACAAAAATCTACCATGGTTGATTTTACTCGGCACTACGACATCTAATTCATTCTGCCTATATCTCAACATATTTTTTTTTAGCAAAATAAATTAGTAAAACATTAGTAAAATATTAGTAAAACATTAGTTAAAAACAGTTAAGTGCCGAATGAGTATAACTAAAATTTTAGTTTAAAACATAATTTTAGCAAAAAATTTGCTGAAAAAAATCATACCTGATTAACAAGATGTTTAACTAACTTTTCAACTAACTTATTTTTTTGAGTGTACGTTAATATAGAAACTCGGAAAACACTATTTGGTTTGCAAAGCATGTATGTTACCAGTAACACCCGCCAAATTTATTACCACTATTGTTTTTATCAATATTACAACCAATTAAACGATTTTTTTTTTTAAATATTTCTTAATATTTCACACATTTAAATAAGATGTATAATACTAAGACCAAACTTTATTGCTGCTTTTAAATGTGTTTTATTATGCATATTTCTCAAAATTAATTTCATTAAATTTAAGCTTTTTTAAAAGCACACAATTTTTTGAATTACCAACGTTATGCCAACGGTGGCAAGTTCGTTCAAACCAACGGTTGAACAGGACAATACTGTCGGCCTTCGCCGACGTTTAGGCAACACTGTGCCAATTGTATTTTTCTGCCTGGGAAATTATAAAAAGTTTCATTAGAAAATTGGTCCGATCAATATGTGTCAAATTACATCGAGAAGTATATTAAATGAATTTGGATACAATTAGAAGTGATTTTATACAGTTTTGTCTGAATTTTGTCATCATCCAATTTTATTTTATATTATACGTTATACTGTAATATTATATCCAATTTAATATAATAAGATATATAATAAGTATGGTCCATATATTATTTTAAATATAAATATCATTAATATTAGATCTTCATAAAAACTCGTATAGGAACGACTTTGTTATATTCAACTATTCAACATTTCAGTTGAAATCCAAAAATTTCTAATAAACTAATATTTTCTATTTGAAATGCATAAATTTTGCAAATGATATTGAAAATTTTCTTTTGTAATTAAAGAAGTTATAAAATTTTCTCAATTTAAATAAGTTAATCACAATATAATTTAAAGTTTTTGCAAATTCAATGTGAAACTCTAATTATGTTTTTAATTATTTAAAGCTTTATAATCATAAAATCGGACTTTCATATTAATTTTGATTGCAACAAATACTAATTGCATTAATAGTAAATAAATGTGCTAAAATCCAAATTCTTATTTAGCAAATTTTAAAAAATAATTTGTTGTTATCTGGTCTGTAGCTGGATTTCATTCTTGCTTAAGGTAATCGTAAGGAGACAATACTCTTAGAATTGATTGACGACATTTGTTAGGTTAAAACTTAAACTCAACGAGAATTGCTTGTTCTCGTCTAGAAGCATGATTTAACAAAAGAAATATTAAAAAATAAAACTACAGCATTTTAAGTTTTTAGAAAATTAAATACTGCAGACTAGATACAAAACAAAACGTTATTATACTCGTACGTAATATTTATTAAGCGATATAAAATTATATATGAAATCATGCCAATTAATATATAACATTCCGATGAAAAATGTATATTCTAAATATATATAGTCACATATATAATTTCATATGACATCATATCTTAGCTTTTCCGAAAAATAGCATAACATTATCTAATGTAACGCCAATGGGTCTATATAATTTGATAAAGTTATATATACTTTGATATAACTATATATTTTGTTTCACATTCAAATAATAATGAAAATTTAAATATAAATCAATGGCTTTTAAAATGTTATGTGATTTTAATTGGATTAATTAATATATGATGCCATATACAATTATATGAAATATTTTTTCCTGTTTCTACCATTTATCAGAGACGGTAAATTTACTTTTTTTCTTTTCTTGGGTTTTTTTTGCTTTTTTTGTCTATTCCAAAGATTCTAAAGCTTTTTTGATTATAATTGCTTTTTGCTTTAAGCGCAGCATTTCTAGGTTTTTTGCTTTTTTTACAATATTTTTTTGCTATAAATACTAGGGCGCATTTTTCAAATGCCTGTATCGTTTGTTTTTGGGATATCATCATAATTTAGAATTCTTTTGTCTTCAGAAAAATTATGGCGCAAGTTTTTTCTAAAAATTTTAACTCCTTTTCCTTCTTCAAGGCTGTCAAAAAAACAGTTTTTAATTTTTTTCGAAAAAAAATGAATTTTCGGCCCACTCTTGTGGATATTTAGTGTGTCCTGAAAGTGTCAAAAAAAAAAATGTTCACTTTATTAGGAATCGATTTGCATTATATTCAATAGTCTTTTCTCTATAGAAACTTGGCCTGCAAATCGTGGTTTTTCAAAACAAAATTGCACCGTTTTTTTTTTTTTTAGTCAAAAAGAATCCAAAAAATTATAATATCCCAAAATCTAATTTTTGAAATTCACCCTAATAAATACATTTTTTTTTTCTTTTCTGATAATTATATATAAATGTGATAGATTTTTTTTTTTGTTAATTTCTACCATATATCGGACACCCAGTTCAAAAGTGACTCAACTCAAAATTTCATTTTTTTGGTTTTATATGCTTAAACTATGTACAATATACTTGTTTATCTATAAAAAAAATATCAGTGTAGTTTGTTGTTGTTAACTGTTGCTAAAAAACAGTTATGTCTTTCATTATATTTCAAATTGGTATAAAGTTGAAAATGTTTTTTTCGATTTCTGAAAAATTAAAAAAATTTTGAGTTGAGTTGCGATATATGTTCATTAGACCGGTTCTTAAAATATGATTTTTCGATTTTTGCTGCTCCTTCATGCCAAAATTGTTCTAAGTCATCTCAAAAGTCTATGGTGAAAATTTGAGCCAAATTGGATAAATTTATATTGTCGCGCTAATGGGTCAGTTTCGAAATTGTGGTCAAAATAAAAAATTCTTTTTTTTATTTTTTTTTTTTAATTTAAAAAAGATATATATTTTTGTGTTATATTTTTCCATAGTTATTCACATTTAAAATATAACTTTTCATGACAACAATAAACCATTTTAATTTGGTACCAAAAAAATAATGAAATTTTTGAATATTTCCTAAAACGCAAAGTTCAAGTATTGAAAAATTTTGTTAACCCTCCGTCATGCACATGTATCTGGCCAGATATTTTACGAATTTAACTGTGATTTATATATTTTTCTAATTTAGCTAGGGGTTTGAGTCTCCAGGTACCCTCTACAAATATTGTAAGGTATCGTTTTATGAAAAACACATTAAAAAAAAACAACAAACAAAATTTATGTGGATTTTTTCATCGTATACGTATCGCATGTAACTGGCCAGATACACACACATACTTTATTGGTATTTTTTATTTTTCTCTGCGTTTGTTTACTCAAATCAAGTGAATCAAGGTGAAAATGTTTTGATAAAACTCGCAAAGCCGTACAGCAATACTGGCCGTACAATTGTAGCTGACAACTTTTTTACTACTTTAGAAGGAGTAAAGCGTCTGGCCAGAATTGGTCTGGCATTTGTTGGTAGTACCATTCGCTAAAATAAAAGATGTATTCCTAACGAAATGAGAAATTATCGTTCTCGTCCTGTTTTGTCATCGTTATTTGGATTCCACGAAAATTTGGTATCAATTTGCAGCTACGTGCCAAAAAAAAATAAATGTGTGAACCTACTTTCGACCGTTCATTATATAAAACACTGTAAAGTGGAAGCAATGAAACCCGAAGCAATTTTCTTTTACAATGAAAATAAAGCTGGCGTAGATTGTATGGCCACATGGTTACACATTTTACTACAAAGCGGTCAACAAGGCGATGGACTTTGACGTTTTTCTGCAATATGTTGGACACCATGGCACTGGCTGCATTTTGTATTTGCAAAAAAGTTGATGGTCTCAATAAAAATAGTGCTAGAAGAAATTTTCTCACTACGTTAGCTGATACATTGGTTCTTCCATATATTGAAAACCGAATGAACAACATTCACATCATCAAACAGTTCAACACTCGTTTGGCCATGGAATCGTATTTTGGAAGACCACTAAATGCAGGTTTGATTGATATAACATTTGCCCATCATTACATCTCATTTTCCTCGTTTTTCTTTTTCATTTCAGATTCCAGTAGTGTACTGATACTCTACAAAAGAGAAAAAGTTGTCAGCTTTGTACATTGGGAGATGAAAAAATTCGCCGACTAACTCGTTTTTTTTGTTCCAAGTGCTCGAATCCTTTATGCCTACAACATTCGAAATCAGAGTATACATGTTTTAATTGCTTACCTGAAGCTGTGTAAGACTTTTTTAATTTAGAATTAATTAAAACTTACTTTATAACTACTAAATTTAATTGATATGAACTTTATAACAACTATTTTTTTGAAATTAAACACAAAAATAAAATTTTTCTTGTTTTATTTCTCATTAAAATTTATTTTGCACGGGTAGGTGGTTTAGCATGTAAACATAGAAAATATATATCTGCCTGGCGTGATAACAATATAACAATGTAATATTATCACTAAAATAGCATAGTGTATCTGGCCAGATACATGCGCTACGTAAGTGACTATCGGAACATGTGCATGATGGAGGGTTAAACAAAATTGCAGCATATTTAAAAAAAATTATTTTTTTTTGGTTTCACAGTATATAACATGGCTAATTATTCTGTAAATTATTGTAATTATTCCCTTTGACGTTTTTTGTGTGCAGCGTTTGTAAAAATTGTTGATATAAGAATAATGTTGACATAAGCAGCAAAAATCGAAAAATCGTATTTTAAAAGCCTGTCTAATGTTATATAATATATATATTATTATATATGAAAGTGATAAAATTTTTCTTTTTAATTTTACCACATATACTTATATAGAATAATATGTGATGCCTTATATAATTATATAAAAAATTGATAGAATTTGTTTGATTTTATTGCATCCTATATACCTATATATAATTAAACATTGAAGTATAAGTGGTCTCATATTTAGCTATATCAAGTATATATGAAGATATAAAAAAGATCAACGTATATGTAACATATTATATAATGATATATCATGATATATAGAGCTATATTATAAATTTTCGTAAAAATAAGTATGAGATGTGAATATATATCGGTACATATGGCCACATATAAAATAATATATAATTACATCAAATTATATCACGCTTTATATAAAATTTTTTTCGTCGGGATACGAAGTAATATATGCCACATCTACATCAATATCAATCGATATATTGTAACATATTAATATCTATGGGATCATACCAAAAATTTTCGAAAAACCAAATCCGAGATAATATTAAATATGTTCATATGCACCATCACATATAACCATATGAGGCTATATAAACTTATGTTTTTATATAATATTATATTTATTAAGATATGATTGCATATGAACACTTTTACTAGAGTGGTTTCATAAAAATTGTGACGCTTTTTTAAAGATTTAACTTAGTGCAAACTTTCATTAAAACTCGTCCACGAAATAGTGCTTACCCAGAAGCGCGATGTCCCAGTTGGTATGTGTCTTTTAACCAGGTGATAAGCTCTTATTTTCATGTACTCTAAGAAGCAATAAATTCATGCCTTCAAGGGAAATGAGAAGCGTTTTTTTTTTTTTGAGTATTGGCAATATAAATGCTTCATTGCACGCATTCTTTATTACTTTGTTGCAAGCATTATTTACTGCTTCAAAATCATACATTCAGGCAAGCACAACAACTGCCTTGTCAATTACTTTAGTGTATGTAAGACGGTGAAGTGCTTTCTTGGAAGCATACACATGTAGTTACTGCTTACCAAATCGAGGTTTTATTTTTGCTGGAATATATTACTCCTCATTCCCATATTTTCATCAACCTCCTGAAAAAAGTTGACATATTTTAAGATTAAAACGAAAACTACTAATTGTTCACTCTTCATTATCAATAATTTTATCGTAATTCTTTAATGACCTTCATTCATGCATGCATGCATGCACTCATGTCTTCATTTGTTCTATAGAGTATGGTATGCCATTGCTATCTCTTTGTTTAAGTTCATTCAAATTCATTTGAAATTTCTCTGGGAATTAACGACATAAATTTGCATTTGCTTTTTTAGTTTAGTTTCGAACATAATTTAAGAATGACATTCTTGCACATTTCGTTTTCAGTTTTAGTTCTTTCTATAAAATTATGATTGCAATTGTTAGCATGTCTTGTCACCTCATGCTGATTTCCATTGTTTAGTGGAGGCAGTTAGGTAATGTGGAGAGTATAACAAAAAAAAAAAAGAAAAAAAACAACATCCAAGAACTATTCATGTTTTAACATGGCAGTTGCAAGCTGTAGAAAGTTGTGAATACTTGTAGGTATTTTTTTTTTCCTTCCAAGTTATTGTCCTTGAAAGGAAAGAGAAATTAAAAACAAAAACTGTCATAAAAAGTCAAGAAAACATAAAAAAAAAAATAGTTTAAGGTTTTTAATTACTAGGTGTAAATGAGTTGTTATCAGGGGTTGTACAAGAATAAATATACTGGAGATATTTGAATTTGACATAAATTTATGAAGAAGTTGAATTTTCAACTTTTAAAAATTACAACTATCAAATGCAAACATAAATAATATAAATATTAGAAAAGTTTGCCTTATGGTTTCCAATAGACATTGATGATTCTTTGATATACAGTGGACGAAATAGTTATAAGTTCACCCATGAAGTTGTGATTGTTTTCCAAAATATTTGCAGCATTTTGAAGTTGTTGGTACCACATAGTAATAACAATAATAAAGGGTGTTTTTTATGGAGATATAGAATTTTGAAATGGAATAAAATAAAGTTTAAATATGACTTCTGCCATATGACCGCCACGGCTGGCTCGGACGTAGTCTAATCTGGAGGTCCAATTTTCGAAGACTTTTTGCAACATTTGTGGCTGTATATTGGCAATAACGCAGCGAATGTTGTCCTCCAAGTGATCCATCGTTTCGGGCTTATCGGCGAAGACTACCGACTTCACTTTTTTCTCCTTCGCGTATTTTACAACCTTATTCTATTCATTTTATAGACAATTTTGTTTTGCAGCGTTATTTTGTAAAAAAAAAATTGCTAGTCGTAATACGAAGTTTGTAAATACAAAAAACCGTTCATTTTTATAAAAAGCAGCACTAAAAGAGTTTTTATAATTTGACCCATGTAAGTTATTATCGGCGTATTTTTATTTTTTTTTTTGTGGCACGAAAACAGTTAAAAATGGTAGGCAAAATAGCACGAAAACCCATTAAAAATGGGACAAAAAATGGCAAAAATAGCAAAACAAAATGTGTATAAAATAAAATGTTAAATATTAAAGTATTATTCAATTTTCCTTTATTAAATTTTTTGCTTTTTCAAATTATTGTTACATAAAAGTCTTAAGTTTACTGAAACTACGAGATTCACATCTGCAGATGTAACTGCAGGATATTTGAAAGCATGTATATAACACGACACTTATGCCGAGTTTTTAAGATATAGATTATCTTTAATCTTAGTTTAACGCAGTTAGTAACTGGAATATTGCTATTATTGGAATTTGGTTTATTTTGCTCTATATCAGTTAAAACCGAAATTCTGAACTAGAAAAAGTTGTTACGGAAAATATTTGTTAATAAAATTGGAAATGGTGGACAAAATTCGATGTCGGTTTATCTAAACGAAGTTTAACTGACATCCCAAAAACTAGGCATTAAGTGCTAAACTTTTCTTAAGAAATACTGCTTTAAAATTTACAATAAGTGAATTGACATCTTCAAAATTTAGACATATACAGTGGTGTTCAAAACATTTGCAACTGAAATCATTGTTTAGATAATTATAAATTGTTTTGATCAAAAAGATTTGTGGTATAAGTTTTTGTTTTTTTTTTTTTTATTAAATTCAGTTATAGCATATTATTTTGCAAATACAAAAAAAAATATTCATAACTTCTCAAAAATAAAAAAAAGTAATTTTAACAAAATAAGTCGATAGTGCAGTGTTCAAAACATTTGCAACTCTTAAAGAAATTAACAGGAAATACAAACAATGGTTTTAACGCTCAGTATTTTGTAGCGTAGCCATTATTTTTTATAACTTCTGAACACCTCTTAGGCATTGAGGCAATGAGCTTTTTAATATAATCGTCAGAAATGTCATTTCACTGCTTCTCCAACTCCACGAAAAGTTCATTACCATTTCGGAATACTTTATTGCCGATATTCCTTTTAACAATCATCCACATGTTCTTAATCGGGTTGAGATCGGGAGATTGAGCCGGCCATGACATGATATTAATTTCATTTTCCTGCCGCCAAACTTTTACAACCCCCGCCGTGCGTTTTGGGTCGTTGTCGTGCTGGAAGGTCCATGAGAGTGGCATTTCCCATTCAGCATACGGAAGCATAACTGAACTCAAAAATCTCTATAAATTGTGGACGTCATTGTGCTAGTAATGCGGTGAATTGGACTAATCCCATTTCCAGAAAAACACCCCACACCATACTGTTTCCACCACCGTGCTTCACTGTGACGGCTGTGTATCTGGGATTAATATTTCGCCTCGTGGTCTTCTAACATTGGCTCTTCTATCTGATCACCGGAGGTTGAATTTAGACTCATCTGACCACAATATATTTTCCCATTGCTGTTGAGTCCAGTTCAAATGGGTGCGTGCAAAGCCAAGTCGAGCTTTTCGGTTATTTTCCGACACAAACTGTATTTTTGTACATCTATAACTTCTAAGACCATATTCTCGGGCTCTTCTTTTAATGGTGGGCATATATTAAAAGTTCAGTTTTAGCTTCTCTGGGAACTGCTTTTAGATATTTCGTGAAAAAATTCTTGATTTTCCGATCTTCTCTTACAGTTGTAATACGGGGTCTTCCACCTTTATGAGTTGTGTGGATGTTACCACTATTAACAATGCGGAAAATCGTTGATTTTGGAATGGAGTACTTTATAGAAATTTCTTTTTGGGAAAGTCCATTTTGAAAATCACTTAAAACTTTTGATTTAAAATTATTTCCTGCCATTTTTTACAAAAATTATTCTTACGATGTTTATGCTTCCAACATCTTATTACAACTATTAAAGAACAATAATTATAATAAATTTGTTTAAAAAATGTAACGGCCTGAATCTCATATCAAAAAGGAATGCGATTACCGTTATATCCTAGCATTTGTTATTATAAATTGTTTCGTTAAGAGTAAGAATAATGAGAGTTGCAAATGTTTTAAACACCTGCATTTTGAATACATCTTTTATTATTATTAATTTTTTTGTTGTTTTAATTTAATGGAATTAATTTTTTTATTTGTCTAACATAAAACAATGTATGAAGAATATGTAAAAAATAAATTTTAGTAACTAAGTGTGATTTGAAGAAAATAAATCAATGAAAACAACAAATGCGATCTCAGTTCCAAATGTTTTGACCACTACTGTAAAGTCTGCTACTCTACAATCTGGCAATTTTAAGGTAAAATGGGTAAAAAGGGCTTTGTTATAGAAAAAAATCTAAAAAATAGTGCAAGAAGGTAGAAAAAGGCATTTTATGGCAAAGGTGTAGCAAAAATGTAATATTTGGAAAATAAAAAAAAAAAATGGCAATTGCTGCAGTTTGTGGCAAATGCCAAATAAAAAAAAAACTTGCACTGGTAATCACGTTCTTTTTCAAACAATACACAACAAAAAAATACCACATGGAGTATTGGAAAATAATTTTATTACCCCTCAAAGTAAGTAAGTTGTAAAAATGGCTAAGCAATGCTCTCACCCTCTGTTAGCACGTTAAGCCGGCAAACAGGAAACATGTCGTTTTAAAAGGAAAACCAAAGCTAAATTTAAAAAATTTCTGCTCAAATCATAACTTGTCAAAAACTATCAGCAGCAACATAAAAAAAAAGTCAATTTATTAATTAAAATTCGCGAAAAAACTATTCAATTTCCTATTTGCAGCCACAAATTATATATTTGTTCTCAGTATGTGAGAGTATTGCAATCTCTTTATGTTTTGAACTCTTTGGTTGTATATGTTTTAATATGTTTTCTTTTTTTTGTTTCTTGATTTGATTTTTATTTTTTTTTCATTGCAATTGCAGTAAATAAACCATAAATGACAGTTTTAGATTTCATGTACAAAACTACTGACTGCAAACAGCTATTGCGGAAAATTTAACACAAGAAAATGAAATAAAATCCAAAAACAACAAAAATTTTATAAAAACAAAAAATAAATTTTATAAAAACAAAAAAAAAAAAATATTTATAAAAAAAAAAAAAAAATAAACATAGAAAATGATAAGTATGAACTAAATGTTCATAACAGTTGTTGACTGACTCCCAACGAAATAAGAATGAAACCCCCTAAAGTAAAACTAAACTAAACTCAAATAAGGCAAAAGTTAAAAAGATGACATTTTCATAGTGCAAGAAGCTATGGCAACAATTTAAAAGACAGAAAAAGGGAAATAAAATCTAAGAAAGCAATGAAGTACATATTATATAATTGTTGTGGGAGAAGACGAAAAAGAAGAAGACATATTAAACAACAACAACAAAAAAAACTAGAATAATACAACAAAAATAAGAAAACTTATGACAACCTTTAATTTCACCAAGGAAATCATAAAATAGTACTTTATCTAACCTAAGGCGTAGCCAAGAGACTTCTCATGAGTTTAGTTGTCATTTATACAAAATGTTTAAAATTTACACAAACAGTGAAAGTAACAAAATAGTTCAAATTTGTATGTTATACTATATCGAGGGCCTATAGTCAATATCCTCTATCTAAAATTTTCATGAAATGCGTTTTTCATGGCAAAATGTTCAGTAACATGTGGCTCATCTATGGTATCAATTTCGAAGTGGAAGCATATTTTTTTTTTGCAATTTTATTAGCATTTTGTTATTTCTCTATCTTAAACAATTAATTTTTGTGAATAAAAAATTCTCTATCTCTTCATATGTATAATAATAAAAAAATTATTTTTTACTCTTCACAAAATAAACGAACATTTTCTTAAAGCTAAAAAAGGGTGTTTTTTATACAGGTATATAACTTTAAGTTGGCAACACTTTTTTAACTGGCGGCCATTTTGTCAGCTGTCAAGTGATTTATGTTTAGTTTGTTTTAGTATTTCAACATGAAAAGACTGACAACGCTTCCAAATTGTGCAAATTTATTTTGAATATCATGGTTCTGTTCGAAATACGTATAGCGTACTAATTATACGGTCAACATAATCGTCCATCAGAGCAATTAATTCGATTAACTATGGAACGTTTTCGCACCACGTTTAGTCTAAATGATAATATGCATCCACAGAGACGTCGCACAGTGCGTACAGAAGAAGTTATTGCTGCTGTAGAGCGTAGCGTAGAGGAAGACCTCAATCAGTCTATCCACCATCGTGCACAGGAATTGGATATGTATCCATCCACTTAATAGAAAAAGCCACTCCATCCGCTTTATATAAAATCTAACTCGTACAACAATTAAAGCCACACGATCACCTAGCAGGCGTAGATTCGGTGAATGGACCCAAAAGAAGATGGCCGTTGATCCTGATTTTCATAAGCGAATTTTGTTTAGCGATGAAGCTCACTTTTGGTTAAATATACGCCAATAAACAAAACTGCCGTATTTGGAGTGATGATAATCCTCAAGTGTCTGTTGAGACACCGTTACATCCAGAAAAACTGACTGTTTGGTGTGCTTTATGGGCTGGTGGAATCATTAGTCCGTACTTCTACGCTTGGTAACGTTAACTTTTTGGCAGCCGCATAGTTTCACGTTTCGGACCCGTGAATTGGCCTCCAAGATCGTGGGATATGTAAAGTCGCTAGTCTACGCCGATAAGCCTGAAACGATTGACCACTTGGAGGACAGCATTCGCCGCGTTATTGCCAATATACGGCCACAAATGTTGAAATATGTCATCGGAAATTTGACCTCCAGATTAGACTACGTCCGAGCCAGCCGTAGCGGTCATATGCCAGAGATCATATTTAAATTATAGTGCCAGAAGATTATTTTTCAAATAAAGTAAATTTCATGTCAATTTAAAAAATTCATATTAGTTTTATTCCATTTCAAAGTTCTATACCTCTATAAAATACACACTTTAAAAAGCTTCATAATTTTTTATGAAATCAGGGTTATAATGAAATTTTTCAACATAGTGTATGACACTTTTAATTAACAAAATGATATTTTTTATACACTTTTATGAAAACTTGCAAAAACGTTTAAAATCACTCTTATTAGTAGTTTTATAGCTAAAAAAAAAATGATAACCTTCTGAACTTTTATGGATTGCCCGTCCGAAAATATTATAAAAATCCACTCGATTTTAATCATTTTTTAACAGAATTTAAATTATTTTAAAAACAACTTTCAAACTATTCATATTTTTAAAAATCTTCATTTTATTATAATTTAATTCCAAAATCGTCAAACAAGAGACAAATCGACAAAGTTGGCAGCGCTGGATAGGAGTAATACAACTACTACAACGATATTATCATCATATTAGTGTTGCATGTTGTTTAATGGTTGTATTTTGTACAAATCTTACTATATTGTTTGTAAGTATGTGTGACGAGCTTTTAGTCGTTTGTATATGTATATGTATTTGTATAATATACAATCTATATGTATATGTGTATGTAATTGTACACTCATAGAAATAAATTAATTTTATTAAATTAGTTAAAAAGCAGCTTGTAGAAAGAACTGCTAAATTTAGCCGATTTTTTATCTAAATATTAATAAAATATAAATATAACAAATAAATCTGTTAAATTTACAAAATTTTAGTTATATTCGATATGAATTTGAGTTAATTGAAAATAGCATTTTATCCTGTAAAATTGGCAAAAACTTTTACTTAATATTTGTAGACTCAAAATAGCAAATAAAAAACTGTAATATTAACAAAATTTTTGTTATATTTATCTCAAATTTAGTAGAATTCAAATTACAGTTTATGTTGCTAAAATCAACAGAAATTTTTGCTAAAATATTGTAGATTGCTGATTTTTTAAGGGCAGACTTTTATTCGCATTAAAATTAAACTAAAAAAAAAAAATTTTAAATTTCACATTTTTTAATAATTTTTTTGTCTACTAATATTTAGTAAATGTTTTTGCTATAATATTTAGTAAATGTTTTTCAATAAACTAAAATTGAGCTCCAAAATAACGAAATAGTTATAAATTCGCGAATTTATTTTTGCTATCCTTATATTACTAATATTTAGTAAAAAAAAGATCTGCTAGTTTTAGCAGTTTTTTCTGCAAGCTAATTTTTTACGAATTTTGCTATTTTTACAGATTTATTTCTATGAGTGCATATTCGTTTAAGTTATTGTATGACTTTTTCAAGTGGAAATGAATCGAACAATTGCAATGTTGTCGATGTCATTGCATGTTTTTCTTTCCATTTCTTATATTTTGTGGTTGTCATCTTTTACTTAACCTTTTTTTATTTTCTTGCATTTTAAGTTAAAACTATTCTTTTTATTTTAGTTAGGATATTGCCTGCCTGCCTGCCTGCCTCAATGTCTTTCGTTGTTTGCAATACAGTAAAGTCTCCATAAAAATATAGTGATGATTGATCATATTTAAATTCGTTCACTTTTAAAGTTTAAAATCTATAGAATAAAATGATTGTCAACATTTCGCTACAGAGTTTATTTGGCTGCAAGATTTTTGAGCAAATATAAGAAATATATTTGTTTCTATTTATAGCACACAAGGGAAATATCCAGAACATTAGACATGTTGTAGAGAATTAAAGTTTAAGGAATATTTTTTCAGCTGCCCAATCCCATGTTTAAGCGTTACTAAGTGGTGTGAAAAATTAACCAAATTTTTTTTTACAGAGAAGCTCAGGAAATTCTTCCTATTTTTTATGTTTTGCCTTCTTTGGAAATTGGATAGTGGTGAGAAGACAGGTGGAGAAATATGAAGGAATTCAAACATGGCAATACTGTAATTGCGCGAGATGACAAGTCTTAGAACAGTTTTTGCTCACCACCTGATGGAGAGTTGGCGAACTTATTGAAGCTTTTTGGTTCATAGCCCTGATTCATAATTTTACTTCGGTGGGGTTAAGTGCTATGGGAACACCGAAGGTGTGCGCTGCGATACATATGAGGGATAGAAAACTCATGCATATTATTATTATTATAAATCACCGCGAATCAAACCCGGGACCATCCGTGTAACAGTCCAACTCGATAACTCTTATACCTCGGTGTTTTGCGCTTCATTCTATTTAAAGTAACTATAGACAAATTTGAACTGGTGTAAAAATTATATCTAAAGACTTTTAAGAATTTAATTTAATTAAATAAATGTTTTTTGAGTAACATTAAATCTGGCATTTTATTAAGAAATTTGATTTGTATTCAACTAAAAATAATGCAAAGTAATGCTTATTTAATAAATAGAGGGGGTGTCAGTGATGCGACTTTTCCCGAAGTGCCTTTGGGTCTACTTTATAGGTAATATGGGCATCAAAATGTTTGTGTACAAATAATATTGGTTTTCGTAAACTAAACACAACTTTTCATACAAAACCAAATAAATTCAAATCCACTTTTTTACCCTTAAATGTGAGATTGAGTAGCTTAAAAAAGACGTTTCCACTTTTTTTGTATCCTCTACAACATATCTAAAGTTCATTAAAATCTGCGAGTTCGGGTCGGAATACCTCAATTGTTAGTCTAGGACCTTAGGGGAAAAATTTGGCTTCCAAACTTTAACGCGTTGCTGCTCTTAAACAAGTTTTTTTTTTTTTAAATATTTCCATTACAGGGAGGATTCACTGTATTTACAAACTCAATGGCTTTGAAATTTTAGCTATTGTTTTTTACCTACTTATTTGTTTAACAATAAAACTGAAAAAGAAAATTTTTGAAATGTAGTCTAACAGCAAAAATATTAAAGAATAATGTTTATTGTGTCCTCTAGCATGGAATACCGATTGAATTCAGTTTTTTATTTGATTTATATCAGCCCATCTATAGATATATATAACATTATGAGTTCATAGAGATAACTAAAAAGTCATTGATTTTAATTAAAAATTGTATTGTTTTTCAGACTTTAATAACAATCTAATAAATTTTTGAACACTCAGAAAATCCTTCCTTCATCATTCGTGTAGTTAACGGTAGTAGTAATTTTTGACTGTAATTGTAGTCATTTTACGATGAGAAACGTAAAATAACTATTTTTGACAGAAATTTAAAAAAAGTAACTAACCAAAAATATTGTGCTTTAGTAACAGTTGTTTTGAGTAGTTATTTTGGCAAACTTCGCATAAAGCTGCAAAAAACTATGAAAGGCGTGTTTAAGTGTTAAATATTGTTATTGTTACGAGTTTATTTTTTTTATTGCTTCTACAAAATATTAAAAAAAACTAAAAAAAAAACTTAAGAATATTAATTATATTAAAAAACGGATCAAACATTTTATCGAGATAAAAATATAAGGGGTAAAGTAGAGATTATAATTTCCAATATATAAAACATACAATTCTCTCCATATAGTATATTAAATAATTTTTAGGTTTTCCGAACCGACTTAAGCCCGCAATATTTTGCTACCCGTGTAAAAAAGATAAGATCTGATCAGATCTTATACGATATGATTGAATCTAATTAGATATGAGTGAATATAATCAGATCTTGTGCCAGATCTGAACATATATGATCAGATATGTCATTTGTGTATTGGCCAGATGTAGGCAGATCTAGTAACAGATCTGTTCATATATAAACGTCATAGATGGGCATATTTCAGTACCAGTAAATTTTCAGTAAAAAAAAAATTTACTGGTTACTGCAACGAAATTTTCATTACCAGTAAACTGTTACTGATTACTGAAAGAAAATTACAGTAACCAGTAACGTTTGACTGATTACTGAAATAAAATTGCAGTACCAGTAACGTTTTACTGATTACTGAAAAAAAAATGCAGTAACCAGTATTTTTTTACTGATTACTGAAAAAAATGCAGTAATCAGTAAATTTGTACCAATAAATCATTTAGGCACTTAATAGCAATTAAATAGGAAAAACGTAGGCCGCAATTCCTCTTTTAACCGTGATATTTTAAATTTTATTTGCGACACTGCATCTTCGTTGTCGATAGTCGATCAGAAAAGCTTTAGAAAATTAGTTCATGTCAAAAAAATTACCAGCAGGCGTTCAATTACAAGGCTACTTTTAGAGAGCCAAAATCGGTTTATCAATGAACTTGCTTCTAAGCTTGAAGAAGTTGAATATGTGTGCGTAACTGCGGATGTGCGGTCAGGTGGAAAAAGATCGTTTTTGGTTACACTTGCCATTGGTTAGATGCTAAAAATTTCGAAAGGAAGTCTGTAGCACTGGCTTGTCGAAGATTTAAGGGAACCCATTCTTTTGGCAATATAACGAAGATGATATGCGACATAAACAAACAATATAAACTGCCAGTTGAAAAAATTGTTTATACGATCACTGACAATGGATCAAACTTCATTAAGGCATTTAAAGAATTTGGAGTTAATTTGAGTAAAGGATATAATCCCAGCCTTATTAATGTACATAACAGTGATGATGAATCTGACTCTGAATTCGATTCGGATGACTCGATCGATGTTTCAGGCCCTCAATTTGGTTCTATAACTACACGACTATCAAAACATTTTCCATGTGCGAGCCATACTTTAAATCTTCTGGCTACAACCGATTTCAACAAAATAATGAATTCTTCAAGTCAAGATTTAAAAGAAGTTCATAAAAGGTCTTTCGACAGGTAAACATTTACTTAATTTTAAGTACACTTTTCATTTATATTATTTACATTTATAGATGCACACAGCTCTGGAACAAGTGCAAAAGACTAAAATCTGCAGAAGTGGTCACTGAAGTTTTAAGCGCCAATTTAATAACTCCATGCGTTACAAGGTGGAACTCACTTTATGATTCCGTTAAGAAGTTGCTGAGATACAAAACCAATTTACCCGAATTGTGTTATCGTCTGGGAATTCCCACCATTCTAAGTGATGAGGTTGAGTACTTAGTGGAATACATAAAGCTTATGGAGCCTATAGCAGAAGCGATCGGTTTTCTTCAGGGCGAAAAGACTATGTATTTTGGTTACTTTGTTCCTACTATAGTGTCTTTAAAAATAAAACTTTGCCGTTTGGAGCGTGCGAACTTTAAGAGTTTAGCTGAAGTAAGCAAAAAATGCAAGAATCTTTACTCAAAAGATTTGAGAAATATTTCCTAATGAAGCCTGAAGCTTGGGATGCTATTATTGCGGTTATATCTGTTCCTGAAATAAAATTAAGATTTTTAAAAGCTTTGTTGGAAACAGCGACAACACAAACAGAAGATGAAGTGAAGAAAATGTTCAACACTTATGTACTTAAATATGGCAAAATACCCGAAGCTGAAACTCGTGCCATACCTGCAGCAAAACAGAATTCATTTCTAGATTTCGGGGAAGAAAGTAATGGTAAATTTGTTACCCTTAATTTTACGTTTAATATTTGTATTAATAAATGTATTGTATTCTTAAACAGATGTTAGCGTACAGTGTGAATGCAGTGACTCGGTAAATTATCTCCAGGAAACAGTTTCACACCTGGTCGAACAAGACACGACAACAAAGTGCCTAAATAATCACATTGCCATTAAAAGCGTATTTCTCAAATACAATACTGCTTTACCCTCATCTGTCTTCTCATCCAGAAGACAAAAACTCAGCAATGTAAATTTTTAAATGCTTGTGTTGAGAAAAGCTAATAATATATAGTATCAATAAAAATAAAAATAGTATGTCGGCCAATTCTCTGATATTTGAAAAACTGAAAACGTTATTTTTTTTTTTTTTTTTCAAATTCAATTTTATAAAAAATTTTTTACAGTGTATATAAATCTTATTTCTAATCCCACGAAGCAATGAGGCTTGTCTGTAGGATTGGTAAATTGACATAAAATGTTTTTAAATTTAGTCTTCAAAACAATTTCATAGATCTAAAAAATTGTTTCCTTATATTTATGAAGAGATAGTTTATAAAAACGAATGAATTTTTATTATGAAACTATGAAATTTTATGAAAAAAAAAGTTTATGAAAATGTCTATAATATTAATGGAATTTCTTGTATATAATGAAATTCTTCATTGAATCTACGAAACAAAAATTCTATGAAATTCTTTCATGAATAACAATTTTTCACAATTGTTTTAAAGTCAAATTTCAAATTTTTATAAGGTTCAAAACTACCCGATTCAAAAAGTTTTTATATACTCATATACAACTTCATATTATTATACATGCTTATATGTGTGGCAATATATTACGATATATGTTCATACCTTATACCTAGTTTATGAAAATAGTTTAATATGGCGTAATATATCATCGTATATCTTTGTATCGTTTATTATATATTAGCATATCTTGTATATCTGATGATATGAATTAAATATAGAAATTTGTATGACCATATATCCTACCATATATGTACGATATGATTCTCGATGATGATAAACTCGTCCTCAGTAATCATTATATGATCAGTCAGAAAAATGTTTATGATTGTTAGTATCATTATCATCATATCATTGTGGACGCTATAGTGTAATGGTTAGCGCGTTCGACTATTACAAAGATGGTTCCGGGTTCGATTCCCGGTGACGACAACATCAATTTGGAAAAATAATATGTATGAGTTTTCAATCACTTATATGTATCGCTGCTCCCACCTTCGGTGTTCCCATAGCACTTAACCCCACCGAAGTAACATAATGAATCAGGGCTATGAAACAAAAGGCTTCAATAAACTCGCCAACTCTACATCAGGTGGGGAGCAAAAACTGTTCTAAGACTTACATACTCGCGCAATTACAGTGTTGCCATGTTGGAAGCCCTTCATCTTTCACCACCTTTCATCTCTCTACTATCCCCTTTTCAAAGAAAGAAACACATTAATTAATATTAAGAATTTCCTGAGTGCTGCTTCTCTTTAAAAATAAAAATAATTGCTTGTCTCCAATCATGTTCAATATTATTTTTTTTTTATAAATAAATTTATGGCTAAATACGTCCCAGAAACGAAGTCACCTTAGTCTACCCTACATAAACTAATACTCATAAATGATTATTTTGCAATTTAAACGCCATTTACCATCTATTAGTTTGACATTTACACGTAAACCTTTAACATTTGCGTGATTTCCGTACCCATTTCCGTTTCCATTTTTATTTTCAATTCTTGTTCTTTTATAATGCGAACCAAAAAAGCGAACCACTATAAATCTCTGCTGTAAAATATATACGAATATGCTTTTTATCCTCTTAAGCTAATTTTTTTTTTTTAAGCAAACAGTAACGTTAAAATCCATTTGCCTTCATAAAGTTTCAACAAATTTTTTTGTGTTTTTCCGCTGCTGTTAGTTTAACATTCTACTACACATTTTTTTCTCTTCTGACCAATTTTTTAGTTCAAAAAGTTTTTGCACAACCAGCTTTGATGCAAGGAAAAGGATAATAGATTACAAGGAAGGTATGGTGTTGGTATGTGTATATATGAAAGT
This sequence comes from Delia radicum, assembly GCA_021234595.1. Classification (NCBI taxonomy): domain Eukaryota; kingdom Metazoa; phylum Arthropoda; class Insecta; order Diptera; family Anthomyiidae; genus Delia; species Delia radicum. Next base: position 18,569,572 of record CM037853.1, on the reverse strand, counting down.
GTAGGTGTTGTATTTTAAGTAGTTGCTATAACGTAATGTCATCGTTATTGTCGGCATTAGTCATAAGTGACCAACAAAGATGATGGCGTCGACAATGATACCACCACTGCCACCATCACATCCTCCAAACAAACCAAACAGCCAACGAACCAACCACAATATGATTTGGCGCCTGTTTTCTGTCATCATGTTGATTTGCATTTAAGAGCTTTTTACACGAAAAAAATATGATTCAACTACGTGAGCACCATTTTCATCCATTTAACATTTTCTAAATTTTTTTTTTGTTCCCCCAGCTTCTTACTTATTTTTCAAGTTTTACCGCTGCCGGTAAAGAGGAACCACAAATCTTGATGTTCAGGTGCTGTACGCAGTTCGTTTAGAAAATAACTGTTATTATTCAAGTCTGTATTATTATAATAATTTAGTTTTCAATCCGTGTTAGTTTTAATAATATTTCCTTTGCTTTTTTGTAACTCACACAGTTTGGAAAATGTATTCCCTTAACTTAATGTTGTAGGGAAGGGAGAATAAAATTCATAGATTCTATTTATACGGAGACTTTAAATTTAAGTATGTATTAGGGTATTCAAATTACTCGGGTTTGGTTTTGTTCGAGTAAAAGAGTAACTAGATTTTAAGGGTTTTAACTTACTCGATTAAGAGAGTTAATTTTCAAAATTATTCGAGTAACTCGAATAATTTTAATAATTTTATTTCATGTATTTAAAAAAAAAAATACAAAGTTAGGAGTACCGAAAAGTATTTTTGTTTTGAAATTTATTATTTGACCCTTTCAGGAATGTGTTGATAGATCTATTTCGCGAATTTTCTAGGTTCCCATCATCAGAACACGGTTTGAAAGCGGTAACAATCCCATGCCAAACATCAAACATTCATATAAACTAGTTTACTCACTACATGAGAACTAATATATGAGCTCGAAGTTAAAGATCATCACCATTGATCAAAAAATTAATTGAAAACTTGTTTGTTAGGTGCAAGATCCACTTCTGGTGGATATTCAGTACACGTTTTTTGTTTTTTTTTTTCTCTGTTCTGATGATGGGAACTTAAAAAATTCCCAAAATAGATATATCAACACATTAGTGAAAGGGTCAAATAACAAATTTGAAAACATAAAAACTCTATAGATTATTTGTTAGGACAATATCCTTATAATGAAATATAGAGTATGGCCTCGGACTTGAATTATTTTCATTTTCATTGCACAATTAAAGGTCGGAGAAAAAAACATAATTTTTACTTTTAATAAAAATTATATCAAACTTGAAAAGTATTTTATCAAAATTAATTAATTTAAAACTAAAAATATGTTCTTAAATTGAGATGTGTTACTTTTTTTCTTAAGTTTTTATAAAGATCGCCTTTAATTATTTTTTGCAAATTTCAAAAATAGTATGGCATACCCTGAGAGAATTATGTCCACTGCAGTAATGAATTTCTTCATAGCTTTAATGAAAATTGTCACTGGAACTCGTCCATTGAAACTTTTCATAGAATCTATGAAACAGGTTTCATTAAAAGCAACGTTAATGATACGTTTATGAAAGTTTGTAGAATTAATGAGAATCTTCATAAACGTTTATAGAATTTATGAAACAGTTTCATAAAATTTTTTAATATTAACCCTCTAACTGGCAAACGATGTTTTGCAACGAAATTCATACCATATGCTCCACTCGAAAAACAAATAATAAATTCTTCAACAAAATTATCTATCGTTGCCTAATTTAAGCGATATGAAACAAAATATTTTAGGGTGCATTTTGAATACTAATGCATATAAATGAGAAGTTTTTTTTCTGCTCCTATTTAAGAAGATATCGGGAATGTCGCTTTTTGGAAAAAGCGAAGTTAGGCGACGAAGTATCTAAACTTCAATTTATATTGTTCAAACTTCAACGCTTTGCTATTAATACTTAATGTCTTCCTTCTGCCAAATTTCATAAAAAGCCGTCTATTAGTTTATAAGTTAAGATGATGTCCTTTAGAGAAATCCTGATAAAATCTTGTGAGTTCTTGGACTAAAGTAAGGACTTATAAAAGCTTCAATATTACTTATATTTTTGGTCAACTTAAGTTGGTTTTTTAAATTTTTGAGAACTATATATTTTTTTAAAATAATTAGTTTTTGAAATTTTACGAAATTTTGATTTTGAAGCTTTCTTGCTTCCAAACCGGGGACGGTACACAAAAATTTCTTCGCAAAATATTTAGCAAATTTAGTTTTCTATCGGAATCTTTTAATTTCTAAGTATAAAATGCTCATTTGACGCATTTGTGGGAAATTTTATGAAAGCTACCCTGAGGCAGCCTTACCTAATTAAACTCTTCTTGTAAAATGCTTTGGAACTAAGCAAATGAACCGATTCATGAGATTTTTAAACAATTTCATTGAAGTCCAAAATTAATAAAAGGCTTTATTGCAATAATTTATAAAATAAGTTGATCGCTTAAGAGTTAAATATTAAAGCTAAAGTTTGAAATGTATGAAAATTAATTAAATTATAAAATTTTAGGAATAACTAAAAAAAAATAGGTCTTTGAAATAATTTCATAACTCTAAAGAAAATGTTCATTAAATTTATGAAGAGATAATTTAGGAAATCGTACGAATTTTTTTATGAAACTATGAAATTTTATGAAAAAGAGTTTATGAAAAATTTGTTAATATTAATAAAATTTCTTGGATATACAATAATGAAAATTTTTCATTGAACTTACGAAAAATTTCTATGATATTGTTTCATTCATTGTTTGTTTCAGTCCATGCCTTAGAAAAATATAAAGAAATTATTTTTTCGCCTTCATTATTAAACCAAGGAGTTTCGTTCGATTTTATTTTGTTTGCAAAATAGATCATTTATAATGTTAGTGATTAATTAAGATCCGTAGGAAAGAAAAGAGTAACGGTTAAATTCGTCCTGTAACACCAAAAGAGGATGAATTCAGATTAATTCGATCTTTGCAAAAAAAAACAAACGACATTACAATTTAATAGTGTTGCAATTGTTGCGATTTTTTTCTTGAATATTTATATATATTTAAATTTGGTTAAATTTCTGGAAATCGGACGTTTTGGTCTTAAATTTTTTTATTTTTAGTTTCTATGTCTACATAAACTAACCCCTTATTTGAGTATTATAATCAAAGAAGAAAAAAAAAGCATATTTTCTGGCAGTTTTCGCCATTTTTACTCATATTTGCCTTTTTCAGATTTAAATGATTTTTTCTCATTTTTTTTTTTACTTTTCCATTTAAAAGTGTATTTTTTGAAATTTTTGCAGATTTTTTTTTTTTTTTAGCTTTTTTCAATTTTTTGCCATAAACACAACGAATTTTGCCATTTTTTTGTCTTCTCTGCTCATAATAAATGTAATTGTTCAAGGATATTTTAAAACTATATATATAAAAATGTGATATCTTAGGCATAGGTATAGGTTGGGAATGTTTTTTTCTCCAAAATAAACAAAGAAAAATATTTCTTCATCAGTAAAGTATTGCCCATATCGTGGTGCCATGTAAAAATGTATACCCCTACAAAAAAAGTATTACATTTAAATTAAAATGCACTGAGAGTATTATCTGCATGATAGCAATGACTTTATGCATTATAACTATGAATTGTTACTGGAACTCGTCCATTGAAACTTTTTATTAAATTAATGCAGTATTTAATAAAATTTAATGAAAAGTTTCGTATTATTTATTAAAAATTTCATACGACTAATGAAAAGGTTTCATTAAAAATAGTTTCCTTGAAACTATGATGCTTTTTGATGAAGTTTTTCATTCAGATTATTACGAAGACTTCATTAGTTTAGTGAAAAAAATTCATTAAAACTTGTCCAAGGAATTCTCTTTTTAAAAAATATGAATAATTTAATTTTTTTTTTGTATATAATCTTAACTTAAATAGAATAAATTTGTATTTACTCGATTAACTCGTTTAATCGAATAAAATTGTTCGAGTTATTCGTTACTCGAAATTGATTATTTTAATTTACTACAACAATTGTTAGACTAAAATTCATCGATTTAACGAGTAACGGTTAACCGATTGAATACCCTTTTATGTATATTAGGGTTATAACTTTTTTCTGATAAATTTTGCCTATGGCCTTGTGATGGAAAATATTGTATTTATAATAAAAATCGTTCAAAGAAGATTTTCTAAAAAAGCATTTTTATAAATTTTTTTACCTGCGGTAGGCTAGTAGGTAGCGTGCTGGCTTATCAGTGCGGGGGTCGTTGGTTCAATTCCCACCAGAGGCACTGGTCTGTTTTCGCTACAACGCGCTCTGTTAGGGTAATAGTATATAACTTGTAATTATATGATTATTAATTAATAAAAAAAAAAAATTTACCATTAAAGTTGCTTAAGTACATCAAAATTACTTCACAACATATTTTAAATTATTTTTTCGTTATGTGTTCGTTGTTTTGCGAATTTTAATGCCCATATCGCGAAACAACGCTATAAACTTTTTTTTTATCAAAATCCCATAAACACGTCAAATTTGAAAACGTTGGTGTCCTTTAAGATTAATAGGCATCGAATTGTTCTGACTAATTTAAAATTTTTGCAAAATATTAGTTTTTAGATTAATTAAACAAAAACTTGTTTCGAACTTCAAAAAGATATATTCGGAATTATATTTTTTAAGAATAGATAAAATTTGATTGTTGCAAAAATAAATAAATCAAAACTTATAACCCTAATATATACTTTAGCATAATGCTATAAACACATAGACCACAGCAGACTGCAGAGCTACACGACTGCAAATGCCGTTGACTGCAATCGTCGCCGTGTGGTCAGCTACTTATTATTTTGGAAACGACAGCAGCATAGTAAACAGCTGATCACGATTCAATTTAAAAATATCAATAGCTGTTTTTTATACAAATCAGGGATGTTAAAGTTGGTACAACTGTACTTTGTTTGGTACATTTTGACCTTCTAAAGTACCGTGGTACTACCGCTACTCATTTGGTACAATTTAAACATTTTTAATTTTCCCCCTTTTTGAATTTTTAGTATAGCAAACAAATTGTTATTGTGTCCTTTTTCATTGCATTTATTCGTTTTATGTAATGAGCTCTTAAAATATATGCGACTATATCCGCCAGATTTTACGATTTATCATCATTTTAAGGATTTTGAAGAATAAAGTTGGCAATTTTTTTTTTTAATATCGATTAAAAATTTACGATTTTTTACAAAATATATCTGGCAGCTCTTACATATATTGACACTTGTTGCAGCCAACTTCTCTTTTATTTTGAATTTATTAAAATTCTGAAGAAGTGAAAATTGATATATAGATATGGCATCACTTATAACATATGGGAAAACAGTGGACATTAGAGTGAGGTGAGTTTCTAAAAATAGAACTGTTGTGTTGTTGGAGTTGTACTTCTGAGATTATGTATGCAAGAACAAAAACACCGTGTATTGAATAAAACTAGTTTTAATCACAACAAAACTCGACCTAACTATAGCTCAGAGGGCTAAAGCGCTCTGTCTAACGTGTAGTGCGAGTGCATGTGGCATTAGAAATCAGTTTATCTATACCACGGTCAGTGATTGCACAGAAAAATTTCATATAGACGCAATCGAACAAATAAAAACATAACAAATATTACATTATTCAAAAATTCAAAAAAAAAACAGGGTCACTGACGAACGTTCAATACCAGAAACTGCGCAGTCTGATTCAGAAAAAATTGAATATTTGCAATGTAGTTATGATTTTTAGAAAATACACTCATTCTTCTCTACCACGCCTTTCACAATTAAATTAAATAAAATTGCATATTAATTATAGTATTAACTGCAATTGTCTGAAAAAGACGTTAAAATTCAAACTCAAACGAAAATTAAATTATTGTTAAACAAATGAAAGAAAATTCCAAACAATCTTATATATGTTTAATTTAGAACGAGCTCTCAACCTCCGTATATTTACAAAAATAAAGCAAATCAAACATATTAGCTAGGTTAATACTAGTATTTCGATCTGGTTAAAGATCTCATCAGAACCCAATGTTTTAGAAAAGTTATAGCCTCCATAATAGGCAGAACTTTAACAAAAAACCGATTAATCATTAATTTTGCTCCATTCTTGTCTTCTTAGTAAAAATATTACTTGAGCCAGAGTAAAAACTAAAATTTTTTTAACTGAAGTCGTTAAAAAATTAAAACGTTTGTAGTTTTTGGTCGGTAGTAGCTAATTTTCAAAATGAACTGAATGTCAATATGTTTCCAGACATTTCTAGTCGTTGCTGGAATTTTATCCATTCCACACTGGTCTGCAAATGTGGAAAGAGTTTTTTTCTTTTCAAAATATAATAAAAACTAAGGAAAGAAACAGACTACATTAGCCAACATTATCAAGTCTCATACAGACTAAGGATTGGTTAAGAGCGACAAATTTATGCTGCTATGATGTAGAAATTCCAAATAGTTTATTAACTAAACAAATAATTCCATGATTTGGTCTCATATATTCATAAGACTTTTTTATGCCTTATTTTATTCATACATATAATGTATGTTATTGGAAGGTTTTGTTTTTTTCTGTACAAGAGAATTTTTATGTATTTTTTTTTTGTTGTTTTAATAAATTTAAAAAAAATGGTACCGTCAACGTCCAAAAAGTACAATTTTTTTTGGATGTTGGTACAAAATTGAAAACTCCATTTAACATCCCTGATACAAATGCATTTTTGTTTCAGTAGTGCCAATTACATCTTTTTTTTCTTTATTAAAATAGAACAACATGCTTGGTTGTAGACACGTATATAAAGTTCACTTAAAAATACAATTACTTATTTATAATACATTATTATAACGTGAAAATAACTTTATATAACCCCTCTTGAATATTAATGCAATTATACCATTTGATGTTGCTACGTGTTTTGTGTTTAACAAAATAAAATATTTTTAAGCACTAATTTGTTACATATTTTGTTTTATTGTCAACACTATTTTTGTTTTGCAGCCAACAAAAATAGAAATTAACCTAAGTTGACTACAGCGGCAAAAGTAGTCGGGTAGCCGTGTAGTTGTGTTGGTGCCAAAATAATCGTTTTCATATAAACGTGTGTATTTTATTTTTGACAGGCTGTAGTCGTGTAGCTGCAGTCGTCTATGTGTTTATAGCATAAAACATCAATATCCTTGTAATATTATACAATTTTTTTCTTTTTATAAATACCACTCGAACTGTAGAGTTTATGTCTTGTCTATGGTATTGAATAAAACTCCTTTGAAGTTTTCTACATATATTATTAAAATTTCTTGTGTATTTTTTTATACTTATATTCATGTCATTGCAGATCGACTGTGTCATTTGGAATGTTTAATTTAATAGGAATTGACAAATTGCTTAAACAATGGATATAAAAAACATTTTATCTTTGAGAAAGAAATACTTTAAATTTTGAATTTATGTTAGCAAGAAATGAATACAGATTTCGGTGACATTTAGTTAAGTGACAGAATACATAAGTCACACTTGAAAGATATTTCGCCATCTTTCGATATATTGAAAATAACCAATATCTTGAAAACTATGAGAGATAGGGGAGCTTGTAAAAACTTTCGACATATCTTTCAGATAATGCTTTTCAAAATTTGACTGAACTTGGTATTAATATTCTCCTAGTAAATATGGAGTTTATGTATTTTTTTCAATGTTCGTTATATATAACGTTATATATAACTATATATAGTTCCCGCTAAAACGCTGCTCAAATTTAGGGGTTTTAAACATATGTGTAAGAACCCAGCAAATCTTTGGTTATGGTGCGATTAAGTAATGTATTACCTTGTAATGTATACTCCTTATCTGTATCATTATTTTCCAACACAAAGTAATGAGATACCAATAATGGGTTACATAATGAATTACTTTGTAATAGGCACTCCTTACCTTCAGCATTATTTCGAAACATTAAGTAATGAGTTAGCAATAATTGTGTACTCTTGGATTACCTTATAATGATATATCATTACCTTTTACATTATTTCGAAACATAAAATAATGACTTACCAATCATCAATTACATAATGCATGAAATATAAACGTAAAGTAATATTTAAAATATTTTTTGGAAATCTATATTTAGACACATTACTTTGTAATTTTTTGTAACTAAGAGGGTAAAGCATATATTTTAAACAATTTTAACAACAATTCATTTAGATTTCAAGCAACCCATTATTATATATGACAATAGCTCAGCTGGTAGTATTCTCGCATAACAACCAAAAGACCCCAAGTTCGAATCCCAACGAGACCACGTTATTTATTTAATTAAAAAAAAATTTGTAACGACTTTTTTGTAATAATTTTTTTTTATGAAAATCTATTTATAGACACATTACTTTTTCGAACCCGGTAACCAAAGTTTTGCTGGGAAGGCTGTATATGTTTATATAATGTACATAAAAGAAGAACATCTATACTTTTAAACACTCACGGAATTTCTGCTTTAAAAATGTTTAATTGTTTGGGTTGTAATACAGTTTTTTTATTTTCAATGCAAATGTCAGTGATTTGTAGAACAAATTAAATTTTTTACTAACCTTGTAGTCCATTTAAAAAACAAACCACATCAAATGACTGTTTTATGATTTTACATTTATTTTTACAGTAGTTTTTGCTATTTAAAAACATAAAAAAATAAATGTTTGTTTATTATTTACTACCATGTGGTTCATTTTTACTACAATTGTTAGTCATTTTTTGAATATTTAAAAACAAATGACAATGTTAGCTGAATTTACTGAAATGTAAGTTGTACTTTCTTTAAGTGAAATTTCATTTGTTTTTAACTACATTTGCCTACATAGTATTCTAAGTGTAAGATATCAATGTGCTCACTTTCAATTAAATCCAAACACATCTATTCCAAAAACTACTAAAATCTAATCGCAATTTTTTACAATGATTCTTTTACTGCATTTTAAATTTAATATAAACTGCTTTAATTGTTAATTTATAACAAGCTTTCAACCTCTGTATATTTACAAATATAAAGCAAATCCAACATATTAGCTAGGTTGATACTAGTATTTCGAACTGACAAAAGATCTCATCAGAACCCAAAGTTTTAGAACAGCTAGAGCCTCCAGAATAATAACCTATTCATTATCAATTTTGCTCCATGTTTGTCTTCTTAGTAATCAAACACGTGGCTAGATTATTTTCCTAACAAGCATAATGACGCTACCAAACTTTGAAGACCAAAAATGTTAATTGTGTTTTACTAAAATTATTAATTAAATTGAATTAACAACAGCTTTTCAGATTATTTCACTGACTTATTATATCTAGTGTGAAGTCTTTATAATTATAATTTATAACTCTAAAAACTTAAGTTGATTAATAGTAATACATTATCGCTCATGCTTCTGTCAGTTTTCCTAGAATTCAAATTTATTTATGTTTTTCATAACTTTTTTAAAAACACAGACACATTAACAAAACATCTGCATATTTGTTTTACACACACACACACACACACACACACATACACACACACACACACACACATACAACATTAAAATATTTAAACATTCTGTTTTATCTTGAAAACTTTTTTTTTTTAGTTTTTTTCGCTATTTTACCTCAAGTTACTCTACAACACTTTTTTATAAGTTTTTTCTTTTTTTCATTTCTTGTTTTTAATTTACATTAAAACACTTTATGAAAATGTTATAATAATAACGCATATAATTAGTTCCTTTATTTCGTCTGTACTATTTAAGTTTTATTTTTTTTTTTTTTTTTTTCATTTCAAGACTGATGAAAAAATAAACAAATTATAATCCTTTCAGTAAAGAGCTTATAAAACTCACTAAAACATAACATACAAATAAGGCTGTCCCTTTAAAATCGATTTGTCATTAAACCCCGAAGTTTTATTGCAAATGGTATCGTTTTTTTTTTTGGAAAACGTTTAACCGCGCCTAATTTCAACCAAAAATGGACCATTTGTGAAAAAATTGTCCAATTTTGTATTAAAAAATTCCGAAAATTCGAAATTTTGAAAACTTTAATTTGTTGCTATATTTATTTATTTATTCAGATATGAAATTCTAACTTCATTCGATATCATTGACATTCGCCTGGAATCAAAAATGACCTACGAATTTGATAAAACTGCAATAAGATCTTTTAATACTTATAGTTCTTTAGATATGAAATTCTGACTGCATCCGATATCATTAACCCACTTTTGCCTGGAATCAAAAATGACTCACGAACTTAATAAAAATGCAAAAAGGTGTTCTAATACCCAAAATTCCTCCGATATGGTATTCTGACTTCATCCGATATCATTAACCCACTTTTGCCTGCAACTAAATAAGGCTCACGAATTTATTAAAAATGCAAAAAGGTGTTTTAAAACCCAAAATTCCTCAGATATGGTATTCTGGCTTAATCCGATATCATTAACCCACTTTTACCTGGAATCAAAAATGACCCACGAATTTGATAAAACTGTAAAAACTTTTTTTTTTATTAATTTTAAAGATTTTTTAAAATGCCTAATTTGGCGATTGCGATTGTTTGTTTTTTTTATAACTTAATAGTTGTAATTAACTCATAACACCCTGTAGTTACCATATGGCAACACAAAACATGCATGTACGTTTGGGGTGCCGGGCTTAATGTAATGAAAATACCATTACAAATGAACACAGGTTTTATAAAGTAGACTCGTAAATTTCCACTAAAGTAGTTTTTAGGGCAGTAGCTCATTGACTATAAAATCTATACAACCTCAAACTAAGTAAATTTTTGAAAAGGCAAAAAAAGGGTGACTTTTAAAACTAAATGCATTAAAAATTAATATATTTAAGTTTGATATAATTTTTATTAAAAATATTAAAAAAAAATTATATTTTTTCCGACTTTAATTGTGCAATAAAAATGAAAATGCATATAAAATGTATATAAAAACAAAAAACTAACAAAACTGTTAAAAAATATTACTTGAGCCGGAGTAATATAAATAGAAAATGTTTGGTCTTCAAAGTTTTGTAACGTCCTTTTGCTTGTGAGGAAAAGACCCTAACCCTAAGAAGACAAGAATGGAGCAAAATTGATGATTAATATGTTTTTTGTTAAAGTTCTGCCTATTATGGAGGCTCTAACTTTTCTAAAACTTCGGGTTCTGATGAGATCTTTAGCCAGATCGAAATACTAGTATCAACCTAGGTAATATGTTTGATTTGCTTTATTTTTGTAAATATATGAAGGTATGAAGCTCGTTATAAATTAAAAAGAAAATTATTCAAGTTCGAGGCCATACTCTATACTTCTTTATTCCGATATTGTCCTAACAAATAATCTATAGAGATCACTCTCAGGAGTGTGTTGATAGATCTATTTCGGGAAATTTCAAATGTGTTCTGATGATGGGAACCTTGAAAATTTCCGATATAGATCTATCATCACATTCCAGAAAGGGTCAAATAATAAATTTGAAAACAAAAACTCTATAGATTATTCGTTAGGACAATATCCTTATAAAGAAATATAGAGTATGGTCTCGAACTTGAATAATATTCATTTTCATTGCACAATTAAAGGTCAGAAAAAAACATGATTTTTATTTTTAATAAAAATTATATTAAACTTGTATAACAGACAAAGTATGTTCTTGTTTACTACTTTCTCTGTACATTTTGTTTTTAACAAATGTACATATCAAAACTAAAGAAACAAAAACGTGTATTGAATATTTACCAAAGGTTTAATACATGCAAAAAACAAGTTTTCAATTTATTTTTTGATCAATGGTGATAATCTTTAACTTCGAGCTCATATATTAGTTCTCATTTAGTGAGAAAACTATTTTATATGAATGTTTGATGTTTTTCATGGGATTGTCACTTCTTTCAAAACGTGTTCTGATGATGGGAACCTTGAAAATTTCCGATATAGATCTATCAACACATTCCTGAAAGGGTCAAATAATAAATTTGAAAACACAAACTCTATAGATTATTCGTTAGGACAATATCCTTATAAAGAAATATAGAGTATGGTCTCGAACTTGAATAATTTTCATTTTCAATTAATATATTTATTAAAAATATTCTAAACAAAATATTATTAATTTGAAAATACAGCTCCAATTTTTTAAAATGACTGACTTGTTTTTTTGAAATTCTTTTTTTTTACCGACTAATTTTGATGTTACCATATAATAAGTATGGGCGGGCTAGGGGACTGGTTTAGGATACATAAGTAGTTTAGGTATTCCCAAAAAAAAATTTTTCCTGCAAATGCTTGTTTTATTGCTGTAAACTGTTAGAAACAGAAAAATTTTTCATCACTGAGTAAAAAATTAGAAAACAGTTACAATTTTGTTGTTACCTAGCGAATTTTCGATGAAAATTTCAAGTTGACACCCGATTTTTCAAATCTTTGTGTAAAATATTTTCAGTTTTGTCACATTTGTATACTTTTCGGAAGTTTTCTAAAAATTGTCACTTTTGTTTTCAATAATTGTTTATTAGACAAAGTTTTGGGTGTATTGGAGTTTGCCTCTCTAATAGAAACATAGAAATTTTATTCCATATATTTCATTATATTGTTTTAATAACTTAACAAACGAGGTCCAAATTAGTCGAGCATATTTGTAAGGAGATTTATTTACTACTTGGAGGGTCAATACTGTATTCTGTGTCAATTCTTATACTAATGTGGTTATTTTTTTTTTAATTTAGATCACCTTTTTTCACTATACGAAATCAGAATAAATTCCGATTCAACCTAGTCCACTTATACAATTCATTTAGTTTTCCATTTTTAAACATAATTCACATTAATTTTATCAATAAATATTCATTTGATAATAGTATAATACGTTTTCTTGCAAGAAAAAAAAAATTCCTATATGCACAAAAACCATTCCCCTAACCCGCCCTTAGCTACCTAACAGGGCATTCTGAATATCCTGGATGTAGGATTGATTGCAATTTTTTGAACTCAAGTCATTACTCAAGCATATGTTAAATATTTTTTCAAAATTTAACAAAAAAAAAAAAAATCTACGGTGTTTCCGGTTAAAGAAAAAAAATGAAATAGAAAAATTTTTAAATCGTGTTTGTGTGTGAAGCAACTCTTTTCCATGATATTAAAACTGATTATTTTGTCAAAAATTTAACAAAATTTCATTGTTTTCGTCAAAGTTTAAATAATTAGACTAGCCGGTTAAAAATGAACATATATGTATCCATTTATGACCATGTGTGAACTCATTCATGCTCATATATTAAGTAATTTTAGTTCATACATGTGCATATACCACCATATAGGATTCATATATGTTCAGAAGAGTTCATATGTTATCATATATTTAAATAATACCTCAATTTTCGTTAATGTAGACATATGAACATGTACCGAAATGTATGGACATGTATGATTTAATATGTAAATATAATTGAACATAAAGGGTCCGCCAAATAACTTTTTTCTGAAAATGCTATAAAAAAAAACTACTTCATATTTTCTCAAATTTCTTTTTTTATTTGAAAGTACAATCCTTCCGGTTAATAATGGAAAATAATTTCATTCAAATGGCTGCCTCGGCTGGCCATGCAGTAGCCTACACGATCGGTCCAATTTTTAAGCACATTATCGATTGTGTGCAGCTGTATTTCACCAATGGCTTCCTGTTCCATCCTGTTGAAACCAAATGTTGCCAATTTCCTCCTCTTCAGTTTTTGTGAACACAAATTCGTTCAACATGGCCCGATAACGATCGCCATTGACTGTAACGGCCACTCCTTGCTCATTTTCGAAGAAAAATGGCAATTTTCGCACACATTCTGCAACATTACCATGATTTTCAAAGTAATGTCGCAATATTTCCCAGCGTTGTTCAAGCGTATACACAACCATATTCGTTCAGCGGAAGGATAAAGCTAATTATCTATCAAATCAGACATGAGCTAAGTGTTACCATTCACGAAATAAGCACTAGTTGAAAAAAAAAACGTTAGATGGCGGACCCTTTATATGGCGCCTCATATGAACATATATGAATCATTTATGGACACATATGGAACATGTATGAATGCATGTGGACATGTCTGAATCATATGTGCTCATATGTAGATCCATATGTGTCGATTTTTAACAGGGTATAGTAATTTTTATTAAATTTTTGTGTTCAATTAAATTAAATCAAACTAAAACTAAATAAATAAAAACGTTGCATTCATAATTAAAATTAGGGTTAACGGGACTTTTATGTCCCCATGCCACTTAGGGTTAAATACTTTTAATTTTACAGTAAAGACAATTATAGTCTAGTCAAATCAAGGTGATATTTTTGTAAGAATTATGCAAACTTTAATGAAAACAATCAACTATTGTTCAACTTTCGACAAAGTAATCAATTTTTTTAAAATATCCCGAAAAGTAGTCGCTGCACACACAAACATGTATTGTTATTTTTTTTTTAATATCTGTTTTCTTTAGTTACAAAAAAAAAAACACGCGTTTTTGCATTTTTATCAAATTTGTGAGTCATTTTTGATTACAGGCAAATTTTGGTTCGCTATACATACAAAGACGAATTATAATTTGCTTAATTTATTTATTTTTTTTTAATTACAATAAAAATAGCAATTGATATGTCAAAATTAGGCATTTAAAAAATTTTTAAAATGAATTTAAAAATAAAATAAGGTTTTGCAATTTTATTTTTATTGTGCGTCATTTTTGATTCCAAGTCAAAGTGGGTTAATGATAACCGTTAAAGGCAGAATTCCATATCTCAATAATTTTGAGTATTTAAAAGGAATAAATGCAATAAAAAATTTTAAACTTTTGGAATTTTTAATTAAAGGACACTTTTTACAAAAATGTGCCATTTTTGGTCTGCTTTCGGCACTTCTTAACGTTGTTTAAAAAATCATATGGAACCATTTGTTATAAAACTGGAGTGTGTAATGAAACGAAAATCAACAAATCGTTTTATAAGGGACATCCTATTGCACATACATATAAACTAGAGTAGTAAAATATGTATAAAACAAAATTATATATAAATTACGAAAACGTAAAAATGTTACAGATTAAAAATTTATTATAGCATAAGGCACTTCACTACTAACGACCACTAATTAAGAGTGCTGCACTACACATACATAGATAAACTTGTAAGTATGTGTTAGTGTATAAGAGTAATTTGGTTTAAAACACTAAAAAAAAAATTATATAAAAACCTGTTTTTTTTATGTTCAAGTGTATGAGTGTGTGTGTTTGAGTATTTATGTTTAAGTACTAAATACAATTTCCTGTTCAACTATAACTAGCTTTAAGCATTAACCAATGATACTAATTTTAGTGGCATATGGGCATTTCCATAGTCACATACGTTACCAGTCGTAAGGATAAATGAGGTGAAAAACAAGGAAAAATATAAAATATTTTTTATATCTTTATATTTTTGTGTAGAACTTTAGAAGCTCTATTTTTAGCAAAAAATTAGAAAACAATTAAACTGCTTGGTCCTAAAATATATGCAAAATAAAGAGGGTGACGTGATGTGACAAAAAAAACAAGTTAGTTTTTTCGTCTTTTACAAAAACGAAAAACTTTGCGAATTGCGCCGAACTGTTTTGATAAAACTTATATGAATTGGAATATTTCAATTTTGTTTTACAATTTGCTGAATTAATAAAACTCAGGATTTATTTTCTTTTACAAAACATAGTCTGAAACGTGACGTTACGTAGCGTGATGTGACATACATTTCCTATTAGGTAATTGCTAGCAATTATTAAAAAAATATATATTACCTGGCTTAAAATCGACATAGTTATATGCATCCATTTATGAATATGAATGAACTCATTCATGATCATATACAGGCGTGGATCCAGGGGGCGGTAAAAGAGGACATCCACCCCCCCCCCCCCCCGACAAACCAAAAAAAAAAAAAAAGAGAAAAAAGGAAAGGAAAAAGGGTGAAGGGTGAAAGAAACAGTTAAGGAAGAAAGAACAGCAAAAAAGGAGGTCAAAAGGAAAGTTTTTGCTACTTTAATAGTGAATACTTTAAATGTCAGGAAATGTATAGCAATGAATGCAGCATGTGCATCTTAGGCAAAGTAAACAATTTTATTAATATTTCAAATATAGAATCCAAGGGTTTGGTTAGAAAAAATTCATTACAATTAGTAAGTAGAGTTCATACAAAAAACACCTCATCACTTTTATATTTTAAAAGAGTAAATTGGACTTAAAATATTGTCTGGGTGACGTGACAAAGATTGAAATTTTATAAAAAATTGTCACTGATTGATGTGCCCCAGATTTTTTAATATAAAATTATGCACAACAATATTTTATCGAAATTTAATGTTTTAAACATCAGCTATCAGCAACGCAGTAGCAAGAGGAATAAATGGTGTATTGAGGTGACATACGTGACATTATAATCTCAATGAAAGCAAATCAAAAATTTACTGTTAACTGATCTTTATTTACATTTTTTGAAGTTAATTAATGTTTTAAAAAATATTTTAAATTAGATGTCTACTTGGCATCATCACTCTTAAAGAATTAGCTATTTAAGAGAAAATGTTACTGAAAATTAAAAAAATTTTAAAAAAAACGCAAATTTTTTAGTCCGTTTTATCATCATGGCAACTAAGATATGCTTTAGACTTTTTAATTTAATTAAATTTAAGTATTTTTCTTTAATACTACAAGTCAGAAGGAATTATTCGTTCACTTTTAGTGTTTCGATCACTGTTGATCATTCTATGGAACAGCCCATATGTACATATGCAAGTAGTACTTGTTTCAGTTAGTTACATTTACTATGGGTTTTTAACTATAGTTAAGATATAAATGGAAATATAAGAATGTATATCAAAATGAAAAAGAAGAAGTTACTCGTATAAGCACAAGTAAAAGTAAAAGATGATGACGATGATGGTGTTGGTGAAAGTCATAGTAGTAGTAGTGGTGGCTGTTATTTGTAGCCAAAGCTAAAATGAAACTTAACAACATTAACTTTATATCATGTGTATGCCCATTAAACGTATTTCCGTTTTGGGTGCAATATAAAACTTTCAGTTTTAACTAATGTCCACTTAATAGAGAAGTTGTAAAAATTTTAGTTTCTTTCGTTGGTGTCATGTGCTTATGTGGTTGTATGGTATACTCGTAAATATAAAGACGTTAGTAAATGGTTAAGAGGATTGATATAGAGTTGAATGCACAAACGTGTACAGGATATATGAGATTTTAAAAGCTTAACAGAAGTAATGTATGAGAGAGTGTACTTAAGGTACACTCAATGTAGTTAGTTAGTAAAAAGAAAATCTATGAGGTTATTTAAACAAAAAAAAATTAAGGTTTAATTATGATTTTAGCAGGCGCGGACCCAGGGGCAAATGGGACATTTCCTCCCCCAAAATTAATATTTTCAATACAAAAGTGTTAAAGAAATTAGAAGAATTGGTCCTCTGAAGATTTTCGGTGACGCGAAATGAAGCATGTAAGGACCTGTAAGTAGATAAAGTCTGCTTTAAATTAGCGGATGAAGAAATTTTTTAATTAATTAATAAACATTGCACGGTTTTTTGTTTAACAAAAAACAAATGATCTTGAACTTGAATTCAAACATTTTATAAAATCTACTCTAATTTTGCTCCCCCAAAACCTCGTTATTGATCCGCGCCTGGTTTTAAATACCTTTATTTAACAGGAAACTATACTTAAATCTACTCCAAATCTGTAATTTAACAGAAATACTTCTGATTCTTAAACTAGAATAAAATCTGTTAAAATTGACAATTTTTCAATTAAAAATTAAAAGATCCGATTTTGGTCTTCAAGTCAGAATTACAAATTTGTGTTAAAACAGCCAGTGGTACAAAAAATCAAGCACTGGTATACCACTGGCTAACTGAGGAATTGTAAATAAATTACTGGCAGAACACTTGTTTAAAGCGCTTTACCAGCGTTTCCAAAAAGAGTTTTGCCAGTATTTTTTAACAATAATGTCAGTAGTTTGCAAAAAAAAAACGTTGGCAAACAATTGGCTGAGACCACTTTGTCAACATTGGCAAAAAGTGTTTTCCCAGTGCTATTCAAACAGAATTGCCAACGGTTCAAAGCTTTAACCACTGGCAGAGCACGCATTTTATAAAAGTGATAATGCTTAGTTTAAAAAATGTTTTAGTCAGATGGTTCCGAGTTTGATCCCGGTATTTCTTTTATGTAATATCGATTTTTATTTTGTTTATGGAAAAGCTCTTTTAATACCAACTTGTTCTTATTTTTTAACGTTGACAAGTTGTTTCCAGCAAACAATATGCCAGTGCTGAAATATTTGTGCAGCCAACAGTTACCCAACAGTTATTATTTATTTAGGTTTTAAGCTATTAAGCCCCGATTACTGAATGTCCAGTTAAAAACTTAACAAACAGTTAAATTGAAATTTTATATGGGAAACAGCAACAAATGTGTCAGTTAAAGTTCCAGTTAGTTGCTAACGGGATATTCAGTAATCGGGCCTAAGTATTATATGTCTCGTTAGCTCATTGGTTAGAGCTGCCGGCTACCAATCTGGCGTCTTCTAAAGAACTTTTTTTAGATCTTATTTTGGAAAAGCAATTGAAATAGGTGGTCTATTTCATGGTTTTTACCAACATTTTGCCAACGTTAAACATTTTGTATCCAAAGTGCTTGTTCGAAACTTTGTAAATACACGGACCTTTTGTCTAATGAGATTATCATTTTGAGATTGGAAAGGCAATTGTTGCCAGCACTTTTTGAACACACGGGCCTATTGTCTAATGAGGTTATCATTTTGGGATTGGAAATGCATTTGTTTTACCCAGCACTTGTACCACTTGCTACAGTGTCTTGACAGCGGTGGTCCGTTTGTATTTTTCTAACTGGGTAAAGTCGGAATAACGCTAAAATGTCGAAACGAAGATTTATAATGTTATTTTTATGATTAATCAAAATCTAATGGGTAGAATTTTGAAATAAACCCTGCGATATCAAAAGGCCTTGATGTGGGCATGGTAGGCAACAATCGTTTTAATGAAAAGATAGTGTTTGCCAACCATGAAGAAAATGTAAAAACTCAAAATGGAAAGTCTTTTTAGAAATGTTGAGGTTAAGAAAAAGAATAAACGTTTTTCTCTAAAAAAATTTTTTTTTATTAATTAATATATTACCCTAACTGAGCACTACACAGAAAAAACTAAAAACGGGTTTCAATTAAAAATTGTATTGAATCAATTAATATTTTAATTGATTTTGCACCTACGACTGAAATGATAGTATTAACTAAAAAAATTAGCAGACAGTTTATTAAAACTCTTTCAATTAAAATAATAATAATATCAATTAAAAGAGTTATTGTTTTTCTTTACAACCTCAATTAAAAAGTTACGTTAAATTGATTAAAACTTTCATTGAAACTTGCGAAGAAAACAATGGTAGTTTAAATTTAAAACTCGTATTTTTTATTTTTGTTATATGTTCCCCATTAAATAAAAAAAGAAATGTAGGTTTGTAAATTAAATTGACATTTTATTTATAATAAAATGAAAGGCTTTTAATATAAAAATGTATTATAAGAACTTGCATCTTGAACTTTTTCTTGTAATTGAATTGCTTTCTTTAAAAAATCACACACAACTTTAAAATGATAGTTTAATGACACTTATACTTATTGAAAATTTAATTATTTACAAAAATCATAGTTTAATTGTCCTTTTTCGATAAGGTTTATTTAAATCCACATGTGCACTTTTATTACTACAGATAAAACACGAAACTAAATTAAGTTTTCGTGCGTACACGAATATCTCAACAAAAAGAGTGTTGCAAAATCTAGTGAAATAACTACGATTCTGCGTATATTTGAAATCGGTAAACTATGCGATTTTTTTTGTTTTTTTATTAACAAATTAAATAATATATTGATATAATTAAACCTTTGTTTGATTATTTAATCTAAATAAAATAAAAAAAATAGTTTGCCAAATTTTTAAAAACTTTGTTTACATGTTGTCAACACTGTATGGATATATTAGAAAATTCAATAAATTTTTTAATTGAATCAATTAAAAAAATTTTTTAAATTGCCATTGATATTCAAACAATCGATTAATTAGATATTTTTGGCCCATTATTTTTTCTGTGTTTGGCCTTCGGCGCGTTTTAGCGAAAACAGACCAGTGCCTCTGGTGGGAATCGAACCCACGACCCCCGCACTGATAAGCCAGCACGCTACCAACTAGCCTACCGGGGCGAACATATACGAAAATTATTCGTTTCTTTTGCTGCTTCTCATTATTATCTAATAGGAAGCACTTACATCAGCGCATTTGTTTTATTCTGCTTCTAAAAACACGAAAATTTTTCACTGGGTAGTTAGTATAAAATAAGAATTTGATAAAAATATAAAAAATAAGAAAATTCAAAATTATAACGTAGTACGTACCCAAACCCCAATTTTTACAAATACATGAAACATTACATTTACAATACAATTGCTTCGTAAAGCGATAAAATTTGTTGATAACATCAATTTGAATTGTTTTAACAATAACATTTGTCAAAAGTTAACAAAAAATTAAATGTTGATTTTACTTACGACTTTTGGTACAGCACAGTAGACGTATGAAATTTTTTATAAATATTATAAAATTTTTCATTAAATTTTATCAAAAACTACATTAATTTAATGAAATGTTTAAATGAATGAATTCCGTTGACAATTCATAGATCTAATACAAAAAAGGTTCATTGATATGCAGATAATTCCCTCAGTGTACACTAAAAGAAAAGTTTAAAGGAAAGCTATTTTAATAGAAATTTTTAAGCGTTTGTCACACTTTGTATATAGTTTGTAAAAAAAAGAAACTATTAGTTTATTGTTCTACCTCAAGTCCATATTGTTCTATCTCAAGTCCAAAATCTAATATGATATTATCATATTAGATTCTAAAAGGACAATTTCATATAACATTTTGGACTTGAGTACGAATAAATATTCTAACTAAATATATGAAAATATAGAAATTCCGCGAAAAAAAATTTTGTATTTTTAATACAGTAGTGAGCCTCGGTAGGCTAGTTGGTAGCGTGCTGGCTTATCAGTTCGGGGGTCGTGGGTTCGATTCCCACCAGAGGCACTGGTCTGTTTTCGCTACAACGCGCCGAAGGCCATAGTAGCTAGTGCTCGGTTAGGGTAATAGTATATAATTTGTAATTATATGATTATTAATTAATAAAATAAAAAAAAAAAAAATATTTTTAATACAAAAATATAATATGTTTGATTTGCTTTATTTTTGTAAATATACGGAGGTTGAAAGCTCGTTATAAATTGAAAATAACATAAAAATAATCTCGATGTATATAAAAACAAAAAACTAATATAACTGTAAAAAATATTACTTGAGCCAGAGTAGACACTAAAAATTTTTTATATAAATAGAACATTTTTGGTCTTCAAAATTTAGTAACGTCATGATGCTTGTTAGGAAAAGACCTAACCACGTGGTTGATTACTAAGAAGACAAGAATGGAGCAACATTGATTATTAATAGGTTTTTTGTTAAAGTTCTGCCTATTATATAGGCTCTAGCTTTTCTAAAACTTTGGGTTCTGATGAGATCTTTAGCCAGATCGAAATACTAGTATCAACCTAGCTAATATGTTTGAGATGCTTTATTTTTGTAAATATACGGAGGTTGAAAGCTCGTTATAAATTGAAAATAACATAAAAATAATCTCGATGTATATAAAAACAAAAAACTAATATAACTGTAAAAAATATTACTTGAGCCAGAGTACACACTAAAAATTTTTTATATAAATAGAACATTTTTGGTCTTCAAAATTTAGTAACGTCATGATGCTTGTTAGGAAAAGACCTAACCACGTGGTTGATTACTAAGAAGACAAGAATGGAGCAACATTGATTATTAATAGGTTTTTTGTTAAAGTTCTGCCTATTATATAGGCTCTAGCTTTTCTAAAACTTCGGGTTCTGATGAGATCTTTAGCCAGATCGAAATACTAGTATCAACCTAGCTAATATGTTTGATTTGCTTTATTTTTGTAAATATACGGAGGTTGAAAGCTCGTTATAAATTGAAAATAACATAAAAATAATCTCGATGTATATAAAAACAAAAAACTAATATAACTGTATAAAACATTTTTTAATTTATTAAATTACCCAAAAAAAAAAATATTTCAATACGTCCTAAAAAGCTTTCTCTGTATCATTTAAAGTATTAAAAAAGTGTATGTTAGGAGTGAGATCGAAAAATGTCCGTACTCATTATCACAATCAACTTTTTTATGTTTAAAAGTGAATTAAATATTTTTGATTAAGTTATCTAATAAAAAATCGTCACTCACTTTTTTTTGCAGATTTCTTTGGTAAGCGAAATAATGAGCTGATCGTTTAAATAATCTATAAAAATATATTTAGTTATCCTAAACTTACCATTTATACAAGCGAAAAGATCCTTGATGTGAAATATTCTGAAATTTATAAAAAATAAATAATTAGTTTCAGAATACAAAATAAATAACATAAGTTTAAAATTAAATTTTATATCAAAGTAAAACTAAACACTCCAAGAGTATATTATTCATGAAAATTTACTTTCCACAATCCTAGTAAAAAAAAAAAACTTTTCTTGCAAAACAAGTTAACACAAAAATATGTCCCATTTTCGGATTAAATTAAACAATTATTTAAATTTATTTAAGTTGTTACAAATTATGTTGGAATGAATGCCTGACATCTGTACAAAAATTTGTTAAATGTAAATTTTTACACACAAAAATTGTAATGTAAATTTTGCCAACAGGAAAATTAAGCAGAACATTCTTTCTATTTAAATGAGAAACAAAAACTGAATGCTAGAATAAACAATGAAATTTTTAGATATTTGAAATGTTTGCGGAAAATTAAAAGGAAATGAAATACAGATTTTAATGAAACGAACAGGAAAGTGAAAAAAAAGATGAAGAACAAGAAAAACGACATGCCAAAAAAAAAAAAAAACAAAGTCAACATCTAGAAAATTAAACCACACCTAATGTCAGCATATTGCAGTGAAGTTAACAGAGAAGAAAATTAAATGAACGTTAGTACATACCTACGTACACTTATAGGAAAAAATTAGTAAAAAATTGTGGCTAAAACTGCTAAAAATTTGTTAAAAATTACATTGAAGAAAAAACTGATAACCCGATTAAACAAAATTTGGTATGAATCTTTATGTATTCATATCAATTTTTATGTGACGCTATATATAATTTTATTAAATTTGTATTGTATGGCTTTAGATCTGATTTAAAGCAATTAGATAAATATCCAGCACAATTTCATCCGAAATAATCTGAAGCAATTAGAAAAATGTCCTGCACAATTATATCCGAATTATAGCCCTATATAATTGTATTAGATTGTATCAGTTTTGTATCGAATTGTATCAGTTAATATCTAAACTGATATAAATAGATGTAATTATATAAAAACCAGATATTGTTGTTTCCGGATTTCAACCTGATATAATTGTATATAAAGGGTGTCCCAAGAAGAACGCAATTTTTAAATCTGGCAACATTCGAAGTGTCATTGTTTGACATTTGAACAATTGTTATTGTTTGCTAGTAGAAGGTACGAGGTTAGTAAAAATGGAGCCAGCTGACCATGGACAGCGAAGGGAGTTCGTTAATTGGGTATTGGAGAGACAACATGAAAATGCTGATTTTGCCGATAAAATCATCTTCAGTGACAAGGCCATTTTCATCTTGATGGCTTCGTCAATAGGCAGAATTGTCGCATTTGGGGTGAGGAAAATCCTCGAGTGATTCACGAGAAGCAAATGCATCCTCAACGTGTCACTGTGTGGTGTGGTTTTTGGGCTGGAGGAATCATTGGAAATTTTTTTTATGAAAATAAGGCAGGTCAAGCGCAGTCAATGGTGTTCGGTATAGTGAAATGATAACCAGTTTTTTCTTGCCTAGAATTGAAGAAATGAATGTGGAGGGCATGTGGTTCCAACAAGACGGCGCCACATGTCATACAGCCAGAGAAACAATTCAATTGCTGCATCAGTCATTTCCCGGTCGTGTTATTTCGCGTTTTGGAGTTCAGAATTGGCCGCCTAGATCGTGCGATTTAACACCACTAGATTTTTTTCTTTGGGGTTTTTTGAAGTCGATGGTTTACGCGAATAAGCCGACGACGACTCAAGCCTTAAAAGAGGAAATTAGACGCTGCATTAATGAAATACCGCAGCATTCATGCAAAACGGTCATTGAAAATTTCATTAAAAGATCGCGTGCATGCCAGCAAAGCCGCGGCGGCCATCTGCACGATATATTGTTCCATACATAAACTCATTCTGTCTACTTTACGATATAATAAAGTTTCACGGTTTTTTTTTTAAATATCTGTGTTTTATTTAAAATTTAAAAATTGCGCTCTTCTTGGGACACCCTTTATATGATTTTATGAAAAGTGATACAGCTTAATATAATTAGATCAGAGTTTTAGACTGCTCTGTTAAAAATCGACATATATGGATTCATACATGAACACACATGCTTCATACATGTCCACATGCAACCATACATGATTAATATGTTTTCATAACCCATTTTTATTCATTCTTTTTAATTTCCAGTATAGTACGAGTATGTTTGCTTTATTAATCGATTATTGGTATTTCCGAATATAATAACGTCCTATCAAATATATTTTAATGGTTTGACCGAATTCCAACCAACTATTTTTTTGGGTGTATGCAAATATTAAGTTATATTTAAGCTAAATTTTAGTTAATTTTAAGTAACAAATTATTCTGCTGAAATCAGCAAAAGAAAATGCTAAATATTAGTATGAAAACAAAAAAAGCAACATTTTTTAAGTTTTTTACTATATTGAATTTTTATTGTTGATCTATAAATTGTGTGTGAGATGTTGGTTAGTCGCAACGGCCTTCATTACTATTTTTTTTTATGCGAATGAGAATTTAACTTTTTGAAATCAACAATTGTTTAGTAAAATTTCTTTTGCTTTTAGAAAACTATACTGTTATTTGCAATGTACTAAATTTGAGGTAAATGAAGCAAAAATTTGGTTAATATTACAGTTTTTGTTTGCTGTTGTAACTCTACAAATATTTATTTAAAGTTTTTTTTACTAATTTTAGCAGAGTAAATTGATATTATCAATTAACTTAAATTCAATTCGAACATAACTGAAATTTTTTAAAGCTAACAGTTTTATTTTTGCTGTTTTTTATATTATTAATATTTCCCAAAAAAAAAAAAATCTGCAAATTTTAGCAGTTATTCCTGCAACGTAAATTTTTAAGTAAATTTCAGTAGCTTTTTCTGCTATTTTTACAGGTTTATTTCTATGAGTGTACACATACAATATTAGGGCGATTTGTTAAAGTTTATGCAAACTACTACTACCCAATCAGCATTGAAAATCTAAAAATTCATGTGTTTTACTTTTTGCTTAAATAATTTTTTATTTCAAGTATTTTTTCAGTCAAAATCATGTTAATACAAATTATTTGTTTCATGCTTGGTTAGCCGATTGTACGGTGTTTGGTAGCCATAACAACTTTTCTGACAAATTTCAGTACAATAATATTTACGAAAATACAAAAGAGAATAACAGCATTTTGTTCGGCATCAATGACTTAAATGCACACTAGTTTTAAAAAGTAATATACAAGGTGGCGCAAAAGTAATCCTCCTATCAGAAAATGCTATAAATTTTGCGATTGGCCCCTAATGTCGGTTCTGTTTTGACATTTGTGTAGTAAACACATGCGAAATACACGTTAATAAAAAATGTTACGCTACACTGCTCCAGAACGCGGAATATTGGTGACTATTTATTTGACCAATAACACAAGGCAACAATTTTGAAAAAATTTTAGGGGCTTTGAAAACCACTATACAGTTTTGATGTATTGTGGTCCCAGTAGTACAAATATGGTTCAATTTTGAAATTCTATGGAGAGGTTTTTTTTTAAAAAATTTTTAATTAAAATTATAAATTTTTTTAGACGTGTCTCCACATAATTAATGATAACTAAAAAAAATTAGTCCGATATTATTCAAATAAATTTAGAAAAACTGAAATTTACATAGCCTTTAATCCGTTAATATATTGCGTTTCAATCGGCTCAGTAGTTTTGGAGTTATAATAAAAAATTGAGGGAAAAAATATTTTTTTTACGTGAAAATAGCAAATTTTTTTGGTTAAAAAAAATCATAAAAAATCGAAAACGGCAAAAATCGTTCAGATTTATTGCTTTATCGCAAAGCCACATGTAATAGGAACAAAATGAGATATCGATCATAAAAATCGATTGATTTTTTCGAATTTATTCACAATTAAGTGAATTCGCTCATTTTCACCAAATTTTAGTTTTTTGTCTGATATACATAAAATTGAGTAGTTAATGTTCTTCTTTCGATTGATTGAATTTTGAAAACATTTTCCCCATGCTATGTACAAATTTTCACATCAAAAATGCATTACATAGTAACATTCGTGTATTTTTTGGCAAAACCCTACCTAGAATATACTGATTCTATTCTTCGGAAAGACATTTGTGTTGGATGAGCTTAAATGTAAATAAATAAATAAATTAAATAGTAGAAAATTTATATTTTATTATTCGCATTTATTATAATAAATAAAACAAGAAAATAAATAAATAAATATGTATTATAAACTACAAACTCTGAAATTTTCTTTTAGTCGATTTTCTACTATTGTTGAATAACGAAGTGTTACTCTGAATACTCCAGCAAAAATCAGCCATCATGTGTGCATCCCAGCGACCCTGGTATCGTTCCTCCATTGTCCGGATATCTTGGTGGAATCGTTCGCCCTGTTCTTCACTCAAGTCTCCTAGATTTTCAGGAAAACGATCTAAGTGACTGTGCAGGTAGTGTAATTTGATGCTCATGTTGCATCCAAGATTCTGGAAGTGAGTTAACATCTCTTCAACGTGCGCAACGTAATCATCACCCTTGTTATTTCCTAAGAAATTTTGAATAACCCATACAAACGAATCCCATGCATTCTTCTCAATTTCTGACATTGAACTGCCAAATTCAGTATCGTTCACCAATTTGCGAATTTGTGGGCCATCAAATATGCTTTTTGTACTTAAACAAAAATAACACTCGGATGCGTGGTTCGCTGTTTCTCTCCATAGCATAGGCTTCAAAATTTCCAAGTGTCGTCTGTAAAATGAAAAAAAAAATTGAAATCAGGAATATGAAGAATTCAAATTTTAATTAAGAAATATTGTAATTATAAAATATTCCAAATCTATTAATTTATACTTACTTTACGTTAGAAGACTTCATAGATAAATTCAATCGACATGGAATGCATATAGTACTCGGTGTCCAATGCTGGTTCAAATTGTGCGGATAGATATTATAGCAATCTTGATATGACTTTTGCAATGAAGTTAAGAACCACTTCCGTTTTTTCCCGGTGATATATTGGCCGCACACATAAAAAAATAAATCTGGATCGTTTTTACATGAAAATGTTCTGGCTTTCTGGCGCATTTTTATTAATATTTGAAAATTGTTTTTAACTTCTAAGCTGTATGACTCTAATTTTTGTGTAGGTATTAAATGATGTTTGCGTTATCGCAAACACTTCTTGAATGAAATAAAAAGGGTCAAGGAGATCTTATAAATACTGATACTATAATTTGGGATAACCCTTTGTGTGGATACAGTTTGTGTGTGCTGCAAATTTTTTATTATTCCCAAGAATCCTAAAAAACATTAAGGACTTTTATGAAAAAAAAAAAATTATCCGTTACAGGTAGCTAACGGAAAATAAGAGCACTTCAGCGTACACGCACATTTATGAGCGTTTTATTACTATCCTACCGCAATCGTAAAAATTAAACAATCTTTTGTTTATTACTTATTTTTTTTTAATTATTAGAATCATAAAAATGTCATAGAGGTTTTTCCCAAAGGGGTTTTGCCAAAATGCGTGTCGTAAAATGCACCTGAGTTTTTATGTTCTGCATTTTCATTATATAGTAGGTACAATTTTCTACAGTGCTTGTAAATATGCGATACCTTCAATTAATTGTAAATAAAAATGTAAAGCATGCATCGATTTTTATGATCCATATCTAGTTTAATTCGCATGATATGTAGATTTACTACAAAAAAATAAAAAGTAATATTTTTTGCAGTTTTCGATTTTTTCCAGATTTTTGTTTTTCAAATTTTTTAGCATTTTTTTTTTTTTTGCTAACAATTTGTTTCATAACTTTGAAACTATTGATCGCATTAAAAAAATTTGTACACGTTCTTTAAAGATATTGTAAACCTTAATTTTTGTAAATTTAATTTGACAAAATCGGACTAGTTGTTTTTGAGTTATGACAACATAAGTGGAGAAATGGCTCAAAATATTGTCAATTTAAAAAAAAAAATTTTTAAAAAAAAATTATCCATAGAATTGAAAAATTTTACCATTTTTGTACTTAGGCAGCCATGATGCATCAAATCTATATAGTGGTTAGTCAAGCCTTTTTTTGCTGTTGACCTGTGTAATCGGTCGGTGACTTTGGCACAACGTGAATTTCGTCGCAGATTTCTTGGCCGTCCAACGCCTACTGGTGAAACACTGCGACGTTTAGCCGCTCGCCTCGAAGAGACTGGCACAACACGAGATGCTGCCAGGCGTGGCAGACCCCGGAGTAGCCGTTCTGCAGAGAATATTGCTGCTGTAGCCGAGGATGTCATGGAAGCGCCGTCGACATCGACCAGACGACTACAGAGCAATGATCAACGAGTTCTTTTTGCCGCAACTTGATGAATTGGGATTGGAAAACATGTGGTTCCAACAAGACGGTGCAACGGCACACACTGCACGTGCCACAACCGATATGGTGAAGAATGTATTTCCCGGCCGCCTAATCTCCCGTTTTGGCGATTTGCACTGGCCAGCAAGATCGCCTGATTTGACCGCTCCAGACTTCTTTTTGTGGGGCTTTTTGAAGTCGCGGGTTTATGTCAACAAGCCTCAGACTCTTGCAGCTCTTAAAGACAATATCCGTCAAGAATGTGAGGACCTATCGCCGGAAGTTTTGGCCAAAGTGATGGAAAATGCCATAAAAAGGGCTCAAATGACAATCAACTGTGACGGCGGCCATTTACATGACATCATATTCTCGGTTTGATGTAAAAAAATTAAAATACCAAATAAAAATAATCCACAAGAAGAATCAAAGTTTTTCATTTTTTTTTTAAATTACAGGCAAAAAACATCGGAAGGTTATTTTTGCGCCACCTTGTATATGGGCTATTTCAAATTTTTTGAGCACCTGCTGAAAGCGACATACTATGGCTCTTATTTCGTTAAGTTTTATGAATTGAAAAAAACGTTGTACAGGGTTTGTATGATTATACTTGAAGGATATGACGTGCAAAGTTTTACATTGAAAAGTCTTCACCTTAAGAATTGGTGGTCATCTAAACTTCGAAAAATTAAAAAGACGACTTGAAGCTTGCAAGAGTTTTTTCATTCATTCCGTTTTCTCTGTAATAGTTTTTAGCTTTCAGACCCAAACCAATACAAAATATAGTCCCTAGACTTGGAGGATATATCCACAAAAAAAATTTTTTTGATATCGCTGCTGGGTGAAAAGTTGCATGGTGGTTTACAAGTGAAACCAAAATTTTCCGAATTTTGAACTTTTTGAAGATTTTAAATAGGGTTTTTGCGCCGTTTAATAAAAATTAGTTTTAAGTACAGAATTATAAAAACGGCGTAATTTTATAAAGTTAGAGGTATATCAAGTTGGTGTCAGCGCACCAATAACGTATCACGGACATCACAAACTTAAAAGAAATTAGCGTAAATTTTTTGAAAATGTATCTTTTTTGCGTCTGACAATCTGAATTATCTTTTAAGTTGGCTAGTGTATTGCGTGATGGGAGTAACTTCGTAAAGTGTACCTCCGAGGCGAAAACGCACTTTAAAATTTTTAAACGCAAAAATTTTATGAACTTTTGAAAATTTTTGCAAAAAAAACAATTTTTTTTAAGCTTTTTTTATATCAAAACATGGCATGGGAACATGTTTAGGTATCGAAATAGATTCCTCGCGACGGACTAAACTGATAAAGTGCAAAAAAAAATAATTTTTTTCAATCCTGGCGCGTGCAGCGGCAGTTTTTTCCAAACACATTTCGCTTTGTGACAACTAAAGAGCTGTATCAATTCCGCTCAAACGAACATCGAATGGAAGACTTTACTGAGCTTGATACTAAAATCGAAAACGCACCAAAAAAATTTTAAGGATTTAAAATTTTATGGAGGAAACAAAATGTTTCTAACCTCAAACAGCATCCTTGTATGAAATATTTGATTTTGAAAATTTAAAAGAATTATTTTTGAATTCGGGTTAATAAGTATCCCAGAATCCCAACAAGTATTTTATAATCGGTCCAATATTAATATTTGCAAAAAAAAACGCGTTTTTTTTTTTGAACCCCTAGAAAGTGAGACTATATTTTTAAACAATATTCACGAGGGCCACCTTAACAAATTTAACAAAACAATTAAAACATACTACCGCGAAAGCCGCCAAATTACCGCCGATGCAATGAAATCTTAAAGAACTTGCTTTGTTATAAAAACTCTATGATCATAGTAGCCTTTGCTGAATGCTTCTAAGAATAAATATTTGAGTTTCAATTCAGTTTATTTTATTTATGTGCGTGAACAGTCGTGAATAAAAATTAGTAAAATGGTTTCAGATTATACATTAAAAAACGTGAAATTCATAAAAACTGAGAAGCGAAACAAATTAACCGATAAAAGACGCGAATATCGCAAATCTCAAAAAATAAAAAGCAAAAAAAAAAAACAAACAAATCGCAAATTGGTGTAAGAAAGTCAGTTAGGTATTCGGTTTTTAATAACACTAATAATAATAAAAACAATGCCATCAAAACAAAAAATTTCGGATTAAAAAAAAATTTAAAACGGCTTAGAGTTTATCACTGGAACCCAAGATTTAACTAACGAAACGTTAGTTACAGCTTCCAATTTGCAGAACAATTTTACAAACTTTCAAAGGTAACAAATCAATATAGCAAAAAACCATGAGTGGTAAAGTTTAAATGGTTATAGTTCTTAAACCACTAGCGATAGGCAAATAGTTTTTTCCCAAAATATTACAAATTATGTCTTATACTAGCCGTAATTTTGTAAAATGTTTAAGAATTTTAAATAAATTTTGATATGCATACACGATCAAAAAAATTTTTTTTTGATTTTTTTTTTCAGTGTATTTTAAAAAGTATTGAAGCTTTTACAAATATTTAAGTGTGCTAAGAAATCCCTTAAGGGGTATTATCCAGACGCGTTATCCTTTTTCAATTTTAACAAAAACTGTAATTTTAATATTTTTTTTTTAATTTTTAACTTAAAACCGCAGTAAAATTTGCGCCGTTTAATAAAAATGATTAACGCGAACGGATTTCACATGCTCAAATATCGGCTTATACACACACAAATCGACATTGATGTCAGACAAAAGACTTAAAAAAAATAAAATGTCTATGTGCCGTAAATTTTTGAAGTTGCCCATATATTTTAAAATTTAGTAATATTTTATTTTGTTAATGATCAGTATCACTTTGTCGTTGCGGTATTAAGTATTTGAAATGTGTTTAATTAGTTCAATTCCTGTAGTGAACTTTAATGTCATTTATGCGGACGCTTCTTGATTATGAAATGTTATTGTTTCCGGAAACGTCACCGACGACAGTCCTTGGAAATTAATTAGTCCATGGTTTCATATAATTCTTTTTTTGTCAATATTAAAAAAATTAACTTTTTTTTTTTTTTGGTTTTCTTTATTAATTAATAATCATATAATTGCAAATTTTTTTTCTGTACAAATTTAAATAAAATCTGATTATCTTCCACGGATTATACTCAAAAGATATGTCACATTTCATTGGAGCTAAACTCTGCCCTAACACTCTTTCAACTTCAACGATTGTAAATAAATAAAGGTCAAGTTAATTAAACTTATGATGTATTAAAAATATTTTCCCGGGCACAGATCCAAAAAATAAGTTAATCGTTTCAAAACCAATCATAACCGTGTTTTAATGGCTTGGTATAAGCTTGAATTTATGATTTGAATACAAGTATTACAGAAATTAATTGATTCAATTAAATATTTGCTTAAACTCGGAACTTTCTTCACTTTTGTATACTATCGCTCAAAATATATTGTTGTTGTTTCTTGCAATTGTTATGTATGTAATTGTTTTTTGTAAATGTTTATGTATTAGTTATAAATATGTTAATTGTTCATTTTAATTATATATTATTAATTCTCATTAGCTTTATTACTTTATTAAGTTAAATAATTTTATTTCACTGGTTGAAATCAAAATATTAATTTATTTTAAAAGATTATCATAACATTGATAATGTAATTTTTAAAGTTAAATTTTGTTTAATAAAATTGCTAAAAAATAAATTAAAAATTATTTAAAAAATAAAAACTTCATTGGTTTTAACAAAAGGGCTCATTTCTGCAAAAAAAAAATATATAAAACAATTTTTCCATACTCAATATTTTTTCAAAGAAAAAAAAACTAGTTTCTGTGTGAATTTGTTCACATAAGTATAAATAAATCTGCCAACTGAATGAGAATTAAATGCCGGATTAAATTCAAGCTGCAGAAAACATTTGGTATGGCAACATCATTTTATCCAATTTTTCTTCTTTGAAGTTGAATTGAACTGTGATTCAAGGCTTTAATCAAAGTATATTTACACTGTTATGTTCTACCTGAATTCAAGTATCAATTTTGCTTTAACATGCAGTCAAATTACAGTTGTAAATAAAATATAAATCAAGGATTGAAACTTAAAAATATGAATGGATTTGTACTTGATTTATACTTGAAATCCAGCTAAATTGTTTATTGGGTAGTTACTGAACTTCTATTGCTTGTTGCTACTCATGCTAGTAATAGAGCAAAATTTTGCGGTTATAAGATTTCCCGCCAAACTTTGAAAGTATTGTATGACTCAATGAGTGGTTATTTATATGCAAAATATGATGAACATTTACTGAGAGAAATAGTTGAATGAATTTTACAAATTAAAATTTTTGCTTAACAATTTAGGTGTTAAGGTTTTGAGTTTAAGAAAAAAAAGTATAGTCTAGCTTAAGGCTCAAAGAGATGGTGAAAAGTTGTTTTATTTAATTTAATTGTGGAGGGTATTTAAAGTTGAATTAGTTGAGTTGTTAAAATTTGTTTTATATGGAATTAAAACAATTCTCGAGCAGCATTACCAAGGAAACTAAAGATATGTATTGACTAATTAAATGTAAGCCCTTAAAATATGCAATGACAAATTTCTTATGAGCATTGCAAATAGAGGACACTTGAAATTTATTGTTTAGTCCATATTTTTTTGTTTTCTGATTCTTACACTAATTTTATACTCTAGAAATTATGAAGGTACCCAGTTAGAAAAAGCCAAACGAAGCAACGCACTGTGGTTACAAATCAAAATTTACCTGGATAAAAATCTAAAAAATTTTGACTTTTGTAAAGCACACAATGGTGGTTTATGTATAACTAAGAACATGATTTAAAAAAAATATATAATCAGTTTTTTAGTTTAGGCCATTATTTTCGTCGTAGCATGGCTAGCATTATAGAGTTTGTTTATTTGCCTCCAAAATGCAAATTTTACACTAATTTCACAAGTTTGTGACACATGTATTATTACCTCAAATTAACTGTCTAAAACTTATAATATAAGTGCTAATGTTGAGTTACACAGTGCAACACGAAAAAAATAACCATATACGGACACCACTACGTGATAAAAGACTAAAAAAAAAAGACCCGTGTCTTCCAATTTTTCCGAAAGTCATCTCCTCTTTTGTTTATGGGCCGCCAAAGATTTGGGGCCTCGGTATCATTTTCGCAAAAAAGTGATGTGTTCTAGAAATTTGTTTATTGAGATCTTAGGTAAATTTTTGTAGTTGATTGTTTCCTTGAATTTTGAACGATTTGCTACCTATGGACCTGAACACGGGAAAAAAGGTAAAAAAAAATCGAATTTTTTTAAGTTTTTTGCGATTTTGATCTGGAAGGTGAAGTTTTTTTGATTTTATATGTTCGCAATTTTTGTTCTTTATGGCAAGAGCTACAACTTTGCCATAGAGAGTAAATCGAAATTCTGAACTGTTTGCAAGATATGAGCCTGAGAAAATGATCACTTTTTTGCGAAAATGATACCGAGGCCCCAAATCTTTGGCGGCCCATAAACAAAAGAGGAGATGACTTTGGGAAAAATTGGGTGACATGGGTCTTTTTTTTTAGTCTTTTATCACGTAGTGGTGTCCGTATATGGTTATTTTGCCATGACTTAAAAAATTACACACAGTGTTATTTTAGCGATATGTATATCTTTTTATAATTTGTTTCTATTAATTGCTATTTTTGGGCTTCAACGCAAACTCTAAAACCAATACTGCTCTTGAAACTTTTCCAAAGACTTATAATTTTAGGCTCGCTGAGTTCCAAAAAATACTTATAAAACTCTAGCTAAATTACTTAAGAAAATATGATGGGGTCCCGCTATTGCAAAATTCTTTAAAATTAAGTTTTATTATGCTTGAAACAAATATGCGACAATGGTGTAATTTACAAAAAAAATTTAAATAAGTCGGCAATTTCTTACTGGGTACATTCTTACTGGGTACAATAAAATTTAGCATATTGATAAACAAGGCGCTAAGGAGTTTATGTTTTCAAAATGGGGCAAATAGGCATGGCAAAAATTAAAAAAAAAAATATTTTCAAAATTGAACAAATCAGAAAGTATATGAGCTGACCATGCATGTAATGACGTTTTTTTTGATCATATTTGCTCGTAGAATAATAACATGTTACAATTTTGAAAAACATATCACATTTCTAAAATTGGTTAGCTTTAAAAGTTTTCTTATACAAGAGGTACCTCATTTTGGCCATATATGGCCCATCCGCATCTGGACCACATGGCTCCAAAGCAACTTAGGCAAAGGATCTTAAGCTCTTTAACACCTTATTTATCACTATGCTAAATTTTATTACAATCGAAATACCCAATAAGAAATGGCCGAATTATTTGCAAATTTTTTTTTTGTTGTAAATTTAACACTTTGCGCTGATACGTTATTTTTATTTTATTTTTACGTGGTAAAAATACAAACAAAAGTTAAAAACTGAAATAAAAAACTTTCAAATATGGCCACACAGCACTAACCATTACAATCAGCGTACTAGTTCTTAAAATACATCAATTTAAATATCGACATGTCGGAACCATTTTCATATTTTATTTTAATTTTTAAACAATGTAGTTTTTTGCTACATCGAAAAATATTACAATTTTTTCCAAAAATACGTGTAAATTTTTTTTTTAAATAAGAATAAGAAATAAGAATTTTCTTTGATATTTTAAATTTTGAATCTCGCTCCTAGACGAGGACAAGAAATTCTCATTGAGTTTGTGATTTAACATAACAAATATCTCTAGAAATTCTAATAACAAAGTCCCCTGAAGATTTCCTTGGGCAGGAATGAAATCCGGATAGGGACACGCCTACATCAGATTGCTTTTCACAATTTGTTAAATAAGTTTTGGGACTTTAGCACTTTTAATTACTATAAAAGAATACGTTTGTTTGCCAAATTTCAAAGCAAACAAAAATCGTAACGTAAAAAATCGTTCATTTTGACATGGAATGAATCCTATGGAAAGTGCTTAAAATTTCTTTCAAAATATATATTTTAGTCCGGTCAAATTAGCCAGAAAAATAGTGTTCAAATAACAAAGTAATTTGAATGTCTTCCCTCATATGTATCGTAGCGCCCACCTTCGGTGTTCCATAGCCCTTAATCCCACCAAAGTAAAAAGCTTCAATAAGTTCGACAACTCTCCATCTAGTGGCGAGCAACAACTGTTCTAAGACTAATCATTTCGCGCAATTACAGTGTTGCCAAGTTTGAAGGCTTTTATCCACCTATCATCTATCCACTATCCCCTTTCCAAAGAAAGCAACAAATAGGAAGAATTTTCTGAGTGTTGCTTCTTTTTAAAAAAAATAAAAATAAAAAAAATTAATAATCTATATCACCCATCAATATCAATAATCAAAAATTTATTTGGTGAAAATTTGAGAAAAATCTGATATCAAAGTGTTTGATTTTTGAAAATTTTGTTTATGCTGAATATTTTAAAATTTTTTAAATCGGACTAACAGTTTTCGAGATATTGCGATTTGATTTTTTCTCAAAACGGCAACTTTTCTTTTATTTGAGATATTTTTTTTAAATTATCTTCGAATTTTTTGTTTTAGCACTCAAATACTACACAAAACATGAGTTCATTTGATCATAATTATGTCTGAAATTAGAGATTATGTATGACAAGATATAGTTTTTAAAATTAATTTAATCTTTTGTTCACATATCAGAGACTTTAAGCGCAGGTCGCCAAGGATTGAGTAATCAGAGTTTTCTTCAATTTCGCACCACAAAACTATAGGACATAGTGTTACAACAGTCAAAGCATTAATTTACAAAAATCGAAAGTTAAAGTTAATGTTCCTTTAATAATCATGTGTATAAAATTTAAAAGCATAACAATTTTACTACCCGGTTAAAAATCAACATTTATGCATCCATTTATGAACATGTATGAACTCATTCATGATCATATATGCAGCAGGGACCGAAATCATTATGAGTTTTATAATAAAAATTACACAATAATGATTATATTATGAGTTTTAAAGATTTTCTTCAATGTTAATGATTATTTTTGAGTAATAATAAAAAAAATCAGACATAATTAATATATTTGAGCAAAAAAAATACAACTCAAAAATAATCATTATTTATGATTTTTATTATCTTCGCTCAAAATAAAACTCACTTTCATAGAATTTTTAAGGTGCCTTTCACAAAAATCCTCAAACTTTTGGAGTGTGTTCAACATATGATATGTTGAATTCCAACGAGTTGCAACATCAAGCAATGGTTGCGGTAATTTATTATTATTATTAATATTTATTATTATTATTAATATTTATTATTATTATTAATTTTAATAATTTTAATATTGTGCTCATTTTGGAATATTCCTTACAACTGACCGAGTTAGTAATAGTATTTTACTCGTACCCAATCTATAAAAAGACTAAATATTCGTAACTTTAAAAATGATATGGAAAAAATTTAGTATTAGTTTGCTTTCAATTTGAATTATAACAGCTTGCAGTCTTCGTGATATTGATTTTTTATTTTTTTTTAAATTGGGTATAGATTTACATACCAGCTTTACTATACTTAATGCCTAGTATACATGCCTATTAGGGCTATAACCAAATTTTTGGCATAGTACCACGAGTTGGGCAATGAAAGTGAGTTTTATTTTGAGCCAAAAAAAATAAAAATCATAAATAATGATTATTTTCGAGTTTTATTTTTTTTGCTCAAAAATAATGATTATGGCTGATTTTTTTATTATTACTCAAAAGTAATCATTACCATTTAAGAAAACTTTAAAAATCAAAATTTTAAAAATCATGACGGATATGCAAAGATTGTCAAAAAATAATAATAATGGTGCACTAAATTTTTTTTATGTCTGTTCTATGTGATTGATTTTTTGATTTCAAAAAACGAACAATAATCATTATCTACGGTCCCTGATATGCAGTGATTCGAGGTCATACATTTCCATATAGGATTCATATGGTATGATAAGAATTGATATGTGAGCATATATATATATATATGAAGGGTGGTTAAATTGTAAGGGCCGATGTTGAATGTGAACCACACCTAAACGCCAAGTTTTTTTCCGAATTTTATTTGACATTTCTCTATTTCAGACTTACTCAATTTGAACCATGGAGTGATACACAATCCAACAACGTGTTAAAGTTATCCAGACTTATTATGAAAATGGGCGTTCAAATCAAAATGCATATCGTGCACTTCGTGATTTTTTGGTCAATTTGATCGTCCAAATGTGCGTACAATCGCAAAGATCGTGGAAAAATTCGAGCAAACCGGGTCTGTAGAAGATGTGAGAACACCAGTGCATGCTCGTACAGTTCGTACTGCAGAAAATATTGCTGCTGTTCGCGATAGTGTGGCTGAAGAGCCGTCCACCTCAACTCGTCGTCGTGCCCAACAATTGCACCTCTCACGCTCGTCGTTGATGAACATTATGCATAAAGACTTGCATTTACACGCTTACAAGGTGCAATTGGCTCAAGAACTAAAGCCTCTTGACCATTCCAAACGTCGTGAATGGGCAGAATGGTGGCAAGAAATGGCAACAGTGGATGATCAATTTTCGAAGAAAATCATCTTCAGTGATGAGGCACATTTTCACCTCAGTGGATTCGTCAATAAACAGAATTGCCGCATTTGGGCGAATGAGAATCCAAGAGTGATTGTCGAAAAACCAATGCACCCACAAAGAGTGACTGTTTGGTGCGGTTTATGGGCTGGCGGCATCATCGGGCCGTATTTTTTCCAAAATGAGGCCGGTCAGGCAGTTACTGTGAATGGTGTTCGCTATCGTGAGATGATAACGAACTTTTTATGGCCCGAATTGGAAGATATGGATGTGGACGATATGTGGTTTTAGCAGGACGGTGCCACTTGCCACACAGCTAACGAAACAATGGCTCTTTTGCGCAACAAATTCAATGGCCGTGTTATCTCACGTAATGGCGATATCAATTGGCCGCCAAGATCATGTGATTTGACACCATTGGACTTTTTTCTTTGGGGTTATTTGAAAGAAAAGGTGTACGTCGATAAGCCAGCAACAATTCAAGAGCTAAAGGATGAGATAATTCGGCACATTAACGGCATAGAACCTCCATTATGCCTCAGCGTCATCGAAAATTTGGACCATCGGATGGTGGTGTGCCGCCGTGGTCGCGGCGCCCATTTGGCCGATATTTTGTTCCATACATAATTGAGTAATACCAATATATCATAATAAAATAAAATTACAATAATTTCCTAAATAGTTTGTGTTTTATTCAAAATCAACATCGGCCCTTGAAATTTAACCACCCTTTATTACCTCAATTTTCGTTAATGTACACATATGATCATGAATGGAAATGTATAGACATGTGTGATTATATATGTAAATATTACCTCAATTTTCCTTAATGCACACTGATGAACATTTATGATTCCTCATATGAACATATTAGAATGGTTTATGAACACATATGAATCATGTATAGATGCATATGGACATGTACACTAGGGATACAACTTTTTTACAATTTTTGAAAATATCAAAATGGCCCTATCCATACCATGTAGTGCATAAGAAACAATAAGGACTGCATCTTTAGATTTTCGATATCGTTAAAAAATGATCCGCGCCAAATGCATTTAAGTTTACATTGTACATTGTCGTACATCAAAGTCGTACAAGATATTTTCCCCCAATGCAAATCAACACGAACTCTTAATCTTAAGTTTCAGCACAACATCGGCTACAGCGTGGTGATAGGGCCTTATTTTGGTTGTACCCTTAATTTACACACAGAGAAAAATTTAGCTATTTGCCAACAGAAATTCGGTTAGGACAATTCAAATTCGGCTATTACGAATTTCAGTCGTTTGGCGCAACAAAGATGGGTTAATTCAACAGAATTTTAGTTGCAACTCCCAAAATATTCAGAAACCTAATGTAAATATCGTTGTACTAACTAATTTTATAGTTTGTTACCCTTAAAATACACTTTTGAAGTAGGTTGCCACTTTATTTCTTTATGTGTATGAAGTATTTGTGTTCATATACGGATCCATATATGTCGATATTTAACATATATGTCGATATTTAAAATTTATATTTTTACGATATATTTGTAGGTAAATCTACAAGTTATCCTTTAACCGATATTGACATAATTTTGCTTAATAGTTTTTTCTGTTTTTGCAGTGCAAAAATAAAAAAAAATAGGATAATTTTTAAAAAATTTCTAGAATGGAGGAAAAAATCAAAACTTTTAGTAAAAATCAAGTCGCAATATTATTATTATTATTATCACACCAATTATGCCAATTCATTTTCTTTTCGTAGAATTTACAGTGACTACAATATGTTTCATAATATCGCTGATTATAATCTTGTTGATGATAAAACGCGCTATAATTAGACTCCTCAATTAATAGTTGTTTGTTATTGCATGATGTTTACACTATTTCTTGTTAAAGTTATTATTATCAGCTGGTGATGTAATCTGTAGATGATTTCACAAAATACTTCATACCATTTTACTTACTTATCATTTTAAATTCCGCTACTTTATCGGGGAGTCTTCTCTGTCGGTAAGAGAGTCACGGGGTCGTACGTATATAAAAAAAAAAATATCTCCTATCTGATTTAAAAAATTTTTAAATATATTTGCTTGGCTTGCCAAAATTAATTAAAAATAATGTGCCGCAAAAAATCGAAAACTTTTTACGCTGGTCGCCAAGGGGTAATGTTATGCGATATTTCTCAAATTCACACCATCTAACTTTTAGACCTACACTCAGGGAACTTGTATGCTTTAAAAATATGTAGTTGTTTGGGTTGTAATACAGTTTCCTTATTTTTAATGTAAATGTAAGTCATTTGTAGAACAAATAAAATTTTTAACTAACCTTGTAGTTCATTTAAAAAAACAACTCACATCAAATGACTGTTTCATGATTTTACATTCATTTTTTACAGTTGTTTTTTGTTATTTAAAAAAATAAAAAAAAAAATATTTGGTTTATTTTTTACTACCACGTGGTTGATTTTTACTACAATTGTTAGTCATTTTTTGAACATTAAAAAACAAATGACAATGTTAGTTGAATTTAATGAAACGTAAGTCGTCCTTTTTTTAAATGAAATTTCATTTGTTTTTGACTACAATTGCTGTCGTCTTTACCAACATAATTTCCTAAGTGTAGTACTACAATAACTATTTCCAGTTTTCTGGTGATCTTTTTACAGTTTCCACTAATTTTACCTAAATATTACCCAAAAGCTACATACAAAAAAATAAAATCCCATTTCAAAACCACCGATTCAATAATTCTAATTGCTAAAATTCCGCCAACAACGAAATTTGCTAATTCAATTAGAAATTGATAGCTCTTTAACTAAATTATTTTTCAATTAAATAATAACTCATTTGATTAAAAAGTGGTCAATATCGTATATCTTCAAAAAAAAACAAGAAATTGTTGTTGCCATACCAAATGTTTTGTTGCCATACCAACTGTTTTTTTTTTTATAAAAGTGTTGTTGCCATACCAAATGTTTTTTGTACCGCTTGAATTTAATAACGTTAAATTTTAACCGGCATGAAATTCTCATTTAGTTAGCAGATTTATTTATACTTATGTATGTGAACAAGTTCACACAGAAATTAGTTTTTTTTTCTCTCTATTGAAACGAGTATGGAGGTATAGCAAAATTTTTTTGAAGTTTTTTTTGCAAAACCTTGTTTAA
Source organism: Delia radicum (assembly GCA_021234595.1). Taxonomy (NCBI): domain Eukaryota; kingdom Metazoa; phylum Arthropoda; class Insecta; order Diptera; family Anthomyiidae; genus Delia; species Delia radicum. Next base: position 18,527,852 of record CM037853.1, on the reverse strand, counting down.
AGCATATCATTTTATTTTAATCATTTTTAACCCTCTACTGCATAAGAATCCATATATGGCTTTTCATTTTCAAATGCAAATTCTCAACGAAAATTAACAGTTACAAAAAATTATAGTTTTTGAAAAGCATAAATAGGGCTTTGTAAACATGAGAAGAATGTTGTTTTCTCTTATCTCTATTTAGCTGAGTAAAAAACCTCAGAAACATTCGTCCAACTTTGGTGTGCCATATTTGGCTTCTCATGCATTTACGGATAAAAATTACTGTATTTATGTTTTTGGAAAAAACTTATCTAAAAGGAAGGGTCGACCTGCTTCCACCCCAAATACTCTAGCAAATAGGAAAAGAGGTTCAGATCCCTGTGGTTCAACCCCGACTTCCTGTAAAGTGGCAAAGAAAGCTACAAAAAGCATAGCTTGCCGCCCAGACTTTCAACTAAATGCTGTCAGACTGGATTATGTAGATCATCTTCCAGAATGGGAAAAAATACGTCAGCAATGTCAAAATGATTGCAAATTTCGATCATTTATAAGCTGCACTAAATGCGAGGTCCATCTTTGTTTGAACAAAGACAGAAATTGCTTTGCTTCATTTCAATCATAAGTAGATTGTTCTAAAGGGTCCGCCAAATACCCTTTTTTTTTTGAAAAAATATAAAAAAAAACTACTGAATATTTTCTCAAATTTCTTTTTTTATTTGAAAGTACAATCCTTCCGGTTAATAATGGAAAATAATTTCATTCAAATGGCTGCCTCGGCTGGCCATGCAGTAGCCTACACGATCGGTCCAATTTTTAAGCACATTATCGATTGTGTGCAGCTGTATTTCACCAATGGCTTCACGAATATTGTCCTTTAAAGCGTCAATTGTCTCTGGCTTGTTGGCGTAACACTTATCTTTGACGGCACCCCACAAATAATAGTCCAACGGTGTCAAATCGCAGCTCCGAGTTGGCCAAACGACATCAGCTCTGCGGCTGATAATGCGATCTTCAAAAACAGGGCGCAAAACATCGAGTGTAGCTTTGGCTATCCTCCACTTCAATTTTTTTGGACAAAAATTCGTTCAACATGGCCCGATAACGATGGCCATTGACTGTAACAGCCACATTCTGCAACATTACCATGATTTTCAAAGTAATGTCGCAATATTTCCCAGCGTTGTTCAAGCTTATACACAACCATATTCGTTCAGCGGAAGGATAAAATTAATTATCTGTCAAATCAGACATGAGCTAAGTGTTACCATTCACGAAATAAGCACTAGTTGAAAAAAAAAAAACGTTAGATGGCGGACCCTTTATTTTCTATTTTATAATACTTTTTTTCTTTACTCTGTTTTTAATTACTTTTAACCTTATAAATATATAACCATTGAAGTGTCCTTTTTATTTTATTTACTTATGTTCCTTATACTATTTTTAGTTACTTTTAATTGCTCAAATAAAATATAAATATAAAACTTTATAAAAAAATTAAATTATCTTTGTTGCATGAAACGCCATATATGGCAATAAATTTTTAGGGTGATAAAGATAGGAATGCATATGAATCCATATATGGCAACATTTTTTTTAACAGAAAACTGACCTACTTCTCTCAAAAAATTTTTGTTTGCATGTCTTAATTATCCCATTTAAGAAAATAAATCAAGCAACAAAATTTTTTTTTAGCTGGATCATAATGCATGCAGTAGAGGGTTAATTTATTTTTAGCATTTTTTTGTTCAAAAATGTGGTTACATTTTTATTAAACAAAATTTAACTTCAAAAATTTCATTATCAATTTTATGATAATGTTTTAGAATATATTAAGATTCACATTTAAATAACTGAAATTAAATCATTTAACTTTATGAAGATGCAAACCGAATGAGTATTAAGAAAATCTAATATAAATCGACTTAAAATATTTATTACTAATACATAAACATTTATAAAAACACAAATACATATGTAAATATTACAAAAAAAAAACATCAATATATTTTGAGCAATAGTATAAAAAATGTCAAGCCAGTTCCAATTTGAGCAAAAATTTAATTGATTCAATTAATTTTTAATTGACAGCTTTTAAAACTTTCAACAAATCGATTTAATTGAAAAAAGTAGGGAAATATTTTTTTCTGTGTAAAGTAAAATCTCCTAAAATCTCTACTATTTTATTTTACATTCTTCAATTTCTAAAATATTTCTCTTTCAAACGTTTTCACCGTGTATCTATTTTAAATATAAATTTTCTTTAAAAAAAAAAAATATAAAAAAAAAAACGGCAACATGTTTATATTTTCACTGTCAAAGTTTTGTAAAATATAAGATTTCAAGCTAGAATTAATGTGTATGGAAACACAAAATAAAACCCTAGAAAATGTTTTACATTTAATTATGCTTAGAATAAGTGTACGAACGAGAGGAAAAAGAGACTAACCAACCAACCAACCCAACCAACCATTCAGCCAGACAAAGAAACAGCAACACTTGTAAAATAAAAAAGTCAGCAACAACTCAGCCAGCAGCAGCATCTTAGTTGTATTTAGTGTATTTAATACATTGCTGCGGTTGTGGTTGGTGTTCATGTTGTTGTACTTGTATTTGCATTAAATAAGTGTATTCTTTTACAACAAAATTATCAACAACAATAACAACAACTACACACAGAGAAATAAAGTGCCAACCGAATTAAAAAGTCTACATTAATTTTAACAACTTATAAATTCAGTTAGCACAACGATATTAACATTAGACTTAGGAATATTTGCAGTGCTTCAACTAAAATTCAGTTGAATTAACTGAATTTTGTTGTGAAAACAAATGTTCAGTTTTACCAACCGACTGAGCCGCAGTACCAGAATTTCAGTAGGCAAATAGCTAAATTTTTCTCTGTGTGTATGACAATAACATTTGAAAGTTGTTGTTGTTGTAGTTCTTAAATACAACAACAACAAGTACAAACGACATGACTCATTTTGCTCACCCCTGTACCTCTTTGAACCATATTTCTAATTCATTCTCTTGTTTGTATTACATTCATATTTTTCTTCTTCTTCTAGGGTATTTTTACTGTGATGTATTTTAAATAAATTCACATGCTACTACTTTTCAATTTTACACCATGTCCAATTTTTATTTTAAAAAAAATTACTTTTAAAAAAATGACTGCCTCCGATTTACAAAGAAGTTCTGCGAAGTATTTCTTTCATGTTTTGGTAAAATGTTGATATGTCGTAGCGGATTCAAGACCTATTGTTAATATTTTTATACGTTATCATATTTGGGGTAAAACTTGTCCTGGAAGACCTTTAAAGAAGGCAAAGCTTTCAATCCAGGATAGGAGGCAGTGTGCCACTCCCTCACATCTCTGAAACTTAAGTTCGTTGCACCAAATCAGCGACAAACAAAAAAAAAAAACTCCTTCGAATTTAGATCCGGCATGGCACGTTAGAAGTTTTGTAAAAAAGGAATCGGAACACCCAGAAAACAGACTAGGTAGCAGCAACTGTATTTGTTGCCGTATTACGGAACATATCTAATATTGTTTTCGGATAATGTTTACCATCAAAAATATCTAAATTTCGCTGCGAAAGGTGCACAGAGAAAACATATTCGTGCTTACAATCGAATATGTTGCTTTTTGAGTGGTTTTGTTATTGTTACCGAATTTCTTGTTAACATAAGCTTACACCATAATCCCGAAAAATCCCGAAAAAACCCGGCATTTCAGCCTTTCGGATATTCAAATATCAATCTCGATTGGCATCCCTAGTACTAACCCTCAGTGACTAAACAAAAGTTATTGGAAAGTATGGCAAGAAAACTGAAAACAACAAGTGGGTTACGCCAACTTTGCATTCTTAATAACATGGTAATTACTAATTCAATTAAATTGGCAGTGACAACCGCCTAGTAATTATCCAGTATGTCACCACTATGCCTACGCATAAGGTGCAAACCAGATAAAAAAAAAACAAATGAAAATGCCTGATTCCTGGAGACCAATCTTCAAACACACGAGGATTTAGAAAATATTTGCAAGCATTTGAAAATAAAATATTAGACACAACCAAAGTAGTATATGGTCAGGGAGAAAAAAGCGCTATGGAAATAGTAGCTAAGTTGTAAAACAGATGACCTCTATAATCTATATAAAACCCCCAAGAAAAAGTTGGGAAAGAATTTGCACATTTGCACTGTCCAAATAAATTCATACAAGAGGGCAATATACTCAGAGATAAAAAAATATTTATTTGACTCGATAAAGAGAATACTTTTCCAAACTTCTTAATGATACACATGAAAACGGTATCAATGAAAACTTGGAACTCCTGTTGAGGACAAATACAACATTACCAATATTCTCATGGATGAATTGATACATGCATTAACAAAAATTAAAATAGGTAAGGCGGTTGGACACGATGAAATTGCGCCAGAGTTGTTGAAATACATGCGTAGGTGGGAGAGGACATGCTGCTCACTATTATAAATGCAGTATGGAAACTTGCAAAAATACCTAGAAATTGGGAATGCTCCATTATTAGCCTCATCTATAAAAAGGATTTTACTCGAGGACTTAAATAAAAAGGTTAACCTTTTGACGACCGTACTTAAACATCTAAAGATTTTTTGACAAAACCTTTTGGAGGATTCGGCCAAAGGAATAAAATACATTTAACGCTGGTTTGGGGATTAAGCTTAATTCTTAGTTAATTGAACTACAATTTGCAACCAAAATTTAATTCTTCTTCTGCAGACTGTGATTCTGAACTTCATTAATAATTCTGCTAGAACAAATTCAGATATATTTTCTTGTTTTCGTAGCTGAATTTTCGACTACTTGTACGGGCTTTTTTTTATGAATGTAAACATAAGATATGCTATATTTCAAAAACTAAGCGAAATAAAGCAAAATGGACAAAACCTCTTTACTTTGTAACTATAAATAAGTAATTATTAACCATCTTGTAAGAAATATGGACCTGCCTCTGGTCAGATCCGGAAATATCCTTTTAGCAGAAATTTTCTTTTGATTCAGCTTAAAAATTCTGTTGATATAGCGAAATTCTTAGTCAATTTAACTACAACAGTCAACTCGAATTTAGTTCTACTAAAATTTAGGTCACCTAAACTTCATTGAAAACCTGCTGTCGTAGCTAAATTTTCAACTATTTGTAGATCTAAATAAAAACTTTACTAACCCTTTCATTACCGATTTTTTATGTGTGTAAATATTTTTATTTTGACTGGAGATTCTTGTTGGGGGTTCACAAATTAGAAAGAAAAAAGTTTACAAATATTATTATATTTTTCTCAGCCAAAAAAGCTTTGTTTGATTTTATTCTGGTGATTAAGTAGATTAAGCTAGAATCTATGTGTTAAATTTCCAGATTCTAGCTTTGATAGTTTAGGAGATAGTTACTACAAACGCCTCGAAAGGGGGCGTGTCTGACAAAAAAAAAATTATCGACTAAGCTCACGTATCACAATCGTTTCTAATTTTTTTATCAAAATCGGCCACAAAAAAATAACGTTTTCGTTAAAAAATAGTTAGACCATCTAGAGACAGAATTCGTTTTCATATTGTAGTAACAACAAAATTTTATTTAAATCGACTGAGGCGCACAGTGCAAATTTGAAAAGCATCGCCAAAGTTAAAAAAAAATGGTAAAACTGAAATAATAAAATTTGTAAATATACGGAGGTTGAAAGCTCGTTATAAATTGAAAATAACATAAAAATAATCTCGATGTATATAAAAACAAAAAACTAATATAATTGTAAAAAGTATTACTTGGGCCAGAGTATACACTAAAATTTTTTATATAAATAGAATATTTTTGGTCTTCAAAGTTTAGTAACGTCATGATGCTTGTTAGGAAAACACCTAACCACATGCTTGATTACTAAGAAGACAAGAATGGAGCAAAATTGATTATTAATAGGTTTTTTGTTAAAGTTCTGCATATTATGAAGGCTCTAGCTTTTCTAAAACTTCGGGTTCTGATGAGATCTTTAGCCAGATCGAAATACTAGTATCAACCTAGCTAATATGTTTGATTTGCTTTATTTTTGTAAATATACAGAGGTTGAATGCTCGTTATAAATTGAAAAAAAAAAAAAAAAAAAAATTAATTTTAATCGTCCATATCTTGAAAACATTTTACATTTTCTTTTTTATTTCGGAGATTTTTAATTTTAGTGATTTTTTAGATCTTATCGTTTTTTTTTAATTTTAGGGGTTTTGTGTGCATCAAATTAATTTTACGTTAAATGTTTAATAGTTATTATATTATTTTTTTTCGGTGAATTCATGAGCTTATTTTTTAATAATTCAAATAAGATGATTCAACATTTTTTTAATTAATTTAATAAATAAGTGCATGATGAAAATTGTTCATGCATTAATTTAGTCAAATGAAATAAAAAAAGTTTATGAATGTTTATTTAATAAATGGTTTAACGGTTTTTTACCTGAACTTAATGTTAAATTTAATTCACACAAATTTTTTTTTTTAATGAATGAATTCTTTCAAAGCCTTTTCATCTACTTAGACATTTATATTAAATTTAATTTTTAAGTCAACGGTTTCGAGTAATAAATGTGACTGTTTACAATTGACGAATTTCATAAACATATTTATATGATTTTTAGAATCTAATTGATATTTTTTTTTACTTCATATTTTCATATTTTAGAAATAAAATTCGTTGACACAGAAATTAAGAAACGGTGTAGTTTTTACTTCCTCATACAGCACATACACTCAGGGAAAACAGTTTCATCATATTGATGATATTGTTTCCTAAATCGATTTTCATCAAATATTCAATTGTTCATCATGTTTATGAAAACTTCATAAATATGATGAACAGTTTCATAAAAACTAAAAAACTAGCAGAACTTATTTGAAATTCTGAAACATCAATTACATATTATTTGATGTGTTCTTAACCCATTTTTTACCAAGCGTAGGTTCCGTGAAAATTGCTTGACAAAACTTTGTAGGGAGATAGGCAGGTTTCCCAGTATGCATTTTCAGAATTTTAAACTTTGACGATTAGTCAGCGCTTAATGCGTTAATATTTTTTTAAATCTATTTTAAAATTTTTAATAAATCATAGAGCAATTCCATATGAAAGCGATCACCTTTTGGACGACCCCTCTCCGATTTTAAAATAAATAGTCTCAATCGATTGCCCAGCAAAAAATAATGTACCTACATATTTTTTTTTTTTTTATAGTGACTGGTTTAGTGGTGGTGTGCACCACTGTCATGTGACAAAATTGAAGAATTCTTCATAAGGAAAGAAAGTATGTTCAGCTGTCTTTTTAGATGTAGCTCAGGCCTTTGATAAAGTTTGGCACAAAGGGCTAAATTATAAGCTAAAAACACAACTACCTACACAATATACTTCCATGCTGGAATCCTATATGAAGGATCGACTTCAGAGTCAAACAGAGACAAGAATATTCTGAAATAAAAATAATAGGAGCTGGAGTACCACAGGGCAGTATTCTTGGCCCTATTTTATACCTATTATATACAGCTGACATACCTCCTTTACCAAATACTAGCAAAATAGCTACTTTTGCGGATGATACCTGTATCCTATCGACAATTATCTATAGATAAAATAGTCGAATGGACAGAAAAATGGAAAATAAAATTAAATGATAATAAATCAACACATGTTGACTTTACCTATAAACATATTTCATATAAACCAATTCATATATCAAACTCTGTAGTACCATATGCCAACTGTGCAAAATATCTTGGAATGACACTCGATGCAAAACTTAAATGGTCAGCACATGTCAAAATGAAGGAAACAGAACTCAACTTAAAATTCAACAAACTTAAGTGGCTCATTGGAAGGAATTCCATAGTTTCAACAGAAAATAAACTACTTATTTACAACCAAATACTGAAACCTGTTTGGACTTACGGAGTTCAGAAGTGGGGATGTACAGCTAAAAATCAAATTGATGTGATTCAACGTATACAAAACAAGATACTCAAAAGCATAGTCAACGCGCCTTATTATGTCAGAATTGACGATCTTCATCGAGACCTTAGAATGTTGAAAGTCGCTGATGTAATACAACTCTATGCAACCAAACACTCTGAGAGACTGCAATGTCACATAAACCCAGAAGCTTCCGTTCTGTGTGATGATGAAATCTACACAAGAAGACTAAAGAGGACCAAGCCACAAGATTTGGTGTCTAATAATGCTTAAATTTATAAAAAAATCGAAGAATATTACTTGTTAGTCTATGACTAGGTGTAATAAAATGAAATGTATGAAACTTTAAAAAAATCATTTCAATAAAAAAAAAAAAAAAAAAAAAAAAAAAAAAAAAATAAGGGACCTCATTGAAAGTTGTTTACTAAAGCGATCGCAACGAGTGATAGCTCGTTGGAAAGGTATTGAATCAGGCTTTAATTGAAAAATAAAATTTTCCTAATTTTTCTTGTTAAATAATTAAAAATAATTCAATTATAAAAAATATAAAAACAATGAGAACAAGGTGGTCTCTTAAATGCTCTTCTCCTGTCCAAACAAGGAGTCGGGGCCCATTTTTTTATTGCTGATTCTTAAAGCAAAAATTATGAGGAATCCAAAAAAGTAAAATTAGCCGGAAAATTTAGGAGCTTCTGTGGAAAATCGGAAAATTTAATTTTCATGGGAAAATTTAATTTTCATGGAAAAAAAGGTAAATTTCTGAGAAAAATTAGGAAAATTTTAAAACAACTTTCAATGAGGTCCCTTATAAAGAATTCTTCAATTTTGTCACATGACAGTGGTGCACACCACCACTAAACCAGTCACTATAAAAAAAAAAAAATATGTAGGTACATTATTTTTTGCTGGGCAATCGATTGAGCCTATTTATTTTAAAATCGGAGAGGGGTCGTCCAAAAATTTGCCAATTTTGATCGTTTTCATATGGAATTGCTCCATATTGTTATGGTAATGCCTTGCTCTCAACCTCTGTTAACAGATTGTGCCTGCAACAAGAATCATGCCGTTTTTAGGGAAAGCCAAAGCTAAATTAAAAAATTTTGTTGCTCAAATCGTGACAAATCTGTCGAAAACTATCAGTAGCAACATTACAAAAAGACTATTTATCAACTTAAAGTTGCGAAAACAAAAAAATATCCATAGATGAGAGTATTGCAATCTCTTGATATTCTAAACTCTTCGATATTAACAATTCAAATTTATATAGAAAATATGATTATTGTTTTCGGACTAGTTTTAAGATTTTTTTTTTTTAAATTTTAATTAATGTAATTATACATTTTTACAAATTGGTATTTGACAACTCTAATTGCTCAAATTTGAATGCTCCCTTGCTGGTCTAGAGAAATTAGCTCATTTTTGATATCGAAAACAAAACCGGATATTTTTTTTTATTCTTTAATTTTTACAATAACGAAAAAGTCTTGATTCGATTAATTAATTTCAACAATTTTTCCATTTCTAAATGGATTTATCGAAACCTCCAAATCACTTTTATCACGCCGCTCTTGCTTATATTTTTCAATATTTCTTGAAAAAGTGCTTTTAAAAAACGTAAACAAAATATGGGGTTTAAATCCTTATAAGGCAACCTTGGAATTAGAAATTTTAAAAGTTTTTAACAACTTTGTGGCCAAGACTTTCACATACTTTTTGGTACGTCGTTATATCGCATTCTTATCAGAAGTTATAGGAATTTAAAAATTGGCATTTCTTTAAAGACAGGTTGGTAAAAAATGGATCAATTTCAAATATAATTTTTTGAATATAATATGAAACGTTTATGAAACGGTTTGCATGAAGATCAAACCGGTATGGTAAGAATATACCCATAAATGTTGACGTGCGACGAGGTTGCATCCTGGCACCCCTTCAATAAAACATAGTCTGGGACACTGCGATGTGACGTGCAACCACTGCCATAAGTGTTATAATTTCGGGATTACATGCTAGATTAGAAGATTTAGATTTCGCAGATGATATCTGCTTACTTTCACACAATTTCGAGGATATGATGGCAAAAATAAATATGATTCAGGAGTTGGGAAGATCAACTTTGACAAAACTAAGATTATGCGCACAAACACCAGTAATACAACAAAGTTCCAAATAGGCGGAGCAATTTTGAAGATGTCGGTAGTTTTTGTTATCTCGTCAGCATCATTTCTTTTGCAGGAGGATCAAAGAATGATATTAAATGCCGTCTTAATAAAGCCAAGCAAGAATTTGGAGCACTCCAAAAAGTATGTAAATATTCTCAATTCTCTTTAAACACGAAACTAAGATTATTCCCCTCAAATGAGACACAAACCCTTCTTTGTGGATGTGAGTCATGGAATACATTTACAGAAGAGATAAATGACCTCCAAGTTTTTGTGAATAAGTCCTTAAGAAGAGTACTTCGCATTTTTTGACCGTCAACAATATCAAATGTCGGACTCATTCGAAGAAGACCAGACCAAGTACCAATTAAAATGGAATATGACCCAGCCAATTCCATTTTAATTGGTACTTGGTTTGCTTACGCAGAATCACTTTTGGAATTCATTATTAAATTACGAAGAGTTTCCAAAGCAAATACAGAAAGCATGATTTTTGTTTCCGATGTCCCACTTGGTATGTCTCTTTTAAGCAAGTGAAAAGCTCTTAGAAGCAATACATTCATGTCTTCTTTTTCTGGGATATTAAGAAGATCATCAAAAGATACCGCACAAACGACGATCGACTGGAACCCACAAAGAAACAGGCGAAAAGGTAGACCAGAACTTGGAGAACGATGCTTGATATTGAAATAAGATCATCTCACCAAAGTTAGAGTGAAATAAAAAGGTTGACAGAAGACAGCTCAGAATGGAAGAAGTTCGTTGTGGCTTTCTGTTCCTCAATGGAACCCTAGAATAACATCCCGAGTAAAACATTTTATTTAAAACTATATATGATGAGACATTTTCCGCAAAATATAAGAGGATATAATTTGATCCAAAAAATGATTCAATTAAATTGTATCACTTTGGATCTAATTATATTTAAATAGATACAATGTAATAAAAAAATATCCAATTCTATCCGAGTTTTGTCCCGATATAATTACATTTAATTATATTATATTTGATACAATTAGATATAATTAGATACAATTAGATACATTATAATCCAAATATATTTAAATTAAAAGATATTAAGTTAAATATATTTGACCTCCATAAAACGGGTTCAAACACAAAATGTATGGTTGAAATTTGTGAATAACTTAAATTTTATTTATATTTTTAAAGACATCAAATTTTCGTTTCAAAACAAATTACAATTTTCTTTTTGCCAATATTAAAAAGGGTTTGTTATTTTTACTGAAAATCGATTTCGCAAAGTTGTAAACTATTTTCGTAAAATATTTTGTGATTTTTTAATTATATATAGGTTGAAAAAGATTTTTTTTTCGATCTTTTATCATAAATTATGATGCAAGAATATTCGAATTTAAGATCATTATAAATATTAAAAAAAAAACAGGTGCAATGTTATTATATTATATAGCAACTGACTTAGAACATTTTTACAGTTCTGTATTATATATAATTATGTCTAACATGACAGAAGACGTTTTTGATGTTTGTATTATATATAATTATGTATTGGGTTATATCTAATTTTATAAAAATTTTATTAAATTTATCAACCATATAAATTTCAGAATAATATTTTTTTTATACATGATTGGATGTGCTTATACATGAATTTTTTTGGTAAAACATTTTAAAAACATTATTATACAGAAATATATATTGATACATATGCTATTTTATATGATCATATATTTTTATATTAAAGAATATATTGTTATATATAATTTTTTTACTCGGAATATATAAACGGTTTATAATACTTATGAAGTATTTCATAAAAATTTATAATACTTATGAAGTATTTCATAAAAAATATTGAAAATGCATCATCCTATTTATGAAATATTTAATAATATATATGAAGCATTTCATATACACAATACGATACAAAAAACTACAAATCATACATATTTGACTTAGGATTTTTCTACATGCCAACCAAAAATGAAGAAGGTACAGAATTTTATTGGACAAAAGTGCAAATTTTATAAATTGTATTTAAAAACTTAAAATAAGTTAAAAGAAAATTCTGCTTTAGTTTTTTTTCATATATTTTGTGTTAAATATGACATCTACATTTTTTGAACATATAAAATAAATTTGTTTAAAAACATTTGTTGCTATTGCCTTTTGTTTGGAGGCCATTATATTGAGAGCGTTTTTGATCCTTTGCTTACATTATTTCAAAATTTTCAAAATAGTTTTACTCAAAAAATTTGTATTATTATTAAATAAGTGTTTTGAGCTAAAAAATTCAGTTTAAAAGTTAAAATAGTTATTTCCATGAGGATGCAGCCAGTACCCTGCTGGAGGTTTAGATCACTATAGCAAATTTTTTCAACTCAATTTGAACATTTTCTTTGTTAAATATTTTTAAAATAATAACTTATTATTTTTAAGTAGTTTTCCATTCAAATCCCACCGAAAACTCCTCTACTGTAGACGATAATGGCGCCCGAACTATGTTATTTGCTGCATAGCAATTATAAGCACATCTGACCTTAGAGCAATCCATTCTTAATGGAACTTATCTGACAATGTTTTTATTTTATTTATATTGGTTGTGGTATTTTGAAACAAATTCTAACTATTAAAAGTAGAAATTTTGATTTTTTCGAAATTAAATTTTTTTATAATGGAAATGCGAAATCTTCAGCAATATTATTATATTATTATATTAATCACACAGCAATAAGTTATATGTTTTGGGCGTAATTTTCGGCCGCAGAAGAAAAATGACTTGAAAATAATTATAAATCCTTTTAAAACAATTTCGGAATTAAAGTTTGACAATTTCGATGAGAAATTGAGTTAAGTTGTCTTAAATCTCCAACAGTATACTGACCGCAACCTCCACAGAAATGCTCTAAACTGCTATTTTAAGCGTAAAATATAACTTTTAACAGGATTTCTCAGGTCAGAGCTCTTATTAAGAATACATATAAATGTTTTTTCTCATAATTGATATTAATAATTAGACGAAAAGGGGGCAAAGTTGCTAAAATTATTTTAGAAAAATTTATGTCAATTTAAAGCAATAACCACCAAAATTACAAAAAAAAATATTCTATATGTTCCAAAAATACTTCTAGAAGTCATATTTAATACATAATATGTGACAAAAAACCATAATAGTATTGATTTTAACTTATTTTAGGATTTTAAATACAATTTATAAAATTTGCACTTTATTTTGTCCAACAAAATGTTGTACCTTCTTCATTTTTGGTTTGCATGTTGAAAAATCTAAAGTCAAATATCTATGATTTGTAGGTTTTTGTATCGCATTGTGTATAAAATAAATAAATTTAGTCATATTTTTAATATTCGATACTATTTTCAATAATTTTTCCTTTACGAAACACAACAATAATATAATTGCACTTTATTTTGTCCAATAGTGTCTATGAAACAGTTTATACTACTTATGAAACTTTTATAAAACTTCCATAAAAAATTATGAAACTGCATCATCCTGTTTATGAAATATTTAATAATAATTCATTTTTGTTAATTAAAATTAACTGACCTTAAGCCGAATTAATAAAAATTAAATAACAATCAAAGGGTCAAATTTAAAAAAATATTTAATAATATTTATAAAGCATTTCATAAATTCAGTTAAGAATTTTTTTCATCATATTTATGAAACATTTGATAGATATGAGAACGCTGATAACAATTTGCCCGTTTATGAAACAGCATCATAATATTTATGAAGTCTTACATTGAACGAAAATCAATGAAGTTTTTCATCATATTTATGAAGTTTTTCATCATATTTATGAAGTTTTTCATAAATAAGATTAATATTTTTTCCCAGAGTGTAGCATAAGCGTGGGGGTTTCTTTTTCTTATTTCTGCCAATGTGGTTTAGAATAAGAAAAAGAAAAAGAAAAACCTTTATTTAAATTTTTACACGCAAATGATTTTACCATTTTCAAGAATTTCTCTTCTATTGTTTTTCACTTTTTTCTCTATTGTTTTATATTAAAATAAAAAAAAACGTATTTTTTTTTTGTACATTTATTTAGAATAATTGTAGCCAAAAAGTGTTTTAAATGGGTAAGCACACATTTCTTTACAACAATACAGTTTATTCGCACAATTAAAATTTTAATAAAATTTAATTATTTCCAAAGAAATAGCAACCAACCTTAATAATATACAGTGAGAAGTGTTATAAAATAAAAATGGACCCATAAACTTGGAAATAAATTTATGTAGGTTATTGCTTTAGATTTAAATTTAAAATATTTTAAACATTTTTAAAATTTATTTAATCTGTAAAATGTTTTGTATAAAAAAGTAAAATTTTAGGTTGTTTAAAGAAGATAATATTATAAAAGAAATACCAATGAATAATTTGGCCTAAATATAATATGGTTTAAGGGTTTTTTATTTGTATCCCTTTTGATAGTATTCCTACACTCAGGGAAAAAGCTTCATCATATTTATGAAAAACTTCATAAATATGAAGAAAAACTTGATTGATTTTTTGTAAAATGTAAAACCTCATAAATATGAAGAAGCTGTTTCATAAAAGGGCAAATCGATGACAGGCTTCTTCATATTTACGAAATGTTTCATAAATATTAATGACAGGCTTCTTTATATATGTGAAGTGTTTCATAAATATAATTAATTAATTGTGGGTGGTGGATTAGAATGAGACTGAAGATGACCTAGTCTCTTAGGTCGAAAGTGCTGCACTCCCTCTAGCTCCGATCCCCACAAGATTTTTGTTCATCTTCTTTGACATTTTTTAGCAATTAGTGTTTTCTATTTGTAATATAAGGTGGCGCAAAAATAACCTTCCGATGTTTTTTTTTTATTATGTATTTATTATGTATAGCATTTTCTGATAGGAGGATTACTTTTGCGCTACCTTATAGTAACATTTAATTATGATCTCAAACCTGACAATTCGAAATGAAAAAAATAATTAAATATTTCATAAATATGATTACATACTTCATAAATTTGATTAAATATTTCATAAATATTGCGAAGCAATTTCATAAATTTTTATTAAAATTTTATAAATTTTTATCACACCTTTCGTAAAAGTTTCATATTATATTCATAAAATTCTAATTAAAATTAAGAACATATAATAATTTGAGGTTTTTGTCAATATTGCAAATATTTAAATATTTAATTTTATACGTATAAATATGATGTATATGGCTAAGACCGAACTCTATTGCTGCTTTTTAAATGTGTTTTATTATATAGTATATTTCTCAAAATTAATTTAATTTAAGCTATTTTAAAAGCACCAAATTTTTTGGATTTCCAACGTTATGCCAACTGTGGCTAGTTAGCTCAAACCAACGGTTGTCCACTGTTATCAATCGGGTAACAGGACAGTACTGTCAAGATTGTTAATCCCATGTTCTTCCAACACATAACCGACCGTCACTGACGCTTTGCCAACACTGTGCCGATTGTATTTTTCAATTTTACATTATAGCTTGCATTTGAGGTATAACATCAGCCAGGATAACTGTGTCATCTGCATTCATTAATAGGCGGACATTTGTGGTTCCTTCATTTACTCCTCCCTCTAGATAATCATGATATATATTATTTAATCATTGATATATATCATAAAATCATTGATATATATCGCACACCCAGTTCAAAAGTGACTTAACTCAAAATTTTAATTTTTTGGGTTTATATGCTTAAACTATGCGCAATACAATTGTTTATGTATAAGAAAAATATAAGTGTATTTTGTGTTGTTAACTGCTGCTAAAAAACAGTTATGCCTTTCTTTATGTTTCAATTGGTATAAAGATGGAAATATTTTTTTTCGATTTCTGGAAAATTAAAAATTTTGAGTTGAGTCACTTTTGAACTAGGTGTGCGATATATATATTGAAAACAGCGTTTTAGATAACAAAACAGCCTTCTTTTACTCCAGAGTCGGTTTCCAACTCTTTTGACAAGTTCTCTCCATTCCAGACTTTAAATTTACTTATACTGCAAATGCTTTCGATCATTTTGATTATTTTTGTGACTTTCTGGAGACTTTGTTAAATGCCGCTTTGAAATCGTCGAAAAAGGCTTTGTCAAATGCCGCTTGAAATCGTCTATCAAGTATAACATATCGAGATAGCTCAGCTGGTAGAAAAGTTGGCTGACAAACTGAAGGCCCGGGTTCGAAACCCGCGTGGGCACATTTTATTAAAAAAAAAATTTCAATAAAAAAATAGTTTTTTTTTTTAATTTATTCTTTTTTTAATTTATTTTTAGACTTACTATTTTTGTCCATACTGGTAAGCATACAGATAACCACATATTTTTTAAATTTTTTGTAATGATATGTCATTATTTTTCGCGACATCGCCATATAAAAGTAATGATATTTGTAATGACAATCGCAAGTACTTGCCATTACCAAATATGGTAATGATTTTCTACACTGCACTGCATTTTTGCATTAGACCTATGAAATGTCACTGGAACTCGTCCATTGAAACCTTTCATTGAAGTACTGCAGTTTTTCATAAAATTTAATGAAAATTTTAATATTATTTATTCAAAATTTCATACGACTTTCAGAACAGGCATGTGGTTAGTCCGTTGTGGGTTACACCTCCGACATGCTCGTTTGGTTAGTACTGCGTATGTCCTTCCTTGGTTAGTCCTGTAGTATGTCCCTATACGGTTAGTCCTGTGACATGCCACTATGTGGTTTAAAGCAGGACAATTGAGCCCCTGCTATGACAAGCCCATGTTGAAGTTGCCAGTTGTTAACATATCGTTGGGTTTAGCGGAGGACTGGTCCCTAGCACGAAGGGACCGGTCGAGTGGCACACGCAGGACCGGTCCCATTTTCCATAGGGTTATAACTAAAGTACCGTTTGGAATTTCGATTTTACATTTTAAGTAGGATGTAGGAAATACAAATTTGTAGTGTCCGACCGAACAGTTCGGCCAGAAAATGCATTTGGTCTGTATTCGGTATTTTAAAGCATTATGGACAAATTTGGCGGATGGAAAAATGTTTATTGGGCTGATTAGATGCTATTTTGAGTATCAAATTTAAAGAACAGTCTGTAGTTTAGCGATGAATTCACTGTTCGGCCTCAGAAAGTTCGGCCAAATTGAAAATAGTTCGGCGGCCGAACTTTTAACTTTATAGCTAAACTACGGCTTTCTCTTAAATTGTATACACAAAATCGAATTAAATTGGCTCTACAAACATGTTTCCAATACCAAAATTTGTCATCATTGCCTCTAGATATCAAAAACCCGACTAAATACAGGTTTTTTGGCCGAACTGTTCGGTCGGACACTACAAATTTGTATTGTAATTGAACGAAAAAAATATTTTTATTTTTTTAAAAAAACCATTTTTTAAATACAGAACAAATAACTGTTAAAACCAATAGTTTTTACCAATCTTAACAGTTGTTTCAAAATTGTTTATACTAAAACATTTTCAATTGTTTTTACGACATTGTTAGTTATTTTGACTGCATGTGTTAGTTGTTTTTCAACACTTAAAATCAACTACATTTTTAGTTATTTTAATGGCAATGACCTTTGTCACTCTTTTAACTGAAATTACAGTTCATTTAACTGTCATTTTCAGTAAATTCAACTGTAAAACTTTTTGAGTGTTAAATTTTCAACATTTTCCTTTTTTTAAAAAAAAAAACATTTTAAATCTTTTAAAAATTTTAGCTTATGTTTTTATTTCATTTTCATCATTAAGTACTTTAGTAGAGTTGTATTGTAGCATCAAACTAAAGGCACTTCATTTTTGCAAAATGATACTTTAGGGATTGTTAAGTATAATTGTTGACAAATGAATGCAAAAGACCTACTTAAAGGTACTTAAATAATATTAAACCGAAAAATTTATAACGATGCTTAAGTAAATGAAATACAAACCAGAAAAAAAATGAATTAAAAAAACTACCAAAACCAACTGAAAAAATATGTCATAATAATTTTAATAAGCTTAATTATGATTAAACAATTAATTAGTGAATGAGTATAAATGGAAAAAAATGTGTTTTTTATGTCAAGATATAAAAATTTTATGAAAAAAAAAAATCATACATACATACATAATCATTTAATGTGATCAGCGTATAAACTGAATATTAATTTTCTTTTTTTTTTTTTTGTTGCTTTTATAAACTGTCAACAATTGTCTTTAAATAATTTATAAATATGTAACGAGTAATTTTAGTTAAATTATACTATAATAAAGTCAAATTACACAGCTCTACAAAATTTACCCCTAAAATCTAAAACATTGATCATAATTATTTTGGCAACGCTGATTATAATGGCGTACTTAGTTAGGCTGACAACAGTAGCACTGAACTGCAAACTGCAGGCCTTTACAAATCGTTGCTTGCGTTATATACTAAAAATGTGGTGGCCAAACGTCATAAGCAATGAAGAATTGTATAGAAAATGCCAAATTGATCCCATTCCCATTATTATAAAGAGAAGAAAATGGAAATGGATCGGTCACACGCTTAGTAAGAACCCTGTTGAAATAAGCCGTCAAGCACTAGATTGGAACCCACAAGGCAACAGAAGAAGAGGTCGGCCAAAGACCACCTGTAAAAGAAGCTTGCTCAAAGATATTGAACACAGCGGAAGAAGCTGGAACGAGTTAAAACTACTAGCGAATGACAGAATATCTTGGAGAAATTTTGTAGAGGCCCTATGCTCCACAGGGAGTTAAGCGGAAATGAAGAAACTTAGTTTTTTCACTTATGGGCCAGATTTTCCGAAAAATTGCATTTAAGTTTTGCATGTTTTAACGAAGTATTTTATATATAAAATTTTAAAAATAAGATATTTTCTATTTCTATTTTTTATAGTAAATACTATTTTTTATAGTAAATGCTTTGTCGATTTCGTTTTATCCAAATAGCTTAATTTCGAATATCGCATAAACCGGTTTTTTGTTGCCGAATAACCGGTTTTTTGTTGCCGAATAACCGTTTTTTTTTAACTATTATTTTTTAGTTTTTTTTCAATTTATAACGAGCTTTCAACCTCCGTATATTTACAAAAATAAAGCAAATCAAACATATTAGCTAGGTTGATACTAGTATTTCGATCTGGCTAAAGATCTCATCAGAACCCGAAGTTTTAGAAAAGCTAGAGCCTATATAATAGGCAGAACTTTAACAAAAAACCTATTAATAACCAATTTTGCTCCATTCTTGTCTTCTTAGTAACCAACCACGTGGTTAGGTCTTTTCCTAACAAGCATCATGACGTTACTAAACTTTGAAGACCAAAAATGTTCTATTTATATAAAAAATTTTTTTAGCTTCATAGCTCATATGGGGAATGAGGAGTCAATTGACCTAAAAGTGACTGGTTAAAGATTGACTTATCACAGAACTGTTATAATTTAATACTGAAGTGGGTTAGGCAGTGTCAATTGTCCTAAAATTACCAATACTCTGACTGGTAAAGTGATGACATACCACTTAAACAGAATGCTTAGTAAAAATGCTTGGGTTTATTAAAAAATTATCGGCATGCGAAAATTGACCTAAAAGAACCTGGACTGCTGGAAAATTATTTATCACAGGACTAGTATTATTTGCAATTGGTGTGAGTAATGTAGTGTAAATTGATCTAAAAAGACTAGTTTCGTGACTGGTAGAAGTAGGACATATCACCTAACTGGTATACATATTGACTAGAAAAAGCGAAATTTATTGTTTCTATTTCTACCATTTTTTACATTAAAAATTATTAAATTATACGACATATCCCTTTCAGGATAATCATGTGGTTAGTCCGTTTTGGTTAGTCCTTCCCCTTTTGCGACAGTCTTGTGGTATGCCCATCTTTGGTTAGTTCTGTGGCATGCCACTATGTGGTTTAAAGCGGGACAAATGACCCCCTCCTATGACAAGACCATGTTAAAGTTGCCAGTTGTTATATAGGGTAGGGTTTAGCAGGGGACTGGTCTCTGGTACGAGACCGGTCCCCATAGGGTAGCTTCAGACTGTTCTTTTTGACTAAAAAATTACTCATATAAATGACTTTAGAATTTGACTTGATATTATTTTTAAATTCTTGCAGTGCACTACAGTGTTATGATTCCGTATTTTTTTAGTTGACAAATGCAAAATTACATCATAGTTGTCGCTAACTCACAAAATATGGGAAAATAGTGGAAATTAGATTACATATGATTTTCTAGCAATTGTGAATTGTTGTGGTTTTTGTCTTAGCTATCTACTGCAAATACAATTAAATGTAAAATCGACCCCGTTTAATTGAAACTGGTTTTAAGCCACAGCAAAAATCGACCTGACTTTAGATCAAGTGGTTAAAGCGCCTGTCTAAAGTGTAGTGCGAACTGCATGTGGCAAAGAAAGCAGGTTCAAGCCACGGTCAGGATTGCATTTAATAAATAAACATTTCATATAGATGCAATCAACAATAAAAAACCATAACAAATAATTACAGTATTGTCAAAAAGGATTACTGGTGAAGGTTGTGATACCAGAAACTGCGCAGTCTAATTCAATAAAAAAATTACAATATAGTTATGATTTTTAGAAAAGTATGCTTAATCTTCTCTATCACGCCTATCTCAAACAATTGAAAAATATGTGCATATTAATTATAGTATTAATTGCATACTGTCTAAGAAGACGATGAATAAAATTTAAAAATCCCCAATAAAATATATCAACAATTTGCTCCCTGGCAACTCTTCCCTAACTACGTGAATAGCCAAACTACCGTATGTACAAAAAATACATCATAGTTGTCGCTAACTCACAAAATATGGGAAAATAGTGGAAATTAGATTACATATGATTTTCTAACAATTGTGAATTGTTGTGGTGTTTGTCTTAGCTATCTTCTGCAATTACAATTAAATGTAAAATCGACCCCGTGTAATTGAAACTGGTTTTAAGCCACAGCAAAAATCGACCTGACTTTAGATCAAGTGGTTAAAGCGCCTGTCTAAAGTGTAGTGCGAAGTACATGTGGCAAAGAAAGCAGGTTCAAGCCACGGTCAGGATTGCATTTAATAAATAAACATTTCATATAGATGCAATCAACAATAAAAAACCATAACAAATAATTACAGTATTGTCAAAAAGGATTACTGATGAAGGTTGTGTTACCAGAAACTGCGCAGTCTAATTCAATAAAAAATTTACAATGTAGTTATGATTTTTAGAAAAGTATGCTTAATCTTCTCTACCACGCCTATCTCAAAGCAAAATTATTTCATTTAAAATTTTAAAAACAATTTTAAACAATTTTTGTTTAATAAATAGTTTTTCTCAAAAATAAGATTTATTTCAGTCGTTTTCAACAATAAATATTTTTTGATGGTTTGTTTGAATAAAACATTCAGAATGTTTTTTATTTAGACAACAACTTCGGACCACTCATAGAAAAAATTTATAAAAACGATTATTGTGTTTTGAAAAGCACCGAAAAAAACATTCGACCATACAAAAAACTGATCCAAGACGAAGGGCCTAGAAACGCCAACAATTCAAATTCATTAATTTTTTTTTAATTTCTCATTATAAATGTGTAAAATTTTAAAACCCATTAATCGGTTTTTTCAAATTATGTGATGCTAATTTTTTTCACTTAACTCTCTAGCCGAAGCAATTTTGAAATTTTCAAGATTTTCGTGTTCCCTGAGTGTAATAATAGTTATGTAAGAAAAAATTGATTCCCTAGACCCCATCCTTGCCCCTCCTTGCGGATGGCGAAAATATCTCCCATTTGATGACCACGTAGTTTTGGGCAAAGGAATTTTTATGTGTGTTTCAATTTCGTAATCTGCAACTAAATAACAGTTAAGTTACAAAAAATTGGCTTCATGGACAGCCTGCTGGCTCCTCATATAACTCGTCAAAAAGTTGCTCTTAAATAAAGAATAATTTTTTTTAACTTTGAGGACTACTGACGGGTATGTGAGGCTAGATAGAGATTTGTCTCCCTCCACACTTTTATTGCCCCAACCCTCCCTTACAAATTAACTCTGGACGTATTTATTTAATACTATTTACTCTATTTTTGTTTTTACCTGAACCTGGTGGTAGTCAAAGTGTTTTACTACAAAAGTTTTAGGGTAAATTACATAAGTAAATATGCGCTATATATACGTATTTTAATGCATTTAAATATGCATTTTCTAAAATAATTAGTTTCAAGCATTTTATGTCTAATTTTACACACTTTATGTGTATTAATATTACACACAATGTAAATATTATATCAAATTTACACACATTGAGAAATTGTGCGGTAGGTAAAAAGTTACCTTCTATAAATAGGATAAATTAAAATAAAATTTAATTGGAGTGTAGGTTTTCTTAAAATTTTAGGAAAAACTACACTTTATTTATTAAAAAGTTTATTTACTGAATGAAGAAATTTCATTGAAAAACTAGTTTCATAAAAAGTTTGAAGCTTTTCAAGAATATTAAGAAATTGTTCTTTCACTTTGCGAAGAATAGTTTAATCAATTTACTGAAAATTCTCATTATATTTTGTCCACTAAAATTCTTTCTGTGTATGGAGCCATAATAGAAATGAAATTTTATGTAAATACAAATTTTTCTTGTCAAATTTTTAACCTTTTAATATCATTTTAACAATTTCTTATTAGTGGCTCACTTTAGCAGACATGTTCGCTAGAGTGAGCCTTTGGAGTTGTGAAAATCGCCATAAAGCGATATTTTATTTGTTTAATCATTTTTATGATTGACAATACAATTGTTTCATTGGCATCACCCAAATCTTCAGTTGTCTGCAATAAAAAGTATACCGGCATATAAAATTGTTGTTTTTCATACAGTTTGATTTTATAATTAGGGTTACCAGATCAGGCAGTTTATACACTAAGGCAGATAAAAGGATTCTCATTGAGTTTATTTTGTTTGTTGTGTGTAATGTCTCAGTTTGAGTTAATTATCTGTTTCTATTGCAGAGAACTCATAAAAATGATCAAACAAATAAAATCTAATATGACAACATTATATTAGATTTTTGTACTTGAGGTAGAACAATATTCTAACAAAATATATGAAAAATTGTTACATTTATACTGGATCTGTTTTGTAAGGTGTTACCAGAATGGACATGCCCTTGTTAAATTAATAGGGGCTGTAATAGAAAAGTAACTAGTTATCGGCCTTAATTTCTTATTCCCAAACCTATTACCGGGTAATAGATAGTTCACAGATTTTTTTTTATTTCAGCCACTTTTCTTCATTTTAAAGTTTTTGAAATGTCAATTGCAATTATTTTTGTCATTGACGAATTATTAATTTCATTGATTAAAAATTATATCCATAAGCACATGATCAATAATTCAAAAAAATTATTGATATCAATTAAATACAAATTGACTCATCAAATTATTCCATTCAATTAATTATTCCCATGTATGACTGGAATATGTTGTAGAAAAAAAAAACTTTAAGACCAACATATCTCGAGCATTTAGGGTTGAAAATAAACCAACAAAATTAAAATTTTTTTTTTTTTAATTTATTTAAACACTAAACAACCGCTTAACAACAAAGAAATTTATTTAAGCTACGGGCAAATGAGCGCCTTGGGGTTGGAAACCATTTTCATCAGCAACATATTGGACGGTGTATGTTTGACCATCATCAGCAACGAAACTGTAAGAACCATGGACAGAGATAGCTTCATGGTCAGAGCCAACATAATTCAATTGACCTTGAGCTTGGGCAGAGGTACCATCGCTAGTAGCGAAACTGAAAACATACAAATATAAAAATTTAACAATAACAATAAAAACAAAGATGACTTTAAAAGCGGTAATTCCATTTAGGAAATTATCCTTAAAATCTTTAAAACAAAAATATGTAGATACTTACTCATATTTGAAGCTTTCAGGTCCTACATCAGATTCGGATCTCAAAATTTGAACTTCAGCAGCGAAAGCAATAGCGAACAAGGCAACGAAGACAATGAGGAATTTCATATTGTTGATTTTGATTGTTTAGTGTTTATGGTACTAAAGTGAATGATGCTCTAATACTCAAATTCAAACACTTTTATAACAAAACTTAACGAAATGTTTTAATTCAAAACTAAATTGATTGGCAAATTTGTCTTGTTTTAGCAAAACTTAACTAGTTAGTCTGAGAGAATAAAAGAAGATGTTAGTTAAATGTTAAATGTCACAGGTAAACTTGTTTGCTAACTTTGTATTACCTTAAAACAGTGGGTTTCCATACTACTCACCGTCGCTCAATCTGATCTCTTTTTATTTGTTCGTAAACTCGCACCGTGCAAATAAAAACATGACGCAGAAATTTAAAAGTTTTAATTCATTTTTGTTATGTTTTTAAATAATAACTTAATAAAATTTTTAAATATTAATAATAAAATCAGCAAGATAAAATTAAAATAAAGGGTCCGGCATCTAACGTTTTTTTTTCAACTAGTGCTTATTTCGTGAATGGTAACACTTAGCTCATGTTTGATTTGACAGATAATTAGTTCTATCCTTCCGCTGAACGAATATGGTCCGTATGTTCGTTATCTTGTGAAAAAAGTGATAGAAACTGGCATCTTCATCGATAAACCAAAGAGTGAAAAGCCAAAAACAGTGCGTACACCCGAGAATATTGCTGCTGTGGCAGAAAGTGTGCGTGAAGCGCCATCAACATCAATTCACCGTCGTTCTCAACAATTGAACATTTCGGAGACATCATTGAGACGAATTTTGCATAAAGACCTTGGTATGATGCCATACAAAGTCCAATTGGTTCAGGAGTTCAAAAAAAAAAAAAATTAATTTGGTGGACCCTTTATATTAATTTTTAATAAAAAATAACATAATATAAAAACAAATGTGAGTGTTTTAAGCAACAATTTTTATCAACATGTTGCAATTATTTTTTAGTGTAAAAACAAAAAAATGTTTTCATTTGCTAGCCCGAGTTTGATATTTTGTTGCTGAGAGGCGTGGGAAGTGCAGTATCTCTATTTGTATATACTATTTGCTTAAACGTGCGTTCAGTTTAACATTAATGAAAAAAATATATATCATTAATATCATATAAAGTTCAAATTCAAAGTCATATTGATATAAACTAGATTTGTTAGTGACGTTAATCATGCCCTCTAACATAATCTGAGTGTTAGTTATTCTTTTAATTAATTATATTTTGTATGGCAACAAACTTGGCCTCTATATTCAAATTTAAGTTTGCAGCTTTAAGAAAGAAAGAAAAATTAAGTTCTGCATTCAAAACTATTAGTTTAAAATAGATATTTGTTAAGGTAAGTTGAGCTTACGCAAAAGCCGGCTGAACTGAAAAAAAAAAATCAGATGTTAAAAGAAACTGCTAAAAATTTTAAAATCGTTTGACAATTGCAGTAGCTCACTTTTCAACTGATGGAACCATTTGGAGGACGGATTTGGAATCACGGTATAAAATTATATATGAATCTGTTATCCCACACTAAGCTTGAGTGGAAGTTAAATAAAAGGTCAATCCAAATGAGGTTTCGCGCCAGAAATTGTTAGATTTACCTCTCACAAGCAAAGTTTTTTAAAAAGAAAAAAAAATTTAGGAAATTTTTTTAAAAAAAACCGATGTGAATATCTTTTAAGTACACACAGAGAAATATAGTTCCAACCGAATTGAAAAAGTGTATTTTAATGGTAACAACTTATAAATTCAGTTAGTACAACAATATTTACAGTAGATTTCTGAATATTTTGGGCGTTGCTATTAAAATTCAGCTGAATTAACCAAACTTTGTTGAGAAAATTAATGTTAACCCGAGTAAAAAAGTTTATGTAAAATTATATATGATGAAATATTTTCCGCAAAATATAAGAGGATATAATTTAATGCAAAAAATTGTTCTATTAAATTGTATCACTTTGGATCTAATTATATTTAAATATATACAATTTAATAAAAAAAACTATCCAATTCTATCCGAGTTTTGTCCCGATATAATAACATTAAATCATATTATATTTGATACAATTAGATATAATTAGATCCAATTAGATACATAATAATCCAAATATATTTAAATTAAAAAATATTAACTTTCAATTTATAACGAGCTTTCAACCTCTGTATATTTACAAAAATAAAGCAAATCAAACATATTAGCTAGGTTGATACTAGTATTTCGATCTGGCTAAAGATCTCATCAGAACGCGAATATTAAGTTACATATATTTGACCTCCATTAAACGCGTTCAAAACACAAAATATATAATTGAAATTTGTAAATAACTTATATTTTTTTAGGCCATCACATTTGAAATTTTAAACGAATTTGTTAATTTTAATTTAATTAAAAATAAATGTTAGTCAATATAAAAATGGCGTAGCAAATTCCAAATAACAGGTTGCAGAACAACTTATACTGTATTATAATAGCTTCTGTTTTACAACCAATTCTTTTATATTGAGTTTGTCCTATTTGCAAACTCCTACCTCCAAACTAGAACAAGTTGCTTTAGAACCGGTTCTAGAACCAGTTATAGAACTGGTTCTGGGAAAATAAAACCTTACAATTTGACCTCCAGGAACCTGTTCTAGAAACGATTTCATGTAACCGGTGGTAAAAGAAGATGTTTTAAAACAGGTTCATAGGTAATCTGTTCTAAAAAAATTTGCTGGAGGGTTTGTTATTTTGTAATGGAAATCGATTTTGCAAAATTGTAAACTATTTTCGTAAAAAATTAGCGATTTCTGATTATATATTTTTTTTTAGTTTTGGATTATGTCTATAATGACAGAAGACATTTAAAAAGGCCATTTTTAAAATTTTTTGTCCTGAAATATTATGACAAATAATTTTATGGAATGGAAGAGATTATTAAATTAAAATTAAATTATCTTTCATCTGATATCCATTATTGCACTAATTTAAAGAGTACAACTATTTAAATAATTTTGTTTAAAATTTTCACTTTAATTGTCCTTTCGATAGGACATAGGATGTGATATCGTAAATCTGTGCAATTTAACTAAATGTGGTCTCTGGTTTAACATGCATATCAATTTCCCCATGCGAGGCAAAAATATTGAAATTTGACGTAGGGTACAAAATATGTACAAAATTTTATATTAAATATCAAAGATACTATTGGAAAAATTAAATTTATTTTTGAACCAATCTGACTCCCAACTGATCGAAAACATATTAAATTAACCAGTCGGTTTCCTAAACCCTTAACGATTTCAACCTAACTTTGTATGGAAATTTTAAGTCATATAACTATAACAACGCATTAGTTTAGGAAATATGAAAAATATTCGAAAATTTCTCAAAAGTAATCGTACATAAACCTCCATATCTTATTTTAAATAAAGTAATTTTTTTGAAGATAACATGTATTTTTTTATTAATATAAAATGTATTTTTTTCAAAACTATCGGTTTTAACCGCTGTATTTCAAATTCTTATAATAATTATAAATTATTTCAATATGCCGTTGTCAAATCTCTATATAAAACTCTTAAGGAATTAGAAGTTATGAATAAAAATATACTTAAAAAACCGATAACTCAGGACCCCACCGGACTACCACATAGGGATTTGGCAACGGTATAGAAGAATAAATTATAATTAATATATTTTTTTATAAAAATTTTGGAAAACACAGGTTTTTGAAATACTGCGGTTTAAACCACAGATTTAAAAAAAATGCATTTTGCCGTCAAGAAGTGAATTACTTTTCTGTAGTAATAAAACCACGATATAAGTAGCTTTAAAATAATGTACACTCAAAAAGATAAGTTAGTAGAGTGCATTTATGTCTTTTGCCAGTACCACCCGCAAAATTCTTTGCCAATATTGTTTTTACCAATATTGCAACCAAGTAGAGGCATTTTTTTTATATTTTATTATATTTCACACATTTAAAATAATGTAAAAGACTATGACCAAACTGTATTGCTGCTTTTTAAATGTGTTTTATTATAAATATATATATATATATTTTTTTCAAAATAAAATATATAGGCTAGTGGTCTATGTTGGTTTTGTATAAATATTCTTTATTTATTCATTTAATCGATATTTCGCTTTTCATTGAAAAGTATCATCAGGAATGGCTATTTAATATTTAACACAACACATAAATGCTCAAAGCTGATCGTTGTGCCTCCATCATCGTCTAATATTGCAATAATTAGACGATAGTGGAGACAAAACGATCAGCTTTAAGCATTTATATTTTGCGTTAAATATTAAAAAGGTATTCCTGATGATGCTTTTCAATGAGAAGCGAAATATCGATTAAATGAATAAATAAAGAATATTTATACAAACCTATGTTAGACATCGAGCCAAAATATTTTATTTCGAAAATTAATTAATAAAGGTCTAATATAACCAAATTCTTTACAATAAATATTTTTTTTAATAAATATAATATTAATGTTTTAGTTTTAAATTTAAAAAAAATAAAACCAAAAGCATATTTTTCGATCATTTATCTACTGACAGGTACTTACATGTTTCATTTCACGTCACCAAAAATCTTCCGAGAACCAATATAGAAGGGGTAGAAGATTTACCCAAATTATAATTATAAATTATACGTTAATGTTTTTCTTTCAAAATTTATAATTTGGGTAAATCGTCTACCCCTTCTACGTTGATCCTCTGAAGATTTTCGGTGACGCGAAATGAAACATGTAAGGACCTGTCAGTAGATAAAGTCAGCATTTAATTAGCGGATGAAGAATTTTTTTAATAATTAATAAATAAACATTGTGCGGGCTTCTGTTTAACAAAAAACAACTGATCTTGAACTTGAATAATCTTGCTCACATCATAATATAATTGAAGCTATTTTAAAAGCACCAAATTTTTTGAATTACCAACGTTATGCCAACGGTGGCAAGTTCGCTCAAGCCAACGGTTGGCCACTGTTATAAATCAGGTAAGATTTTTAATCCCACATTCTGCCAACGCATAACCGACCGTCGCCGACGCCTACGCTTTGCCAACACTGTATTTCTCTGCCTGCGTAGTAAAACGTTTTGTAAATCAAATATATTATTTGTGTATTCAGCAAACATTAAAGTTATTCTTATTAAGCACTTAACAGTTTTGAACTAACGTTTTACTAATTTATTTTACTAAAAAAAAATCTGCTTATAAGCCCATTAATAGTGTGGATATACGCAGAATGAAGGAGATGTCGCAAAATGTCAAGATGTAGTAGAGACTTGGAAAATGATGCTAAAAGTACAACTTTTGAAAGACATATCAAACAAATCAACCATGGAAGATTTTTGTATATGTTTTTAATACAAAAGGACGCCAACAATGTGGATTCATATAAATCTAATAAACTCAAATAGTGTGTTGATTACGGCTTGACAAAGAAATTGATTGTTAATTTAAATAAAGACAAAATAAAATATTTAAAATTAATAAAAAAATAATATGTGTTTTTGTAAACAAAATTTTTATAATGGTAATTTATGGAATGTGGAAAAATTGCAGCCAAATATACCTTAAGGTAGACAGACTAAAGTGAAAGAGAAGGATACAATTCTTAGGTAATTTTTTTGTACTTCCTTTCTCTATATGCAAAAAAGGGTTATTTAGCGTAGGTCATACTTTGTTATTTTTCTTGTTTTGTTTCTCGAATTATCGACGGCATTTAGCTTCAGACCAAATTGTCATCATTTAAACATATATACATAAGTAGTTAAAATATATTTTTGGTTATGTTATATATTTTCAGATATTAAATTAATTCGTGTCGTCAATTTATGGACATTTTTATATTTTTTAATGCATTGTAAAATTTTCTGACTCAGTAACATTTTTTGCCGACTTTACTAACTTTTTAACTGTATCATTGACATTCGCAGCTTAAGCCGTTAAAAAGATATGGGCAATTATGTGCAACTACTTTTGTAAAACTTTTATTTTTTTTAAATATAATTTTTTTTCAATATAATTATTTTTTATCTTTTATCTTTCTTATCTTTTTCAGATTTTTATTCATAACTTTGTATTCAGTAAGAGTTCCATGTAGGTATTTGGCAACGGCACAGGGAAATAATTTATTATTTATCATATAAGTAACCACAAACACAATTATATATCATAAAACCGGTGAAAAATGCATGAAAATATTTTGCCTCAAATTGTCGAACATTTTTAAAATTCCTCATTTACCAAATTATATATAAAAAAAAAAATAATGATTAAAGTTAACCAAAAAATTCTTAGTTATTTAAAAAATATAAAATATATAAATTTCAATACAAAGTTGACGTTACTACACGTACACTCAGGGAATTTTTGCTTCAAAAATATGAAGTCGTGTGGATTGCAATACAGTTTCTTTATTTTTAATGTAAATGTCAGTCATTTGTAGAACAAATTTATTTTTTTTTACTAATTTTGCAGTTCATTTAAAAAAACAAACCACATAAAATTACTGTTTCATGATTTTACATTATTTTTTTACAGTTGTATTTTTGTTATTTAAAAAAATAAAGAAGTAAAAGCATTCTAGTTGAGAAATGAATTGTGCATTGGTATTAGTTAATTCTGTCTCTTCTGATCGAAACAATACTTGTGTGTACGTAGTGTGACCAAACTCCACTTTAGCCACAGTCATCGCTGTGTCGACCGTGGCTCAACTCGTTAAGAGGTGAGATTACGATGCATAGCTTGATGCTAAGGCAGTGAGTTCAAATCACAGTACGACACCAAAAAATAAAAAGTTTTTCATATAGAGCAAATTAACAATATAAAAAATACTTTGTTAAATTGACACATAAATTAACCACTGACGAGTCCCAGGAGGGGGACGAAACTGCGGCAGTCTGGTGTATCCCTTGTGTCCGTAACATTTTTCAATAAAAATGTTTTCTTCTTCTTCTTCCTGTAAAGAGACTAAGTAACATATGTGGTTAATTTTTACTACAATTGTTAGTAAGTTTTTGAAACTTAAAAACAAATGACAAATGTTAGTTGAATTTAATGAAAATGAAATGTTAGTTGTCCTTTGTTCAAGTAAAATTTCATTTGTTTTTGACTACAATTGCTGTCGTCTTTACCGACATAAGATCATAAGTATACTTCTCAATAATATTTCATTTATAAAATCAAAACTTTGTTTCCATTTTTTTCCCTAAAATTAATCCATCATCTTTCATGACTTTTCAAATATGAAAAATGTTTTCATATAAGTTTAAGTTCTCATCTTTAAAATCTCATATTTTATACCTTAAAGTTCAACGTTGAGTGTATTTATGTCTTTTGCTAAAAACTCATAAATACAAATAGATTTTCATCTGTTCATTCAGTTAACTTTTTCTGCAACTTTTTTCTTTTCTTTTCTTTTAGTTTTTTTTTTTTTTTACTTATCTCCGCCTAATATATAAACCTTTAACCTGCTTGTCATTTTGTAAGTAAAACTGCACATGTTTGTTAAAGTTTTAAACATTTTCTAACTTTTGTTGCCCTCCTCTTCCCGCCTGAAAAGAAAGTGAAACATGAAATGTGCTGGTAAATTATTAAGACTCCGTGAATATGGGAAGTAAAAATCTATACAAACTTAAAATAGCTTAACAAAAAGAATGAAGGAACTACAAGAAAAAAATTTAAACTTTATGCTATTTATAAGTTTGTTAAGATTTTTACGCCAAACTCACTCAACACACACAGGATATAAAAATAAGGAACTAAGAAAAAGTTTTCTTTTTTTAAATCGAAATAGAACTCTAGTCAAAATTAAACTGGTTTAAATAGCAGAGTAAAAAGCGAAAAAGTAACTATTTTCCATGTGTAATTTAATCAGTTAAATTTTAATAATATAGTGCGCCCCGGTAGGGTAGTTGGTAGCGTGCTGGCCTATCAGTGCGGGGGTCGTGGGTTCAATTCCCACCAGAGGCACTGGTCTGTTTTCGCTACAACGCGTTTTCGCTACAACGTAATAGTATATAATTTGTAATTATATAATTATTAATTACTAAAAAAAAAAAAAAAATTTTAACATTCTTTAAGATAAACAGAGCTAATAACTTTTGAAAATAAGAAAAGATAAGTAGTAATAATTCAAAAAGGAAAACCTTTGGAGTCCATAGTCTTTGATTTTAAAAATATATATATATTCTTGAGTGCTCATTAGTAGGAAAAACAAAAAAAAAAATCTAAAATCAAGCTTT
This sequence comes from Delia radicum, assembly GCA_021234595.1. Taxonomy (NCBI): domain Eukaryota; kingdom Metazoa; phylum Arthropoda; class Insecta; order Diptera; family Anthomyiidae; genus Delia; species Delia radicum. The sequence goes on along the minus strand of CM037853.1, from coordinate 18,495,499 downwards.
TAAAAACACCTCTAAAAACTGCAAATTAAGCCGTTAAATTTAAAATCTAAACCGTCAAATTTCAGTTTTTTTTGTACTCGTTATTGAAAAAAAAAATTTTATAATTTTATAAAAAAGTACAATAGAGAATTGTATTTATTGTTGTTTTGTTATCACTGTTATTGTTATTAACCCTTCTGTCACGTTTGGGTCAAAATTTTCCTACTATAAATAACAAACTTAGAAAAAAATACTTCATGATTTATATAACTTCTTTGAATGGTGTAGCTCAAATTTAACTTGAAAAAGTGTAAACATATGCATTTCTCTAGAAACATTAGCGCCCATGGTCTCTATTCTTTAGGTGGTTTTCAGCTAGAGTTAGTGGATGTTTTCCTGGATCTTGGTGTTTTGTTTGACCCTAAGCTTGATTTTATTCAACATACTGCAATGACAACTAACAAAGGTCGCGGTTCTCTCGCTTGTATAAAGCGACCATAACATAACTAAGCAATTGTACGTGTCTCTGGTTAGACCAATTTTAGAATATGGCTCTGTTATTTGGGATCCTCAATACCAGATATACATCGATAAAATTGTGTCGGTCCACAAACAGTTTTTTTTTATTCTGCTTACGAGATTTTTATCGTGATAGTGTTACAAATCTTCCATTATATACAACTAGGCTAACACGTATTAAACTGCCTACCCTGAAAAGTCGTAGAACAATGCTAAATGTAACGTTCTTAACTAACTTAATTAATGGCGATGTTTCCTCCAAGCTTATAAATGATATAACGTTCAACGTTCCTCAATGTACTACCCGAAATTTTAACCCACTATACCTTGAAGTATTTCGTCAAAACTATGCCAATGCTGATCCTGTTAGAAGAATATGTGCTGATTTTAATAATCTACAAATTTTTTGATTTTTCAATTAATGTTAACATTATTAAACGTAATATAATTCTTTTCTAAAATAGCTAAATTTTTTTTATTGTAATATTTAAACTTTTATTGTAATTTTTATATAAATGTTAAGTTATATTCGACCTTCTTTTATTTTATTCTTTTTAGTTTAAACGAGCTTAAGAACATTTATTCATTAATTATGTATTTCCAATATTTCGTCTCCACATTAGGTGACTTCTTCAGGAAACAAATATTACAGTTTGAAAAAACTAGTTTTTTAAAACTAGTTTAAAAAAAAACTAGTTTTAAAAAACTAGTTTTAAAAACTAGTTTTTTTCAAATTGTAATATTTGTTCCCTGAAGAAGTCACCCAATGTGGAGACGAAATATTGGAAATAAATAATTAATAAATAAATGATCTTAACCTCGTTTAAACTAAAAAGAGTAATTTTTATATTTTAAAACACAGTATGTAAGGATTCATTCCATAGACTAAATAAATATATAGAGCAATTCCATATGAAAACGATCAAAATTGGCAAATTTTTGGACGACCCTTCTCCGATTTTAAAATAAATAGTCTCAATCGATTGCCCAGCAAAAAATAATGTACCTACGTATTTTTTTTTTTATAGTGACTGGTTTAGTGGTGGTGTGCACCACTGTCATGTGACAAAATTGAAGAATTCTTCATAAGGGACCTCATTGAAAGTTGTTTTAAAAAAAACTACTAAAGCGATCGCAACGAGTGATAGCTCGTTGGAAAGGTATTCAGGCTTTAATTGAAAAATAAAATTTTCCCAATTTTTCTCAGAAATTTACCTTTTTTCCCATGAAAATTAAATTTTCCCATGAAAATTAAATTTTCCGATTTTCCACAGAAGCTCCTAAATTTTCCGGCTAATTTTATTTTTTTTGGATTCCTCATAATTTTTGCTTTAAGAATCAGCAATAAAAAAATGGGCCCCGACTCCTTCTTTGGACAGGAGAAGAGCATTTAAGAGACCACCTTGTTCTCATTGTTTTTATATTTTTTATAATTGAATTATTTTTAATTATTTAACAAGAAAAATTAGGAAAATTTTATTTTTCAATTAAAGCCTGATTCAATACCTTTCCAACGAGCTATCACTCGTTGCGATCGCTTTAGTAGTTTTTTTTTTTTTAAACAACTTTCAATGAGGTCCCTTATGAAGAATTCTTCAATTTTGTCACATGACAGTGGTGCACACCACCACTAAACCAGTCACTATAAAAAAAAAAAAAAATATGTAGGTACATTATTTTTTGCTGGGCAATCGATTGAGACTATTTATTTTAAAATCGGAGAGGGGTCGTCCAAAAGGTGATCGCTTTCATATGGAATTGCTCTATATAAAAAAAAGGTTGGTTTTCAGTGAGATTCTGTTTTATAATATCAATTAATTCAGCACCCTCAGAAAGAGCACACCTTTGAATATGTTTGCAGGTAATTATATATATGTATGTTTACAACACAAGTAAAAAAAATTATATATGGTTGTATATTTTTCATCCTAAAGTATATTATAATATGTAATTATAAATGGTGTCAGCATGGCCATATCTTATTATATCCCAGCAAAAAATAGTGCTTACCCAGAAGCCCTTCCGGAACCATTATTTAATTACGAAGCGCTTCCAAAGCAAATCCAGAAGGCATGATTTTTGTTCGTGATGTCCCACTTAGTATGTCTCTTTTAAGCATTTCTATATGATAGTCCAATTTCACATGGATGTTTAAAAAATTTTTTAAATTTTTATTAAACAAAATTAAACTTTAAAAATTACATTATTTACATTATCAATTTTATGATAATGTATTAAAATAAATAAATGTTCAGATTTAAATAACTGAACCTAAATTTTTTAACTTAGGAAAGCAATAAATGTAATAAGAATAAATAATTAATCTAATTTAAATGAATTTATAATATTTAATACTAATAACACCAAACATAAACATTTATAGAAAACAATTATATAAATATTAGAAAAAACAACAAAAATGTGTTGATGTTTGCTTTTGAGCGATAGTATAAAATAATATCAAGCAAGTTATGAATATGAGCAAATATTTAATTGATTCAGTTAAATTTTAATTTACAGCTTCTGAAATTTTCAACAAACTGATTTAATTGAAAAAAGAAAATATCTTTTTTTTTTGTATATTATTATATTACTCGATACCCCAATTTTGAGATAAACTTGGATAAGAATAAATATCGCTCTATATCAAATGAGATCTGATTTTGAGGTTAAGAAGAAGAACAAACGTTTTTCTCTAAAAATTATAAACACTATTAATTTTAAAATCAGACTAGACTAGTTTCTGCCTTTTTATGGACAGGCTCATAAGTGATTTTCCGTTTTTTAAATTGTATTATTATTATTTGTGTCTTATAATTGTAAGATTGTCTCTATATGATAAATTTTTCAACAACCTGCGGCTGTAAGAATCAAACCTGCGTTCATCTTACATTGCAAACGTAACAATACCAAGTCATGACCGTTTAGCGATCACACCCAAGCATGGCCTCGAATCTAATGCAGCCAAATTGCAGTTTGCTTTCCTATTAGCTTTTTCTGCTATTGAATATTATACTCAGAAGTGACAACACTAACAACACAAATATTCTATTTTTAGATTTTTGTTTATTTTTCTAATCTCTTCCGTCTCTATTTCACAATGTTACCAGATTGACGTATGGTTTTTAAGTTCAGGGTTGACAACTTTTGCGTTTTAAGTTGAGACATCGCCACAGGGCAAATTTTGTAATGTATTTTTTTTAAATTTAAAAGTACAACATTTTAAGAAAAATATATGTTAATTATAAATTACTTCCCTATGCCGTGTCTAAAAGAAATGTGAGTTATGAATAGAAATGTGAAACAATTTAACTAAAACGCCGATAACTCAGAAACATACACTCCAAAAAAAAAGTTTGTAAAGTCAACAAAAAATTTTGCTGTGTCAGCAAAATTTTAGTCAGGAGGGAGCTTGCAAAAAAATTGCTAATGTCAGCAAAATCTTTAGTAAATTCAGCAAAAGTTTTGCTAACACTTAGTAGATTAGAAATAAATTGAATTGAATTTTAGTAGACTGAAAAAACACAAAAAATTTGTAGAAAAATTGTAATTTAGTTAATTTATTTGCTGAAAATCAAAAAACATATTTTTGTTGTTCTTTTAAAAATAATTTACAATAATTGCGAAGTATAAAAATTTTCATTTTCCCACATTGACCACATGAATTAATTTAATATCTGAAAATATATAGAAATAAATATATATAACATAAAAAAAATTTTCTTTCATTTACTCACATCAGTGATTGTCTAAATGATGCTATGTTTTAAAGGACGCAACTGCAGAAGATAATTATAGAAACAAACCGAAAAAATAAACAAACACAAACGAAACAAAAAAAACAACACTTTTTTGCAATAAGAAAAGGGAACCATAAAAATCTACCTAAGATGTGTGTCTTTGTCTTTCGCTTTACTCTGTCTACATGTCTGTATATGTTTGCTTGCAATTTGACCCCACTAAATTATTAATCTATAAACATATATTAAATTTAAATATTTTATTTTGTCTTTTATTTAATTAATAGACAATTATTTTCACAAGCCGGTGACAACACAAAATTTAAGTTGTTTTAATCCTCAATTTTGTTTTATGTACACTCAAAAAAATAAGTTAGTAGAAAAGTTAGTAAAACGTCTTGTAAATCAGGTATACTATTTTTTAGCAAATTTTTTTTGCTAAAATCGTGTTTTCAGCTAAAATTTTTGTTATACTTATTCAGCACTTAACTGTTTTATACCAATGCTTTACTAATATACTAATGTTTTACTAGTTAATTTTGCTAAAAAAAATTGTGCTGACAAGCAGATGTCGCGGCATGTCAAGATGTAGTAGAGAAGAGGAAAATGATACTAATAAGCACAACTCTAATAAGACATATAAAACAATCAACCATGGAAGACTTTTGCATCTCTTTTTCATACATAAAACAAAATTGAGGATTAAAACAACTTAAATTTTGCGTTGTCACCGGCTTGTGAAAATAATTGTCTATTAAGAAAATAAAAGACAAAAGAAAATATTTAAATTTAATATGTATTTCTATAATAAATGTTAATAGATTAATAATTTAGTGTGGTTAAATTGCAAACAAACATATACAGACATGTAGACAGAGTAAAGCGAAAGACAAAGACACACATCTTAGTACGGTTCCTTTTTCTTATTGCAAAAAAAGCGTTGTTTTTTTCGTTTCGTTTGTTTTTGTTTATTTTTTCGTTTCGTTTCTATAATTATCTTCGGCAGTTGCGTCCTTAAAAGATAGCATCATTTAGACAACCATTGATGTAAGTAGTTGAAAGGAAATTTTTGTTATATATATTTATTTCTATATATTTTCAGATATTAAATTACTTCATGACATCAATGTGGGAAAATGAAAATTTTTATATTTCGTAATTATTGAAAATTATTTTTAAAAGAATCACAAAAATATGTTTTATGATTTTCAGCAAATATATTAACTAAATTACAATTTACAATTTTTTTGCGTTTTTTTCAGTCTACTAAAATTCAGCAAAAAATTTATTAATTTTTACCAACGCTTTTTTATTTGTAATCTACTAAGTGTTAGCAAAACTTTTGCTGAATCTACTAATTTTATTGCTAAAAATCAGCTCGCTGATTTTCAGCAAAAGATTTTGCTGACATTTGCAATTTTTCTGCTAGCATCCTCCTGACTAAAATTTTGCTGACTCAGCAAAATTTTTTGCTGACTTTACAAACTTTTTTTTTTAGTGTATGAAAAACAGATACAAAAACTTCCATGGTTGATTTTTTTATATGTCTTATTAGAGTTGTACTTTTTAGTATCATTTTCCTCTCCTCTACTGCATCTTGACATGCCGCGACATCTACTTCATTCTGCGTATATCTTTCAATCTGGTTGTCATCCACACTATTAATGTGCTTATCAGCACAATTTTTTTTAGCAAAATTAATTAGTAAAACATTAGTATATTAGTAAAGCATTAGTATAAAACAGTTAAGTGCTGAATAAGTATAACAAAAATTTTAGCTGAAAACACGATTTTAGCAAAAAATTTTGCTAAAAAATAGTATACCTGATTTACAAGACGTTTTACTAACTTTTCTACTAACTTATTTTTTTGAGTGTACAGAAGTACCCCATATGGACGTGGTAGCAGTATTTAAGAATAATTCATAATTAACGTATATTTCATTAAAAATTTTGGAAAACCAGTTTTTTTTTTTAAATACAATGATTTAAACCGCGGATTTAAAAAAAAAATACATTTTACATCCATAAAATTATTTTTTGCACATTTTATTTAAAGCACAACACTGGCTTTCTTAATTTTCAGATTGTTTCAACTAAGGAAATAGAAGTTTGACTTTGGTTTAGAAAGTTTTTCTTAACCCAAAGAAAACTCTATACAATTTTTAAGAAATTGATTTGCAACAAAATGTGTTCGAACGGGAACTATAAACTCAACGGCTTAAAAAAAGTTCTCAATTTCTGAAGAAAGGAATGATCCAAAATCTAAAGGCTGAAACATAATTGGTTTATTGGTATGAAACGAAAACAAAATTTTTTAAATTTAAATAAGTGTCCTTCCAAATTATCCTTTCATAACAACACCTGACGTAGGCCAATTATTTTTCAGCCTTAAGAATTTTTTAATGGAAACCATTGCCAGCAACCTAACTTTAATTTTATTTAATTGTAATTATTTTATTGATAGAGATGTGACAAAAGCAAGAATTCCTACAGAATTAACAATGAAATAAGAAAACAGAAATTAAATCAGAATTTAAAAATTGCAACTTAATCAACGTTTTTATATAAATTATTTCCCAGTAAACTTTCTCAAGTCATAACCATATTAGTGATGTTTTCTTCGCAGATGAAGCCTTTTGCTGGGCATTATTTAATGGCTCATAAAAGAATTCTATATATGAGTTTTATTAAAATTTCAGAATTTTCGGAGCCCTATACACACAGAGAAATAAAGTGCCAACCGAATTGCAAATTGTATAACAGTGACAACAACTTATAAATTCAGTTAGTACAACGATATTTACTTTATATTTTTAAATATGTTGGGGGTTGTAACTAAAATTCAGTTGAATTAACCAAACTTAGTTGTGAATACTAATGTTAAATTGTGCCAACCATCTGAAATACGCAATAACCGAATTTGAGTCGTAGTAACTGAATTTCAGTTGGCAAATAACTACATTTTTCTTTGCGTGTATCATTCTTCAAAGCCCTATATGAGTCTTTTATGATTTAATTTCGAGTGTTGAAAAAGTCTGCTCAAAAACTAGAGACGATTTTGTTTTTATGGCAAAAATAAAGCAAAAAATCCATATTAAATTTTTAACCGGTTAATCGACCTGTTTTAACCGTTTATTCGAGTCGAATAATTATTTGGGTTATATCGACCTTAACCGAAATAGAGGCGATTAATCGAGGTTTCGGTTAAACGATTAACCAAATTGGAAACACTAGTAAAACTACAACAAACCTTTGAATGTAGAAACTTGTAAAAAAATCCAGATTTTATAATTTTAAAATATGAATTATACAAAAACTTATGTAACTAAACTAAGTTTTGCCGACACTATTCTAGCATTGTCAACAGAAATTAGCCATTTCTATACAAAATGAGCCACTCGAAGTTTTAACACCTGCAAACATAAAAAAAGATCGCAACATAAAATCCAACTTCAAAGTTGACCGACTATAAGTTTAAACGATTAACTTTGAAATGTAAATGCTCTAAATTGCAGGTATGTGTCCTTTTGACAACATTTTTCTTTATTTAATACTTAAATAAATACACACGAGAAAAAGAGAGAGAAAGAAAAAATGCCAATCCTTTGATAAATATAAAAAGGAAATTCCTTTCTTTCCTTGTTTTCTTGTTTCTTTCCCGTACAAAATGAATATCTTGTTTAGTCAAGGTAAATAATGTCTAAACATGTTAATACACCAAATTCTAAAATAGCACAACTAAATATATCTCAAAATGTGCACATACTTATGCATATACACTGCGTTGCAAAACTATAATTACACATTAATTTCACTAAATTTTGTAAGTAAGCCTCTTTTTTGAATCAACTAGAAAGTTCGATCAGACATACTGCCTACCAGATTTATTTGAAGTTCTTCTGTTATATATCTCCAAGCATCTATAACTGCTTCTTTTAAATGAACTTTCATATTAACGGGTTTCAGCGTAAACTCGAAGGGTTAATACTCCCCGAATATTCTCAATGGAGTGTTGATCCGGAGAACATGCGGGCCATTACAATGCACTTTATATTTTAATGATAGCTATTCCATCGGCTGGCGACTAACATGTACTGAGGCATTGTCTTGTTGGAAAATTAATTCTTCTCCTGTAATGTACTCAGACAAATTCATTCTGGTGCTTGGAAATGCTAAATCAGACAAACAAAAAGCACCCCAAACCATTAAGGATCCGCCTCTGAAATTTCTTTTGAAGAAATATCGTGGTTCCTTACGGGGGTCTCTTAAATAGCTGTTAAAGCCATCTGGACCACTAAGATTAAACTTGTTCTAATCAGAAAGAAATCACCTTTAAAAGAAATTTATGTTGAAAGAGTGCTACCAACAACAGCGATTATTAACTTACCAGTTGGTTTGGAAATTCATTTAAGCGATTTCAAGTCGAAAAGTTTTGTGGTGGATATACTTTGAAAGCATACTTATGGTTGATTTGGACACATTTACCTTACATTCATCAATTATCCACTAGGGTGGGGCGATTAGTATGGAAGGAAAAACATTTTAATGGGCGCTTCGCGTTTCTGATTCTTGGGATTGGACTGAGCAAAAAAGTCCACTAGACCATACTTCTCCGGTGAAAATCGAGCTTTTTGGATTTTTTTATGTGCAGAAATTAGCCCTTTTGTTTAAATCAGAGTTTTTTGTTTTATTACTTTTTAATTTATTTTTGCATTTTCTTTACGTATAAAATTTTTTTTAAATTATTATTAAACGAAATTCAACTTTAAAAATTACATTTTCAATTTTATAATAATGTTCTATAATAAATATATAATCAGATTAAAACAACTGAAACTAAATTATTTAACTTAATAAACTGATAATCCTAAAAAGAATTAATTTATAATCTAATTGAAATGAATTTAAAATATTTAATACTAACACCACTAAACATAAACATTTATAAAACAAAACTACATAAATATTAGAAAAAACAACAAAAATGTGTTGATGTTTGCTTTTGATCGATAATATAAAAAAATATCAAGCAAGTTCCGAATTTGAGCAAATATTTAATTGATTCAATTAATTTTTAATAGACAGGATTTAAAATTTTCGACAAACCAATTTAACTGGCACAGTACATTATACACCTAATGGGGAATGAGGAGTCAATTGACCGAGTCAAGTGACTGAGGAGTCAAAGAGACTGGGAGTCAAAAGAAGGACTTATCACAGGACTGGTATAATTTAATACTGAAGTGGGTTAAACAGTGTCATATGTCCTAAAATTACCAATCCTGTGACTGGTAAAGGGAGGACATACCACTCAACCAGAACGTTTATTAACAAGAAAAAGCCAGGTGGCCCGAATTTTACCCATTGGAAGCCTTTGCAACAGTCTTGTGGTATGCCCATCTTTGGTTAGTCCTGTGGCATGCCACTATGTGGTTTACAGCAGGACAAATGACCCCCTCCTATGACAAGCCAATGTTAAAGTTGCCAGTTGTTTACATAGGGTAGGGTTTAGCAGAGGACCGGTCTCTGGCACGAAGGGACCCATCCTGTGGCACCCGCAGAACCGGTCCCATTCCCCATAGGGCAGTTAAACACTCAAAATGCATCGGACATGTGACTTATCAATTCTGATAGATTTTAGGACGTATATCACGAATGGGAACACCAAATTTTAATAATAGCGCCGGTTTTTGAAATATTCGAGAATTTAACTCTAACCAAAAATCAAGTTTTTTCTTTAAAATTTCTTATTAATTCATATACTTGAATAAACTACGAATAAATTTTAATATTTTTTAATATGTGGACTTTGAACATTTAAAACCATATTAATTAATTGCGATTGGGCGAAGGATGTAAGATATCCTTGCAGTTAAAGTAAAAACTTATTTTTAATTTTTTTTTAAATATTATAAATTCCCTTAATCAAATTTGCAAAATTTTAACACATCATATTAATTTATATTCCACTTAATTCATTACATCAAAAAGCCATAAATAGTAGATACAATTTTTCAGAAAATGTAAAGTGAAATGAAATGTTTCAATGTTTTTTATCTGAATTTTATTAGTTAGGATTTTTTAGGATTAAGGACTCCATATTTTTAAGGCATAAAAATTTTATAATTTTTTTTTTTTGGTTTAAGCAATTTTTTTCTTAAACTAAATGAGAAAGTACGGAATTTTTTTCATAAATTAAGCAGCACCCATGATGTTTTCTAAAGGCAATGTTAAAGTTTTGGATCTTCGTTTTGTTATAAATTTTTTATTAGCGAAATCGTGAAAAATGTGAAATTTCAACTTTAAATACATGCATAGGGAATATTATTAGCTTTTTGGAAATCCTTCTTTAACTATATACATATGTATAACTTTGAATTTCTTAGGCCATATTAGTGATATGCATCCTAAAGTTATTTAGAAATGATAGGTCGCGTGTATCAAATTATTCTGATTTTGTTGAACGGTGTTATTTTACGCCGATCCCGATCAGTAAGGTTTTTTTTTCTTGCCGGCTATTTTATTTTTATCACAAGCACTCGGACTCTTTGCAAAATTTGTGACAACCACATGTGAGCGGTTTATTTTTGTAGCAATTTCGCGAAACTTATGCCACTTTTTAAATATGCTGAAATTAAATCTTTTCCAAAATCACTTAGATATGAACTACGCGGCATTTTATTGCAAATTGATTAAAATTGCATAAAAAACATAAATAATTCCTTAATTTATCTTTATTTGCTATTATTCTTTGCTTACTGTTATATGTAATTATGGTTATTAAACGCCAACAAAATAGTATTGCACAATTTTTCTCTTAAATCAATTAAGTATCTCTTAAATTTTACACAATTAGAGTACAGTTACTACACTCTTAAAACCAGTCAAAAGAAATGCTTGTAATATTAGAAAAAATAGCGAAAATTATTTGTAACGCAGTGTGTGTAGTATACATGAAGTTGTTTGTTTATATGTATGTGTAAATACAATATACAATATACACACACACATACACACATACAACTTTGACTTGAGTTAAGTTAGTACAAATGTTACAAAATACCTTTTATTTGAAACATTTTGTAGATCTCTACAATGATTTTGAGAATTTTTTACAAACCCGATCAAAAAAAAATTTATCTTTAATACAATATAAGATCTTATTTTATATAGATCGATATTTAATCTTATCGAACTTTATTTCAAAATTGTTGTATCTAATAATATTCTATTAATCCAACAATATCTAATTTAAGATCCTGATAGATCCCAAAATATTCCATGGGATTAATTTAGATCTAATTGGATCTAATTAGATCCAAAAAACTAAATAGTTGTTGGTCGGTCGAATAAGATATTTTGAGATTTAAATGAATTTGCTTGAATCCCTACCAATATATAATTTTTGTAAAATTTAAAAACTGTAAGAGAAACAATGTTGTCATCTGGCGCATATATAATTATGTATAGGGATATATATAACAAAATATAATTATATCTTACACGCATAGCAATTATATATGATGTTGGACCATAAATAATCATATCTCAAACAAAACTCTTAATCTTGTGTCATATATGGACTCTTACATGATTACATCGTACATCATTTAATATCATATATATATAATTATATATTAAGTTGTATTATACATATGACAACATCTTAGATCACACAAACAAATATTTTTTATAAGACAGTATATATTGTTATATCTTAAGTTATACAGCTTGTATTGTACCATATATGATTGCATATTATGTTATATATGAGAACGTATTATTATATATGACAATAGATCTGTCATACCTCACTATGAATAGCATATATGTATAAATGTAATTTTTTTAAAGGTCAATATATAAATATATATCGTTATATAGTTTATATGTTGCATATAAGAAACGTATAATAATATATGGCTATGCATGACACCTTATATAATAACTTGTTATAATATATTTTAAAATGAAAAAACACTAGACCATATATAAATTTTGTTTACTCGGGTTGATAAAAAACATTTGTTACAAAGGTTTAAGAGAATTTATTCCTTAGATTAAATTAAGTTTTAAAAATATATTTTTAAAAAATACTTTTTTACTTTTTACAAATTTGCTTCGTTAAAAAATGAGAAATTAACCTTTACTGCTTGCCGTTACACGCAGCGCATGATATAAGTAATCAAGACACATATTTTTCATTAAATACGATAAAGCTACAACTGAATTTTAATATCACTCAGTTGATAATTCGAAAATAAAGGTGTATTTGAAGACAACGCGTTTTTTGTAGAAAGAAAATTGCAAAAATTATAAAAATTTTGATTCCAAAAAACTCAATTTTGTGTAATTTTTAAGCAGTAATAATCTTCTAGTTATTAAACAAACTACTTAGGTATCAGAAAAAATTACAAGCTTTCCGACACACAAAATTAGGTTTTTATATATGAGGACTCTGCACCATTAATTTCAATGGTAAACAAGTGGTTTACTGAGTTTCGTTGTGGTCGCACAAGCACTAGTGGCGCTGAACGTTCTGGACGGCCAATTGGGGCCAATTTCGACTTAAAAATGTCGAAAATTTCACGATATGGTGTTGGCCGATCGGAGAGTGAAAGTGCGTGAGATTGTTGATGCCATACGCATTTTATATGGCACTGTGGTTTCGATGTAAAATGATCAGTTGGCTTTTATAAAGCTATCCGCAGGATGGGTGCCGCGTTTGATCTCCATTTACCATAAACGAAATCATGTGACAACTTCAAAGAATTGTCTGAAGTTATTTAGCCTCAATTCGAACGAGTTTTTGAGGCGTTTTGTAACTGTGGATGAAACTTCAATCTATTACAATACACCGGAGACCAAGCAGCAGTCAAAACAATGAGTTTCTTTTGGGTAAAGCGGCTACGAAAAAAGCCTAGGTGGCTTGTCGGCCAAAGTCAGATTTTTGTGATGCACGCGGCATAATCCACATCGATTACATTCAAAAGGGAAAACAATAAACGGCTAATGTTATATCAAATAAATAAAGTGTACGCCAAATAACTTTTTTTTTTGAACTCCTGAACCAATTGGACTTTGTATGGCGTCATACCATGGTCTTTATGCTAAATTCGTCTCAATGATGTCTCCGAAATGTTCAATTGTTGAGAACGACGGTGAATTGTTGTTGATGGCGCTTCACGCACCAGTTTCTTTCACTTTTTTCACAAGATAACGAACATACGGACCATATTCGTTCAGCGGAAGGATAAAACTAATTATCTGTCAAATCAGACATGAGCTAAGTGTTACCATTCACGAAATAAGCACTAGTTGAAAAAAAAAAACGTTAGATGGCGGACCCTTTATCTAATTAAAGATTTGATTTGAATTTAAATCGTTTGTAAACAAATATTTAATTGAATCAATTAATATTTTAATTGACTTTTAAATATATAAATACATATTTTATTTTAGACGCAATTATCATATCTTTTCATACACTGTATGCATAAATAGAAAATTTTCAGTATAAAATACCAAATACATTTGAAGTTAACAAACAAAAGAAGCACACACACAAACACACTCAGCATTGCAAAAAACACACATACAAACGTAGACGTAGGCGGCACTTGGTGCCTTGAGGGCTCAAGATGTGTCGTCTGGTCTGGTTAAGGAATGTATCGACTCTCTAAATCGTCTAGGACTTAACAACTCCTTGACACTGCTCTGGGTTCCAGGCCATGAGGGGCATGAGGGCAACGAACGGGCTGACTGTTTAGCCAACTGCGGAGCTCGTCGACAATTCATTGGCCCGGAACCCTTCTGTGGCGTACCCAATGGGTATGTCAGAGAGAGGCTCAGAAGATGGAGGGAGTCGGAGTTTGGGGCCTAGTGGGCCAGATCGCCTGGGCAGCGACAGGCGAGGCTGTTTATATCTCCCTCTGGGGAGAGATCGCGAAAACTCTTGTCTATGACGAGGGGCGAACTAAGGACCGTAACGGGTTACCTCACGGGACACTGTGGCCTTAGGTATCAATTGTACAAGATGGGACGATCCTCTACGGATACGTGCACGTTTTGTGAATTGGAACCCGAGACCTGTGAGCATGTTCTCTGCAAATGTCCGAGGCTCTCCGACAGGTGGGTGGATTATTTTGGTGGTCGAATAGTGACGTGTGTGGAACTGTTAACCTGGTAGGATAGTTGGCGTCGTAGGGAGCCTGAACCTATAGGGTGTATTCGCTGGCAGCACAAAATACCAACTTCTGGTCGCGGTGCATAGTGCCACTATAATCTAGTCTAATCTAACGTAGATCACACACTTTTTTTGTGAGTATCATATTTTTTTTTTTTTGTAGAAGTTATTTATAACTTTTTTTCGTTCTTAATTTTAATAAAAGGTTTAATTGATAGTATCATTGCCGTGATAGGTGCAAAATCAATTAAAATATTAATTGATTCAATAATTTTTTTAATTGAAACCCGTTTTTAGTTTTTTCTGTGTACGTGTGTAGTCTCGATTGTAAAATTAAATGAACTGGGCTACGTACCTCATCCTCCATATTCTTCGGATTTAGTCCCCAGTAACTATTTTCGATTTCCAAACCTAAAGAAGTTGCCTATTTTGAGGATCTCGAGAAATCCAATTTTTTGGAAGGAATATAAAAATTGGTAAATCTTTGGACTAATTGTATTGAGCTAAACTGAGGCTATGTTAAAAAATAAAAACTTGTTATGCTACAAAAAACTGTTTTTCATTCAAAAAGTCACAGACTTGTTGATCCGCCTCGCATAAACAATATTGAAATAAATTTTTAACATATATGTATTATTAACGCTCAAACCGTCATTCGCATTTTCGCGATGAAATTTATACCACGTGTCCGGCGCGAAAAATAAACAATATGTTCTTCTACCAAAGGCGATATGGGACAAAAGAGTTTCACAGCGAATCTCAAAAACTTATCCATAAATACCAATCATTTTAGGCATAATTTATTCCTCTTAAAAAGATATAACTACAGTCTAAAAGTAACACTTTTAGTGCTTTTACTTAAGAAGATATGACGATTTTCGTTTTTAGCAAAAAGCGAAATTGAGCGAAAACGAGCATTAACTTTGATATGCATTGGTTCAACTTAAAAGCAAACTACTACTACAAAATTAAACCTTTGTGCCTAATTTCATAAAAATCCGTCCATTCGTTTTCAAGTTAAGACGATGTCCTTTAGAGGTATCCTATTAGAATCCTGAATGTGATTGGACCAAAATAAGAACTTAAGTTTCAATTTAACTTCGTGTCTTCTATCAGCGATTTCTATTCAAGATAAATATGTTTTTAAGATTTTGGAAAATTGTGTTCATTTCACAATATTTATTTTCTGAAATCTTTTCCAAATTTTAACTTTAACACTCTATAGCTTCCAAGCCGTGCACTGCACAGAAAAAATTACTTCACAAAATATTTTGTAAATTTGGTTTGTTATCGAAATAGCTGAATTTCTTTGGCGCATTTATGGTCAATTTAAAATATTGCCGCTTAGAGATTGCCGTTTCGAGAATTAAAATCATAATTGATACTACAATTTCCTAATATGTATAAAAAATTTGTATAATTTAGTTCCAAATACTTTATTTGAAACACGATTTTAGTTTTTTCTGTGTTAATTTTGATCTTAAGAGAATTTATTTCAATAAGAATTAATACTTTAAACCTCTGGTGTTAGTTGTTACAATATACATCAATACAACAAAGTTCTGCATATGTATGTGTATAGAAATTTTTTAAACTAACATTAGCATCCATGATTGTTGTGTGTTGTTTGTGTATGTGTGTGTTAAGGATTGAATCGTTAAGGGAGTATAGAATATAAACGTATTATATTTCTTTAGATGAATTTTTATTTTGCTAAATGAAAAATTTCTATGTAGGTTTATCTTTCTTTTTGAATTTTCTTACATATGAATGTATTTTTTTTTTTCTTTTTTTAACATTTTTTGTAGCTTAATATTGTTTCTTTGTAAATACACGTACAAAATACAAATTTACAAACCGAAAAAATGTAAAAAGAAAAATATATTTTATACATGTTTCCATTTATAATCTATTTATGTAAAATATACATTTTATATTTCTTAAATAAATATTGTATTTAGACATTTTGTTTCTTTTTCCAGTAGGAAATAATATAATTGAATTACATTTCTTTTTCTAAGGATTACTGTTGCGTACGAGTGATTTGATTTAATTAATCATACGTAACGTATAATAATAATAATAACTTGTGGTAAATTCATTAGGGGATTTGATTTTTTGTAAGTAAGTAATTTAAATTAAATCTGCTTTTGAAAAATCGTTGTAAAGCGGCTTAATTAATAATTTAAATTTATCACTAAATGCAGAAGACTGACTTAAGGAATGGGATTTCGGCTATATGAAATGTGTTATTTAAACTTGAAATTATATTGATATATTCATATATTTAGTTAGAATATTGTTCTACCTCAAGTCCAATAATCTAATATGATATGTCATATACACAGAAAAAAATATTTCTCTAGTTTTTTCAATTAAATCGATTTGTTGAACATTTTAAAAGCTGTCAATTAAAAATGAATTGAATTAAGGGGGAACATTATATTCGGGGCAGAGAAAACAGAGCTTTTTTTAAAAATTCATAGCTCAGTCAAAAACAAACATTTTTCTAAAATTTTTATTGTAGAGAATTGTACAAATTACAAGAAAAAAAAAATCAAAAAAATTTATTTTTCACTCCAACATGGTTTTATAGAGCTCCAAACTGGCGGCAGAGAAAAAAAAACGGGGCCTCGTGGTTGCAGCGCTGGGAGTCGCAAAAATTGTCCGATCTGGAAAAAATATGACTTTTTTAAAGCTTAACAAAATTTGTTATCGTATAACACGAGCTTTTTTAAAAATTTTTTTTTTCAGTTTTTGGTGTAAAAATTGACTTTAAAAATTCATAAAAAATCGAAAAAAAAATTTAAAAAAAGCTCGTGTCATACGATAGCAAATCAAGTTTAAAAAAATACAAAAAAAAAAAAAAAAAAAAAAAAAAATCGACAAAAAATGAACCCGCTAGTGCCGCAACCAGTACGAAAAACATGGTTTCGAGATAAAGTTTGTAAACAAAGAAAAACAAAGTTACCTTCAATATGCCATGCCTGCTTTGTACTGTATGCCTTCGTTATTTTTCGTTGTGTTGTTTCTTACAGTTTTCTGCAATCGTTAAGCAATTCGGGCTTCTTTTGAAGCTTCATATGCCTTCACTCTGGCGCATTTCAAACGATTTGCATCATTTCCTAAAACAAGTATATACCAGCTGTCGTACGTAGGTAGCGCGAAAATTAAAAATGCGCTCTCACTAATCCGGCTGTAACTTTTGAACCCGTAGGAATTTTTTCATGAAATTTTTTTTCTTAGAATCTTAAGAATATTTACTAAAATACAAAATTATAAAAAAAGTCGATTTAAAAAAACAGGCCAATGTCATGTCCCCCTTAATTAAATATTTACTTAAATTCAGAACTTGCTTGACATTTTTTTTTACTATCGCTCAAAATATATTGTTGTTGCTTTTTGTAATATTTATATAAAGGGTCCGCCATCTAAGGTTTTTTTTCAACTAGTGCTTATTTCGTGAATGGTAACACTTAGCTCATGTCTGATTTGACAGATAATTAGTTGTATCCTTCCGCTGAACGAATATGGTCCGTACGTTCGTTATCTTGTGAAAAAAGTGAAAGAAACTGGCATCCTCATCGATAAACCAAAGCGTGAAAAGCCAAAAACAGTGCGTACACCCGAGAATATTGCTGCTGTGGCAGAAAGTGTGCGTGAAGCGCCATCAACATCGATTCACCGTCGTTCTCAACAATTGAACATTTCGGAGACATCATTGAGACGAATTTTGCATAAAGACCTTGGTATGACGCCATACAAAGTCCAATTGGTTCAGGAGTTCAAAAAAAAAAGTTATTTGGCGGACCCTTTATGTGGTTGTTGTTTTTTTATAAATGTTTATGTATTTGTAATAAATATTTTAAATCATTTTAAATTAGATTTTTTCAATCCTCATTCGGTTTATGACTTTATAAAGTTAAATGATTTAATTTCAGTTGTTTAAATGTGAATATTTATTTATTGTAAAACATTATCACAAAATTGATAATGTAATTTTAAATTTTGTTTAAAAAAATGTAAAAATGTCTTAAACAAAAACATGCTAACAAAATTAAATTAAAAAATTAAAAAAAAAATCATATGGTTTAACTAAGAAGGCTAATTTTTGCAAAAAAAAAAAATACAAAAAAAATGTTGCCATACTCATCCATACTCGTTTCAATAGAAAGAAAAAACTAATTTCTGTGTGAATTTGTTCACAGAAGTATAAATAAATGATATTAACTTCAAGATATAAAAAACATTTGGTATGGCAACAACACGTTTATAAAAAAAACCGTTGGTATGGCAACAAAAAGAAAATTTCTTTTTGTGAAGATATACGATATTCATCACTTTTTAATCAAATGAGTTATAATTTTATTGAATAATAATTCAATTAAAGAGCAATCAGTTTTCGTTGTTGGCGGAATTTCAGTAATTCAAGTTATTCAATTGGTGATTTTCGTGATTGAAATGGGTTTTTATTTTTTGTGTGTATTTTTTGTTTGTTCTTTTTTGTTTGTTGCTTTTCAAAAAGTTTGATAATTTTCATGATAGACAATACATTTGTTGCATCGGCATCACATAAATCTTCAGTTGTCTGCAATAAAAAAATGATAGTTGGCTTAACGCAACCCGAGACATTGCAAACAAACAGACAAAATCAACTTAATGAGAATTTGTGTGCTTTAGTCTATTAACTGGCTGATTTGGCCAAATTATAAAATCAAAACTATTTTAAAAGCAACAATTGTTACATCTGAATGTACTTTGTATATCATTATATGTAGTATGTGTGTTTTATTACAATTTGTAAAAACAAAAAAAAATCTTATATGACACATATTTGATTTTGAACTTGATGTAGAACAACATTTTAACTAAATATATGCAAATATAGAAAGTACGAAAAACAATTTTTTTATTTTTTAATACAAAGATTAAAACATTTTTGAACAATAAGTATACCACGACTCTTCTCATACAAGCAATGTTTGTTGGGATATATGTACATATAATGATATACAACGTATATTTTTTTTTTTTGTGAAAATTGTTACTTTTCCAATTGTTTTGTTTTTATAATTAGATTTACCCAATCAGCCAGTTTATGCACTTAGGCATACAAATTCTTATAAATTTAAGTTAAGCCAATTATGATTTTCTATTGCAGACAACTGAAGATTTGGGTGATGCCAATGAAACAATTGTATTGCATATCATGAAAATGATCAAACTTTTTGAAAAGTATCCAAAAAGAATGCAAAAAAAATCGAATATGACAATATCATATTAGATTTTGGACTTGAGCTAGAACAATATTCTAACTGTAATAGAAAATATAAATTATTTAATTTTCATTCGACGAGTTTTTCGTGTACCGGAACAGTTTTAAATTGACTAATGTTTAAGTCGAAATTTCTTAAATTTTGTGAAATACTTAAAGAGGATAAATAATATTTAACATTTCTGAAAGGCCTTGATAGTGCACACGAAGTTAATTTAAAATATTGTTGTTTTTTTTTTGTAATACCGATTTTAGTTTAAGGACTCACAGGATTTAGTCAAGATACGCCTAAAGTATTACATCTTTACACTCAAATGGGTAAGCGAATTTTAATGAAAGCTTAGCCAAAAATGTAATATAAAATAATATTTAAATTCTACTGGTGATGATAAAATCATGATATACGCGTCATGCTACCCCTGTCCATAAAAAACGCAGAAACTAGTCTAGTCTGCTTTGAAAATTAATAGTGTTTATACTTTTTTTTAGAAAAACGTTTATTCTTCTTCCTAACCTTAACCTTTCTAAATTAAATATGTCAAATGCATATCAATTAAAAATTAATTGCGACTGTTAAAATAACACTGTACTAAAATAACCATTTTTGTTTTAACTTAAAACTGCATTTTTAACATTATAGAAACTAAAAACAAAAACGGTAAAAAAAATAAAATTTTTTGACTTTGGGTGGACCTAGTAAGGCTCTGAGACTATTAGACTACAAGAAAACAATGATATTGAAATTCTAGTGAAGATCGCTTAGAAGTGCTTGAAATAAAGATATAAAAAACCACAATGCTCTTAATAAATTCAATATATATTTTTTTAAAGCCCAATTCTCTACAACATGTTCAAAGTTCATCAAGAACTACTCATGTCCCAGGTCACCGAAAAGCTTCTTTGAAAGAAGTTTTGCGCTTTGGCAGATCGATCACTTTTATTTCGTATAAATTCTTCTAAATTGCAGTGACATTTACAATCTGTTTTTTTTTTTCTTCTTTTAAATGGGTTTGAAAATGTTATTATTTAACAAAATTTTAGTTAAGTTTAAAATAATTTTATTGTAAATAGAAATAAGTAATTAAATAGTATTTGTATGCAAATATGATTTCTTTTTTAATATGTTGTTCAATTTCAATTAATTACTGGCAACCTGTGTGTCCTAGTTTTTTTATTTTATTATTTTTGCAACATCTGATTATAAAATTAATCATACGCTAAATTAGTATCAGATACTGATTTTGTTAACAGTTGCTTCAAAGCACAACACAGCATGCTGTTGCCAGATGTATAAAAAAAACACATGGTTCAGTTATAAGTTGTACACTTAGGAAGGCCCAATGTGGACAATCGATTAAAATTTAAAGAAAATCAAAGAAATAGATAAAGACAATGATTTCAAGAGTCTGGTTTACATGATCAATGCACCCATAAAATACACGCAGAAAAAAGAGCAAAATATTGTGATAGTTTAAGAGCATCATGTTATGATTACAATTCGTAACAAACATAATATGATCGTAGCTTTTATATTATAATTAAAAATGACGATAACATCCCCCTATATAATCATAATATGATCAGCCAGAATCATAATATGATAATATTGTGTCCACAATCATGTTCAATCATATTTTTTCTCTGCGTGTAGACTCGTTGGAAGCAATCGTATTTGTAGCCAATCGAATGGTTCAGTTGTAGCTAACGAATTATTGGTAGTTATCATCAAGGCAGTCGAAGTTTGGTTGTCGTAAAGTAATTTCTGTTATTTCAATATTACGATTCGTATTACAACTAAAAAGTTCAGTTACAGCAACCAAAACATTCCATTGGAAACAAATACGGTTGCTACTACCGAGTCGGTTTTATGGGTGTGACAATGGTTTTAAAGTCCATTTTAAATAATAATTCGTAATATTCTACAAAAAAAAAAATAATTGGCTTTTCGAAAAATGTTGAAAATTAAAAATATATGCTGAAATCAATATATTTATATCACTAAATCCAGGCTCTCTTCATTATATTTTGCTCCCTGCGCTTAGTGCTTAAATTTGATTCGTTCTCCGTTTCATTCCATATTGTTCCCCATGTTAAGTGTATCGATATCACTCGTTTCTTGTTTGATTTCATTTCGCCACACAAGTTTAGCGCTGGCAAAAACCGTTGTTGGATTTAATTTAGCAACATTTTTTATCATGTCATTTACTCAAGGCAAGTGTGAAATCTAAAATTCAAAGTAACGGATATTTTGAATTAAAAAAATTTATAATACACAGAAAAAACTAAAAACGGGTTTCAATTAAAAATATTAATATATTAATTGATTTTGCACCTACGACTGAAATGATAGTATTAACTAAAAAAATTTGCAGACAGTTTATTAAAACTCTTTCAATTAAAATAATAATAATATCAATTAAAAGAGTTATTGTTTTTCTTTACAACCTCAATTAAAAAGTTCAGTTAAATTGATTAAAACTTTAATTGAAACTTGCGAAGAAAACAATGGTAGTTTAAATTTAAAACTCGTATTTTTTATTTTTGTTATATGCCCCCCATTAAATAAAAAAAGAAATTTAGGTTTGTAAATTAAATTGACATTTTATTTATAATCAAATTAAAGCTTTTTAATATAAAAATGTATTATAAGAAAACAAATAAAAGTAAAGACAAAATTTTTGTTTTGCTTGTCTTGTCTTGAACTTTTTCTTGTGATTGAATTGCTTTTTTAAAAAAATCACACACAACTTTAAAATGATAGTTTAATAACACTTATACTTATTGAAAATTTAATTATTTACAAAAATAATAGTTTAATTGTCCTTTTTCGATTAGGTTTATTTAAATCCACATGTGCACTTTTATTACCACAGATAAAACACGAAACTAAATTAAGTTTTCGTGCGTACACGAATATCTCAACAAAAAGAGTGTTGCAAACTCTAGTGAAATAACTACGATTTTGCGTGTATTTGAAATCGGTAAACTATTCAACTTATTAAAAGTTAATCATTTGCGATTTTTTTTATTTACAAATTAAATAATATATTGATATAATTAAACCTTTGTTTGATTATTTAATCTAAATAAAATAAAAAAAATAGTTTGCCAAATTTTTAAAAATTTTGTTCACATGTTGTCAACACTGTAGGGATATATTAGAAAATTCAATAAATTTTTTGATTGAATCAATTAAAAAAATTGTTTAAATTGCCATTGATATTCAAACAATTGATTAATTAGATATTTTTGGCCCATAATTTTTTCTGTGTAGATTTAAAGTCTCTGATTATGAGAAACAAAATCCTTAAACATTTTAATTGGCGAATCATATAAGGCGAAAAGTATTTTTTTATAACATTTGCTGATAGAATTTTATGCGTAATTTTAATGGATTCCTTCATAAATACAATGATTTTTTTTATAAAAAGTCCCCAAACAAATTTTAATTGAATCAATGAAACATGTTTCAATAAACCAATTTTAATGAAATATGAAATTATAGCGAAAACGTTATGAAAGTTTCATATGTTTAAAAAATAAAATGCATAGTTTACACCCAAAAAATAAAAACTCATTTCAATCACGAAACCAGCTAATTCAATTATTTTTATTGCTGAAATTTCGCCAACAACGACAAATTCTCATTGAATTATTGAGATATCTTTTATTGAGATATTTTCAATTAAATTTATATATGCATTTGATTGTGATTAAAAATTTCAAATGATTGCATTAAATGTGATGAAAATAGTCAATTGATTGGATTAAAATTTTCTAAATATAGTGTAGCTTTATATTTCCTACACATAGAGAATTCTTTGGACGAGTTTTAATGAAATTTTGTCGCTAAACTAATGAAGTTTTCTTCACAATGAAAATGAAAAATTTTTTTAACCTTCATGAAAAAGGTTTCATAGTTTTAATGAAAATATATTTAACGAAACTTTTTCAAAAGACGTATGAAATTTTTAATAAATAATATGGAATTTTTCATTTAGTTTTATGAAAAACTGCAGTAATTTTATGGACGAGTTCCAGTGACAATTCATAGATCTAATGAAAAAATTCATTGATAACATGCAGATAATTCTCTCAGTGTATGTACATAAATTTGATTAAAAATCAATTGATTGGATAAAAAATTTATCAATATCGTATACCTTATCAAAAGGGCTTGAAAGGGTGTTGTTATACCAAATATATTTTTTATAGCTTGAATTTTATAAAATTGATTTTAATGCTTATAATTCTTACTTAGTTAATAGATTTATTGAGATGTATGTGAACAAACTGCTCACATAAATTAGTTTTTTTTCTATGGAAACGTAGGGACTAAGCAAAAAAAAAAAAAAATGTTTGATTTTTAAAATTTTTTTTTTTTGCATAAATTCGTCTTTTTGTTGAAATCAGAGTTTATTTTTAATAATTTTGTAATTATTTTTCTGAATAAAAAAATGGTTATATTTTATTAAACCAAATGTAACTTAAAAATTACATTATCAACTTAATGATAATGTTCTAGAATAAATAAATATTCTGATATAAACTACTGAAGTTAAATTATTTAACTTAATAAACTAATAAAGCAAATGAGAATTTATAAAAATATTTTTAAAAATAATTTTAAATAATTCAACAAATAAATATTAAAGCAAAAACAACTGCATTCATAAATATTATAAGAAACAACAATATATTGGTGTTATCTTGTTTTTTTTATCAAATGCTTTTAGGCGATAAAATAAAATGTCAAACAAGTTGAGAATTTAAGCAATTATTTAATTGATTCAATTAATTTTTAATTGACGGCTTTTAAAATTTTCAACATATCAATTTAATTGAAAAAAAAGTGGGAAACCTTTTTTTTATGTGTTACATATCAGTTGACTTTTTACAATAGCACTTATGTCGGCTTAAGAAAATTTTATAAAAATTTTCCAGTCAATTAATATTTCACATCAACAGTGCAATATGAGACCTTCTCAAATCAATGAATTTCAAAGCTTTGGTTAATTCTGTTTGAAAATTTATTTAATTAAGCAAACTGTTGGACATTTTATTAAAAAAAATAATTTTTCAATAAAAAAAAATATTTTTTATTAAATTTATTTTTTTTTGAAAATTTAGACTCATTGTTTTTGTACATACTGCTGAGCATATTGGTAACCACATATTTTTTGATTTTTCGTAAGGTGGTTAGTATTAATGTCATTACTTTGCGCTACACCATAAAAGTAATGATATTTGTAATGGCAATTGTAAGTACTTGCATTTACCAAATAACAACTTTTTCACACAGTTAATACAAGTTAGAATTTGTATTGAAAAAATTTCTGAAAATTTTAATTAATTTAAGGAATTTTTTTTATTAAATTTTGAAAAATTATAAAAGAAAAATCTAAGAACATTATTGAATTTTCATTAAGTCAATGAACTTTTTCAATTAATCTATGAATCCATTTTAATGAAATCGATTCAATAATATTATGAAGGAACATTTTTTCAGCGTATTGTGTAGTTTGATTGAAATTACTACTCGGTTGTTCAACACGATTTTGAAATCAAAAATGAAAAAATCAAAATGGCGGATATAAATTTTAAAAAATACACAGTAACTCATTATAGAAAAGCATTACCATATAAGTGGTTATATAAGTACATATTTGGTAATGACAATTACTTAAAATTGCCATCACAAATCTCATTACATTTATATGGGGATGTCGCGAAAAATAATGACATATCATTACTAAACAACTTATAAAAAATAAAAAAATATGTGGTGACATATTACCAGTATAGAATAAAATAATGAGTCTTATAATAAATTAAAAAAAAAAAAACTAAATTTACAAAAAAAAAATTTTTATTTAATAATAAACAATTATTGTCAAAATAATACACAATTATTTTGGCAAGCCGGTGACAATACAATAAATAAAGTTTTTTTTTAATTCACAATTTAGGTGTATACACATTGTAGCCGTCTTTTTGTTTTTTTGTATGAAAACCACATACAAAAATCTACCATGGATGATTTTTTTTTATGTTTTACAAGAGTTGTACTTTTTAATATCGTTTTCTGCGTCTCTACTACATCTTGACATGCCGCGACATCTGCTTCATTCTTAGTATATCTTTCAATCTGGTTGTCGTCCACATTATTAATGTGCTTATCATCACAATTTTTGTGTAGTAAAATAAATTAATAAAACATTAGTAAAATATTAGTAAAACATTAGTTCAAAACAGTTAAGTGCTGAAGAAGTATAACTCAAATTTTAGCTGAAAACAGAATTTTAGCAAACAATTTGCTGAAAAATAGTATACTTGATTTACAAGGCGTTTTACTAACTTTTCTAATAACTTATTTTTTTGAGTGTATATATACATGGTTAATAAATTTGATTAAATTTTTATAAAATTATATATAACCTAATATATAATTATAAATACAAATACAAATAATACAAACATTAAAAACGTTTTCTACCACAAGTTTGATATAATTTTTATTAAAAAACATTATTCAAGTTCGAGGCCATACTCTATATTTCTTTATTAGGACATTGTCCTAACAAATAATCTATATAGTTTTTGTTTTCAAATTCATTATTTGACGCTTTCAGGAATGTGTTGATAGATCTATTTCGGGAATTTTCTAGGTTCCCATCATCATAACACGTTTTGAAAGCGGTAACAATCCCATGTCAAACATCAAACATTCATATAAACTAGTTTACTCACTACATGAGAACTAATTAATATATGAGCTTGAAATTAAAGATTATAACCATTGATCAAAAATAAATTGAAAACTTGTTGGTTATGTGCAAGGTCCACCTCTGGTGGATATTCAATACACGTTTTTTTGTTTTTCTCTCCTTTTTATATTTTGTTTAGTTTATAAACAACACAGGGGGAGTAAACTAGACGGTACTTTGTCTTTTAAACTAAACAAAATATAAAAAGGAGAGAAAAACAAAAAACATGTATTGAATATCCACCAGAGGTGGACCTTGCACATAACAAACAAGCTTTCAATTTATTTTTTGATCAATGGTTATAATCTTTAACTTCAAACTCATATGTATATTAGTTCTCATGTAGTGAGTAAACTAGTTCATATGAATGTTTGATGTTTGGCATGGGATTGTTACCGCTTTCAAAACGTGTTCTGATGATGTGAACCTAGAAAATTCCCGAAATAGATCTATCAACACATTCCTGAAAGGGTCAAATAATAAATTTGAAAACAAAAAACTCTATAGATTATTTGTTAGGACAATATCCTAATGAAGAAATATAGAGTATGGCCTCGAACTTGAATAATTTTCATTTTCATCGTTTTCTACCACTTTAGACATAATTATATATAATCCAAAACTGAAAAAATTTCCTCAGTCAGTTTCTATGTAAATCAAAAATTTCAAAAACCGCAACAAATTAACAATTAATAACAAACCCTCCAGCAAAGTTTTTTAGAACAGATTACCTATAAACATGTTCTGGAACAGCTTCTTTTACCACTGGTTACATGTAACCAAATTGTAAGGTTTCACTGTCCCAGAACCAGTTTTTTAACTGGTTCTAGAAACGGTTCTTTAGCAACTTGTTCTAGTTTGGAGGTAAAGAACTTATTGCAAATAGAACAGACTCTATATAAAAAGAATAGGCTGAAAACTGAAATTATAAGCTATTATAATACAGTATAAGTTGTTCTGCAACCAGTTATTTGGATTTTACTTTAATATTAACTAATATTTTTACAGTTTTGTTAGTTTTTTGTTTTTATATACATCGATATTATTTTTATGTTATTTTTAATTTTTAACGAGCTTCCAACCTCCGTATATTTACAAAAATAAAGCAAATCAAACATATTAGCTAGGTTGATACTAGTATTTCGATCTGGCTAAAGATCTCATCAGAAACCGAAGTTTTAATACAGTTAGAGCCTCCATAATAGGCAGAATTTTAACAAAAAACCTTTTAATCATTAATTTTGCTCCATTCTTGTCTTCTTAGTAATCAAGCACATGGTTAGGGTCTTTTCCTAACAAGCATCAAGCCGTTACTAAACTTTGAAGACCAAAAATGTTCTATGTATATAAAAAATTTTTAGTTTTTACTCTGGCTTAAGTAATATTTTTTACAGTTTTGTTAGTTTTTTTTTTGTTTTTATATACATCGAGATTATTTTTATGTTATTTTTAATTTTTAACGAGCTTCCAACCTCCGTATATTTACAAAAATAAAAAAAATCAAACATATTAGCTAGGTTGATACTAGTATTTCGATCTGGCTAAAGATTTTTTTTAATTAAAATTAACAATTTCAAGTTTGATATAATTTTTATTAAAAATAACAATTTCGTTTAAAATTAACAATTTGCGTTGTTCAAAATATAAATAAAATTTAAGTTATTTACAAATTTCAATCATACATTTTGTGTTGTGAACCCGTTTTATGGAGGTCAAATATATGTAACTTAATATCTTTTAATTTAAATATATTTGGATTATAATGAATCTAATTGTATCTAATTATATCTAATTGTATCAAATATAATTTAATGTTATTATATTGGGACAAAACTCGGATAGAATTGGATAGTTTTTTTTTATTTAATTGTATCTATTCAAATATAATTAGATCTAAAGTGATACAATATAATAGAATCATTTTTCGGATCAAATTACATCCTCTTATATTTGCGGAAAATATCTCATCATTTTTTGTCGGGTATATAAAATTTAATTGTGCGAATCTTCTTTAAAATGTTATCTTATGTGTACAAATTCTAATTGTACCAGGCTTTAGATGTTTTTCTATACACTGTTCCACAAATCACGATATTGTTTGTTGTTATTGTTGTCAATTTAGTTAAATAAATTATAAATCAACCGGAAATTAAATTAATAAATATTTATCGTTATATACAAACTAACAATTTATTGTTATTAAAAAAAATAGTATATAATAAAATATGCGCATAAATAGGCTTAAGTACTGCTTATCAGAAAAAGCCAAAGGGAGAAACATTTACATTTAATATTATTAAAAAAATAAATAAAATACATAATTACTTTAGTTTATGTAATAAATTATAGAAAAAACTTCAATAATATGGTATTATTAAATTAAACACAAAATAAATAAATTGAAATTGTAAACATTAACTTTTTTTTAAGACAAATCAAATTAATTCTGTGTAAGGAAGGTCTCATACTCTTCAGAGTGTTGCATTATTTATTCATGTCCTTCTATAAATTTTTCATTTTCATTTAATTTAAAACGGTCAATCGAAGTTACAGTACCAGGAAGCTACTTCAATTATCTTCAATGTATTTCTTATTTATTTATTTTTTTACTTCTATGATTTTATCCTTTTTCCTTAAAATCTCACGTATTGTAATGGGTCTGCCATCTAACGTTTTTTTTCAACTAGTGCTTATTTCGTAAATGGTAACACTTAGCTCATGTCTAATTTGATAGATAATTAGTTTTATACTTCCGCTGAACGAATATGGTTGTGTATACGCTTCAACAACGCTGCGAAATATTGCGACATTACTTTGAAAATCATGGTAATGTTGCAGAATGCGGCTGTTACAGTCAATGGCGATCGTTATCGGGCCATCTTGAACAAATTTTTGTTCACAAAAATTGAAGAAGAGGATATTGGCAATATTTCGTTTCAACAGGACGGCGTTACGTGACAAACAGCCGAAGCTACACTCGATGTTTTGCGCCCTGTTTTTGAAGATCGCATTATCAGCCGCAGAGCTGATGTCGTTTGGGCACCTCGAAGCTGCGATTTGACACCGTTGGACTATTAGTTTTGGGGTGCCGTCAAAGATAAGTGTTACGCCAACAAGCTAGAGACAATTGTCGCTTTAAAGGACAATATTCGTGAAGCCATTGGTGAAATACAGCAGCACACAATCGATAATGTGCTTAAAAATTGGACCGATAGTGTAGGCTACTGCATGGCCAGCCGAGGCAGCCATTTGAATGAAATTATTTTCCATTATTAACCGGAAGGATTGTACTTTCAAATAAAAAAAAAAAACTTGAGAAAATATTCAGTAGTTTTTTTTTATAGCATTTTCAAAAAAAAAAAGTTATTTGGCGGACCCTTTACCATTATAACTATCACAAAATCCACTATATAGAGTAAAAAAAAACTCTATAAAAAATTGTGTGCCAAAAGCGAAATATATAGCGAGACAGACATATTGAAAACATGATTGACATATATCGTCTACAAAAGTATTTGTGTTTGAGTGTGAAAGTGTATGTGTATTAGGATGTCGCTTAAATACCAATTTGTCAGTTTTCGTTCCCCAGTTTTATTTTAAATTGTTGCAAATGGACAAATTTTTTTTTTTTTTTGCAAAACGTTAACCCTTGCCGAAATTCGACTGAAAAAGGTTAATTTTTTTGAAGAAAGTGTATGTTTATTAAAAATTCCCTAAATCTGAAATTTTGAGAAATATTTTTTTTTTTTTATACTTAAAATTATTCAGATATGGGATTCTGATGTCATCGAATATCATTAACCCACTTTAGCCAGAAATTAAAAATGATCCACAAATGTGATAAAAATGCTAAATTGTGTTTTTTTATTTAATTTGAAAGACAATTTCATATATTACTAATTTGGAGATTTCGACGTCTATTTTTATCATAGTATAGTTGTAATTAAAGAAAAAATAAATTAAAAACAATATAATTCGTGTTTGTTTGATTATTTTATAATTATCTTTACTTTTATTCAAAACATCGTTCACTGTTAGTGGCCAGCGGACAAAAACGACATATGAAACTTAATTCAATTAATGATTACAAGATTGCAAATTTTTTTAAATTTAAAAAAAAAAAATGTGCACTTAATAAAAATTATTATTTTATACAAGTTTGATATAAATCTTCAAGCTCATATATTAGTTCTCATGTAGTGAGTAAACTAGTTTATATGAATGTTTGATGTTTGGCATGGGATTGTTACCGCTTTCAAAACGTGTTCTGATGATGGGAACCAAGAAAATTCCCGAAATAGATCTATCAACACATTCCTGAAAGGAACAAATAATAAATTTAATAACAAAATACTCTATAGATTATTTGTTAGGACAATATCCTAATAAAGAAATATAGAGTATGGCCTCGAATTTGAATAATTTTAATTTTCATTATTATTTTATATAATTTGATCCACATTTGATTCCACTTTTGTCCAAAAAAGTGGCACTAGGAAATTTACACAATAATTTCTGTTACATTTTCGTTGAGTTTGAATAAAGGACACTAAACTTACAAACAAAAAGGTGGGATTAAAAATGGCTCCAGGTTCCTTTTTTTTCGTTTTTTTTCACATTTATTCCAAAGAAACTATAGAAAATTTTTTATCAAATTAAAGATCTTTAAAATGATATATGTAGCGATTTACCAAAAAAAAAATGTAAAGGGTATATATTTTTATTTCTTTTCCCTGTGTTAATTTTGGAACTTTTTAACACTTAAAAGTTAGATTGGTACGATAAAGAATTGCGATTTTTCGTTAGCATTTATCATACGAGAGCGGTTAGAAAATTGGCAGACCTAGCAGATAAAACACATCAGATTTGGTAAATACTTTCTTTATTTATCAACATAATCTCCTTTTAGCTCGATACACTTTTCCCAGCGATATTCAATAGCTTCGATAGTCTGTTTAGAGTAAGAACTGTCTAGCTCCTTAAAATAGCCATCTAACGCAGACTATACCTCTTCATTGTTGGCAAATCTTTTGTCGCCGAGCCATTTTTTCAAGTTTGAAAATGAAAAATAATCCAAAGGAGCAAAATCTTTCGAATAATTCATTTTCAGTCGACAAGTCTTAACTTTTCTACCAGTGTAGCATTATTTCTTTTGGGTATTGGAACAAATTTAGCTATTTTTAAATTATCAGGGTATCAGTATCATTTATACTGTTAAAAATCCTTGAAAAATAAGTAGAAATTATACCTTTGCATTGAAATAACATTTTTGGTGAAATTTCATCGTATCCACAACTTTTAGTGAGATCCAATTTGGAAATAATTTCCAAGCATTCCAAATCAGTTGTATGGGAAAAATTAAAAGTATATCGGCATTGATTTGGTGTTCTTAGACTATTACAAAAGTACACTCACAACAACTTTTCCATAAAAAATCAACAGTTATTTAAAAGTTTAATCGGTAAAGTTGTTTCAATGGAATACGAGTATACACACAGAACAAATTTGGCTATTTGCCAACTAAAATTCTGTTACTACGACTCTAATTCGGTTATTACTTATTTCAGACAGTTGGCACAACTTTATATTAGTTTTCACAACTAAGTTCGGTTAATTCAACAGAATTTAATTTGCAACACCCAAAATTTTCAGAAATCTAATGTAAATATCGTTGTACTAACTGAATTTATAAGTTGTTACCATTAATATAAACTTTTCAATTCGATTGGCACTTTTTTTCTCTGTGGTTACAGTTATATTATATTGAAGATATTATATTTATTTATATTAAATTTTTGATTTAATCATAGTCTGTAAGGAATTTTTGTTTCCATAGACTGAATAAATGAAATGAAATGAAATATATTTTTTAACTTTCTGTCTGTTATTCAATAAACAAAAAAAAACGGACTTTTGGTAGTAGTTAAAATATTCAGTTAAAATGTTCTATTTAAAACAAAAAGTTGCCATATTATATAGAGTATTGAAATAAACAATATAGAGTATTGAAATAAACAATCTATTGTTTTTATTGATTTTGTCAATTAATTTTTCAACAGTTGAAAATAAACTGAAAAATACAATTGTTTTAAACGAAAAGTACCTGTTCTGTTTTTAATTGATTTTCAGTTAATTTAATGTGTATATTCAGTAGTATTATATTTGTATCTTTAAAGTTCTTGAAATTTGACATATTGGTTGAAAACTTCAATTGCATTTGAGAATTGGTAAACTAAGGTAGGTAAAGTCGACAGCAATTGTAGTCAAAAACAAAAGAAATTTCACTTGAAGAAAGTACGACTAACATTTCATTAAATTCAACCACATATGTTAGTAAAAATAAACAAGTATTTATTTTTTTAAATAATAGAAAAAGACTGTAAAAAATTAAGGTAATCTCATAAAACAGTCATTTGATGTGGTTTGGTTTTTTAAATGAAAGACAAGGTTAGTAAAATATTAAATATGTTCTACAAATGACATTTACAATAAAGAAACTGTATTACAACACAAACAACTACAAATTTTTAAAGCAGAAGTTCCCTGAGTGTAGTGTTGTAGTATTTAAATTGATGCCAAAATTCATAAAATTTCGAAATTATACGGTAAAACACTTTTATTAGTTATGTTTTTTTAAAATAATTTTTATTCGTTCGATTAATCGAATAATTTTTAAAAGTTTATCGTTTTATCATTCGACCAAAAATTGTTTGAACGCTTATTCGAACAAAATAAAATCCCCAATAAATGACAACCCTACACTCAAAAAAAAAGTTTGTAAAGTCAGCAAAAAATTTTGCTGATTCACAATAATTACGAACTATAAAAATTTTCCCACATTGACGACATGAATTGATTTAATATCTGAAAATATATGGAAATAAATATATATATATATATCATAACAAAAATTGTCTTTCAACTACTTACATCAATGGTTGTCTAAATGATAGTATATTTTAAAGGGCGCAACTGCCAAAGATAATTATAGAAACGAAACGAAAAAATAATCAAAAACAAACGAAACGAAAAAAACGAAAAAAACAACCCTTTTTTTGCAATAAGAAAAAGGAACCATAAAAATCTACCTAAGATGTGTGTCTTTGTCTTTCGCTTTACTATGTCTACATGTCTGTATATGTTTGTTTGCAATTTGACCACACTAGATTATTAATCTATAAACATTTAGTTTATAAATACATATTAAATTTAAATATTTTATTTTGTCTTTTACTTAATTAATAGACAATTATTTTCACAAGCCGGTGACAACGCAAAATTTAAGTTGTTTTAATCCTCAATTTTGTTTTATGTATGAAAAACAGATACAAAAATCTTCCATGGTTGATTTTTTTATATGTCTTATTAGAGTTGTACTTTTTAGTATAATTTTCCTCTTCTCTACTACATCTTGAAATGCCGCGACATCTGCTTCATTCTGCGCATATCTTTCAATCTGGTTGTCGTCCACACTATTAATGTGCTTATCAGCACAATTTTTTTTCGCAAAAATTAAAACATTAGTATAATGTTAGTAAAACATAAGTTCAAAACAGTTAAGTGCTGAATAAGTATAACAAAAATTTTAGCTTAAAGCAGAATATTAGCAAAAAAATAAAACAGAATATTAGCAAATAGTATACCTGATTTACAAGGCGTTTTACTAACTTTTCTACTAACATATTTTTTTGAGTGTAGTATAGATATAATTATACACAAATTACTTTAAAATTTAAGCAGAATATTTATCTCTTGTTTATTTAATGAAAAAAAAATTGTGTCGAACTTCAAAAAAGTTTATGCGGAAACTTTTGTAAAATGCGCGAAAAATAAAATTGCGTTCCTGTATATTTTCTTATCGATTATACTAGACTAAGACTGGTAAAATTTTATAATTGCAGAAACAAAAATAAAAATTTAAAAACCTAAGGGCCAGCCTAATGTGTATAGTATGAAATTACTATATAGTACATGTTAACATCAAATGACAACAAAATGTATTTTAAGTTTTGGAGTCTATTGACATGAAGATTGTACTGACAACGATAAAAAACAAGCAGACAATGACATCAGTATTAACAACAACAACAGGTCACTCATTGGAGGAGACTTATTGACATATTAACCATCACATAGAAGCTAACAATAAAAAAAAAATGGATTTATCCCAGATAATGTAAAGATCTTATTTGCTAGCAAAGTTGTAAAAAAAACTACAAATATTTAGGCAAAATTTATAATATAATTAAATTATCTGGATCAAAACATAATCGGCCTGATTACGGTTATCGAACTTGTAGTCGAACTTTTCAACTACATACAAAATGGTTTTGCTTAAATGGAAAATTTTAAAGAAATTAGACTATGGTTAAATATTTTCTACAACCAGATTCTTATTTATAGTATATTCAAATGTGAAATTGTTCAAAAGTTGTTTTTTTTTTTAATGAATTTTCCGCAATTTCGACTTCCTCTCAAATTCGTCGTAGTCCGTAATAAGGACGAATTATAAAAAAAAGTTAAAAAAAGTTAATAAAAAATATATTAAATCTACTATTATGTATGAAATTTTTAATAATTTTTCAACAAACTCTTTTTTGTATTGCCATCTATACATTTAACTGTGAAATAATACATTACTTGCCACTTTTGACCATCACTGTATTTTAATCGTATCGCAGTTACATAAAATTTGAACTTTACTTAAACGCATCACAGCTCACTGATACGGGTTAAGCAATAAAAATTACAGAATATTTCAATTTAAATTTAATGAACTCACAAGGGAGGTATCCCGACCCGAACTAGCCGAACTTTAGATATATTGTAAAGAAGCATAAAAAAGAGACACGTTTTTTTTTTTTAGCTGCTCAATCTCATGTTTAATGTTTAAAAGGCGTTCAAAATTCATTAGTTTGTATGAAAACTAGATTTATTTGTACACAGGGTTAAAGTACTCAAGAAAAAAAAAATTTATATCAATATTGCACATATGTAGGACCCAGAGTTGCCAGGTTTTGAATTATTTAAAAATTATGGGAAAAAACCTCCTCGGGAAAAGTCGCATAAAAACCGAACGATATCGGAATATCGGAAAAAGCTCAGACAACCCCTCCATTAAGTTAAATAGGAAATTCGGTTAGTACAACTTAAAATCGGTTATCACGAGATTCAGACGGTTGGCACAACATAACATTAGTTTTCACAAAGAAGTTCGGTTAATTCAAATGAACTTTAGTTGCAACACCCAAAATATTTATAAATCTAATGTAAATATTGCTGTACTAACGGAATTTATAAGTTGTTACTATTAATATACATTTTGCAATATCGTTGGCACTTTATTTCTCTGTGTGTATGTATTATTTTTAGCTTAATACAACTATAATTCGTGAATAAAACGCCCGATTTAATGTTATTCAAAACACTTTTTTTTTTTTTTTAAATACTTAAAAGTCTTTAGACATAATTTTTGCACAAGTGAATGGGTCTCCAAAACTCATTTAATTAGATGCCAAATTTGTCTATAGTTTCTTTAAATAGAACGAAATAAACCGAAAAAAAACGTAAAATGTGGTCATTTTTGACCTCAGTACCGTCAGTAACGTCTAGACATGAGATTGTTCACCCGATTAAAAAATCTATATATGCTAGATATAGGAATAAAGAATATCTCTGTTGATATTATTTTATCCGCAAATGTAGGATGTATCAGATTCTATTTGGTCTTATTCAATTTAATGTAATGATATCTAATTAGATGCTCCCTAATGTAATTGTATCCCAAAATTAGGCACATCTAATTGTAGCACATGTTATCTTAATTAATAAAATTAGAAAGAATTCTATACAACTTATAACAACAATTTTGCATACCCGAGTAAAAAAAGTTTATATTTTTTTATTTTTTTTATTTATTTTTATATATATGTATAAACTATATTTATATATATATGTATGTACAGCGCATACTCTAGGGACATTTATTCGTTCCCCCGCATAGTTTAGGGACATTTGCTTACTTTGGGGACAGTCCGCAAAGTTTTCACACATTTTCATACATCGAGCGTATAAGATGAGGACATCTGGTTCGATACACCGCATACTTAGGGACACGCCCAAAATTATCCCCTAACTATGCGGTGTATCGAACCAACTGTAAGCAAATGCCCCTAAACTATGCGGGGGAACGAATAAATGTCCCTACAGCGCTGTGCATACATTTATATATATATATATATATATAATCATATATATATATTTTTAAAAATGTTTTAGGTTTTGTATTAAAATACAATTTTTTTTTTTAATTTTATCAATTTAGATAACAAATAACATATACAATTAGATGAGCCCAATTTTGGGAGAGCATCTTATTAGACAGTATTAGATTAAAATCTATAACAGCAAATAGAATCTGATACAATCTTGT
This sequence comes from Delia radicum, assembly GCA_021234595.1. Lineage (NCBI taxonomy): Eukaryota > Metazoa > Arthropoda > Insecta > Diptera > Anthomyiidae > Delia > Delia radicum. Next base: position 18,458,599 of record CM037853.1, on the reverse strand, counting down.
ATAATCTGATAGACCCATTTTGCGGATGAAATTAAACTTTAATACATTTTTGTTGAAAACTACACTATTTAAAGGAGGTAACGTCCTACCTACTATAAGTTGGGTAAAAATATACACTGTGTTTAAAATTCAATATATAGACAATTAGAAATTTATAAACAAACTGTGTCTAAAGGTACTCTTTAAAATGCTAAATAAATGTTTAGCAACACGCTTCTGTAAACAGAATGTCTGTAAATAACTAATAAAATGAAAGCATAACGACATAAAGTTTTTGGTTAGCAATTATTATATTGCAATTATTTACAAGAAGTAAAAAAAAAATTGTGCACAATATGTAAATTTAAAAATTTGTTATGAACTCCAACTACTGCAACCGCTCATAGTTTAAATATTTTCGGTTTTGATTTTAAGTTTGGGTTAAACGTTTGCCCCTGATCCTTTAAAAAAGAACTTTAACTTTAACAGCTCATCCACGATGAATCTGCAATATGTAAATTTTAAAATATCCCAGCAAAAATACATCTGAATTGAATGTTCTATGCCCAGCAAAAAATAACCTAGATTTGGTAAGCAGTAACTACATTTGTATGCTTCCAAAATAGCGCTTCACCGCCTTACATACAATAACGCAATTAGGGAAGGCATTCTGTCGTGCTTCCCAGAATGCCTTCATTGAAGCAGTGAATAATGCTTACAATGAAGCAATAAAGTATGCATACCATGAAGCACTAATGTTGTCAACATACAAAAAAGCGCTTCTTAGTGCCTGAAAAGGCATGAATTTATTGCTTCTAAGAGCACATAAAAGAAGCGCTTTAAAAGAGACATACCAAGTGGGACATCGCGAACAAAAATCATGCCTTCTTTATTTGCTTTGGGAGCGCTCCGTTATCAAATAATGCCTTCCGGAAGCGCTTCTGGGTAAGCACTATTTTTTGCTGGGTGTGGTCACAAAAAAAGACGTAATACATTTAGTAGATAAAATTTGTATTCACATTATTATGGAAAATTGAATTATTCGGGAATTTATTTAGACATTTTATAGAAAATACACGTTTATTAAATTTTTTTTTAATCAAAAATAAGTTCCTGTGAATTTTGAACTATATTTTTCTTTTTTTTTAACAATTTGTAAATGGTTTTTTTAATTTTCTTTTAAAATGTATACAGACAAAACATTTTAAACACTTTTTGTTTTCGTATACACATTTTATGCTTAATTCTTTAAAACATGTTGATAAACATTCTTATTACTATATTTTGTGTTTAATTTTAATAATATTATGTGTACGAAAGTTTAATACACATTTTGTGCTTTACATTAAGCACTGTGCGAATATTTAAACAAAAACTTAAACTATTTATAGTTGTACATTTAGATGTTCTTTTTAGAGTGTATATAAACAGTGCTAGAATTTTTATATTCTTATATCTTGCATATATAAACTTTTTTAATCGGGCAGCTAAAAAAAAAACCAGGGGTTCCTTAAACTGTTATTGTTATCTACAACATATCCGAAGTTCATTAAGATCTGCCGGTCCGGGTCCGGATACCTCCCTCCTCAGAAGCAAAACGGAATAAAAAATCACATTCATTGAACACTTGCACGTATGATTAATATTTGCACTACATACAAATTGTTTTAAATTCTCTGCAACACTCATACGACATGGTTGTTAATAAAATACTCGTTTTTCGTTGGTTTTGCATTTTACCTTTTAATTTCAAACGCAATAAAATACGTACTTAACCTGTAACCAGTGACCATTTAATGGGGAAAAAGAATTAAATGACTAAAAACCATCATATAAAATACATGTACCCACTCTTAGTACCACTACACTTTGGCTACTCCGATACATAACACACACACACACCATCATGAGTAGTGCGAAAAAATAGTAAATATGTGTGAGAAATAAATTTTAAAAAGAGAAACATTGCATTTTTTTTTTTTGTTTCCTCATAAAATTCTCTTAGGAATTCAGGCACTTGAGGTTTTTTTCGTTTTGTAATATTCCTTGTTTTAACTATTCATTTTTTTTTTTTTTGCTTCATAAAGCCATAGATGTTAAAGGCAATGAAACACTTTATTGCTTTGAATTTGGTGTTGTACTTCAGACGATGAGGCAAAAAAGTATCAGAGTAATACTTTATAATACACCATTTTCGATATTATTGAAGAAAGTAATGCTTTCGAAATAGATTTTAATATTATGTAATAAAATATGTCTTAAAAAATGTTGTCGGTGGGTAAGGAAAACGATTTTAAAATCTTTAAACGATTGTGACATGAACTAAAACAAATCGAACACTGCTCTCCTAAAAGTAACAGCTGCGTGATATGTTTAAGATTCTGTGACACATCTCTACGAAGAATGGGACAGTTTTCAGGTGACATAGTGTACAGTAGGCCGGGTTGATTTGTATGGAGGCAAAAAAAATCGCTCAACGTTCAAGGCAAATCGTATTCTAGGGGTCGAAATAAGAAACTTTGCCGAAGGAACCATACTTCAAAAACGAATTCTGATGTCCCGACTTTTGACCCGTAGGGTCAAATTTTAAAAAAGCCCACTTTGATATTTCAGAAAGTAGGAGGAATCTCTCCAAGATTATGGGAGATACTTTTTCTCCGGGAGACGCGCTAGCAGATTAATGCATAAATCATCATTCTAGGGGTTAAAATTTAAGTTAAAAGAGGGCCTTTTAGCCGTGTTTTTTTAGCAAAATGTACAAATCTCGGGATAGAGATATTACAGAAAGTAGGAGGAGTCTTTCCAAGATTAGGGTCTCCATTTCTTCTCCGGAAGAAATAGAGTATAAATATATTCGATTGGGTTGGATTCGATTGGGGCACTCTAAATGGGTCAAAGTGGGATCTTTCAAAATTTCACCCTACGGGTCAAAAGTCGGGACATCAGAATTCGTTTTAGAGGTATGGTTCCTTCGGCAAAGTTTCTTATTTTGAACCCTAGAATTCGTTTTTCCTTGAACGTTGAGCGATTTTTAAATCGACCCGCTCTAGTGTACAGGCCCCAAAGTCATCATAACGTTGTCATTGGAGTTAAATCAATTAACACATTCTAGACACACCTTGTAACGTGTTACGTAATTCGCCTAAAAATGTATTTTCAAACAAATTTTAAAAATTCAACGTGTCGTCAGCAGGGCTAGATCACAGAACGTTCTGTTTACAAGGCAAACGCTTTAACGTCTGACCTAATTTTGCCTATGCATTAGGGTGTCCCGTTAAAAAAAACTAATTGCAAATGATATGTGTTAAAGAGCTGAATAAGGAAAATTTAACGAAATCTATTTTGGAGGGTACTTTTAAGTTCCGACACTCGATTTAAGATGTAAAAAATGGTACATTTTACCTCAAAATATGATTAAAAGTTTCATTATGTATGTTTCATAACTACTAGTTATTAGTAAGTTATTATTGTTTGTGTTAAATTAATGTAGAAAGTAAGCTGGTGTCATTACTGGTAGTGAGAAAAGTAATGAAATGTAAATACCGTTTGTACATCGGGTAGTAGCGATTTCACTCTTAAATTGTCAGCGTGTTTAGAACACTGATTATCTATTTGTATACAAAAATATTAAAAAATTTAAAGAGATTTTTTTTTTTTGAAAAAATAATTTTGAGTTTTTTTTTCTCAGAGATAAGCACCCTAAAGATTTTATTTGGCTATATTTAGCAAGCTGTCATTATACCAAAAAGACGTTAGAATCGCTTAATGCTAAAAAAACCTATTTTTTTATCGAAATACGCAAATACTCTGAAAGTCCGAAAAGCAAGTCCAATTGAGGACTTTTGCGGTCTTTTATGCTAAAAAGTTTATGAAAATAGATGGGAAGCCAAATGCACTGAAAAAATTGAAGAAAAAAATTAAAAGCAGTGTAAAAAAATTGACATGAATGTAGTCCACAGCATGATTGGAGGTACACGCAGAGAAAAAACATGGTTGAGGGAACCATATTCGAAGAGCATCATACATTTTTGGATTTATGATTGCGACAATCATGTTACTATGGTTGTGACAACCATACTCTCATCTGCTTCTGCATCATAATATGATACTAAGATTACCATATTATAGTTCCAAATAGATCCCAATATTATCATATTATGGTTCTGGAAATTTTTATGAATTATCATAATATGAGCCCTATAGTATTCTCCCAGCATTCTGTTGAAGCTGGATTAAAAAGATATGAGTGTTTTTTAATAGTAAATTTATTTAATAATTCACATATTTAAAAAAACTTATGCCTAAAATAATTTAAGTAATCAAATTGTCTTTGCGCTGGAGAAAAAGCTCAGTGAAATATTATCTCAGAAATACAAGCTTTACTGATTACAGTTATGCATAAAAATATTGTTAAAAATACAATTTCACAATACATTTAAAATGATCAAACCATGTTTACAGCAATCATAACAGTTGCATTATAACCATATTATAGTCGTAGTTATCATAGTATGATCATGGACAAGAATTTCGTCATCATTTGTTATCATATTATGATTATTGCAAACATATTATAATTATTTCGTACTACAGACTTAAAAGAACATGCATTTTGTTTAAATTTTTCTTTCATATTTTTTTCTCTTTAACAATATTTTTTCCGTAATTACAAACATAGCACTGTTTTATCAATTTATACTTAATTTGCAACACTTTTATTTCCATATAATAAAAATAGCTTTATTTAAGAGATGCGAGACAATCAAACGTTTGCCTAGATTTCCAGGGTACACCGGGTTGAGACTACTACTACTTATTTCTTCTTCCACAAAACAAATCACCATTACAATTAACACCAATTCGTTGTTTGTGCGCGACAATTAAAATGTTGCCCAGACTTCTAGGGTAGATCGGCTTGTGACTACAAACTTATTTCTTCTTTCGTAAAACAAGTCAGCATTACAAATAACTCCACTACGTGTTTTTTTTTTTTTTTTTTTTAAGAGAAACAACACTCAGGAAATTCTTCCTAGTAATTAATGTGTTGCTTTCTTTGGAACCAGGATAGTGGAGAGATGAAAGGTGGTGAAAGATGAAGGGCTTCAAACATGGCAACACTGTAATTGCGCGAGATGATAAGTCTTAGAACAGTTGTTGCTCGCCACCTGATGTAGAAAACTCATACATATTATATTTCTAAATTGATGTTGAGGTCACCGGGAATCGAACCCGGGACTATGAGTGTAACAGTCCAACACGCTAACCATTACACCACAACGCCCACTAATTTTAATGTCTTTTTGCTTCATATTATTTAATTTGTTGTGGCTGACTGTTTCTCACAACTTCTTTTCACGAAATCTCAAACAACAATGAAACTAAAAGAGCGACGACGCTCATAAAAAAACCAACTGATCATCTTATAGTTGGCGCAACTATAATAAGGAATATGATAATAAATGCAATATTATGATTGCAGACAATACAATAACATGGCAACTGAAAAAAATAGAGAAATTTTTACTAGAACATGATGAAATTAACCATATTATTGGTGGATTATGATTGATACAACAATAATTTAATTGAAACAACCATTTATGGCTGCAGAAACATGGTTTTGTGGCCGCAATCATATTGCAACCATATTTTTTCTCTCCGTGTATGAAGCATAAACTACGCCAAATAGAAGATCGCGGTCTCTTCGCTCTCTACAAAAAGTGAATTAATAACACTGTAAGTTTGTCAATATGACACACCAAAACCCCGGAACACGTGAACTTAATTTTGGGGCGTAGAATGCAGTGGTATACTCTGTTTCAAAAAGGTTGGCTCAAATTAAAAAGATGTTTTAATTTTAAATTTCCATTTACTCAACCAATTTTTTGAGTGTATTTTAAGAAAAAACACATCAAAATCTTTCTTGAAATAACTTTATTTGGCTAAACTTAAGTCTGACAATGATAGCCGTCCATTTTGAGGTGGATACAATACATCAATGTAATAACCTTTGACTTGTACTGACATCTGTTAGATCTGTGTCATATGGTGCGAATCTTCAAATTTCATTACAAAACATCGTCTCAAAATGGACTGCAATCTTTGTTAGCCTTGAGTTTCGACATATAAACAATAAATAAAGTAATTTCAAAATACACTCAAAAATCGCTCGAGTCAATGCAAATTTAAAATGTAACTATCTTTTTATTTTGAGCTAACCTATTAAAACGGTTTATACCACTAGATTCTATGCCCCAAAATTAAGTTTACGTATCCCGGGGTTGCGGTGTGTCATTTCAAAAGTTGAAATTTTACTTACAGTGTAATTTATAGTCTATACTGTGTTAAAAATAAAAATAATTTTTCAAAAAAAAAATAATTATTTTTTTAGCCACAAGCGCTTTTAAATTGTCAAACTACTGAATTGGCATAGGTTACTCTTTATTTATAATATTTCAAATAAGTGGAATTTCCGGGACCACAACATCGGCAATATGGGTATCAAAATTTTTTAATTTTGAAAATTTTCGATATGTTTTCCAACAAAAATTGTGTAGTTTTGCAGCCTCTTTTTAATTCCTAAACGTGCGATTGCGCACCTAAAAAAATAAGTGTCTGATAACACCGGTCGACACGATTTTTTGTTTTGACTTCTTCTAAATGTTAAATTTTGGTTTCTTTTAAAGAAAGTCAAAAATATTTTTTTTATCAAAGTTTGCTTTTGATCTAAGTGCTACCTACTGCTGATCGTAAAATTTGCAAAACTTACACATAGACGTCAAACAGAAAAAGCAAACTTCAAAAGCTAGAAATCTAGCTTTTGTATCAACCTAGCTAATATGTTTGGTTTGCTTTATTTTTGTAAATAGACGGAGGTTGAAAGCTCGTTATAAATTGAAAATAACATAAAAATAATCTCGATGTAAATATATAAAAACAAAAAACTAATATTACTGTAAGAAATGGAGATTTTTGTGTCTTTCGATGTCTAGAATCAGAATTTCTGCATTAAAACAGAAACCTAAGAAAACAAAATTTTGTCGACCGGTGTAATTTGTTGTCCTCTAAAACATATCCTAGTACCATTAAAATCTACGGGTTCAACACTGTGTTATTTCGTTGCAAGTGTTAGCACAGGTTTTGCTAAATCTACACAAAGAGAATTTTCTTGGATAAATTTTAATGAAATAATTCACTAAACTTATTAAGATTTTTTCACAAATTGAATGAAAAATGTCTTAAACTCAATGAAAAAGTATCATAATTTTTATGAAACTATTTTTAATGAAACTTGTTCATTAGACATTTTCATAAAATTTTATGAAAAACTGCATTAATTCAATGAATGAATTACAGTGACATTTAAAAGATCTAATGCAAAAATTCATTGATAACATGCAAAAAATTCTCTTTGTATTAATTTTTTTTTTTTTTGCTAAAAATCAGCTCGCTGACATTCGCAATTTTACTGACATTTGTAAGTTTATTGCAAGCGCTCTTCTGGCTAAAAATTTGCTGACTCAGCAAAATTTTTACAAATTATTTAAAAAAGTATCATATAATTTATAAACCAAAAATATATTTTAGTCAAAAAGTGTTACATTTAGATGTCAAATTTTAACAATAAGTCGGATTTTCTCAATTAAATTTGGAAATAATGTTTTATAAACATTTCATTGTTGGTGTTCTTGTTGTTTTTTTTTACCTCTTTGCGTGATTTATAACAATTGGTTTGAATACAGTTTGCTATTGCCGCTGCTTCTGCTGAAGCTACGATACTACGACAACTGCTATTGCCTGCAATGACCTGCCACAAAATACTGAAAAATTATAGCATCGTTGCATGTGGTATATAGTTTTTATTTTATATTTTGTGTTGCTGTTGTTAAACCACATCACTAACAATATATAAACATACACACACACACATACACATACAGTTATATACTCACACATTACATACTTACATACATATATACCTACAATTTATAGGGACATTTTAACTTTATTGTTTATTTCATTTCACAGCAGTTCTTTAGCAATATTTTGCTTTTTAATCCTCCACCACTTATAGGGCGGAAGTATAATTATTTTGTCATTCTGTTGGTAACCCAAATTTTCTGTGTCTAATAATTGCTAGTCCATGAGTCTGCCTGTTAAAATGACAATAGGCTCTCGAGTAAAAACGTTCATATTTACATATTTTGTAAAACGTTCTTATTTAATACAACCTTATGTAAAAATATATAGTTTTATATAGTTTCATATGGAAATATATGAAGTCGAATATGATCATATATAACTTTATCTTAAATTTGGTTTGTCGCAGAGAAAAAATATGGTTGCAATATGATTGCAGCCACAAAATTATGTTTCTTACAGCAATAAATGGTTGTTTTAATTTAACTATTATTGTATATTTTTAACTATTATTGTATATTTCACCAATAATATGGTTGCTTTTATCATGTTCTAGTAAACATTTCTCTTTTTTTTCAGCAATCATATATAGCATTTATTATCATAATCCTATATGTAACTACAGCCATATTATGCTTGCGCCAACTAGAAGATGATCAGTCGGTTTTTTATGAGTTTCATTCTTTTCTCTTTTAGTTTCATTCTTGTTTGAGTAGTGGTGGTAATTGTAATGGTGAATTGTTTTTTGGAAGAAGAAATAAATTGTTGTCTCAACTCGATCTGCCCTGGAAGTCTAGGCAAGAGTTTAATTGTCGCGCAATTCAACTTTTGTCTTTTATTTTTTAATTGCTTGTAATTACGAAAAAATATTGTTAAAGAAAAAAAAATGTGAAAAAAATAAAAATTAAATTGTTGGGCAAAGAAGAGTTCAAAAGTTTGGCAATGCTGAGCATATTATGGGAAAAATATTTATAAAATTTCCCTTCGATTAATTTTGGTCCACCACAGCGTCTTCGTAATATATATTTTTAAATATTTAGATATTAGTAACAAATGTTCATATTATTTTCAAAAAATTTAATTATTAAATTTTCTCCAATACACACGAATTTTAAATATCGCAATACTCAAGACCCATAGTTCGGATTTTAAATTGTCTTTGGTGCTCTGAATATGAGATTACTAAAATCCAATTATTTTTCGAACCCACTCTGAATTTTGGATATGTTTTACAAGAAAATATGATCCAACACCACAAATAGTTTAAAAAAATTCAAAGATGTAGTTTTTGAAATATTCGAGAAAAAAATTCGTTTATTCATTTTCGAAAACTTTCTTAAAAATAATTAAATGTTTTTATCACCCAGCAAAACTTTGGTAATGGGTGCGATAAAGTAATGCATTACCTTGTAATGTGTACTCCTTACCTGTATCATTATTTTCCAACAAGAAGTAATGAGTTACCGATAATTGAACACTCATGGATTACCTTGTAATGAGACCTCATTACAGTTTACATTACTTCAAAACATAAAATAATGACTTAACGATCATCAATTACATAATGCATGAATTATAAACGTAAAGTAGTTATTAATATATATTTTTGAAAATCTATTTATAGAAAAAATACTTTGTGATTATTTGTAAGCATAATGGTAAGGTGTATATTTTTGATATCACGAACGAAAACACGAAGCACAACAACTTATCTACATTTTAAGCAATAAAATATTGTATGTATTGATAGCTCAATTGGTAGAGTTCTTGCCCAACTAATTGTTAAAGACCCCAGGTTCGAATCCCAGTATGACCAAGTTATTTATTTAATAAAAAAAAAAATTATTTATTTAATTAAAAAAAAATATCTGTAAAAAAAATGTTATGCATTTTTTTTTATGAAAATCTATTTATAGACACATTACTTTTTCCCACCATGTAACCATATAAGTAACCAGTTACTTTACCCCCTACAAGGTAATGAGTTACTTTGAGGCTCATTGCCTGTAAAATTCATCAGTGAAGTAACGTGTAAAGTAATGCATGAAGCCCTATGGCGATACATTACTTTACCCATGATTTGGTAATGTATGGTTTTGCTGGGCATTAAATAGAAAAATCGACAGAGGTAGTCGACATAAAATCGACGAAACGTCGTGAAAAATTGCAATTGATGCATTTTTTATTACTTGCCCGGGTAAAAATAGTTATATCTAGTCATATATAATATGATAAAGTCTTATCTGACTTTGAATGGAGACACATTGCGGCCTATATCATTATATAAATATACATCTGATAATTGTTATGTAGAAATTCGTTTATATCGTTCTTGATATAATTATATGTCTCCAAAACTTACGCCATATATACAATATGGGAAAAGAGGAGTCAATTGACCTAAAATTGACTGGTTAAAGAAGGACTTATCACAGGACTGGTATAATTTAATACTGAAGTGGGTTAAACAGTGTCAATTGTCCTAAAATTAACAATCCTGTGACTGGTAGAGGGAGAACATACCTCTTAACCAGAATGCTTATTAACAAGAAAAAGCAAGTTGGCCAAAATTTTACCCATTTTAAGCTGTTTAGTTTTCGTTTATTTTTATGCCCATCTTTGATTAGTCCTATGGCATGCCACTATGTGGTTTAAAGCAGGACAAATGACCCCCTCCTATGACAAGCCCATGTTAAAGTTGCCAGTTGTTTACATAGGGTAGGGTTTAGCAGAGGACCGGTCTCTAGCACGAAAGGACCGATCCTGTGGCACACGTAGGACCGGTCCCATTCCCCATAGGGTAATTACATAAGCCATATAATAATAATCCAAATACACGTAGTGATTGGATATGATTATATATGGTACCATGCTAAGTCTTATTAAACTATATGTGACTTCATACTGAAAATATTTTCCTTATTGTTTTATATATACTACCATACATATTTTGATAAAGTTCAATATTAAATTAAGTTATCTGCAAGTTAGCACTTTATTTCATATGTCTTTATATATAACAATATTAATTTTATAACGAAATCATTTTTAAGTGATTTCTTTTATATGATTTCAAATAAAAAATTAGTACATTTTATAAATCAAACCCAATTAATTGTATACTTTTGAAACGCAACAAATATTTTTTGTCCATTTAAAAAAAAAATGGCGTTTAAAATGGTTGATTTCTAAAAATTTTGAATTTTCAACTTAAATACTTTTAACCATAAGTTCAAGTTACAAAAATCATACCCTCTATCGACTAAAATTATATGATATCAGATATATTTTTATCCAGTTATATATAATTTAATGTCCCGGATATGGACAAATCTCGGATAAAATTGAATCAAATTATATCTAATTTGATATAATTAGATACATCTACATTTGATACATGATACATTTTTCTGATTAATTTGTATGTGTTTATATATGAGAACTTATCAAATGAGATATAATTATATTAAGCTCCATATTAAAATTTTTACCCGGGTGATTAAACTTTGGCCCTTATTAGCTAAAAATAAAAAACTTTTTAAATTTAACTTATGAAATATTAAAGGGTGTCCTTAATACTTTATATACCACACTTACTAAATTCTGTTTTACAACTGTTCGAAACAGTTTAATATTGTTAAACCTCGAAAGGAAATTGTACTCTTTACTGTTCAATATTTATGCGTATAAACTGCTTTAAATTCTGAAAAAAACTAAAATTTATTTCACAAAATAGAAGTATATTTGTGTAACACATGTTTCCTAAAAAAAAACGCATTTCCTTAAAAAAAATTGCTAGTAATGCATTCTAAGATTTTTTCTTCTTTTAACATATTTTGTAATAAAAAAATCAAACAGTGGGTGACTTATAAGAAAATGTTAAGTTTAATGTTTTATTTACCTGAATATCGAATAAAGTTTCAAGTTTTTACGAACCTAGAAAAAAAGAAAAAATAAATGTTATCAATTTGATATAAAAAAATGCATATAAAAAATAGTTAATCAAAAAAACCTGCATAAATATTAGGGTGTCCCGAACAAAAAAAAAAAAAAAAACAATGGAACAGCACCCAATTGATGCGTATTAAAGAGTATTAGGAAAAATAAGTAAAAAAAAATTGAAGTGGATCTGTAAAAACTGTAATTTTTATATTTTTAATTTGCTTTTAACTTAAAACATTTAGCCGTAAAAGCTAAATGATTTTCGCGGATGGATTTATTATGCTTAAACATCGGCAAAGATTGTTTATCTCATAAGCACAAACATTTTGAAAATATAAGGTGGCGCAAAAGTAATCCTCCTATCAGAAAATGCTATACATAATAAATACATACACTCTAAAAAATGATTGTAAATTTACTACTATAAACGAGTAAAGTTTCATGTATTATTACGCTAATTCGGTAAATTTATACATCAAAATGCGTAAAACTATTTTGCGCACACTTTTATATACAATAATACCCACTTACAGTATTTTTACCAATTATGTGTTTACAATTAAACACATTATGCCTAAAAGTAGTATTATTTTGTTAAATAAAATTTTCACGCACAAAGTTTGTAAATATACTAACTTATAATAGTAATTAATATTTTGACATTTTTAAATTGAAAAAATGCAACATATTAAAATAAGCAAAAAAATCTAAAAAATTTAATTTATTGACAATTTTAATGGAAAAAAATGTATAACTGTAGTATTTGTGATAGTGTTTAGTTTATAGTTTATTTCCAAGTGTTTGCAGCCTAATTGTGAAAAAATATTTTCAAAATATAATGTATGTACAGAGCTTTAAAGAATAAAATTCTTCATTCGATTTATTCAGTCGTTTTTAACTCAATCGATTTAAAAATTGACAAAATTGAAAAAATCGCCAAAATTGAGAAAATGAAAAAAAACTTTAAAATTAATAAAAAAAAAAAATCGCTGAAATAAAAAAAAAAATCTCCAATTGGAAAAAACGCTAAAATTTAAAGATAATCGCCAAAAATGAAAAAAATCGATAAAATTTTAAAAAATCGCAACAAATTAGAAAAATCCCTAAAATTAAAAGAAAATCGGCAAAAATTAAAAAAAATCGCCAAAAATTAGAAAAATAGCTAAAAATGAAAAAATTTCGAAATTAAAAATAAAATATTTGCAAAAAAAAAAATCGCTAAAAATGAAACAAATTTTCAAATTGGAAAGAAAGCTTAAATTGAAAAAACGAAAAATATTGACGAGAAACTTAAAATAGCTGTAAATGTATCTTTATTAGTTTTCGAAACACAGGCGATGTTTCAAACAAATTCTCTTTTTGCTTTGCGATGTTTTGTTTTTGAGAAAAACGCGATATAGGAACCTAGCCAATCAGTCCGGTATTGGGGTTGAGTTTTGAACACCTGTGCAAACATTTTTCCAGTTGCTTTTTTATTTTTTGAGTTATGGACGCTTTTTATTTAGTCAATTTTTAAAAGGTACATATTACGAAAACTAATGGAGATGGGGGAAAAATTGTTGCACCATTTTTCAAAACTCAACCCCATTACCCCTACAACGATCCTAAATTTCGATTTGATTGGCTGGATTCGTAAATCGCGTTTTTCTCGAAAAGTAAGCATCGCAGATAAAAAGAGTATTTATTTGAAACATCGCCTATATTTCAAAAACTAACAGAGATAAATAAAAGACACGGACAACTTTTTCCAATTTGAGCAACTTTTTATCAATTATGGTGATTATTTTTTAAATTTTCGCGATTTTTTACTTTTGCCGTTTTTAAATTTTGAAGTTTTTTTCATTTTGGCAATGTTTTTTCTTTTAGAAATTTTTGGCGATTTTTTTTTTTTTTAATTTTGGCGATTTTTTAATTTTGGCAAAATTTAGTAATTTGGTTTTAATTTTGGCAATTTTTTTTTAAATTTTGTCGATTTTTTCAATTTAAGTAATTTTTACATTTTTGGCGTTTTTTTCAATTTTGGAGATTGTTTTTAATTTTTGGGATTTTTTTCATTTTAACGATATTTTTTTCGATTTTAGCGATTTTTTTAGCAAATTGTAAATCGATTAAGTTAAAAATAGATTGAACTCCCAATTATTGAATTCGCAATGATTGAAGAAAAAAATCATTCGATTTAAAAAAATCCGATTTAATTTTTTTAAAATAGAATTCAATCTTTGAAGCTCTGTATATGTACAACAACTTATATACAAATATTTATTAATAAATTTATTATTATACAACACATTAATAAAACTCTTTCTAAAAATTAATGTTTTGTTTTATTTGAAATTTTTTTTGGGCTGTTATTCTTTTTTACCGGAAGGTAAAGATACGCATTTTTAGGGGGTTTTTACGCTTATCAATATGCATTTTTACGCATTTTATACGTATAATTGCACGTAAATCATGTTTTTTTACACGAAAATTTGGTAAAATTACTCATTTATTTATAAATTTTATCAAAATTTTACGCACTTCCATTGTAAATTTACCAACTTTGTGTTCAAAAACTTACTCTCAATGTGCGTATTTTTTTCATTTACACACATAGAGTAAATTTACCCAACTTATAGTAGGAGTACAGTTTCCTACTATAAGTTGGGTAAATTTCAACAGAAATTAATTAGAGTGTAATGAAAAAAAAAACATCGGCAGGTTATTTTTGCGCCACCTTATATGTGCCCCAAAGTGTCGAAATGCAATTTTTAATATATAAAAAAGCTAATTTATATTGATAACAAATCACATATATATCACTTTTTTGAATTGGTTAAAGGAATACCACTCAATCGATATATATTAAAGAGCTGAATATGGAAAAAATAAGTAAACGATTTTTAAACTGGACCTTAAGTTCCCTACCCGCAATATTATAAAATATGACAGCATGTAACTTTTTTGCTTGGGTTACCTTGAAAAAATTATTATCCTCAAATATTTTAAACAACTTGAATTTGCGTGACGCAATATTAATTAAAATATTAATTGATATTATCAATTAAGTAATTGAATAGTGTTTTTAAGTTTTTCTGTGTAGTTAAAAAATCATAAAAAATTTCTATACTCATGTGAACTCAATCACCATTCGGATCGACTATATCCGATTACAATAATATACACCACAACTGTCATACTCGACAAAAAATCTACGAAACATAAATTTCAGATTCCGCACACTCTCGGTTTCCGAAATATCACGTCATGAAAATTACAGAAAACTACAAATTTTGACTAAAGTATCGTTACAAAATTAACTAGGCATAACTTTTAAACTATACCAGATATTGGTGTTAGCGCATTGGACTGTTACACAGATGGTTCCGGGTTCTATTCCCGGTGACGACAACATCAGTTTATAAAAAATAATATATATATATGAGTTTTCTATCCCTCATATGTATTGCAACGACCACCTTCGGTGTTCCCAAAGCACTTATCCCCACCGAAGTAAAATAATGAATCAGGGTTATGAACTAAAAAAGCTTCAATAAGTTCGCCAACTCTCCATCAGGTGGTGAGCAACAACTGTTCTAAAGCTATGTACAGACGGTTGTCAGATCTTACAATATTGTCAGAAAAATGTTCAGAAAATGTCTAACTACAGTGTGAACTTACAATTTTTGTCTTGCAACATTGTCAGAAAAAGCATTGTCTGTACATTGTAAGACAATAATATTGTCAGACATCTGACATTCGTGTGAACCCCTACGTTACCATTGTCAGATAATTGCAAGACATTGTAAACAATTTTTATTGGCAGATGTGTTAAAATTAATGCATCTGACAATGGCAATATTGTCACAGAAATGTTTCTCTCGGGATCTCTCTCGGACCTAGCCTATTTATGTTATAAGGTTATATTAATACTCCTGTGGAGCAAAAATTTTGTCCGTTTTGGTCTATCTCGCTTAGTTTTGGAGATACTGGACATTTTAAAATATCGCCATTTTGTAAAATGGCTTGTATCTCGAAAACTAAGCATGATATCGCAAAATGGACAACATTTTTGCAAACCTTAATAAGCAATTACATACCGACAACACAAATGTGTACAGTGTTCCGATTCCAATCATTCCCCATTTCATTCCATATCGTTCTATTTTGGACCAATGTTCCATTCTGTTATCGAAATGATTCAATTTTTATTTTCACGTACGACAACACCATTGTGTACAGTGTTCCGATTCCAACCGTTCCCCGTTTCATTCCATATCGTTCCATTTTGGACCAATGTTCCAATCCATTATCTGGGTGATTAAATTTTTATTTTCACGTACTTTTTTGGTTAAAAAAATAATTGTTTTTTATAAAAAATTAATCTTTCGGAATATTTCCCAAACATAGGATATTTACAATGAAATTGTAATGAAATCATCAATTAATTAGTTCTGGCAAAGTCTAACAACAAATCTGGCAATTTTTGCCATAAAAGAATCTGACAACCGTGTGAACTGACAATTTTCGTTGGCAGATAAATTTATTGTTTGACAATTGTCTGACAATGAAATTGAAAGGTTTTCTTGCAATCGTCTGAACTGACAATTTACCTTTTGCTAAACATGTTTCATTGTCAGTACATTGCCAGCACATTGCCAGATCTTACAATGTTGTAAGATCTGACAACCGTCTGTACATAGCTTAAGACTTATCATATCGCGCAATTACAGTGTTTCCATGTTTGAAGCCCTTCATATTTCCCCATATATACCATTTCCAAAAAAAGCAACACATCAATAAATAGGAAGAATTTCCTCAGTGTTGCTTCTCTTTAAAATAAATCGGTAATTTTTTCATCAATAAATAGGAAGAATTTCCTCAGCGTTGCTTCTCTTTTAAATAAATATATATTTTTTGGGGGGCTTTGAGTTCAAATGCCAATAATCTCAAAATGCGCATTTCGTTTAAGTCTTTAAAAAACAATATGCTTATTATTCAACTCTTCTCTACATTTTTGTAAAAAATTCAGAGGAGTATTTCGATTGGTCTCTGAGTTATATACATATAGTAAAATCAGTGATGAATGCACGAGAATCGTCTTAGTTTATATGAGTTGAATTAATAACATGGTACAAGTAACTTGATATCTATATGTAAGTTAAATTACATCAAATTGGCAAATTAAATTTTCAAATTCCATATCACTGTGCAATTTTTTCCAAACCATTTTCCATTTTGTTTTTTTTTTTTTATCAGAACTTTTATTTTATAGTCATTGAATTACAACATCATTCTTACGTTTGTTTTTTTTTTCTACATTTCTTTTATTTGAATCAAGTATGCATTACACATTTGGTTTTTCCGGGTAAAGTTTTTTTGATTTGTCATTAGATGTATATCACATGACAGTTCTTTTTTTTCTTGGTTCTTATTTTATGAATGGTTCACTTGTAATCGGAAAATACTATAGGGTCGTTCCAAAAGCAAACGTTGATAGTCAACAGCTTGACCCCTTGATATTTGCTTGAAACTTGAGAAAACAATTTGTATACTTTTTTTTTAATTCGTTGTCATTCGCGTTTTTTCGCTGCGTAAAGTTGGTATTTTCTTAAAAATGTACTGGTCAAACGTGTAGGACGATTTTTAAAATTAATATATCATATCATTTATATAATTTTCTCTGACATATGTGAAGCTTTGATATCGGAAAAATCGGGTTTCTTAAGAACATATTTTTAAAGAAAATTTAAGAAAAAAAAAATAGATGAAATTTGAGAGATTTGAGAGATTTGCGAAACATGACATTTTTATGTTTTTCATAATTTTTCAAAAGTGCATAAATTAAAGATTCACTTATTTTAGAGAAGAGAAAGCTCGGACTACGGACTATCGGACTACTCGTTCAATAATAACGACCATTTGAACAGCAATTATATTTCTTAATTTAAAACAAAAAAATACCATAAAAACGATAAAAACGCGTACTACAATGAATTTAAAAAATTAACAAATTCAAAAGTTGTAATTAAAAGTTGTATTTAGATACTTCTCCTGAATATGACATTCGACGAATGTCGAAATTTCGAGAAATAAATAAATAAATAAATGTAAAAAATATTTTAGTTTAATGTGAAAAACGTAAACATTGTAAGTTGAAAATTGTTTTGATGTAGGAATATTGTCATAATTAATGTTTTATTTTATTAAATAGACAACTGCTTGAAAAAGTAGACAAAAAATCTACGAAACGTCGGAGAAAATTGTAATTCAAATGCATTTTAATTTACACTAAAAGAAGATAGGTCTAATTAGCTTAATTAAACACAAAACAAATAAATTTTATATTAACTACAACTGGCCTTGAGCTCGAGCATTTTTATTTTATTAATTAACAAATTGTTTTGGGATACTACAAGCTGAGAAAAGAGCATCATATTATGATAGTTAAGTACATCATGTTGCCATGCGTAACAATCTTAATATGATAATATGATCAGACAGAATAATGGGACATGTATATGATGATTACGATCATGATATGATAATTTTGCATGCACAATTAGGAAATTACATATTACCAAGAGAGAAAACTCATATAGTCCAATACCAACAATATTTTTTGAATGAAATTATCTCTTAACGGGTATTGTGTAAGCAAAATACCAATAAATCTAGAAATTTTTCTTATTGACAGGTAGAGAAATGAAAAGAAGTTACAAAAATAATTCAGGCGTATTATCTGTTTAAAGCTTAATCGAAATCAGACAGAGAAACGAGTCAATCATTAACAAATCATATTTCAGACTAACAGGTAGAAATCAATTAAATTTTTAATTGATGCAAATAAGTATGTATTGGACTTAAATACAAGTTTAATTCCAATCTAAACTTGAACAAATTAATGCTTTTTAAAATGAATTAATTAAAAAAAATTACATTTTTCAACTTAATTAATGAATTCAGTTTAAGAAAAAAAAACAGGAATTAGCGAATTTAAGTGAATAAATTCAAAGAATTAAAATTTAGCAAAGTCATTAGCAGGGAAAAATATTAAGATTTAAATTAAAGGACTCATTTACTAACAAACTCATACAAATTATGTTAATTAAACTATTCGTCAAGGAATTTAAATAGTCTCTACTAAATGAATTCTTCCTGACTTTAATAAACTTTCACTTAATTCTCTGAAGGAAATAATTTTGATGGTAAAATATGTTTTTTTTTGAGCTCTGCCTCTTATGTAGGTTTTATCTTTTCCAAAATTTCGGGGTTTGATTAGATATTATGTAAAAGAATCTCACTACTCTTACTGTATTTCAGTTGCAACACCCGAAATATTCAAAATTCATATTTAAATATGCTTCAACCATACCGAAATACACTTTTTAATTTTTTACACTTTTGGTTGGCACTTTATTTTTCTGTCTGCATTTGTTATACTTTTGAGCCGTTGCAAATTCTGTCTGGATAGCACTGGGAAAACAATTTTTGCCAGCATCGGCTTAGTGATCTCAGCCAATTCCTTGTCAATGTTTTTTTTTTTTGTAGACCACTGAAATTATTGTAAAATTAACACTGGCAAAACGCTTTTTGGAAACGCTGGTGAAGTGTCTTAAGCAAGGGTTCTGCCAGTAGTATATTTACAATTCCTCGGTTAGCCAGAGGTATGCCAGTGCCTGGTTTCTGCACCACTGGCAGTTTCTGACTGGGACCTTTACCGTAAGATTTTTTCTCCTCTATTCCTTTTTGTTTCACCTCTATCCAGTGTTGCCAGGTATGTTGAGCATAAAATCGTTTAATTTTCCAATAAAAATCGTCCAAATCGTCATTATATTTTCAAAAATCGTCAAAACAAAAATATTTGTTACCAGTGGGATAAAGTTTTAATAAAAAAAAAAGAATAATAATGTAATTCACATTTCAAGTGTTCATGTACTATCGGTGTAATATAATACGATTGTTTACACTTTTCTGCAATTTAAACTTCGAAAATCATGATATTTTATAACGATAGCACTTCACTTTAACTGTTAATTCCTTCTACATAATTCTGTAAACACCACTTCAGTAGCACAATTTTTATATCTTAAATTCTTTTACATAGTTTAGAACTTCTTTGACAATGTTATTTTCTTTAGTTATTAAATTTGGACTTCCATCAACGAGCTAAAGTTTCAAATTGCATTACATAGTTTAATACAATAGTTTAATACAATAAATTGTGAAATTTTTGATTATTTCACATTTTTCATGTTGGGTTGGTTTTTAATATTGATAAAAATTATTTATTATTTTATTTATTATTTATATTATTATTTATTTTTATTTAAATATTGTTTATTTCTGCATGTTTTTCCATTTTCAAATATAAATTGTGAATATCTGAAGTATCACTTTGGAACACTTTATTTATATTATTATTATTAGGCCTCTTTTTTAAGCACCGGATTTATTTTTGGATTTATAAATCAGAATATTCGAACTCGATGTTTGTGTCGCGAAAACTTGGATGTTTTTTTTTTTAATTGAAAAATTTTTTTATTTTTATCTTAATCTTACACTAATTAAACTTTATAAAAATATAAATATTAAAAAAAGCAGGGTTGGCATTCAAAAACTTTTCATAATAACGATTGGCTATCGCAGTAACACTAATAGCGGAATGGAAATTTAAAAAAAGCGATTCCATTAAATACACGTTTCTTCTTATGTAAACGGTTTCAGTTTTCTATTTAAACTGGTTGATTTTGAAATATCTTGAACTAGTTAAAGTCAAAATAACGCTAAAACACCGAAATTTTGTTGATGTAACAAAATTTAATGGATAGAATTTTGAAATAAACCCTGTAAAGACACATGCCACTATTGGAATCGTAGCTTTAAAACGTTCTAAACGGCAGTGGTGTGGCCGTAGCAGGCAACGGCCATTGTAATGAAAAGGTAGTGTTTGCCAACGATGAAAAAAGTAAGCACATACTCAGGGAACTTCTGCTGTAAATATTTGTCGTTGTTTCACTTGTAATACAGTATCTTTATTTTTAAATGAAAAAACAGTCATTTGTAGAAGAAATTTAATTTTTTGACTACAGTTGTAGTTCATTTAAAAAACAAACCACATTAAATTACAGTATTATGATTTTACATTCATTTTATACAGTATTTTTTTTCATTAATAATACAATTGTAGTTAATTTTTTGAACAGTAAAAAACAAATTACTATGTTAGTTGAATTTACTAAAATGTAAGTCGTTCTTTTTTCAAGTGAAATTTCATTTGTTTTTAGCTACATTTGTAGTGGTCTTTACCGTTATTAAGTGCAGAAAATAAATTAAAATAATCCTAACATGAGCCCATAAAATAACTTTTTTGCTAAACTTTCAATAAAAAATAGTTTTTAATTTTAACGAAATAATAAAAATCCAAAAATAGATCCTGTGATTTTTTAATAATAGCAACATGTTTTGCTGACATATTAAACGTTTGCCAAAAAATCGTCATTTTGGAAGCAAAAATCGTCAAATCGTCATTTAGTAATTTAGGTACTAAAAATCGTCAAAATGACGATAAATCGTCAAACCTGGCAACAGTACCTCAATCACATATCCGAGTTTCCTTCGGATCAAAGAGAGCCCATCGGGAGGCTCTCCTAGTTAGGTGAATAATATTTATAGTATTAGGTCAAATGTTAAGATCTTAACTTAAGTGTAAAGGAATTAAAAACAATTTTTAATTTCTTCAGAGAATTAAGTGAACATTTAAATAAATTTAGCAGGAATATCAGGAAATTTGTACCCAAAATATTCACTTATTTTTAACTCAGTGTTAATTCTTCGAACCAATATTAAATTTTTTGACTGGAAAAAGATAATTAAATGATTTAAAAACCTTAAAATTATTCATCATCTTGACTGCAATTGTGAGTAAAAAAAATTGGGAAAAAATGTTATCCAGAGTTGCCAAATAATTATTTAAAACAAAATCATTTTATACATTTTTGTGACGGAACTTTTTTCAACAGTTATTTCAAAATAGAAAAATCCTAATCTTTTATATTTTTGATTGGTGAAAAAATGTGAAAATGTAAAAATGTATTTCTCAGCTAGAACTTGGTTCAATGATTGTATATAATTTTTGAAAATCCGTCCAAACTTTTCAAATACACAAAGTATAAAATATTCTTCGTTTTCACTCAAAACATAAATAATGAATGGTTTTTATTAAAATACTACTAAACTTATAAAAATTATATCGTCAGGCTAATTTTAAGAAATGGTCAAAAGCCACGATCTTTCTTCAAAAAAAGAAAATAAAAATCGGTTAACTTAAAAAAAAAATAAATCATATATTTTTGAATAAAGATTTGTTCACAAAATTCTACAAAATTTAAATTTTTAAAATATCTTCAACAATCTTGGATTTATATGAAGTTAAAGTTTCAACTTTGGTTGCTAATATTTCCACTAGAGGGAGCTTAAAGGCAAAAATAATACAAATATTTCTTAACGAAGCATGGATTTATATATCTGGAAAGTTTGTTTGAAATATGTCCAGCGCATCTATGAGGTGCCATTAATGAATTTATTCAGTACAAAAAGGGATTGAGGGTATTATTTTTTTATTTTTAACTAAACCAATTATTTTTTTTTTTGTCAAGCCAATGAATTTTTTTATTTGAATTGTAAACTTTTTAATTAAATTAATAAATGTTTTAGTTAAACCCAAATTAATTTCGACGGTACATCAGAAATTAATTTGCTATGTATTTTTGTTGAACCCTTGTTTAACAAATTTACCCTTGTCTTCAATCTACTCTACTCTTTGACTGTTGTCTAGATGTCTACTCTTTTATGGCTGATTTGATATTTTTACATTTACTCGTACAAGCATGTGTAAAAAGTTTTGCATCATGAAAATTTTCCTAGTTGATTGACTTATTTTCCACCTTGTCACTTGCATTTTAAGGAAACGGAAAACAAAAACTGGAGCAAAAAAAAGCACAAGTAAGATTCTTCATTATAGAGATTTATACGGAAGAAAATCTCATTAGAGATTGTACACACACTCCATCCATACACTCCAGATGAAACTTCTGTATAGTTTGTGTTGGTATTAGGCTATTCAATCAGTTAATCGATTAATCGATGAATTATAATCAAACAACTGTTCGAGTAAATTAAAATGGCCAATTTCGACTAACGAATAACTCGAACAATTTTGGTCGATTAAGCGAGTAAATCAAAATATGTTCAATTTCAGTTAATATTTTATAAAAAAAAAAAAACTTAAATTGTTTCGTATTTTTTTAAATAATTTAATTTAAATAAAAAACTACACTGAACCACAAAATACATATTTTCGTTTTTTTTTTTAGTTTTCGACTTTCAAGTTCCTTACAAATTTTAAATCGAAAACGTATTTTGGGGTTTAATATGAACGTAGTAAAAAATATATGTCAGTTACCGTGTTAATTTACATAATATATATGTGCAGTAGGGCTATAACTTTTTTACCTGTCACCACTGTACTGATAAAAAAGTTTTCTTTGGTCATTTTGGAGAAAAGACGTTCGTCACCGAGACCAATGCCTAAACTAAAACATTTTTTTTAGCAATTTCTGAAAATATTTTTAAAATATTCTTAAACAATTAAGCTAAATTTTTAAGTATCCAAAATATTAAAATCACAACATTGGCAAAATCATTAGATTGTGTTAAACTTGTTTGCAATATTCGAATTGTACTTAACTCATATTTTTATTTTTTGGGTTACAGTTCAGATTGCACCGCACCGTTCACTCTTTTCTTCAATTCTGATCTATATTCAACTTAATCATATAAATTAAAAGTTAATGTAATTTGTATGATTTTTACACCATATTTTTCCGAGGCATTGACTGCTATGCCATATTATTTTTGATATTTGTAAAAGTCATATCTCTAATGTCTTCTTGAAGTCGAACGTTATAAAAACGAAAGAAAATGTTTTTTTTTATTACATACAAGGGCGGATCAATAAGACCGTGACTTTTCGAACTTCCCTCGTAGTTATATGAAATGCAACACTGCTCCCATCAAGTACCACCTGTTAATAGACTATTGTCAAATTTTAAGCAAGTTCCGTCATTTACTTTGCGTTTAACAGCTGTTCAAAATATACAACCTCGTGGATTTTTATACAAATGGAATAAAGTGAATTTCGAGTGCTCATTAAATATTATTTTTTGCGAAAAAAAACCGTCAATCAAACCAAGGAAAAGCTTAATAAATACTATGGTGACTCTGCACCATCGATTTCAATGGTAAAAAGTGGTTTACTGACTTTCGTTGTGGTCGCACAAGTACAAATGACCCGAACGTTCTGGACGGCCAATTGAGGTCGATATGGTGTTGGCCGATAGAAGAGTAAAAGTGCGTGAGATTGTTGATGACATAGGCATTTCATATGGAAGTGTGGTTTCGATTTTAAATGATCAGTTGGGTTTAAGAAAGCTGTCTGCAAGATGGGTGCCGCGTGTGCTCTCAATTGACCATAAACATAATCGTGTGACAACTTCAAAGTATTGTTTGGAGTTATTTAACCGCAATTCGAACGAGTTTTTGAGGCATTTTGTAACTGTGGATGAAACATGGATCCATTAAAACACTCCGGAGACCAATCAGCAGTCTAAGCAATGGGTTTCTCCGGGTGAACCGGCTCCAAAGAAGCCACGGTAAGTTTGTCGGCCAATAAGGTGATGGCAACAGTTTTTTGGGATGCACGCGGGATAATTCACATCGATTACCTTTAAAAGGGAAAAACAATAAACGGAGAATATTATGCGAACTTATTGGACCGATTTAACGATGATTGAACAAAAAAACGACCCCATATAATAATTTTAAATAAAAGACGGGTTGCTTGTGTGTTTTAATTCCAAAATTATTGATTTTATTTATGGTTTTTTTCTATTTAGATTTATGCAACGAATTACAATTACAAACTGACCCAGAATTTAAAAGTCTGGGGTCTTTTATACATTTAAATATAACGGTTAATACTAGTTTTTATTAAAGTGAAATAAGGATAAATAAAATGATAAAGAAAATATTTGATGATAATGAATAAAACAGATAAATAGATAATTTTAAATAAATGAAAATATTTGATAAACTTAAGGTTTACTTTAAACAAAACAATTAAAATTATATAGATAATAAACAACAATGGTAAAACAAAAGAATGAAGGATTGGGGATATATGAAGGATGCCCACATAAATATATAACTCCCCCACCCTTTGTAATTGCATTACTCCTGGAATGCGAGAAATATAACATAAATTTTGAGAAAAATAACAAAGGTTTAAATTTAAATTCACTCTTATAATATTTTTTTTTTTATACAAGTTTTGTAGGCTTTCTTTAAAATCTTATCATAACTGACTATATATTTATTTTTTTTCATAAGTATATTTTTAATTTATTCATAGATTTTTTGTTCTAATATTTTGTTTAAAAAATACAAATTTTATTTTAGTTAATTTTCTTTTTCTTTCGCAAATTCTGTTGTTCCTTAGTTATAAATTAAATTATAAAAAAAAATTGTATTATTTTATTTACAAATTTTCAAAGTTTTCATTTTGCTGTTTTGTTGGGACAATGAATAATGGTTTGTAATAATTTTCTATAAATTATATATGCAATATTTATTTTTTCTTTACTTTAGAATAGTTTCTACCTGTAAGCTTTCTTTCAAACTTCACATTTGGTATCTCTTTTTGGTATTTAAAAGTTCTCTTCACAATTTGTCTATCACGTTTACAATCTTTTTCATCTACAAAATTTGTTTTATTTTTTTCCTTAACTTCTTTAATTATATATTTGGGTTTCTGTTTTAGGTTATTAAATCCTAGGTTTTTCACAAATTCCCTGTCTTTATATTCAGGACAATCATCTCTACCTTGATTTATCTTTTCAATTCTTTCAATTTTCCTCTCATGAATGTGATCATGTAGTTTTTGCCAAATGGACTTATCAACTTTATTGTGTAGTAATTCATTAGGTTTATAGCCCATGGTGCGATGAATTGTTTCATTATATATTTCAACAGACTTATAAACAAGAGCTTTATCGTCTAGATCTCTATCCTTCTGTTCTAATTTAAACAATCTTATATGTTCATTCAATGTGAGGTGAAAACGCTCTATATCAGCATTACCTGTGTGTGTGTTTGGCGAAGTATAATGAAAATCTACTTTTTCCGAGTTAAGAAAATCTCTCACAAGCGCGGTGTTAAACTCATTGTCAGCTATAATTTTATCCGGCTTTCCCAAAATTGCAAATCTTTCCCTTAGCTTCTCAACAATAGTTAACGAATTCTTGTCGTTCAAATAATGAATTGAAACATGCTTTGTTAATTTATCTATGCATGTCAAAAATGTCATATTTTTACTCAAAAACCATACATCGACATGAATTATTTCGTTGGACCTGACAGGTGTTTCTGTTACACACAATTTCGTTTTCATTGGTTTTCTATCAAACTTGCACATGTTGCATATTACGCAATTATTTATGAATTTGTGAATTTCTACCTTTAAATTTGGGTAATAAATCAAATCCCTTAATTCCAAATATGTTTCATCAATTCCTCTATGATTTTTTTCATTATGAAATTTCTCTATAAATTCTAAAAGATTTTCCCTATCAAAAATATCCTTTATAAATTTTGAGCATCGTATAAATTTTATCTCCGATGAGTTAGAAAAATAATGCACCAATGTTTGTTGTAAGTTCTTAAATATTTCGAAATTATCACAAAATATTGCCACAGTTCCCTTTATAGGAAAAATTTGTCTTAAAACTTCAAGTACCTTTTCCTCAAAATATTCTATTAACGTAATTGTATATCTAAACTTCTTTTCATATAAAATTTCCTTTTCATATTTATAAGTATTTCCTAATTTAATTATAATTTGATTTCTATGTACATTAATCGGTGTTTCCGAAAAAGCTATATGGTCATTTAGGTTTTCTTTTCCACTATGGACTGTGGTTATATCAGATCCAATTGTTCGTTCCTCTTGTTGTAAAACATTAATATCAATACGACTTAGAAAATCTGCTACCTGGTTCGTTTTTCCCTTAATATACTCCACATCAAAATCGTATTCGTTTAACATAATTTTCCATCGTTGTAATTTAATGTTGGGCTCCTTTAACGAATTTAACCACACGAGTGGTCTATGATCGGTCTGAACTTTAAATTTTCTACCGAATAAATACGGTCTAAAATATTTTACCGCCCAAACTATCGCCAATAATTCCTTTTCTATTGCACTATAATTTAATTCATGTTTATTTAGAGTTCGTGAAGTATATGCAATTGGATGACCGTTTTGCGAAAGGACTGCACCCAATGCAGCATTACTTGCATCGGTTGTCAAAACAAATAACCTATCAAATTTAGGATACGCCAAAACTGGATCAATACATAAAATCCTCCTTAACTTGTTAAAGGAGTCAATGTATCCTTGGTCATTAACATCAATAACTGACCCCTTTTTCAATTTAGAAATCATCGGTAAAGCTATTCGACTATAATCCCTTATGAATTTCCTATAGAAACCGGTTAAGCCTAAAAAAGATCTAATTTCTTTAACTGTTCTGGGTAATGAAATTTTCTGTATAACTTTAATTTTCGACGGATTTGGCCGTATGCCATCCGGTGTAATAATGTGCCCAAGATATTCGGATTCACGCTTTAAGAAATTACACTTATCGATTTGTACTTTAAGGTTATATTCGGATAATCGCCGAAAAATTTTCGTTAATGACACAATGTGTTCTTCCAACGACGTTGAAAATACCAATATATCGTCCAAGTAGACAACACATATATTATTTATGTAATCGTGTAGCACCTCGTTCATCATTCTCTGGAAAGACGCGGGGGCATTTTTTAACCCAAAAGGCATTCGCGTGAATTCATAGTGTCCCGTTGGAGTGGAAAATGCAGTTTTATGCCTATCCGTTGGTAAAATTGGGATCTGGTGGAAACCTTTTGCCAAATCCAAAGTGCTAAAATATTGAGAGTTTCCCAATTTGGCAAACAGGTCCTCCATATTTGGTATAGGGAACTTGTCCTCAATTGTCAAATCATTTAATTTCCTATAATCTACTACTACTCTCCATTTTTGATTCCCTGAATTGTCAATCTTTTTGGGTACTATCCAAATGGGAGCATTATACGGACTAGATGATTTCGTAATAATTCCGGAGTCTAACATTTCACTAACTTGTTTTTCTACCTCAGCTTTATGAATTTCCGGAAAGCGATATGTCCTCGAGTAAACTGGGATATCGTTAATAGTTGGTATCATATGCTTGTATTTACCAACTGAAGATAAATTTTCACCTTCAATATAAAAAACAGATTTAAAATCCCTAAGTAATTTAGTTAACTCACGTATTTCCTCGTTGTTTAAATCATCCGTTTTTAATTTTTCTATTAAATGTTCGATTTCCGGTTCATTAAAATTAATATCCAGTACTATAGATTCAAAATATGAATTGTCTCTTTCATTATATTCATTCGAAGAGTGGTCAAATATAAGAGGAATTTTAGCATCTGACGTTATTAATAAATTTTCTTTCAAATCAATTTTCACACCCAATGGTTTCAAAATATTACAACCTATCAGGCCATCAAAATCACTAAATATATCCGTTTCTAACATCTCTATTCTAGAATTAGGTAAGTTAAATTCCTTAAACAGTGGAATTGTAACTTTTGTGCTTGTAACTGTACTAGAACAAATCGTATTCAAAATTATAGGACGG
This sequence comes from Delia radicum, assembly GCA_021234595.1. NCBI lineage: Eukaryota > Metazoa > Arthropoda > Insecta > Diptera > Anthomyiidae > Delia > Delia radicum. The sequence goes on along the minus strand of CM037853.1, from coordinate 18,429,956 downwards.
ACAAGATCGGTTTGAAAAGAGTTATGAAACAAGCCCCTCCTAACAAGCGTAGTACATGAACCGGTGTCTATTAGTAATTTTATTGGAATTGTTTTAGTCTTTACTACTATGCAGGGTAATGTTGTTCGTCCCGTAATTGAAAATTTGACACTTGAATAGTGTCGACATCCATTGGAACTGCCTCATTAATAGTTCTCTGTTGTGAATTTCCTGTAGTAAATTTTGCACTACTATTTCTATTAAAATCTCTATTTAAATTTGCATTATTATTGTAACTATTTCCTCTATTAAAATTACGGTTGTCATTACGTGTCAAATTATCGTAAACATTTCCATTATTATTAAAATTTCCGCTACCGAAGCTTCGATTACGATTTCCAGAGCTATTAGTATAATAATTCCCATTACTATTTCGAGCAACATCGTTAAAATTCTGATTGTTTGGTAGAAAATTTTTAAAATTCTCACTATTAACCGAATTGTTTCCATAAAAATTTCGTGATCTATACTGATTGCCATATTGGCCCGATTGTTGAGAACTATTCATATTACGGTTAGTATTGAAATAATTTCTACCTTGATTATAATTACGATTAGAAGAAAAAGATTGTAAAAATTGTGAGCCTTGTGGTTTATTAGTATAAAAATATTCAGTATCAACAAGAATCTCCTTTGCTTTCAATAATGAAGGTGGATTTCTTGAATGTAAAATTAATTTAGACTCGTTTGGTAATTTGCTTATGAAAATCTTTAAAACCATTCTTTCATTGTTTGGACAACTGAACCATTGTTCATTGTCTCTATCAATACTAGTTTTTAAGTTTAATTTAGTTAATAAGGTTTGCATGTATTCATAAAAATCATTTACTGAAGTTTTTAATTCAGCTGTTTTAATTTTATTAATAATACTTTCTACGCTATCAGAAACATTAAAATTTATTCTTAGTATTACCTTAACTTCTTCCCATCTAGTTGGGTTATTGTTGTTTATCAGTGTGATATTGGCTTTACCCACAAGTTTGTTTCGCACTCGCAAATCAAATAAATCCATAAATGTTGCGCCAACATGTTGACGAACGCCCTCAACATTTTTTATGAACATATCTAACTCCTCAGGCTTTCCATCGAACTTAGGCACATCAGCTAACAGCTGGAATGGGATCATTATTGTTGCTGCCATGATGATATTTAATTGCTAATGATAATTCGGTGCTAATGATGATTATTGTTATATTTTCAAGTTTTTCTTGTTGTTAATAGTTGTTGCTGTGATGTTTTATTTAAAAAAACTTTTTTAGTTGTAGTTGTTTCTTATTTTCGTAATTTTTTTAATAACTCTCATCAGTCTCTGCTCTATCTTTGTTTGTTTGAAACTCTTTTTATTAAATTAATTTTACAAAAATGTTCTTATTTTGTTTGTTTGTTCTTGTTCGTATGGTTTTTATTTAATTACTTTGGTTTTGTCTATAATTTCTATGTTAAGATTTATTATTTTTTATTTCAATATTATTTTGTTTATTCTATTCTTGATTTTTTCCGTTTTAATGTTTATAATTATTGTTTTGTCGTTTTTGTGTACATTTTTTTTTTTTTTTAATTTTCCGGTTTATGTTTTAATATTATATTTTATTTAGTTTATTATTTAAAGAATTTGTTTATTGCTTCTTGTAATTTAGTTTTTTATTATTCTTAAATTCTTTTTTATGAATTGTTTTTGTTGTTGTTTTTTTTTTACTTAATTTTTCTTTTATTAATTCTTGCTTATTGCTGATAATTTTCATGATATATTCAGTTCTTTTGTTGTAATAATTTTTTATTTTATATTTGCTTTTGTCAACTTTTTGCTTCTCACTTTTTAGTTATTGTTTTTCAGTTATTTGTTTAAGAGCATATTTAAATATGACTGTGGTATTGTATGTTGTTGGAAGTTTTGTTACTATAAATTGTTCTTATAATTTTTTTGTTTTTTTATTTTCACTTCAATTTTTAATTTATGTAGCTTCTCCACTCATTGTTTTTCTTCATTGATCCACTTGCCCCAACTTTTTATTTCTTAGTGTTTATTATTGATTGCTTTTATTGTATAATTATTTTACTCTTGTATTTTCTTAGTTACAATTTATTTAAAAAAAAAGGTACTTTTTTAAATTTATATTCAAATATTTTGTTGTTAACGGTCATTTCTTTTTTCGTTGTTTTTGAATTATGTATTAAAATTGTTTTTTTTTTTTTAACGGTCATTTATTTGTTCGTTATTTTGAAATTGTTAACTTGAATATTTTTTTTTTTTTTGTTTTTGTTTTTGGTTCTATTCTTAAAATTTTTCTAAATTATTATTTCAAGTAATGACACTTTTTGTTACAAACTGTACTTTTAGAAAAAAAAAAACCGGGATTTATTGAACAAGTTTTGAGTTTATTTATTTAGATAGTTGATGTCATTATTTCACTTGTATTTCTTTAAATACAATTATTTGTGTGAACTTTTGGTATTATATTTTTTTTTTTAGATTTTTTTTTTACTTTTATCAAATTAATGGTAAATGTTATTTTCAAATGTTTAAAACTTTTTGTTTTTGTAGCAAAATCCTTTCTAACTCTTTTTGCACTTTTATATTTATTTAATTTTTAAATATTTTCTTGTTTAAGACAGATTTTTTTTTTTTTATCACTGCAAAAATTATCGGTCTGATATTATGTTTTTTTCGTTGGAATTTCACACACTTATCCGCTTTTATTTATGTTTTATTCGGCAAAGTTTTCAAATTTGCCAATGTTTCTTTCAAAAAAAAAAACGATTTACAGTTTCGCTTTTTTCAAATAATCGTCTTTCTATAAAAATGTTTATTTTTATATTAACAAAAAACAATTTAATGATTTTTTTCCAAATCACTTATTAACAATTTTTATTGTTAATTTTGGTTCTTTTTACACGACTGCGCCAATAATTTTAAATAAAAGACGGGTTGCTTGTGTGTTTTAATTCCAAAATTATTGATTTTATTTATGGTTTTTTTCTATTTAGATTTATGCAACGAATTACAATTACAAACTGACCCAGAATTTAAAAGTCTGGGGTCTTTTATACATTTAAATATAACGGTTAATACTAGTTTTTATTAAAGTGAAATAAGGATAAATAAAATGATAAAGAAAATATTTGATGATAATGAATAAAACAGATAAATAGATAATTTTAAATAAATGAAAATATTTGATAAACTTAAGGTTTACTTTAAACAAAACAATTAAAATTATATAGATAATAAACAACAATGGTAAAACAAAAGAATGAAGGATTGGGGATATATGAAGGATGCCCACATAAATATATAACTATATGGCCAAGAAAAAAGTTCTTTTTCATCAAGATAATTCACGGGTGCACACGTGTGCAGTCTCAATGGCAAAATTCCATGAATTGGGCTACGAATTGGTAGCTCATCCGCCATATTCTCCGGATTTAGCTCCAAGTGACTATTTCCTCTTTCTCGGTGGAAAGAGATTTAGCTCTAACGATGAAATTATTGATCAAATAAATGCCTATTTTATGGACCTCGAAAAATCCTATTTTTTGGAAAGGATACAAAAATTGGAGAAACGTTGGACAATTGCATTGAGCTAAAAGGAGATTATGTTGAAAAATATATTTTTTTTTTGCAAAAAAAACTGTGTTTCATTCAAAAAGTCACGGACTTACTGATCCGCCCCCGCACTGATAAACCAGCACTCTAACAACTAGCCTACCGGGGCGCACGTAAGAAAATAATTTAAAACAATGTTATATTATTTTAGAACATTTTTTAATTAATTTCCCATTCTTTTGTTTTAAATTTCGATCAAATACATTGCGGAGCTCCTGATTTTGTATTTATTGTATTGTGTTTTATTATGAATTGTTAGGGAAAAATTAATGAAATAAAACTATTAAAATTATTCGAGTTACCCGAGTAATTTTTAAATCTTACTCAATTAATCAAATTAAAAACCTCAAAATCGAGTTACTCGTTTACTCGAACAAAATCAAACCCGAGTAATTTGAATACCCTAGTAGGTATGATGATGCTAGTTTGTCAATGAGTAGATGGTATTTGTGACTGGTATGTTAACAAGCGGTGTTTAATTATAAAATTTTCATAATTTTATGATATAAAAAAAGCAGAATGTTTGGCATTTTTTTTAAGTTTTTTTTAATGAAAAGGATGTTCATTAACATGAGTTTTAACGGAGTAATTTGAAGAAAATATTTTAATACGTGCGAACTTGGAGATGGCATTTATGTTTAAAAGAAATTTCGGAGCTCTTATACATACGCTCGATTAAATTAAATGCACATTAATTAATATACAAAAACCGTGACTTAAAACTATTTAGAGATGGGCACGTGAGTGAATTTTGGCTCACACGCCTCACGAGAGAATAATTCCACTCATGCACAATCATTCACAAGAATTTTTTTTTTCATTTCACACTCACTCGCGCTCACGTGAAATAATTTGGATTTTACTCACACTTAAGCGTGATTCATGTGAATCACGCATATTTACGAAAAAAAATTTAGCGGACAAAAATTTAAAAATTAAGGTAAATGACTGCAAACATATAAAATCAACCACTCGATTTCCACCACCCCTTCTGATTACAACCAAAATTGGTACAGAAGCTGTACATCACATAAGTATAAGTTTGTCCAAATTTAGGACTGCTAATCCTAGCGGATCTTGAAATATCTCGTTTCAAAGTATGAAAAATATTCGAAAATTTTCCAAAAGTATTGGTACATAATATTCCATATATTTTTAACGGCTTAAGCTACGAGAGCCAATGATACTTCATTTTAAAACTACTACTTAAATTATGGTTTTACTAGTGCACACATATTATCCACTTATCCACGACAAAATGTATTGTTTTCAAAAACCGCAGTTCAAAGAGCAGTATTTCAAAAAACGAACTTCAAATCAGTCAGTCGAAGTTGGCTCACCCTGTATGACACCATCAAAAAATAAAAAAATACACATAAAAATAATAACAATACACATAAAAACATTAGAAATTAAAAAGAACAATGTGATTATTTGGGAAAGCACGAATTTTTTTGCAGGTGTTATTGCACAGAATCTATTAAATGTTTAATTGAAAACGAATTTGGTGCGCACAAAATTTCCAGTTTTTATAACCCATAATGAGGACAAAGCGAAAAAATTACAAAATTAAAAAAAATTACAAAAGTTAAAAAAAATTACCAAAATATTAAAAAAAAATCGCCAGATTTAAAAAACCAAAGCTATTAAATTAAAAAAAATCACTAATATTGTAAAAAAAAAAGTCAAAATTTAAATCGCTGAAATGGAAAAAATCAAAAAAAAAAAATTAAAAGAAGTTAAATAATGGCAAACATTAAAACTGTTTTCAAGATATTGACGTTTTCAAATGTATTTAGGTGATATTTTTTAATATATATGTCGTTTTGTTTTTCAATTACGTAAATTTTTTAAAGTTTAGCGATTTTTTAAATTTTGACGTTGTTTTTAATTTCGACAATTTTTACTAGGTACTGTCGATTTTTCTTTTAATTTTGGTAATTTTTTTATATTTTAAAATTTTTTGTGGATTTTTTTCAATTTTTGCGATTTTGACATTTTTTTTTTTCATTTTTGCGATTTTTTTTTATTTTAAAGTGTTTTTTTAATTTTGTCGATTTTAGTGATGTTTTTTAAATTTTGGAGATTTTTTTAAATTCTAGCGGGTTTTCCACAATTTTTGGCGATTTTATTCAAATTTGACTCAAAATTTGAATAGTATTTACTAGCAATTTTTTTGAAATTGAAAACAATTTCAAAATGTAATTGAATATTGTTATACAAGTTAATAATGTCGATTTTTTTGCTTGAAATTTGTTTTAATAACAAAGTGAATTGATACATTATTCAAAGTATTGTAGATCGTTAGCCACTACTTTTTCCCATCTTTTTGGTAGCATATGGATTCCGCGCCAAAAGAACTGCTCCGGTTTTGAGGTAAAGAATGAATCAAGCCAATTTCTAATATCCTGTTCTGAAGTGAAGCGTATTCCAGTAAGGGCGTTCTGCATCGATCGAAACAAATGGTAGTCGGAAGGGGCAAGGTCTGGTCTATAAGGTGGGTGAGCCAAAACTTCCCATCCACTGTTTTCCAAATAGTTCTTGACCGGTATTACAACATGTGACCGAGCGTTGTCATGATGGAAGATTACGGACTCGTAGCTGGTCGAATATTCTGGTCGTTTTTCGTTGATTGCTCTCTTCAATCAAATCAATTGTGTTCGATACAGGTCCCCTGAGATCGTCTGACCCAATTTCAGCAGCTCATAATACAAAACACCTTCTGTTCCCACCAAATACAGAGCATTACCTTGGCGCCATGGATATTCGGCTTCGGCGTTGATTTGGCTGGTGGGCCAGGCTTGACATATGACATTTTGCGCGTGGGGTTTTCGTAATGTATCCATTTTTCATCACCAGTAACAATACGATGCAAAAATGGCTTGTTTTTGTTGGGTTCAAGCAGCATATCCGACATGTAAAATCACCTTTAAACGTTTCTCGGCTTCAATTCATATAGGACGCAATTTCCTTTTTTTTTAATGAATCCCAATGCTTTTAAACGTAGGGAAATGGCTTGTTGTATGACTCCCAATGATAATACAGGATCTTCTTGCGTTTGACAGCAATATTCGTGGAGTAATTCCAATTCCTCATCTTCAACCTTTTTCGGCTGACCAGGCCTCTCCTTGCCTTCTGTGTCGAAATCATCACTTTTGAATCGCGCAAACCATTGTTCACAAGTTTTTTGAGTTGGTGCATGTTGACCCCAAGCTTCTATCAACAATCGATAACTTTCAGCAGCCGTTTTATTCAAATGAAAGAAGGTTATCAGACTGCCCATCAAAACATCTTTTCTAGGCACAAAATTCGACATTATTAAAGCGATTGAAAAAAATGTGTGTTTACATTTTGGCGTCTATCGAATACTGAATTATAATCACAGATGTTTACCCTCCAAAATACCATATTTGTTATTATTGACACAAACCATATGTGAAAGTTATGCCATATGTTGTCCAAATCGCCATTATTAACTTGTATACCCAATAATAAATGTTTCGAAATCAATTAAATTAAAAAAATAATTGAATTAAAACATATTCACTTTCATAACACTTAGAAACATATTGATATAAAAAATTAATGTTTGTGAATTAAAAAATTAATTGATTTCATATAAAACTTAATCGCATTGAATACATTTTTAATTAATACAACCGATTTCGTAATCAATACAAAACATTTCGTAGTAGAAGAAAATGTATAACAAAATTAGTTTCTTTAATTAAGAAATCAATCACATTAATAAAAATGCATTTCATTTTGAATTGTCAGGTTTGATATCATAATTAAAATGTTACTACTACAAAAAGAAAACACTAATTGTCAATAAATCTTGTGGGGAACAGCAATAGAGGGAGTGCCGCAGTTTCGACCTAAGCAACTAGTTCGTCTTCAGCCTCATTCTAATCCACAACCCACAAGAAACTCAAGGTTTTGATTTATTCGTTTAATATCAACCAACCACAGAAAATATATATCAACCAACCACAATAAAAATTTTAACAAATATCGTAATAGGTGCAAATTTAAAATTCAATTAACAACTTAATTGATTCAATTAAAATTTTAATCAATAAACTATATAAGAATTACTGTGTCTTATTTACTTCAGATTTATTCGTTTAATATCACTTTCAAATATTAATCCAAATACTATATATTTTACCCTAATGCAAATATTTGCACGTATAAATAAAGTAGCACGAGAACAAAAACATATGTTTCTTTCGAATTCAGGAATTATTAACATTGAATGAACATTATGGGATATTTATAAGATTTTACTTTACACTGGGAGTGCGTAAATGTGCACACATGTGTTAATAAAAGTTTTCATATGATTTAGAGTTTTTCCAGGTGAAATATTAATAAAAGTTTTATACAATACTAAACATCTAAAGGAAACGGAATGTACATGCTTGAAACGGAAAACTTAAGGAAATCTATTTAAAAATTGTTTAAAATTTTATTATTTCATTACTGGTGGGAGTTAAGTAAAATTCGATTTTTGCAAATTTTGTTTTTTATAGTTCAGTTTGTAATGATTTTATATGGGTCAATACGAAATTACAATCATAGTTCTTTCTTTGGTTTCTTGATTTATGAAGTTTAGCTGAACACTAACTTTTTGACACTCATTATTTTCCACTCTCACACGCTATTTACATTCGAACGATTCGTATGTGGAACAAACTTCCCGCAGAAGTCTTCCCTGTTACTTACAATTTAGAAAAATTTAAATCAAATATTCACAAACACTACTCCCTCTTTCCTCCTTCCCATACCCTATTTTCAATACAATGCACTGCATGTGTAGGGGGCATCCCCTGAGTATTGCTTAAATTAAGAAAAAAACATAATATTGTTGGCTTTGTTTATCAGTTTTTTTTATATACAATGGTTTTTTAAAGTGAAATACAAAAGTTGGCTGTTTCTCCGTTTAACAAAAATTATTTAAAAATTTGAACTATGCATTTTTCACTTAATCTTAACTCTTCAAAAATCATGTAAGAACTGAACTTTCTTACTCCTTTTAGGAGCACATTTTAGTGGAAAAAATATCGGAAACATTAAAAAAATATACGTTCCAAGGCACACTCGTTTCATTGCAGGCCACATTCCCTACACTCCAATAAAAAAGTTAGTAAAGTCAGCAAAAAATTTTGCTGAGTCAGCAAAATTTTAGTCAGGAGGGTGCTTGCAAAAAAACTGCTAATGTCAGCAAAATCTTGTTGCTGACTTTTAGCAACAAAATTAGTAGATTCAGCAAAAGTTTTGCTAACTTAGTGATTAGAAATTAAGAAACCCTTGCTAAACATTAATAAAATGTTTGCTGAATATTAGTAGATTGAAAAAAACTTAAAAAATTTGTAGAAAATTTTTACTTTAGTTAATTTGTTTTGCTGCAAATCATAAAACATATTTTTGTGATTATTTTTAAAATTATTTACAATACGTTACAAAATATAAAAAATTTCATACTCGCACATTGACGACATGAATTAATGTAATATCTGCAAATATATAGAAATAATTATACATAACATAAACAAAATTATATTTCAACTACTTTCATCAATGATGCTATGTTTTAAAGGAACGCTAATGCCGCAGAGAATTATAGAAACGAAACGAAAAAATAACAAACGAAAAAATGCAATAAGAAAAAGGAAACATAAAAATCTACCTAGGATGCATGTCTTTGTCTTTCGCTTTATTCTGTCTACCTGCTGTATATTTGTATGCAACTTGACCACTCAATTTGACTACAAATACACATTTAATCTTTTTTAAATTTAAATATTTTATTTTGTCTTTTATTTAATTAATAGGCAATTACTTTTACAAGCTGGTGAAAACGAAAAATTTAACTTGTTTCAATCCACAATTTTGTTTTATGTATGAAAAACAGATACAAAATCTTCCATGGTTGATTTTTTTATATGTCTTAGTAGAGTTGTACTTTTTAGCATAATTTTTCTCGTCACTACTACATCTTGACATCTAATTCATTCTGCGTATAACTTTTAATCTGGTTGTCGTTCACACTATTGATGTGCTAATCAGCACAATTTTTTTAGCAAAATAATTAGTGAAACATTAGGAAAATGTTAGTAAAATATTAGTTCAAAACAGTTAAGTGCTGACTAAGTATAACTAAAATTTTAGTTTAAAAAATTTGCTGAAAATTAGTATACCTGATTTACAAGATGTTTTACTAACTTATCTACTAACTTATTTTTTTGAGTGTACTTTGTGTTAAACTATTTCTCCAATATATATTTTTTTTTCATTTTATGGTATATTTTATCTTATTAAAAACACTTTATAGACAAATTGGTTATTAAAACAATATTTTAAAATTGTTAAATGAGCTTTTTTATTGTTTCTTAAGGTATTTTTTAACCTAATCGCAACCTAAAAATATTTTAAAAATAATTGATACCAAATCACATAATAAAAATGTTTTTAAAATCATTGTTTTATCTTTTTTATTACATATTTGTGTAGCATAATTTTCTTGTTTTCATAAAAATACAAAAGTATTTTCGTTCCTAATTTGTTTTACTGCAAAGGTAGCTTTGGTGCAAATGTTAGAGCGGTCTACTTCAACACAGCAGATCGTGACTCAGGTTCGTTAGTTCAATAATGGCTGGCACCTAGAGTTTTTTTTAATATTTAAAAAAACATCCCCTAGAGTATGCAGCACATTTTTATTAAATATATTTGAGAAAGACCATCCATGAACTGTTGAAAAAGAGCATTCATGCACTGTTTAAAATGCTATTAAAGAGTTCAAATATTCACTACATCCACCCAATGACACGACAATGTTAAAATCATTAATAATTCACCTAAATTTGCACCACATCCGGCTCAGTAGATGTGGTGTTTTTACTACTTCTTCCACGGCTCTTATTTCGCTGGGTTATAATGTAATATTTTATTGTAATTATAATGATTTTTTTTTTTCTAAAATTGGCAAAGTTACAAAATGTTGTACATTATAATATTATTATTTTTTTCATATACAAAAACTGTATTTCATAATTTTCTTAGCAAATGGCACAACTAATCAACAAACTATCAATCATTATAAATGACGTTTTATCAATAATTGAGTAAATTGAAAAAAAGAAAAAAACAATAATTGCGAACATGCTTTGAAAAAAAAAGTACTTAAAAGAAGACCTTTAAATAATTGTAAATTTAAGCTGAACATATTTTTGAAGGCACTTAGCAATAAATTGTTAACAAACTGTTTCCTTATTTAAATGACAGCGAGTATATTTACGTATATTGTTTTTCAAAACCAATTAGTTAAACGATAATTTTAACAAATGCCTATTGAATGGGAAACAAATCATCATCATGTTTATGAACTTTATTATCTTTTTATTAATTAACAATATAAACAACATGGTGCAACCTTTAATGATAAAAAAAAATATTGTTCTGCAGTTCATAAACAAACTAGTTCAATTGAACGATTTACTGATTTAAACTACACTCAAAAAAAAAAGTTTGTAAAGACAGCAAAAAATTTTGCTGAGTCAGCAAAATTTTAGTCAGGAGGGTGCTAGCAAAAAAATTGCTAATGTCAGCAAAATCTTTTGCTGAAAATCAGCGAGCTGATTTTTAGCAACAAAATAAGTAGATTCAGCAAAAGTGTTGCTAACACTTAGTAGATTAGAAATAAAAAAGCCTTGGTAAAAATTAATAAATTTTTTGCTGAATTTTAGTAGACTGAAAAAAACGCAAAAAAAATTGTAAAAAATTGTAATTTAGTTAATATATTTGCTGAAAATCATAAAACATATTTTTGTGATTCTTTTAAAAATAATTTACAATAATTACGAAATATAAAAATTTTTATTTTCCCACATTGACGACATGAATTAATTTAATATCTGAAAATATATAGAAATATATAGAAATAAATATATATAACATAACAAAAATTTTCTTTCAACTACTTACATCAATGGTAGTCTAAATGATGCTTTCTTTTAAAGGACGCAACTGCCGAGGATAATTATAGAAACGAAACGAAAAAATAAACAAAAACAAACGAAACGAAAAAAACAATCCTTTTTTTTTCAATAAGAAAAAGGAACCATACAAATCTACCTAAGATGTGTGTCTTTGTCTTTCGCTTTACTCTGTCTACATGTCTGTATATGTTTGTTTGCAATTTGACCACACTAGATTATTATTCTATAAACATTTTGCTTAGAAATACATATTAAATTTACATATTTTCTTTGTCTTTTATTTTATTAATAGACAATTATTTTCACAAGCCGATGACAACGCAAAATTTAAGTTGTTTTAATCCTCAATTTTGTTTTATGTATGAAAAACAGATACAAAAGTCTTCCATGGTTGATTTTTTTATATGTCTTATTATAGTTGTACTTTTTAGTATCATTTTCCTCTTCTCTACTACATCTTGACATGCCGCGACATCTGCTTCATTCTGCGTATATCTTTCAATCTGGTTGTTGTCCACACTATTAATATGCTTATCAGCACAATTTTTTTTTAGCAAAATTAATTATTAAAACATTAGTATATTAGTAAAGCATTAGTATAAAACAGTTAAGTTCTGAATAAGTATAACAAAAATTTTAGCTGAAAACACGATTTCAGCAAAAAAAATTGCTAAAAAATAGTATACCTGATTTACAAGACGTTTTACTAACTTTTGTACTAACTTATTTTCTTGAGTGTACTAAGTCTTGTTTGTAATTATTTTTTTCTTTCAAAATAACAAATCTAGGACACTTTTAAGTGATAATAGTAAAAAATAGTAACATCAAAATGAAAACATATATGACCTACTTCAAAAATTCTCGACAACTGTTAAAACTCACTTTAGAAGCCTCATATTTCTCACGGTTTTATTAATTGACTATATTTTAAAGCCATGACGTGCAAATTTTCATGTTTAAACGTCTTCACCAAAAGAATTATGGCCATTTAAAAGTCGAAAAATTAAAAGAAATACTCGAAACTTAGACGAGTTTTTATATTCATTTAATTTTTTGCTCATAGTTTCTAACTTTGAGTTCTAGACTTCACGGAAAGAAAAAACATGGTTGGGGCAACCATATTCGAAGACCATCATGCATTTTTGGATTTTTGATAGCGACAACCATGTTAATATGGTCTTTTTGTTAATCATAATATAATAACTAGATTACCATATTATGAGTCGCAATTGATCTCAGTATTATCATAATATGGTTATGGAAATGTTTATAAATTATGATAGTATAATCCTACATTATTCACCCAGCATTCTGTTGAAGCTAGATTAAAAAGTTATGCATGTTTTGGTTTAAATAGTACAAACTTATATTTATTTATTTAATAATGTACACATTTAAATAAACTTATTTAAAAATAATTTAAGTAATGAAATTGTCCGTTATTAAGTAGGTACAATACAGTAATCGTTATTTTGTCTCTATGCGATATTAACATACATCTTTTTTAGTATCTAAGAAAGCAAAACTAAACTCTCTCTTTTTCAGCGCAAATCTTATTTTGTCAGGAAAAATAAAATAATGGAAACATTTGATAACAGCATAAGATCGCATTAAAATATTGTTAGGAATACAATTTCACAATACATTTATAATGATCATAACATGTTTGTAGCAATCATAATATATGAAATATAACCATATTATAATTCTTAGTTATCATATTATGATCACGAAAAATAATTTCGTCATCATTTATTACCATATTTTTACAAACGTATTATGATTATATCGCACTACAGGCTTAAAAACACGTATATTTTGTTAAAATTTTTCTTTCATATATCTTGAAATGTTGCTTGCTTACAAGGTATTCTACGTGACTATAAAAAAATTTAAATTAAATCACTTTTTATCACTTTTTACTTAATTTATATCACTTTTATGAATAATAAGCAATAATTTAAATTAAGGGATGCGTGCTAATTTGACTTTTGCCTAGGCTCCCATGGTAGATTGGGTTGAGACTAAAAAATAATTTATTCTTCCACTAAAATGTCACCATAATAGTTAATACCACTGCGCTGTTTTTCTTTTTTATGCCTTTTTGTTTAATATCATTTAATTTCTTCGGACTGACTGCTTCTTTTCATAAAATCTTAAACAAGAATGACACTTAAAGAGCAAAGACGCTCATAAAAACAGCCTAATCATCCTATAGTGGTCGCAACTATACTATGGCTGTAGTTAGAGAGAGGAATATGATAATGAATACTATATTGTGGTTAAAAAAAATAGAATAATATGATAACCGAAAAAAAGAGATTTTTACTACAACATAAATAAAGCAACCATAAAGGGTCCGCCAAATAACTTTTTTTTTTTTAAAATGCTATAAAAAAACTACTGAATATTTTCCCAAATTTCTTTTTTTATTTGAAAGTACAATCCTTCCGGTTAATAATGAAAAATAATTTCATTCAAATGGCTGCCTCGGCTGGCCATGCAGTAGCCTACACGAGCGGTCCAATTATTAAGCATATTATCGATTGTGTGCAGCTGTATTTCACCAATGGCTTCATGAATTTTGTCCTTTAAAGCGTCAATTATCTCTGGCTTGTTGGCGTAACACTTATCTTTGACGGCACCCCATAAATAATAGTCCAACGGTGTCAAATCGCAGCTCCGAGGTGGTCAAACGACATCAGCTCTGCGGCTGATAATGCGATCTTCAAAAACAGGGCGCAAAACATCGAATGTAGCTCCGATAACGATCGCCATTGACTTTAACGGCCACTCCTTGCTCATTACCATGATTTTCAAAGTAATGTCGCAATATTTCCCAGCGTTGTTCAAGCGCATACACAACCATATTCGTTCAGCGGAAGGATAAAACTAATTATCTGTCAAATCAGACATGAGCTAAGTGTTACCCTTTATTATAGGTGAAATATGACTGAAACAATAATAGTTGACATAGTTTGTTGGCAGCAATCATATGGCAACCATATTTTTTGTCTGCGTTTTTTGGAAATACATTCACTGAAAAAGTAATTTCCTGTCGCTGAAATAAAACGACCCCGTACCCTGTTAAAAAAACCGGAAAAAGTTCTAAAAAATCTTTATTTCATACATTTTCCGAAAAAGTAATTTTGAAATTTTTCAGATTTTCGTGATCTCTGACATAATAATAGTTATGTAAAACCAATTGGCTAGACCCCCTCCTTTGCCCCTAATTTCGGGCGGCGAAAATAACGGGAATTTGACGGCCATATAGTTTTGGCTGAAGGGATTTTTATGTTTTTTTTTTTTTAATTTCGTTATATACAACTAAATAGCAGTTAAGTTATAAATAACTGGCTTCATAGACCTCGTCCTTGCCCCTCATTTCGTTTGTCAAACATTTTTCATTTTGCGCTTAAATAAAGAATAATTGTTTCGAACTTTGAGGACTGCTGGCGGATGAGTGAGACCAGATAGAGATTTAATGCCCACCACATTTTAACTGTCTTCTTTGGACATATTTTGCCTATATTTTAGCAGGACAATTATAACTGCCAAAAACGCTTGGGCATTAATACTTCCCTGTGGGAAAGGGTAAAAAACAATAATTTTGGGAATCAATTTCTTTAGGATCTGTTTTTAAAGATAATAAAATAAAATTTTAAGCTATTCTCGATTTTCAAAAATTTATTAGATATCTTGAGCAAATTATTTATACACTAGTGTAATTAAACCAAATTTTAAAACCATCAATAGAACTAAAAGAACAAACTAGTTCACAATAAACAATTCTAACCAATATGAACTAAAATATTAAACAGTAGATAAAAACAAAAAAAAGCTTATTATGAATAATAAAAAGAAAATTCGAGCAGAATTAATGAAACTATTAAATAATAAAACAAAATATTCATAAATGCATAAATTATATTTATAAATTTGAAAAAAAAAACAAAAATAATGTTGGCAGTTATATATATATTTTTTTTTTTTGGATTCTCATTCATAACTAAACACATTTTCGTATAATAAAATAAAATAAATAAATGAATAAAATATTTTTGTTTTAAAATTGAATTATTTTTCATTGTTTTATTTTATAAAAGTAAATAAATGAATAAAATATTTTTGGTTTTAAATTGAATTATATTTCATTGTTTTATTTTATAAAAATAAATATTTACTTTATAGTTATGTTTTGTGTTATCGCATTAACACCCAGTTTTCAAAATTTGCAATTCAAAATTTCTTCCATGAGAGTGAATAAATAAAAGTGAAAATAAATATTAATATCATGTTTTTAATTTGCGAAAAAAAAGAAAATCTTATCTATAAGTAATGTTAGAGATAAAGACATTTTATTTTTTTTTTTTTAAATACACGGTAACAAAAATTAGTAACAACCCGACGAAAAAAGTTCCGATATAATCAAATATGACTATACCAAGTATCACATATAACTAAACATAACATAACATCTCATTTGTTCAGAAAATTGGCATACATATAAGCTGATTTCATGTGATCTAATCTCACATAGTTTGATCCGAAAATGGGTCTATAAAATTTGATCAAATTATATATATTTTGATACAATTTTATCTAACAAGTTTTTAATTAAAATATTAAAAAAAAAATTCATTTAATTACTACTTATAAAACATATAAATATTAATTTTAAAAAATAATGTTACATCTAAAAATTTATGCATTTTATGAACCCGACGTTGGAATATATAATAAATTTAAAACGCTACCCACAAAAACAAATAAGTTAGTAAAAAAGTTAGTAAACATCTCGTAAATCAGGTATACAATTTTTCAGCAAATGTTTTAGTTATACTTATTCAGCACTTAACTGTTTTGAACTAATGTTTTACTAATATTTTACTAATGTTTTACTAACTTATTTTGGTAAAAACAATTGTGTTGATTAGCACATCAATAGTGTGAACAACAACCAGACTGAAAGATATACGATGTAGTAGTGACGAGGAAAATTATACTAAAAAGTACAACTCTAGTAAGACATAATATAAAAAAATTAACCATGGAATATTTTTGTATCTGTTTTTCATACATAAAACAAAATTGTGGATTAAAACAACTTAAATTTTGCGTCTTCACCGGTTTGTGAAAGTAATTGTCTATTAATTAAATAAAAGACAAAATAAAATATTTAATTTAATAGAGATTAAATGTGTATTTGTGAACTAAATGTATATATATATATATATTAATAATCTAGTGTGGTTAAATTGCAAACAAATAAGCAATAGGTAGACAGACTAAAGCGAAAGACATACATCTTAGGTAGATTTTTCTGTTTCCTTTTTTTTATTGCAAAAAAGGGTTGTATATGTTATATTTTGTTATTTTTTCTTTTTGTTTCTATAATTCTCTGCGGCATTTGCGTTCCTTTAAAAGATAGCATCATTTAGACAATAATTGATGTAAGTAGTTCAAAGATAATTTCGTTTATGTTATATATAATTATTTCTATTGTTTTGAGATATTACATTAATTCATATCGTCAATGTGGGAGTATGAAAATTTTTATATTTCGTAATTATTGTAAATTATTTTAAAAAGAATCATAAAAATATGTTTTATGATTTTCAGCAAATAAATTAACTAAAGTATAATTTTTCTGAAAATTTTTTGAGTTTTTATCAGTGTATTAATATTCAGCAAAAATTTTATTAATTTTTAGCAAGGGTTTTTTAATTTCTAATCTACTAAGTGTTAGCAAGACTTTTGCTGAATCTACTAATTTTGTTGCTAACAACCAGCTCGCTGATTTTCAGCAAAATCTTTTGCTGACATTAGCAATTTTTTTGCAAGCAACCTCCTGACTAAAATTTTTCGGACTCAGCTAAAGTTTTTGCGGCCTCAGTAAAATTTTTTGCTGACTTTACTAACTTTTTTATTTGAGTGTAGTTAAACAAAAAAAAAAAAACAACATTTACCGAGTTACAAAATCAAATTCTTTGTTCGCAATATTTTCAAGTAGAATACTTAGAGATTTTTTCAAGAGCAGAAATAATCAGCAAACTTTAAACGTCCATGTTATACAAAATAATTAAAAATAATAACTATACGCTCAATACGATATTTTGTTTATGAAGGAGAAATCTCCCTATTTAGTACTTCAGCAATTTCAGATTGTTCAAAACAACTATTTTGTTAACCACCAAACAGGATTAGTGGAAAAAATTTATTGCCTATAGTGGAACTAAGCAGCTATTTAACTTTTAAAATTTAAAATTTAGAATCCATTATACATGTTGTAAGGGATGGGTGTTTCATTTGTTTAAGCAAGCCGTTTACATCGCTCTCTTCAGAAAACCTGAACTGGTTTTAAGAGAGTTTCGTAAAAGAAGTGTTAACAGTGGTACTTTAAATTAATTTTCATGCTTTTAAGCCATTTTAATTATATTTGTTAGGACAATATCCTAATAAAGAAATATAGAGTATGGCCTCGAACTTAAAAAATTTTCATTGCACAATTAAAGCTCGAAAAAAACATAATTTTTATTTTTAATAAAAATTATATCAAAATTGTATAAAAGACAAGGTACAGTCTAGTTTACTCCCCCTGTTTTTTGTTTATAAACGAAACAGAAAATAAAAAGGAGGAAAAAAAACAAAAAACGTGTATTGAATATAAACCAAAGGTGGACCTTGCACATAACAAACAAGTTTTCAATTTATTTTTTGATCAATGGTGATAATCTTTAACTTCGAGCTCATATATTAGTTCTCATGTAGTGAGTAAACTAGTTTATATGAATGTTTGATGTTTGGCATGGGATTGTTACCTCTTTCAAAACTTGTTCTGATGATGAGAACGTAGAAAATTCCCGAAATAGATATATCAATACATTCCTGATAGGGTCAAATAATAAATTTGAAAACAAAAAACTGTATAGATTATTTGTTAGGACAATATCCTAATAAAAAAAAATATATATTACATTAAAAAACCTCTTCAAAACTGTTTCTCTTAAAACCAGTTGGCATATAAAATTTAGCATGGTTTTTTAGTACTTTCATAAAAAAAATATTAATACCCAGCAAAATAAATTGGAAGTAGTGCTTTAAGAACCTCTTTAACTTGACTTCCAAAGCATTAGCATACTCACATTTTTCACTTTAATAGAAGTTATTGTTAAGAACTGCCAAAAATTTTAAATTAAAGTTATTTTAAACAGCATTTGCATCACCATATAAATTAATTGGTATCTAAATTAATAACATCATAAGAAGTACTTTTTTATAAGTTCATATATATTTTTTTTTTATATGGAGGTTGAGGTGGTAAGTGGTTGGATTTGCAATCAGAAGGTTGCGAGTTCAATTCCGGGCCGGGGAGATAATTTTTTTTTTATTTTTTTTTTAATTCTAATTAATTTTTTTTGGTATTTTTTATTTAATTTGGTTTTTCTGAGTATTTTAAGAGAATTAAGTAATTTAAAAACTGTCAAATAATTAACATCTTGACTTTAATCATAAAGAATTAAATTAAATTAGCAAATTGTTATCCAGAGTGGACAAATAATTATTTGATAAAAATCTATTTTTTGTCTTTGCGATGGAACCTTTTGTAAAACTTATTTAAAAATATAAAAAAAAACTAAGGTTTAATATTTTTTATTGTTATGTTGATAAGAAAATGCAAAGATGTATTTCACTGCTAAAAATTAGTTTATCGAATTTTTCATATTTGTTTCAAGATATACTTTTCAGGTGTGCCTCAATTGAAACGTGTGCAATATTCAAAAAAAAATTAGGTAAAAAAATTTAATTTTGGTTTCAAAAATCTAGTTGAGTTTTTAATTCTATTGTTTCGGATCGCAAAAAATTAGCAAAACCAACAAATATCGAAGCCAAATTTTGAAAGCTAGTTTATTAATAATAATAATTAATTAGTAAATTAATTAATTAAAACCTTTTACTTAATTTAAATATATCACTTTAATTTACCTATAGAGTTTTTACCGACCTCTTTCTTCAAATCTTTAGAAAAAATTTCGGGAAACATTAAACGATCTTACGTTCCAAGGCACAATCGCCACTTTTTCCGATCTGTAGTTAAACTACTTCTCCAATATTTTTTTTCTCATTGTCATTATCTTATTAAAGACACTTCTCGTCAAATTAATTATTAAAAAAATATTTTAAAATTTGCAATGAATTCAAAATTGTTAAATGAGCACTTTTTATTATTTCTTAATATTTTTTTTAACCTCATCAAAACTTTAATTAATTATATTTTAAAAATAATTTATATCTCAGTGATACGAAATCAAATAATAAAAATATTTTAAAAATCATTATTTTATCTTTTTTATTATATATTTGTGTAGCATATTTTTCTTGTTTTCATAAAAATATATCAATATTTTCAACTTAAGTTCGTTTTAAGTTTGTTGTATTGCATAAGTAACTTTGGCAAATGGTAGCGCGGTCTACTTTAATACAGCAGATCGTAACTCAGATTCGTGTGTTCAATACTCGCTGGCACCAAAAGATTTTTTTTTTAATATTTAAAGATACATTCCTAAAGTATGCTGCACATTTTTATTAAATAGAAATGTTAATATATATTTGAAAAAGACCTTCCATGAACTATTGAAAAATAGCATCCATGCACTATTTAAAATGCTATTAAAGAATTTATATATTCACTCCATCCGCCCAATGACACGACAATGTTAAAATCATTAATGATTCACCTAAATTTGCACCACATCCGACTGAGTAGATGTGGTGTTTTTACTACTTCTTCCTCAGCTCTTATTTTGCTGGGTAGTCATTACAAAACAAAAAACCGTATTTCTTCATGTTTTTTGCAGTAAATTTTGAAACTCATTTATATTCTAATTATAAACGGTGCTAAAAAAATATATAAAAGTGATAGAATTTTTTTCATTAAATTTTTGCCATACATAATTATTAGTGTCCGACCGAACAGTTCGGCCAGAAAATGCATTTGGTCTGTATTCGGTATTTTAAAGCATTATGGACAAATTTGGCGGATGGAAAAATGTTTATTGGACTGATTAGATGCTATTTTGAGTGTCAAATTTGAAGAAAAGTCTGTAGTTAAGCAATGCATTCACTGTTCGGCCGAACTTTTAACTTTATAGCTAAATTTCGGCTTTTCTCTTAAATTTTATAGACAAAATCGAATTAAACCGCCTCAACAAACATGTTTCCAATACCAGAATTTGTCATCATTGCCTCTAGATATCAAAAAACCGACAAAATATAGTTTTTTGGCCGAACTGTTCGGTCGAACACTAATAATTATATATAAAAGTGATAAATTGTACCATATACACCTACATATGATCATATATGGCAGAATATGTGGTCAGATATACAAGATATGCTAATATATGACAAATGATACAATGATATATTACGCCATATTAAAAAGTTTTCATAAACTAGGTATAAGATATGACCATATATCGTAATATATTGCCACACATATAAGCATATATAATGAAATCAAGTTATATATGAGTATTATATATAGAAACTTTTTTCATCGGGAAGTGTTAAAATTTTTATTATCTTGTTTTGACTATCATTAGCTTTAGTTAAATGTCATAATTTAGCTATTTATGTGATTTCAGTTTTGATGGATATTGTATTTTGTTAAATATTTTAAATTTATTTCATTTTGCTTTGATTACACTACTCGACGACAAGAAAAACCTGGCTTTGAAACACATATTTTTTAATAGATGTATGGTATGAAAAAAAAATTTCTCATTTGCAGTTTTTGATATATCGCGGGTTTTATTTTTACATCATTCACCCTCTTTTTTAAGTAATTTTATGTAATTTTATCGCAAAATCAAAATTTTTTTCTCATTTGTAGTCTTCGATATATCGCGGTTTTTATATTTTCGCTACATAAACCACTTTTCTATATACAAGTTTTCTTCCTTTCTAAATATTTCAGGATATTTTCAATGAATTCGGAATTTTAGTACAAAAATTAATTCAGTAATATTAATTTTGTGCATGGTAATAAAATTTTAAATATTTTTTAAATACATAAAATTTAAACGGATAAAACTAAACATGCAAAACCGACATGAATATTCTCAAATGAAAGATAATTTTGTGTAGATTTATATTCTTAAAAAACAATTCATGATTTTGAGGTAAAGTTTCAGAAAATTAATCAAAATTACGAAAAAATTAGGTGAACGATGTAAATATTAAAACCGCGATATTTCAAAAACTACAAATGAGAAAAAAAAACTTTGACAGATTTGGCTTCAGCGTACTTAAGAAGTCTATTACAAAAATGTATATTTCAATGAGAGGTTTTGCAAAAAGTTGTAATTTGTTGAGTAGTTTTATTATTTTAGCGACTTTTATTTGATTTTTTATTTGGGGGGGATATTCAACTTGGTGGTTATTTCACAATGTCGTCGAATGCCGTCAAATAGAATAACAAAATAATAATACTTCCTATTCAATCTCGTCAATTGTTTGACAAACATTCTATTTGTGTCTACTTCAATTTTATTAAGTTTAACAAAAATTGTATTTAAACTATTCACAGTGAAAACTGACCTAAACTACGTTAACATTGTTTGGTATATTTCAAAAACACACACCGAATTAGAAAATCATCTAAAAATCAATTGGATTGCATTGTTTTCATAGTTTCAAAAACTACATAACATTTTTTGTCAGTCCATGTTTGATATCCGAAACATACATATTCATTTAAACATAGTTCACATACTCGTTAGATTGAACTAATCCATTAAATATGCAACATTTTTTTGCAAGCAGCAACAAACAACAAAATTATACTTTGAATGCACAAAATGTTTACCGAGAGAAATCCTATATATATATATACTGCGTTGCAAAACTATAACTACACATTAATTTCACTAACTTTTGTAAGTTAAATAAAAAAGTGGTAGAGTTCGACCGCCACAAATGTAAATCCAATGGAAAATTATTAAAAAAATCAATTCATTTAGTTTTTATTTTACTATTTAACCCTTTTAGAAAGCGACATTTTGTTTGTAGATTTAGTTCCATTTTCATTTCAGATTCTTGTTAGGGGTCATTAAATTAAAAAGAAAAAGGTATTGTAGATGTATGCCCCCTCCCCCTTCTACCCTACAAAAAGTTTTCCTGAAAATTTAATTTTTGAAACCGCTTAAATATTCGAATATCCCAAAATTATTTATTTGATTTGTGTTCTGGTCCTTAGATGAAGCTACATACCAAATTTCGAGATTCTAGCTTCCTTAGTTTACGAGATACACGGAGATAAAAGTTCATTGAAAAAATCCGACCTTCTTAACAAATATCGCCCACGCATAATGATTTTTTTAGAGTTGTGTAGTTCGTGAACGACCTTTTCAATTGAACTAGTCTTTTCTTTGAACTAGTGAGCTGGATCACAATCATCAGCTCTTTTAGGTCTGTCGCTCTTGTCTTTTGAGTAATATTTCTTTTCTTTATGTTGCTTTTGAGTTTTTTTTAATGTTGCCAGCTCAATTTTTTTTTTTAAATAATTTAAAATTTTTATAATTACGTACCATTTTATGACTTAACAATCATTTTAAATATATTTTAAAGTGTTGAATTATTCTCCGATAGTAAATTTAATAGAAAGTTACACATTTTGTTTCGCATCAGCTGATTCACTTCACTTCAAATAGTTCGTTTCGCACACCTCAATTTAGGAAAAAGAGCTTTTGAAGTAGAAGAGCGAACTAGTTCATTGAAAGGAGCTGAACTGTAAAGAGCGATCTTTAGAAATACCTAAAATGCCCAAGCAAGCCTAATTTTTTTCAATGACCAATATCCTAATCAACATATTTAAACAAAAATATAAAGTTTTATTTTTATTGCATTATCAACATTTTTATATTTATTTAAAAATGTGCACACTGTAATTTACAACGGTAGTGAAAGGGTTAAAGAGGAATAACAAAATGAATTAGTTATTCATCTTTATAGTTTTATAATCAGAGAAGACAAATATGCTTTTTTGCCTTTTTGGCAGGTTTACTCATATTTGCATTCTGCCATTTTTTTATTTTTATTTTTGAGCTTTAAAACAGCTTTTTCCTAAGATTTTTGAGCTTTGAAATTCCCTTTTTCAGACATTTCCTGCTTTAAATGGTTTTTCTTCAATTTTTTTTTACTTTTTCTTTGAAAAAGTTTAATTTTTTTATGTCTTTTTTAAATTATTTTTGCCATAAACTAATTAAATATTGCCAGTTTGTGTCTCTCTATTCGTATCTATAAATACACTAAACGTAATATATCAAAATTTTGAAAAAAAAAAATTTTTTTTGATTAATGGATTAGAATGAAGCTGAAGATGACCTAGTCGTTGAGGTCGAAAGTGCGGTACTCCCTCTAACGCTGATCCAAACAAGATCTTTTGCATTTTTGCTTACATTTATTTAACAATTAGTGTTTTCTATTTGTAACATTTATTTCTGATCCCAAACCTGACAACTCAAAATGAAATGCAATTTTCAAAATTTAACAAAAATATTTTAAAGCAACAGTTTAAATAATGCGTGAGGTCTTCTTTTTTTGAATCAACTCGAAAATGCGATCAGACATAGTGCCTACCAGAGTTTACATGAAAAACGTTTTCATATTGACGGTTTTCTGCGTCAACTCGACAGGTTAATACTCCTGTAACTTCGAGAATTTTTTTTTTTAAGATCGTTACGGTATCAAAAAGTGTTACTATTCCCCTACAAAATCCATTTTGAATTTTTAAAAAAATCTTCATTTGTCACTGAGAAGCAGTGATACACAGTTCTTAACACTTCATTATTTGCGGCTCACGCAATAAGTTAAGGGTGATAAACTCAGTAAGTTCAACAGATGGCTTTTCACAAATGTATTTAAAACTATGGCAAATTACTTTAAAGTTTATTTTTCTAACGTTTTGATAACGTTTGATAAAAAGGTAAATCTGTGAACAAGAACGGTAAATTTGTAAACAAGAACGCTACACGAATGTTTTTTTGACGGCTAAAAAAACGATTTAAAGTTCGTTTCGTCACAATTGTAACAAAAATCATCAGTGATTAAACAGAAAGTGGAAACCATTTATTTGAAACAGAAAAAAAAGCTTGACTAGTGCAGTTTATCTATCACTTTAGCAGCCCTTGAAAAAATATTAAACAATTTAATGCACGAAAACCACCGATTCAATACCTTTAATTGCTGAAATTTCGCCAACAACGAAAATTGCTAATTCAATTAGAAACTGATAGCTCTTTAATTGAATTATTTTTCAATTAAATAATAACTCATTTGATTAAAAAGTGATTAATATTGTATCCCTTCTCAAAAAGCAAAAAACAATTGGACAAAGTGTTGTTGCCATACCAAATGTTTTTTTATAGCTTGAATTTGTAACACTGAAATTCTCATTTAGTTAGTAGATTTATTTATACTTATGTGAACAAATTCACAAAAATTTTTTTTTGGATTTTTTTTTTTGCATAAATTAGCCCTTGTATTAAAGCCAGATTATTTGTTTAAAAAAAAATGTTTACATTATTTTTACAATTTTTTTGTTTAAAAAAATGGTTACATTTTTATTAAACAAAATTTAACTTAAAAAATGACATTATCAATTTTAGGATAATGTTTTAGAATAAATTAATATTCAGATTTATACCAATGAGATTAAAACTGAAATTAAATTACTAAACTTAATAAAGTAATAAACCAAATAAGAATTTATAAAAATCTAATTTAAATTAATTCAAAATATTTATTACAAATACATAAACATTTATAAAAAACCAGCAACTATATCGCTCATTTACTTCAAGAACGTCACAACTCAAAAAACATGATTTTTGAGTTCATGACGCAGAATTTTTCGTTATATCACGTGTCATATTGTGTAAAAAAGTCGTAGTGATATAGTGTATACTCACCTCTTGAAAGAAATTATGTCGTTATTTTTTTCTTCAAGGTGGGAGTAAATTGAAAACTTTAAACTCGTTTTCTTCAAAATCAAAATTTTTGAGTTATGACGTTATTGAAGTAAATGAGCGATATGTTGATGTTATGAGTTTTTTTTTAATGCTTCTAAGCGATGGTATAAGAAAATGTGAAGCAAGTTGAGAATTTGAGCAATTATTTAATTTACTTAATTAATTTTTAATTGACAGCTTTTAAAATTTTCAACAAATCGATTTAATTGAAAAAAGTTGGGAAATATTTTTTTCTGTGTAATTGTTTTCTTTTGTATTTCTTATTCTCGTTTTCATTTGGTATTAGTAGCAAATAATGTTACGTTTTTAAAAAATGCATACTGAATACTGCAACAATACGTATTTCAAAGATTTTTAAACATATTCTATGTAGCCCAGTCAGCAACATATGAATCAGTTTTGGGTAACGTTTGCTCAGTGTTGCCATAAGTTGAATGTTGAACAGTGCTAGATTGTAAAAAAAAATTGTGCTAGAAAGTGCTAGATGGACGGAAAAAAGTGCTAGATTTGTTTTGAATATATCTCTAAAGACTACTTTATACTTTCGATTTGTAAATAGATGTTTAGGGTATTTTTTTTTTTTTTTAAATAGGGAACCAAAAATTTAATGTGGTGTTTTTATAAAAGGCGATTTATGTTTTTCTATATTAAAACTAAGCAATTTTTCATGACTTTGAAACGATCATAAAATTTTTTCTTTTTTTAATATAAAACTTTTATCCTTGAGATTAACTTATAAATTTTTTTAAACATAAATTGATTTCGATTTATTGACTATTTATAACCAGGGCAACCAGAAATATGCTGTATCCTGCTTTTTCCTGTGAATCGTTTTAAAAATAGATGAGCTATATACACTACTAGTCATTAGAATAAGGCCAGTGTTTATAAATATATTTTTTTATGTTTTATTTAAGAGAACACTCTTCTAAAAATAAATAATACAAAAAGTAAGAATTTAAAAATAACGGTTATATTTTATTTCATATTTTCGTAAACAAGTTAAATTAAATGCCTTTTCAAATGCTTCATTAGAATAAGGCCACATAAGGAAATAACAAAAAATACAACAACAACATAATTTTTTGCTTTAAATTTACAGTTTTTAAATGTTTTGATAACTAATGCAACCTCCTTTGTTAGAAATTACTTCAAAGATTCTGTTTGGAAGGGAATCGTACAATGACTGAAGGTAGTCCAATAAAATTTCGGACCATGCTTCTTTAATATCTTCAATTAAAGAATTTTTGTTCTCAAATTGTCTTTCGTTTTCGTATACTTTTCGTGTCATCCAGCCCCACACATTTTCGACAATGTTTAGGTCTGGTGAATAAGGTGGCCATTGCATAAGCCCAACATTTTGACTCTGAATCCAGTTTTTTACAACTCTAGCTGTGTGTATAGTTGCGTTGTCATGTTGGTAAGTCCAAGATATGGGTCCAAACAGTTCACTAAAATGTGGAAATGCTGATTCCGGAATGCGTTTATAGGATTCAGCAGTCATTTTAGCACTTTCAAAAACGATTTCGGATGTTCCATAGTAGGATACAGCGCCCCACACCATGACTCCACCTTCCAGGGAATGGTGTCTATTCAAAAATCTTGGTTCTTTTCTCAAATCATTAAAATAGTAATTGTAGCCATCAGGACCATCCAAATTAAATTTTTTTTTCATCGGAAAATACGACGGTTCTCCATTCATTAGTCCATGTTATCTTGTCGCGACCAAATTCTAACCTCTTTTCTTTTCGTAGTTTGTTTAATGGTGATTTTTTTTTTTGGAGTTTCTTTCTCTGAAGTTGAGGACACGATTTGATAACACGTCTAACTGTGAATATACTTGCATTAACTCCTGTTTGAGACCGAATTTTGCTCACTGAGGATGCTGAATTTGAGGCTTTTCTTATAATCATGCGTCTCTCCCGCTGTGTTGTGGCTCGATAAGTTCGCCCTTTCATATTTTTTCAATAGTTGTCCTTATTCTGAAGAAAATTATTCATAATGGTTTTGCTCCTACCAATTTTTGTTGCTATTGCACGGCTGGAAAAACCTTCATCTTTGTAAGCTTCAATTTTAGCCCTTTCTGACAAATAAAGAAAATAGGTCAATTGAACAATTTTCTCGATATTTTCCGTGTTTTTTTAAGACCTGTTTACTCCACGCATGAAAACCCGTAACTGGCCTTATTCTAATGATGCATTTTTAAAAGGGCATTTTTAAGCATTCATTTTAAAAAAATCTAATAAAATATAAGGGTTCTTCTCAATAAACAAATTTCTTTTTGTTGCATTGCTGGAAGTTTTCTTTAAATTATTACAACAATAACTTCGTTAAAATGAATAAAGAGAACTGGAAACTAAGAGAAATTTTGTTCCAGAAAGTTGGCCTTATTCTAATGAATAGCAGTGTATATCCATTTCGGAACACTTGACCAATTCTGACATTAATTTATTAGGGCATGTTGTCGTATATGTTGTAGCATATTTTGATCTTAAGAATATGTTTTTGGTAAAAAATATCTTATTTTTGAGCTTATTTTATATTTTTATTACATTTTGTGGAGTTTGTGACACCGTTTTTGAAAATTCAAGCCAATTTTACAAATGTGAGTTTCGGTTTTTAAGCCTATGCCGATTTCACCATAATTAATAGTTTTTTATTTTATTAATTAATAATCATATAATTACAAATTATATACTATTACCCTAACTGAGCACGTCGGCGCATTGTAGCGAAAACAGACCAGTGCCTCTGGTGGGAATCGAACCCACGACCCCCAGCACGCTACCAACTAGCCTATCGGGGCGCACGAATTAATTATTTTATTTCCCTTTATATAAGCAGTATAAATAATTTTGGCAAAACTTTACTGTAGTAAAAAATAAGTAATAAAATACGAAGTTTTAAAGAAAAAGCCTATTTTTTCAAATTTGAAGAGCACAGTTTCCTTAAATGGATTTTTTGGGGGAATATTTGATTATAATTAATCATTAAAAAAAATTCTGGAATCAAATCTTTAAAGTTATAACAGAAATTGAAATAATTCTATTATGCAGATATAATTCCAATGTGGTGAAACTCTTTAGCAAATCCAAAAATAATAAGGACACCAAAAAACATATTTGAAGTCCTTAAAGTCAGTAAATCTTCCAATTTTTAACAGAATCTAAAGAATTCTGCTATGCAGATATAACTCGAATGTGGTTAAATTCATAAAATATTTTTGGTGAAATTAAAAACATACATATCGTCACTTAAAATGCAGAAGTACTCAACAAACATATTTCCGCTTTTACAGGAGAAGCAAAAAAACGTCCACAGATATTTTCACAATAACCATACAATTTTGTGGAGAAATGTAGTTCGATGCAGTGCATCATAATCACTTAAGCCTACTTTAATATATTACATGGCAACCAAAAAAAAACAGAGCCAAAACAAAAACATATAATATTCGAACTTTATTATAAAACCGCTATTTTTTATAGTAGAAGTCCGAAAATTTTGTATAGGCAAGTACACAGAAAAAACTAAAAACGGGTTTCAATTAAAAAATTTACTGAATCAATTAATATTTTAATTGATTTTGCACCTAACACGGCAATGATATATCAATTTAAACTTTTATTGAAAATTAAAAAGGAAAAAAAGTTATAAATAACTTCACCAAAAAAAAAATAATGAAAGTGTGTGAACGATCCATTTTTATGTGTATTTTTGTTAATGCTGTGTCTGTTTATATGTTTGTGTGTGTGCTTGTTTTGTTTGTAAACTTCAAATGCATTTGGTATTTTTTTTATTTATTTATTTTTTTTTTTTTATTTATTTATTTTTAGTCTATGGAAAAATCCTTACAGACAATAACATCAAATTGCATTAATACAAATAACAGATATAAATTTAAGTGTTTAGAAATAAAATAATATTGCGTTTAATAATCCTAACATTAATATTAAAATCAATATAACTATAAAATTCATTAAAATCATTACACATTCTAATAAGAGGATCAGCATCAGCATAATTTTGACGAAAAAATGGAACATATAACAAATTGAAGTTTCTCGTTGAGCGTTGAGGAATATTAAATGACAGGTTATTCATTAGAAATTCGGAGCATAAGTCACCATTAATCAGCTTGACTACAAAAGTAACATTTAGCATTTTTCTTTATACTGAAAATTTTCTATTTAAGCTACAGTGTATGAAAAAATAAAATAAGTATTTATATATTTAAAAGTCAATGAAAATATTAATTGATTCCATTAAAATTTGTTTAAAAACTAATTTAATTCAAATCATATCTTGAATTAGATATTTTAGCTTGATCATTTTTTCTGTGTAGTTTAGCCAAATAAATCATAATCTTCAATAAAACTGGGTTTGGAAACTATGTTAGTTACGCCCTATTGCATTTAAGGTGACGATATATAAAAAATTATTAAAATTTATTTGTAAAAGCATGAACTAAGCTGTCATTCAAACTTTATATAAAAAACTGAAAATTAAACAAAATTCGTTTAAATTTTGTGAAAAAATAGTGAATAATTTATTCACGGTAAAAAAGTGCTAAAAAAAATTGCATTATCTTAAAATAGTGCTCTTGAGCATCTAGCACTTTTTTAAAAAAATGCGAGTGCTAAATCACAAAAAAAAAGTGCTAGATCTAGCATCCATTATGCTAAAATGACAACCCTACATTGGATGCCTCAGTAAACTTTCGATTTAAATTTTTGTTTGCCGTTTCTTTCGTATGTTTTTGCAATTTTAATCCCACTTCTATGGAAGAAACATACATACAAACACACACATAGAAAATTTTAGTTGCAATGTTTTTTTGTTAGAATATTTTTTTGATTTTTTCCCCTTTAATTTTCTTACCAAATGAAAATGAAAACGAAATTTGTTTGGAAATATATGATCCTCTACTCAAAAAAATAAATAAGTTAGTAGAAATGCTAGTAAAATGTCTAGTAAATCAAGTATACTATTTTACAGAAATTTTTGACTAAATTTGTGTTTTGAACTGAAATTTTAGTTACACCTATTCAGCACTTAACTGTTTTGAACTAATGTTTTACTAATATTTTACCAATCTTTTACTAATTTATTTTACTAAACAAAAATTGTGATGATAAGCACATTAATAGTGTGGACGACAACCAGATTGAAAGATATACGCAGAATGAAGTAGATGTCGCGGCATGTCAAGATATAGTAGAGAAGAGGAAAATTATACTTAAAAGTACAACTCTTGTAAGACATATAAAAAATCAACCATGGAAGATTTTTGTATCAGGTTTTCATACATAAAACAAAATGGTGGATTAAAACAACTTCAATTTTGTGTTTTCGCCGGCTTGTGAAAGTAATTGTCTATTAATTGTATTAAAAACAAAAAGTATGTAAATTTAATAAATATTAAATGTGTATTTGTAAACTAAATGTTTATAATGAATAAATATTAATATAGTGTGGTCAAATTGGCAATTTTGAAACTGCAAACAAATATACGTCCAGGGAGAGAGACTCAAGCGAAAGGACACACTTCTTGGGCAATTTTTTATGTTTCCGTTTCTATTGCAAAAAAAGGGTTGTAAATGTCATATTTTGTTATTTTTTCTAATTATCTAAGGCATTTATTTTTCTTTAAAAGATGCCATTATTTAGACAACCATTGATGTTAGTAGTTGAAAGATAAGTTAGTTTATTTTATATATTATTATTTCTATATTTTCAGATATTACATTTATTAACGCCGTCAATGTTGGAGTATGAATATTTTTGGATTTTGAGACTCATTGTAATTTATTTTGAAAAGAATCACAAAATACTGTTTTTTAACTTTTAGCAAGAATTTTTTAATTTTTATTCAACTAAGTATTAGCAAAATGTTTGCTGTATCTACTAATTTTATTGATAAAAATCAGCACGCTGATTTTGAGCAAAAGATTTTGCTGTTAGCAGTTTTTTTGCAACACCCTACTGACAAAAATTTTACTGACTTAGCAAAATTTTTTGCTGACTTTACTAACTTTTTTTTTTTTTGAGTGTAGTAGCCAATAAAAAATTGTTTTGCCGCCACAATGACTACTGCAATGAAGTCATATTGTACATGTATGAATGTATATCGAGCGTGTATCGGCGAAGTTTAGTTTTGGATAGAATTGATAAGTTCAATAACAAACAGACACCAAACCAAACAAATAAAATCCAAACAAAACAAAAAATAATTGTTTGAAAACAAAAATATTGGCCAATTTGCAAAGCTATGGAATATGGTAGCAGAATTTATCTTCTTTTTCTATTTTTGTTGTTGATAGCATAGGTGGGAATTTTGCATTAGCTTTGAAATATAAGAAAAGGTTGGCACTAATTTTGGTTAAATAAGGCTCAGCTTTGAATCTGTTCCGATTAGAGAATGCAAAATCACGCATTTTTCCATTTCCTATGAAAGCGGGAAACTTTTTTAAAATTTCCTAGATCCCGGTTGAAAAATAAATTATAAAATGTTTTCCTACTAAATCATATTTTTTTAAGTGCAAAATATCTAATACTAGCTGAGATTTTTCATAAAAATAAGCCCTCATTTTAAATCTGAAGTTTTTCATGGAATTTGTAAGTCTTTCTTAAAATTAATTTTATAACAGCTAGAAGACTTCGACCCAAAACGGCATTTGGACAATATTTGGTCATTGAAATTGTTTTGGTTAAATGTTCACAATTGTACAATTTTAAATGAGCGATTTATGTTTGACTAATTTAAACTTTTGTTAAATTTTTTTAAAATTGTTAATTGCTGCATTAAAAATCTGATATATAGGCATTTCCATAGTCACATGCGTTACCAGTAGTACGGTTCAATGAGGTAAAAACAAGGAAAAATATAATGTTGTTTTACTTCTTTATATTTTTGTGTAGAACTTTAGAAACTCTTTATTTATCAAAAATTAGAAAACAATCGAACTGCTTGGTCCTAAATTATAAGCCATGATGGAGGGTGACGTGATGTAACAAAAACAGAAGTTGGTTTTTCGTCTTTTACAAAAATGCAAAACTCTACGCATTGCGCCTGATTTTTTTAATAAAACTTTTTTTAATATAATATAAATATAAATTTGTTTTACAATTTGCTGCATTAATAAAACTTTTTACGATTTTCTTTTACAAACCATAGTTTGACACGTTACGTAGCTTGATGTGACATAAATTTCCTATTATTTAAATGCTAGCAATTATTAAAAGCAAAATATTTTGTATTATTATTTAGAAAATTAATAAATATTATAAATTTTATGTTCTGAATTTATTTTTTTAAATTGCACTGGATAGCATGAATATCAAATTTAATTATACAGGACAACAAGTTTTCCAACCTTGATACAAATGACAACTGACATACAAATTTTTGTGAATAAATCTCAATTAACGATGTTAAAACGTCCCGATTATAGCGAAAAACCGAGTTTTTCAAAACTTTAAGTTAGATATATCAAAAATCTGGTATGATGGAAAAGTTCCGAGGACAGATTCGGATTCAGCATATATGAAACCTATATAAAAGTATACTCTAGTCCCAGGGTCTTCATATTTTCAGATTTTGATTACATGTATTTTTAGTAGAATATATGAAAATTTTATTTGTGACTTAAGTGGGTCTATTTTTAACTTTCTTCAATAACGTCGAGCGTTTTCCTTCCTCTTATTAGCTAAGGCTGCCATCTACGTAAAAAATATATAATTTTAAATATCAATATTTTACTACTTAAAATAAAAATATTTGCCAGGTGACGTGATGTGACAAAGTTTGAAATTTTATAAAAAAAAATTACTCTGGTTGATGTGTCCCAGATTTTTTTTATATTAAATTATTCACAATAAACTTGATTTAAATTAAAAGTTTTAAACACCAGCTACCATCGATGCAGAAGTAATGAGAATAATATTTGTTTTGCGGTGACATACGTGACATTAGAATGTCAATTAAAGCAAATCATAAAATCTATAAACGCTTCATTCTAGGAGTGACTCATTAGTTTTATGAAATTTTCATTAATTCTACAAACATTTCATAATCATTGACTTTAAAAATCTGTTTCATAAATTGTATGAAAAGTTTCAATGGACGAGTTCCAGTGACAATTTTCATTAAAGCTATGAAGAAATTCATTACTAAAGTGATAATTTATAAAATCGAATGAATTCTTTTATGAAACTATGAAATTTTATGAAAAAAAGTTTATGAAAAATTTCTTAGATATAATACAATTTTTCATTAAATCTACGAAAAAATTCTATAATATAGTTATATTAATATCATGAAAATCTATCTAAATATTTTTCGACATCTAAAACTACCGGCAACGAAGTATTGGGTTTTAAAGCTAGTTACCAAATAAATTGCAAATTTCATGTTCATAAAAAAAATTATTAATTTTTTTCAAATACTACTTTCTTTAGACATGCTAAATCTTTTTCCAAAACTCCGATTTTTAACATATTCTCATTTTGGTTTTTCGTATTAATGGGTAATTCACACGCTATCCATCCATATCTACTATTTCCCATTATTGGTGATACGAATAGGCAAATTATTGTAAATTCTCTTTTGAACATGACAAAATAGCGTGTGAATAAAGCTTAAATCATTTAATAAAATGTTGTTCCAATAATAAATAAGTCCCATCTGTGACAGGAAAAGTAGTTGTTTCCGTTTCAGACTGTTGTTATTGTAATTTTGAAATCATATCGTGTATAAAGTGAAATGAACCCTCCCAAAAACTAACAATTCGTATACGGAGTAAGCAATGACTCCTGCATAGAAATACACATACACAAACATACACAATCATATTGATGCGGTCAGTTTGGATTGACATACAAAACCAGATGTAAATATTGAAGGATAAAAACAAAAAATGAATTTGTATTGTCTTCATTTTGCCGTAACCCAAAACTGCAGTAGATTGTTGTATATTTGCATCATATTGACCACTGTTGCCATCTTTTTTTCACGAAAAGCAACAAAATCTGACTCGAAAATCGCTAGAAATTTAAAAATTTTTGTTTAGCTGGAAAAGTGACAAAAAAAACTAGCTAAATTTTAGGAAAAAAAAAAACCGCTAAAACTTGAAATATTCCATCAAAAACATGATAATGACTACTTATTATTTTATACAGTACTTTGTAATGAGAACGTATTACCTTCTGCATTACTTTGAATAATAAAATAATGGGTTACCGACAAGAAACTTATAATACATAACTCTCATACAAAAAATAATTGGTGAACTATAATAGGTTATTCATCAAAATTTCAAAGACGACGAAGGCAGGAACGTTACTGTGAATGGCGAGCTCTACCGTGAGATGATTACAATTTTTTTTGCCCAAAATGGAAGAGCTGAACTTGGATGACATGTGGTTTCAACAAGAAGATGCCACATGCCACATGCCTCACAGCACGCGAATCAATGTCCCAATGGAGAGGCGAGTTCGGTGAACAGTTTATTTCACGTTTGTGGCCGGTCAATTGGCCGCCTAGATCGTGAGATTTAACTCCTTTAAACTATTTTGTGTGGTGCTATGTTAAGGCTCATGTAAATGGGGACAAGCCCGAAACGGTTGACGCACTGGAAGCCAATATTGAAGAATTTATTCGTGAGATACCTGCCGATATGTTGTAGAGAGTATACCAAAATTGGACCCAGCGTATGAAGTATTTGAGGTGTAGCCGCTGTCAACATTTACAAGCAACATATAATTACTAGTATACAATAATGTTCGAAAATCTATTTTTAGACTCATTATAATTTGTATTTTTGTAAGCTATAGGGTAAGGTGTTAGTTTTGGTATATCTTGAATAAATTTACATAGAAGAAGAATTCGTTTACTATGATATATTAAATGCGTCGGTGGCTCAGGGTATAGAGCAGTCGCCTGTAAATCAGACGACCCAGGATGGATTACAGGCTCGATCATGTTTTACAAAAAAATTAATAACATATTTTTTAAATTGAAAATTTTTTTCAAAATCTATTTCTAGACCCATCATTTTTTCATTCTGGTAATGGCTTATTATTCATACCCTAAGTAATCCATTATAATTCATAACTACGTAAGGCTGCCAGTAATGCATAACTCCTTAATTTTGACACTTTTCACATAAAAAAGTTAGAACTATAATATAAAAGGACCAAACCTTCGAGTTAAGATTACTAGACTCATTTTTTGTTAAGGTATGTCTTTGCTGGGATACAAATTATTGAGATATTTGTTAGTTTTTTGGGTTAAAATTAGTTATAATTACTAAGAAAAAGAAGAAGAGCAAGCATTTAGTAAATAAAAACGGGGAAAAGTTTTATTATTTGTAGACAAAAATTTATTTTATGTTAAATTTTATTGTTTTTGAAAAAAAAACTATTACATTTCTTAGCAATAAAATTAGCAAGTGTTCTCCACTACCAATTCACATAATTTTGACGTTTCTTTGCAATCGATTTGACATTTGCCATACTTTCGTTTATTGCATTTGAAGACACCGCGAAAACAAGGAATAGAAAAAAAGCACACGTGAAACATTAACTAATTGTACTTGTTTTTAGTGCTTTGAATGTGTTTCATTTTATTTATTTATAAATTTATTTGTTAGTTTTTGAAACCTCGCTATTTACTAGAATTTTTTAAATACCAGCCAAACCCAGCTTTTCTAAAAAAAAATCGCTAGATTTCCAGCTAAAAGTAAAATCACTATTTTACCAGCTAAGAAAGAAAAATAACTGCCAAATCGAGCTGGAACATCTCCAAATTGGTAACATTGATATTGTCCACGTACCCCGTAGTATACAACAGTTTCACATGGTACATTCCGTTATATATATATTTTTTTTTTCGTGTTTTGTATCGTTGAATTGATATGAATATTTTTGTTTATAAAGTGATTGAAACTGTTAAAATCCATGGGAATAAACGTGTTTGAGTTGCGGTGGTATTGTTAACAACTACTGTAGAATTGTTTAAATTCCCGATGAAAAAAGTTTCTATGTGCTCTTGATATCAAAGTTTTTATATAGTTATATATTACTTTATATAGTTATTTATAATGATATATTGCAAAATATATATTCATACAAAATCATAAAAAAGTATGTCTCAAATAAATGATTATGATCTTTCTTTATATTACACTTCATATAGTGCAATATGTAAAGATATATAATTATATATCGATTAATTTTAGTATATAAATTTTGTGTTAATTATACAAAACTTATACAGAGAATGCATGAAACAACACAAATTTTCTTTTTTTTATTAATTAACAATCATATAATTACAAATTATATACTATTATCCTAACCGAGCACTAGCTACTACCCAGTAAAAAACGCTGCTTACATGCAAGCAGGTTTCTACGGGAGTAAGCTTAAGGGATTTTTTCCCTTGCAAACCTGTTTACATATGATGTGATTTTTATATGGCGAATTCCCACTTGGAAGCATTACTTTTTGACAAAGTAAGCGCTGATTTTAACGCTTATAAAAAGCTGTGATTTCAGGGCTTGCACTAACAACATATTTAATATCTATATTATTACGATTAAAAGTAACAACAGGAATATACCATACACAATTTATTTTACATAAAATTCTACTTCTAAATTCTATTGTTGTTAAAATTTTTGACATATATTATAATCATTTTATTTTTTTTTTTACCGCTCAACGTGCTAGCTCTTCAGAAACAGTTAAATGACTAATTATTGTTTATTACATACTCGAAAACAGCAAACACAATCGGAAATCACTCGGGGAGATTGGTACAGATCGTTTTTAATACACGATATGAAACTTTCTGCATTACAACCTGCGTCCTTATAAGGGATTATGGTAAGCTGCTTACAACCTGCATCCTTGTTAGGGAAAACAGTAAGCTCAACATTTTTGTTTGTTTATTTTTATACGAAAATTATTTGTTTCCTTTGCTGATTCGCAGTATTATGTTACAGTAAGCACTTACATCAGCGCATTTGTTTTATCCTGCTTCTAAAACCACGAAAAATTTTTACTGGGTATGGCCTTCAACGTGTTGTAGCGAAAACAGACCAGTGCCTCTGGTGGGAATCGAACCCACGACCCCCGCACTGATAAGCCAGCACGCTACCAACTTGCCTACCGGGGCGCACAACAACACAAATTAACTTTAATTAATGAATTAAAAGTATTACCATTGTTAACATATTTGTTTCGAAACTCTCTTAAAGCCAGTTCAGATTTTTAGAAGAGAGCGTTGAAAATGGCTTTTTTTAATTTTATATTTTAGTACATGTTCTTAAGATTCCAAGAAAAAAAATTTCATGGAAAAATTCCTACGGGTTCAAAAGTTAGAGCCAGATTAGTGTGAGCGCATTTTTAATTTTTAACCTTTTTTTCTTTGTTCAAAAACTTTGAACGCGTTTATCTCGAATCTATGTTTTTCGTACTGGTTGCGGCCCTAGCGGGTTCATTTTTTCACGAAATTTTTTTTTTTTGTTGTATTTTTTTTAAACTTGATTTGCTATGATTTGACACGAGCTTTTTTTTAAATTTTTTTTTTTCGATTTTTTATGAAGTTTTAAAGTCAATATTTTTTTCGAAAAACACACTTTTAAATTTGGAACATCACCAAAAATTGAAAAAAAAAATTAAAATAAAAGCTTGTGTCATACGATAACTAATTTCGTTAAGATTTAAAAAAGTCATTTTTTTCCAGATCGGACAATTTTTGCGACTCCCAGCGCTGCAACCACGAGGCCCCGTTTTTTCTCTGCCGCCAGTTTGGAGCTCTATAAAAACCATGTTGGAGTGAAAAATATATTTTTTTGAATTTTTTTCTTGTAATTTGTTCAATTCTCTACAATAATAAATTGGAAAAATGTTTGTTTTTGACTGAGTTATGAAATTTTAAAAAAGGTCTGTTTTCTCTGCCGCGAATGTAATGTCCCCCCTTAAGCGAATTAGAAGAGAGCGTTGGAAGCGGCTTGTTTAAGCAAATTAAACACCCAACCATTATAACATGAGTAATGGATTCTAAATTTTCAATTTTAAAAATGAATTAGTTCCTCCAAGGGCCAACGACCCTGTTTTCTGTTTAATGAAATAATTGTTTTAAACAATCTGAAATTGCTGAGTTACTAAAGTTAAAGATTTATTCTTCATAACAATATATTGTATTTACCCATAATACCGATTATTTATTGAATTATTATTTATTTTATTATTTTTAATTATTTTGTTTAACAAGGACGCGTAAAGTTTGCTGTTTATTTCTGCTCTAGAAAAAATCTGTAAGTCTTCTACTTGAAAATTTTGTGAAAAAAAAAATTTAATTTTCTCGGTAAATGTTGTTGTTTGTTTTGGTTTCCTAACGTTTTAAATTTATTTATGTTCCAACTTAAGTTTTATAAAAAGCATAAATTTTTAGATTTAAAATTATTTTTTAAAATTAATAATTATATGTTCTATAAATAAATTACAAGTAGTACTTAATTGGATTAAAATAAAAAGGTACTTACCGATCTCTTAAGCATTAAAATTTTTTTTAATTTGTTAATTAAATAACTTATTAGACAAAATTGCATCAAATTATATATAATTTGATCATATTTGACCCACTTTTCGGATCAAACTATATGAGATTATATCCCATGAGATACCATAAGATCAGCTTTTTTTCGGATTAGATGAGATCTGATGTGATGTTTAGTTATATGTGCTACTATATATAGTAGGCCGGGTCGATTTGTATGGAGGCAAAAAAATCGCTCATCGTTCAAGGAAAATCGTATTCTAGGGATCAAAATAAGAAACTTTGCCCAAAGAACCATACCTCTAAAACGAATTCTGATGTCCTGACTTTTGACCCGTAGGGTCAAGTTTTGAAAAATTCCACTTTGACCCATTTAGAGTGCCCCAATCGAATCCAACCCCAATCGAATATAATTTATACATGCATCTGCTAGAGCGTCTTCCGGAGAAGAAATAGAGACCCTAATCTTGGAAAGACTCCTCCTGCTTTCTGAAATATCTCTATCCCGAGATTTGTACATTTTGCTATTACAACACGGTTAAAAAGGCTCTCTTTCAACTTAAATTTTAACCCCTTAACGGTTACCTAGAATGATGATTTATGCATTAATCTGCTAGCGCGTCTCCCGGAGAAGAAGTAGCTCCCATAATCTTGGAGAGATTCCTCCTACTTTCTGAAATATCAAAGTGGGCTTTTTCAAAATTTGACCCTACGGGTCAAAAGTCGGGACATCAGAATTCGTTTTAGAGGTATGGTTCCTTCGGCAAAGTTTCTTATTTTGATCCCTAGAATACGATTTTCCTTGAACGTTGAGCGATTTTTAAATCGACCTGCCCTAATATATAGTCATATATGATTATATGGCAAGTTTTTTCGTTGGGTTCTTTCTTCTTTTTTGATAGCTTTTGGATTTAAATGTTGTTTAAGTTTGCTTTTTAATTGAGTTAAAAATTGAAAAATATAAATAAAAGGAAAATCTCTGGGAAATTTTCAATATCCGTCAAAAGTGATTGAAAATTGATGGATATGAAATAAATAAAATTGTCATGAATAGTTTTGCTAGAGGTTAGTTTAAGAAGAGTAGTGCAAGTATAGTTCATTAAAATGTTTAATTTTGTTATTTTTACACAGTTGCAGTGGGCATATTCAGTTTTTAAAAGACTATATAAAAATATATATAAGAGATAGCTAAAAACCTGATATGTGATAAAGCGTACTAAACGAACGAACAAGCGCATTTCTTTTTCGTACCAATCTACTTTCAAGGGTTAAAAAAAAATATATCGCACACCCAGTTCAAAAGTGACTCAAGTCAAAATTTTTAATTTTTTAGAAATTGAAAAAAAAATATTTGCAACCATATACCAGTTGAAAGACATAATTGTTTTTTAGCAACAGTTAACAACAACAAAATACACTGAAATTTTTTTTATATATAAACAAGTGTATTGTGCATAGTTTAAATATATAAACCCGAAAAACTAAAATTTTGAGTTAAGTCACTTTTGAACTAGGTGTGCGATATGCCCTTTTAAATTTTTTGGTAAATTTTTAGATAGATCTTTAAAATAGCTTTAATTTTATACCCATTTTTTATAGTTTCTTTGGTGT
Organism: Delia radicum; assembly: GCA_021234595.1. Classification (NCBI taxonomy): domain Eukaryota; kingdom Metazoa; phylum Arthropoda; class Insecta; order Diptera; family Anthomyiidae; genus Delia; species Delia radicum. The sequence continues at coordinate 18,389,102 of CM037853.1, read as the reverse complement.
AAAAAAAATAAACTGGAGCCATTTTTGACCCCACTTTTTGATCATTAAAACTAAGATTGGAACGATTAAGAATTACGCTTGTTCGTTACGGTATGCTGGGTGTAGATTGCATGTCCAGAAATAAATAAAATTACATTCACAGCCTTTCTTAAAGTCTACTTTTTAGAAACGGTTAAAAAATAATAATTATTATTAACAGAGTTCTAAGAAGAACGTAAATTTTCATAAAGGTACATTATCGGATAAAATTTCCGATTTCAAAGAGTTTTTTTTTTAATTTTGACTTTGAGCATTTTTCACCGCTAAACAATTCAAGATAATTAAAAAAATCTTTTCTGACGTTTGTTTCTGAATGTTTTAGTAATCTTATAAATTTTATTTTTTTCTGATTTAGTTTGGTAACAAAAAAGATATTGGCCAAAATCAAAAAAAAAAAAAAAACACTAAGCCAAAAAATTAACGTTTTTATTTTTAACATCAAATATCTTTTTAGTTATAAGGGATGTCTTACCACAATTTTTTTTTTTTTTTTTAAATCAGTTCACAATTGCCAAAGTAGCAAGCACTTTAAGATTTTCTATAGACGAGGTTGTCAACTTTGGTGTCATAGTAATCACCCTGTGATGTCTCAAATTATAATATTCTAAACGCCGAGGTCCTCCCCTATAACTCCTTCAATTTGTATATGGATTGGGCCAATAGTATAGAAGTTCTATACTTATTACCAATTTTTTGAAAACACATCACTGTGCAACGTCGCTTTTGAAACGGCCGTATATTACTAATAAGTTTACTTCTCCCACTTTTTGAAAAAATTTCAAAAGTTGTTCCATTTTTTATTCGTCTCATATAGGAGAACAAATATTAGGTCCAATTATTTAATATCGTATGGGACGGAAGTTACTCTTTGCAAAATATAATACCTATCCAAGCAGAGAAATACAATCGGCAAAGTGTTGGCAAAGCGTCGGCTACGGTTGGCAATGCGTTGGAAGAATGTAGGATTAACAATATTGACAGTATTATCTTGTCACCCGATCTATAACAGTGGTCAACCGTTGGTTTGAGCAGACTTGTCACCGTTGGCAGTTCAAAAATAATTGAATCAAATTTAATTAGTTTTGAGAAATATGTATAATAAAACACATTAAAAAACCAGCAATACAGTTCCGTCTTATGTCAGTCATTTACGTCATATTTAAATGTGAAAAGTATAATAAATATAAAAAAAAAATAATGTTTTTAGTTGGTTGTCATATTGGTAAAAATATTTGCAAAGAATTTTGCGGGTGGCACTCACAAAACACATGCTTTGCAAACAAAATAGTGCTTTTCTAGTACAATATTATTGTTACCATTGGTAAGTTTTAGCACGGTGGGTTTTACAAAAATAGCAGTAGTTTACCAGTACTATTTTTTATTTTTGTACGGTTGGCAATTTCTAACTTTTTGTCGGTATTCGGTATTTCAAAGCATTATGAACAAATTTGATAAATTAAAAAATGTTTATGGTAAATTTAAAGAAAAGTCCGTAGTTAAGCAATGAATTCAATAATCGGCCGCCGAACAATATGCGAAATCGAAAAAAATTCGGTGGCCGGTTATTTAATTTTACAACTAAACTTCGGCTTTTTATTTAAACTTTTTACTCTAAATAGAATTTAAACGGCTTAGCAAATATCTTTTCAATATGTAAATTTGTCCCCATTGTCTCCAAATAGCAAAAATACCAAATTATCGTTTTTTGGCCGAAATCTTCGGGCGGACACTTATAATATCCATCTTAATGCATTAAATACTCTGCAATCTGAAACGAAAGCGTGCAATTACAGATTTTGATTACAAAACTTAAGTTTTTGCACAATCTATACATTAAAACACCATTATTAGGGCAACCAAAAAACAGCTCTACAAACATTGTTTTAAGCTCTTAAAAGAAAGCTCGAAAAACGGAGAAATAAGCCGTAAAATCTAAAAATAGGTTGCAAATTTAAAAATTAAACCGTTAAATTTAATTTTTTTTTTTTTATTAAAATTGTTACTACAAATAAAATGAGCATATAATTTATTCCTTGGAATTTCGTGAATCAAACAAAGTTTCAATAGAGAAATTATTTTTCTTAAGATTCAAAGTTTAAACTGGTGTAACAAAATCAATTTGTTGCTCGCTATCGTAGGACACATTAAATGTTTAACTTCCAATGAAAAAAAAAAAACTACAAAGTACCGATTGTCAGAGAAAATGTAAAATTACCTATTTTGTAAGATAAAAAGCAAAATATGCTTAATTTTCAAATAAAAAGTCAAATAGAAGCTATTATTTACAAAATAAGCCAAAATAAGCTAATATCAAAATCCAAGTAGTTCTATCTTTTTAATTAAAAAACAAGTTCTAGCTTATTTTTGGTTGCCCTAATTATTAGTATTCCACGCATAAAAGTGAAATAATTCGCATTTGTTCAACTAATAAAAAAAAAAGTAAGTGTTATTACAACTAACTTGGCTAAAGAAAACGTTACATAAATGAAACATTTAACACTATTATGAATCACAAAAAAATGTATAAAAATCCAAACACACTCCTAGGTACTACGTAACTACATATAAAAACAGTGGAGGGTAAAAGTTTCAACATAAAACGTATTAGCTATAACACAAAACAAACAGCAACAAATAAAAAACTTGGGGTGGTAGTAAAAGGTAAGGTAAATTGGCAAAAACAAAAAACAAGTAGAGGTAGGTTGATTGCTAAATATATTAGAAAAAATCAAGACCCAAAGAAAAGGGCAAAAGAACAAGTAGAACAATAACGGTGGAACAAAAAAAAATCACGTAAAAAAACTTTTAAAGACAAAACAATACAGACACTGAAACAAGAATGTTATATACATTAGGGTGTCCCTTAAAAATATATTTGTTGATTTTAGTTTATTACAGCAGTTTTATAGAAAAAATGATTTTTTTTTTTTGAAAACGTTAACTGGTGCCAAATTTCAGCCGAAAATGATCCATTTTTAAACAAAAAAAGTGTATTTTTATTTAAAATTACCAAAGTTCTAAATTTTTAAAAATTTATTTTTGATTTCATTTATTTCTTTAATATACTCAAAGTTATTCATTATGAGTTTGTGATTTAACATAACAAATATCACTAGAAATTCTAATTCTAACAAAGTCCCCTGAAGATTTCCTTGGGCAGGAATGAAATCCGGATAGGGACACGCCTACAGCAGATTGTTTTTCACAATTTGTTAAATAAGTTTTGGGACTTTAGCACATTTAATTACTATAAAAAAAAAAAAATTATTCAGATATCATTAAAAGATTTTAGCCTGGAATCAAAATGAAGCACAAATTTGATAAAAAAAAACTGCAAAAACGGGTTTTTTCAACCCTTAAATGCTCTACAGAGTCGATTTGAATGAAAATGTATATTTATGATGTAAAATGCTAAATAAACTAAAACAGCGTACCATGATTTTTAAAATAATTTTTGTTACGCTTTTTTTTAAGCGAAAAACCAAGTTAAATTTTGGATTACCCCTTTCTCTAAAATCAAGTGACGGGAGCTTTTATACACACTTCTTTATATTTTCGACACACCTTTCAGATAATGGTCTTTCATATGTCATTGAACTTGGTATTAATAAAGGGTCCGCCAAAAAACTTTTTTTTTTTAACTACTGAACCAATTGGACTTTGTATGGCGTCGTACCAAGGTCTTTATGCAAAATTCGTCTCAATGATGTCTCCGAAATGTTCAATTGTTGAGAACGACGGTGAATTGATGTTGATGGCGCTTCACGCACACTTTCTGCCACAGCAGCAATATTCTCGGGTGTACGTACTGTTTTTGGCTTTCCACGCTTTGGTTTATCGATGAGGATGCCAGTTTCTTTCACTTTTTTCACAAGATAACGAACATACGGACCATATTCGTTCAGCGGAAGGATAAAACTAATTATCTGTCAAATCAGACATGAGCTAAGTGTTACCATTCACGAAATAAGCACTAGTTGAAAAAGAAAACGTTAGATGGCGGGCCCTTTATTTTATAAGTAAATATGGATTTTAGCTTTTTTCATTTTCCAAAATTCATTATAGTTTAAATGCCCTAAGTTTGGGGGTTTTTAACTAATGTGTAAGAAATACAATTATCATAACCTTTGAACTCGTCAACAGAATATTAAAAATTTGGTGCCATTTTAAACACAAAATCATCTTCTTTAAAAAGTGTTGAGCAAAAATTATTTTTTTTTGCTCGAAAAGGACAACGAAATTAAAAATAATTCCTTAATTCGCGAATATCTCAAAAAACCCATAATTAATTTGTGTGCCAGTTACAACATATCAAAATTTCAAGTTCAGAATCAAAGGGGTTCAAAAATAAATGGAATTTTTCCAAAATTATCTTTGACATGGCTTCCATAGAAAGGTCAACCGTGACCGAAAAATAAAAAGTGCACAAATAATGGCTTCTGACTTGTATTATTAAAGAAAAATAATTACATTTCATTAAATTAAAAAGTCAAAAGCATATCTTAGTTGCCATGATGATAAAGTGGACTTCAAAGTGGCGCTCATGTTTTTGGTAAAGTTTTTTTTTTATTTTCAGAAACATTTTCTTTTAAATAGTAAATTCTTTATGATTAACTTAAAATATTTATTACAACAAAAATTGACTCCTAAAAATGCAAACTTAGTAAATAAATATCAGAAATCGAAAATTTTTTTAGTGTCACGTATGTCACCGCTAAGAACATTTATTCTCATTACTTTTGTGTTGATGATAGCTGGCGTGTAAAACTTTTAATTTAAATCAAGTTTGTTATGAATAGTTTAATATAAAACTATCTGGGACATATCAATCAGAGTTAATTTTTTATAAAATTTCAAACTTTGTCACGTCACGTCACCTGGAATATATTTTACTTTTAAGTAGTTAAATATGTATTTATAATTTAAGACAAAGTTTATTTTCCTAACAAAATATTTAAATTCAAATTTAACACTCAACATTTATAAATGTTTGTGGTGTAAGGGTAGAGAGTTGGCCTTTTACTCCGAACTTCCAAGTTCAAATCTCGGAAAAGACAAAAAGAAAAAGTTTTTTTTAATAAAAATAAAATATTCTTTTAAATTGCAAATTAGTCAAAGAAAATGAAAAGTGATTGTGGTACAATCAGTAGGGCAGAGGACTATTAATATGAATACCAAGAAATATGAACAAAGTTTTTTAATTTAAATAAAATTTTGTGGAACGTAATAATATTTATTTGGAATGTAATATTTTCTTAGGCAACTGAATATTAGCTTTTACAACTAAAAATATACTTTAACATTATGATAGTCATCGTAAAAGACAGAATTCGATTGGCAACAAATTCGGTGGCCACAACTGAGACTGTGGCCACCAAAATTGACCCTTATGAACTTTTTCTTTGATAATTTTTAAGTAATGATGTGTTTGGGAGAAAAAATATTTATTTCGTTAGTACAGTTTAAGGTCAGCGATATTTTAGAATTATTTCGTTGGGGTATTTTAAGGTTAACGGTATTTTAAGTCATTTATATAGGGTATTGTAAGGTTAACGGTATCTTAAGGTATTTCGTTTGGGTAATTTGGTGTTATCGGTATTTTGAGTTTTTTAGTTAGTGTTATTTTAAGGGTAAAAATAGTTCCTTGAAACTTTATTGAATAGTTATCGGTATTTTAGGGTTAGTGTTTGCTAACTATGGTTTTTGGAAATTTTTAATAAAAAATACCCTTTTTTCAAAAAATTTCATTTTTGGTCGAAATTGCCAAAACGTAAACGTTGTTAAAAAAATAACGGTGTCTTCAATTTGGAACTATTTGTTATAAAACTGGCGGGCGTAATGACAAATCTATTTTTAAGGGTCACTCTAATATACATTTTATATTGGAAAAGGTCGTTTTCTAACAAACAAAAATGTTCAAAAGGGAATACAAGTATTAAAGGCAATCTGTTCGAATATAGGCACAAGATTTTCCAAAGTTAGCAAAAAAACAAAAAAAACAAACCCGCAAAATCCGATAATAAAAGGGGAAAAACAAAAGTAAAAACAAAAACAAGTTAGGGTAAGTAAAATTTTATTACTGTAATATCTAGAGCTATTTGGGGTATATTACATGTTGAAATGTATATCTAAAAAAGTACACTTAAATGCGTAAATGTGTTGCAGTAATTGTTCTTGATGTTGTTTATTATAATTTACTCTTTTTATACGCTTTTTACCATGGTTGGCAAACACTAACTCTAAAATACCGACAACGCTTCAATACCATTTGAAGGAACTACACACAGAAAACTGTTTTGCAGTTGCAACCGAATTTTTTGCCAACCGAATTTTTGTGGTTCCACGTACTATCACTATTATTAAATTTTAATACTATTGTAACAACCGACATTTAATTACAGATTTCGAATTTTTATTGTAACAATTGAATAATTTATGTTTATGGACTATAATATTCTATAAATAGATTCGCTTGCGTTCAACAAATTTTATTTTATTAATAAAAAAATGTTATGCCCCGAACTGGGCTCGAACCGGCGATCTTCCGTTTGTCAGGCAAGTACTTTACCACTAGCCGAAAAACAATTTAAATATGTTTTTTTTAAATTTCAACCTTGAATATTTTCTAGTTTAAAATTTAAATATTTGTCTAAAAATAGATTTGTATATACAACAGAAATTCTGTTGTAATCTCAATATTTTTTTAATAGAGTTACCAAAACTATAAAATAATTATACAATATTTTAAAATTATTTTGTTAAGAAAAAATTCTTATGCCGCGAACTTTGCTCGAACCGGCGATCTCGTGCTTGTCAGCATAAACTCAATTTGATTTTGTATTTTCCAATTTCAACGATGAATGTTTTTTTGTTTCAAATGTAAATAGAAATTCGGTTGCTGATCTCAATATTTTATTAGTTACCGAAACTATAAAAAAATTAATATATTATTTTAAAATTATTTTATTCCAAATAAAAAATGTTATGCCGTGAACTGGAGTCGAACCGATGACCTTCTGCTTGTCAGGCAATTACTTTACCTCTAGTCCAGACACAATTTGAATTTGTATTTTCAAATTTCTACTTTGAACATTTTTTCAAGTTTAAATATGAAGGACTAAAAATTGATTTGTATGTACAACAGAAAGTGGGTTGCTAATCTTTATATTTTAGTAGAATTACTAAAACTTTATATTATTTTAAAATTGGTAGCGAAAACTAATATTTTGCATAGAGTGACTAATATTCAGGCGAAACTAATATTCGGTTCAAACTGCAAATATTTTATTTTAAATTTATAACAAGCTTTCAACGTCCGTATATTTACAAAAATAAAGCAAACCAAACATATTAGCTAGGTTGATACTAGTATTTCGATCTGGCTAAAGATCTCATCTTATTTTATTCAAGGAATAAAATCTCCGAAAAGTGGTGTTGGTATTAAAGGTACTGTAGAAGATAACATTTTTTCAATATTGATTTGGAAAATCAATATTTTGAATGATGTGAGTGTGTTTTGGTTAATTTTATATATTTTCTGTTTACAATATAGTTTAATTCTTATGATGATGAATTTTAAGTACTTACAATTAAAATTATTGAATAATGGTTCCCTTGTAACCAAAAAAAATTTATTCTCTGTGTGTATTTGTGTGTATTATCAACCTTAAAATGTCACTAACGAAATGACTTCAAATACCCATAATCCTAAAATACTCTAACAAAATAATTTAAAATACCGTTAACCATAAAATACCCTAACGAAATAATTCTATAATCATATGTAATAATTCACATAGCATATATCACCTAATTTTTTCTCGCAAAAACATCATTACTTTAATAGTATCAAAAAAAAGTGCATAAGGGTCTATTTTGTTAATCATAAATACATACAAACCTACATATCATTCATTCCATGAAAGAACATTGAAAATTTTGAATTTGTTGACCTCATGTCATCCGACTTTCTTCTTATCGCGAACAGGAAGAATCTATGAAGCAATATGTACAATCACGTTATCAGATCCATATAATTTTAAAAACTCGCGATTTTATCACGTGTTTAGTTTTTCTAAATCTTGCTAACATTTAAAAACTTGAGAACTTTGATGATCTACACACAGGGAAAATATTAGTTGGAATTCAATGAGTACCATTAAAAATCTTTCCTTTTGATTCTTATTCGATAGCAAGAACGTTCTACATATAATTAAAGCAAATTAACTATTCTTGTCATAAAATGACAATACTGGTTACAAAAATATGATAACTTTTCCCAAACAATTTGTTACCCAAACTCTATTCAAAAAATAAATTTTTTCTCAATAATTCGTAATGATTACAACCGTCTTAAAAATATATATGGGCCACTTAAACCAAATAGTTGATTCTGAATATAAAAATATTATTCAATTCAACAAAAAATTATACTTGCAACCAAAGCATTTGCTTTTTTTAAATGTCAAAACAAACAAAATGTTCAAGAACACTTTTTTTACAAAAATATATAAATAAAACTCTATGAATAAATGCGAAAAATATAGAGCATCAATATACACCAGAAAGGTATTGGATTTTCGTTTATAATTTATAAATATTGGAATGAGAAATAGAAATACATAAATCATATTTTACAGGAATTTTCCGCAGTTTGTTTGGAACTTAAACGGAGAATTCTGAAAATATATCAAGAGATGTCTCTATTTTCTGATTGATAGCATTGCTTTGCTGATGAAGATTTACAAAAGATGTTTTTCCTAAAACTACAGAAGAATTTAAAATTTGAAGTAAATTTCTAAAGAAATCAGCTTCGATTCTGGTCAAATGTTCCTTAAAAATTTTTTTACAGAAATTCTGCAATATCTGTAGATTTTACAAAGAAAAAGATAGTAATTAAAAACAAAATTGGTGAAAAAGTGTCCTTTAATTAATAAAGACTTTGATAAGACGTTTGTTTCAAAATATTTTTTATTTTTCATATTTCCATATAGACAAATTACAGCTTAGTTTTGGTTAAACGTTTGCTAAAAAAAAAAAATCCAGAAATTTTAAAGAAAATTTGTTCAGGATCTATTCCGGGAAAAACTATAATTTTCAATTTAAATTTATTTTCATCGGGATAAACATTAATTGCATTTATAGTAATTAAATGTGCTAAAGTCCCAAAACTTATTTAACAAATTGTGAAAAGCAATCTGATGTAGGCGTGTCCCTATCCGGATTTCATTCCTGCCCAAGGAAATCTTCAGGCGACTTTGTTATTAGAATTTCTAGAGATATTTGTTATGTTAAATCACAAACTCAATGAGAATTTCTTGTCCTCGTCTAGGAACGAGATTCAAAATTTAAAATATCAAAGAAAAAACAAAAAACAAAAACAACAACAAAAAATTGTCACAATTGGCTTTGTCATCTTCCAAATACTACTCTGTTTTTTTGACAGACCTAGCAATGTAGTGACGTTTATTCAAGTAAATCAACAATAGAAAATCATATGTTTTCTATTAGTGTCAGTTACATTTAAATTTGCACAAGCACCTGCATATTTGTTATTTAAATTTATTTTCATCGGGATAAACATTAATTGCATTTATAGTAATTAAATGTGCGAAAGTCCCAAAACTTATTTAACAAATTGTGAAAAGCAATCTGATGTAGGCGTGTCCCTATCCGGATTTCATTTTCAACTTTAATTCTCAATTTAGTTTCAGAGACATTACTTTAATGTGATGACAGATTTTGGACCCTTTTGTAGAAGTACACTCAGATTAAAATGTATCTTTAATGGGCGAATTAAAAGCATTTTTCTTTATCGAAACTTAAAATTAATCCCAAAAACTTTAATCTCTCAGCAATAATGATTTTTTCGCAGACTTTAATTTTATATCATTTGCTACTACCATAAAGCTGTAAAAAATTAAAATTTGTATATTTTGTGTAAATTAATAAATATACAAAAACATATATTCTAAATCGGAAATGGTGTATTTATCTAAATAAATTCGATTGGATTTAGTAGGGATAATTAAAAATGTCTGCATGTGCAACAATATTTTTTAATCATTCTAATAGAAACTTGGTTACAACTATTGAATCAACTGTAGATTTTTAAGATAGTACTTGTGACCACAAAAAAATTCGGTTGGCAAAAAATACGGTTGGAGCAACAAAACTTTTTTCTGTGTGCATCTGAAAACTGCGATCGTCTACTTTTAAAAAATTTTGTTTAATATAAAATACAAAATATGAATATGTTTTCCTTACATTAATTTATATTACTTGGACTTTATCACTTAGTGTGTGGAACGATTTGAAATTAGCGGATTTAAAAAAAGAAATGTGGTTTTTGGTAACAAAGTTCTTAAATTTATTTCTTATAAAATATCTAGTTTGTATATTTAGCTAATTTGATTTTATATTTTTTTTTCTTTGGGTTGTAAATATTAGGTTATGAAATTAAAAATTACGTGAACATCATAAATCCTTAAATGTCGGGATTCAAAGCTGGCCAAAACCATTACAATTTTTGTATTTGTAGAGCATGCGCGGTTTCAGCGTAGTTTTTATATGTAAATCTCCTTTTTTACTATATTTAGTAAATTTTTCCAGATTTTTCGCCATCTGATTCCGTAAAAGTTCCACTTTGGGATTTGGGAACGGTAAAGTGGAATAATTTGTTATTAACATATATTTTTCGGAGAATTAAAAAAAAAACAGTTTTTTTAAATACAGCGCTTTAAGCTGCGAATTAAAAAAAAATGCATTTTAGCTTCAAAGAATTATTGTTCTATTTTATTTAAAGAACGCCAAAAGTAGCTTTAACATGATTTATCAATCAATCACGTAGCTTAAACCGTTAAAAATATTTTTAAACGCGATCTTTCCAAAACCGTGAAAGCAGCCAACCGAAAGATTGGCTGATGACATATTTATATGACTCTTACCTTTCGTACCAAGTTTTGTTAAAATTGAAGGATCTAAAGGTCGAACAGTGGATATATGTTGATGCTTTTATATGAAATGAGTCTTTAGCTAAATTCTTAGTTAATTTAACTACAACTGTCAACTTAAATTTAGTTCTTCTAAAATTTAGGTCACCTAAATTTAGCAGACTGTGATACTCAATTGCATTGAAATTTTTGCTGGTGCAAATTCAGGTACTATTTGCTGGTGTCGTATCTGAAATTTCAGCGATTTGTACATGCCTTTTTATAAGTGTATACTAAAAAATTACATAAAACCGAAAATAACCTATCGAAATGACGTATAATAATAGTAACCCTCAAATAACCTAACGAAACTATTTTAAATAACATTAAACTTAAAATAACATAACGATATAACTTAAAATATCGTTAACCTTAAAATACGCTAACCAAATATTCACAAAACCCCGTTATTTAAAACCTATAACCGAATGAAACGGTTGCCAACCCTGCTCTTTACATATTCTGTTGATTCTGCTGTTAGGGGCCTATCTATTTGTTGGAGATATTTCAACAAATTAGTTAATTGCCACGTGATTGTTGCTTTTACTACAGCTTCTTTATTAAATCATGCTCATATCCAGCACACACACTCACAGTTCAATTGACCTTGCGGTCATAGCTATTAGCATCCCAGCAAAATCTCAGTAACGGGCTCTCATTACCAGTATCTAAAAAATAAGGAATAATACGGCGTCAAATTTTATTATTTTTGTTTGACGAGGTCGTTTTTGTAAGTAGTTTTACATATTTAAGTCATGAAAAAATGCACAAAAGTTGTGCACTCGCATTACAAAAGAAAACTAAAAATAAGTGGTTACCAAAAATAATTAGTTATTAGTATTACTTATAAGGAACTAGAAAAATATTTCGGTTACAAGTTTTAAAATAATAAGTCTTACCATTATACTTATCAATAGTTAAAAAGTAAGTAGTTGACAATAAGACATTATATTTGTAATAAAATAATTAGTCGCGCTTAAGCTTGACGGCTTATAAAAACGGCTTCGTCAAACACAAATAACTAATGCTGACGACAAATTATAATGTGTTATGATATTTATTTTCATTACATAACCACTTACACGGTAATGAAAGATTTTGCTGGGATGTGTATCTTTTGTTTTATGGAATATTTCACTGATGTTTAGAAGAGAGAAAAATCACTTGAAGTTTATTTTTAAATTGATTGTAATACGAGAAAGGGCAGGGAATTATGAAATAAATAATATCGCACACCCAGTTCAAAAGTGACTCAACTCAAAATTTTTATTTTTCAGTTTTATATGCTGAAACTATGCAAAATATACGTGTTTATCTATAAAAAAAATATATCACTGTATTTTGTTGTTGTTAACTGTTGCTAAAAAACAGTTATGACTTTCTTTATGTTTCAATTGGTATAAAGTTGCAAATATTTTTTTTTTCGATTTCTGAAAAATTAAAAATTTTGAGTTGAGTCACTTTTGTACTAGATGTGCGATATGGACTTTGTTATTGTTGGCAGATCTCTGTTTTACGGATCCTCTTTCCAATTATTTATCCTAGGCGGTTAACCGGTTAAGGCACTATTCGAAAAATCGCGAAAATTGATTAGCCGGTTATTCAGGTCGGTTAATCGACAAAATTGGCGATTAATCGTTCAAAATATATTTCTTTGGTTTTTTAATCAATAAAAACGCAAAAAACTGTTTTTTTTGTTAAATCAAGCCGTGTTTATAGCTCTCTTCTACTAAAACTGAATTAGGATTTTAAGTGTTTTAATAGAAAATTTAAGCATTCATATCACCTAGTTTTCCCACTAAATGAAAATTAATGTATGAGCTCGAAGTTTAAGATTGTCACCATTGATCAAAAATAAATTGAAACCCTTTTCGTTATGTGCAAGCTCTACCTTTGGTAGATTTACAATACATACACGCTTTTTGTTTTTATTCTCCTTTTTATTTTTAAACTTGTTTTGTTTTATTTAAAAACAAGATGTAAAGGGGAAGTAAACTAAGACCGTACTTTGTCTTTTTTACAAGTTTGATATAATTTTTATTAATAATAAAAATTATGTTTTTTCGACCTTTAATTGTGCAATGAAAATAAGTTTACAATTTATTTTTGATCAATGGTGATATTATTTAACTTCGAGCTCTTACAATAGTTCTCATTTAGTGGGAAAATTAGGTTATATGAGTGTTTGATGTTTTGCTTGGGAGGAACCTAGAAAATTCCCGAAATAGACCTATCAACACATTCCTAAAAGTGGTCAATTAATAAATTTGAAAACAAAAACTCTATAGATTATTTGTTAAGATAATATCCTAATAAAGAAATATAGAGTATGGCCTCGAACTTGAATAATTTTTATTTTCATTGCACAATTAAAGGTCGAAAAAACATAATTTTTATTTTTAATAAAAATTACATCAAATTTTTATTTTTAACTATTAAAAATATTGGATTATTCTGCTGATTTTTTTTTTTTCATCTTCACTGATAGCCGGGCTACTATAAGTGCGCTGTTGGGCGAATCGGTGAAAACGAAGATGGCTTTAAACTCCGGTAACCGGACACGTTGTAGTGGATGGAATGATAAAGCTGAAGAGCTGGCTACAAATAGCTCCACACTGCTCACCGTTTGCCTTCACAATAGAAGGCCTATTTGAGCGATTAAGGTGGAGTAAGCTCCAGGCCCATCAACATGCACTGGGATCGCGAGGCAGGGAGGATGTTGGTTACTTTTTTTGGGGTGGCATGGGTCTTAAGGCTGGGGAAAAGGGAACTGGATTATCTGATGAAAATCCCACCAGCTCACTTTACACTTTAGGCGCACTTTTTGAAAATGAAATGTGTTAGCAGTAGGATTTGTAGGACTTGTGAGGTGAGCAAATAGATCCTATAATACTTTCTATGCTTCTGTATGGTTTTCGCAAGGAGCAGGCCAAGAAAAATATATAGATTCACTTCGAAATTTTTTTAAAAAAGAGATAGAGGAATTTAAGCTTGATCAAAGTTAAAATTTTTTATGTTTTCATACAATACAACACTGAAAACCCGAATTTCTCACTTTAGCGAATTGCTTACTTTAGCAAACACCCCCTTAATATAATGAAGCTATTATAATTGCCTTCGTTAATAAGAAAAGATTATTTTAATAAATGTATACACTAAATAATGTAACCAGATCAAATTAATGTTATTTCACTGTTCCGAAACCCTAAGTTAAACTGGTCAAGCATACTCAAGAAAGTTTGCTAGTAATTACATAACTGCCGTTTGTACAGTATTCCGTATATGAGTCATTCCATCTCAGACTAATAACTGACTTTGATGTTTCCCATGTCTTTCAAAAAATTAGAACGTATTCTTCATTAAAAAATATTTTACACGTGTTTCCAGAAAAAAATTAAACAATTTTTTTTTCAAAAAGTTATGTGCATTTGAAAATCGTCAAAATCGTGAAAAATCTTCCGATATGACAACTTGGATTATATAGTTTAATACCTTATTTTAAAGGTATTTGAACATTCTTTTTAAAAATTATTGGTTTTTTCTTTTAATTTCTGTTTTGTTATTTTTAAAATTTGGGTTTTTACTCAATTTCTCTTTTCCACCATCTTCGAAAAATCTGAAAAAAAATATTTTCTTAAAGCTCAATATAACCTTAATATTCCCTGTAAATTTCAGAATGGAAGTCGAATGGATTCTATTTTTTCCGATTTTTTTTTTCATTGTAAAGGGTCCGCCAAATAACTTTTTTTTTTGAAAATGCTATAAAAAAAAACTACTGAATATTTTCTCAAATTTCTTTTTTTATTTGAAAGTACAATCCTTCCGGTTCATAATGGAAAATAATTTCATTCAAATGACTGCCTCGGCTGGCCATGCAGTAGCCTACACGATCGGTCCAATTTTTAAGCACATTATCGATTGTGTGCAGCTGTATTTCACCAATGGCTTTACGAATATTGTCCTTTAAAGCGTCAATTGTCTCTGAGTTGTTGGCGTAACACTTATCTTTGACGGCACCAAACAAATAATAGTCCAACGGTGTCAAATCGCAGCTCCGAGGTGGCCAAACGACATCAGCTCTGCGGCTGATAATGCGATCTTCAAAAACAGGGCGCAAAACATCGAGTGTAGCTTCGGCTGTGTGGCACGAAGCGCCGTCCTGTTGAAACCAAATGTTGCCAATATCCTCTTCTTCAATTGTTGTGAACAAAAATTCGTTCAACATGGCCCGATAATGATCGCCATTGACTGTAGCGGCCACTCCTTGCTCATTTTCGAAGAAAAATTGCCCAATTATGCCTCTGGACCAAAATCCGCACCAAACAGTGACACGTTTTGGGTGTATCGGCTTTTCAGTGAATGCGTGCGGGTTTTTTGTGCCCCAAATGCGACAATTTTGCTTGTTTACATACCCGCCAAGATCAAAATGAGCTTCATTTGAAATTTTCGCACACATTCTGCAACATTACCATGATTTTCAAAGTAATGTCGCAATATTTCCCAGCGTTGTTCAAGCGTATACACAACCATATTCGTTCAGCGGAAGGATAAAACTAATTATCTATCAAATCAGATATGAGCTAAGTGTTACCATTCACGAAATAAGCACTAGTTGAAAAAAAAAAACGTTAGATGGCGGACCCTTTAGTACCACGAAAAATTACATTTTGTATATCAAACTTTAAAATCCATTCACTAGTTTTACAAAAACATTAGTTTAAAAGTTGTCATTTCGGATGACTTTTCACGATTTTGACGTTTTTCAAATGCCCATAACCTTTTCAAAAAAAATTTTTAATATTTTTCTGAAAACACGGGTAAAATATTTTTTAATGTTTAATACGTCTGGCAAATTTAAAGTAAATCGGAAGAGGTGTTGTAAAAAATGAGTTTGGTCTGACATGGAATGACTTATATGGTGCCTTTGACTGTTATTACAGTTAATTTAGTACGAAAAAATACAAAATACCAACTATGACAGATATTTAAAAAAAGCAATTAAAGAAAAATACAGTATTTCTGAACAGTTGTTTGAAGCAGTAATTTCTAGTATTATAAAAAAAAAAAAAAAACTTTCAAAACAGTATTTTTGCAATAAACAAGTAATATTCGTCAGTTATTTAAAATTTTACATAATTTCAAAATTTTTAAAAAATTCTTGTTTAGTTTACATTTCTTATTATATATATATGTTAAGTTTTCAAATACAAATTTTAAAATGTTATTGTATTTATCTTCAATGCATGAGAACGTATTAACTGGTAGTACCTCCTGTTTGGAGTTTTGTCTTCAAATTATTAATTTGATGAAGTAATTACTAAACTTTATTGTAATCGAAAGAAAAAATAGTTTTTTTTTATATATTTATTAAATTTTATTTGTAAAATGTAAGTTTACTGCACTGTTACTTATTTTTACTGCATTTTTTTAGTTATTTTATAACTGTCAAAAATAGTAATTTTCTGTAATTTTCAGTAGATTTTACCGACAAACTATTTTGAGTGTAAATAAATTTATATATAAATGTGGAAGAATTCTCGCACTGTATGTTACAAATAAATCAAAAGATGGTTATACCTAACCATCCAAATGTAGTACAGGCGATAAAAACCAACGACGTAATTAAGTAATTACAATAAAGGTAAAAATTAACTGATATTGAAAGATATTTAATTTCCAGCAATTAATGTGTCTTAAAATCCAATTGCGTTATTTAATGAAAAATAATTTATTGAGAATAATTAATAAATTATTGTTCTGTTTTAAGGTTAGCTGTAAAATGAAATAAAATAATACAAATTTACCAATAATGAAATTAGCTTAAAAACATAAATTTAATATAAAAAGGCCTAAAGGTAAGTAAAGGGTGATTTTTTAGCAACTTTCTTTTTGGCAGCTCAGCTGTTTTAGTGTAACATGTTACTGTTAAACATGTTCAGTGTGTTCTATAATTTAACCATGAATCGACTTACAAACGAACAACGTTTGCTCGGTTAAGAAAGTGCATCGTGTAATTCTTCCAATTTATGGTCGCCAACTCTCAATCACGTGGCGAGCAACAACTGTTCTAAGACTTATCATCTCGCGTAATTACAGTGCTTCCATGTTTGATGCCCTTCATCATTCCCCACATTTCATCTCTCTACTATCCCCTTTCCAAAGAAAGCAATACATTAATTAATAGGAAGAATTCCCTGAGTGTTGCTTCTCTTTAAAAAAAAAAAAAAAGTTTGGGCGACCTTTTGAAGCGGCTATTCGCAATCTTGTGACTAAATTTCGCACTAAATTTACATTATTGACATTACACCACTAACACGCATACGAAGAGTGCGGACGGAGAAAAATATCGCAGCTTAACCCGCCAGTGTTGTTGATGACCGTGAATTATCGATTCGGCGCCGTTCACTGAAATTGGGCCTCTGTTACTCCACTACGTGGAAAATTTTTGCGGAAGGATTTGGGTATAAAACGTTTTAAAATACAGCTGGTTCAGGAATTGAAGCCACACGACCTACCAAAACGGCTAACTTTTGGTGAATGGGCGCTGGCAAAGTTGGATGAAGATCCACTTTTTTTATCGAAAAATTGTTTTCAGCGTCGAAGCTCATTTCTGGTTGAACACGCAAAATTGCCGTATTTGGTGTAAAGATCAGCCAGAAGCATTGGAAGAACTGTCAATGCATCCAGAAAAATGCACTGTTTGGTGTGGATTATGGACCGGTGGCATTACTGGACCGTACTTTTTCAAAGACGACGAAGGCAGGAACGTTACTGTGAATGGTGTGCGCTACCGTGAGATGATTTCCAATTTTTTTTTTTTTTGCCCAAAATGGAAGAGCTGGACTTGGGTGACATGTGGTTTCAACAAGACGGTGCCACATGCCACACAGCGCGCGAAACAGTGGCCCAATTGAGAGGCGAGTTAGGTGAACAGTTTATTTCACGTTTGAGGCCGATCAATTGGCCGTCTAGATCGTGCGATTTAACGCCTTTAGACTATTTTTTGTGGGGCTATGTTAAGGCTCATGTCTATAGCGTAGGGTATTCAATCGGTTAACCGTTACTCGATTAATCGATGAAATGATGTCGAACAATTGTTCGAGTAATTCGAAGTGGCCAATTTCGAGTAAAGAACAATTTTGGTCGATTAATCGAGTAACTCGAGTAATTTAAAAATATGAACTATTTTATATTTTTTTAATATTTTGTATAAAATAATGTGACTGTTATAGTGAATATTTAAATGTTAAGTGTATTTTTATATTAAGTGAGCACTGTTAAAGAAATTATATTACGAAAAACGAAGAACTTAATGCGAAAAACTCCGTTATCGAAGAAACTTGGATATTTTTTAAAGAAACAAGTTCTAAGACTGGGGTGTTTAAGATTATTGGTGCGGATTTGAGGGTTAAAAGTGGGATCAAACATTATTTTTTTTTGAATTTAGTTGCCATTTGATCTAAATAAACTACATATAAATACTATATTCTCAAAAGGGAATTTTTAAATGTCATTTCCTAAAAACTTTTTGTTGGTCCCTTTTATGTCGTTGTAACAAGTCAATTTTAGAAGCCCTATATGGAAATTCATAGCGGTCCTACGCAAAATTTCCACATATTAAAATTTACATATAGAAGTAATGAAGTTTTCATTAATATGATGAAAATCTTCTTAAATATTAATGAAAGTTGTTTCAAAACTTCTTTATAATTTTTTTAGAAAAATTACATATCTCAAAATCCCAAAATGATAGGACAAAATGGACTATTTTTTCGTTTAGTACTAACACACTAATATAACAAAACTGTGTCAAGCCTGAGTGAAATTACAAAACGGATCACCTTACAAATATTTTTATAAAACAGTTTAATACATATTTATGAACCAGTTATATTGAAAGAAAATCAATGAAGATTTCAACATATTTATAAAGAATTTCATTGATATAATAACGCTTTTGCTTTGAGTGTACTGAGACAAAATTGTCGCAATAATAAATGATCTTAGCAAATGTTTTTCTCTTTTAGATATACTTTTTACTAAAATTTTTAATTAATTTGTTAATTTTTATATATATGTTATATTAGTACTAATAAAATATAAAAACTTACAAAAATGTGAGTTTTTGGAAAATAAAATTAAAGTATTAAAATTGTTCGAGTTACTCAAGTTATTCGAGCACTTTTAAAATCTTATTCGCCTACTCGAGTAAATTAAAAACCTCAAAATCGAGTTACTCGATTACTCGAACAAAAGCAAACCCGAGTAAATTGAATACCCTACTATAGCGACAAGCCCGCAACGGTTGACGCACTGGAAGCCAATATTGAAGAATTTATTCGTGAGATATCGGCCGAGATGTTGGAGAGAGTATGACAAAATTCGACCTAACGTATGAACCATTTGAGGCACAGGTGCGGCCAACATTTACATGAAATCATCTTTAAACATGGAGTTATATAGATCGTTCTATAGACTCAAATGAACATTTCATACATTTCTCTAAATTTTATGTGTTTTTTTTTTTAAATCAAATCCGAAAGCTCTTAAAAAATCACCCTTTATATACATTTTTAATTATTTATAACATGAAAATATTTTAAAATATTAGACAGTGGGGTGTATAACAAATATTTTGGAAATGATTCAGCTATTTCTTACTGGCTGTTCGGATTGCCATGAAACTTCACACAGCTATAACGATCTACCAGGCACTGATCACTTAGACTCCAAAGTAGGATACCTCAGGTATTCAAAAATTTTAAGAGCTTCACAATTTTATATTTATTAAAGGGATTTCAAAAATGAAAAATTTTTGTAAACTACTTGTAGATTCCAAATACGTTTACACATGTTGGTTATCTCTTAAAGTATAAAAGTTTTTTAAAGTCAAAATTTTGTATTTTTGCAATAACCGAGTCCGGCTTTTTTTTGTCAATGGAAAAAACAAATCAAGTCCGATTGCTTTGTTGGTGATATGAACAACAAGTTATTTAATTCAGTGCAATATCATGTTCACACTTAAAATAAAATGCCTCTAAAGTTGTAACTTAACGTGGTTTTAGTAATATTTTGGTGAAAAAGTTAACAAAACTCTTTTGTAGTAACCTTTAAAAAAAAAAAAATTATTAAAAATAGTTAGCTTACATAAAATTGAAGTTTTATTTCTTATAAAAAATTATGTTTTTCGAAAAATCTAAACGCTTTTAAGATCGCAGCTGTCGTGAGGGAAGGAAAGGTAAGTTCTAAATGCATTCGACAATTGCATTAGCAGTAAAAATGCTTTTTTATAAAGAACACAGAAAAAATTTTGGGCCAAAAATATCTAATTAATCGATTGTTTGAATAGCAATGGCAATTTAAACAATTTTTTTAATTGATTCAATTACAAAAATTTATTGAATTTTTTAATATATCCATACATTTTTAAAAATTTGGCAAACTTTTTTTTTTTTATTTTATTTAGATTAAATAATCAAACAAAGGTTTAATTATATCAATATATTATTTAATTTGTAAATAAAAAGAAATAAAATCGTAAATTATTAACTTTTAATAAATTGAATAGTTTACCGATTTCAAATACACGCAAAATCGTAGTTATTTCACTAGAGTTTGCAACACTCTTTTTGTTGAGATATTCGTGTACGCACGAAAACTTAATTTAGTTTCGTGTTTTATCTGTGGTAATAAAAGTGCACATGTGGATTTAATAAACCTTATCGAAAAAGGACAGTTAAACTATTATTTTTGTAAATCATTAAATTTTCAATAAGTATAAGTGTCATTGAACTATCATTTTAAAGTTGTGTGTGATTTTTTTAAGAAAGCAATTCAATTACAAGAAAAAGTTCAAGACAATACAAGCAAAACAAAAATGTTGTCTTTACTTTTATTTGTTTTCTTATAAAATATTTTTATATTAAAAAGCTTTAATTTTATTATAAATAAAATGTCAATTTAATTTACAAACCTACATTCCTATTTTTATTTAATGGGGGCATATAAACAAAATAAAAAATACGAGTTTTCAACTTTCTTCTCAAGTTTCAATTAAAGTTTTTATCAATTTAACTAAACTTTTTAATTGAGGTTGTAAAGAAAAACAATAACTCTGTTAATTGATATTATTATTATTTTAATTGAAAGAGTTTTAATAAACTGTCTGCAAATTGTTTTAGTTAATACTATCATTTCAGTGGTAGGTGCAAAATCAATTAAAATATTAATTGATTCAATAAAATTTTTAATTGAAACCCGTTTTTAGTTTTTTCTGTGAAGCGATTATTTTTTGATTACAGATCGTAAAAGAAGACAACTGAAAAATGAAAAACGTGAATAATATCTCGAGTTTTTTTTAATTTCAAAGATCTAAAAGAGGGATTGCCTGTATTCCTCCATAGAGTCAAAAAATCGTATGACATAATTTCCAAATATTTACCATAAGTTTGTAGATTGATTTAAATCTAAAAGAAAATCAGTTAAAACAAATAAATGCAAAATAATAGCAACAGTCATCAGTTAGTCAACAACAGTAGGTTTGAGTTTGTCTGAAAAAAAAAACTTTTGTGTGAAACTAAAACCTACGCAGAAACAGTTGAAATAACAATCCTCTAGTATAATTTAAATATAATTATTTATTTTTTCCACGGAATAAAATGGAAATGTAAACACAATTCTCTAGATTAGATTTTTTTTTTAATAAACTTATTATTCAGCATTTGTTTAGATAAATTAATAACAAGATGAATAATATTCTCACGCTTTTGACGTTAGCAAAATAAAGTGATATTAAAGATATACAAAAGAAGTTTCGGAATAAAAACTAACTTATTTGCGTTTATAATTAAAGAGGGGGATTGAATATAATGGAAGGAGATTTAACAATCCCCTTATGAATTTAATATGAATAAATATCAAACATTGTGGGTATAAAGAGGGGCCCAAGTAGAATTTGACAACAGTTCCAAAAAGAAATGGTACTGGCAAACCACTGTTATTTTTGTAAAACCCACCCTGTTAGAAATTACCTAAGTTACACTTAATATTGTACACTCATAGTAATAAACCTGTAAAAATAGCAAAAAAAAAAAAATACTAAAAATTAGTTAAAAATAATTTTTCTGAAAAAACTGCTAAAAGTAGCAGATTTGTACTAAATATTAGTAATATAAGAATAGCAAAAAAAAATCTGTTGAGTTTACAAAAATTTAGTTATGTTTGAGCTAAATTTTATTTAATTGAAAGTAACAAAATAATCTGCTAAACGCAACAAAAACATTTACTAAATATTAGTAAATAAAAAATTGTTAAAAAAAAAATGTGTGATTTTTAATGGTTTTGTTTACAAACTAAACAAATAATAAAAATGAGAGAAAAACAAAAAACGTGTATTGAATATCCACCAGAGATGGACCTTGCACATCAAACAAGTTTTCAATTTATTTTTTGATCAATGGTTATAATCTTTAACTTCAAACTCATATGTATATTAGTTCTCATGTAGTGAGTAAACTAGTTCATATGAATGTTTGATGTTTGGCATGGGATTGTTACCGCTTTCAAAACGTGTTCTGATGATGGGAACCTAGAAAATTCCCGAAATAGATCTATCAACACATTCCTGAAAGGGTCAAATAATAAATTTGAAAACAAAAAACTCTATAGATTATTTGTTAGGACAATATCCTAATGAAGAAATATAGAACTTGAATAATTTCCATTTTCATTGCCCAATTAAAGGTCGAAAAAACATAATTTTTATTTTTAATAAAAATTATTACAAACTTGGTTTTTTTATATATTTTTTGATGAGATGAAAAAAGTATGCTCTTATGAAATCAGCAAAAATGTCTGTAGATTTTATCAAAATAAACTCTTGTTTGCATTTCACTAAATATTAAAAAAATTTGGTTAATATTACAGTTTTTGTTTGCTACTTTGAGTCTAAAAATATTTAGTAAAAGTTTTTGCTAATTTTACAGAGTAAAATGATATTCGCAATTAACTAACATTCACATCGAATATAACTAAAAAGTTAACAGATTTAGTTTTGCTGTTCTTATTTTATTAATATTTCGGAAAAAATCTGCTAAATTTAGCAGTTTTTCTGCTAGGGGACTTTAACTAATTTTTAGTCGTTTTTTTTTTGCTTTTTTACAGGTTTATTTCTATGAGTGTACTGGAAAAACACAATTTTCTTTTCAATGCATGTATTTTGCCAGTACCAGCCGCAATATTCTTTGCCACTATTATTATTATCAATATAACAAATATTCAGTAGGATTATGTTTTTTAATAGTTTATTATATTTAGTGTCCGACCGAACAGTTCGGCCAGAAAATGCATTTGTTCTGTATTCGGTATTTTAAAGCATTATGAACAAATTTGGCGGATGAAAAAATGTTTATTGGACTGATTAGATGCTATTTTGAGTGTCAAATTTGAAGAAAAGTATGTAGTTAAGCAAAGAATTCACTGTTCGGCCTCAGAAAGTTCGGCCAAATTGAAAATAGTTCGGCGGCCGAACTTTTAACTTTATAGCTAAACTTCGGCTTTTCTCTTAAATTTTATACACAAAATCGAATTAAATCGGCTCAACAAACATGTTTCCAATACCAAAATTTGTCATCTTTGTCTCTAGATATCAAAAAACCGACAAAATATAGGTTTTGGCCGAACTGTTCGGTCGGAAAAAGTATTTTAGTTATAAGAACGGTTTTGACTAGCATTTATGTAGAATTTTCTCTATTTTCACCCGGTACCAAATATTATAAAAAAAAATTCAATTCTAAAATATCAATTATGTTTCACTTTTGACTCATTTCAACCCAACGTGCAACGGTGGTACTAAAAGGTTGGCCACTGTAATCAATCCGGTAACATGACAATACTCCCAAGATTGTTTATCCCATGTACCGACGCTTTACCAGTACTATGCCGATTGTAGAAATAGCTAACCGTGCAAAAAAAAAAATAGTAGTGGCAAACCACCGCTATTTTTGTAAAACCCACCGTGCTGAAAATTACCAAAAGAAAAACTAATATTGTACTAGAAAAACACTATTGTGTTAGCAATTCTTGTGTTTGTCCAGTACCACCCGCAAATTTTTTTTTCAATATTGTTTTTACCAATATGACACACAATTAGAAGCATTATCTTCAATTTATAACGAGCTTTCAACCTCCGTATATTTACAAAAATAAAGCAAATCAAACATATTAGCTAGGTTGATACTAGTATTTCGATCTGGCTAAAGATCTCATCAGAACCCGAAGTTTTAGAAAAGCTAGAGCCTCGATAATAGGCAGAACTTTAACAAAAAACCTATTAATAATCAATTTTGCTCCATTCTTGTCTTCTTATCTTTTTTGTATTTTATTACACTTCACGCCTTTAAATATAATTTAAATGACTAAGACGGAACTGGAACTGAAACTGTATTGCTGCTATTTAAATGTGTTTTTGAAATTAAAAATTAAATTAAATTTCATGTATTTTAAAAGTATCACGTCTTTGGAACTATCGACGTTATGCCAACGATGGCAAGTTCTCTCAAGCCAACGGTCGGCCACTGTTATTAATCAGGTAACAGGACAATACTGTCAAGATTGTTAATCCTACGTTCAGCCTACGCATAATCGACCGTCGCCGACGCTTTGCCAACACTTTGCCGATTGAATTTTTCTGCTTGGGAAGTTGTTTGAATATGACTTCAAATATTATAATAAAAATAAACTACTTGTGTACAATCATCATTGTGCTACAAATGTTTATTCACTCTCAATATTGGTATCGAATTTAAAAAAAAAAAAAAAAAAAAAAATACTTTCACTTCGACTAATATAGAGTACGAATTAGTGCTGGTAAATTCGGTTACTTTTTAGTACTCGATATTTTTAATTGCATATTTGATACTGCTCGATACTTTTAACGGTTTTTAAATTTGAAATTCGCTTTAAGTTTTTAAGGACAATACTGTCAAGATTGTTAATCCTACGTTCAGCCTACGCATAATCGACCGTCGCCGACGCTTTGCCAACACTTTGCCGATTGAATTTTTCTGCTTGGGAAGTTGTTTGAATATGACTTCAAATATTATAATAAAAATAAACTACTTGTGTACAATCATCATTGTGCTACAAATGTTTATTCACTCTCAATATTGGTATCGAATTTAAAAAAAAAAAAAAAAAAAAAAATACTTTCACTTCGACTAATATAGAGTACGAATTAGTGCTGGTAAATTCGGTTACTTTTTAGTACTCGATATTTTTAATTGCATATTTGATACTGCTCGATACTTTTAACGGTTTTTAAATTTGAAATTCGCTTTAAGTTTTTACAATTTTTTTTTTAAAAATTTCACTTTTATTGAAAATTTTAATTTTTAAAATATGTTTTAAACTTGTTACAAACTAGTCATGTTTTTTTTAGTTTGCACCTTTGATTTTTTCTTAGTGGTAATTATTTTAGCGGAGAAGCAGTTTTGTATTGTTTTTCTGGTCCAAATACAACTCTGAATATATCGAGTAGATACTTTAAAGTATCGAGTATACAAAAAAAGGACAAATACTCGATAACCACTACTCATTACTTTACCAGCACTAGTACGAATAACAATAATAATAAAGTCAAGAAATTATTTAACAAACACGTGCAA
Organism: Delia radicum; assembly: GCA_021234595.1. Classification (NCBI taxonomy): domain Eukaryota; kingdom Metazoa; phylum Arthropoda; class Insecta; order Diptera; family Anthomyiidae; genus Delia; species Delia radicum. Next base: position 18,363,409 of record CM037853.1, on the reverse strand, counting down.
GTTTTAGTTGTTTATTTATTTTAGGAAGAAGTTAATTAATAATTCTATGTGTGTATTTAATGAAAACGAAAGCATGTGCATTTAAATTAAGAATTAATAACAATTCCAAAAAAGAGAATGGAAACTAGAACTCAACGAAAGTTGTAAATTAAAAAAATATTTAAACTTCAAAAGCTAATTTTGTTATAGGACTTGTCAAATTCACTGTCTTCGCTACGTTCCTCTGCAATGGAAAGTGACCGAAATAATAATGGTTAATAAACTGGGAAAACAACAAAATCTCGCAACATCCTACAGACCAATATCTCTGTTACCAATAATATCAAAAATTTTTGAAAAGCTTTTGGTAATGCGAATGCAGCCAATTATAAATGCAAGAAACCTTATTCCGGAACATCAATTTGGTTTTAGATCATATCACTCTACTATACCCAAGTTCACAGAATTATAGACCTTGTAGAAAATGCATTAGATTAATAAACAAATATGTTCAGCAGTTTTCCTCGACGTGGGCCAGGCCTTTGATCGAGTATGGCACAAGGGATTGCTGCATAAATTGCAAAGAGACATACCAAGACAATTTTATGAAATTCTAAAATCGTATCTTCTTGACCGACATTTTCGAGTCCAACATACGAGTCAAATACTCAGATATAAAAGCCATTTTAGCTGGAGTACCGCAAGGAAGCGAACTTGGACCAATTTTGTATCTCCTGTACACGAGAGACTTGCCAACATCTCAATCGACAACGTTAGCGACTTTTGCGGATGATACTGCTGTTTTAACCAATGGAAAAACAGTAGACGAAGTAACAAATAAAATCCAAACGTCTGTTACAGCCATTGCATTATGGCTGAAACAATGGAGAATGAAATTAAACGAAAGTAAAACTATCCATATGTATTTTACTAATAGAGAAATTCTACATTCACCAGTTTTTATAAACAATATCCAAGTCCCTTTTTTAATAAGGCAAAGTACCTTGGCATAACTCTGGATACTAAATTAAAGTGGAAAGAGCATGTAAAAATTAAAGTAACCGAAATGAAGTTAAAGTATTGACAACTTTATTGGCTACTTGGGCATAATTCACAACTGGTAATAACTTTTTGCATTTTTTGCAAATATCAAATCTCCCCAGACAAAATCGTGTAGGGCATGGACAAATATTAAGAACTGCGTTTTTAGTTTTTCGCTATCGTTAAAAAAGGCTACGCACCAAACGCGTTAAAGTTTTGAATCAAACAAAGTTAAAAAAAAACTTTTTTTGATGCCTTAATGTCTGACCATCACATCTATATAATTAAGGCATGCTGATTTCAATAGTAAAGACCATTTTCGAGTCAATGGAATAGTTTTCTTCCAAATTTGCTTTTAATTTCCGCTATTTTTTTGCAGTTTTTTATATAAAAAAAAATCTGTTTTCACATATTAATATATTAAAGGCATTTTAGAAATCGCTGTCGGTGCGTAAGGTTTTTTTGCCAAATTGAACTGAAATAGTTTTTTTATCATTAATACAATATTTGCCATTAGAAAACCCCTGGGGAGAATGTTGTTCAAAAAAAGTTATCACCCTACTGTCCATATTCAACAAATTACTGGTTTATAATCAAGTTATCAAAACTATTTAGACGAATGGATGCCAGCTTTGGGGCTGTACCAAGAGAAGCTACATTCAACTTATTCAAACTATTCAAAACAAGTTCTTACGCACAATTACTAACGCTCCATGGTATGTACGCAATGAGGACCTTCACAAGGATCTTAAGGTAAACACTGTCAGAGAAGAAATTAGAATCCAAGCACAAAAACACGCAAGAAACATTCAGCACCACACAAATTTGGATCTCAACAACATATACGAAGCTCAGGCTACAGGTCGAAGACTCCATAGGTTCATTACCATGAACTTGGCTAGACAATAAATGCAATTTATCAACTATAAAGTGTAGCAAGTGTGCTATGACTTTCAAACTGCTTCTATAATAATTTCGTTAGAAAAATATTACTTAATGAGTAAACTTGTACTCAGTCAGGCGCTCAACGTGGGACCTCAAAACTTTTGATACAAGAGAACGTAGTTGTGATAAGACTTAGAAGTTCATTTATTTTCATGAAACATTAGAATAAACATAGTAGAATTAACATAGTAGATTTTTCCAACAAAATTAAGTGCTTTAAATTTATTCGAAGCATTTAAAATGCTTGGATCAAAATGATCCAATTTCAAAAAACAAAGTTAAAATTATATACTTTAGACAATTCGTATAGAGTAAATCGTCAGCTTTAACCCACTAACCATTTTTGATAAAATTAAGTTAGAAATGGATTATATGTATATGCTGCAAATATCTTGTTTCTAATTCCGAATTCAGTTTCTCGATATCTTGTATTATGTCTGAGATATTCAGAATCGATTTTGCATTATATCCGCAATTTTAACGTTTAATAAACATTGGTCTGATGTATACACCTCTGTTTGGCACATGGAGTAAATTTTTTATATAAAAATTAAAAAAAAAAAATACTTCATTATTGTGATTCTGAATATGCCGCAATAAATGGAAAAAACAAATACTGGGTGTCTGGTGGCAAATTTATATTTCTAAATACGATTATTTCAAAAAGTTCTAGACGGTGCGGAGGGAGGGTGGCGCCGTTGGAATTATCGATTGTGCGGATTTGTCAGTCACGATGTCGCAGTGTTCGAGTGAGCATCTCGGGTTCGCCGTGGAGGCATTTTTTAAGAGTAATGATTCTTACGTAATTGCTCGTCGACAATTTTGTTCGGTATTCGGCGAATACGTGATGGACCCAGTGGATCCCATGGATTTTTTTTATGGGGCTACCTCAAAGAGAGGGTTTATAATGACAAACCCCAATCTCTTGTGGCTTTAAAGGAAAATATTCGTCGAGGATTCAGCTCAATTGAACCAAGTTTACTGCAGGGTGTGGCGCAAAACACAAGTCTCCGTTTTGAACAGTGTGTTCAACTTGACGGAAGACATCTGGATGACATACTCTTAAAAAATAAAATCCGCATTTTCATTCTATCTTTCAATGCTCTTAATAAAACTTTGTGTCAACTATTACGTTTTTTATTTAAGTTTGAAAATATAAATCTGCTACCAGACACCCTGTATTTATCATGTAGATTTTAAGAAAAATTAGTGTAAACCTTCTTCATCGTTTTTCTTGAATTCGACTTTTTGGGGTATAGGCCAAACTAACTAATAAGCTAACTAACTAATAAGCTGAAGAAACGTCAAATATATTCTAATTATGCAAAAAAAAAAACTATTAAAAGTAAATAAAATTTTTTTTAGGCGACAATTTTTTTTAAATTCAGCTGTTTTGTATGGGTAATTTTGACCCAGTATTATATTTTCATATTTTTACAACCAAGTTTGTATCGATTTGAAATTTTTTGACCAGAATCGATAAATTTTTGTCTTTTCCTTTAAATATATGTCCTTGTACTCACATTCAAATTTTTTATCTGTAGAAAAAAATTTTTTATCTGTAAAAAAAAACGAGCGACTTTTTACTCCCATATAGTGTTTTTAACTTTGATCGCTTATAAGTTTTAAACTACACTCACGAAATTAACCCGAACTTCATGCAGTAAAGGGTTAAATAATTAAATGGCATAAGAAATAAATTTTCAAAAATTGCACATTTTCGGATGAAGTTCGGCACGGGTTAACATTAAGAAAAATCGATTTCTTCCATTTGAAACCATTTATCATAAAACTGATGGGGGGGGGGGGGGGGGGTTGTTAAGGGCTATTCTAATTCAATTATCCTAAAATTTCGAAATACTAACCCTAATACCGGTTAGCTCGAAAAAGTTAAAACTAAATCTAAAGCTTGGGTGGTTTTTTTCAAGCAACTACCCTAATTTTAGTATTGCATATTTAAGATAGTCCAAAAACTATTAATGAAACTATTATGAATTGCAGTATTTTTAATAGTCATATTATAAATTTATAAGTTTTAAATATAATTAATTGAAAATTGATTTTAGTTCAAAAGCCACTTACCCACTATTTAAGTTCATTCAACAACGGAAACTTATCATAGTCATCATACGAAAACTACTATATAACAAAAATAGTAAAATAAAAGCAAAATTGTGTAAAGTTTAGTCAAGTATGCTTGACCCTGATTAGCTGCTTCATTGAACTAATTTAAGTTAAAAAAATAAAAAATAAAAAATAAAAAAAACTTACTTGGATGACTTTATAATACAGTTAAGTGGTCGTTAAAACATTTTACATGCAAAATATTTTTTTAAAAAAATATGATAGATAGACATGTTTCACGATGTTTATAAATATTTTAAAATATGTAAGTTTTTAATATTTTGTTTATAAACATTTTTAACCCTCAACCGGTACACTAGCATGTATCACACTAAGTGTGATACATGATTTTCGGGTCGAATTTTGTTGTAAATCTAAAAACTTTGCCTAAATTTTGTAAAAATTGCATTATGTTTGTCGAAAATCAGTTTTAAAAATTGGGTATGGGGAAAGTAAAAATCTTGCGATTAGATCAAAATTGTAACCTAATTTTGTGTATGGTTGCAGCTGTGCGCCCCGTGGCAACTGTGCGCCCCGGTAGGCTAGTAGGTAGCGTGCTGGCTTATCAGTGCGGGGGTCGTGGGTTCGATTCCCACCAGAGGCACTGGTCTGTTTTCGCTTCAACGCGCCGAATGCCATAGTAGCAAGTGCTCTGTTAAGGTAATAGTATATAATTTGTAATTATATGATTATTAATTAATAAAAAAAAAAAAAAACAATGTGGCAACTCTATAAAAAAATCCCTCAACCCTACAAAACTTTAAGTGTCTTTTTCGTAGTCAGTGCGTGAATTTCATCCTAAAACGCCTTGTTATTTTTTATCGCCAACAGTTTATACCGAACTAGGTCCAAATAATAAAAAAAAGTTTTATATAAAAATGTAAGAAAATCTAAAAAAAGTTCATACTTTTTCACTTCTGAATGCGTTGATATCACCCATTAGGCAATATTTATAAATATTTCTCCCAAATACCAGACAAATTGTAAGCGATTTAAGTGCATATTCAATACATTTTATGTTTAGATGGCATGTCCTTGGTCAATCCCTGGTTTTGTTGCACCCAAATTAAGGTGCCAGATAAGAAAGTACATAATTAGCTAATGTACCAAATTTCAGTTAATTAAATTAATAAAAAAAAGAAGTTATAGATGGCATTATTTGAATTTAGTTTCATGGGTCTTTTTTGTACCGCGGCCACTAAAGGTTAAATATTTTTTGAATAAAAGTAAGTACAATTATAGTCTTATAAAACTTAAGTGATATTTTTCTGAAATTTATGGGAGGTGTTATTCTGAAAATTTCCTAGTGGGTCTATTTTAGTGAAAAAATGTAAACATTTACCCTATATGGATCAAGTTATATATAATAATTATTTTTATTATCAATTTAAAAACTTTCAATCTTGTAGTCATAATTAAAATTAAGTTTCATGGGTCTTTTTTGTCTCCAGTCAACTAAGGGTTAAAGATTTTTTAAATAACAGTAAAGATATTTATATTCTTAATAAATCTAAGTGATACTTTTGCGAAAATTGTGCAAACTTTGATGAAAACATTAATATTTTCTTAAATTTTTCACATAATAAGCTATTTCCCTGACAGGAGTGGCTCTATGAAGCAAGACCCCAATGAAATAAGTCCCCAAACCAAAAATGAAATAACCCCCATTTTTTGGGGCTTTATTTTATTATGAAGCAATACCCCAAAAAAAAATTAAATAAACCCCCAACCAAATGAAACGAAACCCCAAAATAAAATGAACACCGCAATTTTGAGGCTTTATTTCATAATACGGTAAAGCCCCATTTCGAAAATGAAATAAGGCCCCAATTAAAAAAAAATCAAAATTATATATTACTTTAAAATATTTCTTTATTCCTAATTAATACATAGTAAAAAGGCTGAAAAAAAAATCGCTCGATTTTTTTTTCAGCCTTTTTAAAATAAAAAGATTAATAATATTTAGTATATCAATACAGTTTTTTTTAATATTTTTTAGTAGTATATCACAAAATAAAACTAAATTTATAAATCGTATAATCGCAGGCAGAAAAAACTTTATTTCGCGAAGCCGCCTGCCGCGTTCTACGGAGAAAAAAACCCCTAAGAGCACACAGAAAAACTTGTTTTTATGAATTACTTGATGTCTTAAAAATATAAGATTTCAACGGATTCGACATCTGATTTGAAAAACAAGTTCTTCTAGGTGGCGGCCTTCGGCCGATCTTAGGAGTTTTTCCTCCGTAGAACGCGGCAGGCGGCTTCGCGAAATAAAGTTTTTTTCTGCGTGCAACATAAAAGAAACTTCAAAATTACTACACGGTATAATCTCACTTACTAATAGCAAATAACTATTTACATTAATAACTTGATAATTCATGCAGTAATTATAAGGGTTATTTGCTTATATTACTTAAAAATTGTGCTTTTTAAGAAAATGAAATAACACCCCAAAATATTATTTGGGGACTTATTTCATTTCTCATATTGGGGCCTTATTTCATTACCCAGCAAAATAAGAGCTGAGGAAGAAGTAGTAAAAACACCACATCTACTGAGTCGGATGTGGTGCAAATTTAGGTGAATCATTAATGATTTTAACATTGTCGTGTCATTGGGCGGATGGAGTGAATATATAACTTCTTTAATAGCATTTTAAACAGTGCATGGATGCTATTTTTCAATAGTTCATGGAAGGTCTTTTTCAAATATACATTAACATTTTTATTTAATAAAAATGTGCAGCATACTTTAGGGACGTAACTTTAAATATTAAAAAAAAAATTCTTTTGGTGCCAACGAGTATTGAACACACGAATCTGAGTTACGGTCTGCTGTATTAAAGTAGACCGCGCTACCATTTGCACCAAAGTTACTTATGCAGTACAACAAACTTAAAACGAACTTAAGTTGAAAATATTGATATATTTTTATGAAAACAAGAAAAATATGCTACGCAAATATATAATAAAAAAGATAAAATAATGATTTTTAAAATATTTTTATTATTTGATTTCGTATCACTGAGATATAAATTATTTTTAAAATATTTTTAAGTTTTGATGATGTTAAAAAAAATATTAAGAAATAATAAAAATGCTCATTTAACAATTTTGAAATCATTGCATATTTTAAAATATTTTTTTAATAATTAATTTGACGAGAAGTGTCTTTTATAAGATAATGACAATGAGAAAAAAAATATTGGAGAAGTAGTTTAACTACAGATCGGAAAAAGTGGCCTGCAATGAAACGATTGTGCCTTGGAACGTAAGATCTTTTAATGTTTCCCGTATTTTTTTCTAAAGATTTGAAGAAAGAGGTCGGTAAAAATTCTATAGGTAAATTAAAGTGATATATTTAAATTAAGTAAAAGGTTTTAATTAATTTACTAATTAATTATTATTATTAATAAACTAGCTTTCAAAATTGAGCTTCGATATTTTTTGGTTTTGCTAATTTTTTGCGATCCGAAACAATATAATTAAAAACTCAACTAGATTTTTGAAGCCAAAATTAAATTTTTTTACCTAATTTTTTTTTTTTTTTTGAATATTGCACACGTTTCAATTGAGGCACACCTGAAAAGTATATCTTGAAACAAATATGAAACATTCGATAAAATAATTTTTAGCAGTGAAATACATCTTTGCATTTTCTTATCAACATAACAATAAAAAATATTAAACCTTAGGTTTTTTTTTTAAATAAGTTTTACAAAAAGTTTCATCGCAAATACAAAAAATAGATTTTTATCAAATAATTATTTGTCCACTCTGGATAACAATTTTCTAATTTAATTTAATTTAATTTTATTTAATTCTTTATGATTACAGTCAAGATGTTAATTATTTGGTAGTTTTTAAATTACTTAATTCTCTTAAAATACTCAGAAAAGCCAAATTAAATAAAAAAATACTAAAAAAATTAATTAGAATTAAAAAAAAATAAAAAAAAAATTATCTCCCCGTCCCGGAATTGAACTCGCGACCTTCTGATTGCAAATCCAACCACTTACCACCTCAACCTCCATATAAAAAAATATATATATGAACTTATAAAAAAGTACTTCTTATGATGTTATTAATTTAGATACCAATTAATTTATATGGTGATGCAAATGCTGTTGAAAATAACTTTAATTTACCATTTTTGGCAGTTGTTAACAATAACTTCTATTAAAGTGAAAAATGTGCGTATGCTAATGCTTTGGAAGTCAAGTTAAAGAGGTTCTTAAAGCACTACTTCCACTTTATTTTGCTGGGTATGAAATAAAGTCCCAAAAAAAAATGAAATAAAGCCCCAAAAAATGAAATAAGACCCCAACTTTTTTAATTAGAAATTTTTGGGGCCTTATTTCATTTTTGGTTTGGGGACTTATTTTATTGGGGTCTTGTTTCATAGAGCCGATAGGAGTGGCTCCAAATACAAACTCGAAATATTATTTTTCTAATTTTTTTTTTTTTTTCTTTAATAACAACTGGGCCACCGAAAGGTCTACCAATACCAAAAAACCAAAAGTTCTTGAATCCAATTTGTTTAAACATATTTTCATAGGAAAACAATCAAATTTAACTAACGTAAACAAATTTTACATTTATTCATAACCCATTGCGAGATATTCGAATATAAAGTCGAACAAGCCAATTTTTTTTTCATTGTGACATTTCTATTGCACCTTTTGTTTTGATAAAAGTTCATGAATAGAAGCATTTAATGTTGACTTTTGCTTTTAAAAAATCTTTCTGGAGATACAAAGAGTTAAAAAAAAATGCATTACAAACTATGCAATTACAAATAACTGCAAGTTTTTGCTATGCTTTATCACATATCCCGTGCGACATTGATAAACTACGATGTCCCGTGCGACATTGATAAACAACATTTGTAATTAGTGCGACAAGTGGACATGACAAAAGTTCATCAAATATTAAGAACAAACACAGATTTTTATTACAATTAAAATATAAAAAAAACTTTTTGAAAAAAAATAAAATCTGTGATCTTGGTTCTTAAATAAAGTTGGTCACGTGCGACATGGTAAGTGTGAATTTTAAAATTTTGCTAAAAATATTTTTTCTTACATAAATGATTTATTTATTTAAATAAATACTTTTAAATTATTTAAATATAGATGAGTATAAACGGCGAAAAAATAAAGAGAGATGCAAACGGTATAGAGAAAAGTTGAAAAGTTGAAAACAAATTCATTTTATAAAGCCTAGTCGATTTTATAAACCAATTAGGATGTTCCTCAATAAATTGTAAGATCACATGAAAAGGGAGCCGTCGATGGAGTCGGAGCAGTTATCAAAAGGAAAGTCTATCAGATATCAATATCCAAAAACGTAGTTATACCAGATGCATTTTCATTTTATCAATGTGCAGAAAATAACATAAATGGAGTTAAAATGTATTTTATGTAATCTGAACAGATTTAAGAGCATTCCTTGCTATATTATTTAGACGAAAAATGGAAGCAAGTTTAAAGCATTTCAGGTATATCCCAGTTGCACTTCTTTTGTTGCGATGGTCAAGAAGTAAAAGCAGCCAGGACTGCCTATTCTGAAAAAAACTGTGTTTGATATTTCTGACACTTTATTTCTGATTATTATAATCAATACTACACAATACTTTGTTCAAATTACATTTTTTTCTGTTAAGTTCGTTGTTATATGAAAATAAATACACTGAATTCTTTTGTTGATTTAAAAATATGTTTTCTAAGCTTATTTATTTATAATTTGTTATAAAAAAACAACTGAAACAACATAAATATGATGATGGAAAAAAAGGTCCCGTGCGACATGTCCCGTGCGACAGTGATTAAAGTTTAATTAAAAAAAAAGTAGAAATAATTTTGAGGTAACATTTTACAACTTTTAAGAGACATAATTAGCCAACATTCTAAAATTAGTCGCATTGTGATATTTTGCTCAGGTTTCGCTGAAAACAGAGTTTTAATTGATAGTCGCGAAAACTACTTCTGTTTTTTGTCCCGTGCGAATGATTGGTTTTTTGCGATTATCTCGAAAGCTTGAAAAAATTTCCAAAATCAACCTAAGCAACAATTATAGGGCAGTTAAGAGCTATAAGTTTGCCCTATTGTCAAGAAAAAATTTCTTTTTATTTTGACTTTTTTTTAACTTAAATGTGTTCAACGATCACGTTCGACTTGATGGAATTGCCCAACTATTATATTATAAAAATAATAATCGATATCTTCAAATTCAATAAAGATGCAAAATACGTTTTTGCATCTTTATCAAATTTGTGGGTAATTTTTAATTCCAATCTAAAGTGGGCTAATAACATCCGATGAAGTCAGAATTCCATATCTGAATAAATTTGAGTATATTAAATAAATAAATGAAATAAAAAGTAAATTTTTTCGAAATTTCGAATTTTGGGAATTTTTAATAATAATACACTTTTTTTTAAAGTTTTCCAAAAATCGATTTCTTCCATTTGGAAACATTTGCAATAAAACTGGAGGGTGTAATGATCGAAAATCAACAAATCGTTATTTTAAGGGACATCCTAATACACATATTTAACGTAAAGGATAGAAACATGAAAGGTATTTGTAGAAAAAGTTGCAGCGTTTGCCGTTTGAGGGTTAAACGTAACTATTTATTAACTTCATTTAAAAGTATATTTTACGGAATCGTTTATTTTTGTTAAAAATTTATAAACACAACAACATTTGAAAAAAAAAAACTGGAATTTCATGACTAAACAAATTGCATGCAAAATATAAATAAACAAAAACAATTTAAAGTTAAAAAAAAAAAAAAAAAAAAAAAAAAACATGTCTGCCTTCAACAACTAATTTATTAAAATATAAAATGCAGATATATAAATAAAAGATAGAACTGATGATTTTTATTAAAAGTTTTTTTTTTTATTAATTAATAATCATATAATCATATAATTACAAATTATATGCTATTACCCTAACCGAGCACTAGCTACTATGGCCTTCGGCGCGTTGTAGCGAAAACAGACCAGTGCCTCTGGTGTGAATCGAACCCACGACCCCCGCACTGATAAGCCTGCACGCTACCAACTAGCCTACCGGGGCGCACAATATTAAAAGTTATTGTATAGATTAACGAAATAAAAATAATAAAATTTATTACAGCTATGCGATAACATGTACTAAAAATTATAATTTTGGTTAAAACTATTCTAAAAACTACACAATTTAAAAAATTTCAATTTTTGTAACACTAAATTCAAAAAAATTTTACAGTTACTACATAATAATTGTTTGTGTAGCAATCACTAGTTGTATTAACTGCGATTACAGTTGTTTTTGTATGAAATAAAAAAAAAAAACTGTTATGACAGTTTTTAATAACAACAACCAAAGAAAAGTACTGTATTTTAGTAACAGTTGTTTGAAGTTGAAGTTGTTTTTAGTTTTATTATAATAAACAATCACTAAAACAGTACCCAGCAAAAATAATGCGAAGTAGTTCAAAAGAAACAACATTTCCATTACCCACAAAGTAGCTACTACTACTGATTTTTCTGATCTAATGCTGGCCTTTTAGATCAGTTCCTAAACTTAGCATATAATGTCATCATATACAAGGCTAACTAGTAGAAATGTCACGAATGTTCGGTTACAAATCGGTATTTGACATACTCGAATGGAATCGGGAGTTTGTGTCTTTTAACAACTATTTTTTAATCTAGATGTCGCTTTGAATTAGCGTTTTCTGACTTTTGAAAAACAATGATTACAAAATATCAGACTTAACAATAGTTTCTTTCTTTTCAGTTGAACGAAAAACTATTATATCGCTTTGTTTTTAAAGCTGGAAAGCTGTTTAAAAGTTTTTTTAATTATAACCGTTTACGCACTCCTACAAATCCATATTATCACTCGGTAAATAAGATGTGACTTGGCATCACACCTTAACCACTAATTAAAAATAACAAATTAAGTTCTATGAAAAAGGACACCCAAAAATACAATCTTTCATAACCTTACACATAGTACTTTTAATAAAGTGAAGTTTGAGGAATTTGCATTACCTCCGTCCTATGACAACCCCATGTTAAAATCATGCGTGTTTCACCTCAATTTGCACTACATCTGAATCCGTATATGTGATGATTTTACTACATCTTTTTTCACTCTTTTTTCGCTGGGTAGTTTTGTAATAACAATTAATTTTCGTTAGTTAATTAGAAAAATGCCTATTGGGCCAGATCGCCTGGGCAGCGACCGGCGAGGCTGTTTATATCTCCTCTGGGGAGAGGTCGCGGAAACTCTTGTCTATGACAAGGGGCGAACTAAGAACCGTGACGGGTTACCTCACGGGACACTGTGGCCTTAGGTATCAATTGTACAAGATGGGACGATCCTCTACGGATACGTGCAGGTTTTGTGAAATGGAACCCGAGACCTCAGAGCAAGGTCTCTGCAAATGTCCGAGGCTCTCCGATAGGAGAGTGCGTTATTTTGGTGGTCGAATAGTGACGCCATCGGACGTTTGGAACTGTTTACCTGGTAGGATAGTTGGCTTCGCAGGGAGCCTGAACCTATAGGGTGTATTCGCTGGCAGCACAAAATACCAACTTCTGGTCGCGGTGCATATTGCCACTCTAGTCTAATCTAATCTGGAAAAATGTAAATTTCCTTTAAGTTTTCAAAAATTGTTGTTTAGTTTGTGTTTGTTAATATCAGGGACAGAAAATTAGTTTAGAATTTTCAGAAGCCAATTGAGCCAAATCCACTAACATTTTCTACTAGTTTAACTTTAACCAGCGATATCTCAGCAGTTTTTTATCGCATCAGAACGAGCGATACCTTATTTTATTTGTAAGTGTGTATACTTTACTGTCAAAACAATTTTTAATGGAATTGCATTTTTTTGAATGCATTTTGAAGCTATGAAAATACTTTGAATTTTAATTAAGGTGCAATGTTAAATATATCGAAATCTTTACTATAAATTAGAGATAGGAACCTGAGCAGAACTTTACTCATTCAAACGTGTGTGAGGGAGTAGGAAAAAAGTTCTTCGTGATTGAGTGTGCGTGAGTAAAATTTTTGCGTGAGTGTGCGTAAGTCAAATTTTTCCAACAGAAATAGTTTTTTGCTTTTTTTCATATGGTTTGATTTTTAATGGGAAAATTGAATATTCAGAGCAATTTTAATTTAATTACTTTAACAACTTAATGTTGTTCAGCACTGGGACCTTCTGTGCAGAACTTCCAAATAAGTTTTTTTTTCTCGCTATCGTCGTCTAATTGTCCATTCTGAAACTTGTAACTCTAGCTGGTTTTTTATCTGTACTGCACACAAAAAAAGGATTTCTAGTTGACAAATCTTTAATACGATTATCGTCCCCTTTGGTAGTTTTTTGTTGTTTACCTCTTTTTAATGTAAATTTTTCAGGTTGGGAGCAGTTTTTAACCATATTTTGTGACCTTCCAAGAATACGAGCAATTTTCCCTTGGATATTACCATGGATGTAGAGTTTTTTTATTACTTTTTTTTCTCTTCACTGCAATGCTTTGAACGACCCATTTTTTATTTTGATTTCTATTACAATTTTATACAATTTGGCTTTACATACAAAATTGATTTTTAAAATTTACAATTTTTTCAAAGTGAAACTATTTTTTTGCTCGATAAATTTATAGAGCAATTTAATTTTTTTTCTTTTTTCTAACTATAGTTAATTAATTTTACAGTTAATGTTATGTATTATGAATGTTTAGTAAAGGGTGTTTTTTATACAGGTATAGAACTTTAAGTTGGCAACACTTTTTTACGGCAATTTTGTCAGCTGTCAAGTGATTTATGTTTAGTTTTGGTTTTTCATTTCAACATGAATAGACTGACGCCTGAACAACGCTTCCAAATTGTGCTTTTTTTTGAAAATCATGGCTCTGTTAGAAATACGCATCGCGCACTACGTCCATTTTACGGTCAACATAATCGTCCATCAGTGCAATTAATTCGATTAACTATGAAACGTTTTCCCACCACGTTTACTCTAAATGATAATATGCATCCACAGAGACGTCGTACAGAGCGTACAGAAGAAGTAATTTCTGCTGTCAAGCGTAGCGTAGAGCAAGACCCCAATCAGACTATCCGTCAATGGCGACCCCTGATTACCCTGATTACCCCATGATTTCTGACTTTTTCGTTCATCAATTGAACTACCATGATGTGCAGGAACTGTGGTTTCAACTAGTCACACAACTCGTGCCACAATTGATTTATTGAAGGTAACCGCATAGTTTCACGTTTCGGAAACGTTGTGGTGTAATGGTTAGCGCGTTGGACTGTTACACAGATGGTCACGGGTTCGATTCCCGGTGACGACAACTCTACATCAGGGCCCTATTCCACAAAACAACTTATCAACTTTTCACTTTGCACTTATCAAATTTTTCGTCAATTTGCAAAACTTACTGTTCCTCAGAACTATGAAATTTGATAAGTGATAAGTTGAAATTGATAAGTGTAATTTGCAAAGTTTTTGCAATTTTTCTATTCTATTTAAAATTTCTGTTCCACGTACGTTCTCTTATGCAAAGTGCAAAGTTAATATTGAAAAGTTTAATTTGCAAAGACTTTTCAAATAATTATGCTGTTTCGTTCCACAAAAACTGTAAATTCTATTTTTGCAAAGCAAATTTTGATAAGTTTGTCAAAAATTTGCAAGGTAAACGATCGCTTTGCAAATTCATATTGTTATAACTAGTGAAGCTTTCAAAATGTTAAGACGTGAGTTTTTGTTCGACGATAGTGAAGACGCGGTTATATCATGAAATTATAGAGACCGAATTAATTTTTCGGGACTACAAAACTTTAATTTTAAAGAGTGCTTTCGTTTAAATCGAATCCAAGTTGATTTCATTTTAAATAAAATTGGAGAAAAATTAGAGCACAATACACAGCGCAGTCATGCTTTGTCGGCTGAAAATCAACTGCTACTGTGCTTGCATTGGCTCGGAAATGGTTGCCAGTACCATGGAGTTGCAGCTATACATGGTGTTGCAAAATCAACAGTTTGCAGAACCATCCACAGAGTTGTCGACGTTATAATAGACGTTTTATTCCAAAACACAGTGCGGTGGCCCGATGACATCAGTGATATTGCTGAAAAGTTTTTTATGATGGGTGGATTCCCTTGTGTGTGTGGTTGCGTGGATGGCACAATCATTAAAATTGATGCGCCTACATTACACGAGGAAGGATATGTGGACCGGCATGGAAACCACTCATTGAACGTAATGATGATATGCGGGCCAGACTACACATTTTACAGTGTAAATGCAAGTTGGCCAGGCAGCGTTCATGACTCAAGGGTGTTACGGAATTCGGCTGTAAGCCAAAGATTTGACAATGGATGGAGACCATTTCCGGATGCTGTTGTTTTGGGTGATAGTGGTTACGGACTGAAAAACTGGTTGATACCACCATTACGCCGAAATCCCGATAACCCTGCTGATGAGGCTTTCAATCGTTGCCACAAAAAAACACGGCGCATAATTGAAAATAGTTTTGGCATTCTTAAAGAAAGATTTCCGTGTCTAAATAATCACATTTAACACTGCAAGTTTTTTTTTCCATTTTTATTTGGCGGCTCATTTTAACAACATCTAATTAGCAATGCAAAGTGATAAGACAGAAATGCAAAGATGATTAAATGCTTTGTGGAACACTTTGCACATTCACCTTGCAGAAGAGCGCAAAGACTTTGCAAGAGAAAGCAAAGACTTTGCAAGAGAACGCAAAGTCTTTGCAAAGAGTACTAAAATTTGCTAAATGCAAAGTGAGATTTGCAAAGAATATTGTGGAACAGAAACACTTATCACTTTGCCAAAAAATGGAATTTGATAAGTGCAAAGTGAAAAGTTGATAAGTTGTTTTGTGGAATAGGGCCCAGGTGGCGAGCAACAACTGTTCTAAGACTTATCTACTCGCGCAATTACAGTGTTGCCATGTTTGAAGCCCTTCATCTTTCACCACCTTTCATCTCTCCACAATCCCCTTTCCAAAGAAAGCAACACATTAATTAATAGGAAGAATTTCCTAAGTGTTGCTTCTCTTTATCAAAAAAAAAAAAAAAAAAAAAAAAAAAATCCCGAAACGATTGACCACTTGGAGGAAAACAGTCGCCGCGTTATTGTCGTCAATATACGGCCACAAATGTTGGAAAAAGTCATCGAATATTATTTGTCCAGATTAGACTATGTCCGAGTCAGCCGTGGCGGTCATATGAAAGAAGTCATATTTAAATTATAATGCCAGAAGATTATCTTTCGAATAAAGTAAATTTCATGTAAATTATAAAAAAAACACCCTTTATATACCCTGGTAATAAACTCTACTGCCTTTTTGATTATCTTCTTTTTTTTGTTTTTTTTTTTTTTTTAATGATTTTATAAATAAGTACTAACTAAACCTATAAATTTGCTCGTAAGTGTATCAATTTTTTTCGTCGGGCAGTTTTTAATTTCTTTCTACTGACGTATTACTTTGAGTGTAGAAAATTTGTTTAACTGAGATATAATTGAAAACTACACTTTTTTTCCAAAATTGATGGCAAAAAAAGTCTCTCATTAAAACAAAGACAACCTCTACTGCAACAACAACAAAAATAGTTAATATGTAAAATGGAATTGTTGTTGTACTAAAAATAATTCTTATTGGAATTTTAGGTCATTGAATTTTCGCTGCACTAAATAAATATTTGTGTAACGGTTTAAACAATTTTTAATAATTGTCCACTTAGTATTGATTAAAAAATAAAATACAAAAAAAAAAGAAAAACTTTTATAAATAATATAGAATTCATCTGTACTGACCTGTTATTATAATTTTTTTGTTGTTTTTTTTTAGTCTGTCTCTTCTTTAGTTTTTTTTTTTTTTTTTTGATACTATAGTTTTCTTTATAGGTCTGTTTGTCGCGTGAATGACACTTTGCACTTTGCTTTGTTGTTGTTTAGTTTTTTTTTCTTCTTCTTGTTTTTGTGATTGTTGTTGTTGTTGTTGTTATTATTAAACCATACACTAAAATGCACAATGACACTAAAGCAACAACACAAATAACAACAACATGGAACACACGTTTATATAAAATTAAAAAGAACGAACTTATGTATGACAATGTGAAGTAAAAATATGGAAAAAGGAAAACTTAAAAAAAAATAGCAGCAACACAATAAAATTTATAAAAAAAAAGAAACTGAAGGCTTAACAAACTAAAGATTTATTTTTACCAAAAAAAAAACTAAAATTTTTTTATTTGAACTTCTTTAGAATTTATTTTAAACAATTTATTTGTTATACATTGTTTTTTTTTCTATTTATTTAACACTTTGTTATGATTATTATTATTTTTTTAACATTTTAAAAATTTACCTTTCAACAAAAAAAAAATAAATAAAAACTTTTACAAAACACACAAATTAACAAAAATAAAAAATTATAATGATGACTCGTTTTTTACGGTTTCTTCTTTTTTTTTTTGTTTAACAACGACGACGACGTTTACACTAAATACTACTACTAAAAACAAGATACGACGTCCGTCAAACGTTAACGTTAGCGCGACAGCATTATTATAAACTCATGTGTTTCATTATTATTTAGTTAAGTTTTTAGTATGAACGAGCTTTTTTTTTTATTTAATTTTATATTTTGTTTTATTACTTTCGTAGCGGTTTTTATTAACAAGCACTTTTATTTAGTTTAGTTATTTTATTAAACACATCTCATTGTTGTTTTGCAAACTTCACTTTTATTTCTTTATTAGAATGATGAAAATATTTTCTATTATTATTTAATCTGTGTTAATGATTTTTTTCATATTTTTTTAAGTTTTAGTTGAGTTTTACCGTTCACTGTTATTTCACACGTCTTAACAACACGACACCGCACAACTAGATAAAATGACAACACACAAAGTGAATTTTTAGTTATGCTGAGGTATGTTCAGTGTGGAGTATTTTAGTTGGTTGCTCTTTCCCAGGGATGATAAAAAATAATTTCGTTTTGGTTATCAAACATCATTAAAAATAACACTTTTCGTAGCTTAATAGTACCAAAATTAGATTTTTTGCACATATTTCAGATTTTTTCATATACAAAATTTTCAAAATCTAAAAATTAAATATGAAATCTAATGTTGCAGGGAAGAGTTCGATCAAAAAACCATATTTGGTCGGTTTATTGGTATTTGGAGACAATGTGGACAAACTTTGTATGTTAAAAACATATTTGTTGAGGCGTTTTAATTCGATTTTGAGTTTAAAAAGTAAAGAAAAATTTTTTAGCTGTAAAGTTAAATTACGGTCGAAATTTTTCAGATTTGGCTCTTTAATTTTGACTCTGAAAATCTCATCTAAAGCTACTCATACAGTATTATTCTCATTTTTCCCTACCCATTGCCAGTATTATTCTCATTTTTCCCTACCCATTGTAATAAGATGTACAATAGTTTTGCACAAAATATGGCACCACTCGTTTGTTCTGTTATGCAGGAATATAAAAATTACATAATGTGGTCAATACACTACAAAATATATTTCACATTACTTGGTTGCCCAATAAGAACGAAAACCTTTTCGATTTTTTCTAATATATGGAACAACCTTCCAATTTGACATACACACTGGCAAAAGTTGCGCAAGAATATTGCGTAGTGTATGCGTACCTTAATATGCGCAAAAAAACATTTTTCCACTGATCATTTTTTTTTATAATGCTTTAAAATACCGAATACCAACATTTTCTGGCCTAATGCCGAACTTGTAATATTAAGAACAAATTAAACACAGAATCGAGCTTCTGAAACCTTTCGCAAACAAGGATTTTCTGTGAAGCTTGATTTGAAAAATGCATATGCTTTCCGCTGTAGTATGTGAAAAGTCGCCTTTATTGTACAAATACCGTTAAAGCAATTTCCCTTAATATTATTATTAAATTTATATTATTATAAATTTCTTGGCACAATTGTACATTTCAGGTTTTCAAAGTATCATAAAAAGTACAAAAGCGCCACTGGTATTATCCCTACTCTTTCCTACTCATTTAGTTGGAGAATGGAGCTGCCAGATTTATAAAAATTTGTCAATCCTAATTCCAATAAGAATTTATTTTATAGAATTTTAGATAAACAGTGTGACAAAAAATGGTTAACACAAACACAGTATGTGTAAATATAATATATGCCGCCAAAGGTTCCTGGTAATTATACAATTACATAAAATTAGCAACAAATTTATTTAGACGCTTAAGTGTTTGAAGAAATACATACATAAATAAAATAAAGTTTTTGTTTAAAGGTACCCGATGAAAAAAGTTCCGATAAGGGTATATATAAACATATATAGTAATATATATATAATTTCGTCACACATATCTTAGCTTATCCGAAAAATGGCATACATAACATTAACTCATGTGATCCCATTGGATCCAATCTGATATAATTTTATCCGCAAAATGGGTATATCTAATTTTATCAAGTTATATATAGTTTGATACAATTTGATATAACTTCATAAAATCCTTTAAAATTTTAAAATTGTATGTGATTTTAATTTGACTAATATGGCATGCCATATACAAATATATATATAAGTAATCAATTTTTTCCTGTTTCTACCATATATGTTTCTATTTAATTATTAGAGACGGCAAATTAACCTTTTTCTTTTCTTGTTTTTTTTACTTTTTGGATTCTCCACAGATTCTTAAGATTTTTTTTTATAATAATTACTTTCTTACGGTTTTCTGACTTAAAATGATTTTTTTTTCTTTAGTTAGTCTATTTACAGGAAGAAGAAGAAGAAAACATTTTTATTGAAAATTTTTACGGACACAAGGGATACACCAGACTGCCGCAGTTTCGTCCCCCTCCTGGGACTCGTCAGTGGTTAATTTATGTGTCAATTGAGCAAAGTATTTTATATTGTTAATTTGCTCTATATGAAAAACTTCTTATTTTTTTTTTTGGTGTCGTACTGGTATTTGAACTCACTGCCTTAGCATCAAGCTATGCATCGTAATCTCACCTCTTAACGAGTTGAGCCACGGTCGACACATTTTCTCATTAATATTAGTTAACCTAATGTTTGAACTTTGGTTTAAGTGCAGCTCTTCTAAGTTTTTACTTTAGCTTTTTACAACATTTATTTGCTCTAAATACATATATATACAATTTAATTTTTTGTTTTTAATTTCTACCATATATGCTTATATATAATTATATATGAAAGTGATACAATTTTTCTTTTTAAATTTTAACAAAAATAATTATATAGAATTATATGGATGCCACATATAATTATATATAAAAGTGATAGAATTTGCTTGATTTTATGCTATCATATATTCGTGTATACATATGTGTAACATAATATATAATGATATATTGTGATATATTAGAAGTTTTCTTAAAAATAGGTATGAGATATAAATATTTATCGTTACATATGGCCACATATAAAATTATATATAATTACATCAAATTATATTACGCTTTATATAAACTTTTTTCGTCGGGTAGATTTACAATACATACTGTGCAACATAGTCACCCTACTTTTCACAGGGTGAGCTAAGAGCTGATAAAATTAACTACATTTTTAGAGGTAAATTTTACTGATCTTGTAATTTTTAAAACTGTTGACAGATTAATTTTAGTAAGAAACGTTGTAAGAAAAACAAATAACGAGAATGGTGCGTTTGATTAGCCCTTTTTTATTGACTTCATATTTTCGGTGACTCACCCTATGTACAAGAACAAGGTTGTATTTTACATGTTTTTTGCGAAAATTTTTATTGTTATTTGAAAAATTATATTTCATTTAGTAATTTTATATACTCAAAATTATCAGATATTATGACTTCATCTTATATTATTAACCCACTTTAGCTTGGAGTCGAAAATGACCCACAAATTTGCAAAAACGTTTTTTTAATTAATTTTTTAAAATTATTCATTTTGAGATGTTGATTACTAATTTTATAATATAATAGTTCTAATTAGAGAAAATGAACTGGAAAAATTATAATTTGTGTTTGTGTGCAGTAGCGGATCAAGAATTTTTTATTGTACACTGAGAGAATTATCAGCATGACTTTAATGAATATTTGTATTGACACAATAAATTTTGCAGAGGAACTCGTCCATTGAAACTTTTAATTGTTAATTGTTAGTAGTTAATATAATAATAATATTTCAATATAAAAAAAAACCAGGTAAAAAGCAACAAATTTCTAAGATTGAGTATTTTAATCAAGCTCTAAATAAAGTGTTAAAAACTCAGACGTTTTATTAAAAATGTATTATCTTAATACTGACAAAAGCGTGTTTTTTCAATTTTAGCAAACAGTATAACTTTTTTTTGTAATTATTCTATGTTCTATAATTTTGCAGAAAACTTGGCAAGGTAATGCAAGTTTGTTCTGTTTTCTTGCCGTTTACTGTATAAACAGAATCCGACTTCGTATAATTACCATTTTCTGGATCCGTATATGGACCAGAAAACGGATTATGCACTGATAGAATAAAATTAGTAAACATTTTTACTAAAACTACTAAAAATTAGTTAAATATGACGTTGCAGAACAAAGTGCTAAAAATATTACATTTTTTCTGCTAAATATTAGTAATATAATAGCAAAAATAAATCTGTCGTATCTTCAAATATTTAGTTATATTTGAGCTCAATTTTAGTTATTTAAAAGTAACCAAAAAGCAGCAAAAAATTTGCTAAAAATTAGTAGACAAAAAAACATAAAAAATATAAAATTTTCAACGTTTTTTGAATAAAATCCGACCTTTTTTTTTAAACAAAAATTTCTGTTGATTTTACAAAAAATATACCGTTATTTGCTTTCTACTAAATTTAAATATTTTAAAAATTTTGTTGATATTACATTTTTGTTTGCTGGTTTCAGTTTACAAATACTTAATAAAAGTTTTTGCTAATTTTAGCAAAATAAATTGCTCTTTTCCATTTACTGAAATTTAACTCAAACATAACTAAAGTTTTATAAAGTTAACAAAAAATTTTTTTATTATTTAAATTAAGCAAGAAAAAACCTGCTAATTTTAGCAGTTTCTTCTCAACCTAATTTTTAACTAATTTTTAGTATATTTTTCTTCTATTTTTACAGGTTTATTTATATAAGTGTAAGGAACATCGAAACCGATTCGAATCCTTTAAAAATCCGTCAAAGATGGAGCGTTCACGGTCCGTTTCGTTGTGCTTAAAACGGAGTGCAGTCCGTTTTCAGAATATCTTTTCCGGCCCGTTTACTTACCTTTTTTTTCAAACCAAAAACGGACTTAAATAATTGCCTAAATTTTGTTAATTTTATACGGTATTTTTAATGGTTTTGTTGATTTATAAATAATGATATTAATATCGCATTTATACTACAGCCAAAAACTAGTACACACAAAAAAAAAGCGTTGCCGAGTAACTTGGAGTATTTCAACTAATAAAGTTTTTTCACATAAATTATGCAATAATTAAGCAGAAACAAATAAAAACTTGGTAAAACTAGTTACTAGTTTTCGCATAGCTTTTGTGAATAAACTTTATTAGTTGAAATGCTCCTAATTACTTGGCAACGATTTTTTTGTGTAGTTTTTGAAAACTTTTAGTTTTTGATTTCAAATTTATAATGAATTTGACAAGTAAATACAAGTGGTTTTTGGCTGTAGTATAAATGTGGTATAAGCCTCATTTTTCCGATGCCCCGTTAGCTACTAACTGAGACTTTAATAGATACACACGCAGAGAAAAATGTAGCTATTTGCCAACTAAAATTCGGTTACTACGACTCAAATTCAGTTATTACGAATTTTAGTCGGTTGGCACAACTCAATATCAATTTTCCCAACAAAGTTCGGGTAATTCAACTGAATTTTAGTAGCAACAACCAAAATATTCAGAAATCTAATGTAAATATCGTTGCACTAACTGAATTTATAAGTTGTTGCCATTAAAATACAATTTTCAATTCGGTTGGCACTTCATTTCTCTGTGTGCATTTGTTGTTTGTTTCCCATATAAATTTTCAATTTAACTGTTTGTTAAATATTTACCGATTACTGAATGAATCGGGCCTAAATATGAAAATATAACTTTACACTTTATATGAAGCCAATAAAGTTTACATCTCTTCCATCAATAGTGGCCATTTAAATTCAATATCTACACCAAAAGAAAACAAATAATTAGTTAATTTTAAATTTTTTGTATTTACGATGGGGTTTTGTAAGCGATGCAAGTCGCACTTTGTTTTGCAAAGCAATTCAATATGTTGATTTCATTCGTTTACACAAACTGTCGTGAATAATCAATAACCATTTTTACTTCATTTGTAATTGTTTAACGTTAGTAATTGTTACCGTTTTTAAAGGTTGTTTTTACTACATTGGTAATTTTTTTTTTTTAGTAGTTAAAAATTACTACAATTTTAGTCATTTGTATGCTAAATACAGTCATCGCCTTTTAAACTACGTTTGTAGTTATTGATTTTCATTCGTTTCATAAATATGTTGAAGCTGTTTCATAAAAGATGCAATTGATGACAAGCTTTATCATATTTATGAAATGTATCATAAATATCAAGCAGTTTCATAGCTTTTCATGAAATGTTTCATAAATATTATAAAACTCTTTATAAATATGATTTATTTGATAACTCACAAACGCAATAAAGGCTACAGGCAATGAGGAAAATTTATTTTGAATGCATTATTTTTAATATTTTTGCAACCGTAATTCAGAATATATCACTTAACCCTCTAGTGCGCCGTGATGCAAATTTGAATCATACCGAAAATATCTGCGTAGTTTCAAAATTTGAAAACAGTTTTGTGTAAATGTTCGTTATATGTTGCCTCCATTTAAGTAGGCGTCGTTTTTTCTGCTTTTGAAGTACCGTTATAGCAGCATTTAATTATTGTGCAATTTTGAAGGGTCTGCTCATTAGTTTGTTGTGCGTAGAGGAAACAGTGTTTTTTTCTGACCTTAAATTTAATTAATTTCAACAAGTTTATTAAACAGTTGTGATTTTTACATAAGTTACACTCTTTTTTATTAAAATCTAATAGTGTTTATTGTTTTTTTGTGGTAAGTACTTTGCTGTGTATAAAAAACCGTTTGATGCAAATTTGCATCACTGCGCATTTAAGTGATAGTAAAAAAAAATTTTTCGTATGTAACGAATTTTCAGGATATGTCAAGAAAACAACTTTTAGAGGAGGATATTCTCCGAATTCTGTTTGATCCTGCTGCAAGTGAAGATGAATTAGACGACTCCGATGATGAAGATGAAATTATGGAAGGTAATCTAAATAATGAAGATCTAGAGCACCTTCTGGGTGATGAAAATACTGTGGATCTCATGAACAACTTGAATAGTGAAGATGAAAATGTAACTGAAAATATAGCTCCAGAAATTTCGGAAAATCTACTTGGTGCCACAAATTTCTTAACACGAGAGGCTTGCAGACATATTGTCTTTAAAAAAAACTAAATTTTCTGTCAGTGAATACGAAATAAAATTTGGAGGAAATACCGATTTGCCGGAATTTATAAAGAACTTTCAGACTCCATTCCCATTTTTCAACTACTTCTTTCATGAAGACATTTTACAACATATAGTTGAGGAATCTAAATTTTATGCGAAGCAAAAAAATATTGAAGAGAGCTTTATTTTGGAAAAAACTGATATTTATCAATTTATGGGCATCCTAATTTTGTCATCAATAGTTAATTACTCCAATATTCGCCTTCTATGGGACAGCCAAATTGGTTTGGACTGCGTAAAGGAATGCATGCCTCAAAAAAAATTTGAAAAGATACGATCAATATTTCATTTGAACAATAATGAAAATTTCATTGCCGATCAAACAGATCCTTGTTACGACAAATTATACAAGATTCGGCCACTGGTAGACTGTTTAAATGAAAAATTTTCCACTATTCCGTTAGAAGAACGCTTATCTGTCGATGAACAAATGTGCGCAAGTAAAGCCTCGCATCATTTGAAACAATATATGCCTGCAAAGCCACACAAGTGGGGCTACAAATTATTTGTACTTGCCGGAGTATCAGGTTTTGCATATAATTTTGAAATATATACGGGCCAAGACAATTTGCCGCATAAACGTTTGCCAAGTGAGCCTTATCTAGGAGCTTCTGCCAACGTTGTTGTACGACTATTACGAAATGTCCCAAATGGATGTAACTATAAAGTTTACTTCGACAATTATTACACTGCCATCCCGTTGCTTGTTTATTCAGGAAAAAAGGGCATACATACAGTTGGAACAGTCAGACGAAATAGGATACAAAATTGTAAATTACCAACTGATCAAGAAATAAAAAAATGTCCTAGGGGATCATCATTTCAATTCGTTGCTGACTTTGAAGGTTTAGAGCTCGCAAACGTCTTGTGGAAAGATAATAAGAACGTAACTCTTCTGTCCTCATTCGTTGGCGTGGAACCAGAAAATTATATTAGCAGATTCGACCGTCGGGAACGCAAGTCGATCATGGTTAAGTGCCTAGCGATTGTCAAAGAGTACAACCGTCATATGGGCGGTGTTGATCTCTTAGACAGCATGATGGGGCGGAACCGAATCAAAATGAAAACCAGAAAATGGTATATGCGTTTAGTTTACCATCTACTGGACCTAGCAGTTACAAATGCTTGGTTTTTGTATAAGCGAGCAACAGGGAATACGACTCTTACATTATTCAAATTTCGTAAAGATCTGGCATTGACACTTCTTAAAATAAACACAAAACAGAAACGTCCAAGAACCAACGATTCACCTTCTGTCGAAAGATTGCATGTCCAAAAGCAAAAACGAGGTCCAGCATCAGCTATACCATCCGTAGATATCAGGCACGATCATGTGGACCACTTACCGGAATTTCAAGAAAATAGGGTAAGATGCAAGCTGCCGGGTTGTAAGGGCCAAAGTCAACTGATTTGTAGCAAGTGTAACATAGCTTTATGTCTAACAAAAACCAAAAACCGCTTTGTAAAATTTCATAAAAAATGAACAAAATTAAAATGTTATCTTTTTTTTTTAAAAAATGTAAAATTTCATAAACAATAAATAAATAATACGTTGGTTTTTAAAAAGAAACAAAAACATTGTGCATTTAAATCACTATTGAAGTATAAAAATTTTAGATTTTGAATTTACAGCTAAATGCGCAATGATGCAAATTTGCATCAAAGGATTTTTCGCCTCCTGTGCCCTTATAAACAAAAATTATACAAACTGCTAGAACAAAAGTTTGTTTTTTAACCATTTCCTTTCGTTTAAATAGTATTTTATTTAAATTGGTTTTCTTGCGCACTAGAGGGTTAAACTTATTCATCAAATTCTTAACCTCAATTAATATTTTTAAATTCCAAATGAAAATTTTTAACTTAATTTATTTTTTTTTTTTTTTAATATTAATAAAAATTAATATAAATTAATATTTCAATTTGAAATTTTTATTAATGTTCAAAAAAAAAAAAATAAAAATTAAGTTAAAAATTTTCATTTGCAATTTAAAAATATTAACTAGTGTCCGACCGAACAGTTCGGCCAAAAACCTATATTTTGTCAGTTTTTTGATATCTAGAGGCAATGATGAAAAATTTTGGTATTGGAAACATGTTTGTTGAGCCGATTAAATTCGATGTTGTGTATAAAATTTAAGAGAAAATCCGAAGTTTAGCTATAAAGTTCGGCCGCCGAAATATTTTCAATTTGGCCGAACTTTCTGAGGCCGAACAGTGAATTAATTGCTTAACTACAGACTTTTCTTCAAAATTGACACTCAAAGTTGCATCTAATCAGTCCAATAAACATTTTTCTATCCGCCAAATTTGTCCATAATGCTTTAAAATACCGAATACAGACCAAATGCATTTTCTGGCCGAACTGTTTGGTCGGACACTAATATTAATTGAGGTTAAGAATTTCCATTTCCAATGAAATAAATAAAAAAAAAACAAGATTTATATTTTATTTTATATATTATATATTTACAAAATTCTGAATTTTAAATAGAAAATCTAAATTACAAATTACATTAATTTTAATTGCAAATTCTTAAATTATATTGATGTTTTCTAAATTTTAAATTAAAATTCTGAATTTCAACCGATAGAAAACAAAAATATGTTTACACCGTTTATGAAACTTTTTTATGAAATGATGAAGATTTATAAAACATTTGTCATACACTGTTATGAAACTCTTCATCAGATCTATAAAAACTTCATGCATATGATGAATAAGTGATGACAAACGATTAATGAAACAGTTTCATCAATATGTTGAAACTTTTTTCCCTGAGTGTAGCGTACAAACACAGCCAATGGTGAAAATGGTTTTTTTTTCAAGAAATTCTTAATTTCTATTAATGATTTCTAAATTTCAAATGGAAATTCTGAATTTCAATTGATAGGAAAACAAAAAAAATATGTTCACAGGTTTATTATTAAACATTTGACATACATTTCTATGAAACTCTTCATCATATCTATGAAAACTTCATAAATATGATGAATAATTGATGACAAACGATTTATGAAACAGTTTAATCAATATGATGAAACTTCTTATCCTAAGTGTACATGACAGTTATTTCTGTAGTAATACGTTTGTAGTTATTTTAACTGAAATTTCAGTTGTTTACTTAGAAAAATGATTTTTAATGAAAATACTTATTATATTACTGCATTTTGGTAACAGTTGTTTTATGCAGTTCTTTCGGTTAACATAGTGTGTGTGTTATCTTTCGATACACACGCACACATTTTTGTGAAAAACAAAAACGTTCGTGCAACGATTTGCTAGTAAATGAATAAAAGAAGAATATTTGTTTCTTATTGTTAGTCAAGAAAAGAAAACCGAAGAAGACGCGACACATTGTGAGTGAAAATAAATGAAATAAATATGCATTTAAAAAGGTTAGTTTTGTAATAGAAAATAAATACATTTACTTTAATATTCTTAAATATTGTATTTCTTTAATAATTGCGTCTTAATTCAATCTAAAAAAAATAAATCAAATAAACAATATTACATCACGCAGACAGACATGTGGCACACTAAAAATATTCTTACCGTAACTTCTTGTAGGTCATTCGGGTAGTAAACAGTAGTAGTTGTTTTGACTGCTGTAGTAGTAATATTTCTATGAGAAAATGAAAAACAAATAATTTAGACAGTCATTTCAAAAAATAACTAAATCAAAATACTTTACTTCAGTAACAGTTGTTTTGAGTAGTTATTTTAGTATTTTAATAAACAACTACCAAAACGGTGATTTTGCAGTAAACAGTTAAGTTTTGTTAGTCATTTAAAAATAGATAATTATGTCGTGTTATTAAAAAATTCTCATTTAATTTATATTTGTTATTATTGATATGTTCATAGTTTGCAAATAATAATTACAAAATTTCATTATATCTCTAATGTATAAAAATGTCAATATTGACTTTGCATTTTAAGTAGTACTTAAGAAATACAAATTTTTATTGTAATTAAAAGAAGAAAAAAATTTATTAAGAAAATACTTTAAAAATACCGAAAAATAGCTGTTAAAAACAATAGTTTTTACAACTTAAACACTTCGATAGCAGTTTTTGCTATAAATGTAGTTGATAAGACAATAGTTAAAAATTACTACATGGTTAGTAAAAAAGTTTCGAATTATTTATAAAAACAATATCCCTTTGCTGAGTAATCCATTATGACATAAAAAAATGTAAATGAAATTTACAATAAATCATTCTTATGAAAAAAAATTTGAAAGGACAATTACAGTGTACATTTTCGCTGATAAGTAATATAAATTAAAACAAATTAATTTTGAGTAACAAAGACCGATGATATTTAAGCTTTTGCAAGCTGCCAGTCAGTCATTTAATGGCTCATTTACACTGATATAATTTTATGAATATGTTTAATAATCTAATGAATTCTTTGATTTGAAACTATATAAAACATAATTTCATTAAATCCACGAAGTATGTTTTATTTAAAGCGAAAAATTTCAATCACGCACAATCACTCACGAACAATTTTTTTCTACTCACACTCACTCACGTTCAAGTGAGTAAATTTAGATTTCACTCACACTCGTCATTCACGTGAATAGCGAAATCCACGAAATAAAATCTCAACGGAAACAAATAAAATGTTAAAATTAAGAGAAATTGTGAATGTTTAAATTAAAACTGATCACTCGTGATTCACGTGAATCGCGAAATCCACGAAATAAAATCTCAACGTAAACAAATAAAATTTTAAAATTAAGAGAAATTGTGAATGTTTAAATTAAAATTGCCTTAAAAAGATATTTTGCCATTTATTTCAAAAATCCAAAAATATAAAATCGGCGAAACAATTAAGAAAATTTTTGTTAAAAACAATAACAAAATGCTGGTAAAATTCTACTTAAGCACACTCACGCACGCTCACTCACCAAGAATTTTTACTACTCATGCTCACTCACTTTCACGCAAGTGAAATTAGGTTTCACTCACACGTTATCACGCGTGAGTGATAATCACTTGCCCATCTCTAGTCGGTACTATTGTTTTATTTTTCGGGTTGCGCAGTCTATGTGACTTATTAAAATTTATTTGCTAACAGAAATCCTATTTCGCATAAGAGAAAATTCTAAAAATATATATTCATTTTTGAATTTTTTAATTATTTGAGCTAAGGTTTGTTTTTTTATATAACAGTTTTTTATTTTCGATATTTCGCTACTCCTTTGTGTAGCATCTTCAGGAAAATTAATAAATTAATAAATTTTCAAAAAATTATAAAGTTTGAAAAAATTTTTGAAAGTTTGAAAACATATTTAAAATACTTGACAAATATTTCTAAAACAAAAAATATAAATAATTAACACTTAAAAAATCTATTGATGTAATATTTGTTATAAATTAATATAGTATGTGTTATTTCTTTTGTAATAAATATTTATAATTCTGAGCTAAATTTTCAACATCTATCTTAAAATTAATTCTATTTGTTAGTGGTGTATTAATTATCTGTAACATTTCTAATAAATAACGACGTTTGTAATTTTGTTCTGTATTTAAAATTGAAACATTTTCAAAGTCTGGATAGTGATTATATCTTGAACAATGAGAAGATAATGCTGTTTTTTGTGAATTAATATTCCTATATTTCTGATCTGATCTATGTCCAGCTAATCTAGTTCTCAATTTATTTTTCGTTGTACCTATATATACTTTATCACAATTTTCTGCATTATTTCCACTACATGGTATTTTATACACTATATTTGCCATGTCTAATTTCTGTATTCTATCCTTTGTCCTATTATATAATTTATTAACTGTATTGAATGATTTAAACGCTATTCTATATCTATTAGAATTGATGATATTCGATCTTTCTAAACATTCTGATAATCCCGGTACATAAATCATAGACTTGTAAATTCTCTGTTCATTCAAGTTATTTGTGCTGTTATTCCTTCTAAATTTATACTGATTTATTAATGAACAGATTAATTTTATTTTTACAATATATATTCATGTAAAACAAATGAGTGCATGTAAAGTTAAAATTTTGTGTTTAGCAAATGTTCGAATTTTGATTTAAATTTGGATTTAACATTAATAAAGTACGCCCAAAAACATCTATACGTATTAGTTTTGATGTTTTGCGATCAATAATAATTATTTTTAATTTTTTTTTTTTTTTTCATATTTTAATTAACTTAAAATACTAGAAGAAGTAGAACTTTAAAACTAAAATTGCCCTTTTTGTGAGATCACGGTCACTGTTCGGAAGAATTGTGTCTTGAAATCACATTCTCTAAGAACATCGTTGCTAAAAATTCACCGAATCGCTCATTACCAGTTATTTCCCATTAAGTGACCGTTAATTTCAAACTAAACCAGTTGGTACATATGGCAGCATTGTCGCTATCGTTTTTGTGTTTTATTAAAAAACCCGTTATGAAGGTACCATTTTTCTCGTTCTGTCATCTTTAGACATTAACGTACTGTATAAACAAAATCTTTATGACAGAGTTGTAATTTGACAAACAACTGTTTCGATTTTCAACATCTGTCTTGCTCCTAATTTTCGTAGCCAGATGTTTATTTAATCACAAGGAAAATTCTTTGGAAAACTCTAATAATGTACTTATAAATAAACCGTGATAACGAAAAACGACATAAGGAAACACAACAACAAGTTTTTCGAAGTAGATAAAAGAAAAGAGACTTTTCCATGTAACGATGAAATAAAATTTTAGTGTAGCAGAAAACAAGATACAAGAACAGTAGTGAACATACTTTTATTTTATGTAGAGTAGAAAATTTTTATACATATTTTATTAAAAATCATTGAAATTTGAAAAAATGGCTGAACAGGAAGTTTTAAATGAGGTAGGGAGTGATAAAATGTTTGATATTTTACTGGATTTGAGGAATATTAATAAATTTTAGTTTTTAGATTAAACAAAATGTACAAGAAAAATTTGCCGAACTAAAGTCGGCCGTAATGATGCGTGAAAAATTGTTACTACGGCAACTGGAAGTGATAAATACCACCAGAAAACAACAATTACGAATGGGCAAGGCCACGGAACAGGATATTGATAGTAACATTGATTTTCTGTGCGATAATGAACAAGAGCTGCTGGCAGCTATACGCAATTTTGGTCGATATCAATTGACTAATCTCAATTTGGCCTTACAAGATGTCTATCTTAAGAATGAGGATTACATCAAACCCTCCGATGATCATGAAACTATGTTCAAGGGTCTTAATCAAAGTGGCGAGCAGCGACAGGAAGGAGAAGATGAAGAGGATTGCAAGGAAAGTATTGTGGTAGACTTTTCACGGCACAAAAGTCTTATGGAACATAATGCCAAGCTAATGAATGAGAGTATAATCAATATTACCCTAAAAGAAGCCAAAGAATTAATAAAACAGGCTAAAATGAAGAGAGAACAACCAGTGCCTCCTTTAAATTTAGAAGAACTAGATGATGAAGTAGAATCCTCTATAGCCGATGTAGTATCCAGTTTGGAACAGGTTTCTTTAGTACCTTCCGAACAACAATCGAATAATAAATATTCTCAGACCCAACAATCAACGAAACAAAAAAGATTTAAACCAAAAATTACCATTAACAATTGTAATGGTACCATCAATTTACGTAATATTGCATCATTAACCATAAACTGTACCACAGATGATAAAGTACAAGCGCAAATACCGGTAAGGTATCCCCAACAAACACCAGAAGATGAAGATAATCAAGCAGAAGAAGAGGAGGCCTCTACTTCAACCAATAAATATTTAACAAAATCTTCTCAATCGAAATCTAAAACTTTAGTAGAATCGATAGTAACATCCTCAACAAATACAGAATGTACTTCTCCATCCTCGACTACAAATACCAATACCACCACACCAAATAGTCTCTCGAATTATTCCAGTAACAATAGTTCTAGATCACAATCTACAAAAAAACAAAAATCTAAAAAATCTTTAACTAAAACGGAAAAATCTGAAAAATCTTCTATGGAAAATAAACCCTTAAAATCAAATGTACCGGAGTCACAAGAGAATTTTGTCGAATCTTCTACTTCATCGGCAGCCGCTAATGAGGTAACTTGTGATTTTTATAATCGTTTATTAAATGAAATTAAAAAATCCATAAATCAACAACAAAAAGTACGTACAAAATTTACTACGACCAATACAAATTCCTCCTCGACTACACAACAAAATCCCGATTATTCGTCAACCTTTAATGACTTTATGGGAGAGTCTACTACGGGTCGTCGTTTGGTATTGAAAAATTTTGAAAATTTAAAAATTATACTCGAAGCAAATAGTAGCGGTGATGAGGATTCTTTTCATCCCGTTCAAATCGAACAATGGTTGGCTGAGATTATATCAGAAACAGATTTGGAACCAATGCAAAATACCGATATATTAGAACATTCCAAGATTCATAATGAAGATGTACAAGAAACTTGAATTTTATAATTAATATGCATGCGAATTTTTTATTTTTTTAAATTATAATCGGATTAAGTTTAATTGAAGTCCTCTCGGATTAAGGATTAACATTTTTTTTTTATTAACAGAAGTTTTTATAATGAAAATTGTAATTTCGAGAATAAACATATGAGGAATTTTTAAAAATTATCGACACTTTGAGGCAAAATATTTTCATTCCAAAATTTATAACGAATATGTACAAGAAACTTAAATTTTATAATTAATACGCATGATAATTTTTTAAATTCGGATAATCGAATTAAGTTTAATTAAAGTCCTCTTAGACTAAAGATTAGAATTTTTTTGTTAACGAAAGTTTTCACAATGACAAAATGTTGATTTCAAAAATAATTGAGAAATTTCAAAACTTTTCGACACTTTGAGGCAAAATATATTTATTCCAAAATTCATAATGAATATGTATGCGAAACTGAATTTTTATTTATTTTCTTCATTTCTAATGACCTAGCCTTTTGGCCATAATAGGTCACATAATCGGTTATAATAAATAAATATGCCGGATAATTTTTTTAAACTGTATTTAGTTTGTTAACAAGAAGTCTTCTCAATAAAGTGTGATTTTGAGAATATACTTGCTAAGGGCGAGTAACTTTTCTAAAAATGGCCAGAATTTAACTTGAACCACATATATTTCCATGTAAATTTAATATTCATAACTATGGTTAAGCCCTAAACTTTGTTTAACTTGAGATAAGTTAACATTACTAAGACTTTATTTCGCTTCTTTTAAATGTGTTCAATTTTCGTTTAGTTTACTTAGAACAAACATAAAATAACCCATAATACGAAAAAATGGTACCATTTTAAACCAAAGTTCTTAATCTTTAAAATTAATATTGGGCAGCTAAAACCGATTTTATATGCAATCGATGAATTGTGAAGATGTTTTCTTTTTAATATCAAAGTAACTGAAAATAGCATAATTTTCAAAATGTTGTAAACATTTAGGGTTGTGCTAAACATTTTATAATCGGGCATGTTCTGTATTTTACTTTTGGGTAAAAGTGGAAATTTCATAAAATTTGTAAAAAGCTGCATGGGGTTTTTTTTCGATGTACACTTATAGATTCCTAAAGATGTATTCTTAAAGATTTATTATTAAAATTTATGATTTGATTTTTATCGAAAAAAATCAATTTGAATAAATCAAATTGTTTTTTAAATTTAAAAACAAAAATAATAGTGTTACTATAAAATAACTGTTATTTTATAAATCCCCTTTAAAAACTACGTTAAAAATCCTTTATTAGTGAATGATATATTAACACTGGTCATAAGTAAAGAATATCACCACAAATTTACATTTTTAAAGCATTAACTTGTTGATTTTTCATACATGGATTTTAAAAATATCAAAATTACTTTTGTTTTTTAACAGTAATTCTAAAAAATCAAACATAAAACTTCTAAAAAATCAAAAATAAAATTTATTAATAAGTGTTGTGTTTAAAAAACAAAATTAAATCTACTTTGTGATTTTTTTTTTAAATTAAATTCATAACCATAGATTACATAGATCTGCAACTCTGACATTAGCCGTCAGTGCACGTAACTCATGAGAATGTGTTGGACATACACCTGTGGTCACGTACATCATAACCATAGGTTACATAGATCTCCAACCTTTTTAACATTAGCTGTCAGAGCACATAACTCATGAAAATGTGTTGGAAATACACCTGTGGTCACTCACATCATAACCATAGATTACATAGATCTCCAACTCTTTGACATTAGATGTCAGTGCACATAACTCATAGGAATGTGTTGGAAATACACCTGTGGTCACGCACATCTTCATTTTTCGCAGTCTTTTTTTAATTTCTGAACATGAATTTAACAGATAATTCTACGGGGTTTAGAAAAATTTCATTGATTTAGGAAGTGTATTATTCTTTTTTTCCTTATAAAAAAAATAAAGGGATCATTTTTATTTGCATATGTTTATCTCGATTTTCAAAATACTTTCAATATTAAACGGTATAAAAATAATGTCGGTTGTTTGCTTGAACATTAGATAAAATATTGACAGCTTCGATTCGGGCAGGCTTTGACTAAAAAAGTTTTTGCAATTCACTGTTTGAAATCTCATTTTCCCAGACATTTCCCAAAATACTTTGTAACTCCAGTTTACTCTGTGGCTTATGCAGAGCCACTTTACGTTTCATTGCGTGCCATAAATGTTCGATAGGATTTAAATCGGGCGAGTTTCCAGGCCAATACATGTGTTGAATACCGAGGTCCTTGAATATTTTTCGCACCTGTTAAAAATATTTAAAGGAATATTTTATAATTTTTAGCTACAAACATGCGGATATAATGATAGTATATTTCTTATCAAAACTTACCAATTTTGCGCGGTTTCATGGTGCGAAGACATCATCACTAGAATTTCCGTTTTTTGCTGGTCTACTGCTACAAAGTCCGAATTCCCGTGGTTGTCAGCTAACCGTTTCCACACTAATGTTAACTTGGTGCTCTTTTTTGAGATCTCTTATTTCGACGTCACTTTTAAAACGATTCTTCATGCTCATTCGGTGATTAGCGTTTTCTGTTGGGTCAGATGTTTTTCTCCTAGTCCTTTTCCTCTTTCTGCTCTCTAAACGCTCGCCCTGGTTCTTTTTTTTAGCAAATTTATCACGGTTGCACTACAGCCTATTCGTTTTGCAATTTAGCGGCAATTTCCTCCAATATAAAAATAATGAGCTTTTGGTCTCTGGCCAACCTCTTATATTTCGGACTCTTTTTAATTTGCTACTGCTAATTTATTAAAAAAATTTTTTCACAAAATTTAATTTTTTATTTGTTACTACACTAGCACGGATAAATTGATAAAATTACGATACAGCAAAAAGTATATAACGATACTTTTTGCATATGCATTCAAATAAAAGTTTGCCTACCGAAATTCAATGGTAAGAGGTGATGTACACCTATGTGATGTGTACCTATACAAAAAATATTTGAATATGTATGACAACTTTTGTTTGTTGTTAAAATAAGAAGAAGAGTTTAAGATCTATGTAATCTATGTTCATAACTGTTAAGGTCTCTAGTTGAAAATGATGTAGAAAAAAAATTGAGATTTTAAAATTTATTTCAAGTGAAAAAAATCAAAACTTGTAAAGAAAATATTTTTATCGGCGATTTTTAATTATTATTTGCTAAATATTTTTCAATATTCCATTTTTTTTAAATTTCCTCTACATTTTTCATACTTAAACTTTGTTGCTAAGATTTTTTCAAATAAAAGCAGAAACCTTAAGTTTATTTAAAATGTTCTTAATTTCATTTGAAATTTTCTCAATATCATTTGAATCTTTCTGAATTGCATTAAAAACTTTCTGAATTTTAAAAGAAAAGTCTCAATGTCATTTATAATTTCCCAGTTTCAAATGGAAAGTCACAATATCAATTGTAATTTTCTCCATGTCAATTCAAAAATCTCAATTTCATTTAGAATTTTCTTAATTTTAAATATAAAATCTCATTTTATTTCGAAATTTTCTAAAAAATTCTAATTTTCTAAAGAATCAATTACAAATTGAAAATCTCAAATAGGGCTTATTGTAAAAACTTGATAAGCCACATTTTATTTTTAGTTTGTTTTCGCCTTTTAAAGGTTGTAAGACTGCAACAAATATGACTTTTGCAGGACACTTAGACTTTTGGCGCTTGTGATAATTGATTATTCAAGACTTCTATCAAATATTGATCAATGGATGTCTAGAAAACAGCGAAAATTCATAAAACAACAAATGTGGCTTATCATGTTTTTACAATAAGCCCCTCATATGAAATTCTCCCATTTTGACATAGAAAATCTCAATTTCATTAGAATTTTTCCATATTTCAAATAGAAAATCTCAATTTAATTTAAAGTTATTCTATTTCATTATGATGTGAGCACTTCTATTTCAATTAAAAAGTTCTCAATTTCAGTTGAAAATAGTGCAAATTTGTATTTTTTTTTTTTTTTAATTTCCGAGTTAAAAATTTCAGTGTTCTAAAAATCCATTTTAAATGATTTCCAATAAATATCAATTATAATTTTGCAAACAAATTTCATTTATTTTGTGATGAAAATTTTGGTTATGCGAGAGTTATTCGAATAACCAAAGAGTGTATACAAATAGAGAGACTACACTTCACACGCTTCTCAGCAACAAAATACCGAACTCGTGCAAGCAAATGAAAACATTTTTTTACACTAAAAAATTATTGTAACATGTTGATATTTTGCTTATATTTTGTTATTTTCTATTAAAAATTAATATATTTTAATTTTATATTTCTGATTTTTTCATTAATTTTTGAAATAAATAAAAATTTTATTAAATTATTATTAAAAAATATGATCAAAATTATTGAAACATTTAAATTTCTGCAAGATGTTTTCATTTGCTCGGAGCGAGTTTACGAACAAATAAAAAGAGAGCCAATTGAGCGACACTGAGTAGTATGGAAACCCACTGGAAAAACTTATATAATCACACTTTGAAAACATACACATTCTATTAAATATTAATATTTCTGTATTAATTTTTAATTTGTACTGTACTTAAATTTTTAATTTAAGTAAATATTTTATTTTAAGACTGTTTTTAATTACTTCAAATATTAAAAAAATATATATAATTTATAATTTTGTGCATCTCTTAATTTAATCAATTAAAAATAGTAATTTTATATAAATAAAAATCCGTTTATTAGTAAACTTTTACATTCTAAACATTACAATATTAATGGCACAAAAATAGTTACTTGACAATTAAAAAAACAGAATCGTAGTTAGAGAATTTTCAATTTCTGTTTAATTCTCATTTTTAATTAAAAACTCTTCAAGTACAATATCGTAGTAAAAAGCCTTCAATTCACTTAAATAGTACACAAATAATCATTTTAAAAATTGTATTTTTTATTTAACACATTATTGTCCATGTACTTAATTTATAAATACGATAAAGTATACGTTTATAATTGTGTATATTCTAATATAAAAATATTTTATTTATACAAAAACAATAAATTTAATAAATAAAAAATAATATTCAAATCCATAACAAATAAATTAGTTTATTTTTTTTATTTTTAAAAATATGTTACATTTAAAATCAAAAATTTTTAAACTTTGGCCCATTGTGTTATTAAAGTTTTTGGGTTTTATGATTTTTGCAAAAAGTGTTCTTTTAAATGCATATTTTTCATGTTTTTATTGCATATTTTTAATATTTAGCTGCATTTTATAGGCGCCTATTTTTCCTTTTTTAGTTGCATGAAACTCATTGCCCTAGAAATTATCTTTGTTGCCTTTTTAACTGAATTAACGGGTTTTTAATTGTTATTTGTAGCTAATTCTACTGTCAAACATTTTTGAGTGTACGATTTTTGATAGGTATGTAGTGTTTTAAAACCCTATTTTCAGTTTTTGCTGACAATTTCTATTTCTAGACCATGTGTATTTCATGGTAAGAAGTGTTAAATTTCGGAAAATAAAAATATATTTATTACCCAGTGTAGAAACGGTAATGACAGGACATTTCTGACTACCAGTACTGACATCTGCTTACACTCTACATTACCTTAACACAAATAATAAGGACATACTATTAACTAGTTAATTTTGCCATTATTTTATTACAAAAACAATGCGTTACACATAACGACTTATTTTTATCATTATTTTAAATATAAAGTAATGATCTCAACAATATTTTTTCAACTCTAGTAAGTACATATACACTCAAATAAAAAAGTAAAGTCAGCACAAAATTTTGCTGAGTCAGCAAATTTTTAGTCAGGAGGGTGCTTGCAAAAAAATTGCTAATGTCAGCAAAAATCAAACAAAATTAGTAGATTCAGCAAAAGTTTTGCTAAAACTTAGTGGACTAGAAATTAAAAAACCCTTGCTAAACAGTAATAAAATGATGCCATCTTTTAAAGGAACACTAATGCCGCAGAGAATTATAGAAACGAAACGAAAAAATAACAAAATGTAACATATAAAACCCGTTTTTTGCAATAAGAAAAGGGAAATATAAAAATTTACCTAAGATGTATGTATTTGTCTTTCGCTTTAGTCTGTCTACCTGCTGTATATTTGTTATCAACTTGACTACAAATACACATTTAATCTCTTTTAAATCTAAATATTATATTTTGTCTTTTATTTAATTAATAGAAACTTTCAAAATTTAAGCTGTTTCAATCCACAATTTTGTTTTATGTATGCAAAATAGATACAAAAATCTTCCATGGCTGATTTTTTTATGTGTCTTACTAGAGTTGTACTTTTTAGTATAATTTTCCTCGTCACTACTACATCGTGACATCTAACACATTCTGCGTATAAATTTTAATCTTTTTTTTAGCAAAATAAATTAGTAAAATATTAGTAAAACATTAGTTTAAAACAGTTAAGTGCTGACTAAGTATAACTAAACTTTTAGTTTAAAACATAATTTTAGCAAAAAATTTGCTGAAAAATAGTATACCTGATTTACAACATGTTTTACTTACTTTTATACTAACTTATTTTTTTGAGTGTATAAATACTTATTTTTGATTTCTTTTAAGCTGGAACGTTGGGACATTTTGTGTAAGCAAGTTATTTATGTTTTTATCTATCAAGTCTAACATATCGAGATATCTTAGATGGTAGAGCGATTGTCTGAAAAGCTGGAGACCCAGTTTCGAATCCCGTGTGGTTACATTTAAATAAAAAAAAAAATTCAAATTTTATTAAAGTTGGTTTTTTTGAAAATTTATTTTTCAACTCATAGCTTTTGTACTATCAAGTATTCATGTAACCACATTTTTTTTTATTTTTCGTCCGGTGTTTAATGATATGTCATTATTAATAAGATTTGTAATGACAATTGTAAGTACCAAATATGTACTTATATAACCACTTATATGGCAATGCTTTTCTACACTGGATGTATTTCGAGTTTGTTGCCAGTTGATATTTCTAAAGCATGTGTGTTTTAATAAGGGTATTCATGTCAGAAAATTTCCTATTGCAAATAAGCAAAATTGCGAAATTACACTATTGCTGATGTGAGCGACTTTTTTTTATCAGTTATGATTGCGAGTATGCAAGCAGCTCTATTAGATCTCCATTTTTCTACATTTCCAAATAGAGTTTTAAGATAACACAACCATTTTACAATAACCCATATAGGATCTCCATTTGCTTCTTCAAATAAATGTTTTTAATAAATTTGAACTCAAGGATATTCAATAAAACACACAATTCAATATTACTATTCCAAGAAAAACCATATTTTGTCATAGAGCAATTCCATATGAAAACGATCAAAATTGGCAAATTTTTGGACGACCCCTCTCCGATTTTAAAATAAATAGTCTCAATCGATTGCCCAGCAAAAAATAATGTACCTACATATTTTTTTTTTTTTATAGTGACTGGTTTAGTGGTGGTGTGCACCACTGTCATGTGAAAAAATTGAAGAATTCTTCATAAGGGACCTCATTGAAAGTTGTTTTCCTAATTTTTCTTGTTAAATAATTAAAAATAATTCAATTATAAAAAATATAAAAACAATGAGAACAAGGTGGTCTCTTAAATGCTCTTCTCCTGTCCAAACAAGGAGTCGGGGCCCATTTTTTTATTGCTGATTCTTAAAGCAAAAATTATGAGGAATCCAAAAAAAATAAAAATTAGCCGGAAAATTTAGGAGCTTCTGTGGAAAATCGGAAAATTTAATTTTCATGGGAAAATTTAATTTTCATGGGAAAAAAGGTAAATTTCTGAGAAAAATTAGGAAAATTTTATTTTTCAATTAAAGCCTGATTCACCTTTCCAACGAGCTCGTTGCGATCGCTTTAGTAGTTTTTTTTTTTTAAACAACTTTCAATGAGGTCCCTTATGAAGAATTCTTCAATTTTGTCACATGACAGTGGTGCACACCACCACTAAACCAGTCACTATAAAAAAAAAAAAAAATATGTAGGTACATTATTTTTTGCTGGGCAATCGATTGAGACTATTTATTTTAAAATCGGAGAGGGGTCGTCCAAAAGGTGATCGCTTTCATATGGAATTGCTCCATACCTAAAAATCTTGATAACACATTACCAACAAATGTAGACTTTTGGAAAAATGCACGGACTCGACAGTATAGGTTCGATTGTACTACCAAAAGTTAACAAAACTCTGTACTCGGTTTGGTCAGTTTGTCTACCAATTTTTTTTATGGACCTCAACATTATTGCCAAATATAGTTAAGCAATATCATCAAGTCTGAATTAGCTGTCGGCCAAAAACTGAGGACGCCTTTTTTTGAGTGGTGCACTGATTTTCAAAATCTTTTGAGGTCCATAAAAAAAAATTGGTAATCAAACTGGCCAAACCGAGTACAGAGTTTTGCTAACTTTTGATAGTACAACCGAACCTATACTGTTGAGTCCGTGCATATTTTTCACTGTTGCACTGTGTTATCAGACAAAAAAAAATTAAGAATTATCAGAGTACTTCAGCACTGATCCACTTTTCGGATATGATTTTCCTTTTATTTACATTTTTTAATTTTTTTTTTATATTTTTAGTTTTAGAATTAATATTTTAGAGTTAGATTTACATTTTTTAGTACTATTTGTAAAATTTGTCAATGTTGGCAATGCTATAAAATATTGCACAAAACATATGTTTCGAGAAATTTTTATCCTGACTTTAGTTTTGACCCAGACAATTTTCTAACATTTGTGGAAAATTATTTTCTTTGTGTTTGTTGTTGTGTTTTTAAAAAAGTTTTACACTTTTGCATTTTTCCAATACTAAAATATCTGACATGAATGCCCTTAATAAGTTATGGTAAGAAGTGTTAAATTTCGGAGTAAAAATATATTTGTTATGTATGTCAAAAAGATTTATGATTTAACACTTTATTAAAAAATAACAAAATTATCATTACAAAAAATAAACAGGTTTCTTTTTTTTAATAAAAATTAAGTTTTATTTGACACTTAACAAAAAATATTGAAAACTCTACACTCAAAAAAAAAAGTTTGTAAAGTCAGCAAAAAATGTTGCCGAGTCAACAACATTTTAGTCAGGAGGGTGCTTGCGAAACCTTTTTCTGAAAATTAGCGAGCTGATTTTTAGTAACAAAATCAGTAGATTCAGCAAAATTTTTGTTAACACTTCAAAACTAAAAAATCCTTGCTGAAAGTTAATAAAATTATTGCTGAATATTAGTAGATTGAAAAAAAGTCAAAAAATTTGTAAAAAAATTTGTAAAGTAAATTTGTAGGTAAGTACGATTAAAAATGAGATTTTTTTATTATTTTAAATATAATTTACAATACGTTACAAAATATAAAAATGTTCATAATTCCACATTGACGACACAAATTAATTTAATATCTCAAAATATATAGAAATAATTGTATATAACATAAATAAAGTATATTTCAACAACTTACATCAATGGTTGGCTAAGTGATGGCATTTTTCTAGAAACGAAACAAAACGAAATAACGAAATATGAAATATACAACCCTTTTTTACCAAAAAGAAAAAGGGAATATGCAACATACGTAAGATGTGTGTCCTTGTCTTTCGCTTTAGTCTGTCTACCTGTACATATATTTGTTTGCAATTTAACCACACTAGATTAATACTCACTATAATCATTTAGTTTACAAATACACATTTAATCTTAATTAAATTTAAATATTTTGGTCTTTAATTTAATTAATAGACAATTACTTTGACAACCCTTGACAACACAAAATTTAAGTTTTTTTAATCCGCGATTTATATGTATACAATAAACATTCTTGGCATCCCCTTTGTTTTATTATGTATGAAAAACAGATGCAAAGATCTTCCATGGTTGATTTTTTTTATATGTCTTACTTGAGGGTTACACGATCAAGTTTTGCCTATCAAGTTTTAATACACTCACACTTTTTTACCAGTACACTCACACTTTCTAAAATTGAAACGAACTTGCTTCAGATTTCGCTTTCAAGTGGAGTGTATTAATTTACGTTCAAGAAAACAGCTGATTACAATTCTTATTGAAATTGCTTTAAACTTGCGTGCAGCCTACGTCATAGCTGTCAATTTTTACATATTTTGACAAACACTATATGTAAAAGACTATCAAGAAAATCTCGATCGTGTGGCTGCAGTGTTACAAGAGTTGTACTTTTTAGTATCATTTTCCTCTTCTCTACTACATCTTGACATGCCGCGACATCTACTTCATTCTGCGTATATTTTTCAATCTTGTTGTCGTCCACACTATTAATGTGCTTATCAGAACAATTTTTTTTAGCAAAATAATTTAGTAAAACATTAGTAAAATATTAGTAAAACATTAGTTCAAAACAGTTAGGTGCTGAATAAGTATAACTAAAGCTTTAGCTGAAAACATAATTTCAGCAATAAATTTGCTAAAAAAAGTATACTTGATATAAAAGACGGTTTACGAACTTTTTACTAACCTATTTTTTTTTGAGTGTACATAAAAAGTAATTAACATTTTGTATTTCAATAAACAAATGCTAATGAAATGCAAGACTAAAAAAAAAACAACAAAGCACTGAAATAAATAATTGAAACAGTAAAAAATAATTTAAAATACAATACGAATTGATAGTCATAAATTGATGACTCGTAACTGAAAATTTTTGAAAGATGTCACACGACTTCTTCATCAAATACACTCACAGAAATAAACCTGTAGAAATAGCAAAAAAAAAAAAACATTAAAAATTAGTTAAAAATGAGAAACTGCTAAAATTAGCATATTTTTTTTGCTAAATATTAATAAAACAACAGCAGCAATAAATCTGTTAACTTTACAAAATTTTTATATTTGAGTTTTTTGAAAATAGCAATTTACTCTGCTAAAATTAGCAAAACTGTTTATAAAATATTTGTAGACCGCAAAACAAAAACTGTAATATCAACAACATTTTTGATACAGTGTTGGAAAAAATAATAGGGACGATTTATTATTCAGTTTGTAGCGCTTAAAGAAGTGCAGACTTAAGAAGAAATAACAATCAGTTGTGAAATAGTTTGTTCAATGTTTGGTATAAAATCAATGAGACATTACTGGGGAATATTAATATATATTTTAGATAAACGTAACTTCAAATTTTTTAACTAATTTTGAGTTATAAAAAACGTGTTCATGAATATATTTTACCCCATTAATATGTCCTAATATTATTTAATCTAAGCGAAGTACATTTAGGAAAGCAT
Source organism: Delia radicum (assembly GCA_021234595.1). Lineage (NCBI taxonomy): Eukaryota > Metazoa > Arthropoda > Insecta > Diptera > Anthomyiidae > Delia > Delia radicum. The sequence continues at coordinate 18,318,961 of CM037853.1, read as the reverse complement.
TAAAATCAGTTATTTGTGAATCAAAAATTTGCATAATAAAATATTCCATAATGTTATAATCGCCCCTTTTTTCCAAGCAAATGTCAATAAATTTTGACATTTTTGCAATTCCACAACGAAAATAATCAAGAAAAATTATTTCTAGTTTTTACACGATCTAACGGTTTTTGAAAATAAAAAATCCATTTTATAAGAAAGATTTTATCAAATTATTTAATTACACACAATCATCAATATTACTTTTTCCTACACTGTATATTATTATCTAAAACGCAATCCGCCCTAACTAACATTTTATTAATTTTACAGAAGAAGCAAAAAACATGTTTGTATGAAAAATATTGTTTTCATCGCAAAATTTTTCCAATATTATTAAAAAAAACACAGAACTTCAGCAAATAATATAAGGGGAAATTTCATACGCCTCAGTGTGCAAAAAAAAAAAAAAAAAAAAAACACATGCAATTCTAAGTTAGATTTGCATTAGCACAAGTTCAAGCGTCTTAAAATTTAAGAAAAATGTTTTTACTAGATTTAAGGAGAATTTATACTTAATTTAAGTCAAAATATACTATATTTTGTTAAAGTTTCATTTAAGACAAAAATGACTAAATTTTAATACAAATTTACTTAATTGAAGTAAATGGTTTTTACTTGTTTTTAAGAAAACTGCATACTTGATTTGAGTTACATTTTCTTTGGAGCCAAATCATTCCCTAATTTCTTAAAATTTAGTTCAAATTACTTAATATTTGGTAAACATGTTTTTTGAGTGTACATATGTGGTTTAAAAAATTTTGAAGTTTATAATCCCAGGGTTGCCAGCGATTGAAAAACCTATTTTTGGCTTTGTTATGGCACTTTTTTAAAAAATCTTTAAACAAATGTAAAGAAAGACCGGCTTAATAAAAGTGATTTCCTCGTTTCGATAAATACATATAAAAATATTAAGAAATAGAAATCTTTTTCACAGTTTTATTAGTTTTTTGTTTTTATATACATCGAGATTACTTTTATGTTATTTTTAATTTATAACGGGCTTTAAACCTCCGTATATTTACAAAACGAAAGTAAATCAAACAAAAAGGGTGATTTTTTTCCGCACACTGTTTTTGGCAGCTCAGCTATTTTCGTGTAACATGTTACTGTTAAACATGTTCAGTTTGGTCTATAATTTAACCATGAATCGACTCACAAACAAACAACACTTGCAGATTATTAAATTTTATTATAAAAATTCATCCTTGGTTAAGAAAGTGCAAATCGTGTTCAGCGACGAAGCTCATTTTACTAAAAATATTTACGCAAAAGAAAACACATCTTCCATCCAAGTTTTGTCCAAAATTTTTGCACGGAGTCTATGCTTGGTAAAAGAATTGGGGAAAGGAAATTGTCGCTTTATTTTTTAGTTTTAAGTTAATTAGTTAAAATTTTTTTTTATATTTTATTTCATTTTATTGATATTTTATTTTCAAAAAAGTATTAAGGCGATAAATTTCGTTCTTACTATATTAATTTAACTCAGCCCTTAAGGCTGCATTCGTCTTGCCTTTCCGTGCCGTGACGAATCAGCTGTTTTGTTTTTGGTTTATGGAAGGATTTGGGTGTAAAACCTTTTAAAATACAGCTGGTGCAAGAATTGAAGCCACACGACCTACCACAACTGCTAACTTTTGGTGAATGGGTGCTGGCAAAGTTGGATGAAGATCCACTTTTTTATCGGAAAAATGTGTTCAGCGACAAAGCTCATTTCTGGTTGAATGGATAAGTGAACAAGCAAAATTGCAGTACTTGGTGTGAAGAGCAGCCAGAAGCATTGCAAGAACTGCTAATGCATCCCGAAAAATGCACTGTTTGGTGTGGTTTATGGGCCGGTGGCATAATTGGACCGTACTTTTTCAAATGCAGGAACGTTACTATGAATGCCGAGCGCTACCGTGCGATGATTACAATTTTTTTTTTTTGCTCAAAATAGAAGAGCGAAACAATGGCCCAATTAAGAGGAGTTTTCGGTGAACAGTTTATTTCACGTTTGGGGCCGATCAATTGGACGCCTAGATCATGCAATTTAACGTCTTTAGAATATTTTTGTGGGGCTATGTTAAGGCTCATGTCTATAGGGACAAGCCCGCAACGATTGACGCACTAGAAGCCAATATTGAAGAATTTATTCTTGAGATACCGGCTGATATGTTGGTGAGAGTATGCCAAAATTGGACCCAGCGTATGAACCATTTGAGGTGTAGCCGCGGTCAACATTTGCATGAAGTCATCTTTAAACATTGAATATGTAGATCGTTCTATCGACTCAACTAAAGATTTCATACATTTCTCTAAATTTTATGTGTTTTTTTTTTCAAATCAAATCCGAAAGCTCTAAAAAAAACTACCCTTTATTTACCTTAAAATTTAATGGAATGCAAATAACCTTATATTTTGCTAAAATCAAGCAAAATTTATGCTAAAAAATTGTAGATTGCTGATTTCAGAAAAGCATTAAAAATATCTACAAAAAAACTTAAAAAATGTCATATTCGCATGGGTTCTACATTCCGAAAATGAAGTGAAAGTGAAACTTACGCTCAATTTGTGTTTCCAATTCCACATAAGTGATTTGAAAAGAAAAATTCCATTTTCATTTTGTTTCTAGTGGAATTAAAGTGATTTGATGTGTTCCATAAAACAATTTCACTACAAAAAAAGTAATTGTAAAACGGTATTAGTTAACTGAGTGAAAAACCAAACGTTTTAGAAAATAAAATTATTTTGAATATTAAAAGTTAAAAAAAAAACAAATAATGTAAGAAAATATGTGATATGTTTTTAATATACATTTATTTAACTGAAAAAGTGTTGTATTTTTTTGGGGAAAACGCATGAATCCGGAACGAGAGGCCGCATTTTTGGCATTAATGGAAAAAAATTCTGGTTTGGCCAAAGGGGCGTCAAAACAGTTGAAGATCAGTTGTGGAAGGACTTAGCAAGTACAATAAACAGCTTAGGACCTCCAGAAAAGGATGCTACTGGTTGGAAAAAGGCTTGGGCTGATTGGACCATTCGTAAAAAATTGGCCGAAAATAGAGCAGAGGTAACGGCAACAGGTGGAGGACCCAACCAGTTGCCAAACTTTCTGGCCTTTATACAGCAGTCGAAGGTGTTACAGCTGCTAAGTCATTCGGCACGACTAGCAAATGGTAAACAACCACAAATTCATCTACTCAATTGTCAAACTTAAATGGCACCAGTTCCAACAATGTAGTAAACGTGATTTTACAAAAATTAAATGAAAATGACGAAGATACGGAAAATATAGAAAATGAAGAACCGCAACCGATGATTTTCCTTTTTGATTTCTCTTTTTGATTTCTCAATTTCTTCGCGACTTCTTTCAAATCTAATCATTTGGGCATATGACAGTTTTCAAAACATTACACATATTTGTTAAAAATTTTTGATGCTGTACTTCTTTCCACTGCTAGATTAAAGTCTTTTGCGATCATTTGTTGGTAACTTCCTTGTCCGAAATAGCGTAGTGCTGTGGCCAATTGCAAAATAATTGGAATGCTTGTCTTTTTAGCCATTGGTGATACTTCTTCTAAAACCATCATAAATTCATACTTATTTAATCTAAAATACGCAATAAAATATTTTTTTTTATTAATTTTAAACACTTGCGACTCAGTTTTAATTATTTTCTTACGATTTTTCTGGTAGTTCCAAAGGATTTGAACAGTCACGAAGCCTTTTGCTATTTAGATTTTCCGTTCTTTGTTTTTCTTTTTCAATTAAATACCAGGAAATCACAATTGCGAAACTCATTTTATATTATTTTAAAAATAAGTATTTTTTTTGTTTAATTTTTGTTAAAAAATGCACTTCGTAGTGGAATTTAGAACAAATATTTAGAAATTTTTTTACTAATTTCAGCAAACTTATTTCTGCAATTCTTATATATTTTTTTTTAATTTTAACCAATACTCAGGGGATGCCCCCTACTCATGCAGTGCATTGTATTGATCAGGAAAACAGGGTATGGGAGGGAGGAAAGAGGGAGTAGAGTTTGTAGATATTTGATTTAAATTTTTCTTAATTGTAAGTAACAGTACTTTTTAACAAATTTTTAGTAGTTTTAGCAACAATTTTTACTAATTCTTTCATTCAGCGTAGAAATTATTTGAATTTCTCACTTTAAAAAATATTATGACTCGTCAACTTATGATCATCGATATGCAAAAATAAAAAAAAACGTCAGGAATAACAAATTTTAACAATGTGTAACTAAAAAAAAAAAAAAAAAAAAAATTGGAATATTGGAATATTAAATCAAAACTTATTTAAGGATTTTATTTGGAATAAAATCAAATTATAGCAATTTATCTTGTGATATTTTTTTCGCTGTCCTAAACAAATGCGCAAATCGAGGTTCAATTGTATTTATTAAAAAAAAAAATCTTAAAAATTCACAAAAAAATATATGTGTTGATAAGGTTTTTAAACTCGAAATGTTTGTATACAATAAGAATTCGTATACTTTTTCAGATAATAATTGTTGTTAGGTACACACGAAATTTTATTTATAATAGTAGGTTATAACAAATGAAAGTTTTTTTTTTAAAATAACTTAATAACGATGACTGGTAAATAAAATAATATTGTTTATTAAACAACAGTTTGGTCAAATTTTGAAGATGAAACTTTATGATTTGTTTTATTTATTGTCTCTTATATTGCACAATTTTTAGTACTGAAACAGTAGCGTAGATTATTTAAGTCTTTACTAACAGTAACAAAAATATAATAAATAATAATTTAGTAAAAAGTTAATAAAATGTTTGTAGATTTAATAAATTTAACTATAAAATTGTTAATCTGAACAGATTTGATTTTTTTTTATTTCAATCTTTTTATATCTTTTTCAATCTTTTATACCACAATTCGAAAACAAATTGTTGCGATTTTTTTTTTCAAATTTGTCCTAAAAAGTATTTGTTAAAAAGGCAGTAGTTTAGTTTCTATATAAATTACACTAGTTCCCGAAAATCTAAGACTAATTATATGGTCACTTCACAGTAAAAAAAAAAAATCATACACTCAAAAAAGTTTGACAGTTACTATATGACAGTTGTTTGTATAGTAATCTTTCGTTGTTGCTTTTAATTGCAATTACAGTTGTTTTTATATGAAATAATACAAAATATTTATTATGTAACAAATATTTCTACTTTGATTTTGTTACTAAAAAATACAAACTTTTTAAAACAATTTGCTGTACAATAAATCAATAAATATTAGGATATTTTATAAATTATTATCAATTATTTTGACTTAGAGCTCAGTTATTTAATAAAATCATTAGGACATTTTCTTATAATTTATAGCAACATAATGAAAGTAGAAATATTTGTAACATATTATGATAGTTACTTAAAGAAACAACTAAAAATACGCTGTATTTTTTTTAACAGTTTTTAAATGCAGTTATTTAAGTACAGTAGAAACTCGATTCTTGCACGTGTTGAAAACCGGGCTCGGTGCAAGTTTCGAGGTTGACGCAAGTACCGAGTAATAATTTCCCATACAAAATAAAAGGCACATACATCTGTTTAGAATCTAAGTTTAATATTTCAATTCAAAACACTTAAGTTCAACGCATTCGTATAACAGTAGATACATATTTTATGTGGAATTAAAGAAATTTAAAATTTTTGTTTGTTTTGTACAAAGTCGCTTGTTCAGTACTACACTGCTGCTTAGTCTCTGGAGCATTATTATATCGTCTAATGAAGCATTGTTTTGATTGAATATTGAATGCATCGTCAGCTAGCTGTAAACGTAACTCTGAAAGATGAATGACATCTTCATTATCCCAGTCGGATGATTTATTAAATAGTTTTTGAAATGATGACCGAATTGAAGACTCATTAAGGGCATACCACGCATTAGCTAAAAAACATATTCCGTCTTTTAAGGTGATGTTTCGCAAAGACTCGTCTATTGTTTTTCCACGACGAACAATGTGACTTATGCCCGTAATTGCAAGCAATAGATACCTACCGGTGCTTAGATACCTACCCGATTTTGTTCGTGTACACGGTAGGTATCTAAGCACCAGTAGGTATATATTGCTTGAAATTACGGCCATTAATAGGCTTTTTTTGTAGTTCAGCTTCGTAAGCCATATAACATTCTGGTAAATTTATTCGCACCTCTTAATAGTCAGCTTAAAACTGATTCAAATTACAACATTTCATCAGCAGCATAAAACGACGGGGATTTCCTGAAATTTATTCAGTCTAAGAAAACGTAAACAAACAAGCACTCAAGAGTAATATAAAAATGTTGCAAGTATCGAGTTCAAAATTTTCGGATGTTGCAAGTACTGAGTGCGTAATGAAAAATATTCCTATGTTGCAAGAATCGAGGTGTGCAAGTATCAAGTATGTGCAAGAATCGAGTTACTACTGTATTTTCATAAACTACTACCAGAACAATATTTTTGCAGTTAATCGTAAATTTTTTTTTTTTTTAGTTATTTTAAAAATACAAAATGTTGATGGGTTAATGTTTTCTATTAATATATATTTTAAAAATACTAAAACAAATAATTGTAATAAACTGTTCTTTTACCAATTTTGTCAATTGTTTTAAACATTTTTGTACACTTAGGGAACTTCTGCCATAAAAACATGTAGTTGTTTGGGTTGTAATACAGATTCATTATTTGTAATGTAAATGTCAGTCATTTGTAGAACAAATAAAATTTTTAACTAACCTTGTAGTTCATTTAAAAAAACAAACCACATAAAGTGACTGTTTTATGTTTTTACATTATTTTTTTGTTATTTAAAAAAATAAAAAATAAATAGCTTTTTTAAAACTTCGGGTTCTGATGAGATCTTTAGCCAGATCGAAATACTAGTATCAACCTAGCTAATATGTTTGATTTGCTTTATTTTTGTTAATATACGGAGGTTGAAAGCTCGTTATAAATTGAAAAGAACATAAAAATAATCTCGATGTATATAAAAACAAAAATCTAATATAACTGTAAAAAATAAAAATGTTTGTTTATTTTTTACTACCATGTGGTTCATTTTTACTACAATTGTTAGTCATTTTTTGAACATTAAAAAACAAATGACAATGTTAGTTAAATTTACTGTAATGTAAGTCGTCCTTTCTTTAAATGAAATTTCATTTGTTTTCAACTACATTTGCAGAGGTCTTTACCTACATAGTATTCTAAGTGTAGTACAAATCTGTGAGCTATTTTTACAAGTTATTTTCTTAGTTCTTTTTACTGCATTTGTTAGTTATTTTTTCAACCTAGTTTTAGAAACTTTAAAGGTAAATACATGACATGAATAAACTTTTTCGTATGTGTTTTTTTTTTTTTTTTAAGAGAAACAACACTCAGGAAATTCTTCCTATTAATTAATGTGTTACTTTCTTTGGAAAGGGAATAGTGGAGAAATGAAAGGTGGTGAAAGATAAAGGGCTTCAAACATGGCAACACTGTAAGTGCTCGAGATAAGTCTTAGAACAGTTGTTGCTCGCCACCTGATGTAGAGTTGGCGAATTTATTGAAGCTTTTTTGTGTCATAGCCCTGATTCATTATTTTACTTCGGTGGGGTTAAGTGCTATAGGAACACCGAAGGCGGACGCTGCGATACATATGAGGGATAGAAAACTCATATACATTATTTTTCTAAATTTATGTTGTCGTCACCGGGAATCGAACCCGGGACCATCTGTGTAACAGTCCAACGCGCTAACCATTACACCACAACGCCCACACAAGCAAATTAAAAAATATAATACCGTGCAACAGTAGTTTTCACACATGAACAAATCAATATATACGTTAAACTAATGACCATATATGGTAAAACTACGTTTTCAGTTTTTCGGCATTACGTCAAAATTAATTTTAAAAGGACTTTAAAAGCTAAAATTGTGTAAACAAAATATTAAAATACTTGTACTCATGATATGACTTTAATATTAGTATTAAATGAAAGGTGGGATCCTTTGATTTGATAAAAAAAATATTGATAATAATATTCCACGGTCAAAAATTACAAAAATGTTAAAATATCTGAAAAATATTACTAAATTTCATCATTTTAACTTTTCTTGCTTTGTTTTACGAACATTTTTCTTATAAAAACAAACATCGAATATTTTCCATAGGGAATTTTGACCTAACACTACAGAAGATACATTTTTTTATGTAATTAGTAGGCAATAAATTATTGATCACCAGGCGCCTAGAAATAAATTTCTACTGAATTACACCAATTTCCACTTAACTTTTAGAGGTAACTTCGTAATTTTACTCATTTTTTTACCCGCTAAACCGATTTTGGTAATTTTTAATACCAAAATTCTCTGCAAAATGTCCATTAATCTAAAACTAAGCAAAATTTCTTGAGTGTTCGTAACGAACTTACCCAGCAAAAAATTTCCAAAAAGGTAAGCGGGTTTGTAATCAAGCATTTTATGCAGAACGCATTCCTTACTAGATTACCTACTCGATTCTTTTAACAGGGCGTGAGACTAAAATAATTGATTCTTTAGAATTGATTATTTTTTTTACCGGAGAACCATTTACTTTATATTTTTAAGAACTACATACATTTTTTAATAAAGATATAGTTCCATTGTAAAACTACGAAGTCCTTACACACAAAAAATAAATAAATAGTTCCCTAGAAAAAATAAGAAGTACTTACATTTAAAAAAAAGAAGTAGTTCCATAAGTTAATTTAACTTTTACTCACACGTGATTCTCCTAGGTCACTCAAATATAACGATCAAAACTCATTCGGAAATAAAATCCTAAAAAGTGAAACATCGAATTGTTATGATAATATGAGCTATAAACCACGAAAATATAAATTTTTCAAAAAAAAAGAACAATTCAAAATTGAAAAACAAAAATATGACTCACGCACAATCACTCTCGAAAATTTCTACTTCCACTCACAATTTTCTGCTCACGTGCGCTTCCCTAATTTATACCTTACCACAGTTTAACAAAATTAAGGCAACATGCAATTTCTGTTTTTAATATTACTTTCCTGCAAATAAAAATTTGTTTGAAAAAATATATGAGATAAATTCTTTAAAATTGTATAACTTCTTTTTTCAAAATTAGGAACTACTTCCAATAACGTCCTTTTATTAAGAAAAAGTATATGATTACTTCTTGAGTACAAAAAGTTAAACGTATAACTTAATAACATTGTTGTTATTTTCTTTTAAGTAAATAATTACTTTGTTATTGAGTTCATGCTTTCTGGTTTAAATTTAAAGAATTGATGACAATACTACTTGCTTTTTTGACTCTATCGTTGGAATAAGTTTGGTATTGCAGTTACCAAATTTGGCAATGAGATATGTAAGCAAGTGTGGGCATCACCTTCTTTTTGGAATGTGTAATTTTTTCCTGGGTATATTCATCAAAGATATTGAAGGATTCAATTATTAAAAAGGACATTTGTGAATTTTTTAATCGTGAAAACTTCTAACCAATTACTTTTTAAAAACTGCAAACTTTCATTCGACACCCATATTGGCGAGTACAAGCATTTGAAAATTTTGTTGTAAAAATTAAAACTTTAAACTCATTTTAAAAGAAATTATGACGTGATGGCGAAAAACTGAAAATGAAGTTTAACTATATGTGTGTGGTCTCTACTTTCAAAAAGTGGAAATTTGTTCCAGGGTGTAATAATTGCAGTTTTTGCTTGGATATACAACTTAACATTAGTTTTCACAGCAACATGCGGTAAATTCAACTAAATTTTAGTTGCAATACACAAAATATTCAGAAATCTAATGTAAATATCATTGTACTAACTGAATTTATGAGTTGTTACCATTAAAATACACTTTTCAATTCGGTTGACCATTTATTTCTCTGTGTGTATTTGAACTTAAAAAGAAACCTACGATGATTTTTTAAAACGTGCATTTTTTTGCCGGTTTTACGATATGTAATTGGACTGAAAGCATGGTATGGTAACCGATGCGGGTATCGGTGCGGGTAACGCTATTTCCTTTTATTTCGGTAACGGTATTTTAGGGGTAACGATATTTCAGTTTTTTCGGTAACGGTTTTATAGCGTTAACGGCATTTTACTTATTTCGCTATCGGTATTTTAGCGATAACGTTATTTTAATTACTTCGGTAACGTTATTTTAGTGATAAAGTTTTATTTCGGTAACGGTATTTTAAGGATATTGGTATTTAAGTTAATCAGGTAATGTCACATCGAAAATTTTAGCCCCATTATGTCCGAATTCTATTTGGGAAAATATATATCTATTTACAGCGATTATTTTTTCTGATTTTGTCAGATTATTTCGGTAACGGTGTTTTAAGAATAACGCTATTTGTATTATTTCGGTAACAATACTGTAACGATAACCCCATTTTAGTTATTTCGGTAACGATATTTTACGGGTACCGGTATTTCAATTATTTCGGTAACGATATTTTAGGGATAACGATAGTCAGTTGAAAGGGTTTTGAATGGATAACGTTATTTATTTTGCCTACCATCCCTATTTTAGAGTTACTTACTTGCAGGAAATTATATTAAATACTTTTATGTTCCCAAAATTTGAAATAAGGATGCTTTTTATTTAAATGTAATGTCCTTAAAACTTTTGGATGCCTTTTCGATTAAGTATTTAGTATTATTAGTATTAATGTAATCAATCAAAAGCATTCATATGATGTACATTGTGACGGAATTGGTACTGAGCTTTAGTTGTCAAATAGCGATATGTGTTTGAAAAAATATGCCGCTTTACCCGTAAGGAATGAAAAAATTAATTCTTTTTGAACTTATCAATTTAGTAGCACGTGAAGATTCACTATAGTTACTCAAGCCATGTTTTTTTTTATATAAAAAATGCGAAAAAATTATTAAATTTCGCAATATTTTTAAAAAGTTCGTAACATTTTAAAATACCAATTTGACTCGGAGGTGCTGTTTACTGAGAGACTCAGTTCACGCAATACGTTAACCAAAAAACATAAATTTTAAAAAAAAATTACGCTAACTCCCTATAAATGTGTGACGTTATTAGCATCCCGTTATTGACGTGCTGACATCAACTTGGTATAAATTCAGTTCCATTAAACGGTGAAGAAACTCTATGGAGAAAACTTTTCAATGTAAAACTTTGAATGTCCTAATTTTTTAGTATTTTCTATCTAACCCTGTTAAAGTTTAAATAGATAAGAGTTTAATTACTAAGCCCGAATTTTTAGGATCTAGATTATCTTTAAACTTAGATTAACGAAGTTTTTAAATAGAATACTGCTTCTGAAATGTGTCTTATTTTCTTTTATTATGATAAAGACGAAAAATTTTGCGACAAATTTTAAAGAATTTATTAGTTCTGAAATGTCAGACAAAATTCGTTACCGGTTTAACGAAACCAAGTTTAACTGACATCCCAAAAACTCGGCCTAAGAAGAAAAAAAAGGGAGCAAAATTGATAATTAACAGGTTTTTTTTAAAGCTCTGCCTATTCTGAAGGCTCTAGCTTTTCTAAATCTTCGGGTTCTGATGAGATTTTTATCCAGATCGCAATACTAGTATCAACCTAGCTAATATGTTTGATTTCCTTTATTTTTGTAAACCGATTATGGCCTTCAGGCTAGGTCATTGAAATGAGTAAATAAATTAAATTCAACTAAATATACATAGGTTGAAAGCTCTTTATAAATTAAGACTTAAAATTTATTGTTTTTGTTTATGATTTTTGAATGTTTTTTTTTTAACTTTTTCTAATGTTAAAGTTTCGGTTTTAAGTTTATACTAAATTGGTTAATAGTTTTGGATTCGGCATGATTTTACACGAAATACAAAATTAAAATTTAGACAAAATCTTAACCCGTTCAGAAGCGATAGTCTATTTATATATTAGCTGTAGTACTCTATTTCTCCGATAGCAGTAAAGCACCAAATGCAGCACAAACTTTATTCATAGTCATATGCCTAAGTTAACAAAAAGTTTGGTCAAAAAACATTTAGCGGTTTTAGTTCGGTCGCCAAAGGGTAAACTGTATTGCTATGTAGATTATGCTGACAATCTTTTTTGAGTGTTGGCTATACTTATTTGCTATTTATAAATATTTAACTGTTTTGTCTTACACATATTGCTGAATTGATAAAAACTTAATATTATAAATAGTAATAATTTAATATTTTATTGGCCAATTTTAATGAATAGTTTTTTTCTATACAAACAATTTGTTCTTTCTGTCTTAATTAGGGAATTAACAAGAATTTTCTCTACGCCACTGTTTTTTTTTTAATATAAATAAATCTATCTTTCACAAGGATACTACTTTAGTTCGAACTCTCCTCTTCGATTTTGATAAAAACTTTTTTATGTAATAGAGACAACAAAACTAAAAAATTGGGATTACTTTTGTAGTGGCCCAATCATTTAAGGATTAATAGTTTAGACTAATTTGATATATGTAATTAGATACATGTAGATGGCACATTTTTCGAAACAATTTGTATGTGCTTATATATGGGAACTTATCGAATGAAACATAATTATATTAGACGCCATATAAAATTTTTTACCCGGGTACCTACCCGAATAAAAACTTTTACATATAATCAGGCATTATATTAAACAAATTTTTAGGACCAATTATCAAATGAGATATAATTATATTAGAATCCGTATTCAAAATTTTTACCCGGGTATCCTTTATAGGTTTGCGTCCAATGAAACTGTTTCGTAAATAGCTTTTTCAACCGAGTGTAGGTGCATATTTTTGTTTTGTGTATAGCCTCCTCTATTACAAATCGAAATTTTATTAAAATCTTTGAGTTCGTTATAAAGCAGTTTCCCTGTTAGTCCAAGGAACTTAATTAACTTAATAAGTACACTTAATAAACAATTAGTTAAACTTAACCATCATTTTTCTCCCTCCTGCTTCCCCTTCACCATTGTTACTAACCATCATTTTTCTTCTTCTAAAATATCCAACAATTGTGGTGTAAAATATGTGATAATACAATCAGCACCGGCTCTTCTAAATCCTTTCATTGACTCCATTAAAGCTTCTTTTAAATCAAAAGCCCCATGTTGAGCAGCAAAATATAACATGGCATATTCACCAGATACCTGATAAACATATAGAGGATGACTGGGGAAAGTATCTTTGGTTTGACGTAATATATCCAAATACGGCATGCCCGGTTTAACCATTAACATATCGGCCCCCTCTACTACATCTCGCTGTACAGCACGCATAGCTAGACCTTTAGAGCCACTAGGCAATTGATAGCATCTACGATCACCAAAAGCAGGTGCAGATTGTGCGGCATCCCGAAAGGGTCCATAGAAATTTGAAGCAAATTTGGCAGAGTAGGAAAGTAAAGAAACACGATTTTCTAAATTGGCTGCTATGAGACCCTCTTTAATGGCTTTAATACGATTATCCATCATATCCGAGGGAGCTACGATATGGGCACCCGCTTTAGCATACGCCACTGCTACTTCAGCTAAACGTTTAATGCTTTCGGTATTTTTTAAACCAACTTCATCTAAAATACCACAATGACCATGTGACATATATGGACATAAGCAAACATCACAGGCTAGCAGCAAATTAGGAAACCACTGGCGTAGTAGGGGCAAAGCTTTAACTACGGGATTTTCTTGGGAATCAGCATGTGTAGCATTATAATCTTTCAATGTACAATCAACAACACCAAAGAGTAACAGCGAACTTAAACCTTTGCGTACCAAAGGTTCCACATGTTCTTTCAGTTTATTTACACCCATTCTAGCCTGACCCGGCATACTGGCTATGGGTTGAAAGGCATTATCGTCACATACTAAAAACACTGGATACATTAGATTATGGGGAGTTATTTCACAGCCAGCCTCTTGCAACATACGCAATGTTGGATGATGTATACCACTATGTAATTTCTTATCCATGTTGAGAGGGAGGGGATATGTCTTAATCACAAATACTACTTTTTAGTTTTAATTGATAATTTGTTAATATTATAACAACAAAATTTTATTTAATATTGATTAAGTAATAAATTTCAGTCAGTCTTTTATTTTGTGTTTGGATTGTGTGCACTTTAACGTTTCATTTGCTTCCACTCCACACCCCACTTGTCCGCTTTAGTGCCCTCAATTAGATATTCGCGTGTAAATTTAATTTCTTTCCGAGTACTTTAACCGTCGCCCGTTGTGGTGTATCGTTTGGATATTTTGTTTATACTCTTGTGAAGATTCTTTTTTGAATGAATGCGTGTTGTACGTTGTTTGCATTAAAAACTACCAGTTTTTGAATTATTTTTCTTTCCTCTTACCACGACCATATGGATGAACTCATATGTTTCAATATTTCTCTATTTGCTCTTTATTTTGTTTGGTTAATTATAGCTGCTCTTAACGTACGTATTATTTTGTGTGTGTGTGTTCCGTAGCCAGAGCAAGTTGTGTATTCCATGGATGGTGAATTTGAATACAAAAAGTGTTTATTCACCATGATGAGAAAGAAGTGGACAACGTTTCAAATAGATAGACCTATTATGCACCCTACATGTTAGTATAGGAAGTGGAACAAAAAGTGGTTTGGTTTTATCTTAATGTTAAAAAACGCTGCTTATATGTAAGGGAGTAAGCCAAGAAGAATCCCTTACAAACCTGCTTACATATGCCATGATTTTTATATAGCAAATTCCCACTTGGAAGCATTACTTTTGGGCAAATAAACGCGGGTTTAAGCGCTCATAAAAAGCTGTGATTTCATGGCTTTCACTTAAATCATATTTCATGTCTACATTAGGTCCATTCGTTTACATCAAAATTTGCACAAATTTGTACTGGATTTTACTGAAATGCGTTCGCGTACACATACATTTGCAAAAGAGAGCATCTACTAAGAGAGTAAAGTGACAGTTGTCAGCAAAAAACCTGCAAATTTTTACTGGACAAATTTTTGCCAGTAAAATCCAGTAGAAAACAGAAACATATGATTAAGTAAACAAACAAAAAATAAGCATACATTTAGTAATAAAAACATTTAAAAGATTAAAAGCTGAATTAAAAGGGCGGCAAAAACTAAAAATAATTATTTTTAACCTGAAACAAATTAAAGTAGTCAGTTACAATTATTATAGTAACAATTTATCAGTTTTCTAATATCTCTGTTAATTGTTTTTATTTACATTAATATATTAGAGATGTAAATCTTATGAATATACGAATACTTCTTACTGCATATTATTCAAATATCAAAAATCAAGTATTCATATATTTTCATATGTTATTTAACTAGAAACAAAATTAAAGTTCATGTACAAACTAAACAGGTACAAAAGCTTCCACAAAAGTTTATTTAATTAATACAATTGCTACGAATTTATAATTATTAAAATGCAATGCATCAAGTACCAAAAACAATATATACTGGGTAGTTTAAATATCACATATTTTACAACACTAAGCTTTTTAGCGATCATATGTTTGAATTAACCTGCAAGTTTTTGCAATTTTTCCGTTCGTTTACTTTTTTGTGCAAGAGCCAGTTCTGAGAGTAAAATTTTCATTTTGCCCAAAATTTACTCATCTACTGGATTTTACTGGAAAAGTAAACGAATGGACCTATGAAGTGTGTTCGATTACTTTCCCAGTAAAGTCCAGTAAAAATTACTCACTAACAAAATTCAGAGCGTAAGACAATTTTACAAAAAAGTAAACGAACGGAAAATTTGTAAGAATTGGTAAAATATATAAAACAGCTGATTTTAAATACCAAATATCAAGATATATTTATAAGGTAGTTTTAGTAGCCCAGCTGTTTATCTTCCTCTTACCTGGTTTTGACATTTCTTACATGGTTTTGACAGTACAAAGACTGTATCTTGAGTATTTTGAAATGTCAAAACCCTGTTGTTTTTGTATTGTTTGTAATTGTTTGTTGTAGTTATTGCTCTAGTAAGACTACCTATATCAATATATCTTGCCAAATATAAAAAAAAAAATCAACTGGTGTCCACATTAGATATTAACCTTAATATAATATGTGCGAGAACGCCAACAGAATAACGGAATTAAATTATCTATGTTCATATTAATGTTTAGGGTGGAGATCACGCATTCATATTTATATCATGTCTTCTCATATTTTTCTGTCTCCCGTTGAGTAAAGACGTCCGTTTATTCATTCAATTTTCAACTATGCGATTAAAAAATAACTTTAAATTGATTTATAACAGTTAAACAATTTATAATACACTTTTTCTTCCTGTATATTTTTAGTTTTAGTCGTTTAACTTTTATTTATTTCTTTGTTTACAATCTTTTATGCATGTGTGTGCGACCGTAATGTGTGGTCCACACGTAATATAATTCTCTCTGAGATTGAATTTAAAGTTTGTTGACAGAAAAATATTAAAGTTAATTGAAATTGTCGACTAGAAATTATTTAGAATTTAATATAATTTTTATTAAAAATAAAAATTATGTTTTTTCGACCTTTAATTGTGCAATGAAAATTATCAAGTTCGAGGCCATACTCTATATTTCTTTATTAGGATATTGTCCTAACAAATAATCTATAGAGTTTTTGTTTTCAAATTTATAAATTGACCACTTTCAGGAATGTGTTGATAGATCTATTTTGGGAATTTTCTAGGTTCCCATCATCAGAAAACGTTTTGAAAGAAGTGACAATCACATGCAAAACATCAAACATTCATATAAACTAGTTTTCTCACTAAATGAGAACTAATATATGAGCTCGAAGTTAAAGATTATCACCATTAATCAAAAATAAATTGAAAACTTGCAAAAAAATATGTATGCTCTAACAAATCGATGCCAGAAATCGCCAATTGTTCGGAAAAGGATAACTATGTTACAAAGACTGTTGTTTTTGACATTCAAAATAGAGAAACATGGACATGGTCGGAGTTAATATTGATAATAACATTTGATTGATATTTAATATTTGATTGATAATTATATTGATTCACTTAATCTTACCAAATATCCTTAAACTGTCATTAAAGATTACATATTAGATTTTAAATTAAAATACAATTTAAAATCTTGCAATAACAACGCAAAATATTCAAAACTCTTATACAATTTTCTAACATAAATATTATAGTGTGAAAACGTGTCGTTTATGCCGAATATGATTTTCTTATTTCGTTTTGTAAATTCGTAAATATTATTATTTTGTATTTTGTCAAAGTGATCTAGGGCAACCGAAAAAACATTCACGTAGCATGTAGTTACTGAGAAAATATACTGAAAAGATGAAAAATTCAACTGGTTTACGACTTATATGAAGAAGTTTTTCAAATCTGAGCTGAATTTTAATGAAGATTATGAAACTGCAATCGAAATTAAAAAAAAAATTTATTTCAAATTATACTCGTGTTTTAAAGATGACAAAATAAATCGATTTGTTTCTGGTATTTTTGTTATAACCTGAAAACGATGTCCTTTAAAAAATCCATCTTGTTATAGTTTTGCGATCTTCTTACCAAGACTTTCATCACATATGATTAATATTTTTAATTTTGAAAATTATAACCGATATCCATGCAGTTGAACTTAAATTTTGACTTTTTTGGGGTTTCGCTAATATTTAGTTTAGTAAAATTTATTTGTTAACAAAAATCGTATCTCACACAAAAGGACATTCCACAGAAATATATTCATGCTAAAAATAAATTTTCGCACCAGTAAATATATGAAAGCTTTTTGATCGAAGTTCAACACTTCGTAATGTACGTGCAAATTAGATTTGTCACGATCATAATGATGACATAGAAAAAATTAATATAGATCTGAACATTGCACTCAGAATATTCTCACAGTAACTACATGTAGGTCATTCGGGTAGTAAATAGTAGTAGCTGTTTTAACTGTTATTGTAGTAATTTTTCTATGAGAAAGTTAAAAACGACTATTTTTTAGTTATTTTGTGTAGTTATTTTAGTATTTCAATAAACAACAACTACCAAAACAGTAATTTTGCAGTAAAGAGTTAATTTTTGTTAGTTATTTAAAAATATAAAATTATGTAGAGTTTTTAAAAAATCTCGTTTAGTTTATATTTATTATTGATAACCCAGCAAAACTTTGGTAATGGATGCGATAAAATAATACATTACCTTGTAATGTGTACTCCTTACCTTTATCATTATTTTCCAACAAGAAGTAATGAGTTAACGATAATTGAACACTCATGGATTACCTTGTAATGATACCTCATTACATTTTACATTATTCCAAAACATAAAATAATGACTTACCGATCATTAATTACATAATGCATGAATTATAAACGTAAAGTAATTATTAATATATATATATTTGAAAATCTATTTATAGATACATTACTTTGTGATTTTCTGTAAGTATGAGGGTAAGGTGTATATTTTTGATATCACGAACGAAAACACGAAGCACAACAACTCATTTACATTTTAAGCAATAAAATATTATAAAGGGTTCGCCAAATAACTTTTTTTTTTTGAAAATGCTATAAAAAAAAACTACTGAATATTTTCTCAAATTTCTTTTTTTATTTGAAAGTACAATCCTTCCGGTTAATAATGAAAAATAATTTCATTCAAATGGCTGCCTCGGCTGGCCATGCAGTAGCCTACACGATCGGTCAAATTTTTAAGCACATTATCGATTATGTGCAGCTGTATTTCACCAATGGCTTCACGAATATTGTCCTTTAAAGCGTCAATTGTCTCTGGCTTGTTGGCGTAACACTTATCTTTGACGGCACCCCACAAATAATAGTCCAACGTTGTCAAATCGCAGCTCCGAGGTGGCCAAACGACATCAGCTCTGCGGCTGATAATTCGATCTTTAAAAACAAGGAGCAAAACATCGAGTGTAGCGCCGGCTACCATGATTTTCAAAATAATGTCGCAATATTTTCCAGCGTTGTTCAAACGTATACACAACCATATTCGTTCAGCGGAAGGATAAAACTAATTATCTGGCAAATCAGACATGAGCTAAGTGTTACCATTCACGAAATAAGCACTAGTTGAAAAAAAAAAAACGTTAGATGGCGGAGCCTTTATGTATCGATAACTCAGTTGGTAGAGTTCTCGCCTAACTAATTGTTAAATACCAGAGACCCCAGGTTCGAATCCCATCATGACCACGTAATTTATTGAATAAAAAAAAGCTAGTTATTTAATTAAAAAAAAATATCTGTAAAAAAATGTTATGCATTTTTTTTATGAAAATCAATTTATAGACACATTACTTTTTCCCACCGTGTAACCATATAAGTAACCAGTTACTTTACCCCCTACGAGGTAATGAGTCCACCCATTACTTTTAGGCTCATCGCCCGCAAAATTCATCAGTGAAGTAAGGTGTAATGTAATGCGTGAAGCCCTATGGCGATACATTACTTTACCCATGATTTGGTAATGTGTGGTTTTGCTGGGATGTTCAGCAAATAATAATTGAAAAATTTCATTGTATATCCAATGCATAAATACGTCATAACTGAAATATCATTTGAAATTTAGAGTTTTTTTATTTTGCAAAAGTTAGCATAATATAATCAGTTTTTCAGGTTTATTAAGTTAAAATAATAAAATACTGGTACACTCACGGCTATGTACTGGATATCGAGTCGTTTTCAAATAGCAAACTTTTTTGAAAACGAGTCATGTAGAAATTGGTGTTCCTGTTTTTATGCGACTTTTTTATGCGATTTTAAACTTATGCGGTTTATTAGTACAACTTTTTATAAGAATTTTTTATACGATTTCAATTTAAAAATTTAATTTTTGTTAAAATTGCTAGTTTAATTGTCGACCATGCATTATCATCCAAGTTGACAAAAAAGTAGAAGTTTATTTGGAGCAAAAGCGACTTGATTTTAAAGTTCTGCTGATTGTTGATAATGCTCCGTCGCATCCGAATTTAGAACATCCAAATGTAAAAATGGCGATTCTTCCACCTAATACAACGAGTCTTATTCAGCCATTGGATCAAGGCATAATTGCTACTTTTAAAAAATATTATGTAAAACGAAGCTACCAATTTATTTTGAATCAACTTGATAATGAGCCAGTTACACTTACAGACGTTTGGAAAAAGTTTTCGATTTTAGACTGTATCAATCATGCAACTTCTGCTGTAAGACCACAAACTTTAAATGCGTGTTGGAAAACACTATGGCCTGGATGCATTTCAAACAGAAACGCTATTAATTAAAGATCGACGGTTTCTACTGAAATTATTGCTTTAGCACATGAAATTGGTGGCGAAGGTTTTGAAACATTTAACGAAAATGATGTTGATGAATTGCTTGTGGACGAGGCCTTAAGTAATGATGATATTATCGAATTAGTATTGCATCCGGTCCTAGATCCATAAAATAATAGTAATGTAGAAGAAGCTCTTCAACTTTCGAGAAGGTCTTCAACTTTGCAATTCATTGGAAAATAATTTTATTAATAATGACCCGAATTCTGAACGGGCATTTAAATTTCAGCGAGACCTTAAGAGTTGCATTTCTGGCTATCAGGAACTTCTTAAACAATTTCAGAAATCTTCGCAAAGTTTAATAACAGATTTTGTTGTCAAAGAAGCAAAACCACCAGTCTTTGAAATTAGCACTGGGTCTAATGAGGAAGAATTAGTATCATCACACGAATTGTTGACTAGCTACTGCAGCGATGATATATAGTACCAGCTCAGAAACGGTCACGGGCATTGTCAACAAGTGAAGATAATGACTAGATGTAATTATCATTTAATTTCTAAGAAAAGTGTAATAAAAAACTAATTTTTAACTCGTGGTTTCATTTTGTTTTAAATCTATAACCCTCCTTTCTTCAAACACCTTTAGGTACCTACCATAATCCACTTCAAAAAGGGTAACATCATTCTTTTTATGCGATTTTTTGGTTTTACGCGGTTTTCGAGAGTTATGGAACCTATCCCTATTTATTCAATGTAGGTAGTGTCTTTATTATGCGTTTTTTTTTAATGCGTTTTGCTCAGGAACGTATCTACAGCATAAAAACAGAATTGAGTGTAAGTTTCTTTACAATTCGGTTTATATTGTACAAGAATTCTTGGAGTGTATGAGTAATATGCATATTATTAAATATTAAGTATACGGCCACAAAAGGAAAACAAAATAAATGCAATAATTATGAATAAAAACAACATTTTTTATTTAATTTTTTTTTGCATACGACTATTTTATTATTTTATATTGTTTTACAATTAATTATGTCTTAAAAACGAATAAAACACAGCAATTTCTAAAGTTTAAGTTTTAATTTGTAATCTTGCTTCAACCAGGAACAAAAAATATAATTAATAATATGGTAAGTACAGGCTACAATTACACATATTTAAAAATAATTGAAGGGCTTATTGTAAAAACTTGATAAGCCACATTTAAATTTTTGCTGGTTTTTTGCCATTAAAGTTTTGATTTAATGCAGAAAGTAGAACTTTTGCAGGACTTTGTACTCTAAATACTTGTTATAAATGTGTAAGCAATACTTTTATAAAATATTCATCAAACTATGACTTGAAAACAGCTAAAATCAGCAATAAAAAAAATGTGGCTTATCAAGTTTTTACAATAAGCTCTTCAATTAATTAATTAAAAAAAAAAAACAAATTATTAAATTGCATGGCAACCAAAAATAACAGTTAAATTCATTTAAAACATTTCAAAATAATTTAAAATAAGGAACTACAAACCTAATTAAAACAAATTAAGTCACACATTTCTTAGGGTGGATTGATAATAGCATTCACTGGGCTTTTTTTTTTACGAATAAAACATTTTCAACTTAAGTTAACTAAAGGCTAACTTAAAATAATTTAATGTTGATCTTAAATATTTGGTATGATTATTAATTAAATGAATTGAATTATAAATACAATTAAATAATGCAAAAGAATATAAAGAGGTAAACAGTTTTAAATTTAGCAAATAATGTGACTAAGATATCGATGTATGATAGAGAAAACGCTTGAGGAAAGTTTTATGGAAATTTATATTAAATGAGCATTCATTTAAAAAGCTGTAGTTGTGAGTAATACGGATGATAACGGAAGCCTTTTTCATAATATTAATTAATTGCAAATTTAGTCGTCGCTGCTCTTGTTGCTGTTCATAAAATTTTTGAAAATATTCGCATTTACCTCGTCAAGCCAAGGAAACTTGATAGAAAAGCCATTCTTCCATAAACGACGGTACAAATGCTTTGGATGTAGTAAATTTGACTTTTGGTTTCAATAGACCCAATTGTTCTTCAAACAGCTCCAATGATTCCAAGCAACTGGTGCCATTACCATGAGTCAAATATTTACCATCTGGTTTAAGGATCTTAAAAGAGTGTTCCAAAATTGTACGTATAAAATCCCAACATTCTCCAATGGGTGCACCAGATATTGGTATATCGGTAAGATCACCAAACACATAGTCAAATTTACGACCATCATCAATAAATTTCTTCATATATTCAACACAATCACCGACAATTATTTCATAATTATCACTTTTACGCTTTTCCAAAACATCACCACAAATACTGTTTAAATACTTGTTGCAAGCCACCATCACCAATTCATCAATTTCCAACATTACAACAAATTTGGGTTTCTCTTTAAGCAGTTCATAGAGTAGAGCACCATCACCGCCGCCTAAAATACAAATTTCCTTGCCTTCGTAATTTTCCGTGCCACGACCCATTAAAGTTTCGGTGTAAATTAAATCAGATTCAGCAATATCTGTTTTAAAGAAAGAAAATGTTAGAGAACAATTTTTTAACGATACAAAAACATGTCGAAAAATTTCGAAAATGTTTAACTCATTATTCGAAATTTAAGTTACAAAACTTTCTTTGTATCATGGCATAACAATACAAGGTAAAGGCATTAATGAGAAATAGGGGTTTTTATTTGACTTTCTATGGTTTTCTGATTACTTTTTGTAAGAACTTTTGTCATTTTGTTTTTGAACATGAGAGAACATTTTTCTGATAAGTCTACCAGGTATTGTTTTGCCATGCCATGTACCGTGGCATAACAATACAAGGTAAATGCATTAGGGAGAAATAGGGGTTTTTATTTGACTTTCTATGGTTTTCTGATTACTTTTTGTAAGAACTTTTGTCATTTTGTTTTTGAAAATGAGAGAACATTTTTCTAATAAGTATACCATGTATTGTTTTGTCATGTCATGTACCGTGGCATAACAATACAAGGTAAATGCATTAGGGAGAAATAGGGGGTTTTATTTGACTTTCTACGGTTTTCTGATTACTTTTTGTATGAACTTTTGCCATTTTGTTTTGGAAAATGAGAGAAACATTTTTCTAATAAGTATACCAGGTATTATTTTGCCATGCTATTTACCACGGCATAACAATACAAGGTAAAGGCATTTTCTAAATATTAATTGATATTTTCTGAATTTCAAATGATGTTTTCTGAATTTTAATTAGGTATTTTCTATGAACAAACACAAAATTATAAAAATTGATAGGCCAGTGTTGCCATATTACAATTTTATAAAATTGTCTAAAAGCAACATTATTTTTACAAATTTCTCAAAAATAGCCAAACACAAAATTTTGTGTTACAGTTTAATACATACTTTAGCAAATTTAATTACTATAAATACATATTTGTTTTAGCAATAAATAATAATTATAATTGGGGAACAATATTAACCCGTTAAGAGCATACAAAAGGTCAGAGTTCGAATTTAAATTAACACCGATAGAGTGCGATATAAATGTACAACACCAGAACAAATCTTACATCTTACCACCAAATTTCGTGAAAAAATTCCCACGGGATCGATGATTTGTATAAAATGGGTTAATACTAAAATCGAAAAGGTATCAAAAAACATTAAGGACTTTAAATTTAATGGGGAAAACAAAAGTGCATTCATTTATAAAGTTTTTGATATTGCAAATTGAAAAGTGTTTAGTATTAATACACTCATAGAAAAAAGTTAGTAGACAAATTAATATAGCCGTTAGTAATCCCACTAATTGTTTATAAAAAGTGTTTTGTTTTGAGAAAAAAAAAAATGATAAAAATTTAGTCCTAAATTTAAAAGTAATCGCTGTCTTATGCATGTTTTATCACGTATACACTATTTATTCTTGTTTGGTAACGGATTGGTCATGATGGATCGGCTTTTAATAATACCCTGCGGGAATTGAACCAGTCACTGGTATGGTCACGTGACTAGAGCTTTGTGTGTATGAACCTTCCTAGTTTCGGTTCTGTTATATGAAAGTGACCGATATTTTTAACATGGGCTTGTCATAGGAGGTGGCAATTGCTACCTTAAAAGCACCTTGTGACGTGGGGAATAACTTGGCGAAGGGGAAAAACATCGTACCGACTGAAATTAATAAGCTACAGGACAAGTTAGAAGTAGGCAGTGTTAAAGTAGAATAATTTTAGGATTTATGTGACATGCAACAGGACCAGTGGGAAAATAATTATCACGTGACTGGTGTAGGTGTACGTATCGGAGAACTGGAGAACAGTTTTTGATGGGAAACTAGTCACATATTAAGCGCAATGTGTGCTGTTACTGAGGTAGTTTGAATGGATTAGATTTGTGAAGTACCACTGCACTGGTATAGGGAGTACATGTCGCTGGGTATGCGAAAAGTAATTAGCAAATAACCTTTTACTTTTTATTTATACCGAGCGTCATATTATATACGAGTTGCTAAATTGTCCGTCCGGAACCAGTCACTAAACTTCCCCAAAACAGTGTTCACAAAACCTACAAAAATAAATTTTAAAATAAGTTTATTTCAGTGTTATATCCGCTTTGTGAATCCTGTGGCACTAATTGCCATGTTTTCATCAACTGCTAACGGGATTGAACCTGTTCAATGACCAGTAAGAACTTCAACTGCAACGGCTGCTTCAGTACACTATGATGTTATGTTACTTTTTCTCTAGTTACATGATATACCTGATACCAACTTGTCAATATTTTGTCACCATTACTATAGTCATGTGATTGGTCATTTCACACAAATTAACACTTTTTGGTAAACCACAATTTCGGTTTCACCAATCATATATCACAAAATCGTCACTTTGGATCAATAGACCCTTCATTTCCCGCAGGGTATATACTGGATAAAATACCTAATATTTATAAAATTAGTACGCAGATAAAGGATTTTTGTCTATATTTTGAAATAATTTTTTTTGTAGAGAATTGAAACAAACAATTGTAATAATCACACAATTGAATTAATGAATAACCATTGTAGCCCTTAAAACCACAATGACAAAGTGATATTGATATTTAAATTAAAATTACATTTAAGTTTTTGCAATAACTAAATAAACTAAAGGGTGTTTGTGGGCGTTGTGGTGTAATGGTTAGCGCGTTGGACTTTTACACAGAAGGTCCCGGGCAACATCAAATTAATATGTATGAGTTTTTTCTATCCCTCATACTTATCGCAATGTCCACCTTCGGTGTTCCCATAGCAATTAACCCCACCGAAGTAAAATAATGAATCAGGGCTATGAACCAAAAAGCTTCAATAAGTTCGCCAACTCTCCATCAAGTGGCGAGCAACAACTGTTCTAAGACTTATCATCTCGAGCAATTACAGTGTTGCCATGTCTGAAGCCCTTCATCTTTCCCCACCTTTCATCTCTATACTATCCCTTTCCAAAGAAAGCAACACACTAAATATAGGAAGTATTTCCTGAGTGTTGCCTCTCTTTAAAAAAAAAAAAAAAAAAAAAAATAGACTGACGCCTAAACAACGCTTCCAAATTGTGCAACTTTATTTTGAAAATCATGGTTCTGTTCAAAATACGTATCGCGCACGAATTTTCCGAATATATTTTAGCGATGATGCTCACTTTTGGTTAAATGGATACGACAATAAACAAAACTGCCGTATTTGTATTGATGATAATCCTCAAGCGTATGTTGAGACACCGTTACATCCAGAAAAACTGACTGTTTTCTTTGCTTTATGGGCTGGTGGAATCATTGGTCCGTACTACTTTAAAAACGATGCTGGTCAGAACGTTACAGTCAATGGTGTCCGCTATAGAGCCATGATTACTGACTTTTTCGTTCATCAATTGAACAACCATGATGTCCAGGAGCTGTGATTTCAACAAGACGGCGCAACATGTCACACAGCTCGTGCCTCAATTGTTTTATTGAAGGAAACGTTTGGCACGTTTCGGACCCGTGAATTGGCCTTCAAATCGTGCGATTTAACGCCGCTGGATTATTTTCTGTGGGGATATGTGAAGTCGCTAGGCCACGCCGATAAGCCCGAAAAGATTGACCACTTGGAGGACAACATTTTTTTTTTTTTTTTCTTTTTTTTATAAAAAAGAGAAGCAACACTCAGGAAATTCTTCCTAATCATTAATGTGTTGCTTCATTTGGAAAGGGGATAGTGGATTATTTTCTGTGGGGATATGTGAAGTCGCTAGGCCACGCTGATAAGCCCGAAAAGATTGACCACTTGGAGGACAACATTTTTTTTTTTTTTTTATAAAAAAGAGAAGCAACACTCAGGAAATTCTTCCTAATCATTAATGTGTTGCTTCCTTTGGAAAGGGGATAGTGTAGAGATGAAAGGTGGTGAAAGATGAAGGGCTTCACACATGGCAACACTGTAAGTGCGCGAGATGATGTCTTCGAACAGTGGTTGCTCGCCACCTAATGTAGAGTTGGCGAATTTTATTTGGACCTCCAGATTATACTACGTCAGAGCCAGCCGTGGCGGTCATATGCCAGAAGTCTTGTTTAAATAATAATGCCAGAAGATAATCTTTCGAATGAAGTAAATTTCATGTCAATTTAAAAAAATCATCTTTGTTCTATTCCATTTCAAAGTTCTCTACCTCTATAAAAAAACACAATTTATTACCGAATTCTGAAACAAATTACAAATTTTAAAATTTAGTGTGAATTTGAGTCATTTATGCCCAACAAAATGTTCTTATTCTCTTTTGTATTTTCGTAAATATTGTCAAACTGAAAGTTGTCAAAAAATCGGTTATGGCGACTTAACACCCAGCAATCGGCTAACCTTTATTATTAAACCATAGTCATACTCACTTTGTAACTCATCCAAAATTAACATATTGCCCAATGTTTTTGAATGTAAAATTTGAATTTTTTGAAACGGTGAACGTGCCTCATATACCAAAGAATCAATATCGTATTCGATAATACGTTCATCTATAAATACAAAATTAAAAATGTTAAAATGTATTTCAAAACATTGTATTTAATCTTAATAAGTATTGTTTGGATTAATGCTATGTAAAATGCTTACACATGTAGAGGGGTTTATTATACATCATGATGATAATGATGGTAGATTATGATATATTGAGTATGATTAGTGGGTAAGTGCACTCTATATTTTACACGTTTGATTTTTAATTTTTTTTTTGTTTTTTTTTGTCAAACCAACACATTTATACTACAAATTACATCTAAACTTACATATGTACATATAAATTTGTATTCACATTCACTTGAAGGATATTTAGTATAAAAAAAAGCAATTTAAATGAAAATTGAAAAAAAAAATAATTCAAGCAAACATTCCATTAATAATAATTAATTAAAAATAATAACACCAGACAATATTTAAAATTTAAGTAAAAAAAAGCGAGACTAAGTACAATTTTTTTCTTTTTATTTTTTTTAATACTTTTTATAAGTTTTTAAATTTTTTTTATATGTTCTATTTTATTGAAGTTAAAAAAAAAAAAAATGCCATTACCTAAACAACAATTGATATTTTAAATTCTACTAAAGACTACTCGGGAGAGCATGATATCGTAATATCACACTAGCTATAGCTGTTAATAAATTTAATTGTCTTTCCTCTTTCTATATTCTGTTTTGTTTAAACTTAAAAAAAATTAGCCCTTACCTGAAAAAAACATTGACATTTTAAATTCTACTGAAGATTACTCGGTAGAGCATGAAATCGTGATATCGAAATACCACACTCACTATAGTTCCTAATAAAATAAATTTTCAAGAACGTAATGAATGACGAAAACAATCGTATTTCCAATGATAAATATTTTACGATTTATATTAATCTTGTTTTGTTCCTCACACTTAACATGGATGGGAAAAAACGATTGGCAGCACATATTTGAATACAAACTGACAACTAATCGAAGTTGAAAAAATTAAAAAAAGTAAACACTTAACATGCCCAATGTACAATTTTGTATAGGGTCTCGTAACATGTATAGGGGAAAAACAGGCCTATAATAAAAAGTAATTTTTTTTATTGCTTAAAAGCTGAATCAGCCAGACGTAACGTTAACGTAGCTCGGCATAAAAAAATTAATAAGTTACACAGAAAAAATTATCAAATAAAGAGATCGCCAAATAACTTTTTTTTTGAACTCCTGAACCAATTGGACTTTGTATGGCGTCATACCAAAGTCTTTATGCAAAATTCGTCTCAATGATGTCTTCGAAATGTTCAATTGTTGAGAACGACGGCGAATTGATGTTGATTGCGCTTCACGCACACTTTCTGCCATAGCAGCAATATTCTCGGGTGTACGCACTGTTTTTGGCTTTTTACGCTTTGGTTTATCGATGAGGATGACAGTTTCTTTCACTTTTTTCACAAGATAACGAACATACGGACCA
This sequence comes from Delia radicum, assembly GCA_021234595.1. Classification (NCBI taxonomy): domain Eukaryota; kingdom Metazoa; phylum Arthropoda; class Insecta; order Diptera; family Anthomyiidae; genus Delia; species Delia radicum. Next base: position 18,290,201 of record CM037853.1, on the reverse strand, counting down.
TATTCGTTCAGCGGAAGGATAAAACTAATTATCTGTCAAATCAGACATGAGCTAAGTGTTACCATTCACGAAATAAGCACTTGTTGAAAAAAAAACGTTAGATGGCGGACCCTTTATCTAATAAAATATTTGATTTGAATTCAATTTGTTTCTCAACAAATATATACAGTGCACTCGCGAAAATATGAACACCCTAATATATCAACACCCCAAAATATGAACATTTTTTTTTTCTTCCATTGACTACTCTAAAATATGAACTTAGTGCCAAAGCTTTAAAATATGAACAGCTTTTTTTCTATTTTTAACGGATTTTATCAACCAACGCAGTGTTTAAATCTAAATTAACAGGGTAGTTCTTACATTTTTATTCAACTGCATTATAATTTGGGGATTTCCCTAGCTGTTTGCCTTTAAACTGTCTTCACCTGTCAATCAAAATTTCTAACATGCACGTTTTAATCAGATTCAGCTAGAATTCCTTATTCGTTTTGTGAATATAAATGTAACGTGAAAAGTTCTTAAATATGCATAAAAAAGCATAAGTTTTTAACTTAAAAAAAAGCAGAAATTTTAGAACATTTGGAACAAGTGTAACTTTTAAACTGTAACTTTTCTAAAAAAGTAACTTTTAAATTTTGTTTCTTTTTCAAAAATGAATTGTTTTTTTAATCCAATAAACAATAAATAAAAAATTTAACATAAGAAACTTTTATTTTTATTGGAAAAACGTTTTTAAAGGTAAATTAGATGTCATTCGCAAATATGAACAATCTTGCAAAAGTGAACTGGCTTGGCTTTAATTAGTTCATATTATCGCGAGTGCACTGTAATTGAATCAATTATTATTTTAATTGACTTTTAAATATATAAATACATACTTTATTTTAGATATACGGTAGAAACTCGATTCTTGCACGTAATTAAAACCGGTCTCGGTGCAAGTTTCGAGGTTGTCGCAAGTACCGAGTATTTATTTCCCATACAAAATAAAAGGCAAATACATCTGTTTAGAATCTAAGTTTAATATTTCAATTCAAAACACTTAAGTTCAACGCATTCGTATAACAGTAGATACATATTTTATGTGGAATTAAAGAAATTTAAAATTTTTGTTTGTTTTGTACAAAGTCGCTTGTTCAGTACTACACTGCTTCTTAGTCTCTGGAGCATCATAATAGCATTGTTTTTCTCCGCCCATTCTAAGCAAATATTGAACGCTGATATATATACATAATACAAAAATGTTGCAAGTATCGAGTTCAAAATTTTCGGATGTCGCAAGTACTGAGTGCGTAATGAAAAATATTCCTATGTTGCAAGAATCGAGGTGTGCAAGTATCAAGTATGTGCAAGAATCGAGTTACTACTGTAATTCCCAAATTATTTTTTCATACACTGTAGCTTAAGAAAGAAAAGTTTCAGTATCCAATACCAAATGCATTTGTAGTTTACAAACAAAACAAGCACACACACAAATTCACACGCAGCCACAGCGCACGGTGTAAGATTTGGCCCATTTAGCTGGACAAAAGCCCGTTTTGACTTTCAATTTTAATAAATATTTTAATCAATAATGAAAGAGGGCTTCTTACTGAGTGGGAAAATGCCAAAAGTTCGACATATTTGTGAACAGTAACAAAATAACGGTACTTTAAACTTGAACATCTATGAGTAAATTTAAAATGACAATAAAACTTGTTTAAAATTGAGCATCTTTGAATGAGTATAACTTTTTATCGGTAAACTTAAAGTTAGTTTAGCTAGTTTCTCATAAATCGTGTAAATACGTTTCTAAAACTTGGAAAGTATTTTCAGTTTTATTTAATTTAAGAAACAACTTTTTTCGGAAATTTTCCAAAAAAAAAAGTTCTCTAAGCTGTAAGTTTTAGGGAACACAACGGATTATCACAAAATTTGTTTTATACAAATAGCTAAAGTGTCTACTTGAAGCAACCAGTTAAATTGTCTGCCGAATTTTGCCGATCTTATAAATAATCTACTACGAGTGACAACATCTCATACCATGAAATTTTTGATATATAACTAACAAAACCCGAAATTACAAGAATTCACCGTTATTTTGACTATGTTTGTGGAAAAATAATAGCTGAATAAGTGAAAGAATATTCGTGGTACTGTATGCCTGTGACTGTTCATAAAGTTTTATTGATGAATGCATTCTTCCTATTGGGCAATCGTCGGAGGAGCCGTTAGAAGCAAACCGATGTATAAAAAATATAAAAATATTGCTAAAAACTAATTATTCTTTACAGTTTTATTAGTTTTTTGTTTTTATATACATCGAAATTATTTTTTATGATATTTTCAATTTATAATGAGATTTCAACCTCTGTATATTTCCAAAAAAAAAAAAAAAAAAAAAAAAAAACAGCAACTCAAATATATTAGTTAGGTTGATACTAGTATTTCGATCTGCCTAAAGATCTCATCAGAACCCGAAGTTTAAGAACAGCTAAAGTTTTCAGAATAGGCATAGCTTTAACAAAAAATCTATTAATTATCAATTTTGCTACATTATTGTCTTCTTGGTAATCAAACACGTGGCTAGGGTCTTTTCCTAACAAGCATCTTGACATTACTAAACTTTGAATACAAAAAATAGTTCTGGCTCAAGTAATATTTTTTACAGTTTCATTAATTTTTTGTTTTTATATACATCGAGATTATTTTTGTTATTTTCAATTTATAACGAGCTTCTTCTTGTTGCCGGCCAAAGACAAAATATCTTTTAGGGGAATTTTGTTAGTTTTTTGTATTTTTTTTTTTTTGCTGCAAATGTTTAGGAGCAGCTCTGCGAAACGTTTAACCTAAACATCTCAATTTTATGTGTGAACAAGTTTGTTTAGAGTATTTTGAATTCATTTTTTAATCTTTTTTACATTTTTGTATTGAAAAATATCATTTTTGAGGGGGAACATTCCCCATTAAATTTAGGTATTTTCGTTATGCCGTGTTTGTTGAAAGGGTAGAAAGTTCTTTATCTCAAAAATTTTTCACCCCAATATTTTATAACCTAATTTTTTTTTCAGCGCAGCATTTTTTTTTCTACTTTATTTATTTTATTTTTTTAACTGAAACAAAAATTCAAATTTGGAGGGTATAATCTCAAATTTGTGAGGGTATAATCTCAATTTGCCATTGGAGTATTAAAAACTTGTTATTCAAATTAAACCAGGCACCGGAAAACGTTTTATTTTTTGTTTTTATCAAAACTAAATATCAAACAAATTTAATAGACGTAATTAATTTAAATTAATAATATCCCTTAAGTTGCAAAATATCAAAGTTAAAAAAATTATTTTGAAAAATAAAACATTTTAAAATGTTTTCCTTTTTCATCTTTTGTTTAAAGTCTAAAACTATTAATACCGGTATTGTTGTGGAATGCTGGTTTGATTGCAGTAATAATCATACACTCAAAAAAATAAGTTAGTACAAAAGTTAGTAAAACGTCTTGTAAATCAGGTATACTATTTTTTAGCAAATTTTTTTGCTAAAATCGTGTTTTCAGCTAAAATTTTTTTACTTATTCAGCACTTAACGGTTTTATACTAATGCTTTACTAATATACTAATGTTTTACTAATTAATTTTGCTAAAAAAAATTGTGCTGATAAGCACATTAATAGTGTGGACGACAACCAGATTGAAAGATATACGCAGAATGAAGCAGATGTCGCGGCATGTCAAGATGTAGAGAAGAGGAAATGAATAAAAAAATCAACCATGGAAGACTTTTGTATCTGTTTTTCATACATAAAACAAAATTGAGGATTAAAACAACTTAAATTTTACGTTGTCACCGGCTTGTGAAAATAATTGTCTTTTAATTAAATAAAAGACAAAATAAAATATTTAAATTTAATATGTATTTCTAAACTAAATGTTTATAGATTTATAATCTAGTGTGGTCAAATTGCAAACAAACAAACATATACAGACATGTAGACAGAGTAAAGCGAAAGACAAAGACACACATCCTAGGTAGATTTTTATGGTTCCTTTTTCTTATTGCAAAAAAGGGTTGTTTTTTCGTTTTGTTTGTTTTTGTTTATTTTTTCGTTTCGTTTCTTTAATTTTCTTCGGCAGTTGCGTCATTTAAAAGAAAGCATCATTTCGACAACCATTGATGTTGAAAGAAAATTTTTGTTATGTTATATATATTTATTTCTATATATTTTCAGATATTAAATTAATTCATGTCGTCAATGTGGGAAAATTAAAATTTTTATATTTCGTAATTATTGTAAATTATTTTTAAAAGAATCACAAAAATATGTTTTATGATTTTCAGCAAATAAATTAACTAAATTACAATTTTTTTACGTTTTTTTCAGTCTACTAAAATTCAGCAAAAAATTTATTAATTTTTACCAACGCTTTTATATTTCTAATCTACTAAGTGTTAGCAAAACTTTTGCTGAATCTACTAATTTTGTTGCTAAAAATCAGCTCGCTGATTTTCAGCAAAAGATTTTGCTGACATTAGCAATTTTTTTGCTAGCACCCTCCTGACTAAAATTTTGCTGACTCAGCAAAAATTTTTGCTGACTTTACAAACTTTTTTATTTGAGTGTACCATTTTAGTGCATTTCTTTTCTTACTAAAATTATTTTTAGCAAAAAAAAAAATGCATAAAAAAGTTGCAAAACTATTTTTATTAATTTACTTATTTGTTTGCAGAATGTTTATAATGGATAAAGTTTTAATATCAATTGAAGGGCTTAGTGCAAAAACATGATAAGCCGCACGTTTTCAAAAAATGATTTTATATGTTCATTGCATTACCTAATGTGATATCAATATAAACTTAAATGATTTAAGCTATATTCCAAATACCTTCAGATCTAGAGCAAATGTTACTTTTTACAATTCGACTATATTTCAACATGATATGCCACACCAATAAGATACACTTCTGAACAAAAAGATTAACCCTGAAGAAAATAAAAGCAAACTTGATATTTTTTTGTAAATATATTGATTGAAGTATGGTGGATAAAGATTATTTTCCAACAGATGATCCAATCATTTAAGAAACCATCGATGTATGATTAATTTTAACTTTTGTGGCTTATCAAGTTATTCTAAATTCTAAATAAATTTTCTGCAAAAACTTGATAAGCCACATTAATTTAATAAAATGTTTCTTACTGTCTTATAGTCTGCCAGCAAGGAACATCTTTGCACTAACAACAAGTATATTTATCACGAAAATCTTTCAAATCAACTATATATCCTTTAAAATAAAAATATTCTAACTAAAAATGTCTGCAACAACTTGATAAGCCACATTAATTTAACAAAATGGGGTTTACGGTCTATTAGTCTCCCAACGATGGACATGAAATAGAAAACACATCTTTGCACTTAAAGCAAGTATATACATATATCATGAAAATCCTTCGAAAAAGCTACCTAGTCTTTAAAATTAAATAATTCCAAATAAAATTTGTGCAAAAACTTGATAAGTCACATTGACGTAATAAAATGGTTTTTACACTCATCTAGACTTCCACCGACTCGCTTGATCGAATTTCCTCAGTTTTTCTTCTCTTGCTTCGTTCACTCGAATCCGAAAATGATTTGCTCGGACGACCTGGTTGATTAAGCGAATGCACTGGTATTTCAAAAGTGCCTTCTAGCCACTTCTGGTTGTTTTTCATAAAAACTTCTTCAACTTTATGAGCTTTTAGTCATCTCTGTTTAAATTCGTGTTTGATGTAGGAAAATTTATGCTTAAGGCTCTTTTTTCTTTCCACAGTGTCTCCGCAAGACAATATCAAGTGGTTTTCTAAAAACTCAAATTTCTCATCCATACTTGGCAAATTTTGTAGTTGCATTTGCTCAAACATACATTTACGGGTCACTATTTTCACCCCCGACGAACTAGGTATCTCCATAACTAAAAAAAACATAAAATTAAAAAAAAAAATGGTTTTTTAAATTTTTTTAACAAAATAAAGGGTGTCCCAAGAAGAGCGCAATTTTTAAATTTTAAATAAAACACAGATATTTAAAAAAAATCGTGAAACTTTATTATATCGTAAAGTAGACAGAATGAGGTTATGTATGGAACAATATATCGTGCAGATGGCCGCCGCGGCTTTGCTGGCATGCACGCGATCTTTGAATGAAATTTTCAATGACCGTTTTGCATGAATGCTGCGGTATTTCATTAATGCAGCGTCAAATTTCCTCTTTTTAAGGCTTGAGTCGTCGTCGGCATATTCGCGTAAACCATCGACTTCAAAAAACAACAAAGAAAAAAATCTAGTGGTGTTAAATCGCACGATCTAGGCGGCCAATTCTGATCTCCAAAACGCGAAATAACACGACAGGGAAATGACTGATGCAGCAATTGAATTGTTTCTCTGGCTGTATGACATGTGGCGCCGTCTTGTTGGGACCACATGCCCTCCACATTCATTTCTTCAATTCTAGGCAAGAAAAAACTGGTTATCATTTCACGATACCGAACACCATTGACTGTTTGCGCTTGACCTGCCTCATTTTCATAAAAAAAAGGTCCAATGATTCCTCCAGCCCAAAAACCACACCACACAGTGACACGTTGAGGATGCATTTGCTTCTCGTGAATCACTCGAGGATTTTCCTCACCCCAAATGCGACAATTCTGCCTATTGACGAAGCCATCAAGATGAAAATGTGCCTCGTCACTGAAGATGATTTTATCGGCAAAATCAGCATTTTCATGTTGTCTCCCCAATACCCAATTAACGAACTCCCTTCGCTGTCCATGGTCAGCTGGATTCAGTTCCTGAGTCAATTGATCTTTGTATGCATGAAGATGCAAATCTTTCGTCAAAATTCGCTGCAAAGTGGATTTGGAGACACCAATTTGCTGAGCTCGGTGTCGAATTGAGGTGGATGGATTTTGAGCGACATCATCACGTACAGCTGCGACATTTTCGGTCGATCGACCTGGTCGATGGCGCGTTGTTGTCTTTACATCACTAACAGACCCAGTTTCGGCAAATTTATCCATTAATCTCTTTACAGTTGACTCTTTTGGAGCATTATTGTGACCCCAAATTGATCACAATTTGCGAACTGTAGCCGCAAAACTTTCACCATTTTGGTAAAACAATTTCACAATGAGAATGCGTTGTTCATTCGAGTAGCGCTCCATTTTTACTAACCTCGTACCTTCTACTAGCAAACAATAACAATTGTTCAAATGTCAAACAATGACACTTCGAATGTTGCCAGATTTAAAAATTGCGTTCTTCTTGGGACACCCTTTACTTTGAACTGCTGTCTTTAAGGAATAAGCGAGATTCTGCGGCTCTTGTTTTTTTTATAGAAAAGCTGAATGTGTAACGTATTCAATAAGCAAAAAAATATGATCCGGACGAATCCTGATCCATAACAAAATTGCTTTTGAAATTAAAAAAATTACATTTTTTATGTGAAAAAGAGGGGATGTTCAACTACCGAAAAATATAACGAAAGTTAAAACTATTATTTATTTAATAGAAGCTTACTAGAGCTATGGGAATCACTTTCACTTCTATAAACAACTTAAAATAAATATACATGCGTAGTGCGAAATTTGATATAATTTGGGCACCCAAATAGAAATACGTATCAAGTCAACGATCAAATTGCGTCTAACTGCACGGAAGCGGTGACGTATGGTTGTTGAAAAAAAGGGCGGCGGAAGTGTTTACTATACGTAGACGTCAATATTTTGTGCCTACTACGTATTTAAGATTTTGACTTTTGGCCGCCTAAATACTTCAAATCGATCACTGTGCGACGGATATGTAATAGAAGACACATACTGTCACTTATTACAAGCATTTATAGCTCGAACATCTTGCTTAACAGCTGCCTAGAAGTCATTGAAACCCATTTCTTTAAAATCAATGTGGCTTATCATGTTTTTGCAGAAATTTTATTTAAAATTTTCTTATTTTCAAGAAAAAGTCGCTGTTTTTCTGGACTAGATACTTGTAATAAGTGTTAAAAGGTGTCTTATATTACATGTCCATCGCTTTAAGAATATAAGGCAGTGAAACCAATTTTCTCAAATCCACGTGGCTTATCAAGTTATTGCAGAAATTCTCTTTAAGATTTTTTTATTTTGAGGAAATAGTTGCTATTTTGCAGGATTTTCGAGCAACAGAAACATGTTATAAGTGCTAAAATATCTAGTGTCCGACCGAAGTCACTTTTTTGGCCGAAGCCGTAGCCGAACTTCGGCCAAATTTTTAATATTCGGCCGAAGCCGTAGCCGAAGCCGAACTTTTCAATTTTTTTTAGTTTGAATAAAATTTAAATTTTCGTTGATTTTGACTACAAAAAGTATATTAAAAAATATTCAAACATCAATAAATTTGTAAAAAAGCAAATTTAGAATATTTTTTCAAAAATATTATGAAGTCAGTTCAATTATTTTATTGAAGTTTTCAGCAAAAATATGGGAATACCTGAACTTTATTATTTTAACTAAAGTATATGACGAATTTAATTGAAAATTTTGTTTTTTACGTGAAATAAATTTGAAAATTTAGTTTTTTACGTGAAATAAATCAAAAATGAACTGTTCTTCTTCAAATATACGGTATTCGGCCAAAATTTGGCCGAACACCGAACTTGGCCGAACATCACTTTTTGGCCGAACTCCGAAGCCGAACGTTCGGTCGGACACTAAAAATATCTTGGCATTTTTTACAAGTTTCTACGGCAGTAAATGCCTGAAATACAGATATCATTTCTTCAAAATTAAAAAATTCTAAATAAAATTTCTGCAAAAACTTGATAAGCCACATTGACTTAATAAAATGGTTTTTACTGTCTCATAGTCTTCCGAAGAAGGTCATGTAATAGAAGACACATTTTGGCACTTTTTACAAGTATCATGTATCAAGAAAGATCATTTTATTTGCTACCATTTTTCAGACTATGAACTTCTTTACTTATCTTTGTGCAATAACTTGATAAGCCACACTTTTTTTTTTGTAAAAAAGCAATTTTCGATGGATTTCTATCATCCATGAACGGGTATGTGATGGGAGCCTTCCTGAAGCACCTGTTATTTATGCTTACAGTCTGGTTTAGTTAAAGTCTTATTTTCTACGTTGTTTTTAAACTTTGAAGGCGATTATTTCATTATTTTACTTTTGTGGCTTATCAAGTTTTTGCACTAAGCCCTTCAATTAATTGTAGCAGTAATGTATTTTTTCGTATTTAGCCCATTATTTTGTAATTTTTTAAATGTGTTTTAATTACATTTTTTATTAAAAATTAAAAAAAAAAAAAATGTCTGAAAAGTTTTCATCAAATTTTAAAAACAATTATATTGGAAAAAATTTTACTCATAAGGGCGTTATTTTGAAATGTTTAAAGTAATATTTTTAATTGCATATTTATTATAAATATTTTTCTTTTTAATAGTGAATTTTTATCGTTGATCTATAAATTTATGTGTGAGATTTTATTTGTTCTTTTTATTTTTCATAGTAAAATAGTGAATCGTGGATTCAATTTTAAAATCAATTACATAAATGTATCAGAAAATCTTATTCGCGTTCAACCATTATCTAAAAAATTTTTAAGTACATACTGCTTTAAATTGCATTTTTATTAGAAATATTTTTCTTTTAAATTTTCATCTTTTAAATTTCCAATTTGTATGTTTGCATAATGTAAATCGTTGATTATTTTTTTTTTTGTTTTTTTTTAAAGAGAAGCAACACTCAGGAAATTCTTCCTATTAATTAATGTGTTGCTTTCTTTGGAAAGGGGATAGCGGAGAGATGAAAGGTGGTGAAAAATGAAGGGCTTCAAACATGGCAACACTGTAATTGCGCGAGATGATACGTCTTAGAACAGTTGTTGCTCGCCACCTGATGTAGAGTTGGCGAATTTATTGAAGCTTTTTGTTTCATAGCCCTGATTCATTATTTTACTTCGGTGGGGTTAAGTGCTATGGGAACACCGAAGGTGGGCGCAGCGATACATATAAGTGATAGAAAACTCATACATATTATTTTAATAAATTGATGTTGTCGTCACCGGGAATCGAACCCGGGACCATCTGTGTAACAGTCCAACGCGCTAACCATTACACCACAACGACCACATTTGTAAGTACTGCTTTAAATTGCATTTTTATTAGAAATATTTTTCTTTTAAATTTTCATATTTTTTTTTACCAATTTGTTTGTTTCCATAATGTAAATCGTTGATTAGCATTTAAAATCAATCAACTGTACCAGAAAGCTTTTATCGCGTTCCGCCATTATTTTTAAATTTATTAAGTACGGTTTTAAATTAAAATTTTATTAGAAATATATTCATTTTTATTTTTCTTAAAATGGCAAAAAAAAAAAATTTCCAAAAAAAAAACTAAGGTAAAAATGTATACCAATTTGTCTGTTTTGCAGAATGCTAATTCTGAATCAAGTATTGTTATAAATTTTTTCTACCAGAAAAACCATTTCAACATTGTTTTGCAATTTATAAGTTAAATTTGAAAATTCTGCAATTAGTGGCTTTCATGACACTAAATGCCTTATTAAAAATTGTGTAATGAGTCTCTATATGATATGATTTTAAGAACTTTCACAAAATTTCATGACCGTAACGGTTATAAGTGATATCAAAATAGTTCCTTTATAACAGTTATTTTGTGGCTTAAAAAGAAAAAAAAAACATCCAAAACAGTTATTTTTCAACGTAAAAATAAAAGATTGGATGAAACTCTTAAGAAGAGAGTTTTATTTCGCCTTCATTAAATAAAACTCTTTTGAGGAGTTTTATTTTTTCCGTCAGAGAATTAAACTCATTTTATGTAAATTAACATTTAAAGCTTTCCGTTTGCCAGATCATTACAATTTGTAAGGCAGTGTAATCTAATCACTTGCATTGCAATTGAAAAAATCGTCATTAAAATGAAAACATGTGGGTTTTTAATTTGTTATTGCTTGATTCATATTATTAAATGGTTGTTGTTTTATTTCTTATATATGTACGTATGGAACAAGAAAGCGAAGGAAGTGATAATGAGGATGAAAAACAGCTTTCTATCAAATCGACAATTTTTCTCCAATGCCCTTATCGATTGATAAACCTCTTTTTGAGTTCTGGGAGGCTAAAAGAATACACTATCCGTACTTGTATACATTGGCAAAAATTATACAGTGTGTACCTAAAGGTAAGCCTGGAAACAGCATCCTCTGCTCTTAAATTGGTATTGAGCGACCTGCGTTCAAATCTTTCCGCAGAAAATTTGGAAACAGTTATGTTCGTTCAATTAAATAAATAAATTACTACACACATTCTAGCAAATAAAGTCAATAAAAAAGAAGAAAATAAACAACTTGAGTTTTATTTTAGACGGAAAAATAATACTCCTTAAATGAGTTTCAAAATAAAACTCCTCAAATGAGCTTTATTTTTTGACGGGAAAAATAAAAGCCCTCAAAAGAGTTTTATTTCAGACGGAAAAAATAAAACTCCTCAAAAGAGTTTTATTTAATGAAGCCGAAATAAAACTCGCTTCTTAAGAGTTTCATTCGATCTTTTATTTTTTCGTTGAAAAATAACTCTTAACTGTGGAGTTGAGATCGTTTCCTTATGATCACATTAGATTCTGAAAGAGCACTGCAATACGAATAATAGTATACGTCTCCATTGACTCTAACATAGAGTTTTTGAGTTAAAGTTTTCTGGATAACTGTTATTTTCGGTCTCTGCAAAATTTATTATTGTTCTAATTTTTTGTTCAACTTTTTTCATCAAAGATGAAAATAATTTTCAACTTTGTTGAAAATATCAGTATTGATACACAAAAATTGAATAAATAAATAAAAAAATTACGGAATGATATTTTTAACGTGAGAGTTGAAATTATTTTTAGAATAATTGGGGGATTTATGTAAGGACTCGTATATTGTGTATACTTTAAAATAAATCTGCTCAATATCTTTATTAAAAGATCGAAAATTGGAAAATCGAGCAGTGAACAAAAATTGGGTAGAAATTGTTAACATAATTTGAAATTTGTACATTTGATAAATTCTTTAAGAATATTAATAGTATAATAAAAAGTGAAGGACATACAAAATTCAATTTAATTACTTTATATAATTAATCTGTTTTATTGGACAAATAATAATTATAAGTTTAAACTATATTCTTAAAATTAAAGGTTTTTGCACTATTAGTCTACTTCGCATTCCATGATGTAAGTGAAGCATCATCGTCTTTGATTTTCTTTGTAGGTTTCCTTTTGATTTCTTAATAGATTTCTAATAAGACAATCTATTTAATCTCTTAATACAGAAGACTGGGTTGCTCCTTAAGTTTATATAAACCTTAAGTCGTCAAGTTATATAAGATTCCTATCACTAGTTACAGCAGAGACTAACATGTATATTGTTTTCCTTGCAAATAGAATTGAAAAAATAAAAATTTGTTTGATTTACTTAAGAAATATTTAATACTATTTATTATTTGAATAAAGCACCACAAAAATTGAATGCCGGTTGCATGTGAGCCCTTTGATGATGTGCCATCAGATCTTTATTATCTCTGTAAGTTTTTCCACACAAAGAACATGGAAAGGGCCGTTCTTGAGTAGTTTGTGGCATATGGGCCTTTTGGTGATGAAGTTTAAGGACTTTATTTTCTTTAAACGATTTTCCACACAATTCACATGAAACGGGACGTTCATTTGTGTGAGTCATTTTATGAAGCGTCAAGTCTTTATTTTCTTTATAAGCTTTTCCGCACATATCACATGCGAAGGGCCGCTCATCTGTGTGTACTCTTCGATGACGTACCAAATTGTTAAGAGTATCAAATGTCTTGGAACAGAATTCACAAAGATGTGCATTTAATGATTTTCTATGAATTTTTCTATGGCGATATAATAATTTAATGCTTGGGAAACTTTCAGGACAATTTCGGCATTTAAAAGCATTTCCCTCCGGATGATCTTTTTGCACATGATCGACAAGATGAAATTGAAAATCAAATACCTAAAAATATAGAAATTTATGATATTTTCTTGAAGAAAAAAGAGGAAAAACTTTTCGTAAATACCTGATCACAAACTCCACATGGATGCTTTTTGTAAGCTCGTTTTTTAGATTTTTGCTTAATAGCCTCTTTCTTAACCTCGACTTGACTTGGATTTTCTTCAGTCGCTGTTGCACTGACATCGGCATTTGGATCGGTACTGGGTTCAGCTTTGACCTTGGGTTTGGTTTGACGTTTTTTTCTTTTTCGTTTTTCTTTAAAAATTGGTTCATCCTTTTCTTCATTATCACTGGCATTGGTATTTGTTTGGGTTTTTCTTGTGCCACGCTTTCTGCGTTTTCGTTTAGTAGTTCCATTGTCATTTTCTGGAGCTGGCTTATATTCCGGATCATTAGGATTGGAATTGTCATCAAATATATTTTCAATTTCAAGTTTAACTTGAGCTTTATCATCTTCATCATCAACGCCTTCATATTCAAGTTTCGTAATTTCTTCATGAATTTCAATTTGTGGCGAGTGCAGCGGATCATTATCCACGAAATAGTCTTCTTCAGAATCACGTTCGATTGTATCTTCATCTTCTTGTTTACAAAACTTTTGATTAAACACTGAAAAAAGATCCATGCGTTATATAGACGGAAATTTACGTACATTATACGAAAGACTCTTTTTTTAACAAATATTTTACGAAAGAATTTTCGATATAGTACGACAAAATGTTTTTCTATAGCATAAAAGACATTTATTTGCAAATATATTTTGCAAAATTTTGAAATACTACAATAAATAATGCGAAAACTTTCTTAGTTTTTATATATAAATAAAAGTCCTACAGCGACTTAACCCATTTTTATTCACTGTTCGAATTTTTGAATATTAAATTTAAGCAAGGCATAAAATATAAGAATATAATGATGGCCATAAATAGATACCTCATTCTATTATAACCCCCAAAATGTTACTTTTTAGAAAATATTAAAATAAATAAATCAAATTTAACAAAAAAAAAAAGTCTTATGGTTAGTTAGACCTTATACTTTCGGTGCCCGTTTTTTACAGATGATATTACAAACTAATGACCTCTAATAAATCTATGGAAAGTGCTTATTGCAGCCAAAATATACTATTGAAATTTATTTTTGACAAAACAACTTAATTGTCACATTTACATACTTTTATAAGCTTTTTTTAGCTTTTCACTTATAAGTTGGGTTTTTCTTTTTCCGGACCTTTTCATTTCCCGGCAAAGCGGGATTCATTTTTTAATTTCCCGGAATTCCGCGAATTCCCACCCAATAAGAAACAGATTAAAGTTACAGAAATTCCTTTAAAAATACCCTTTCATACGACCAAGCATTTAAAATTATACTACTGCGTCCAAAATTGCTTTAAAAAAAGTTGCATATAAATCTTATTATTGCCGGTTTATTGGGCAATTTTTGCAATGCTTTGATGCAGAATCAAACAATTTTAAATATTGATCAGTGATAGTAATCTTTAACTTCAAGCTCATATATTAGTTCTCATTTAGTGGGGTAACTAGGTTACATGAATGTTTGAGGTTTTGCATGGGATTGTCACTTCTTTCAAAACGTGTTATGAAGATGAGAACCTGGAAAATTCCTGAAATAGATCTATCAACACATTCCTGAAAGTTTTCAATTAATAAAGTTAAAAACAAAAACTCTATTGATTATTTATTAGGACAATAACCTAATAAAGAAATATAGAGTATGGAAACGAGCTTGAATAATTTTCCTATTTTATTTCATTAAAATATTTTTAAATATCCCAAAAACCAGATGTAGGCCCACATTAGCGAACATTTTTTTAAATATACTTGTAGTGAGATTTGCATTTATTTGTAATTTAAAAATATGAAATATCGTTTTGTTTGCTTGTAAAGGGTGTCCCAAGAAGAGCGCAATTTTTAAATTTTAAATAAAACACAGATATTTAAAAAAAAAATCGTGAAACTTTATTATATCGTAAAGTAGACAGAATGAGGTTATGTATGGAACAATATATCGTCCAGAGGGCCGCCGCGGCTTTGCTGGCATGCACGCGATCTTTTAATGAAATTTTCAATGACCGTTTTGCATGAATGCTGCGGTATTTCATTAATGCAGCGTCCAATTTCCTCTTTTAAGGCTTGAGTCGTCGTCGGCTTATTCGCGTAAACCATCGACTTCAAAAAAACAAAAAAAAAAATCCAATGGTGTTAAATCGCACGATCTAGGCGGCCAATTCTGATCTCCAAAACGCGAAATAACACGACCGGGAAATGACTGATGCAGCAATTGAATTGTTTCTCTGGCTGTGTGACATGTTGCGCCGTCTTGTTGGAACCACATGCCCTCCACATTCATTTCTTCAATTCTAGGCAAGAAAAAACTGGTTATCAATTTACGATACCGAACACCATTGACTGTTTGCGCTTGACCTGCCTCATTTTCATAAAAAAAAGGTCCAATGATTCCTCCAGCCCAAAAACCACACCACACAGTGACACGTTGAGGATGCATTTGCTTCTCGTGAATCACTCGAGGATTTTCCTCACCCCAAATGCGACAATTCTGCCTATTGACGAAGCTATCAAGATGAAAATGGGCCTCGTCACTGAAGATGATTTTATCGGCAAAATCAGCATTTTCATGTTGTCATGTTGGTAAAACAATTTCACAATGAGAATGCGTTGTTCATTCGTGTAGCGCTCCATTTTTACTAACCTCGTACCTTCTACTAGCAAACAATAACAATTGTTCAAATGTCAAACAATGACACTTCGAATGTTGCCAGATTTAACAACAATATATTCATCAGATATTTTTTTCGAATCGAGTTATGCGGTAACCCCCCAGGATTTAAGATTTTTTTTTTAGAACAAAAGTCTAACATCTTAACTATTTCAATTATTAATTTGCTACAAAATTTTTGAAATTTTATATAGACACAATCTAAATTACTATTGAAGATTGCTTTTCACAATTTGTTAAATAAGTTTTGGGACTTTAGCACATTTAATTACTATAAATAGAAAATTTATTAAATGGAAAATGTTTTCACGTTGGCCATATCTTCCCATATTATTCATTCTTTGATAGATGATAAAAAAAATTGTCGTTTTTTTTGACCCCATGTCTTCCAATTTTCTTTATATTAAAAACATATATCCTCAATGAAGCCTATAACACATCTCCATATCCAGTTTTATTTAAAATCCTTTAAAACCTCGTGATTTCTTCATGGTTTTAATTTTTAAAAAAATTAAAAAAAACCCCAAAAGTATGAAACTTTCAAAAGATGTTATCGAATTTTAAGACTGTCCTCTTTCACACCAGTTAAATAAAAAAAAAAAATGCATTTAAAAAAAATTAATTTTTTATGCAAATGCAATTTTTAGATGCATTTTCGAAATTGTTCTCCCCCTTCAAACATTTTTAAACATGGATAAATCGAATATTAAACATTTTTTCATAAAAATTATTTCGCTTTCTCTATTTTTTTTTAAAAACCTTCTAATTTTTTTTTTATAATATATACTTTTTATATTTTGAACAGGTTTAAAATTCAGAACACGCTATTACAGAAAATAGAACATATGATTTTTTTTTTGTCTAAAGAGTTAATTTTTGGTGCAGATGTAATTTTTAAGGCATTTTGCAAAACGCATACAAAAATGCACTAAAGAATCACTTTTGTATAAAGAGTGTTTGTAAGTTTTAAACTGTTTAAAAACCTGTTCCAAATATAAAAATTATACAAAATGTATCAACAAATGTATTTATTTTTATTTGTATGGAAATAATGAATACGGTTTTTTCAAAAATCAAGGAAATTGGATGATATTCGAGTCAGAGAAAAATCAAAATTTAATTTTATATATGTTAAATTTTTGATTTATCGATGTTTAAAAAATTTTGAAGGAGAAAAACAATTTTTAAAACGCATCTAAAAATTACATTTCGAGGGCCTATATTCAAAACCCTCTATCTTTGATTTTCACGAAAATTACTTTTTGATGGTAAAATGTTCACTAAAACAGCCCTCATGTATGGTGTGAATTTCATAACAAAAATATTTTTTTTTGCTGTTTTATTTGCATTTTCGTTATTTCTGAATGAAAAACCCTCTATCTTTTCAAATAATAAATTTTCCAATATTTTTTTGGAATAATTTCTTCTTGCAATATATGTTTTCTTACTATTTATTTTGCATGCTGAACATGAATTTTACATTTTTTAATCGTTTATTAAAATAGCGAAAGCCGATTCTGAATTGAAAATATTTTACCTTTTGGTTTTTAGAAAATATAATGTCCATGGCATAAATATAAATAGTCAAACTTGCAACTTGCTTAAAAAAAGTGTCTACTTTATTATTGTCAAAAAAAAAAAATAATTTGTATAATATTAAAAATCATAATTAAAATATTATTGTCGCGTGATAAACTTACATAATGGTAAGTTTAAAATTTAGTTTAATAATTAGATTTTAATAATAAACTTTTGATATTTTGTGTGTAAATAAAGTGGCTTTTAATTCCTTGCAACGTACAGCAGTCCATTATGCATCATCAAATGGAGATATAGAGGATGGGCGGATAGGACAGGAATTACAGAGAAGTCAGAAAGACTGTTAAAATTAACAATGAGATCGTAAAAAAGCCGTTTGATGCAGAATATTTAAATTATGATTTCTTTAATAATTACAACGATGACAAACTTATGCGTTTTTATTCCATTAGACCAGGACGAGTAAAGAACGATCCTACTGTGTCTAATTTAAGATCTCTTTTATATCTCCCAGATGGTAACATAACATATATATTAGATTTTGATACAGTTTACATGGATCTACCTGTTCGTATTCAACCTTACACAGGACATATTGAACCAAAACCTCTATATTCTGGTCCACTATCAATTCAGCCAAATAAGTGGAAGAAGTTGCAAGATTTGAAGAGCGTAATACCACCGGAATACTATTATTTTTACGATGAACTTCAAAAAAACTTAAAAAAAAGCAAAAACAAAAACATAACTTTTTGTTTCATATTGTATATTATTAATTTTTGTATCTTATGTTGTATTACTAGCCGTTATCTTAAATAAATCACCTTAAAAACTGACAAATGGCATAAATGAAATCAAAATAATTTATTTTTATTAAAATGCAAAACCCTCTATCTGATCATTTTCATACATAAACATTGAATATTTTTGAGAAGCAAAACCCTCTATCTATCATAAACTCCCCAATAATGCAACATTTTAAAAACCAATTATATGTGAGATTCAGTAGTTGCTTTAAAAAATATTGTTGAATACCGCATTTTAATAACTCAAGTAATACGCGAAAAAACAGTTTTTTGGCTTTCCTGAAAAGTTGTGATTTTTAAGATAGAGGGTTTTGAATATAGGTCCACGATTTGCGTTTTTTCTTAGTATGTATTTTTTATTGCATAAGTGTGAAAAACCATATGAATCGAATGCTTTTTGAATCAGAGAAATCCGATAACAACTTTCGAATAAAGAGCTGTTCAAAATGACATACAATTGCATTAAAACCGTGAAAAATCGCGAGTTTTTGAAAATTTTAAAAACTAAATATAAAGCATGTGTGTACAAAAAAATTAAACAAATTTGAAGACCCTCGGTCAATTCCATTTGTGATAATGTATCATGAATCTCATGATATTCGTCTGCGTATATTGAAATTATTTTTTTTATAATTATTAAATATTGAAAATTAATAATTTGTTCATTATATACATAAATATTGTCTTTATTAATTTAACAGTTATTTAATTTTTTTTTTTTTTTACAAAATCATGTTGTAGGAAGTAAAATTTCCATTAATTATGATATTAACTAAAAAATTAAACTTTTTAAATGTCAAGTATTTTATCGAAAAACTTATGTGTTCCATTCAACAGTATTATGTTAATTATCATCAGTTAAGCACTTGGTTTTCTAGATAGATATATAGTCTTGCTGCTATTATGATAAAATTCAAGTTGCTCGAGTTTCTTGCGCTTCTCTTTTAAAATATGTATTACTTAAATAGTGGTGCGGCGAAAAAGTCCAATACTGGTTCCATATGAGCATTTTTATGATGAAGGTTCAAGTCTTTTCTTTCTTTATACGATTTTCCACACAAAGCACATGAATAGGGCCGTTCATGTGGTTCTAGCATATGAGCCCTTCGATGATGAAGATTTAAGGTTTTGTTTTCTTTAAAGCCTTTACCACAAATTTTGCATGAGACTGGAAGTTCATTGGTATGAGACATTTTATGAAGCCTCAAGTCCTTATTCTCCTTATAAGCATTTCCACACAAATCACATTTGTAGGGACGTTCATTAGTGTGTGTTCTTAAATGGCGCTGCAAATGGTGCTTGTAACCAAATGTCTTGGAACAAAATTCACAAAGATGTGGTTTTACAAATTTTTTATGCACTTTTCTATGACGATATAATAATTTGGTGGTAGCAAAACTTTCGTTGCAATTTCGGCATTTTATGGCATTATCATTGGGATGAAGTTCTTTAATATGTTTAATAAGATCAAACTGGAATTCGTATATCTAAAAATATATATATACATATAGTTTTTTGTTTTTCATATAGTATTTTATTTTCTAAGAAACTTGAAAATATATCTTTATATACCTTATTACAAACTCCACATTCATGTTTTCGGGCGAATTTTTTTTCTCGATTTCTTTTTTTAGGCTCATTGCTAAATTCATCGCTAGGCATTTCGTCTGAATCGCTGTATTTTGCTGACTTTTCAACAATTGGAGTTTCAGTTACTACTTCGTTTTTTATTCGTTTTGCTATAGGTTTTTTACGTTTTTTATTTTTTTCATCATACTTTTTTTTTCGTTGCATTAGAGGTATGTCATCATCATCAGAAATTTCTTCTTTCATTTCAATTAAAAGTGAGTCCAGAGGATCATTGTCCACAAAATAATCCTCTTCGGAATCATTTGCAATAACATCTTCTTCTTGTTTACAAAACTTTTGATTAAGCACTGAAAAAAGAAAAAGAAAAATCCACGAAAATTGACGCACATTATACGAAAGACACTAAACACTATATAGATTTGTACGAAATATTGTTCTCTATTATACGACAAAAAAAAAAGTTTTAGTGACCATTTAAAACAAAATTAATACCCGAACATTTTCAATTCATACAGCAGGATTTTCATTAGAATAAATTCAATTTTCATATTCCAAAAAATTTGTCCTTAAAAAGGGTCTTTCTAATAACTCTACTGAGTGGGTAAATCTAATCTGAAAAATATTTCTAGAAATCATTAAACGTTGTCCCCTGACAATTAGTGTCTTTTCGTACACTCAAATAAGTTAATAATTTAAAAAATAACAATATATACTGTTACCGGTTAAAAATCAACATATATGCATACATTTATGTATGAACTGCATGTAGACTTGTATGGATCCATATATTTACATTTTTAACAGGGGTCTTATAAAAAATATTGTGTGTGATATTAGATATGCTTATATATGGTGTTATATGTAAAATGCAATTCAAGATACATATAATTATATATGACAGTAAATGATGTAAGATAGAATTATTTAAGATTCCATATATGACATAAAATAAACAATTTAGTTTGAGATATGATGGTATATGATCCAACATCATTAATAGTTTTTTATGAGTTTAATACACGTATATATTTTTATATATAACTCCATACATAATTATATATGCGCAGATGTATAATTATATAATTATGTAATATTCCATATATGACACAAAATAAACTATTTAGTTTGAGATATGATTATATATGGTCCAACATCATTAATATGACTTTAAGACACTTATATATTTTTATATATAACCCCATACATAATTATATATGCACAGATGTCTAATTATATAATTATGTAAGATTCCATATATGACACAAAATAAACAATTTAGTTTGAGATATGATTATATATGGTCCAACATCATTAATATGACTTTAAGATACTTATATATTTATATATATAACTCCATACATCATTATATATGCGCACATGTCTAATTATATAATTATGTAAGATTACATATATGACACAAAATAAACAATTTAGTTTGAGATATGATTATATATGGTCCAACATCATTAATAGTTTTTATGAGTTTAAGACAATTATATATTTTTATATATAACTCCATACATCATTATATATGCGCAGATGTCTAACTATATAATTATGTAAGATTCCATATATGACACAAAATAAACAATTTAGTTTGAGATATGATGGTGTATGATCCAACATCATTAATAGTTTTTACGAGTTTAAGACAATTATATATTTTTATATATAACTCCATACATAATCATATATGCGCAGATGTCTAAATTATTTTTCTTTAAAATTTTTTTAAATTTTATTAAAAAATAATATATGTATGTCATGGGATTTAATTCAAAAATATTTCATGCGATCCAAAAACTACGTATCTTTTAGGATCCAATTGGATCCATGTATACCTAAATTAATCCCATGGGATATTTTGAGATCTATCTTAAATAATATATTATTACATTCCCCAATTTTGATCTAACTGAATTATAATCGTATATAACTGGATACCCTAATTTTGAGATAAACTTGGATAAGAATAAATATCGATCTATATCAAGTGAGATCTGATTTTGTATTTGAGATGTAACTTCTTTTTGATCGGGAATTGATAGTTTCTCAAATGCAATTGAAAATGGCGTAGTTCAGAAAATCAGTCAAATTCATAACTATTTTTCATAGACTTTTTCTTAATTCTCACGCTTTTATATTTTTGCAAGGAACTCCTTAGACGTTTATTATCTCTGTTAAAAAACCCCATTAAATTTAAAAAATGGCACAGAATGACTCAGAAAATTAAATAAAATTTTACGAACATGAGTAACGATGTTTTTTGGATGAACAACCTTCATGAAACAATTTTAACTTTTAGCGCATTTTTCATTAATTTAATCGAAAAGTTATTCACTTAAGTCTATATGACATTTTATCAGGGGTTTTCTATAAAATATTTTAAGAACATATAATTTTTTTTTTATATAAAAACCCTGGTAAAGTTGCTTTGAAAAAGCACGTGGCTTTAACTTTACTGATTTTATGGTAAAAATTAAATTAATTATATTAAAAAATGTTGTTAAAAATTTGTAATATCCCAAAAAAATCCAATAAATATTTTTGAGATCCCCAAAATATAAATCCCCTGTTCCCAAGACCAACAAAAACTTCACAAATTTTTGGACAAAACCCTCAAGTCTGGCAAGCTGGTATAGTCCCTACGTTACAGTCTTGCCGGATACTTTTTTCGTTACCCCCAAACAATACAACAATTATACCCAAAAAATCACCAATCAGAAAAAATTTTAAACAAAGTCGAAGTTAAAATTTAGTGTCCGACCGAACAGTTCGGCCAAAAAACTATGTTTTGTCGGTTTTTTGATATCTAGAGGCAATGATGACAAATTTTGGTATTGGAAACATGTTTGTTGAGCCGATTTAATTCGATTTTGTGTATAAAATTTAAGAGAAAAGTCGAAGTTTAGCTATAAAGTTAAAAGTTCGGCCGCCGAACTATTTTCAATTTGGCCGAACTTTCTGAGGCCGAACAGTGAATTAATTGCTTAACTACAGACTTTTCTTCAAATTTGACACTCAAAATAGCATCTAATCAGTCCAATAAACATTTTTCCATCCGCCAAATTTGTCCATAATGCTTTAAAATACCGAATACAGACCAAATGCATTTGCTGGCCGAACTGTTCGGTCGAACACTATTAAGATTCTTTAATAAATTTTTCCACGTCTACCAGGCTTGACAGAAAAATTTTATCGACACCAAATCATAAAATAACCCCAAAATAATTCCCAAATTCAACTATGTGAATTTTTAGTTAAGTTAGAGCCAGTGCTGCCAAGTATTTTTTACAAATTCACTTAAATTGTCCATAAAACCCCCTAGATTTACTCTACTACCAAATAAATCCCATAATACGACTTTAATCGTTTTTACACCAAATTCGGCACATCGGACTTTAATGCTTTCACCTGTTTTTATATGAGTTACACATATCACTTTTTGCTATCTTCCAAATCCATTAAGATATCGCAAAAACCGCTTGGAAGATATATGTTTGACCAATAGAGTTCATGGCACTACTTGCAGGCTATCTGACGAGTAGTTTTTACAATTTTTTTTTCAGTTGTTTCAAAAATTCTTTTTTAAAACGTCGGCTTCTGATGAGATTTTTAGCCAGATCGAAATACATGTATCATCAACCTAGTTAATATATACACTTAACATTATTTTTTGTAAACGGAGGTGGAAAGCTCGTTATAAATAAATAAAAATAACACTTACTGTTATTTTTAGAACAGTCAGTTATATTTACTGCATTTGTTAATTGTTTTTCCAACAGTTAAAAATAAAAATATTTTTAAGTATTTTAACGGCTTTTTGTAACGACATTTATCGTTGTTTTAACTGTCCTTTTCAGTAGATTTTACTGACAATATCATTAGAGTAAGATTTAATACCTATAAAACTTTTAATTAATTAAACATTTTAGTAATTAAAATATAAGTCCTTCTAACAAGTCGATGGTCAAAAGTTGTCACTCTTAATCGCAACTTTACAACTTAAGGATGATACATGAATTTCTATGCGATTATTAAGTCGTTTGAAATAATTTTCTTAAAAAAAAAGACAATTAAGAGTTATCAACTTATGACCATTGATATAAATATTATTTATTGATTCAATTTTATAATCCACACAAGTATAACATTAATAAAAAAAAAATGTTGCACATTGAATACAAATTATTTAAATTTATAACGGTCGTCTGTTTGAGAATTTTATCTCCATCGAAATTTCTAGTAGTCCTATTTAAAAACATTATGCTTAATACTTAACATTTTCCAAATTTCTTTTTCATTTTTCCGCAAAATGTCGAATCATATAAACTAGTTTGTTTATTTTGAAATATTTATTATGGCACACCAAAATTGAATACTGGTTGCGTATGTATCTTTTGATGATGTCGCAACAGATTTCTATCTTCTCTATACGATTTACCACACAATGAACATGAGTAGGGACGTTCAATGGTTTGTAAACTATGAGTCCTTTGATGATGAAGTCTCAAGTTTTTCTTTTTTTTAAAAGTTAGTCCACACAATTCACATGAGAAGGGACGTTCATTGCTGTGAGACGTTTTATGCAGCACTAAATAATCATTTTCTTTGAAAGCGTTTCCACATATATCACATGCGTAGGGACGTTCATTGGTGTGTACCCGTAAGTGACGTGTCAGATGCTGTTTGTTATTAAAGGCCTTAGAACAAAATTCACAAAGATGTGCTTGCAATGATTTTCTATGTATCGTTCTATGGCGATATAATAATTTAATGCTTTGAAACATTTCAGGACAATCTCGACATTTAAAGGCATTTTCATTTGGATGAAGTTCTCGCACATGTTCGACAAGAAAACTCTGGAAATTAAATATCTAAAAATGGTATTTTCATATAGTATTTTCTTATCTAACAAACTTTTAAATATATCCTTCTATACCTTATCACAAACTCCACATGGATGTTCTCCATTTGATTTCTTTTTAGATTTTATTCTTTCACTCATATTTCCTGATATTTGTTCAGCAGTATCATCAGTTTTGGCAGAACTAACTTTATTTTGAATTTTAAATTTGGGTTTTTTGCGTTTGACTTTAACATATTTTTTTTGCTTTTTCCTAATATTGTCATCAGAATATTTTTTCCTTTGAATTAGAGGTATGTCATCTAGATCGTAGTCATCAACATCATACTCGTCTTCAACGTCGGCATCTCTATTTGATTTAACAGATTTTTTTTGCTTTTTCCTAATATTATCAGAACATTTTTTCCTTTGAATTAGAGGTATGTCATCTTGATCGTAGTCATCAACAGCATACTCGTCTTCAACGTCGTCATCTTTATTTGATTCAATTTGAGAATTTTTTTCTTTTATTTCAGTTTGTGGTGAGTCTAACGGGTCATTGTTTATAAAATAGTCTTCTTTGGAATCATTTTCGATGACATATTCTTCTAGTTTACAAAAATTTTGATTATTCACTGAAAAAATAAAAACAAAACCACGAAAATTGACGCACATTATACTAAAATATTGTACGAAAGAGTTTTCTATAGTGTACGAAAACCCCTTGAATAAAAAAGAACAGTTGCCCGGCACCTCAATATAAAATGTATCCTATACTGATGAATTTCATATCAAAACCGATATTCGTTAAGCCCGACCCCCTCAGAATTTGATGAAATTTTGCATACAGCTACATTTTACCCATACAAACACAACCTCATATTTAGAAATTGCATTTTTGAAAATATGTGGGCGTGGCAAGGTATCAAAGTTTTCGAAAAATCACGATAACATGTACTTTATTACTACGGAATGGCTGAACCGATTTCAAAGATATTGGTACCATTAGAAAGGTATTTCAATTAGCTTTTGAAAACATACACTGTAAAAATTTTATATTACACTGAAAAATTTTTTTTTGCCAAAAATAAAACTTTAAACTGGGAAAACACTTCAAAGGCCAAGTGTTTTTTTTCCAAAAAAAAATTTTTTTAGAAGGGTCCATTTAATATATACAACATATCTTAAAACTAAAATGGCGTTCTTTAAATTTATTTTCATCGGGATAAACATTAATTGCATTTATAGTAATTAAATGTGCTAAAGTCCCAAAACTTATTTAACAAATTGTGAAAAGCAATCTGATGTAGGCGTGTCCCTATCCGGATTTCATTCCTGCCAAAGGAAATCTTCAGTTATTAGACTTTCTAGAGATATTTGTTATGTTAAATCAGAAACTCAATGAGAATTTCTTGTCCTCGTCTAGGAGCGAGATTCAAAATTTAAAATATCAAAGAAAAAACAAAAACAACAACAAAAAATTGTCACAATTGGCTTTGTCATCTTCCAAATACTGCTCTGTTTTTTCTTTTTTCTTTTTTTTTTTAAATTTTTTTAAGTAAATGCATCTCTTGTTAACTTCCTTATATTTTGATATCATTGTGTGACAAAAAAAAAATTAAGTAGCTATACTTTGAAAGTTATACAGATTTTTTTGTAATTCTAATAGATTAGAACAAGAATCGTATTACCAAATTTTTCAGACACCCCCAAAATATGGATTTAACCTTGGTAAATTTTTTTTTTATTTTCATTTTTTAGATTTAATATATAATTTTGCGCATACTGTTGACTTTAGGAATATTTGCTAACTTTTAGTGAAGTTTCATCTAAAGGTATAAAAGAATGGAAGCTTTGAGTTCCTGTAATAGTTTTAGTATTTTTATACCTTTAAAATAGCTATTCATTTGTTTTTTTATAGTCGTCAGCGTCTGCATAAGCAACTTCTTTGGAGGTCTTATAAGTTTGTGAAGCCCAATGATAAAGGTCTTTCGCCGTTTGAATTTGGTTTTTATTTGCAATGCTATAATTCCGAGCGCAATTTCCTCTACTACAGACACATTTTTTGACGATTTTGTAAAACACATCAATAAGCTGGTGAGACATCATTTCAGAGCTAAGCGCAAGTCCCGATTCGTAAGTAAAAAAATGACATTGCTGACAGGAGAAATGCTAATTCAAATGGATTTCGCTGAAAACTATGCGTTTGTTATACAAAATGCCGTTCGAGGATAATGCAGTTCAAGGTTAATAATCAAGCCACGATACATCCGTTCGTTGTTTATTACAAAGATAACGAAAAAGTAATTTATAAAACCTTTGCCATAGTATCCGATTGTAATATCCATGATAATATAGCGGTTCATCTGTATATTTCAAAAATGATTAATTTTGTTAAGAAAAATATAAGCAATTCAATTACAAAAGTTGTCTACTTGTCAGATGGTGCAGGAGCACAATACAAAAACAAATACAACTTAATTAATTTATGTCATCATAAAATTGATTTCGAAATATTCGCTGAGTGACACTTTTACGCAACCAGCCATGGAAAATCTGCTTGTGATGGTATAGGTGGGACATTAAAAAGAGGCGCTCGGAATTATAACATTGCGAAACGGCGAAAGACCTTTATCATTGGGCTTCACAAACTTATAAGACCTCCATAGCAGTTGCTTATGCAGACGCTGACGACTATAACAAAACAAAAGAAGAGCTATTTTAAAGGTATAAAAATGCTAAAACTATTACAGGAACTCAAAGCTTCCATTCTTTTATACCTTTAGATGAAACTTCACTAAAAGTTAGTAAATATTCCTAAAGTCCACAGTATGCGCAAAATTATATATTAAATCTAAAAAATGAAAATAAAAAAAAAAAAATTACCAAGGGTAAATCCATATTTTGGGGGTGTCTGAAAAATTTGGTAATACGATTCTTGTTCTAAACTATTAGAATTACAAAAAAATCTGTATAACTTTCAAAGTATAGCTACTTAATTTATTTTTGTCACACAATGATATCAAAATATAAGGAAGTTAACAAGAGATGCATTTACTTAAAAAAATTTAAAAAAAAAAGAAAAAAGAACGCCTTTTTAGTTTTAAGATATGTTGTATATATTAAATGGACCCTTCTAAAAAATTTTTTTTTTGGAAAAAACACTTGGCCTTTGAAGTGTTTTCCCAGTTTAAAGTTTTATTTTTGGCAAAAAAAAATGTTCAGTGTAATATAAAATTTTTACAGTGTATGTTTTCGAAAGCTAATTGAAATACCTTTCTAATGGTACCAAAATCTTTGAAATCGGTTCAGCCATTCCGTAGTAATCTCAGCTTGAAAGTACATGTTATCGTGATTTTTCAAAAACTTTGATACCTTGCCACGCCCACATATTTTCAAAAATGCAATTTCCTTTTTTTATAGGTTTTGATATGAAATTCATCTACTGAGAATATTTGCATATTAAATAAATATCAGATTTAGTTGATATTTTATACCATTCACATACATATCTGATGAGGGTATATATATATATATATATATCAGGTTCTCATTCCGAGTAGTGTTACACTATTTTGAACAGGAAATTTAAATTTCCAGAAACAAGTTTTTCTTTATACAAAAAAAAAAAAAATGCAGCTCTAACGCCCAACTCTAGGTTTTACTACCCTTTGGTGGTAGAATCGAACCTATACTGCCATGTCCATGTATCTTTCTCAGTATATATATATTAGGGTATGGCGATTAGTATGAAAGGAAAAAAATCTTAATGGGCGCTTCGCGTTTCTGATTCTTGGGATTGTACTGAGCAAAAAAGTCCACTAGACCATAAGTCTACGGTGAAAATCGAGCTACCAGATTTTGACTTTATGGCAAAAAAGCCCTATTTTGAAATCAAAAGTTAACCCATTAAACCCCACCCACAAATATGATTGATGCATTAATCTGCTGGTGAATCTTCCAAAGAAGAGATTGATACCATAATCTTGGATAAGCTCCTCCTACTTCCTGAGATATGTCCATCCAACACATTGTTACATTCACAAAATACGGCTAAAAAGTCAAAATCTGGAAGCTCGATTTCCACCGTAGACGTATGGTCTAGTGGACTTTTTAGCTCAGTGCAATCCCAAGAATCAGAAACGCGAAGCGCCCATTATGATGTTCAAATCACCCCACCCTATTACACATAGTACTTTTAATAAAGTGAAGGTTGTGAAGTGAAGTGAACCCCGTGTTAAAATCATGTGTTTCACATCAATTTGCACTACATCTGAATCCGCATATGTTATGATTTTACTACATTTTTCCCACTCTTTTTTCGCTGGGAATTAATGTATTCTGAATTTCAAGTAATATATTCTGAATTTCAATTTTTGTTTTCTGAATTTCAATTGATATTTTCTGAATTACAATTGATATTTTTTTTTAATTTCAAATTGTTTTCTGAATTTTAAATTATATTTTCTGAATTTCAAATGATTTTTTCTAAATTTTAAATGGATATTCTGAATTTCAAATGATCTTCTCTGAAATTCGAATGGAAAATCTGATTTTCAATTTATATTTTCTGAATTTCAAATGAAAATTCTAAATTTCAATTGACATTTTCCGAATTGAAATTGCAAAAGGTGTCGTAGCTGAATTTTATATTGGTTTGGATATGAAAGTTGAAAACTATTAGCAAAAAAATAATGTCAATGAAAAAATATTTTAAATTTCAAGTAATTTTTTTTATTTTTCAACTTTTAAATGACCATCAATTCTTTAGGTGAAGACTTTTAACGTGAAACTTTGCATGCCCTAGTTTTTAAGTATGGCCTACCATAAACCTGTTTATCGTTTCTCTCAATTCAAAAAACCTCCAGGAAAAAAGAAGCATCTATAGTCGGTTTCAACAGGTGTCGATCATTTTTGAAGTATCTCATATACTTTATGGGGTCTTGGACCTATGTATATTTTGATGCGTTACAAACGGATTCTCACATTTGGAGGAGGGTTAACTAAAGAAAAATACTGTGTTTTTGTAACATCTGTTTGAACAGTACAGTATTTTTACAGTAAATAGTTATTTTATGCATAAAATTCAAAATTTCGTTATAAACTAAAATAATTTTTTTTGTTTAGTTATATTTGTTAATATTGATATAATCATAGTTTGCAAATAATAATTAGAACATTTCATCGTATATGCAATGCTTAGAAGAGTATCGTTTGGAGTTTTGACTTTAAATTTTAAGTAGGAAATAATTTTTTTGTTGTAATCGACAGAAGAATTTTTTTTTATTAAAATATATGTTTGAAAGACCGAACAAAAAACTATTAAAAAACAGTAGTTTTAAAAGTTTTATAGTAAAAAACGTTCAGTTATATTTATGAGATTAATGAATTTGTTAATTGTTTTTCAACAGTTAAAAATAACAAAATTTTTAGTTATTTTAACGGTTATTTCAACTACATTTAGTTTGTTTTAACTGCCATTTTTAGTAGATTCAACTGACAACATTTAATAATTATAAAATTTCTACTTAATTAAACAAATTAGTAATTAAAAGATAAGTCCTTCTATACAAGTCGATGGATATACGTTGTTACCTCTTAATTGCAATTTTAAAAATTAAGGATGTTAATTGAATTTCTATATGATTAATAAGTCGTTTGGAATGGTTTAAAAAAAAATTACAATTAAGAGATATCAACTTATGACCATTGATATAAGTATCATTTATTGATTCAATTGTGTAATACAAGTATAATAGTAATTTTAAAAAATTATGTTGCACATTGCAGTTAAATTATTTCAATTTATAACGGTCTTCTTTTTGAGAATTTGATGTGTCTGCTTGAATCATTTACTGCTTTGCACTCCATCGATATTTGTAATAGTTCTATTGAAAAACATTATGCTTAATATATAACATTGTCCAATTTTCTTTAAACTTCTTCGCCAACCAACGGTCAAATCATATAAGACAGACCATAGTTTAGAATTTTCAATTTAATTACAACACGATATGTTGTGAGACGTCCTTCACACTCATAGATTACATGGATTTCAAACTATTCTTCTTCTTTTAACACAAACACATTTTTTCATACCCATTCAAATATTTTTTGTATAGGTATACCACGTATGTCCAACACATTCTCATGAGTTACGTGCACTGACAGGTAATGTCAAAGAGTTTGTTGAGATCTATGTAATCTATGTTCACACTTTACGACTGATTTTATTTATTTTTTTGTTATTTATTTAAATAGTGGAACACCAAAATTGAAAACTGGTTGCATGTGTGCCTTTTGATGATGCAGCAACAGATCTCTATCTTCTCTATACGATTTACCACACAATGTACATGAGTAGGGACGTGCAATGGTTTGTAAACTATGATTCCTTTGATGATGAAGTCTCAAGTTTTTATTTTCTTTAAAAGTTATTCCACACAATTCACATGAGACGGGACGTTCATTTGTGTGAGACATTTTATGCAGCACCAAATCTTTATTTTCTTTGTAAGCGTTTCCACATATATCACATGCGTATGGACGCTCATTGGTGTGTACCCGTAAGTGACGTGTCAAATGCTGTTTATCATCAAAGGCCTTGGAACAGAATTCACAAAGATGTGCTTGCAACGATTTTCTATGTATCTTTCTATGGCGATATAATAGTTTAATGCTTTGAAACATTTCAGGACAATCTCGACATTTAAAGGCATTTTCATTTGGATGAATTTCTCGCACATGTTCGACAAGAAAACTCTGGAAATTAAATATCTGAAAATGGTATTTTCATATAGTATTTTCTTATCTAACAAATTTTAAAATATATCTTTCTATACCTTATCGCACACTCCACATGGATGTTTGCCATTTGATTTCTTTCTAGATTTTTTTCTTTCACTCATATTGTCTGACATTTGTTCAGCCGTATCTTCAGTTTTGACAGAACTATCTTTATTTTGAATTTTAACTTTGGGTTTTTTGCGTTTGACTTTAACAGATTTTTTTCGCTTTTTCTTAATATTGGCATCAGAAGTTTTTTTCCTTTGAATTAGTGGTATGTCATCTTGATCGTAGTCATCCACAGCATAATCATCTTCAGCCTCGTCAACTTTATTAAAATCAACTGTAGGCATTTCTTCTTTTATTTCAGTTTGTGGTGAGTCAAGCGGATCATTGTTAACAAAATAGTCTTCTTCGGAATCATTTTCGATAACATCTTCTTCTAGTTTACAAAACTTTAGATTATTCACTGAAAAAATAAAAACAAAACCACGAAAATTGACGCACTTTATATATTGTACGAAAAAGTTTTCTATAGTGTACGAAAAAAGATTGGAATTAAAAAAAAATCTGGATAAAAAGGGTGCCCGGACCACCATGTAAATTGAACCGTATTTTAAAAACAATTTCTTATTAATAAATATCAGATTTCAAGGTTGAAATAATCAAAATCGAACCATTTTTAATCGTTGTTTTCTTTAAAACTACTTGATAATAAAAATAAAATGTATTCATTTTATTTCAATAAAAAAGATTTTTTAAATTTAATCAAGTTTTGTAATAAATGGCTTGAGAGCTTAATCAAAGAAAACTTATTCTGCACGAATATAATAAAAATAAAAGTTTTTTCATACGTTTGATAGCAAAAAATGTTAAATTACCATATTCCACGGTAAGAAAAGTTATTAAAAACTTTATTGAACGGCTGTCAATTGAAAGAATGCTTGGCAGTGGTGGCGAGCATGGCCAAAGGGATCTAAAAGGACCGGAAAAGGCAATAGAAGCTTTAAAAAAGGAACCTACCATTTCAACTCGAGCAGTCGCGAGTAAAACCAAGAAATTGCAAAATTTGGCTCAGAATGTCAAAAAGCGTAATGAACACTAGTGTTATAAAGCTCAGGTATGTCCAGACAGGAATGCAAAACAAAATGTAACAGCAAAAACACGCAGTCGACGTCTTTACGAAAACCAATTAACAAAATATAAAATTGCGTGATAATTGATAATGGAACATATTGCTTTGCAAACTTCCAGTACATTGCTGGACAAAACTTTTACACAGCATGTAGTCGTGGTGATGTTACAAATTAATGTAAACAGAAAAATAGGTCCAAATTTCCAAAAAAGTACCTTGTTTGGCAAGCAATTTGTTCTTGTGGGAGAAAATCAAGTCCTTTCTTTACAACTGGTACAATAAATGTTGAAATTTATAAAGAATGCTTAAAAAAGCGTCTGTCTTGTCATTAGGCAAAAGCCACAATTGAATGGTATAAAATCGACTTTGTACAAAAAGAAAACAATCCACCAAATTGTCCAGAACTACGTCCAATAGAAGAATATTGGTCAATTTTAAAAGGAACTTTAAAGAAGACAGAAATGACCGTGTCAACTGTAGAACAGTTCAAATGTAAATGGTAAATGGTGGATAAAAGTCTCGTGCAAAAACTAATGGGACGAATTAATACAAAAAGTGCGATGTTGTGCTTACCAATCGAATTCTAATTATTATTTTTATTATTATTATTATTCTTTATTAGACTCACAATTAATTATAAATCTAATATTACAATTTAAGGAGCACTAGCTACATAGGCTATAGGCTCTAGGTAGAGATTATCAAAAGAGTTAATTTACTATGTAATAAATAGTAACTTATTAAATAATTATTCCAGTCTGAATTATAAATTTATGAATTTTAAGTATATTCTCATAAGTGGGGTCCTTTAGCAGTCTTATTGGGTTGATGGTACCAAAAACAGCAGTTCTGGCATTCTGGTATTGAGTGCATTCAAGTAGAATATGTTTTATAGAGATAGTGTGTCCACATTCGGAACAGGGTGATGGTGTTGTTTCTTTCCTGATAAGATAACTGTGTGTTGCATATGTATGGCCCAAACGTAGCCGGGAAAAAATTTGAACTTGTTGTCTGCTAACATTTGTTGGGTATTGTGGTTGAATGCAATCCATATTTAACTCTATTAATGAGGATGGTAGTAATCGGACCAAATTAAAATCTTATTTTGATATATGTATTTTTTAATATAGTTTTGGATATCTATTCTTTCAGGTTTATTTTCCATAATAATAGCGGCCTTGCAAGCAAATTTGGCAGCTTCATCAGCGTTATCGTTTCCCTTTATATTAGTGTGTCCCGGGCTCCATAGAATTTTTTATGTATCAGGATGTCTCATCAAGATATCACGGATGCGATTAACTATTTCCCATTTACACGAGAGTGGATTGAGTATTGACTGGACAACGGATAAACTATCAGTCAGAAGTTTTAATACACCCTTCAAATTTAGTGTTTGAAGAAAAGTAAATACGAGGGCGGATCAACAAGTCCGTGACTTTTTGAATGAAACACAGTTTTATTTTTCAACATAATCTTCTTTTAGCTCAATACACTTAGTCCAACGTTTCTCCAATTTTTGTATCCCTTCCAAAAAATAGGATTTTACGAGGTCCATTAAATAGGCATTTGTTTGATCAATAATTTCATCGTTGGAGCTAAATCTCTTTCGACCTAGCCATTTCTTTAGGTTTGGAAATCGGAAATAGTCACTGGGGGCTAAATCCGGATAATATGGCGGATGAGGTACCAACTCGTTGCGCAATTCATGGAATTTTGCCATTGAGACTGCACAAGTGTGCACCCGTGCATTATCTTGATGAAAAAGAACTTTTTTCTTGGCCATATGGGGTACTTTTTTTTAAATCCTCGTTAAATCGGTCGATAATATGGCATAATATTTTGAAGGTAATCGATGTGGATTATCCCGCGTGCATCCCAAAAGCTGTTGCCATAACCTTAGACTGCAGCTTGTTCTCCGGAGTATTGTAATGGATCCATGTTTCATCCACAGTTGTAATACGCCGCAAAAACTAATTCGAATTGCGGTTAAAAAACTCCAAACAATCCTTGGAAGTTGTCACACGATTACGTTTATGGTCAATTGAGAGCAAATGCGGCACCCATCTTGCAGACAGCTTTCTTAAACCCAACTGATCATTTAAAATCGAAACCACACTGCCATATGAAATGACTAAGGTATCAACAATCTCACGCACTTTTACTCTTCGGTCGGCCAACACCATATCGTGGATTTTTTTCGACATTTTCGGGTTTATTGACCTCAATTGACTGTACAGAACGTTCAGCGTCATTTGTACTTGTGCGACCACAACGAAAGTCAGTAAACCACTTTTTTACCATTGGAATTCATGGTGCAGTATTTATAAAGCTTTTCCTTGGTTTGATTGATGTTTTTTTTCGCAAAAAATAATGTTTAATGAGCACTCGAAATTCACTTTTTTCCATTTTTAATAAGATCCAAGAGGTTGTATTTGTTGAACAGCTTTTAAACGCAAAGTAAATGACGGAACTTGATGGGATCAGTGTTGCATTTCATATAACTACGAGGGAAGTTCGAAAAGTCACGGACTTATTTATCCGCCCTCGTATTTCACAAATATTGTAAGTATAGTTTTATTTATAAATTTTATTTTAAATTTGTTTGTTTTGATCGTTCATGAAGTGTAATAAAACTATATAGTCACTATTTTTGTGAATTATAAAGTTTTATTTAAATTCATTGATTGTAGTCAGTAGCACAAAATCGATTTTCACCAAATACTTTTCCAAATTAACGTCTTTTTAAATGCGTTTTTGTTATTTCTCAAAAATAATTAAATTTTGGGCATTTTAAAAGCACCCGAAACGTTATGCCAACGATGGTAAGTTCACTCAAACCAACGGTTGGCCACTGTTATCAAGCAGGTAACAGGACAATACTGTCAAGATTGTTATTCCTACGTTCTGCCAACGCAATACCGACTGTCGCCGATGCTTTGCGGATGTTATTTTTCTGCTTGGGTAGCTTTAAAATGAGGTATCAATTAGATATGGGCACGTGAGCAGAATTTCAAATTTTTGCGTGAGTTTGCTCGAGTATAATTTTACTAAAATTTATTTGTTCTGTTTTAGTAAATGTTTTAATTAGTTGTTTTGCAGATTAAATATTTCTGGGGTTTTAAAAAGCTAAAAAAATGTCAAAATAACACATTAAGAGCAAATTTGAGTCAAACATTCACAATTTACCATAGTTTTTACATTTTATTTTTTTCCGGTCAGGTTTTATTTCGTGAATTTGCGCGATTTACGTGAATTAAGCGTGAGAGTAAGTAAACTCTAAATATACTCACATGAGCGTGAGTTTGAATAGAAAAAAAATTCTCACGAGTGAGTGTGCGTGAATGGAATTTTTCTCTCGTGAGCGAGAGTCAAAATTTATTCACGTGTCCATATCTAGTATCAATGACTCTCGTAACTTAAGCTGTTAAAGAGATATGGAATATAAAAAAAAAAATTTCGAATATTTTTTATATTTTGAAACGCAATATTTCGAGATCCGATTGGATTAGCTTTCATATATTAGGACGAAGTTATAGTTATATGATGTACATCTTCTAAACCAAGTTTGGTTGAAATCAGAAGGAGTGGAGAAAATCGAGTGGTTGATTTCATATGTTTTCAATTTGAATGAAAATTTAAATATTTTTGGATTCTTTGAACTTTAGACATTAAAAAATATAACAATTTGTTAAACTTCGTAAAACTTTTTTTTATATCAATATTGGCCAAAGAAGAAAAAAACTGAATATGGACACGAACACAACCCATATTAATTTAATATTTACGCAAATTTATTTCATTGGCTATACAAATATCTTCTTTTTTTATCGAATTCTTAAGTTCAGATTATTTTTTTTTGTCATAAATGTGATGTAAATGAAATTTAACAATAGTTAAATGTTTATTTTAGAACAAATATTTATATATTACGGAGTTTCAAAACATTTTTCAATTACTAAATCGTATGTGCTATAAAGTGATTCGAACAGACAAATCTATATAAAAGAAAGAATAAAACACTGAATATTGATCCTAAATAGTTATCTGTTCACCTTATCAGTTTTCTGGTACAACTTGGTCTTAATTGGTTGAACCTGCGAACCAGTAGAATGGTTTATGTAGGTTAAAGGCGAATGTATATTAAGAACAGCACTAGGTGCCCTGAGCAACAATAAATGCAAGGTCTTCAAATTAAAAAATGTGAAGAAATAGGAACAATTTGTTAAAATGGAATAGTCAAAATAAATGAAAGAATAACTGTCCAAAACCTAACAGGGACTTTTATAGTGAGAATGTGAAAATTCGATACGTCTGGAAAAGATTGACAAACTTTTTTAATTCGAAAACTTGATCAAATTTTCTTTAATTTGACTTATCAACTTTATTTACATTGCTTTCAGTTTTTTTTTATAATTAACATTTAAATTTGTAAAAAGAAACTTCGTTTACAACCTTTATATAACAAATTTCGTTTAACATTTAAAAAGAATTAAGAAAACTTTAAATGATTCATAAATGAATTCATTCATATAATTTAAAGCTTTCAAGAATTCATTTTAGAATACATTAAATAAGAAATTAAAATTTAATTTCTTTTTATAAAGTGAATTAAAGAATTATTTTCAATCTTTGGATATATCAGTTTGTCGTTCCGGTTAGCATGTCGAAATATTGGTTAAAGTATATATGTATATTCATTATCCTTATGCAATTCTAAACTGATCAAGCGACGTCCGTCTGCCAAATGGTGATCGCGTCGCGAAAACGCAAGCAGTGCAGCTCATTTTTCATACAAATTCGTGTATTTTACAAGTACACTTTTATAGTAGCGTCTGGTGTATAAAATATTTTGTGAAAGGTTTCCACCAGACGCCAAGTGGGGAATAATATTTTATATTCACCTCAAACATTTTTGTTCACCATAAAATATTTTTTTTTACAACTAAAATAGTTTTTATGTCAGAAATGTTTTTCAAAACAAAAATATTTTTCACCTCAAAATTATTTTTTCAACTTTAAATTGGTTTCTCTTTCCATTTTTGTATGTTATTTGTAACAGTAACACTGTGTAGGCTATAAAATGACGCTTTTACTTATTTTCTTTTTTGGGAAAACCTCCAAATTAAAAAAAAAAAATATTTGTCTTAACTCATTAATGGCACGTCATAGATCCGCTGGCTGTTTTCCTACCAAACTTTCCAGATATATAAAACTTTCCTTCATTAAGCAATTTTTGTATTTGTTTTTTTGTCTTAAAGCGCCCTCTAGTGGAAATATTGGCAACCAAAGTTGAAACTTTGACAGCCCATAAAACCTTAACGGTTGAAGATATTTTAAAAATTAATATTTTGTATAATTTTGTAACCAAATCATGATCCAAAAATCACTTAATTATCTTTTTCAGGTAAAAAAAAAAAATATAGCCGCTTTAAGGTACTGAGTCGAAAAAGAGCACTGTCTCAAAAATCAGTTAAACAAATGTCAGATTTTTGTCAGAAAACTTTATGTATTGACAATTTTTGTAGAATTTTTTACCAATAAATAATTTTGAGCTATTATCATTACATTTCTATAAGATCATTTTTAGATTTTGCACTATTTTATCTAACAGATTTAGAATTTGATGGCCTTAAAACTTTTAAATGAAACAAATTACCGATAAAGTTATTATATTAGTCTTTTTTACATTTTTTTTATTAAATTTTTAAAACAAGAAAAATATTAATGTTGAACATAAAAGGCGAAATATTTTAATCTAATACAAAAGATTTCAAGCTTTTGCTGTAATTTAATTTAACATAGTTGTTCTTTAACTTAAAACTCAAAACTTTGAACGTGTTGAACGAAAGATTATCAAACATTTTTAAATTAATTAAAAAGCGACACGTTTCGATTATGACTAGTTGCAGCATTTTGTATATTTACAATTACCATACAGTTCTTCTTTTTCTTATTATTTAAAAAGTGCAACACCAAAATCGTATACCGGTTGCATATGTGACTTTTGATGATGAGCCATTAAGTCTTTATGATCTTTATACGATTTTCCACACAAAGAACACGAGTAGGGACGTTCACTTGGTTCTGTCATGCTATGAGCCTTTTGATAATGCAATTTTAAGGTTTTATTTTCTTTAAAGCCTTTTCCACACAAATTACATGCTACGGGTCGTTCAT
Source organism: Delia radicum (assembly GCA_021234595.1). Lineage (NCBI taxonomy): Eukaryota > Metazoa > Arthropoda > Insecta > Diptera > Anthomyiidae > Delia > Delia radicum. Next base: position 18,251,529 of record CM037853.1, on the reverse strand, counting down.
TAGTATGAGACATTTTATGAAGCAACAAGTCTTTATTTTCTTTATAAGCATTTCCACACATATCACATGAGTAGGGTCGTTCATTAGTGTGGGTTCTCAAGTGCCGTGCTAAATGATCCTTTTTGTTAAAGGCCTTGGAACAAAACTCACAGAGATGAGCTTTTAATGATTTGCTATGTAACATTCTATGACGATATAATAATTTAATGCTTTGGCACATTTCAGGACAATCTCGACATTTATAGGCATTTTCATTGGGATGAAGTTCTTGCACATGTACGACAAGTTTAGACTGCAGATCAAACATCTAAAAATATCAAGTTTTGTTTATAATATTTTTATTTTTTAATCATCATTAAAATATATCTTTATATACCTTATCACAAAGTCCACATAAATGTCTACCTTTTGGTTTTTGCTTAGATTTTCTTCTATCAGTTATTTCCACTTTTGAAGAAACAGCTTTGAGTTTTACTTTTACATTAGATGATTTTTTTTGTTTAAAAATTGGAAAATCACTTTCATTATACTCAATTCTAGGAAATTCTTCTTTTATTTCAATTTGCGGTGATTCAAGTGGGTCATTGTCGACAACATTGTCCTCTTCGGAATCATTTTCGGTAACATCATTTTCGAGTTTACAAAACTTTTGATTTTCCACTGAAAAAATAAAAAAAAAAATCCACGAAAGTTGACGCACATTATACGAAAGACACTTGTTCGAAAAAAAGTTTAAAAATTGTAAATTCGGCTATGCCAAATAACTTAAACCATCCATAATAATATCTTTAAACAATTTTCGATAAAAAATATTGGCACCAAAATAAATTTCCACAAAAAAGTTGTCACAAAAATCTTTGCAAAACTAAATTTGAAGAAAAAATGTTTTTTTTTTGCAAATTTGTTTACGTTTTTTATTTTAACGATATTTTTTTTTACCAAGAAGCAAAAAACATTATCAACAATTTTGTTTAATAAAACTAATAATTTTAATAATATAACTCCTAAATTTTTAATATTTTTACGAGGGAATTCAAAAACGCAATAAGTTTAACGGGCATGTTGTATATTTCACTTTCGGTTGATAGTGAAAATTTCATAAAAGTTATTTCTCAACTTTATTTTACTTTATTCGAAGTTTAAGTGAATTGAGGGAAATATTTTAAATCGAAAAGTTATTTCTCAACTTTATTTTGTTTTATTCGAAGTTTAAAAGAATCGAGGGAAACATTTTAAATCGAAAAGTTATTTCTCAACTTTATTTTGTTTTATTCGAAGTTTAAAAGAATCGAGGGAAACATTTTAAATCGAAAAGTTATTTCTCAACTTCATTTTGTTTTATTCGAAGTTTAAATGAATTAAGGGAAACATTTTAAATCGAAAAGTTATTTCTCAACTATATTTTGTTTTATAAATTTCATTTTAACTGTGAATTAAAATCACCTTGAAATGCAGAACACATCCGTGAAATATTTTAAATGAGTTATTTTAAAAAAATTCGAAACTTTTAGAAACTGACTTATTCTTATTTCTCCAGATTTTATGAATTAAGAGGAACGATGAACAGGGCTAGGTTGACTATACTTAAAAGCTATGATGTGCCAAGTTTAACGTTTAAAAGTTAGCTAAAGAATTTAAAAATGTTTTGAAACTTCCAAGAGTTTTTTCATTCAATTTAGTTTTTGCTTATAGTTATTAACGTTTAGATCAGGAGTGCCCAAAAGTTCCTTATGGAAGAGCAAACACCAATACATTTAAAGAAAAACTAATTTTTATTCAATATTTTTTGTTGTAAAAACCAATACATACAAAGAAAAAAGAAAAAAATATTTCAATGTTTACAAGCAAAGCATACGATAGTGTTGTTGCTTTGCGCTTGCGTGTATACAGTGAAGAACGACAAAAAAACTAATAAGACAAAGTTGTTTGTGTATTTCGTATTGATAGTGCTGAGTGCTCTATATGTGTATTAAAACACACAGCCTATAGCTAAGTGTTTTTACAAAAACAAATGAGTACCAAGCGCATAGGCCTTGGGCACCCCTGGTTTAGATCCAAACCAATACATAATGGATTGGATAAAATTATAACTGAACTAATACAAACATATACAAAATCAGTTATAGTTGCATACGGTTTCTCTATTAAAAACTTCATTATGATATAACCTAACAAATATCTCCAGAAATTGTTCAAGCGTTTTGATGTTATATATATAATTATATCCAAATGAAGATTGATAAATTTTCTAGTCTGACTTTGTATAGGATAATATACAATTTAATCCAATATTAAATTGTGTTTTTCTTAAATATGATATACTATCGAAATATATATATTAGTTTGTATTTTGTAATGTCTAGGTATATATAACGTCATATTTAATTGGATTAATTTTATTTAATTCTAAATGCAATATACAGTTATATATTGATCGAAATGAGATAAGATGCGACTTTATATGACATCATATTAAAATTTTTCGACAAAAATAATTTTATATATGAATTCATATACATAATTATGTATGGTTAAATAGACTGGCAGACAAAAACATATAAGTGTATGTAAAATAATGTATTATTATATAAAAACGTTTTTACTTGGGCTGTCGAAAACATTGAAAATTAGTTCAAACAACTGCAATTGCAGTTAAATTACCTTCAACCGCATTACTTCACAAATAACAGTAATGTAGTAACTGCAGAATTTTTCTGAGTGTATGAATTTTATTATTTTCAATTATAACATATTTAAAAAAAGGTTATTTATACTCTATTCAAATAAAAAAAGGCCAGATTTTAGAATTTTTACCAGATCTGGCGTAATAAATGTTAAAAAACAAAACATAACTCCTATACTAATACTAAAGGGAAACACTTTCTGTGAGTGAGACAATTGAAAACAGGAAGCCTTTATATGTATATTAGACCGACCCACGAAAAAAGTTTCTTTTGCCCACTTCTCAAAATGTACCTTGATATGTTTTATGATGATTCCCATAATATTTTGTGTCTAGCATTGGGATCTCGTAGGCTAGACTATTTTAAAATAAGCAATTTTTTTTTTAGTTTTTTAACTGAAGATAACGTATACAATAATAGTATCATAGGAAATGTTTTAAGATGTGTATAGCAGAAGAGAGACCCAAACAAATGCGACGACTGTACACAATTTGCTTGAACCAACACGTTCCAATTATAACAAACAACTCAAGAAATAATTAAATCTCAAATGGACTTTCCATTGAAAATAAAATATTATTATACAACCAATTGATAAAACCTATTTGGAGCTATGGAATACAACTCTGTTGTTGTACAAGTAACAGTTATATTCAACTCATTCAACGCTTTAAAAATAAAGTCCTCAAAAATATAGTGAATGAACCTTGGTATGTTCGTAATGCTGATATACATAGGGATCTTGGCATAGAACAAGTACGAGATGTAATTCGGAAATTCGCTACAAAACATGATACCAGGCTCAGACAACACGAGCACCCTGAAGCGTTAGCCCTAACTCATATAGATGGCCAATCGCGAAGACTAAGACGTACTATACCTGCCGACTTGGTTAGACTTCCATAACTAGTTTATTAAAACTATATTTACAAAATGCCTTTTGCAATATTGTTCATTGTAATTTATTGTAAAAAAATTTGCTTGTTAGTTATAATTAACTAGTTGTAATAAATAAATATATATATAAAAAAAAAAAAGAATATGAAATGTTTTTTTTAAGACGTGTTAAACGGTATATAAAACATTCCAGGTAGAAATTGCCGATGGTACAATAAACAAAGCACTGGCTGCAGAATGTTGGCTAACAGTCAACGTTTGAGAAAAGTGTCTTGCCTTTACAAATTTTAAAACTGTTGAAGAAAAACTACCACTGGCAAAACATCAGTTAAAAGTGATTTGCCAACGTTTTTAAAAATGACTTTGCCAATACTTGTTTTACAAAATCTACAACTGTTTATGAAAAACAACCACTGGCAAAACATAGGCTAAAAGTGATTTGCCAACGTTTTCGAAAAGGTCTTTGTCAGTACTTGTTTTACAAAATTTACGACCGTATATGGAGAAATACTGCTGTGAAAACATCGTTAAAATGTGCTCTGCAGCATTAACAGAAAGTGCTTTACTTCTTTTACAAAATTTACGACTGTATATGAAACAATAACACTGGCAAAACGTTGGGTTACAGTGCTTTACCAAAACCTGCTAAAAGGACTTTGACAGTACATGTTTACCAAAATTTACGACCAAATATGAAAAAATAGTGCTGGCAAAACATTGGTTTAAAGTGATCCACCAACGTTTGGAAAAGTGCTTTATTAGCACTTGTTTCACTTCACAGCAAAAAAAAAAAAAAATACCTTACAAGAAGGTTGTTTAAAAGCCACTCCAAACAGCATCCTACAGTACTGAAGTAGTTGCAAGTTAACTCAAACACTGATTTATTTTACACTGGATGTTCCATGTTGTTAGTAGTTTAACTGCTACAAAACAACTTTTTTCGAGTAGAAAAATTATTGTTGTCATGAACCAGTTTATGTTGTGCTGTTTAAATTAGTTGTTTTGAAAGTCGTTTGTTTGTATGATTTTAGTTAAGCGATACAAGTACTTTGCAAGTACTTCGCTATTCTTTTGCTGCGTTAATTTACTACTGTTTATAGAAAAACTTCAAGTGGAAAATATCTTGCAAATGAAAAATGACGTCGATACTTTATAAATTTTAAACAAACAAAAATTTGGCTGGAATTTGTACAACAAGCCAGACTTTCAGAAAAAAATTACTATTATTAGTTTTTTCACAAAAACATATCTCAAATAAAAATTTTAAGATTATAAATGGTCCGCCAAATAACTTTTTTTTGTTTTTTTAAATGCTATAAAAAAAACTACTGATTATTTTCTCAAATTTCTTCTTTTATTTGAAAGTACAATCCTTCCGGTTAATAATGGAAAATAATTTCATTCAAATGGCTGCCTCGGCTGGCCATGCAGTAGCCTACACGATCGGTCCAATTTTTAAGCACACGAATATTGTCCTTTAAAGCGTCAATTGTCTCTGGCTTGTTGGCGTAACACTTATCTTTGACGGCACCCCACAAATAATAGTCCAACGGTGTCAAATCTCAGCTCCGAGGTGGCCAAACGACATCAGCTCTGCGGCTGATAATGCGATCTTCAAAAACAAAAATGTACGCAGTTTTTCTGCTTATATAAAAGGTGATTTTTTTAAGAGTTTTCGGATTTGACATTTAGAGAAATGTATGAAATCTTTCTTTGAGTCGATAGAACCATCTATATAAATCAATTTTTTAAGATGATTTCATGTAAATGTTGACCGCAACTACGCCTCATATGGTTCATACGCCGCGTCCAATTTTGGTATATTCTTCCCCATACATCGGCCGGTATCTCACGAATATATTCTTCAATATTGGCTTCCAGTGCGTCAACCATTGCGGGCTTGTCCCTATAGACATGAACCTTAACATAGCACCTCAAAAAATAGTCTAAATGCGTTAAATCCCACGATCTAGGCGGCCGATTGACCGGCCCCAAACGTGAAATAAACTGTTCACCGAACTCGCCTATCAATTGGGCCATTGTTTCTCGTGCTGTGTGGCATGTGCCACAGAGAAACAAGCCGGCCCTACATTTTTGGCGGCGGCGGCGCAACCGCTTTAGCTACGGCGGCGGCGCAACCCTTTTAGCTACGGCGGCGTTTAGGTTAAAAAACCGGTGGTGGCTGAATTGTCGGCTTAAAATGTTTTTTACCAGTTGTTATCTTGACGATTTTTAGGCAAAATCAAGTGATATATCGCTATATTTTTCATCAGATATATTTTCTTGTTTGTAATCAACAAAAAAAAACATTTAAAAGCATATGCACTAGTTATTAATTATAAAGATTTAATTAAATTGGGTTGGCTAATTGTTAATAAAACAAATAAAAGTTCATATATATAAAAACTCATTAAATTAATTAAAAAAAAAAAAAAAAAAAACAGATTATAACAATTTTTTTTTTTAAATTGATATAATACATTTAATGACAATTGGTATGAACGTTACCTTTTACAAAACAAATACTTTTACAAAGCTTAAGTTTTGTTCCTTCTAGTTCCCGAAATGTAAAAATCAAAGATTTTTAGAAAAATCTGCGAATTTTCCCTTACATTGTGCATGCATCTTTAGAAGTATTTCAGGTATATGCTAACCAAGGCATCATATGAAAGGAATACAATGCACCTTATAATTATATGCAACGTGATTTTTATTTTCAAAAGGTTATATTTCAAAATGCGACACACATAAAGTAGAAATCTAAATTGTTTTGCATTTTTCCTTTATTTTTAATTTTTTCTTCTTTCTGTGAATTTTTGTTATTTCTTACACGTTTTACAACCAAACACGACTGATTAAAATGTTAACAAAAATTGGTCTATTACGCTGTAATAAAAAACATGCAGGCGCAAATAAAAATTCGCCGGCTGCCGCTTTAGCCGGCTCACATATTGAACAGATGCGAGCCGATTAAAACGACGGCTGCTAAAAATTAAAAAAAAATCGGCGGCGGCGGCGCGCAGCTGATTTTGCGACGATCTGCTTGTTTCTCTGCTGTGACACCGTCTTGTTGAAACCACATGTTACCCAAGTCCAGCTCTTCCATTTAGGGCAAAACAAACGTTCCTGCCATTTATATTAACTTTCCTGCCTTCGCCTTCTTTGAAAAAGTACGGTCCACTCATGCCACCGGCCCATAATTCACACCAAACAGTGCATTTTTCGGGATGCATTGGCAGTTCTTGCAATGCTTCTGGCTGTTCTTCACACCAAATACGGCAATTTTGCTTGTTTACGTATCCATTCCACCAGAAATAAGCTTCGTCGCGGAACACAATTTTTCGATAAAAAAGTGGATCTTCATCCAACTTTGAAAGCGCCCATTCACCAAAAGTTAGCCGTTTTGGTAGGTCGTGTGTCTTTAATTCTTGCACCAGCCGTATTTTAAAAGGCTTTACACCCAAATCCTTCCGCAAAATGTTTCACGTAGTGGAGTAACAGAGGCCCAATTGCTGCGAACGGCGCCGAATCGATAAGTCACGGTCATCACCAACACTGGCGGATACAACTGCGATATTTTCCTCTGTCCGCACTCTACGTATGCGTGTTGGTGGTTTAATGTTCAATAATGTAAATTTGATGCGAAATTTAGTCACACGATTCCGAATAGCCGCCTCACAAGGTCGCCCAAACTGACCATAAATTGGAAGAAGTGTACGATACACTTTCTTAACCGAGCATGAATTTGGATAATAAAATTCAATAATCTGCAAGCGTTGTTCGTTTGTAAGCCGATTCATGGTTAAATTATGGACCAAACTGAACATGTTTAACTGTAACATGTTACACGAAAGCAGCTGCCAAAAACAGTGTTGCCAAAAAGATAGTTGCTAAAAAATCACCTTTATATCGAGCTTAAATTGTTGCATTTGTAAAATAAAAAACTTTGTAAAATTTTAAATTCGCGAAAAAAAAATTATACCACCAAAAAAAGCGTTGGTGGATTTTTTTTCTCTAAGCCGAATTTTCATCCTTACATCAACTAGAAATTCAACTGTCAGATGGATAAATTCAAAATTTGTTTAAAAAAACTCAAACACGAATTTACTTAAATCGACTAAAGATTAAAATATGTCAATTTGAAATTTGTATTACAAAAATCTCCGTAAAAAACTTAAAAATCCTTTTTTTTTTATAATAAATATCGAATTTATCCTCTTCAATTTGCATAACCAAAGCCCTTAGGGCCATATATCATTTTTATATACCGTTGGACGCGACTTAAATACGCCTTACATATAATACTAATATTGTACAAAATTCTTTGAAAAACTAAAAAATATCTTTTTTAAAAACGGTCCAGCTGACGGGATCTTAATGCTAGAGAATCATCATAAAACAAACCAAAGTACATTTCAAGGGGTGGACAAAAACAGGCTTCTTTCTTCATGCAAGGTGAGTCGCTCTAATGTATATCCTTTATTTATTACTTAACTATATAATACAAACAAGTTAAAAATCGATGTTGGTTAAAGAATAAATAACGGTGTTCTTTTGGAAGATTTTAACATTTGTTCCGATCTATTAAGAACTGCTCTGTGTCCCATAATTTCCTTTATATATCCAAATTTTTTTATTTGTTTTTAAAATTATTATTATTTAAATAATGAAACACCAAAATCATATACCGGTTGCATGTGAGTCTTTTGATGATGCACCATTAAGTCTTTGTGTTCTTTAAAAGCTTTTCCACACAAAGAACAAGAATACGGCCGTTCATTTGTTTGTCCCATACTGTGAGTCTTTTTGAGATGAAGATTTAAGGTTTTATTTTCCTTAAAACCTTTTCCACACAATTCACACGAAACGGGTAGTTCATTGGTGTGAGACATTTTATGAAGCATCAAGTCCTTATTTTCCTTATAAGCGTTTCCGCACAAATCACAAGCGTAGGGCCGTTCATTGGTGTGCACACGCAAGTGGCGAGCTAAATGGTCCTTACCATTAAAAGACTTGGAACAAAATTCACAAAGATGTGCTTTCAATGATTTTCTATGAATTTGTCTATGACGATATAATAGTTTAATGCTAGCAAAGCTTTCACTACAATTTTTACATTTATAACCATTTTCATTGGGATGAAGTGTTTGTACATGCTCGACAAGATCAAACTGGAATTCGAATATCTAAAAATAAATAGTTTTTTGATATAGTACCATTTTACATTCGTAGAATGTTCAAAATTGTTCTTAAAATACCTTGTCACAAACTCCACATTGATGTTTTCTGTAGGAACTTCTTTTAGATATTCTTTTATCAGTCGTATTGTCATCTGAAGTAATCGGCATTTGTTCGTTATCGTTGACTTTGGAAAAACTAGCTTTAGCTTTAGATTTAATTTTAGCTTTAGGTTTTTTTTGTTTAGCTCGAGTGTTTTCCCTCGATTTTTTGAGTTTTTTCTTATATTTCTTATCAATGAATTGTTTTCGTTGCATAAGTGGTATGTCATCTTCATCTTCATCATAGTCTATTTTAGGCAATTCTTCTTTTATTTCAATTTGCATTGAGTCGAGCGGATCATAGTCCACAAAATAATCATCTTCGGACTCATTTTCAATAACATCTTCTTCGAGTTTACAAATCTTTTGATTGTACACTGAAAAAAATCCACGAAAATTTACGCACATTATACGAAAGACACTTTTGCAAAGATTGTACAAAAGAATGTACTAAAAAATGTATATAAAACCGAAACTATCACTAGCGAGCACTTTATGGGATAGAATTGTTTAAGGGCAACGAAAGTAACATCATTTTTAAATAAGGCCTACAATGTAGGCCCTCCACATTATCGCATGAGTTCTACATTCCGAAAATGAAGTGAAAGTGAAACTTCCGCTCAATTTGTGTTCCCAATTCCACATAAGTGATTTGAAAAGAAAAATTCCATTTTCATTTTGTTTCTAGTGGAATTAAAGTGATTTGATGTGTTCTATAAAACAATTTCACTACAAAAAAAGTAATTGTAAAACGGTATTAGTTAACTGAGTGAAAAACCAAACTTTTTAGAAAATAAAATTATTTTGAATATTAAACGTAAAAAAAAAAAATCAAACAATGTAATGTTGTTAATATACGTTTATTTAACTGAAAAAGTGTTGTATTTTTTACGGGAAAACACATGAATCCGGAACAAGAGGCCCTATTTTTAACATTCATGGGAAAAAAATCTGGTTTGGCCAAAGGTAGAGGGGCGACAAAACAGTTGAAGACCAGTTGTGGAAGGACTTAGCAAGTACATTAAACAGCTTAGGACCTCCAGAAAACGATGCAACTGGTTGGAAAAAGGCTTGGGCTGATTGGAAGGCTACCATTCGTAAAAAATTGGCCGAAAATAGAGCAGAGGTAACGGCAACAGGTGGAGGACCCAATTATATCCAACACATATCATCCAAAGAAGATTCAGTTGCCAAACTTTCTGGCTTTATACAGCAGTCGAAGGTGTTTCAGCTGCTAAATCATTCGGGACGACTAGCAAAGGGTAAACAACCACAAATTCATCTACCTGGCACCAGTTTCGACAATGTAGTAAACGTGATTTTACAAAAATTAAATAAAAAGGACGAAGGTACTGAAAATATAGAAAATGAGGCTTCTTTCAAATCTAATCCATTTTGGGCATATGACAGTTTTCAAAACATTACACATATTTGTTAAAACTTTTGACGCTGTACTTCTTTCCACTGCTAGATTGAAGTCTTTTGCGATCATTTGTTGGTAAATTCCTTGTCCGAAATAGCGTAGTGATGTGTCCAATTGCAAAATAATTGGAATGCTTGTCTTTTTAGACATTGGTGATAATTCTTCTAAAACCAACATAAATACATACTTATTTAATCTAAAATACGCAATAAAACTATTTTTTTTATTAATTTTAAACACTTGCGACTCGGTTTTAATTATTGTCTTACGATTTTTCTGGTAGTTCCAAAGGATTTGAACAGTCACGAAGCCTTTTGCTATTTAGATTTTCCGTTCTTTGTTTTTCTTTTTTAATTAAATACCAGGAAATCACAATTGCGAAACTCATTTTATATTATTTTAAAAATAAGTATTTTTTTGTTTAATTTTTATTTTTGTTAAAAAATGCACTGTTCTTTATTGCAATTTCATTCACTTTAAAGTGATAATTTGGTTTTTTCTCGCATTTTTTTATGTTGTTGCTAAGAACAAAATAAAAATGAAATCGTAGTGAAAAAAACGATTCACTCGTTTTTCAGAACACAGCGGAATTCAAAATGTGGAATTAAAAACGATTCCACTTTCACTTCGTAGTGGAATATAGAACCCAGGCCTATATCAATATAATTTTTTAAGGATTATGTAGTTGCGAATTTATCTTTTTAAAACATTTATATACTTTTTATATAAATTTCATGTTTCGTATCACATCGTCTTATAAAATTATTATTTAATTTTTTTATTTTTTAACAAAATCTATAAAAACCCTGTTATTTAGAAAAAAGTTATAAAGCTTTGATTAAATTATAATTAGTGTCCGAACAATTAATCGGATTCGGGCGAAAATAGACAATTGGCCAATAATCGGTAATCGGCCAAAATCGACAATTACTACCCAAAACAACTCGAAATAGCCCAAACAAGAACAATTTGCACACAATTTTCAGTACGGGAGCGCTTTTGGTCTGTTTTTTTTTTAGTTACTAAGGTTAAGTATCGCTTGAATTTAACCTGTGCGAAAAACCATACCCGTAGTCAAAATTGTGTGTAAATTGTTGTTTGTTCCGTTTGGGGTATAATCGGTTTCTGATCGAAAAAGTGTCTTTGGTCGGACAATAATTATAAAGAAACTTTATTGATTTTTATAATTAATTATATTTCAATGTTTTTGTCTAATTAAACGATTTTTTATATTGAGAACACACTTAAATCATTAAATTTCAAAACTATTTCTCAATGGAAATGTTTTAAAAACTTATACAGCAATAATCAGATATTTGAGTATGTTCTAAGGCAGGCATGTCAAACTCATTTCGGCATACGGGCCAAATTTTTCGAATATTGTTGTACAAAACCTATTGCCGGCCGCATGTATTTAGTTTTATTAAAAACTCAAATTTCGAGTGTTTATTGCATATAAATTTACCATAAATAAAACAAAAATGTTTTCATAGAAATATATTTATTAATAAGAATATAAATTATTTTTTGCTAGATATAATGCATCGCTTCTCATTTTTCAAATCATCAAAATTTGGTATTAATTTTTGGATTGATGTAATTCTTAATAGCGATGCTAAATGTTCTTCGGTCAATCTGGTTCGTTGCGCATTTTGATTAATCTTCATCTGAGAAAAAAATTGTTCACAAATATACGTGCTACCAAACATGGATAATATGCGAAATGCAAAATGTCGAATTCCTGGAAAACGGTCCGCAGATAAGTACCCGTAAAATTCTGGTATTCCAACTTCCTTATATTTCTGGTTCAATAAGGTATCGCATTGTAGTTCTATAAACTCCATTTGCAAATTTTCGTCAATGTTTTCAATGCCAACAGACATCGGCGAGCAAAAAATGTTGAAATCAGACTTGCTACTTTGAAAATCCGAAAACCTCTTTTCAAAATCTTTTTCCAACATGTTCAGTTGTTCCTCGTATTTGTCAAATTTTAATTCTGGATGTTTAAGCAAAAGAGTCCTACAACTAGAAAAATTTGATAAATTTTCTCGTATTATTTGTATTTTCCACAGGGATATCTTTTGTTTGAATGAATTTATTTGATCATACAGTGAAGTTATACTCATATTTTTACCCTGATGGTTAATATTGAGCTGACTGAGATGGCCAGTAATGTCAACTGTGAAAGCCAAATTTTGTATCCACTTAACGTCTTTCAGTTCAGAGCAGTCATAATCTTTAACTTCTAAAAAAAGTACAATTTCGTCTAACAGTTGTAAAAATCTGCTTAAAACTTTATGGCTCGAAAGCCAACGAACTTCAGTAAAATATTGCAAATCTTCGTATTCAGATTCCACATCTTTCAGCAAGGACGTAAATTCACGATGGTTTAATCCGCGTGCTTGAATAAAATTAACAATCTTAGCAACTTTTTTAAATACATCATCAATTTTAATTACTTTTCAACATAAGGCTTGCTGGTGGATAATGCAATGGAAGTGTTGAAAAGATATATTATGTTGGGTTTTAACATAATATTTTAGTCTACCAACCACACCAAGTGTAGCTCCCGTCATAGAGGGGGCCCCATCAGTTGCCAAAGATACCAAGTTATTCATTGGAAGATCATATTTTTTAATAGCAATCATAAGTACTTCGAAAATATCATCACCAGTTGTTGTACCATGCATTGGAGTTACTTCTAATAACTCTTCATCAATGAGCTTTGTTATTCAAATACACAACGTTATTTTCGTTTTTATCTTCATCACTTAGCGGTTGTCATTTGTGATGAGTACAAAAACAAAACCAATAAAAGAAAAATAGTTTCTGGCTTTTAGATGTAACCTACGTTACCGTTTTTTTCGAACACTGCTGAAAAGTGTACAAGCTATACAATAATTTAAGAATCATGTCGCGGGCCGCAAAGAATCATCTCGCGGGCCACATGCGGCCCGCCAAACGTGAGTTTGACATGACTGTTCTAAGGTGACAAAATTAATGTCACTACTTTTACACTGTTCTTAAATCTCTTTAATTTTTTATTATAATCCATATAATTCATTAAAAACTAATTTTAACATTTATAATGTAGGTTTGTTATCAGAGCTTTTTTAAAAAATTTTATTTTAAAATAAAAAAAATCAAAGTGTGTTGATTGATAACGCACCACAATAACAATAGAGTTATTAAAAATGTAAAAAGTATTGTTAACTTGAGGGTTTCACGATCAAGTTTTGCCTATCAAGTTTTAATACACTCACACTTTTTTACAAATACACTCACACTTTCTAAAATTGAAATGAACTTGCTTCAGATTTCTCTTTCAAGTGGAGTGTATCAATTTACGTTCAAGAAAACAGCTGATTACAATTCTTTTGAAGTTGTTTTTGTTTTTCCTTTGACGAAGACATCTTGAAAACTTAAATTGCTTTCAACTTGCGTGCAGCATATGTCACAGCTGTCAATTTTTACATATTTTGAAAGACAGTATATGTAAAGGACTATCAAGAAAATCTTGATCTGTGGCTGCAGTGTAAGCTAAACACAAGAGATCGGAGAAAAATCAAATAAAAACGTCTTATACGGTCAAAAATAATTAGTATATACATTTTCTAGTATATACATTTTATGCATAGGCAACTTTTGTATTTAATAAATAATATTTTTACTAATTCCAAATTTCCTTCTGATTGGAAAATTGCTAAGGTAGTCCCTATTAGGAAGAAGGATTCTCGTCACGAGTTTAGACCAATTTCGTTGGTTCCTGTCTTGTCAAAAATTGTTGAGCACGTTATTAAGCATCAGATTATGATGTTTTTGAACGAGAATAACTTGCTTAATTCTTTACAATCAAGTTTTCGTACAGGATATAGCACGACTTCGCTTTTAATTGGACTCACGGACTCTATTAGACGTATTGTGGATAAAGATAATGTCGGAGTGTTGTTATCTCTAGATTTGTCTAAAGCCTTTGATAGTATTAGTCCTGCGATCTTAATACATAAGCTATGCAATTATTTCGGTTTCTCTTATTCTTCTTGCAAATTAATTTTTTCTTATTTGTCTGGACGACGTCAGTTTGTTCATTGTAATGACTCGAATTCGGAGTGTTTAGATGTAACCAGTGGAGTAACACAGGGCTCAGTTATAGGGCCTTTACTATTTATGTTATATATGAACGACTTTTTTAACGTACTTCATGGTTTTGAGTGTGATGCTCTTTTTTCGGGCCATCTTCAGCTCATTGATGTTTTCGAATATGACATAAATTTGCTTTTATCTAATATTTCTGCCTGGATGTTAAATTGTAATTTGAATATAAACTCTACCAAGACAAAAGCTATGCTTTTTAAACCACATAACTCTGAAGTGGATGTATCTATTACGATTAATGGCGAGCTTATTGAATTCGTTGAAGTTATGAGATGTCTAGGTGTTTTAATAGATAACAATCTAGAATTCGGTCGACATATAACCTGGTTAAGTTCCAAAATAAATTTAACACTGCGTAGATTATATGCCCTAATCTTTATTTGCCACTTTCTATTAGAAAACGCATAGCACATTCATTATTAATGTCCAACTTATTATACTGTATTGAAGTTTTTTCTGGGTGTAGTGTCGATGACTTCAATAAATGTAATTTACTGTTTAATAAAATAATACGTTTTGTTTACAAATTGAAGCCATATGTTTCGAGGCATATTTCTGATTTTTTGGGATGCAAGTTTGATAATTTTGTTCGAATTCGATTGCTATTATTCTAGCATATAGTCATGCTCTCAAATTGATCTGAATATGTACATAGGCATTTTATACTCTTGAACACTGAAAGAAACCCTCAACTTTTATATCCCATTAGAAATTATATTATTCATGAACGATCATTTCATGTTCGTGTAGCTAAGTGTTGGAACCATTTACCCTTACCACTTAGATCTTTTGATCTATCTTTAAAAACATTCAAGTGTACAATTGTAGAATATGCTTCTGTAAATAATATTTGATGTGCCATAATTTTTCAAAAATTTTCAAAATTTTCAAAATTCTCTAAACTGCAATACTTTTTGTAATGTGAGTTTATGCCATATTCTTTATTCTTTAATAATTCTTTTAAACTTTTTTCTTAAATTTTTGTAAGTTAAACTTGCTATATACAAACTGTTTTATATTGTTAGAAAATAGGATATTTAAGGTTTTATAGTTTTAAGTGACATAATGAAGTTGATTGTTAATGTTGGTCTACCAACTATATATGGCCCGAAGGGCTCGGTTGGTTTTTTGAAATAAATTAAATTAAATTAATTGGCATAGGAATGATAATGCTTTGAACTAACTTTTGAGCCAAAATCTCCGATTGATATTTTCTTTTGGGTCGATTCAGAGTTTTCAGTAATCGGTAGAAAATCAAATTATGTATTATAGATGTTCAACAATAAAAATAATATTAAATTAATCTTATTAGTTTGATACTGAGGGTGGTATTCATGTCAGAAATTTTCCTCTTGCAAAAATAGAAAATTGCGAAATTACACTATAGCTGGCGCGAGATCTCGTCCTTTTATCAATTATTATTGCGAGAATACAAGCAGCTGTTGTAGATCCCCATTTTTCAACATTTCCAAATCAAGTTTTTAGATAACGCATATATTCCACAATAACCCAGGTAGAATCTACCTTTCTTTCTTCTACAAATGTTTTTAAAAGATTTGAGCTGAAGGATACACTTAGAAAAAAAAACACAATTCAATATTACTTTTTCATACCTCAAAATCTCGATTATCAGACAAAAAATTAAATATTATCAGAGTACTTCAGCATTGATCCATTTTTTTTTTTGTGATGTTTTTCCTTTTATTTAAATGTTTTACTTCTTTTTTAATATTTCTAGTTTTAGAATTCATTTTTTGCTTAATATTTATATGTATTTTTTTATTCACAATGGCATTTTTAGTACTACTATTTGTTAAATTTGTCACTGATGGCAACGCTATAAAACATTACACAAAACATATGTTTAGAGTAATTTTTATCGTGACAATTTCGCAATCGTTTTGCCCCAAACAATTTTACAACATTTGTGAGAAATTATTTTCGTTGTGTTTTTGAAAAACTTTACACTATTACATTTTTCCAAGACCGAAATTTCTGACATGAATACCCTTACTGATTAAGATTAATCCGATTTCTGAGTATTACTTAAACATTGTTAATTGTACCAAATTCAATAGATTATAAGTTTTCAATTGAGGAAAAATTATTAAAAACCTAAAAAGCTTAATATTATTAAAGTGAATTTATAGTATTAAATTTGTTTAAACGAATTTAA
This sequence comes from Delia radicum, assembly GCA_021234595.1. Taxonomy (NCBI): domain Eukaryota; kingdom Metazoa; phylum Arthropoda; class Insecta; order Diptera; family Anthomyiidae; genus Delia; species Delia radicum. The sequence continues at coordinate 18,234,915 of CM037853.1, read as the reverse complement.
AAAAGCCTTAAATAATATTAAAATATAAAAAAGTATTTAAAAAAGAATACGTCGGACCACATTTCAATAAACTTGTAGAGTATTAGCTTAAAATTATTGATATAAAATAATAAATTTTGTGACATTAATATATAATTACAAAAGTACCACAATATTTTAAAATATACAAATTAAAAATGCAAAAAAATAATTTTTAAATTGTTAAAATGCTTTAAATAGCGTTATTAAATAAAAAGAAGTAATTGTTATAATAGGAATAAAATTTAGTATTTGTTAAAAGATTTAATTAAGACTATAAGACACCAGATTTTTTTTTTTTTAATTTTCAAGTAATTTTCACAGTTTTTATCATGATTATCATAAAAAAGTCTTAAAAATGTCTTAAAGTTTCATAGCTAATATTGAAAAAACTAATATCATATAGCCTTGGTAAATATTTGTATGTTTGTTATTATCGAAAAATTAAAAATAAATTAAAATAATAAAAATAGTAAAAATGTATTTCATTACCTGATGATGGAAAATATCTAGCAACATCACCACGTTTTATAGTGGGCAATACTTGTCCAGAAAATACTTTCAATTTCTTGGCAATATTATTTTCGACACGTTTTGATGACTTTAGTTTATATTTTGATTTGATTGATTATAAATGTTTTTAATATTTTTTATTTTTTTTTGACAATTTGAACAAATATCAATAATTGGTGGTGGTGGTGGTTGGTGGTTTTTATTTTAGTGGCAACATGATTTGTGAACAACAGCGAGTATAAAAGGAGAGATTGTTTTTTTGATATGAAATAAAATTAAAAAAATTTTAAATTCAATTAAATAAATTTTACAACAATTTTTTTCTAAAAAAAAAAAAAAAAACTTAAAATTATATATTAATTAACACAAAAAATTAACACAAATTTAAATTTTATTTTTACAAAACAAAATTAATGATTTTAAAGTTTTAAAATGAAAACAAGTTTGATTGATTTTTCTTATTTTTTTTTTAATAAATTGTTAAAATATTTTTCAAATAATTACAAAGCATGCAATATGAACAAAATAGCTTGAGAAGTAAATTAAAAAAAAAAAAAAACTATAATAAAATCAGAAAATATGTAAATACTAACATTATGTTTATTACAAAATAGTTTTGAGTACAAATCAGAGGGTCAGTTTGAAATTTTTTAACTACAATACCAATCGAAAAGGGGATATTGAAAGCTTAAGTTTAGGTGTTTTAAAGATAAAAAAAACTAGCAAAACATTTTCAATTTCTTAATATAAAAATGAAAAATATAGATAAAACAATTTACACCATTTGCAATTGTAAATTAAATATTATTTATAAACGTTTAAAATTGTTAGTTAAAGTCAGATAGAAATGCTGAATTGTGTCAAAAACAAAATTAACGTGTTCGCTAAAATTCCACGGTCTGAAATTTCCGATGGTACAAAAAACAAAACGTTGGCAAAGCGTTGTTTTACTATGGTACCAATGAAACAGCAATGGAAGAGGACTAATTTTCTATGATTTGCCAACGTATAGAGAAAAAACTTTATCAAACCTGTCAGTATAAAAATATTATGTTATTAAACTCTTTCGGAGTTAAATTGTTAAAACAGAGCCTTGATTTTTTTTAGCGTCATAGGTTCATCTTTGTGAAAAGACTTTTAATATTTTTCAAAATTGGCATGTATTCAACACATTCGGCCGATTAGCGAATAAAAAGCTTAATTAATCTTAATTCATCTTTAAAATTGAGAAAATCTAGTTTTTTATAAAACTTTTCTCTTTAAAATTTGAAACACGGCTGCTTATATTATAGATGACTTTTAAACATAAAAAGTATTACGTTTCAGTTTAATTTCGTCTTTATCTTTATATCAAATTTATGTGAAAACTAATATAAAACTATTCGGTAAGAATTCGGTATTTGAGTCCCCTATTCGTGACATCACCAGTTATCACACAAACAAGGTATAATTAAAAATAGTCGTTTCAAATTACATATAAATGTTTTTAAACTTTTATGAAATTACAGTAGTTTTCCGATTTAACGAACCATCGGTTTAAAGAATTCGGGATTTAACGAACTCATAAAAATTTTGAATTGAGTACCTTATATTACGAACACCGTAACTTTGTACCGTAATTTTGTACTCGATATAACGAACAAATACAAAATTAGAGTCTTAAGTATAGAATGAGATGCAAATACAAAGATTTCCGCAAACAATATGCAAAAGCAATAGACATATAGAGAAAGGGGATTCCCCAACGATGTTCTGCCTGCGTTTTCTGTGTTTACTTTTGGAGTTTTTAGCATTCTTCTACGATCGTTTGTGGTGTAAACATTAGAAAACATGGGAAATAAATAAATAAATAGTACTCGGTTTAACGAATTTTTTAATTTAACGAACAGGGCTGACATTATATAGTGCGTTAAATCGAAAAACAACTGTATATATAATTTGACACAATTGGAGTGCTTATTGTTTATTTTTAGTATGTTTTTGCCTTTTTAAAGGTTAAAAAATTGCAAAAATATGGCTTTTGCATTACGTTTATACTATAGGTACTTGCACTAAGTGTTTAAGCAAGACTTTTTATCAAACATTAATCCATGAATGTCTAGAAAACAGCGAAAATCGATAAATCAATATATGTGGCATATAAATTTTTTACAATAAGCTCTTCAATTATTGATAAAAACTAAGAATTGTTTTTATCAACTCTTATCCAATAATATTAAATTATATATAATTATTAGTGTCCGACCGAGTATTCGGCTTTTGAGTTCGTCCAAAAAGTGATGTTCGGAGAAGAAATTATGTACATTTCCGATTAAATTCCTTAATTTCGATTGCAAACACAAGAATTTGTATTAAATACGTTATATATTTTAGTAAAAACAAAAAAGCTTAAACATACATATTTTTTCAAAAGACGTTATTAAAATAATTTAACTCATTATTTCATGCATTTTGACAAAAATTCTAAAGCAAATTTTTTTTTGAGATTTACTCATGTTTATATATTTTTTGTTTTACTTTAAACAAATTTCTTTGTCAAAATGAACCTAAATTCAAGTTTTATTCAAAATAAAAAGTAAACTAAAGAGTTCGGCTTCGACCGAACATTAAAAATTTGGTCGAAGTTGGGCTACGGCTTCGTCTAAAATAAGTGAGTTCAGTCGGTTACTACTTATTATATCTTATTCGATACAGTTATATACATATAATACCCATAAAAATTTTATGGGAACAAAATTCGGATGAAATTGTATCTAATATACATCAAATTGTACAAATTTGTATCTAATTGCATCGAATTTGATACAATTTGATGTATTTTAGATGCAATTATATGTTCTCATTTTTTGGATCATATTTGATATAATCGCATATCTAATTTATGTATAATTTAATATAATATATTATTGGACATTAAACCACCAATACGCATACGTAGAGTGCTGACGGAGGAAAATATCGCAGCTGTACCCGCCAGTGTTGTTGATGACCGTGAATTATGGATTCGGAAAAAAAATTGGGCATCTGTTACTCCACTATGTGGAAAATTTTACGGAAGGATCTGGGTGTAAAGCTGGTGCAAGAATTAAAGCCACACGACCTACCACAACGGCTAACTTTTGGTGAATGGGCGCTGGCAAAGTTGGATGAAGATCCACTTTTTTATCGGAAAATTGTGTTCAGCGACGAAGCTCATTTCTGGTTGAATGGATACGTGAACAAGTAAAATTGCCGTATTTGGTGTGAAAAGCAGCCAGAATCATTGCATCCGAAAAATATATATGTTGTGTGTGGATTATGTGTCGGTGGCATCATTGGACCGTACTTTTTTTAAAGACAACGAATTCAGGAACATTACTGTAAATGGTGAGCGATACTGTGGGATGATTTTTACCAAAAATGAAAAAGCTGGACTTGGGTGACATGTGGTTTCAACAAGACGGTGCCACACAGCACGCGAAACAATGGCCCAATTGAGAGACGAGTTCGGTAAACAGCTTATTTCACGTTTTGGGCTCATCAAGACTCATGTCAATAGGGACAAGCCCACAATGGTTGACGCCCTGGAAGCCAATATTGAAAAATTTATTCGGGAGATACCGGCCGATATGTTGGAGAGTTTATGCCAAAATTGGATCCAGCGTATGAGCCACTTGAGGAGTAGCCGCGGTCAACATTTACATGAATTCATCTTTAAACATTAAATTATATAGAACGTTCTATCGACTCAAATTAAGATTTCATACATTTCTCTAAATTTTATGTGTTTCTTTTTCATCAAATCCAAAAGCTCTTAAAAATTTACTCTTTACAATACCAATGAATTCCAATGGAGGATTTCTCAATGCAACTTTTAGATGACATAACAACTTTTGTGATTAAAGCTTAATACGGGAATCTTATAACATGCCGAATATAGCGAAAATACTTTTTTAACTTTAGTTTAGGATATCTTGAAAAGTTGAAATTCTGAATTTAGAATTGGATTCAACGCAATTCAAACCTTTAGATCTGGTATCTGGGTTAAAAAAATTGTTGGCCTGTGTTTTCATATTATCCAGTAAAAAAAATTAAGCCTTTTAAAAGTACTGGGTTAAAAATGGAACAATGTGTCCATAACAAGTTGGACATTTTATTCTATAGAAACACCGATGGATAGGTTGATAAAGTGAAGCATATTGTCAGGCTTTAGAAAAAAATAAGGTTAAAATAATCTAATTAAGGACGAAGCCATTGATAAGTTTTATTAGAAAACACATGTTGAAATTAGAAGTTTTAAAAAGGAAAAGTCTCAAGAATGCGTGAATTTTTTTATAAATTATTTATCGAAACTAAATAGGCTTTCCATAGAAAAATTGTCTTTAGCATCTTAGAGGTTTTCTGGAATAAGTCAATAAAATGTGAGTTTTATTATAGAAACCAGAGAATTTTCTTTATTTTTAGGTCTCTTGTACATTTAAAAACTTTTCATTTGAAGTATTAGCACCTTAAAATTTTCGTCTTACTGTCAGGTTACAAAAATGTAGCTCTAAAAAATTATTTTAAATAACTGCTATTAATATAATAGAAAACTTTAGTGATAATTCAAAAAATTGTGGTTGCGTATCTTAATGTCTGAAATTAAATTAATAATTTCATAAAATTCCGAATCCTAATAATGATATTAAAATAACCATAGTAGGGACTTATTTTTTTTTTAATTAATAATCATATAATTACAAATTATATACTATTATTACCCTAACCGAGCACTAGCTATGGCCTTCGGCGCGTAGTAGCGAAAACAGACCAGTGCCTCTGGTGGGAATCGAACCCACGACCCCCGCACTGATAAGCCAACACGCTACCAACTAGCCTACCGGGGCGCACAGGGACATATTTATAATTGATTTTATTAAAAAAAATAGATTTCGAAATAGTGTTCAGTTCAGTTTTAGCATTAGATGATCTATTGGAATCTAATGATTCTTAAATAGATGAGAGTCTTCTCTTTCTGAAGGTTGGTTATATTATGAAAAAGTGGAGGTTGAAAAAGTGTCGCATACAGTTATGCTTCAATTAAAATGAAGTTGACATGTTCAGCGTTGGGTCAAATTAATTATGCCGTTGGTTTTAACTACTTTAAAAATTCAGTTATATATTTTTGTAACGAATTTCCGAGTCATTAATAGAGCTTTAACTAACTGAGTTTAACAATTTTGTAAATTTAATTTCTAAAATTACAATCGTAGATGGTGTAAATTAATTTTAAAAGGAATATTTAATTTCTTTTTCAAATCTTTCCATGATAAATTTAATAAATTTATTATCTATATTAAACATTGAAAGGATATTTTTTCTATTTTAAATGAACAATGAACATTTTTTTTTTTGAAGTTATGATCGTTATTTGCATTGAAATTTTGCAAAATATAGAAAATATTATCTTGTTTTTGCTAACCTGAACTAGTCATGTAAATATCAATATATCCACCACGTTTAATAGGCGGCAAATATTTGGAACGATCGGAATTTAATTTTTGTTGTAATATTAATTCCATTGCACGCATGGTCTGTAATACAATATTTAGACACATCATACAACTTAAACAAACATATTTCTAGAATTTTTTTTTTACATTAAAATTATTTAATAAAATATAAATGATATGCAAACTAAAAAGAAACGAATATATAAAATCAAACAAAGGAAACTTAAACAATAGAAATTGTAAAATGAAATCAAAATTAATTGCAAAAAAAAACAAAGATTATTATGATTAATATAAAAATATTTATTTTATTTATTATTTTAAGAAAAATGTTTGCGAAAAAAAAGTGAAATTTGTTTATATTTATGATGCATCTTTTTGTTTAAATAATACCCTGCTATTCATTAGAATAAGGCCACCCTTCTGGTACTAAATTTCTCTTAATTTCCAGTTCTCTTTATTTATTTCAACAAAGTTATTGTTGTAATAATTTAAAGAAAACTTCCGAAAATGCAACAAAAAGAAATTTGTTTATTGAGAAGAACAGTTATATTTTATTTGATTTTTTTAAAATGAATGCTAAAAAATGCATCATTAGAATAAGGCCAGTTACGGGTTTTCATGCGTGAAGTAAACAGGTATTAAAAAAACCTATTTTCATTATAAACTACAATGGGTAGAAAAACATCACTGTCCATATCAGAAAGGGCTAAAATTGAAGCTTACAAAGATGAAAGTTATTCCAGCAGTACAATAGCAACAAAAATTGGTAGGAGCAAAACCGTTGTGAGTAATTTCCTTCAGAATAAGGACAACTATGGCAAAAATATGAAAGGGCGAACTTATCGAGCCACAACATAGCGGGAGAGACGCATGATTATAAGAAAAGCCTCAAATTCAGCATCTTCAGTAAGCAAAATTCGGTCTGAAACAGAAGTTAATACAAGTATATCCACAGTTAGACGTGTTATCTAATCGTGTCCTCAACTTCAGAGAAAGAAACTAAAAAAAACCACCATTAAACAAACTACGAAGAGAAAATAGGTTAGAATTTGGTCGCGACAAGAAAACATGGACTAATGAATGGAGAACCGTCGTATTTTCCGATGAAAAAAAAATTTAATTTGGATGCTCCTGATGGCTACAATTATTATTTTCATTATTTGAGAAAAGAACCAAGATTTTTAAATAGACACCATTCCCGGGAAGGTGGAGTCATGGTGTGGGGCGCTTTATCCTACTATGGAACATCCGAAATCGTTTTTGAAAGTGCTAAAATGACTGCTGAATCCTATAAACGCATTCTGGAATAAGCATTTCCACATTTTAGTGAACTGTTTGGACTCATATCTTGATTTTACCAACATGACAACGCACCTATACACACAGATAGAGTTGTAAAAAACTGGATTCAGAGTCAAAATGTTGGGCTTATGCAATGGCCACCTTATTCACCAGACCTAAACATTGTCGAAAATGTGTGGGGCTGGATGACACGAAAAGTCTACGAAAACGGAAGACAATTTGAGAACAAAAATTCTTTAATTAAAGCTATTAAAGAAGAATGGTCCGAAATTTCATTGGACTACCTTCAGTCATTGTACGATTCCCTTCCAAACAGAATCTTTGAAGTAATTTCTAACAAAGGAGGTTGCACTAGTTATTAAAACTTTTAAAAACTTAAAATTTAAAGCAAAAAATTATGTTGTTGTTGTATTTTTTGTTAATTCTTTATGTGGCCTTATTCTAATGAAACATTTGAAAACGCATTTAATTTAACTTGTTTACCAAAATACGAAATATATTTTTTTTTATTTTATTAATTAATAATCATATAATTACAAATTATATACTATTTCCCTAACCGAGCACTATCTACTATGGCCTTCGGCGCGTTGTAGCGAAAACACACCAGTGCCTCTGGTGGGAATCGAACCCACGACCCCCGCACTGATAAGCCAGCACGCTACCAACTAGCCTACCGAGGCGCACATCTGAAATAAAATATAACCGTTATTTTTAAATTCTTACTTTTTGTATTATTTATTTTTAGGAGAGTGTTCTCTTACAAACCACTACAAAGGTGAATAAATCAAAAATATATTTATAAACCACTGGCCTTATTCCAATGAATAGTAGTGTAAAAGGTTCATTGTACCTAACAAATGTTTTTGTTTAAATTTTAAAATGTATTATAAAATCTAAAGCTGATGTACTAGAAGACAACAGCACTTCTGGTAAAGTGCACTTGTTTTTGTTGAAAAAAATATGAAATAGTATTTTTTGTTTCTTAGTTTTTTCAAAATTATTTTTAGACTAATCATACCCTAAACAGGCTGTTTGTTAACAAAAAGGGAATGTGTTTCATTTTTGGCAAAACAAACTATAATTTTAGATCGAGGAATATAATTAGTTTTTTTTTATATAAAAATTTAAAGTTTTGTTTTGCTAATAAATAAGAAAATATATTTCAAATTATAGAGACAATTAAATTTTTTTATTGTTATTTTCAAGGTTTTTGTTAAATTTTATTGTAATGGAATGTTTTGAATTAGGCACGGCATATTGTAAGATTAAATAAAAAAAAAAAAACACAATTTAAGCATAAATTTGAAAATTTTAAAAATCTCATGAATTTAATAAAAAGAATACTTCAATAAATTAACAATTCAACTATACAGTGGGGAGCACTTGTGAGAACATGTAGGTACTTTTTACACCTAATGTTTGACACTAGAACTAAATTACACTTGGGTCTGTTTTTATGCGGTAGATGCGTTCCAAAAAAAACGCATAAACGAAATCTTCATAAAAAAAGACTCCATTTACATACAAAAATGAGAATTACGTTTCTCAAGTTTAAAAACCGCACAACTTTAAATCAAAGGGGCATAGTTAAACTAAAAACGCATAAGAAAAATTAACAAAAAACAATTAATTTATTTTTTAAAATCAGTTTAAACTCCAACTTTCCGTTCCATTTTCTCTATTAGTGTACCCCAGAATATGATGATAATTTTGAACTAAGTTGTGTGCCAGATAAAATAGATTTTCTTATTTTAGACTTATTTTTTTAATAGCTCTAATTGAAGATTCGCCAAGTTCAAAATGTTTTCCAATATCAGCATACTTCATACATCTTTTCTATGCAATCTAAGGTTGCCATTTTCGATTCCATAGAAATTGCTTGTCTTTTTTTCTTAGTTTTATTAATATTTTATAAAAATTCTATGAAAAAGACCAACTTTATTTAAATAATACAAAGACTTTTTTTTTACATTTACCTTTTAAATCACAAAAATATCATTCATTTAAATTAGGATTTTAAATCAATAAAATTAAGAAAGAACGCTTTCAGTATGAACATTACAAGTTGAATGACTGAGTTATGTACATGCGAATTTGCATGTAAAAATCGGTAAAAGTGATAAACAATCATTAAAAATATATGTATATTAAATAGCATTAGAAAAAAGGCGATTTTAAAACGGCATAACTTCAAATCCGCATAAAAATAAACCGCATAAAAACAGACCCAAGTGTATACTTTTCTAAAGGTAAGCTGAATCCAAATCTGGCTTTAGATTCACTCCCCGACATCAGGCGTTTGAGCTATTTTAACGAGAATAGTGAATTTTTTGATCAAAGTGCTCCGATTTTTGACCTTTCTGGAAATACATTTTTCATAATACTTGTAAAGTCACCTAAACAAACTACTCTTACCATTTTTTTTCAGTTTTTCAATTTTTAAGATAACTTATTTCCTTACGACATTATTGTAAATTGAAATTGAGGTTGTAACAGCAATTTTAAAGTCCCGCAATGCAAAATTTTAAAAAATTCAAATTTATTATCAAGTTCAACCGACGATAAGGTCGTAAGGAAATAAGTTATCTTAAAAATTGAAGAACTGAAGAAAAAAATGGTAAGATTAGTTTGTTCAGGTGACGTTACAAGTATTATGAAAAATGTATTTTCAGGAAGGTCAAAAATCGGAGCATTTTGATCAAAAAAAAACACTTTTCTCGTTAATATAGCTCGAACGCCTGATGTCGGAGAGTGAATCTAAGGAAAGATTTGGATTCAGCGTACCTTGTACCTTTAGAAAAGTATAACTTAGTTCTAGTGTCAAACATTTTTCGTCCTGAATCTTTAGGTGTAAAAAGTACTCACATGTACTCACAAGTGCTCCCCACTGTAGTTGCATATTATGCAAAAATATTACTGAGAAAATCACTTTTTTTTCATCTCAAAACAATTAGCTCTCTATAATTGAAAGTTACTCATCTAAACGATTAGCCGGCCGGTTATAAAGATTATGTTTGTTTGTTAAATGATAAGAAACATAAACAAATAATATGAATGTATTTAAATCACATGCTGCAAATAAAATGATCAATGAACTTCAAATATTAGGAAATAGAAAGATCGATCATACGTTTTAAGTGGAATATAAGATTTATTTATTTAAATTCCTGACCTAATAAAGAATCTAAATTATCCTTTTCAAATTTGGTATTGATTAAATGTGACAATGAATTTCAATGGCAGGAATACTTTCTAAAACGGCATAAAGGAAATACATTATGAAGAGAAACAATATAAAGGAAATACTTAATCACAGCCCCTTAGAATTACTATAAGACCAATTGGAATTATTCACAGTCATCAGATAAATATTTAAAACATTAACACATATAGACTCACAATAATTTTATTGGGTATACTAGTTAATAATGTCACATATGGTTTGTGTCAATAATAACAAATATGGTATTTTGGAGGGTAAACATATGTCATTATAATTCAGTATTCGATAGACACCAAAGTGTTAACACACATTTTTTTCAATCGCTATAATAATGTCGAATGTTGTGCCTAAAAAAGATGTTTTGCGGGGAAGTCTGATAACCTTCTTTCATTTGAAGAAAACTTCTGCTAAAAGTTATCGATTGTTGGAAGAAGCTTACGGTTAACATGTACCAACTCAAAAAACTTGTGAACGATGGTTTACGCGATTCAAGTGGTGATTTCGACACAGAAGACAAGGAGAGGCCTGGTCAGCCGAAAAAGTTTGAAGATGAGGAATTGGAAGCATTACTCCACGAAGAGCAAGAACAACTTGCATTATCATTGGGAGTCACACAACAAGCCATTTCCCTACGTTTAAAAGCATTGGGATTCATTCAAAAGCAAGGAAATTGGGTCCCATATGAATTTAAGGCGAGAGACGTTGAAAGGCGATTTTGCATGTCGCAAATTCTGCTTGAACGCTGCAAAAAGAAGTAATTTTTGCATCGTATTGTTACTTTAGAGAAAAATGGATACATTACGATAATTCCAAGCGTAAAAAGTCATATGTAAAGCCCGGCCAACCAGCCAAATCAACGCCGAAGACGAATATCAATGGCGCAAAGGTAATGCTCTGTAGTTGGTGGAATCAGAAGGGTGTTTTGTATTATGAGCTGTTGAAATCGGGTCAGACGATCACAGGGGACCTGTACCGAACATAATTAATTCGGTTGAATAGAGAAATCAACGAACAACGACCAGAATATAAGACCAGACACTAGGCCATAATCTTCCATCATGACCACACTCGGCCACATGTTGCAAGACCGGTCAAAAACTATTTGGAAAACAGTGGATGGGAAGTTTCGGCTCACCCGCCTTATAGCCCAGACCTTGCCCCTTCTGACTACCATTTGTTTCGATCGATGTAGAACGCCTTTATTGGAATACGCTTTACTTCAGAACAGCATATCAGAAATTGGTTTGATTCCTTCTTTACCTCAAAACCGGAGCAGTTCTTTTGGCGCGGAATCCATATGCTACCAGAAAGATGGGAAAAAGTAGTTGCTACCTATGGACAATACTTTGAATAATGTATCAATTCATTTTGTTATTATAATAAATGCATTTTTCAAGCAAAAAAATCGACATTATTAACTTGTATACCCAAAAGAATCAGTGACCTTTGAAAATTGGTATCTTTTAATGCAACAAAATACAAGAACGATTAAAGGGTTATATGAAAATATGACCTTTTGTACCTAAAGTAAGACTGTTACTAAATATTTAGAAAAAGTACGACCACCTAGAGTAAGAGAGCTAGACTCCTTAGTATCTAACAATTTATAAAAAAAAATATTGAGAAATTCAAACTAGGTACCAATTTTTAAATAGCTTAATCTAAAATTTAAATTCCTAAAGAAACCAAAAAAACGATATCATATTGCAAAACTAAAGGCAGAATTAGTTTGTACGTTCTGTTCTGTTACGAATCAGCTGTTTTGTTTCTGTTCCATTGAAAGTCTGTATGTGTGGTTAGTTTTCACTTTTTCGTTCTGTTCTGTTGCGGACAATTCTATTGAAAATATAATTCAACGTTAACCCAGCATACCATTATCGGAGCGCTCTTATATATGAGCTCATATATGAGCGATTTTATGAGCTTCTGTGAGTGTTTCCTGCGTGCATATTTCTGGGCTCATAAACGATCGATTTTATGACTTTCTATGAGTGTTTCTTGCGTGTAAATTTCGGAGCTCATAAACGGTAAATTTTATGAGTTTTTTATGCGTGGTTTCTGCGCGCATATTTCTGAGCTCATAAACAATATATTTTATGTGCTTTTTATGAGTAATTTCTGCACGCTGACAGATAACGGTAAATTCCAGCTAAGCAGAAGAAAGAAGTTACACAAATTGATTCATTAGTGAATATTTTTGGAAGCGTAAAGACAAAATTGTGAGTTATTTTATAATAAATACAAAAATAATACATAATTAAAATAATGAAAAGAGCAAGCTTAAAAGAAAGCAAATTAATAATAAGTGAACTTCGTTCAAACAAATTAAGAAAAGAAAATCCAGCATGTAATATTATGCATAAAATTTAGAGCTCTTTCATGAGTGACCAGTTTAGTGGAAAAAGCCACTCAAAAATGAGCGTTTTATGACTGTTTATGATTATTTTATGAACTCATTATGAGCGCAGCGCTCCGACAAAAGAGTCTTTATGAGCCCATTTAGAGCGCATATGGTAAGCTGGGAAAATACTCTTATGCATAAAATTTGGAGCTCTTTCATGAGTGACCAGTTTAGTGGAAAAAGCCACTCAAATATGAGCGTTTTATGACTATTTATGATTATTTTATGAACTCATTATGAGCGTCAGCGTTCCGACAAAAGAGTCTTTATGAGCTCATTTAGAGCGCAAATGGTATGCTGGGAACCCAGCATACCATTATCGGAGCGCTCTTATGTATGAGCTCATATATGAGCGATTTTATGAGCTTCTGTGAGTGTTTCCTGCGTGCATATTTCTGGGCTCATAAACGATCGATTTTATGACTTTCTATGAGTGTTTCTTGCGTGTAAATTTCTGAGCTCATAAACGGTAAATTTTATGAGTTTTTTATGCGTGGTTTCTGCGCGCATATTTCTGAGCTCATAAACGATAGATTTTATGTGCTTTTTATGAGTAATTTCTGCACGCTGACAGATAACGGTAAATTCCAGCTAAGCAGAAGAAAGAAGTTACACAAATTGATTCATTAGTGAATATTTTTGGAAGCGTAAAGACAGAATTGTGAGTTATTTAACAATAAATACAAAAATAATATATAATTAAAATAATGAAAAGAGCAAGCTTAAAAGAAAGCAAATTAATAATAAGTGAACTTCGTTCAAACAAATTAAGAAGAGAAAATCCAGCATGTAATATTAAAAATAATAGTGTTGTTGAAGAAAATAGTGACAGTGAACGTATTTTAGAAAGAGAAAGTGTAAACGAAAATTTACAAAGTGCATTTGAGGAAAATGTTGATAACGTGAGTTGTTTACGCCAAAGATTAGCAGAATGGGCTGTAATTTTTAATATTATTAATAGTGCCGTTAATTATTTATTGAATATATTGCGTAGTGTAATACTAGAACTGCCGAATGATGCCAGAGCTCTAAAAAAAACACCCAGAGAAATAAATTGCATTCCAATTGCAGGCGGTGAATATGTGCACAAAAATACTCGTGGAAAGGCACTAAAGATAAAAAATGTCTACTGGCTATGACAATAACATCAATAATTAGAGGAGCCTTTAACCGCAAATTTAACATAGATGAAAAATTATTTAATAACTGCACTTTAAGGTGGTTTCAGACTGCAAAAGACCGTATTAAATATCGTGACAAACTTCTTAAAAAGAAAGAGTGCTAATATTTTAAAATTTTTGTTTTATTATTATTTATTTTTTTTTTTTTAATTTATGTTGAATGCATTCAGTTTATTTAATTAATTTTAATACCATTTTACTTTAACAATACAAATATGTTAACTTATTGAATAAAAAATCCTATTTTGAATTATCTGGTTTTCGTCATTTTCGGGATACTACCCAGCATACCATATGCGCTCTAAATGAGCTCATAAAGACTCTTTTGTCGGAACGCTGACGCTCATAATGAGTTCATAAAATAATCATAAACAGTCATAAAACGCTCATATTTGAGTGGCTTTTTCCACTAAACTGGTCACTCATGAAAGAGCTCTAAATTTTATGCATAAAAGAGTATTTTCCCAGCTTACCATATGCGCTCTAAATGGGCTCATAAAGACTCATTTGTCGGAGCGCTGACGCTCATAATGAGTTCATAAAATAATCATAAACAGTCATAAAACGCTCATTTTTGAGTGGCTTTTTCCACTAAACTGGTCACTCATGAAAGAGCTCTAAATTTTATGCATAAAAGAGTATTTTATGACTTTTTTTTAAAACGCATTTTGAGCTCTTATTCGAGTGCATAAAATAAAATTTTTGAGCCTCATTTTACGTGCATCAAAAACTCTAAATAGTATCCTGAAAATGACGAAAAACAGATAATTCAAAATAGGATTTTTTATTCAATAAGTTAACATATTTGTATTGTTAAAGTAAAATGGTATTAAAATGAATTAAATAAACTGAATGCATTCAACATAAATTCAAAAAATAAAATAAAATAAATAATAATAAAACAAAAATTTTTAAATATTAGCACTGTTTCTTTTTAAGAAGTTTGTCACGATATTTAATACGGTCTTTTGCAGTCTGAAACTACCTTAAAGTGCAGTTATTAAATACTTTTTCATCTATGTTAAATTTGCGGTTAAAGGCTCCTCTAATTATTGATGTTATTGTCTAGCCAGTAGACATTTTTTATCTTTAGTGCCTTTCCACGAGTATTTTTGTGCTAACTCATCAGTGAAAATTTTTTTCCAAACCCTCCGAACGAACTTTGTAGGATCTGATAAGCAGTAATTATATATTTCGTGCTCGTGAACGAAGTTCACTTATTATTAATTTGCTTTCTTTTAAGCTTGCTCTTTTCATTATTTTAATTATGTATTATTTTTGTATTTATTATAAAATAACTCACAATTTTGTCTTTACGCTTCCAAAAATATTCACTAATGAATCAATTTGTGTAACTTCTTTCTTCTGCTTAGCTGGAATTTACCGTTATCTGTCAGCGTGCAGAAATTACTCATAAAAAGCACATAAAATATATTGTTTATGAGCTCAGAAATATGCGCGCAGAAACCACGCATAAAAAACTCATAAAATTTACCGTTTATGAGCTCCGAAATTTACACGCAAGAAACACTCATAGAAAGTCATAAAATCGATCGTTTATGAGCCCAGAAATATGCACGCAGGAAACACTCACAGAAGCTCATAAAATCGCTCATATATGAGCTCATATATAAGAGCGCTCCGATAATGGTATGCTGGGGAATGATAAAGTTGGTACTATAGTACTTATTATGGTACTATTTGAACCTCAAATGACAAAATTGAAGAATTCTTCATAAGGGACCTCATTGAAAGTTGTTTTATATTTTTTATAATTGAATTATTTTTAATTATTTAACAAGAAAAATTAGGAAAATTTTATTTTTCAATTAAAGCCTGATTCAATACCTTTCCAACGAGCTATCACTCGTTGCGATCGCTTTAGTAGTTTTTTTTAAAACAACTTTCAATGAGGTCCCTTATGAAGAATTCTTCAATTTTGTCACATGACAGTGGTGCACACCACCACTAAACCAGTCACTATAAAAAAAAAAACAATATGTAGGTACATTATTTTTTGCTGGGCAATCGATTGAGACTATTTATTTTAAAATCGGAGAGGGGTCGTCCAAAAATTTGCCAATTTTGATCGTTTTCATATGGAATTGCTCTATATTTTTGTTGTTTCATTTGTAATTGTTCATTTTGGAGGGTACAAAGATAAAAATTGCTGAAACCAAATTTATGCATGCACTTTTTGTTTGTTAATTTAT
The DNA here is from genome assembly GCA_021234595.1 of Delia radicum. Classification (NCBI taxonomy): domain Eukaryota; kingdom Metazoa; phylum Arthropoda; class Insecta; order Diptera; family Anthomyiidae; genus Delia; species Delia radicum. Next base: position 18,218,587 of record CM037853.1, on the reverse strand, counting down.
ATTTAAGTTTTTTTTATACTTTTAATGCCGAAAAAGTACTATTTTATATGCAGGTTGGTACTATTTTAAATTCGCATTTATCATCCCTGATTTGAATGTTTTTGTTTGGATTTTCTTTTACTTTTTAAAACAGCTGATGCCTTTCACAGAAAAAGTAATTACAAAATATTACCTACAGAACAGAACGACACAGAACGGCAACAGAAAGTAACAACTAATGAGGCCTTAATACCCAATTACTTTCCAAAACGAGGTTAGGTTGTGGTGACGTTTCTTAGGTTGTGGTGACGTTTCTTACTTTCAAAAAGAATTGGCCTTTACCCAACTTTAAGTATACCGATCGACTTACAATAACGTTTTGAGAAGATTATGCGATGTCCGACATACCGTTAGTCCTCATAAACTTAATTTCAAAAACTGTCTGTATCTGACCTAATATACCGGAACCCTTATCTGATATTTATATAACTTTTTAACGATTTTCAAAACTGTAATAACAACAATTCCAAATGGCGTATTATTGAAGAATCTTTTGGCGTTACTAGAGTCTAAAATTATTCCTTTCGACATTTCGTATTGTTGTAGTATTCAAATTGATGCCAAAATTCATAAAGTGTTGCTATGATAGGGTAAAATATTTGAAAAATTTAGCATTTTGCTGTTTGTAGACTTTCATAGACTTTTTGTGACATCTCTAATAACTTAGCTAAAAGTTTTTGAATATTCGTGTCATCTCTAATTATTACCTATTAAGATAATATTAAGGAGACTATAATAATTAAATTTCTGTTTGATAAGTTGTGTTTTAACTGGAAAAAAAAAAATTAAATACATTGGTGTCTTTTTTTAAGATCCGGCAACTTTAAAACCATTTTAATAAAACATTTCAAATAGATTGGTAAAACCAACACTTTTTGCCGTCATCTTGAGTTTTAAAGTTTTATATTTTCGTTTTTGAAACGTCCCAGGTGATGAGAGTTTAGTGACACAAAAATTTTGTGTAATCGGACAAAAGTTAAATGTTTTGCGCCATTTTAAATTAAATAATATTGGTTTAAATTTTTATAAACGATCGACCCTATGATTCATTGTAAAGCGTTTTTTTAGCAACTATCTTTTTGGCAACACGGTTTTTGGCAGCTGTTTTCGTGTAACATGTTACAGTTAAACATGTTCAGTTTGGTCCATAATTTAACCATGAATCGACTTACAAACGAACAACGCTTGCAGATTATTGAATTGTATTATCCAAATTCATGCTCGGTTAAGAAAGTGCATCGTGCACTTCTTCCAATTTATGGTCAGTTTGGGCGACCTTCTGAGGCGGCTATTCGGAATATTGTGACTAAATTTACATTATTGGACATTAATTTACATATTGGCATTTTGGAATCTAAAGCATATAAAAGAGAAGTTTTGAACAACAAATATTTCTCTTACCAAGATATAACCAACTGCTCCTATTTAAGAAGATATCGCGATTTTCGCTTTTTGGAAAAAGCGAAATTAGGCGAAAAAGTATCTAAACTTTAATTTATAATGTTCAAACCTCAACGCTTTGCTATTAATACTTAATGTCTTCTTTCTGAAAAATTTTATAAAAATCTGTATTAGTTTATAAGTTAAGACGATGTCCTGATAAAATCCTGTGAATCCTTGGACTAAAGTTAGGACTTATTATTAAAGATAAATCTTCAATCTTACTTATATTTTATTATTAAAAGTTTTATATATACCAAGGGAATTTTATTTTGTGAACTATCGGTATGAAAAAGCAATATATTTTTTTTATAAATTTAAGCAATTGGATTAGACGGGCATTTTACTAAAGATTTCAAATAAATCAGACTATTTTCGAAATCGGATGACGAAAATGCGATATAGGAGCTCCGATATTTTGAACATCGTCTGCAATATGGATTAGGTTATGAATATTCATTGTTTTGTGAATATTCATTTTCTTTTCAAAATATTCTTTACATATTTAGTTTTCAACGTTGTTAATTTGCTTGATGATAAAATACGGCAAGAGGTGTATAATATAGCGAAAAACAACGGAATTGAGAAGCTTTCCTTTCCTTTCAATATAACATACATTAAATCAAAATATGTTCTTTGGAATTCCATTGTTTTATCTTTTGAAATATTTCTAATAAATATAAATAATTTATATAAAATATAAAAAATTTTAAGTTTTAATTTATATTTATCTGGTTTAAAGGGTTTTCAAGATGAAAAGTACTACGAAATATTGTCTAAGACAAATCGCCAGTTTCCAAATGCTAAAGATAGACATGAGGGGCGAAACAACCGATAGCTAGAGTATTCGTTAAAAAAAAAACGATTGTTCGTTAAATACATTATTATTTTTAACAATATTATTAAAATTTAAATGCAAAATAATTGAATGGCAATAGATGAATTCAAAATATTCATTATACAAATTTAAAAGTATTAATTTTTTTTAAAAGTTTTAATTTTTTGTACCTGTGTGTCCACGTGTTTACTTTCAGACCATTTACGTGATAAGAGACTTTTATACCGGTAATTTAGAACCTGATCCTTTTTTCACCTATCACGTGATAGTTATTTTAGAAACCAATCCTAATTCCACGCATCACGGGACAGGTCGCAAATGACCCCAGCTGAGTACATTTTTTAAGTATGCACTCTAATTTTTCTGTACGTCATCAAGTAGATTGTCAAAAGACTAAAATAATTTAAATCGGCCTATATTTAATGAAATTTAAAGCTCCGAATGAATTTTTACACCTGCCGTAATCTAATTGTAATAAAATGGATGATTTCCTCAGGATTTCAAAAATTATATTATTTTTATGATCCATAATGAGTAGCGTCCTCTACAGCTATTTTATGTACAAAAATGGGTAGGGAGTTTTGTAGTGTTGTTTTTTTTTTTTTTGGTTATTTTTGTGAAATTTTCTGTTCAAATAATCAATTTTAAATGAAAATATGATGTTTTTAAAGAAATTGATAATACAAAATGTATTCATCCAGTCCGTTGAAATCCCGGCTTCGCTAAAGAAAGTTTTTCTCCGTCACTGGCCCTCGGCTCTGCTTCGGGGTTTTATCCTATGTGATAGGTAGCTTAGTGGCTTCGCTGGGTAAAGATTTTCTGCTAACCAGCTTTCGGCTGGGCTTCGGGGTTTTATCTTAAGTGATAGGCAGTTTAGTGGATTCGCTGAGTACAGTTTTTCTATTTTGCGATTTTATCAAAAAAAAAAAAAAAAACAAATAAAAATCAAAACTTCGATGTGATTCGAAGTAGCGCTGCAATTGAAATTTGTAAACGGATGTAGAGGGCGCTACGTATCATTGATCCTAAAAATACCATTTTTGAAATTCTGAGGAAAATTCCTTATGTGTTACTACGCGTACCGGTGTTTGAACCCCAGGGGCCCGACCGAAGGGACAACAAATTTTTTTTAAGTCTGCAGGGGGCCAAATACTTTTTTTTTTTTTGAGGAACGCCCCATAAAGTGCAGTTTTGCCCAAATAAGAAAGTCGAAAGCAAAAGTCCACTTTTCGGCTTTTTCATTAAGAGAAAGTCAACTTCAAAAAAAGTCGAAAAAGTCAATTAGTCGAAAGTCGATTTGTAGAATCCAAATTTTCCCCCGTACCAATATATTATCGACCGTTTAAGATCAGTAAGCCATCAAAAGTTATGTTAAAGAACTCTGTGTTTATACAAAATCTTAATGGGAAGATAATTGGGGATATAGCAAAGAATTGAGTTTTATATTCTGTGGATAGAAGGCAATTCTCATTATTTGTAAGTCAACTTGTTTTCATTTAAACTAAAGAAAGTCCACGAAAATATTTAAAAAATCATGTATTCTAAAACGACCCTGACCAAGTTAATAATAATAATAACAATTTGGGAACAAAAAATTGTTCACAAGTACAAGGTTAACAACAGCAACAAATGTAAATTACAATCAGAGAACGAACAAACACATGCTCTGCCTCTGTCTTTTAGTAGAAATGCAAACAAAATCAATGACCGGCAAGTGGAAAAAAGAAACGTGTGAAGAGAATAACGACAAACAACAGCACATTGCGAAATGATATAATTTACTCCCAAGTTGAAGGCAATCATGCCACCAGCCAACAAGGGTGTATAATTATAAGAGCGACCATGTGTGGGGTCTTAAATGAACTGAATACACTATGGACGGGCAACCACTCTATAGAATTTGCATTAGAACACCTCAACCCATCGCCACCCTACCCCCTCCCAAAGAGGAAATTAAAGCAAGGTTACGCGGACGAAAAATTTTAATGTATAGCAGAAAAATTATCCGACAAACGCAAGAAACGAAGGAGGAAAATTACAAAAAATCAATTTTTGATAATGAAAAAAAAACTTAACATTAAATGAATAAATGAAATAATTAAGAAAATTATAAAACAAATATTAAGCATGCTTTGTTAAATAAATTCAATGAAAAATTAAATTAATAATAAAAAAAAACCTCTTACATCAAACGACATCAATTGTTCTTTGCCATCTTCCAAATAGTATTCCACATTAATGGTTACCAAACCTTGTGGAAATATACGCACAGTTATAAAGGTTTCATTGTTTTCAGCCCAAACGGCAAAGTAACCATCATCCATGGGCATTTGAAAGGCCATTTCCAATTGTGGAAAGATGTGCTCCAATTCATGGCGTAATAATTTGGCAATTTCTTGACGTTCTTTGGCATCGCCTGTACGTTCTTTGTCGACGGTAAAATCAAATAATATGGTTTGTGCGGCCATTGTTTCACTTTATTACACAAGTAAATTTATTAATATTTAATTAAATTTTAGTAATTTTTGTTAACAAAAAAAAACTATAATAATTCACACACGACAAACCAACTTTAATTAGTGCAAAAAATGAACTGAAAAAATTCAACAAGAGAGCGTGCCCTTAGTTGCCTAAAAGAGTACTATTTTAACAACTTTTTAGTCCTAAATGAAGCAACACTGACAGCATAAAAATAAACATGTGGAAGGGTTACCAACACCGAAGATAATATTCCCGTTAGAGATTTATTTTCAAAATATATCAAGAGCAATTCAAACGTTGACCATTTCTGTGTACTATTTCCCAGTATTGGGGATACGAAGTATTGTCAATTCATCTCCTTAATACGAAATTTATATAGAAAAGTTAATCTATTAAAAGTACAACTAACTGCTTAATAAATACTTAAACAAGTCTATTAAACCATAGTCAAATTACCAAGGACTGTTATTTGTGACGTTATAAAGAACAATAACATTTCAAAATAGAGGAACATTTGAATTTTACTTAATCTTACCAAATGTCCATTTCATTAAAAATTAGATATTAGATTGAATTGCCATTTATGTTCTTGCAATAACAACGTATAATAGTCAAAACTCTTTAACATTTTTCCTAAACCATAATACTTTAGTGTGAAAATGTGTTATTTGTGCCGCCTTTTATTTTCTTATTACGTTTTGTAAATTTGTAAATATTATTATTCTGTTTTTTGTCAAAACGGTATAGGGCAACCAAAAAAATACATATGTAGCAAACCTTGTATTATTAAACAATGGATTAAGCTATTTTTTTAATCGTCTTGAATTACAGTTAATCTAACTTCTTATCTGCTAGTTAAGTCTAACTTCTTATCTGCACGCAAAAATTTAAAAGTGTAAAATCAACTAAATAAAATGGTATAAGTTACCTAAGTTTATTGTAAAGAACACAACTTGAAAATGTTTCGACACTGACATTTGTACTGACATTTGTACTTTAGAAACTTTGTAAACATTCCATAAGTTGGCTTTTAAGTGTGGTCATTACAAATACATACACGCAGAAAAAAACTGGCGTGTTTTTATAAAAGCCTTTCCTTGCAAAATATACTTAGTATTGAAATAACGGCGAAAATGCTTGGGTAATACGCTAAACTGCGTTTTTGTTAAATTTCTCAAGTTGTATTTTTGGTAATTTATTCAAGTTTATGCTACTTAAAATTTACATTGATGATCTTTAATACGAAACATGCCATGTAAAATTTACATTAATGAAATTTAGAAAATAAAATAAGCTTAACGTATATTTTTTTAGTACAGAAAGATAAATTACAATGTGGCAATATTTCTTAAGGTACGTTCACATTAATCAATCTCTCGGACCTAGCCTATTTATGTTATGAGGGTATATTAATACTCCATTGGATCAAAAATTTTGTCCGTTTTGGTCTATCTCGCTTAGTTTTGGAGATACTGGACATTTTAAAATATCGCCATTTTGTAAAATGTCTTGTATCTCGAAAACTAAGCATGATATCGCAAAATGGACAAAATTTTTGCAAACCTTAATAAAAAATTCAGTGTTTCGATTCCAATCATTCCCCGGTTCATTCCATATCGTTCCATTTTGGACCAATGTTCCAATCCATTATCTGAGTGATTAAATTTTTTTAATATCTATTTACATTTCAGTTTTTTTATAAAGCCTTTTATTAATAAATCTATTAAAAAAATTTATAATTGACGATTTTACCACCTTTTATTTGCCATTGTTTGTTCTTACATTTTTTTGTAAGATCAAATAAATATTTGCTCAAATCAGAAGAAAATATTTGATAGCTGGTGTTCACACTATGGTTAACTTTGTCAAATATTTATTTGAATGCAAATAATTTTGTTTGACCAAAATCAGCTGACAAAAATATTTTGTGTTCAGATTACGGCAAAGAAATATTTCATGTTTTTTGTCAAATATTTGACTAATCTGAACGTACCTTTAGACATGGCAATATCGAACATAAAAGAGTAAAGTAGGCGGAGCACTAGCTATACGTTCTTCACTGCTGCCACGTTGCACATTTCAGTAAGTTTATTTCCTAATTTTGTATTTTTAGAATTTGAGCATATTTTTAGGCGAGTTCAAAGTTCATAATTCTGTGTATATTTTCAGGAACTTGAGTAATTTTTAAATATTTGTGCTTTATATTTTGCGAGAGGTTTTTTTGAAGATTATTTCTAAAATGTAAAAAAAAACACGGGTTTGATAAATTTGTTAAATTAAGAGACATATTAATGATTTGTAGAGGACAGTTGCAACTCCAAGACCCTAATTTTAAAAATTAAATTTAATTACATAGTAGAGAAAAGAATGATATATTGCATTCAAAGGTAACTATGTGTTAACTAGGTGGCAACATTTTTAATTTTAGCAAATTAATCTAGTATTGTATCATTGCACAGTGGGATATATCACAACATTTTTGAAAATAATTCGTCCATATCTTACTTAGTAGTTCGATTGCAATGAAATTGGGAACAGGCATAAGTGCCGTTACATCGAGCTTCCAGACCCGCCGGATGCGGCATTATGACCATTCAAAATCAGGAACTTTTTGCATTTAAAATTTTGAGTGCTCGCAATTTTTTTGTTTCTAGTCCGATTTTCAAAACAGATTTGTAATGTGCTAGTAGAGACTAACAAAACGCATGCTTACATGTGTGGACTCATAAGAAACTTTGTACGACTCATAAGAATTAACTTTAGAAGATTTTTTGTTAAGGATTTATAATTTATCCTTTAAGTGTTTGGTGTCGTTGGAAAGAAATTTAACTGTAGAAGACGGTATTTAAATTTTGATGTTGAACCTCACAGACCCTCCGGGGGCGACAGCATGACTCGCAAAAGTAAGGCATTTTTTCCATCAATAATTTTTTCTCATACGATTTTAAAAAACCTAAGACATTTGTCATCTGCTGTTAGATATCAACAAAAAACATACTTACTTGTGTGGGTTATCTCCTATAGTTTCCGAGATAATGTGTTGAAAATGTGAAATTCCGAATTTGGTTCGACTAAGGTGCAGTGTTTTGCGAATTAACTCACTGTTTTGCAGATCCAATAAACGTGGCCCGAATTACAGCCATTTTAGTAAATTTTGAAACCTTTAGGGAGGGCCGAAATATTGTAAATTTCGAATTGAAAAAAAATGGTGCTCAAATGAAAGGAAATTACAAAAAAAAAATAGTTTAAAATAAAGTATTACAGCAACTTTAGAAAATTTTAGATACAATAGGGAAAGACAAAAAATTGTAAATTGTAAAAAGATCCAATAAAGGTGGCCCAAATTATAGCCATTTTAGTAAATTTTGAAAAGATGTCCTCTAGTATCTCAAAAGCTTGGCTTCGCTGAGGAAATTTTTTCTGTTTAACAAGCTTTCCGCGTAGACGGCCTTCGGCCGGACTTTTTTCTATATGATAGGCAGTTTAGCGGCTTCGCTGAAGATAGTTTTTCTGTGTAACAAGATTTTCGCGTAAAAGCTTGTTACATTTTTAAAATTTCTACTTCGTGCGACTTTTTTAAAAAAAATTTAAATTTTTTTCTTTAATTTCGGTCTGCCGTAAAGGATTTAAAATTTACTTAAATAGCTCTAGTTCTTTATTTTATGCGATTTTTGCAATTTCCCTTCATTTGAGCACCGTTTTTACATATAAAAAAAAAAGTTTGAAATTTTTCGGAGGTGGACATGAACTTTGCGTTTTTAATTTCCGTGTAGCCGCTAAAGAACACTTTAGCCAAAAATATAAATAAAAGGAAAAACATATCAAAAAGTAGATCAGTGCTGAAATAATCCAAAATATGGCTTTTCTTGAAAAACTAATATTCAATTGTGTGTTTTTCTAAGTATCCTTCAGCTCAAATCTATAATAACAATTTTTGAAGTAACAAAGGTAGATCCACGAGGTCGGTCCCAAAATTAGCCGACCAGACGTTTGAAAAATAATTACTTTGGTGAAAAGTGACAACCTTATAACAAAAATGTTCTTAGTTTCAAGGCGCCACGTTGTTTAGTATTTTTTTTAGAGTCATCAAAAATAAACGCACTCAGTAAATTTGTAAAAATGGAAAAAATTGGTCACCGTTATGTAATTCAGGACTTTCATTTGAAGGGTCTAAGTCCAACCAATATTAAAGCCGATCTATATTATACTCCTTCGTTTACGACTGTAAAATATTGGGTGGCAGAGTTTAAAAGAGGCCGTATGAGCTGCCAAGACGAACACCGTAGTGGTCAACAAAGGTGTCAACGCCCGAATCGGTTAAGAAAATCCACAAAATGGTTGGCTGAAATGATAGGCACTTCAAAAAGTGCTATACATCGCATATTGATAATATATTTGGAGATGAGAAAGCGTAAGATGGGTGCCGCGTTTGCTCCCAATAGAACAAAAATATGATACCCCATAAGCAAAACGCGCGATTTGTCAAAAATTTTACATGGCAGCATAGCTTTCCGAGATGAATCCAGATTCCAATGATATGTGAACATATTTGAAAAGCATATTCGCAAAAGAGAGTTTATATTTGAAAAATTTTTTCTAACAAAAACACCACGTTTGTTACAAATTTGCATCAAAACTTTTGCAAATATAAATATTTTTACAAGTTTGATATAATTTTTATTAAAAATAAAAGTTATGTTTCTCGACCTTTAATTGTGCAATGAAAATTAAAATTATTCAAGTTCGAGGCCATACTCTATATTTCTTTATTAGGATATTGTCTTAACAAATAATCCATAGAATTTTTGTTTTCAAATTTATTAATTGACCACTTTCAGAAATGTGTTGATAGATCTATTTCGGGAATTGTCTAGGTTCCCATCATCAGAACACGTTTTGAAAAAAGTAACAATCCAAACAGTATTTACATATCATACTAAAAGATGGATCTTTTTATCATCCTAGAAAGCTATGGTGCCCTGTAAAAGTTCTGAGAAATCGCGCATTTTGCTTACAAAAAGCATTAATAAAATAACTTTTTTCTTACTAATATAACTCCTCTTAGATGACTTCTTTCCACTGCGTAACCATTTGATAAGCTGGATTAATTATTTAGCGATAGAATTCACAAAAACTGAAAAAATCCGAAAAAACTCGTGACAGCGAGTTTAATTGTAAGCTTTGCGAATCAAATGCGTGCCATAAATATTAATACAGGTCTTATCACAGAAAAAACTAAAAACGGGTTTCAATTAAAAATTTTATTGAATCAGTTAATATTTTAATTGATTTTGCACCTACCACTGAAATGGTAGTATTAACTAAAAAAATTTGCAGAGAGTTTATTAAAACTCTTTCAATTAAAATAATAATAATATCAATTAAAAGAGTTATTTGAATCTCGCTCCTAGACGAGGACAAGAAATTCTCATTGAGTTTGTGATTTAACATAACAAATATCTCTAGAAATTCTAATAACAAAGTCCCCTGAAGATTTCCTTAGGCAGGAATGAAATCCGGATAGGGACACGCCTACATCAGATTGCTTTTCACAATTTGTTAAATAAGTTTTGGGATTTTAGCACATTTAATTACTATAAATGCAATTAATGTTTATCCCGATGAAAATAAATTTAAAAGAGTTATTGTTTTTCTTTACAACCTCAATTAAAAAGTTTAGTTAAATTGATTAAAACTTTAATTGAAACTTGAGAAGAAAACAATGGTAGTTTTAATTAACCCCATTAAATAAAAAGAGAAATGTAGTTTTGTAAATTAAATTGACATTTTATTTATAATAAAATTAAAGCTTTTTAATATAAAAATGTATTATAAGAAAACAAATAAAAGTAAAGACAAAATTTTTGTTTTGCTTGTCTTGTCTTGAGCTTTTTCTTGTAGTTGAATTGCTTTCTTAAAAAAATCACACACAACTTTAAAATGATAGTTTAATGACACTTATACTTATTGAAAATTTAATTATTTACAAAAATAATAGTTTAAATGTCCTTTTTCGATAAGGTTTATTTAAATTCACATGTGCACTTTTATTACCACAGATAAAACACGAAACTAAATTAAGTTTTCGTGCGTACACGAATATCTCAACAAAAATAGTGTTGCAAACTCTAGTGAAATAACTACGATTTTGCGTGTATTTGAAATCGGTAAACTATTCAACTTATTAAAAGTTAATCACTTGCGATTTTTTTCTTTTTTTTTACAAATTAAATAATAGCGGTAATCACTCTTGATAGAAAAGTAAAGAAGAATCGAAGAAAACGAGAAAAGAAGAAAACTTTTGACAGATACAACAACAAAATGTATGGAATTTGTTTTTTCTCGTTTTCTTCGATTCTCCTTTTCTTGATAGGAAATTTCTTTGACTCAAACCTTGAGTAAGTTGTAGTAGAAAACAAGAAACACTTTTTTTGACAGAAGAACAACTGATTTTAAGCGTCACAAGATAATTTCATATTTTTAAAATAAATTGTGAATTATAAATTTATTTGTGTTATTCTATATAAAATCTATTCTATATAAAATCTATTTGTGTTATTGCATTTTCCACTATAAATTTAATTATTTGAATTTTTTCTGATGTTTTTGGCATTTTGCTTATTTAACTTTTAATTACATTTGGTGAAAAACGTGTTCAGCCTAGAACAAATGTAAATAAAGATCAGCTGACAGTGTTGAAAACAAACTTGCTAAAAAAGACGCTCACTCTTTAATGGAAAAGAAATCGATAATATTTCCTCCAAGAAAAAGTTTTCTATCAAGAGTGATTACCGCTAATATATTGATATAATTAAACCTTTGTTTGACTATTTAATCTAAATAAAAAAAAAAAAAAAATAGTTTGCCAAATTTTTAAAAATTTAATAAATTTTTTAATTGAATCAATTAATAAAATTGTTTAAATTGCCATTGATATTCAAACAATCAATTAATTATATATTTTTGGCCCATAATTTTTTCTGTGTATCCTTAGATTTCAACAGAAAGAAATAAGATTTATAGCATATGCAAATAAATAAAAAAGCGTCAAACTTTTAAGTCATTTTGCGGCAAAACTGTACCATATATCGAAAAATAAAGTACGCAATTGAAATCAGCAAGCCCGAAATATATAGAATTGATGGTCAGAAGCTTATTAATTTTTTCAAGACATCTTTTGATGATCTTGTTTAAAAACTAAAAGTTGGTAGTCATTTGTACTACCGTTGTGTAGAATAGGACATAAAAAGTATGAGCATTTGTTTCTTATAAATTATTAAAAATAATTACATATTTTTGTTTAATCATATTGTTTATATACTCGACGAGGAATACGATTAGGAATTCTAGGTATCCCTCAGCTCAAATCTTTTATAAACATTTTTGATGAAACAAAGGTAGATCCTATCTGGGTTATTGTGAAATCAATGTGTTATCTTAAATCTTGATTTATAAATCAAGATTCAAGATTTCTAATTAGAAACGCCGAAAAACGGGGATCTAACATAGCTGCTTGCATTCCCGCAATCATAATTGATAAAAAAAAGATTCGCTCACGTCAGCAATAGGGTAATTTCGCAATTTTCCATTTTTGCAAATTGAAAATTTCGGACATTAATGCCTTACTGTCTTACTGTGCGTATGCTCAATATAATTACAATTAAAATCCCTATGGGGAATGAGGAGTCAATTGACCTTAAAGTGACTGGTTAAAGAAGGACTAATCACAGCACTGGTATAATTTAATATTGAATTGGGTTAATCAGTGTAAATTGTTCTAAAATTACCAATCCTGTGACTGGTAAAGGGAGGACATACCACATAACCAGAATGCTTATTAACAAGAAACAGCCAGTTGGCCAGAATTTTACCCATTGGAAGCTGTTTAGTTTTGGTTTATTTTATACGACATGGTCCTGTTGCGACAGTCTTGTGGTATGCCCATCTTTGGTTAGTCCTGTGGCACGCCACTATGTGGTTTAAAGCAGGACAAATGACCCCCTCCTATGACAAGCCAATGTTAAAGTTGCCAGTTGTTTACATAGGGTTTAGCAGAGGACCGGCCTCTGGCACGAAGGGACCGATCCTGTTTCACACGCAGGACCGGTCTCATTCCCCATAGGGATATTACTTATACAACACATATAATAAATCTATAACGGCAGAGTACTTTTTAAGAGAGAATATTTTTATTTTTTCTAAGCAGGCAGCACTGTGTTTTAATATGATGCTCGTTAAAGTAAAGTGTCCGCCATCTAACGTTTTTTTTTTCAACTAGTGCTTATTTCGTGAATGGTAACACTTAGCTCATGTCTGATTTGACAGATAATTAGTTTTATCCTTGCGCTGAACGAATATGGTCCGTATGTTGGTTATCTTGTGAAAAAAGTGAAAGAAACTGGCATCCTCATCGATAAACCAAAGCGTGAAATGCCAAAAACAGTGCGTACACCCGAGAATATTGCTGCTGTGGCAGAAAGTGTGCGTGAAGCGCCATCAACATCAATTTACCGTCGTTCTCAACAATCGAACATTTCGGAGACATCATTGAGACGAATTTTGCATAAAGACCTTTGTATGACGCCATACAAAGTCCAATTGGTTCAGGAGTTCAAAAAAAAAAAAAGTTATTTGGCGGACCCTTTATAAGATTTCCATTCAATTTTAAATTTAACGGCTTTTCTCTGACAGATATATTTAAACATATGTTGTTTGACATTTTACTTTTGTTTCCTCTTTCCTAGAAAATAATTTAAAAGAGAAATTTCTAATATACTCTCTTTTATAAAATTATTTTGTTAAGAGAATTTTATAAAATGTGGAAAAATGCAAAAACAACAAAATTAAGGGAAAGAAAAAGAATAATATTTACTATACTTATACACTAATAAAAAAAAGTCTGTAAAGTCAGCAACCTTTTTGCTGGGAGGATCTTTGCAGAAAAATTGCCAATATCAGCAAACATTTTTTTGCTAAATTCAGTAAAATTTTTGCTGAATTCACTAATAGTTTTTTGTTGTTATTAGAAAGTTTTCTGCAAGTAAATTTTGATAAAAAATTCCTAATTTTAGCAAAAAAATTTTGCTAAATTTTGCTAAAAATTTTGCTTTTTGTTTTGTGCTGATATTAGCAATTTTTCTGCAAGTATCCGACCAGCAAAAATTTTGCTGACTCCACAGCCGGTTTTTTTTGAGTGTACAAAACTGTCAAAATATTCAACTAAAGAGTGGTGAAATTAATGGTATGTTGTTGTGATGTTTTGTCGTCGAAAAATAGTCGCGGAAAAATTTTCAGTGAGCAAACACGAGCAAGGTGAACAAGAAAACTAAAAAAATACTATAAAGCACAAAAAATTAGCAAAAAAAAAAAAAATCAAGACCAACAAAAGTGTGACATTAAATTTTAATGAATTACATAAACTTTAATATAAAAACCATAAATTAATAATGCATATTTTATTAAAAAAAAAAATAACTCAAATTTATAGAAAAAAAGATAAATCAATAAAAAGCAAAAGTTAATTACCAAAAAAATCATAATCAAATGTAAAATCAATGAAAACAAAAAAAAAAAAAAAGTAAATAAAACTACATATACATGAACCTGAACTTGAAGGAAGGAAGGAAATACTATAATGTTTCAGATTGTGTATGTGTAGCCTAAATACATACATATGTGAAAAACTATGCATATGTGTGTGATACAAAAAAGTAAGAAAATATTATAGCGAGAGATGAAGTGCGTATGCTAAATAAAGTATGTGGGCGCTATAGTTTGAAATATTTAAATATTCATAAAAAACCAACATGTTCGACCGTCACCCGAACCAATGTTTTGCAAAAAACAATGACGTTAAAATTCTTTAAATTTTATTTGAAGTTAACTTTTTTTTTATTATTTTTTTTTATAGTTTTTTCGCATTACTCATGTGTTATTTTTTATGGTCATATTGGCGCCAATTATTGAAATTTTTGTTGTAGCTGAATGTGCTCCATATAAAACCACCCTCTTAAAACGCATTTCCTTGTTTCCTTTTTTTTATGAGTTTTGTTTTGCTTTGCTTTATCATCGCCACTACCACCACCTAGCAACTGATTTTTATATACCCTACACTCCGGTTTTTGGTTATCATTAGTTTGTAACACTAATAAAAATTACTTGATAACGCAGCACTACAGTTTTTTTTTTCTTATAGGTCAGATTTTTCGCAAAATCGAAATAAAGTTTTGCAAGTTTTAACGAAGTTTTTATAGAACTTTGAGATGAAATAAAAGAAAGATGAATTTCACAGTGCAACACGAAAAAAAATAACCATATACGGACACCACTACGTGATAAAAGACTAAAAAAAAAGACCCGTGTCTTCCAATTTTTCCTTTTGTTTATGGGCCGCCAAAGATTTGGGGCCTCGGTATCATTTTCGCAAAAAAGTGATCATTTTCTCAGGCTCATATCTTGCAAACCGTTCAGAATTTCGATTTACTCTCTATGGCAAAGTTGTAGCTCTTGTCATAAAGAACAAATCGCAAAAAACAAAGAGGAATTTCTCAAAATTTCACCCTACGGGTCAAAAGTCGGGACATCAGAATTCGTTTTAGAGGTATGGTTCCTTCGGCAAAGTTTCTTATTTTGATCCCTAGAATACGATTTTCCTTGAACGTTGAGCGATTTTTCTGCCTCCATACAAATCCACGCGGCCTAATACATACATTTTGTTAACAAATGATTTAACTTAATTAACTTAGTTGCTATAGAAACCCATCATATTCCTATGCGTTTTCCTTGAAAAATTTACGAAACATTCATTTTCGTATAAAGAATCCAAGATTTTGATGTATTGACCTTATAAAATAAAGGTTTTTAACCGAAAGCCGGTTTAGAATTCGAGGAATTTATATAAGGAAATGAAATTCGCAATATTTTCTGGAAAACAACATTTTTTATAAATTAAAATTTTGCGGAATCTGATTCTGAATAAGAGTATTATTTTTAACAAAAAAATACTCAGACTCGTTTTGGGGATATGAATCAAATTCCGGGACATTTTTCATTAAAACAGCTTCACAAATTTAAGCAACTTTCCTGGAAAATCGTTAAATTTAAATGAATTTTGTATTAGAAACGTATTATTTTATAAAAACATTATTTTTATTCTGATGAACTTCTAACTAAAACTTGCTCTATTCTTTGCAAGGTTCACCACCATTTCAGTTTTAGAATAGCGGTATTGGTTTATCATGTCAAAACTGAAACCAAAATGAACATTTTAAAACAAGCATACTAAAGGGTACGCCATCTAACGTTTTTTTTTCAACTAGTGCTTATTTCGTGAATGGTAACACTTAGCTCATGTCGGATTTGACAGATAATTAGTTTTATCCTTCCGCTGAACGAATATGGTCCGTATGTTCGTTATCTTGTGAAAAAAGTGAAAGAAACTGGCATCCTCATCGATAAACCAAAGCGCGAAAAGCCAAAAACAGTGCGTACACCCGAAAATATTGCTGCTGTGGCAGAAAGTGTGCGTGAAGCGCCATCAACATCAATTCACCGTCGTTCTCAACAATTGACATCATGGAGACGAATTTTGCATAAAGACCTTGGTATGACGACATACAAAGTCCAATTGGTTCAGGAGTTCAAAAAAAAAAGTTATTTGGCGGACCCTTTATAAGGTGTATTTGTCCCCATATTTTACAGTATTAAGTTTTCTAGTTTTGCAGCTCAAAACCGATACATATTCCCTACATTGTTATAAAACCTTTACGATACCAAAATAAAAATTTATAATGGTGTTGATTATATACTTGGAATTCGAAACGGAAACATAGCAGACTAAATACGTTAAAATTTGAGGGAAATTAGAATTCATGTTATCCTGGTTTTAAAACATTCATATCGTGTTTAGTCTAGACATGACAAACCAATACTGTTATTTCAAACTGAAACGATAACCATCCTTGGTTATTTGTGCTTTGGTGGGATCCACAAAAACTACCGCGGATAAAAATTTATGTTTGCATCTTAAATAAATAATAAGCATCTCATTCACCTGTAGTGTTTTGGCTCTTAAACGGATTCATTAAAGTGCGTTGGATTACCTGTATATAAAAGTTTCAGAATGGTTAATGCATCTTCCGGAAGTCCTGCCAAAGATTCGTTTCGATTATCGCCTTCATAAGTAACATTAAATTTTTGCTTGAAGTGCCCACAATATTTTTTATTTTTAGAATTTAATTATTTGTTTTTTTTTTTTAATTTTGTATGTACATTTTTTGTAATATTTTTGAATTTTTTCTAATTTTAAATTTTTTATATTTATTTTTGACAATTGCTATGCTACGAGTACTTTGTTCATTTATCATTTGAAACAAACTACTTATAGTTGAGAGTGTCGAAATAGTTTAAAAATAAAATTAATTTACAAATTTTTTGTTACAACCGAACATTTTTGTGGAGGTCAAATTTACGATGACTTTTTCGTATATTAGCAATAACGCGGCAAATGTTGTCCTCCAAGTGGCCAATCGTTTCGGGCTTATTGGCGTAGACTAGCGACTTCACATATCCCCACAGAAAAAAGTCCAGCGGCGTTAAATCGCACGATCTTGGAGGCCAATTCACGGGCCCGAAACGTGAAACTATGCGGTTACCAAACGTTTCCTTCAATAAATCAATTGTGCTTGATCAATTGATGAACGAAAAAGTCATTAATCATGGCTCTATATCGGTCACCATTGACGGATAGACTGATTGGGGTCTTCCTCTACGCTACGCTCTACAGCAGCAATGATTTCTTCTGTACGCACTGTACGACGTCTCTGTGGATGCATATTATCGTTTAGAGTAAATGTGGTGTGAAAACGTTCCATCGTTCATCGAATTAATTGCTCTGATAGACGATTATGTTGACCGTAAAATGGACGTAGTGCGCGATACGTATTTCGAACAGAATTATGACTTTCAAAATAAATTTGCAGAATTTGGAAGCGTTATACAGCCGTCAGTCTATTCATGTTGAAATGCCAAACCAAACTAAACATAAATCACTTGACAGCTGACAAAATGGCCGCCAGTTAAAAAAGTGTTGCCAACTTAAACTTCTTTACCTGTATATAAAACACCCTTAGCACAAAATTTTAAAATAATGTATTTTTTTTCTTTATTTTTCATGGTAAATACTATTTCTATTCAAATTACTCGGATTTGGCTTTGTTCAACTAAACAAGTTACTCGATTTTCAAGTTTTTAACTTACTCGATTAATCGAGTAAGATTTTAAAATTACTCGAGTAACTCGAATAATTTAAATCAAATCACTTCTAATTGTATATAAATTAATCTAATATGATACAATTAGACGCAATTTGATACAATTTAATCTCTACATTTTTCGTCTGAAATAGTATATAATTAAATTCATATCAGATTTTTTTAATCGTTATGAAAATATTTTGTAGAAATTCAATGTAATGAAAGGGTTTGTTAAACTAACTTTTTGGCTGAATTTCGGTACATGTAGTTTTTATAGCTGTTTACATATTATACTTAAAGAATAACTCGTAGGTCATCCTATTTCGCTATGCTGTCATATACATTTTAGGCACATTTCTCGATTTTCCCATGAAGCGCACTTTCTTTTATTTTATTTTTTTACAAGAAATAATTGTTTAGAATTGTCTTTTTGCTTATGGACGCAAATACTTTGATCTTTTTCGAAATGAGTAAAATATATTAAAATCTGAAAAAGGCGGATTTACTTGTGAATGCTGTTCATGCTAACATAATTACGACAATTTGTTCATTTTACAAAATATTTCGTAGTTTTGACATTTTTTTCGTATTTTTAGCATGGATTATTATGATATATATATATAATGTCCTATGGTTCCTTAAGAGGAACAAAGGGCCATTTATGAGAGTGCACACAAATTTGTATGGAAAATTTAGAGGTACCTTCACATTTTCACTCGTAACTTTTGATTCGCTGAACCGATTTTGTACATTTTCAGTACCAGACGAAGATGATCAGTCTCTATTGCGTTTTTGGGCCTTGATCGCCATTTCATACCCTCATCACATATGGTGGAGGGTATAAAAATATAAAAGGTCATAAAAAAAAAGTTTGACCTGAGAATGCCAAACCCTTTGGAGGTTTTACTTTACTGGCCAAGTACTTTCAGCCTGACTTGGAATTTCTCACTCCCAGAGGGATACAGAATGACATATGTTACAAAATTGTTTGGGTCAAAGCGATTGCGAAATTGTCAGGGCAAAACTTACTCTAAACATTTTGTGTGTAATATTTTATAGCGTTGCCAACATTGACAAAATTAACAAATAGTACTAAATAAAAAAATACATATAAATTGCTTATTATTTATTAATTCTAAAACTAAAAATGTTAAAAAAGAAGTAAAAAATTTAAATAAAAAAAAAAAAAAACACATACGAAAAGTGGGTCAATCCTGAAGTACTCTGATAATACTTAATTTTTTTTTTCTGATAAAAAAGAATATGTATGTTTTCTATGAGACATTGGTAGATCATATCTGGGTTATTTTGAAATGGATACGTGATCTTAAAACTTGATTTGAAAGTGAAGAAAAATGGAGATCTAACACAGCTGCTTGCATTCTCGCAATCATAATTGAAAAATAAAAAAGTTAGTAAAGTCAGCAAAAAATTTTGCTTGATTAGAAATTAAAAAACCCTTTCCAAACATTAATACAATTTTTGCTAAATATTAGTAGACTAAAAAAAACTCAAAAAATTTGTAGAAAATTTTTACTTTAGTTAATTTATTTTGCTGAAAATCATAAAACATATTTTTGTGATTCTTTTTAAAATAATTTATCTTTCAACTACTTACATCATTGGTTGTCTAAATGATGCTATCTTTTAAA
The DNA here is from genome assembly GCA_021234595.1 of Delia radicum. NCBI lineage: Eukaryota > Metazoa > Arthropoda > Insecta > Diptera > Anthomyiidae > Delia > Delia radicum. Next base: position 18,198,884 of record CM037853.1, on the reverse strand, counting down.
GGAACGCTAATGCAGCAGAGAATTACAGAATTTCTTCGCAAAATGTTTAGCAAATTTAGTTTTCTATCGTAATATATCAATTTCCAAATATAAAACGCTCATTTGACGCATTTTTGGTAAATTTTATGAAGACTTCCCTGAGGCAGCCTTACCCGTTGGAGGGTTAAGCAATTTTTTATTTTTGCAAAAGGGAAAATTTCTGACATGTATACTCTTATTATATCAAGAAAAAAAAAAATATGATAAATCTAGCACTTTTTTTATTTAGCACTTTCTAGCACTTTTTTTTAGGATCTATCACCCAAACACATTCAGAATATGGCAGCACTGACCAAAATGTTATTGAAGGTCTAATCATTATTTAACATAAAAATTAAGAAAAAATATCTTATTTTTAAAGATTTATGTTTAAAAAAATGTCGTTAAACACGCGCATTGTGTGTGTGTGCACGTTTTTTTTTATAAATAGTACAAACATATATTTATTTATTTAATAATTTACACATTTAAATAAAATTATTTTAAAATAATTTAAGTAATCAAATTATCTTTGCGCTGAAGAATAAGATTTGTGTTATTAAGGAGTTACATAAATGGTTATTTTAAAGCTGCCCGGGTAAAAATAGTTGTATCATTTAATTTTTCATTTAATAAATTTAATTTGCTAAAGGGAAACTTTAAGTCGGTCTTTACCTACTATAATATTTTTACTTGTTTTTGGCCTTCTTTATAAATAAAAAAGCATTGTGTTATGCTAACATACAATACATACTCCTTCTCATATTTTGGTAATGGTATTTGAGTAGTGCATTCATGTCCAGCAATGATTCATATTTTCTTTTAACTTTAAACCAAGGTTGGCCACCGTTTCATTTTTATAATAAAGGTTGTGATTTAACATGCCGAAAACAAACCCGATATCAACGTTTAAAAAGAAGGATATTATAAAGTGTATCCACCTTCAAATTTTTCCAAATCGAATTCGAAATATGTGCCCAACACCGTTTAAATACCGAAACAAGAATTTATAACGATGTTGGGAATATATTTTGAAGTCGAACCGGAAAATTAGAAATTTCGGCATGACAACAAAGCCATTTACTATAGAACTGAAACAGTGGCCAAGTTTGCTTTAAACAGTGGTTACAAATTTTGTTGGCAAAATATACAATGTCAAAAAAGCACATTTTAAATTTTTCCAAATATCGACGTTAAGCACAAAAAACAACAAAAAGCGAGCATTCAACATTTTTTTTATGCAAAAAGTGCCCTACTTTAAGTTGTCATATTGTTGCTCCCGGGTGGTGTATGAGGTTCAACGTCAAAACTTAAGCTCGATTATTGGCCACTGGCGAAGAGACTATAAACGGAAGTGCCTATTAGACATGCGAGTATTCCGAATAAAAGTCCGGCTTCGGGGGAAACTTGAAAAATTAAATTCTTTTAAAGGACATAACACTGAGGTCATTTATAAAAGTGAAAATTAAATTATCTCTTGGTACAGGCTCTCAAACTTATCTACTCCTTTGCCAACGATTATGTGCAATAGGCAAAATATAAATTGCTCACTCAGACAGCACCTTTGTCTGTTGAGCCATTGGGACGTGGAGTCAACGCGTTCATGTAACTTCATAGGTAATATTGATATTGAGAAATCTGATATTTTTTATTTTCTGGGCATAAATTTAAATTTCGTTAGTACTAAAGACAACAGAAGGACCAAGAACAGAAAGTTTCTGAATATCGTTGGATAAGATCCAATTTATAACAACACCTATAGGGCAATGTTTGAAGAAGCTCCAGATAAATCGAGATAAGTCTTTCCCCACACATTGTCCATAATATTTTCTTATAATTTATTGCATGAAACGGGCTGCCTGATTTTGTCTTTTTTTTAGGAGCGAAATGTAATAGCGCCTAAAAGTTGTGGACCCCCATTCACATTATAAATTTAAAAACTGAAATTTCCATTTTTAAATTTTTAAACATTTTATTTAGAGAAACATAAAAAAATAGATATATTTACTTTCGGTTTTATTAAATTCACCAAAGATTATAAATTAAACAACAAATGCTGGTATCCCTTCGGAAGATTTGAGCTTGCAGCGATGCAAAAGATTTTCTGGGAGTAGCTTTTTATGTCGCTTTTTGGATTGAAATAATTGTTTAAAAATACACTTTTGGAAAAAGCATTTAATATTACATTGCATATTGCTACACGGTAGATCAGGTCAAAAATATATTTTTTGTTTTGGCATCGTTAACCCATGTTGGTAGGATGCCAAAAATTTCACAAAAAATATATTTAAAGTTTAAAGCGAAAACTAAAGTAAAATAATTGACTTAAAATCTTCATTGCATTATTCATAATCGCTTATCTGATAAAAATAACTCACATATACAGAGAAAAATATCATAACTAAATCAATTATTATTTCCTATTTAAATTAATATCATACGAACATTTTAAAATTAAGTATTCAAATATTATTCTACACCATTTCCAACTGTAACTGAGAAAAGAACAATTCAAATTGACATTTTCTCTTTGAATATGAGAAAATTTCATTTGATTTTGAGATTTTCTATTTAATATTGAGAGTAAAACAATTGATATTGAGAATTTACATTTGAAATTGAGAAAAGAAAAAATGCATTTGGGATTTTACAATTTAAATTGAGAAACGAACAAATGATACTGAGATTTTCGAATTCAAATTGAGAAAACGACAAATCATATGGAGATTTTCTATTTGATATTGAGAAATCAATAAATGTAATTGAGATTTTTTTAAATTGAAATTGAGAAAATAGGAAATAATATTGAGATTTTTCAATTAAAATTGAGAAAACAATAAATACAAGTTTAATATAATTTTTATTAAAAATAAAAATTATGTTTTTACGACCTTTAATTGTGACATACTCTATATTTCTTTATTAGGATATTGTCCTAATAGATCTATTTCGGGAATTTTCTATCAATGGTGATAATCTTTAACTTCGAGCTCATATATTAGTTCTCATTTAGTTAGAAAACTAGTTTATATGAATGTTTGATGTTTTGCATGGTATTGCCATTTCTTTCAAAACGTGTTCTGATGATGGGAACCTAGAAAATTCCCGAAATAGATCTATCAACACGTATGGCCTCGAACTTAAATAATTTTCATTTTTGAAAACAATAAATGATATTGAGATTTTGTGTTTGAAATTTAAAAATATACAAATGAAATTTGTAAAAGAAGAAATTTAATTAAGAAATAATTATTTTGGGAGAAGTTGGTAATGGAATATGATGAAATAATGTATAACTTTGCCCGACATTGGGTCTAACTGATTAATTACTGCAACTATATATATATTTCCCGTGCAATAAATTAGAAAAACGCAACAAGATTTTTCGTACTTTTCGACCTTTAAAAATAACCGGAGGAAATGGAAAAAAGTATTGATCATGTTTTTGCCAGGAATACGCGTTTAACAAGTACAATTCGACCTTTTAATCTCCGCTCCCCAACATTGGGTTGACCATATCATTAATCTTTAGCACAACAGACATCGCACATGGAATCAATTAACCGGCATATATATTTTTTAATACAAATAAAAAATATTTCAATTTCATTTGTACTTTTCTTAATTTCCTTTGTTTTTTTTTTTCTCAATTTTAAATTACAAAATCTAATTTTCATTTGGTTTATTCTCAATTTGAAATGTATATCTCAATATCACTTGGTCCTTTCCGAATTTTATAAGGAAAATCTCAATTTAATTTGTTCTTTTCTCAATATCAAATCAAAAATCTCAATGATATTGAGAATATTTTCTCTATTTCAAGTGAAAAGTCTTAACTACATTTGTTTTTTTTTTTTATTTTAGTCTCGATTTCATTTGTGCCTTTCTCAATTTGAAATGGAAAATCTTAATTTCATTTGTTTTTTTATTTCAATTTCAATATCAATTGTTATTTTAGTATTTAAATTAATATTTTAACATTATAGAAACATATTTAAACCAAATAGAAACAATTTTTTTTTTTTGATTTCAAAGCTGTTTCTATTTAATTTATTGTTGTTTTTACACTCAAAAAAAAAGGTCTGTAAAGCAACATTTTTGCTGATAGGTTCCTTGCAGCAAAATTGCTAATATCAGTAAACAACTTAGTGAATCCAGCAAATAATTTGCAAAAAGTTTGCTGAATTTACTGACTTTTTTTGAGTGTACTTGATTTTCTTATGCTTTTTTTTGTGTGTACCAAATTGATAATTCTTGTAGACTAAAAGCATTAAAGGACATATTAGTACTCAGTTATGAATAATATAAATCAAGCCCTATCGTTAATCCTTAAAATTTGTTTTAACGGAAATTTTGAATGTTGTCTACTTACTTTTGTTTCCTACTGTTCTTTTGATTTCTATTGTTTTCCTTATATCGAGGGCGTTCCATATTGTATATGTAAATTTACGAAAACTAAACCCATTGTTTGTTATTATTAGGGTGATCGATTATTCAACACTTTTTGAACTCCGGTTTTCTCTTTTTCCAAATAGCTGATATTAAAAAAAAAAAACGGTTTCGGTTTCTTAAGTTTGAAAAAAACCGGTTAACCGATTTTTAAATGTTATACAATTTTACTCAGAAATATTTTTTTTTTTTATAAATCTGAATAATTTTGGTTTTGTATTTGAAAAATTATTTTTATTTTTGGATGACCTTGAGAAAACTTTTCGATGGTTTGAAAAAAACCATAAATTTTTATAAATCATTTGAAATTGTTTTTTTTTTTTAATGTATAAAGAGCTTTCAACCTCCGTATATTTACAAAAATAAGGCAAATCAAATATATTAGCTAGGTTGATATTAGTATTTCGATTTGATCTCACCAGAACCCGAAGTTTTAGGAAAGCGAGCCTCCAGAACAGGCAGAGCTTTAACAAAAAGCCTATTAATTATCAATTTTGCTCCATCTTTGTTCTCTTAATAATCAAAAACACGTGTCTAGGGTCTTTTCATAACAAGCATTATGACGTTACTAAATTTTGAAGACCAAAAATGTTCTACTTATATAAAAAAAATTTTAGTTTTTACTCTGGCTCAAGTTACAATTTTTACAGTTTTATTCGTTTTTTGTTTTTATATACATCGTGATTATATTTAAGTTATTTTTAATTTATAACGAGCTTTCAACCCCGTATATTTTTTTTTTTTTTTTTTTTTTTTTTTTTTTTAAAGAGAAGCAACACTCAGGAAATTCTTCCTATTAATTAACGTGTTGCTTTCTTTGGAAAGGGGATAGTGGAGAGATGAAAGGTGGTGAAAGATAAGGTGCTTCAAACATGGCAACACTGTAATTGCGCGAGTAGATAAGTCTTAATACAGTTGTTGCTCGCCACCTGATGTAGAGTTGGCGAATTTATTGAAGCTTTTTGTTTCATAGCCCTGATTCATTATTTTACTTCGGTGGGGTTAAGTGCTATGGGAACACCGAAGGTGGGCGCAGCGATACATATAAGTGATAGAAAACTCATACATATTATTTTTCTAAATTGATGTGGTCGTCACCGGGAATCGAACCCGGGACCATCTGTGTAACAGTCCAACGCGCTAACCATTACACCACAGCGCCCAAAAATAAAGCAAATCAAATATATTAGCTAGTTTGATATTAGTATTTCGATCTGGCTAAAGATCTCTTAGAAAACGGAGAGCCTCCAGAATAGGCAGAGCTTTAACAAAAAACCTATTATTTATCAATTTTTCTCCATTTTTGTCTTCTAAGCAATCATTGTTATTTATGAGCGCTCCGATGTTGTCTTAGATATACCTTTTATATTAAAAACAATTTATAGCCGTTCATTATTCAAAACTATTTGAATAAAACATATTTTGAAGATAAAATTTACAATTAACAAAAATAAAGAATGTTATTTTTTTTTAATTGTTAATAAAACAAAAAGATGAGCTTAACAAAATAAAATATTTGTTTGCTTGTATTTGTTAATATAAAGGGTGATTTTTTATGAGCTTTCGGATTTGATAAAAAAAAAACACATAAAATGTATGAAATCTTTATTTGAGTCGATATATCGATTTATATAATACACTGTTTAAAGATGATTTCATGTAAATGTTGAGCGCGGCTACGTCTCAAATGGTTCATACGCTGGATCCGATTTTGGCATACTCTCTCCAACATATCGGCCGGTATCTCACGAATATATTCTTTCCTATAGACATGAGCCTTAACATAGCCCCACAAAAAATAGTCTAAAGACGTTAAATCGCACGATCTAGGCCGCCAATTGACCGGCCCCAAATGTGAAATAAATTGTTCACCGAACTCGTCTCTCAATTGTACCATTGTTTCGAGTGCTGTGTGGCATGTGGCACCGTCTTGTTGAAACCACATGTCACCCAAGTTCAGCTCCAGCATTTTGGGCAAACAAAATTTGTAATCATTGCACGGTAGCGCTCGCCATTCCCAGTCCAACTTTGCCAGCGCCCATTCACCGAGCATGAATTTTGATAATAAAATTCAATAATCTGCAAGAGTTGTTTGTTTGTTTGTAAGTCGATTCAAGGTTAAATTGTAGACCAAACTGAACATGTTTAACAGTAACATGTTAGGTTAGGTTAGGTCTGAGTGGTAGCCGGCTCCGTGAGCACCAGCACACTTAGACTCTGAGGTCCGTTGTGATGCCACGAGACTGACGGATTACCGATCAGACTCCACCGTTGAACCAGTTAGAGCTATTTACGAAGCTAAGGAGGTGCGGAATACCAGCACCTGAAAGATCCCCAAGATCATGCAAGAACGCCGATCCAAGTGAGGCCCTCCTACGTAGGACATGAACAGAGAAAGTGCTCAATACTCTCCTCCTCCTCCTCGTAACATGTTACACGAAAACAGCTGAGCTGCCAAAAGCAGTGTTACGAAAGAGAAAGTTGCTAAAAAATCTCTCTTTATAAAATGACAGAATCATAGCACTCGAACAATTAAAAAAATAACACAACAAAATACAATTTTTTTAGATTATGGAAAATTTTCAAGTCATTTATATGAGTAATTTTTAAATAAAAAGCAGCTCTTTTGCATGTGCCACTTTTATAAAAAAAACATTTCAGAACATTGTGTATTTACAATGAATTTTGTAAATTAACAGTTTTTAATTTATTGAAGCTATAAAAGAAGAGTTAAAAAACCCGGTTATGCAACAACAAAAAACCGGTTATACAACAGCAAAAACCGGTTATTCGATATTCAAAAATTAAACTAAAAAAAAACCCGAAATCAACAGCGTACAAAAAAACCGGTTGAATCCGGTAGGTTTTAAAAACCGACTCCATCGCCCTAGTTAGTATGTAGTTTAAAAGGAATTAATTTAAATATATATTTTTATAACTTATTGTTGTTTTTTCTTATACAAAATCAAAAAGAATTTCCATAAAAGTAGACCGAAGGTATTGATTTTTATTTTATGATTGCAGTTTATGGCCGGGTTTACGTTCATTCACATTGAATAAAAAAAAAAAATTATAATAATGATAATAATATTTATTTATTTATAAACAAATTATTAAATAAAATAACATATATATCATTATAAAAATCTAACGTGATTGAAAAAATTTCATTAAATTGAAATAAAATTTTAAAAAAAAATAATTAAAAAGTCGTAAATAATATTTAAAATATTTAATAACAGTTTTCATAAGATTGAAAACTTATTTTTTTTTTAAATAAAAATAACAAAATTTTAAAAAAAGGAATATATAAAATATGCATCAAATCATGTGAGTTTTTGAAACAAAAACATAAAAAAAATATAAATTTATTAACAAATTCCTCCTAAATTAATATCTTATTAAAAAGAAAAATTTTAAATAAAATAAGAAAGAACAATTAATTGCAGAATTTTGAAAAACAAAAACCGACGAAAGCAAAATAAACCAAAAAAAATGTAAATACCTCTAAACAAAAAAAAAAAACGTCATCAGTTTCCACATGACTTTTGTTACACTTAAAAAAGGTGCCAACATGTATTAGTAGCAAATATAATAAATGAGGTGACCATATTGTTTAACAAAAAAAACTCCTTTTTTTTATTAATAATTAATTGGACATTGGAGATGCTCCGCTCTAGGATAATCACGTTCGGAATAGGGACTACTTGTAGGACCGTGAATGCGACCAGAGGGTGTCCTCAGGGTGGCGTTTTGTCGCCATTACTATGGACACTGGTCATTGATGAATTACTAGAGAGTCTGAACGACTTGGGTTTCAGGACATATGGATACGCCGATGATCTTGTCATTTCCGTTGTGGGATGGGATGACAGGACCATCTCTGAGCGTATGCAACAGGCTCTGAACTTCACTCTTTCGTGGTGCCTGGAAAAGGGGTTGTCTGTCAATCCGTCGAAGACAATCCTAGTACCATTTACGAGATGGAGAAAACTTAACCTGTCTATGCCGGTCGTTGGGGGTGTGACGGTTGGCTTCTCTAGCAGTGTTAAGTATCTTGTTCGTTCCTTACCTGGAACGAACATCTTGACCACGTCTCCAAGAAGGCCACCAGGGCATATTATGCCTGCCAGAGGCTTTTCGGGAGAACATGGGGCCTAAGGCCACAAATGGTCTACTGGTCGTTCAATACTATTGTTAAACCGATGATGACCTATGCTGCCCTCGCATGGTGGCCAAAAGTTGAGCAGAATAAGGCAAGGGATGCTCTTAAGAGAATCTACTGTCTTGCGTGTGTTGGCATAACAGGGGCCGGCGGAACTTGCCCGACGGATGCCTTTGGGGTTATGCTGGGGAACCCGCCATTGCATATTTCTGCCAGTATGGGTTCCTCTAGACTTATTGAATTCGGTGGCATGAGGGGGGCGACCTAAGGGGTCACATGAGGATCGCGCGAATCCTAATAGATGACCCGATTTCTAAGGTTGCAGACAGAGTGTCACCGGAGTGGATCTTTGATAGATATTTTGATGTGTTATTGTTTGATAGAGACATGTGTAGCAATCAATCATGGGAACCGGAAGATGGTTCTCAGGTGTGGTTCACTGATGGCTCTAAGCAGTCGAATGGGAACACGGGTGCGGGCGTCTTTGGACGAGGCTTCCAGCGTGCTTTACCTATGGGAAAATATCCGTCCATTTTTCAGGCGGAGACTTGGGCCATCTTTGTCTGTGCAGGGGAATGCCTGTGAAGGGGAGCTCGCAGATCTCGCATCTACATTCTTTTTGACAGTCAGGCTGCACTGAGGGCCTTAATGGCCTATAAGGTGTCGTCCGGGTTGGTCATGGAATGCATTCAGACTCTCAATAGGCTCGGTAGGGGCAACTCTCTAACTTTGGGGTGGATTCCTGTTCATGAGGGGCATGAGGGCAACGAGAGATTGTCAGATTGTCTTGCCAACCGCGGGGCCCGAAGGCCCTTTATTGGTCCTGAACCATTCTGTGGAATACCTGCTGGGTATGTTAGGGAAAGGCTCAGGGCATAAAGAGAGTCTGAATTCTCTGGTTACTGGGAAAACTCTCCTGGTCAGCGCCAGGCTAAAAGATTGATCTATTTTTCCAGTAGGGGGTCGAGGCGACTCTTGTCGCTTGAGGGTTTGAGGACCCTGGCGTCGTACTTAACTGGACACTGTAATCTCAGATACCATCTGCACAAGAAGGGTCCATCGGACACGGATATGTGTTGGTTTTGTGAGATGGTGTCTGAGACCTCGGAGCATGTTCTCTGCGAATGTCCCAGGCTTTGTGATAGGAGACTTAGGTTTCTAGGTGATCGCTTCATTTCGCCTTCCGACATCGCGAACATTTTGCCTAATAGGATAATTGGCTTTATAGGTAGCTTGAATCTGTAGGTAACTTTAGGCAGCACAAAAGACCTACATTGGTCGCGGTGCATAGTTCCTTCTGATCTAATCTAATCTATTAATAATTAATCATTAGAAAATTTTAATTTTTTACTATTTAACAGCTAAATAAAATCTGGCCAGTAGTTAATAACTGCGCGAATTTTATTCATAACATTTTAAATTAATAATGGTCACCCTAATTATGAATTAACTAAAAAATATAATTACAACACAAAACGCTTAAAATTCACATGAGTTTTACCCTCAAAGCACAAGACAATTTTAGATGATTAAAACAAATACATACATACATATAAAAAGTTCTATAATAAATATTAGGGCGGTTCAAAAAGTTGTTATTGCTTTACAGTATACATGGAACTAATGAATAAAGTGGACTAATGAAATGCCGGGGTATTGACCCTGCGGGAAATGGACCAGTCACTGGTATGGTCACGTGACTAGAACTTTGTGTGTACGAACCTGTCCTAGTTCCGGTTCTGTAATATAAAAGTGACAGGAACTTTTAACATGTGCTTGTCATAGGAGGTGACAATTACTACACTCATAATAATCTATAGGTAAAATACACGAAAACCGTTGTTCATTTTACGAAAGTTTTGGTTATTTTGACATTACGAAAAAATTTGTAGAATATACAAATCACACTTCGTAAAGTTTTGTAAAAACTTTTTTTAAATAAAAATGTGGTGCATACCTTACGGGTTTATTTTAAAATTAAAAAAAAAAATGTAATGGTGCCACACCAGAATCGAACTCACGATTTCAGTGACGTCCTGCTGTGTTGAAGTAGACCCGTCTACCATTTGCACCAAAGTAGCTGATGCAATACAGCAAACTAAAAAGGAACTTAAGTCGAAAATATTATGAAATTTTTATGAAAACTAGAAAAATATGCTACAAATATTTAATAAAAAATTAAATTAAATATTTTTATTATGTTTATTGAACTAAATAAAATAATATAATTTTTTTTATTAATATATCAAATAATATATTAAAAAACAAAATAAAAAAATAATAAAATAATAATAATAAAAAACTTAAATAACAATTTCAAACTAATTGCTTTTTATTATTAAATATTTTATCTTTTTAAATATTTGTTTTATTGAATTTCATACTAAACCCGGCAAATAAAGTGGAAGTAGTGTTTTCGGGTCCTCTTTAACTTGTTTTAGGATCCTCTTTATTAAACAAAATACAAAATATCCATTTATATCAAAACACAAAAATAGTAATAATGAAATAAAAAAATAAAACATAGAAATTTAAAAAAACATTAATAAACAAAAAAAAATATAAAAACTAAAAAAAAAAAAAAAAAAATTTGTCCTGGCCAGGAGTTAAACTCGCAACCTTCTGATTGCAAATCCAACCTCTAACCACATCAACATCCATATGTAATATTTGTAACATTACAAATTTTTGTACAATGTACTAAAAAAATATTACGAAATCATGTTTGTATTTTTTACGAAATTTGTAAATTTGTAAATTTATATAATTTGTATTTTTAAGCATGGATTATTATGAGTGTGGATTATTATGAATGTACCTGTGGAGCTATGTGTGAATAACTTGACCAAGGTAACTTATCACCGTGCCGACTGAAATGCATATGCTACGGGACAAGTTAGAAGTAGGTAGTGTTAAATTAGGACCATTTTAAGATTTATGTGTTTATCACGTGACTGCTGTAGGTGTACATGTCGTAGAACTGGAGAAAAATTGTTGAAGGAAAACTAGTCACATATTAAGCTCAATGTATTCTGTGATAGGGGAAGTTTGCCTGGAACAGTTTTGCGACGTACCACTGCACTGGTATAAGGTGGCGCAAAAATAACCTTCCGATGTTTTTTTTTTATTATATATTTATTATGTATAGCATTTTCTGATAGGAGGATTACTTTTGCGCCACCATATATAAGGGGTACATGTCACCGGGCTTTCGAAAAGTAATAAGCAAGTAACATGACACTTTTTACTCAGCGTGTGTCATATTATGTACGGGCTGCGAAATTGCCAATTCGGAACCAGTCACTGCACTTTTCCAAAACAGTGTGTAATACCACCTGTACAAAAAACCTTCAAAAAGGAACAACAAAAATCAATTTAAAAATTATTTTATTTTGTCTATAGCCAAAAAAAACCTATAACAATAAATTCATTATAACAATTTAAATTTGGAAAAGTACATAAACTATACTAAAAGACCCGATGTTCAAAGTATAGATTTTTTTTGCAAGTTTTCTCTTTATTTGCTAACATTCATTATCAAACAATTTATACAAGTTTTTATGTTCCTACCCTTCTAAAAAGCACTTCATGAACATTATAATTTTGTATTCTGCATTATAATTCTAGTTTACAATAATATCTTTATAAAAAGAAAGAGCTGCAACAATTCAGCACAAATTTAATGCTTTACTTATAAAACAGAGTAACAAAATATATACTCGGTTTCAATTTTGTTCCCAAAGAAATTCTTAAAATCGCCAATTACTCATACATAAAAAATCGTTACCAAAAATCTTGTAAGATTTCTTAACAAAATATTTCGAAACCAATATGCAAAAACTTTGCAGTTTTAATTTATATAATTGTAGTGTTTGAAATTTTTGAATAATCATATTCTGGTGATATATTTATGTTTTTTGGTAGCGATATTTTATGTGTAACATCTCCATTCTATCGAAAAATCACCAGGCGGCAATTCAAAAATTAACTTGACAAACGAGTATTAAGATCGAGACGTATGGTGAGAAATTGCCATATATGGCAATCCTGGTAGCTGTAAAAACAGTTCCGTATTCAGTTCTTTTACACCAGTGGAGTGTTGCGTCTTCATTTCCACTGTCGCATAGTCCGTACTGATAAAAATTTCTTCAGTGGTATGTCCGCTTTGTAGCAGTCAAGGGAATGCATTCTTTGGCACTAACTGCCATGTTTTCATCCACTGCTAACGGTTTTAAACCAGTTCAATGACCAGTAGCAACTTCAACTGCAACGACCCTAGTTGATTCAGTAAACTTTGATATTATGTTAATTTTTCTCCAGTTACATGATATATCTGGTACCAACCAGTGAATGTGATTGGTCACGTGACTGGTCGTTTCACCCAAATTAACACTTTTTGGTGCACCAAAATTTTGGTTTCACCAGTTTCGTGACGTACCCTCCAATCATATATCACAGAATTACCACTTTGGATCAATCGACCCTTCATTTCCCGCAGGGTAGTTTTATAAACCCATTTTAAAGACCGATTGTAAACAGCTTAAATTTTTAATCTAATTCATAAGGATTTTTTTTTAAATTTTATTCAGTTCAGAAGTGTTTTCTAAAGGGAGCTTTTTTATACAGGTATAGAGCTTTAAGTTGGCAACACTTTTTTAACTGGCGGCCATTTTGTCAAGTGATTTATGTTTAGTTTGGTTTGGCATTTCGGCATGAATAGACTGACGCCTGAACAACGCATCCAAATTTATTTTGAAAGTCATGGTTCTGTTCGAAATACGTATCGCGCAAGAATTTTGAGAATTTTGTTTAGCGATGAAGCTCATTTTTGGTTAAATGGATACGTCAATAAACAAAACTGTAGTATTTGGAGTGATGATAATCCTGAAGTGTATGCTGAGACACCGTTACATAGAGAAAAACTGACTGTTTGGTGTACTTTATGGGCGGTGGATTAAATTGAAAATAAAATTTACATAAAAAAAAATGACAGCAGAAGTTTCCTGAGTGTATTGAATATCGCTGGAAAAATGTATATCGAGCTAAAACGAGATTATGTTGAGAAATAAAGAAAATTGTTTCCAAATTCGTTGTGTTTTCATTGCTAAGTCGGCTAATTTGGGAAACAAAAAAATTCCCCTTATCAGATCCGGCATTTTGAATTAAAAAATGTTGATTCCAGATTTATCCTTGATAATAATATAACGAAACACCAACATATTAATATGTTGCAATTTATGACCGCCATTTTGGATCCGCCATTTTGGATCCACCATTTTGAATTTAAATTTTTTTATATCAGATTCGTACTAAACAACCATGAAATACTTTCAATCAAATCAGACAACACAAAAATAATTAAATCGCCATATTAAATACGCCATTTTGAATATTAAATTTTCGGTGTCAGATTCGGATTAAGAGACACCAAATACTTGAAACACAATTGATTAAAATTTAAAATATCCAAATTTTAAAAATTTGGCAGCCATATTCTATCCGCCATTTTTAATTTTTAAAATCAGATTCCAAATTCGTGACCAGAAGCAGTCTTAGCATATACGATAGATACTTTTAGGACCCCTATCCCTCATATTAAATTTTTTTCCAAAATTTTTACTTGCTGGCCCACAGTACATTGTAAAGCTAAAAAAAAAATTTAAACCTTTCTAAATTTTAGATACACCCTAATGTTCATACGTATATGTAAAATGTGTATAATCAAAAAAATCCGACAACAATAATATTATAAACGTGTTCAGATAAATGACCAATTAGCATAAGAAAAAACCGCAAAATACAACCAAAATCTAAAAAGGGGCACAATAGAAAAATATATAAACACAACAAAACAAAAAAAAAAATTGTCACGCAAATGTACACTCAAAAAAAAAAAGTTAGTAAAGTCAGCAAAAAATTTAGCTGAGTCAGCAAAATTTTGCAAAAAAAAATGCTAATGTCAGCAAAACCAATAGATTCAGCAAAAGTTTTGCTAACACTTAGTGGATTAGAAATTAAAAACCCTAGCTAAAAATTAATAAATTTTTTGGTGAATATTAGTAGAGTGAAAAAAAAGTCAAAAAATTTGTAGAAAAATTATACTTTAGTTAATTTATTTGCAAAAAATCATAAAACATATTTTTGTGATTCTTTTACAAATAATTTTAAATACGTTACAAAATATATGAAAATATTCATACTCCCAAATTGACGAGATGAATTAATGTAATATCTAAAAAAAAAGTAAAAATAATTATATATAACATACATAAACAAAATTATTTTTCAACTATTTACATTAATGGTGGTCCAAATGATGCTATATTTTAAAGGAACGCAAATGCCGCAGACAATTATAGAAACGAAACGAAAAAATAATTAAATAAAACATATGCAACTCTTTTTGTTGCAATAAGAAAAAGGAAACATAAAAATCTACGTAAAATGTGTGGCTCTGTCTTTCGCTTTAGTCTGCCTACCTGCTGTATATTTGTATGCCATTTGACCACACTGGATTATTCATCTCTGTAAACATTTAGTTTACAAATATACATTATTAGATTAGATCAGAAGGCACTATGCACCGCGACCAATGTAGGTCTTTTGTGCTGCCTAAAGTTACCTACAGATTCAAGCTGCCTATAAAGCCAATTATCCTATTAGGCAAAATGTTCGCGATGTCGGAAGGCGAAATGAAGCGATCACCTAGAAACCTAAGTCTCCTATCACAAAGCCTGGGACATTCACAGAGAACATGCTCCGAGGTCTCAGACACCATCTCACAAAACCTACACATATCCGTGTCCGATTGACCCTTTCTGTGCAGATGGTATCTGAGATTATAGTGTCCAGTTAAGTACGACTCCAGGGTGCTCAAACCCCCCTTTCAAGCGACAAGAGTCGCCTCGACCCCCTACTGGAAAAAGAGATCAATCTCTTAGCGTGGCGCTGACCAGGAGAGTTTTCCCAGTAACCAGAGAATTCAGACTTTCTCCATGCCCTGAGCATTTCATTAACATACCCCGCAGGTATTCCACAGAATAGTTCAGGACCAATAAACGGCCTTCGGGCCCCGCGGTTGGCAAGACAATCTGCCCTCTCATTGCCCTCATGCACATCATGACCAGGAATCCACCCCAAGGTTAGAGAGTTGCCCCTACCGAGCCTATTGAGAGTCTGAATGCATTCCATGACCAACCCAGACGACACCTTATAAGCCATTAAGGCCCTCAGTGCAGCCTGACTGTCAGAAAGAATGTAGATGGGAGATCTAAGCGTTCCCCTTCGCAGGCAAACAAATATACATGTAATCATTATTAAATTTAAATATTTTATTTTGTCTTTTATTTAATTAATAGACAATTACTTTCACAAGCCGGTGACGACGCAAAATTGAAGTTGTTTTTATCCACAATTTTGTTTTATGTATGAAAAATAGCTACAAAAACCTTCCATGATTGATTCTTTTATATGTCTTACAAGAGTTGTACTTTTTTGTAAAGGGTCCGCCAAATAACTTTTTTTTTTTTTGAAAATGCTATAAAAAAAAACTACTGAATATTTTCTCAAATTTCTTTTTATATTTGAAAGTACAATCCTTCCGGTTAATGGAAAATAATTTCATTCAAATGGCTGCCTCGGCTGGCCATGCAGTAGCCTACACGATCGGTCCAATTTTTAAGCACATTATCGATTGTGTGCAGCTGTATTTCACCAATGGCTTCCTGTTCCGTCCTGTTGAAACCAAATGTTGCCAATATCCTCCTCTTAAATTTTTGTGAACAAAAATTCGTTCAACATGGCCCGATAACGATCGCCATTGACTGTAACGGCCACTCCTTGCTCACTTTCGAAGAAAAATGTCAATTTTCGCACACATTCTGCAACATTACCATGATTTTCAAAGTAATGTCGCAATATTCCCTAGCGTTGTTCAAGCGTATACACAACCATATTCGTTCAGCGGAAGGATAAAACTAATTCTCTGTCAAACCAGACATGAGCTAAGTGTTACCATTCACGAAATAAGCACTAGTTGAAAAAAAACGTTGGATGGCGGACCCTTTATAATTTTCCTCTTCACTACTATCGTACATCTTGACATGCCACGACATCTAATTCATTCTGCGTATATCTTTCAATCTGGTTGTCGTTCACACTATTGATGCGCTAATCAGCACAATTTTTTTAGCAAAAGAAAATAGTAAAACATTAGTAAAAAATTAGTAAAACATTAGTTCAAAACAGCTAAGTGCTGAATAAGTATAACTAAAACTTTAGCTGAAAACATAATTTAAGCAAAAAATTTGCTTAAATTATTATTGAAAAATAGTATACCTGGTTTACAAGACGATTTACTAACTTTTTTACTAACTTATTTTTTTGAGTGTAAACAAAAAATCATTACAAATCTCAGACCCTGACATTAGAATAGTATAAGTTGTTGAGTTAGTATCATCATCATCATCAGCACCAACAGCATCTTGTTTATAATTTTTAAATTTTCAAATTTAAAAATATTAAATTGCATAGTATTACATGCAAATAGAATTCTATAAAAAAAATAACAACAAAACATATTAAATATAGTACTTTAAATTTAAAGAAAAAAAATATATATTTAAACAAAATTATTATGTAAAAATTTAGGTGCAACCACTTAAAGTAATAAAAGTGATATTAACTATTCTACTGCGTAGACCAAGTTAGAAAATCCTTCGTGTGTTGCGTGGACAAAAAAAATAGCAAAAACGTATATGACGAACTTCAAAAATTCTCGACACTTTGAGGTAAAATATTTAAATTTTTTTTTCTGGATGACATGAATAACCTTTTTTGTATATGTTAGCCAATATTTCAGCATGCTTAATAAATTCGCGTTAATAATTTATCTTTAACGGCTCAAAAATTATGGCTGTTTTAAGTTTAAAAATATTAAAATTACAGTTTTTGCTTGGATTTAATTAAAGCTACTTCAATTAATAGATCTCATTAGTTTTATCCCTTTTCAAAATATATTTTACACCACCAAAAAAATATAAAAATACACTGAAAAAATGTTTTTGTCATATATTAAAACTTAAAAAGTAAACCGCGCTTATTTAGGAAAACACTCATTTTTTGCGGTTTAATGATATTAAGCTGGGTTTAGGGTTTCTTATTTGCAGAAAATCATCAAATATTTTTACATTCGAAAAATTAAAATTTTTATAAAAGGATGCTTTTTGAAGTTATAAAAATTTTGTTTGCTCCAAAAAATTTAAAGTCCTTAACATTTTTTGATGCACACAGAGAATAAATTGGTTGGAATTCCATTCTAACCAACAAAATTTAATCATTTTTCAATAATTTTAATTGTAAGTACTTAAAATTCATCATCAGAATAAATAAACTATATTGTAAACAGAAACTATACACCCAAAAAAATAAGTTAGTAGAAAAGTTAGTAAAACGTCTTGTAAATAAGGTATACTATTTATTTTTTAGCAAATTTTTTGTTAAAATCGTGTTTTCAGCTAAAATTTTTGTTATACTTATTCAGCACTTAACTGTTTTATACTAATGCTTTACTAATATTATACTAATGTTTTACTAATTAATTTTGCTAAAAAAAATTGTGCTGATAAGCACATTAATAGTGTGGACGACAACCGGATTGAAAGATATACGCAGAATGAAGTAGATGTCGCGGCATGTCAAGATGTAGTAGAGAAGAGGAAAATGATACTAGAAAGTACTACTCTAATAAGACATATAAAAAAAATCAACCATGAAAGATTTTTGTATCTGTTTTTCATACATAAAACTAAATTGAGGATTAAAACAACTTAAATTTTACGTTGTCGCCGTCTCGGGAAAATAATTGTCTATTAATTAAATAAAAGGCAAAATATGGAGGCTCTAACTTTTCTAAAACTTCGGGCTCTGATGAGATCTTAAGCCAGATCGAAATCCTAGTATCAACCTAGCTAATATGTTTGATTTGCTTTATTTTTGTAAATATACGGAAGTTGAAAGCTCGTTATAAATTGAAAATAACATAAAAATAATCTCGATGTATATAAAAACAAAAAACTAATATAACTGTAAAAAATATTACTTGAGCCAGAGTACAAACTAAATTTTTTTTATATAAATAGAACATTTTTGGTCTTCAAAGTTTAGTAATGTCACGATGCTTGTTAGGAAAAGACCTAACCACGTGCTTGATTACTAAGAAGACAAGAATGGAGCAAAATTGATTATTAATAGGTTTTTTGTTAAAGTTCTGCCTATTATGGAGGCTCTAACATAACATTGAACATTGCCCGACATAATTTTATGAAATGAAATTTTGGGTAGAATTTAAATCTATTAAAATAAAATTTTATGGAGATTCAATAGAGCCATAAAGATTCTTCCCCTGGAGCCATAAAGATTTTTCCCCTGGAGCCATAAAGATTATTTCCCCCATTCAGAATGGCGTTTTAAAGAAACTTTTGACTGCAGATTCGTGTTTAGGAGGCCACGGATTTTTTTTTTATATTATTCTACTTGAAACGAATGTAGTTTTTGAGTGCAACAAGATTTTGCGTTCTTTTTTTTTTATTTAACCAACAATTTATTTAGTTAAATAACCAATATTCTACAAAAATAAATTTGTTCCGATTTCGTCCCACTATTCGCAAAAAACTGGCACGAATCGGACCAAATTCAGTATTTTTCATTTTCAAATGGGAATATCTCGGTAACTATTACAGATAACCCGCATATGTGAGCATATTTTTTGTAATTCTCTTCTAGCAAATTACAAATATGTTAAGCTTTTGAAAATCGGATCAGAAATTGCGAGCACTAAAAATTTTATATGCAAAAAGTTCCCTATTTTGGGTGGCATATTGCCGCATCCGGCGGGTCTGGAAGCTCGGACTACTAAATATGAAATGGCCGAATTATTTCCAAAAATTTTGTGATATATCCCACTGTGCAATGATACCATACATGGGACTACTTAATTGTATGGACTAATTAATTGATGATTTCATTACAATTTCATTGATATCAATTGTAATGAAATTATTTTCATTAGCATTTGCTAAATTAATGATAATACATTTCATTGAGTTGATTTCATTGATTAATGGCAATACTTTTCAATTTCATTACAATTAGTAATGCATCAATTCAAGGAAACAAATTACAATTGACAGATAAGATTTTCGAAAAATTAATGGTGAATATCGATCAAATCTGGGCTTCACATGAGCTTTAAGTAATGCTCATAATACAAATAGGCTATGTCCGGGAATCCCGAGAGATTATTTTTTTTTATAAAGCAGCCACAGGGTGTACTAATTATTTGTTTACCTAAATACGTACGTGACAATACCAATTTAATCACTCTGATAATAAAATCGAACATTGGTGTAAACTGGAACGATATGGAAGTAACAGGGGAACGAGTGGAATCGGAACACTTAACACATTTGAATTATCGGAACGTGTTCCGTTGGTTAAGTTTAACAAAAATTTGGTCCGTTTTGAGATATTTCGCTTAGATTTCGAGATGCTAGCCATTTTATAAAATGGCGGTTTTTAAAAATGCCTAGTATCTCTGAAACTAAGCGAGATAGGGCAAAACGGGCCAAAATGTTGATCCACGGAAGTATTAGTACAACCTTCTAATATAAATGGACTAGGTCCGGGAGAGAAGATGCCAAAGGATGGTTTATTTATTTTTACTTATTTACGTGATAATAACAATAAACATACAATTCCTATCGATCTCTGTTGCATTCCTATGTAAAGCAATTTACACATCATTTTTTTTGTTAACAAATGCTTTTTTTGCTCAATTGTAATTAGTTTTTTAGGAATTAGTGTGATTTCATTAGCATATTATTATGACAAATGCTAATGCCAAAAAATTTCATTATAATTAAATGGTAATGAAATTTTTTTGGCATTAGCATTAGTTCACTAATTCAATGCTAATGAAAAAATCTCAAGTATGAATGATACAATACTAGATTAATTTGCTGAAATTAAAAATTTTGATACCCTTTTACCACCTAGTTACCTTTGAATACAATATATCATTCTTTTTTCTACTATGTATTTAAATTTAATTTTTAAAATTAGTGTGTTGGAGTTGTAACTGTCCTCTACAAATAACTAATATGTCTCTTAATTTTTTGTCTCTTATTTTTCAAAAAACCGTCAGTCATTAACAAATTTATCAAACCCATGTTTTTTTCTACATTTTAGAAATAATCTTCAAAAAAAACTCTCGCAAAATATAAAGCACAAATATTTAAAAATTACTCAAGTTCCTGAAAATATACACAGAACTATGAACTTTAAACTCGCCTAAAAATATGCTCAAATTCTAAAAAATAAAAAAAAAAACAAGAAAATAAACTTCTAAAATATGCAACGTGGCAGCAGTGAAGAACGTATAGCTAGTGCTAACTCTAGTCCCAGACATTCAAACAAATATCCAGGATCATCATTATTAGGTCTACTCACAAAGCGATCCACAAAAGTTGAACCTCACCCCGCAGTAGAAGAAGATCATAATGACATCAAATATTCCAGCGGAAACAATTATCAACCAAATAATGCCAACAATTCCAATCATGATACCTCCTTTGCTAAATGTACTCCCGAAAGGAAATCCCCATTAATGAATAATTCCAATAATTTAGCAAAAAATACCAGAAGTCAAACATTACCCAATAATGCAACTCCCAATGATATGATAAAAGAATCACAATTGATTGAAAAGTCACAAAGTAGTGGTATTATCAATTTACATCGTAAGGTAAAAACGGCGACAAATAAAAATCATGTACATCGACATAGTACAGATGGATCACAAAGTGATGGTTGTATGGGTAGTGTAGGTGCGGCAGGAGGAGGCGATGTGATATTAAGAAAGACACCAAAAAATCGTTCACCTAATCATAATCGTTTCAGTCATCAATTTAGTTTATGTTGTAAGGCCGAAAAGAAACCAGTAACGCCACCCGTTACCGTGCGTTATAACTCTTTAGCCGATGGTGGTGCTGTCAAAAAGGATAATATGTCTTTAAGTTGGAATTCCGCCGATAATACATCATTATCGATAAGTTCGGTTATATCTAATCCAAATGCCTGTTTACAACCATCATTTGTAGCTGTACCCGCAGCTGCTCTTACAGAATGTGCCAGTGCTCCACAAAGTCCGGTAACCGGTAAATCTATGATGTTTCCCAGTGTTGAAAATTCCTATGGTTCACCTTCTAATACCTCGCTACGAAGTAATCTAAGTGATACACCTAATGGTGCTAATAATGCTACAGCTAGTGGTCCCATACGACCTATAGCAGTAACAGCTTGCCGTTCACGTTTAAGACTTAAACTTTATCCACCCGGTAAAGAATTACCACCTTTTGCTACAGAATTTCCTTCACTACCAGATCCAGCTGTATCATCTATCAAACGAGCCACTACACCACAACATAATTCTTCTCCCAACATTGCCAGTGACGACGGTGTAACCGGTCATATTACTCACGATCCGGAAACACAATCTGTACGTTTTATGTCGCATGAGAATATACAAATGGAAAGACAAAGTTCCAGTTCAGGTTTGGCTAGACAGGCTCTTATGGCAGCACAAGTTTTAAGTTTAATACCAACGGATCAAGTTAGAGAGAGGTATGCAGTTGAGATATTTTTTAAAATATAAATGATTTTATTGGCTCTTTGTGTCTCCATTTTGTAGAAGTTATTTGGATGGTCGTTTGGGTTCTTCATCATTATTGGGTCCCAGTGAGTTGACCAAAGTTATACCTAGCAAAGAGGTTACCATATTTGTTGGAACCTGGAATATGAATGGTCAAAGTCCACCCAAGTAAGTAAATTAATATATTAAGAGTTCATTCTTGGGAACTGGGTATTGAGGTTTTTAATTGAATTTGAAGCGAGTTTAGTTTCTTCCAGGCATATTTCTATGGAATCGATAGGGCCGTAAAGGAAACAATAGAACAGTGTTTCGATTTACAACAAGTAGCATATACAAGGGTCTGCATTGATTTGTTTCTCCAAATCCGTTAACACAAACTAGGGTAACGAGTTGGATGATAAATTTTCGTGGAAGAGCTCTGAGTCGGCAGTGGATTCGATACAAACAGATAATCTAATATCTCTGGCGGAGATGTTCGATTTGATTAGGGACTTATCGGATAAGAAAACAAAATTGAGAAACCTATGGCCGTTGCCTAATAAAAGAAGATCCAAAACTTCTCTTGGTTTTGACGAGGAGAAAGTCGAAAGGTATGCGTAGGTCTTACAACCATAGGTTTCCTGAAGCGAATGCAAACTTCTGCTTGTTGTATTGACAGTTCTTGGCAACAGAGCGGGATATCTAGCTATTGATGATGGCAGATATGGAAATGGTGGAACACATAATGCGAAACTTTCCAACTCTTACACGCGCCATCGCAAATGGTTTGGGGGATATCTGGAGAAAATCTCTGTATTCGGATTTGCTAAGAAAGTGTGGCATTTGCTAAGTTAGTGATGAAAACTCTGGCTATCATCACTTAATTTCGAGCTATATTACCTCCACGTAATCGCTTCTTATCGGGTAACGCTAGGGACCTAAAACGCCTGTGCGTGGTCTTCGACCGCTCAGCTCAACCTAAACCAACCGTTCAAAACAAATCCTGCTACCGTTTAGGATTAGTAGTAAATTTAGCCTATCTATCTGTGACTGTTAACCCCAAAACTCTTGATAGATCCCTTACCTGGAATTAGCACATTCACTCTCTGTCAAAGAAATGGAAAAGAGCATATTTTGTCTGTTAGAGGCATTTTGGGAGGACGTTGGTTAGACCCCCCATATAATTTACTGGTAGTTCACTATTGTTGCTAAACCAATGATCAACTTTTCCTGCCTTAGCATATCCTCCTCGTTCCTCATGTGCAGCCTACTGGACATATTTCAAACGCAGACGTGTTTTCAAAAATTATTTTTAATTTTATGACCATTTGTACAGCTAACTGAACATGTCTTTTGTATTAAAAACCAGTATTTTTTTTTTGCAAGCTGGTCACTCTTAAAAATTTTGTGATCAGGTGATCGTATAACACGTTTTTTAAAGCAC
Organism: Delia radicum; assembly: GCA_021234595.1. NCBI lineage: Eukaryota > Metazoa > Arthropoda > Insecta > Diptera > Anthomyiidae > Delia > Delia radicum. Next base: position 18,175,121 of record CM037853.1, on the reverse strand, counting down.
TTAACCATTTTAATTAAATTTTTGCAATTGTGATATATAAAAATTAAAAAAAAATATATAATTTTATTGTTAACAGTTCAATAAACAAGGTAAAGTACATAAATTTTCAATAACTTTATTGTTAGACCCTTATTTTAACATTTTTTTACATGTCCAGCCCGCTGCACATTTGTTACCTATTACAAAAATAATGGCACGTAAAATTTCAGAGCAACAGATTTTTATTTCACTTAGTTACAGTTTTTTATTTCACTTAGTTATAAATGTCCAGCCGGCTGCACCTGCAGTATCTTAGAATCCCTTCGTCCTTTATGTCCTTGAACAATTTTTTTTTTCTATTGTTTCTCTCAGAAGCATAAAACAAAAATTTTTGAAGACTTCTGACGCTAGATTTTTCCTCGGGACTGAGGAGGATATTGTTCAAAGTTGAGCAAATAAATTCAAGGCATACTCTTGAAAGATCTTATCGTCTTGCGTGTAATGGCATAACGGGGCCGGCAGAACGTGCCTGACGAATGACTTCGGGGCTATGCTGGGTATTCACCATTGCCTAATTCCATAATGGTGGCTGCCAGTATAGGATAACTTAGACATGATTGGTGGTGACCTAAGGGGTCAAATGATCGCTAGGATCTTTATTGACTACCCGATCTCAAATGTCACTGTACCGAATTTTCGTTTACATAGAGACATTTGATTTGATCTGTCTGCAGTATGCATTTCTGTTTGGCCTCACGAATACGGATGTTTTTAGATCGTAGTTTATATGTGTTTGGCTGCTTGCCTCCGAGTGTATAAGCCTTTTCTTTTGTCGGACTTCAATTCAACCAAAGCTTATACAGAGAATTGTATTGCTGTTAAGAAAGTTATGGATATGAGGACAGACAGAGTAGCACATTTGACATAGACTTGTAGTACCATTCCCTTCAAATTAAATATTTTTACCACACATTTTATTACTGTGTTTATCTTCTTTTCCAGAGAAATGAATGATTTTGTTTTACCCACAAATCTTGAACATGTACCCGATATTGTGGCAATTGGTACTCAAGAATCCAGTCCAGATCGTTTTGAATGGGAAGTTACAATACAAGAAACTCTGGGACCATCACATGTACTCTTCCACTCTACCACTTTGGGTACCCTACACTTGGCTGTATACATTAGAAGAGATTTAATATGGTATTGTTCGGCACCCGAAGATGCCAATATGTCAGTGAGAACAGGTTCAGCATTTCGCACAAAAGGAGCGGTGGCCATATCATTTTGTCTCTTTGGTACCTCAATGCTTTTCGTAACCTCGCATTTAACGGCACATCAGCAAAAAGTCAAAGAGAGAGTTTCAGATGTAAAGAGAATCATACATGCTTTAGATTTGCCAAAAAATCTTAATTTGAGACATAAAAATAAAGATGTAACGCAAAATTTTGATAATGTATTTTGGTGTGGTGATTTAAATTTCCGGTTGGGGGAACCAAGGGAAAAACTATTGGAATGGATACAAAATACAAAATTTCCCTTACCTTCACACTTGCCACATGGTTATATGCACACGGATCAATTGTCATCGGTATTAGCAGATGGTGCAGCATTTCGGGGTTTTATGGAGGCTAATATAACATTTCCTCCTACCTATAAGGTTGGTAATATTTTAAAACTTATGACATCACTATTTATAAACCTTTTTTTAGTATGATCCAGGTACACAACATTTCGATACCTCATCAAAACAGCGAGCTCCCGCTTATACGGATCGTATTTTGTATAAATATCGTCAAACTCAGGGTTTAATGATGAGACGTCAGAGCACCATACCTGGTATGACCTCGCCCTCACAACCTTTGGTCCAGTGTTTATTATACGATTCGGTTCCGTCCATTGTTACGTCGGACCATAAACCGGTATGGGCTTTATTTAAGACTTTAATAAGAGCGGGTACAGATTCGTAAGTTTTTTTTTTTTAAATTAATTCATACCAATGTGGTTTTTAAGATCTTTTTTTTTTGTATTTTAGCATTCCATTGGCAGCTGGTCTTTTTTGTCGTGATATCTATTTGGAGGGTATGAAACGTAGATTAAATAATCAATATACGGGTGCTTCAGCCGTTTGTTCTATACAATAATTGAGTGAATTAATTAACGCACACTTTTACTTTTTATATTACTAACTACTAGGTATGTAGATAAAGGGTGTTTTTTATAGAGGTATATAACTTTGAAATGGAACAACACAAAGATGAACTTTTTAAATTGACATGAAATTTACTTTATTCGAAAGATAATCTTCTGGCATTATAATTTAAATATGACTTCTGGCATATGACCGCCACCGTCCAATTTTCGATGACTTTTTCCAAAATTTGTGAGCGTATATTGACAATAAGGCGGCGAATGTTATCCTCTAAGTGGTCAATCGTATCGGGCTTATCGGCGTAGACTAGCGACTTCACATATCCCCACAGAAAATAGTCCAGCGGTGTTAAATCCCACGTTATTGGAGGCCAATTCACGGGTCCGAAACGTGAAACTATGCGTTTACCAAACGTTTCCTTCAATAAATCAACTGTGGCACGAGCTGTGTGACATGTTGCGATGTCTTGTTGAAACCACAGCTCCTGCACATCATGGTTGTTCAACTGATGATTGATAAAGTTAGTAATCATGACTGTAACGTTCTGACCAGCATCATTTTTAAAGAAGTACGGACCAATGATTCCACCAGCCCATAAAGCACACCAAACAGTCAGTTTTTCTTTCTGTAATGGTGCCTCAAAATACGCTTGAGGATTATCATCACTCCAAATACGGCAGTTTTGTTTGTTGACGTATCCATTTAACCAAAAGTGAGCTTCATCGCTAAACATAATTCGCAAAATTCGTGTGCGATACGTGTTTCGAGCAGAACCATTATTTTCAAAATAAATTTGCACAATTTGGAAGCATTGTTCAGGCGTCAGTCTATTCATGTTGAAATACCAAACCAAACTAAACATAAATCACTTGACAGCTGACAAAATGGCCGCCAGTTAAGAAATTGTTGCCAACTTTAAGTTATATACCTGTATAAAAAACACCCTTTATTTAGTTGATATTTAATTTTAAACAATAGAGGCTTTTATTTCGGTATTAGTAATGGAGTAACATGCAAACATATTCATAATTCAGATTATCGAAACTTTCGAATAGGGCCAGACAAGAAACACCTTTAGTGCGAGCTGTAACAAGGTAACTCTCCCAAATGTGAATTCAGATTTTACTAAAATTTAATATGCTTTTTTGGAATCTCCTAAATTTAAGATTTAGCCCATACACGAGTCTGTTAATATCATCCAGCCGCGGATAAAGAAAAAGGTTTTGTGGAGGGAAATTAGAGTACTTTTAGTTAAATTTTTTTTAAATTTTTGTATTGAAAAATTGAAATGGGTGGGGGGAGGGCGGTTGGTGATTTATCATTTTCACTATTCCTGAATCGGCATCTGTTTATCGCATATCCAAGTTTCAACAAAATCTAAAATCCCACTTTAAAGACTAAATTTAGGTACGCTATGGAGGAAACATAATTTAAAATCACTGGTACTGATTTTAGTTTTTTGGGTTAAGAGGTTTAAATTGATTTACTTTTTATTAACAAAAAATCAAAATGCATTCAGAAATTGCTTTTGCATAATGAATGCATTTTCGCAAAACAGTAATTGTTTTTTAATTACATATCGCAAAGTAGACAATTGAAGCTTTCATATGCTTTTTAAATCTTTGAAATAGTCCATCTACATTAGGAAATATGACTTTTCAAAGTTTACTACTTTGAAAATTTTTTGGATTTTTTAAAAACTGAAAGCGTCCTAAAAACGCGAGTTTACAAAATTTGCAGAAACTGAAAACGGTATTGACAACTTCTAGAATACATGTAAAAAACAAAGGAATTTAAGTGACCCCCGGTCAAATTTTGGGGGACCTATAATGGAATGGACGATGTATATCATTTAAAGGCAAATTAATCACCTTTCATTTAACATATAATATTTCTAATTCCATTAACCCATTAAGCGTTAAATTATAATAGTCCGTTTTTTAACTGAACTTTTTAGAAAAAAACGATCATTAATTCCATATTTTATTAATGTAAAATTAGGAAATAAGTGTTATTTAATTTTAGCTAAGACTTTAAGCTTTAATTTATGGTATTGTTGGAATCTCTGTAAATGCAACTTTGTGAAATAATTTTTTGTCAATTAATTTTAGATTAGTCGTTTGTAATTTCTTTCAAAAGTCAGTTCGTTTTTAAATAACAAATATAAAAAAATCAAAATTTCACATTTGTCGTAATTTAATAATTGGTGACCCCGACGTGATAATAAATATGCCACGTACAACAATTACACTAACAACCACTTCATCCACGAGCTCTCCAAGGAGTACATTAGCAACAACAACTCCAGGCGTTGCAACTTCAAATTCAACCACGAATAAAAAGAAATTACAAACGACTTAAATTATTTGGGAAAAAATTATTTCACAAAGTTCCATTTACAGAGTTTCCCACAGAATAATTTAAAACTTTAACCCTTTGAACACCGCATGTATTAAGAGTTAAATTCGATATTTTGCCATAACATTTCCAAGAATCTCCTACTGGGTAAAGTTTATTTTCGTCACTTTTGACCTATAGTCACTAAAGTTATTTTTTTTTCTTAAATAAATATAAATTTTGATCCTATATTTCCTTTTTGTTCACTTCTTAGCAGAAAAACATTATTTCGAATGCCTTTTTGCTTTCGAGTAAAATTGCGCAAGCTTGCGTTCGAATGATCGTTCGTTATCGAATCGCATCATTAGGAATTTCGATACGTTTTATTCGTTATCGTATTAGAGCATCTGAAAAGTAAATGAACTCTCCCGTTCAAATAAGATTTCACTCGCTTACAAATGCGATGTACTGGGTTGTGTGGTCAATAAATACACCAAAGGAAAAAGAAATTATTTACCAGTTTGTTGAAAAGTATTTTTTTTTAATAAAGCAATTCAATTAACAGTTTTGCTGAAAATTTAGTTTCAACCAAAATGTTACTAAAAGTTAGTATATTTTTTTTTTTCAATGACAATAATTTTTCCTGTGTAACTTAATTCCTTTTTGTGCCGGTGTGAATCGACTAAAACCGATTTAATAAACGGTTCGATTTCAAACGATTTGTATAACACCAAACCCTGACTTGTCGTGTAACCACGACTTCTTCATTTTCATTCATAATCGTTTGTTTCATTCATGTTTTTTTTTCTCTCAAATGTCCACATGCAATATTTACTTCTCATCAGTATTTCCGGCACTTTTATACGAACCTTGAAACAAAGAAGAAGTAAGTCGTCTAGTTAATTTTTTTTCTAAAAAGTCTTAAAAAGTGAATAAAACCTAAAAAGTTTTCTAAGTGTTACTGATTTTTATGTTATTCGTGGTTTCCTGTGTAATTGAGGTACGTGAAAATAAAAAAAAGTCTAAGGATTGCATGAGGAATTAATGATGAAATTTTTCCAATCCCTTTATACCAGAAATCGATTCAGTGGGACATATTTTAACGTGGTATTAAAACCTTTCCCTGGAGGCACATTTTATGTGGCTCCAAGTTTAATTACATCTACTTTAAGGGTGAGCATACTCTATAAAATTTTTATTATTCAGTCTCTAAAATAAATATTTAATTTTATATAGGATTAATAAATATTTGCCCGGCGAAATAGTAAACTACACGAAGTATCGTGCCAAAACCGAGACACAATATTCATTCCGCTCAAATTTTTCAACTAAAATATATACCCAAAATAATTGTTCATCTCTAAACTGCTACAATTTTAGGCTGATTATTGCAAGGGATTCCCAACTGGGATCTCCCATAAATTTCTACACTATTACTGTGCTAGAAATATTATTAAATTGTTTAACAATTTCGATTATTAATAACAATTAATACATTATTAACTACCAAAATACTGTATTACTAATTATTATTAATGCTAACCTAGTTATTATTATCCACTAAAAATTATTTTTAACATTTATTATATATATACTTAAATATATAACTAATCTAGTTAAAATTTAATAATAATAATCTAGTTCCAATTTTGCCTATATTATAATATTATTTAGTACGTTTAATAACTAATTTAATTAAAACTCCTACTAATACCCTAGTCCCAACTCTGTTTTTTTACTATCAAAATTACTATTTACGTTTATTTACTATATTTTTTTTTCCTTTACTACGTTTATATTATTTTGATTCATAAAAAAAAGGTCAGTCATAAAATTTTACTCGTTAGTTCTTTTTTTTTGTATTTTTTTGTGAATATAAAAAAATAACTTTGTTTACATTAAAGTTGCAATTCCCTATAACTTTATCCACTTTCTTTTGCACTCTTGTCAAAATTATTCCTTGATCTTCTTTGTCACTAAGATCTAATAATTTAGTTTGTTTTCAGTTTAGTGACAAAGATGAGCTCAGTGAGAAAATAGTGCAAAAGTGATAAAAATATTGATAAAATTTAATAAAAAGTGTATAAAGAAGAAAAAAAAAAAACATAAAATTCGAAAAACCAAAAATATAATTAAAATTGCTTAAGCAAATTTGCTAATTATTATTAAAAATGATCTGAAACTAAACAAAGTTATTAATTTTATAATTATTTGTAAAATATTTAGTGTATAATTATATGTAGTGGTTATTTTATAAATTTAAAGAAAACCCCAATAATCGTAAAAGCCCTAAAATAACAAGAACAATTTCGTCGGAGCAGAAGGCCTTCAGTTCCTGAAACAACAAAAACAATATGTAAGTTAAAGATTTTTTTGTCATAACATTTGCTTTAATAACAATTAGTTTATTTTTTTTACAAATTGTTGTGGTTTTTTTTATTATTCACTTTGATAATTGATACACATTTTTTTGTGATTTGTTTTGATTTTTCAATATTCGTTTTTGGTTTGTTTTTACTAAAATTTGTGTTTCAATTATTATACGTGAACGTAACGTAACCGTATAGAAGTTAAAAGCATTAGGGTTACATTTATATTTATATAATTTTTTTTTATATATTTATCAGAAATAATGTTTAATCGTTATGAATTGTTTAGTATATCCATACTTAAAAATTTCTGTATCTGAATATTAGAAAATAATATGGATTGTTAATTAAATTGTTTTGGTCCGAAATTATTTGAAAATGTAGTTGTTCTTTATTTATTTGGGCCTTCGGCAATATCTTTGAAGGCAAGGAAGGGATGGGTTTAGAGCAGGCATTAAAATGGCTCTGCTATCCAATATATTCCTCAGCTAGTTAAATTGAGTCCGTCTTATATTTTATGGTTAAGTTTTTACATAATCTATGTTCTAGTGTGCACTTAATTTTCTTGTTTTGTCTGGGTTATAGGATAGACTAAATTTGTAGGTCAAATGAACCCATGAGACTGAAGCAGCCGGATAGCCAGGTGCACACGCCTACAATTAGTCAAATAAAACCGTCTTATCCCCCACATTTAATTTCAAGCCCAGATTCATAACAGCGAACATAAGGGCCCTTGAGATAGGCGTGGTAGAGAAGATTAAGCATACTTTTCTAAAAATCATAACTACATTGTAAATTTTTTATTGAATTAGACTGCGCAGTTTCTGGTAACACAACCTTCATCAGTAATCCTTTTTGACAATACTGTAATTATTTGTTATGGTTTTTATTGTTTGATTGCATCTATATGAAATGTTTATTTATTAAATGCAATCCTGACCGTGGCTTGAACCTGCTTTCTTTGCCACATGCACTTCGCACTACACTTAGACAGAGGCTCTAACCAACTGATCTAAGTAAGGTCGATTTTTGCTGTGGCTTAAAACCAGTTTCAATTACACGGGGTCGATTTTCAATTTGTATGTAAAACTAAAAATACTAGTTTTTAGTCTACACTGAGAGAATGCTCCGCATTATATCAATGAATTTTTGCATTAGATCTATGAAATGTTACTGGAACTCGTCCATTGAAACTTTTCAATAAAGTAATGCAGTTTTTCATAAAATCTTATGAAAAATTTCATTTTATTTATGAAAAATTTCATAAGATTAATGAAAAAGTTTCATTAAAAGCTGTTTTATTACATTAATGAATCTCTTTCCTGAAGTTTAAGAAATTTATTTTTTTTTAACGTATGTACAAAGATTTGTATATATACTACATTAGGGTGTCCTTCGTTGTATGGGCGAAAAATAAAAATGATATTTTGACTGTATCCCCCCCTTAAAATATTTATTAAGGTGTCAAAATACGCCGCGCAAAAAATTAGAGTTTTAGCATAACGGGAAGATGTCCCGCATCGCCTTTGAAAATTGGGCCCCTTCAAAAAATGGTCATAATTTAAAAAAAAATTCAAATTTTTTTTTCTTCAAAATTAAAAAAATATAAGATAATTTTTGTGTTGGGTTTAATCACAACTACTCAGATAAAAAATATTACTTTCCCAGAAAATCGCTAACTTACCCTAACTTTGTGTCAAAAAAATCAATAAATATTTTGGGGGTACCTCAAAGTGACTTTTTTGCATTTTTGAAAATTGTATTCAACAAAAATCAAAAACCTAGTGTTTGCTGGCAAGTATTTTATTAAACACATCTCAAGTATTAAATAAGCCAAGTACTGTGGATATCCGTTGGCAATTTTTTTTTTAGAGCATTTTGATTCTCGGGGATTTCAAGGTTTTTTTTTTATTTTTATACATTTTTACTTTAAAACAAGGTTTTAATAATATTTCATCAATATTATTGTATATGCTCTTTTATATGATTGTAATAACTTTATAATAAAATACTATTTTTTCTGTTGATAGTTAACCCATGTTAACCTGGGGTCAAATATGACCCACGTAAGAAAAATGCAGCTTTGTGGCAAAATTTATAAATAAAATAAAAAAATGAATAATTCAGTTTATAGTTATTCTAAAAAATTTTGTTAACCGTTTCTAGTCTTCGAGTAGGTCAATTTAGTAAAAATGAGAACTTAACACTTTTCCATACTAATAATTTTGAGGGAAAAAAAATTTACACTATTAAATTAAAAATACGTTTTTCAAAAATACTCCTAAATATGTATAAAAAAATCAATTTTAATATGAATACAAAAATCTGAATTTATACTAAATAATTAATTTTAATTAATTTTAAAATGTGAATAAATTACAATTAGAAACATAAACAAAAATTAATTTTATGTCATCTTTGTGATTTTTGACTTTTTAAAATACGAGGGTCAATTGTGACCCCATGAAAACACAGGTTAACTATGAACACGAAAAATTATACTTTATAATAAAGTTATTACAATTATAAAAAATACGCAATAACATTGATGAAATATTACAAAAATCTTGTTAAAAAAGTCTATACAAATTTAAAAAAACGTTGAAATCCGCTAGAATCAAAATGCTCTAACAAAAATTTTTGCCAACGGATATCCGTAATACTTATGTTATTTAATATTTGGGATGTGTTTATTAAAACATTTCACAGCAAGAACTAGTTTTTTTGTTTTTGTTGAATAAAATTTTCAAAAATGTAAAAAAGTAACTTTTAGGTACACCTCAAATATATGTGCATTTTTTTTGACTCCAAGTTAGAAAAAGTTAGCGATTTTCTGGGAAAGTAGTATTTTATATCTGAGTAGTTGTTATTGAACCCAACACAAAAATTATATTACATTTTTAAATTTACACAAACATTTTTTTTTTTTATATTTGGTAAATTTTTCCAATGAGGCCTGATATTCAAGGGCGATGCGGGACACATTATTCTAGCACTCTAATTTTTTGCATGGTGAATTTTTATGTCCACACAAATATTTTAAGAGGGGGCATCCCCAAAAATCAAAAGTTGAAAAATAAAGGACAACCCTAATACTACATGTATATTAAACTTTTTTTCATTAGGGTTTAAAACAAGAGCTATGCAAATTTATTTAATATTAATTTTCTATATTTTAAACCATTTTTATACCAATAAAATCAAAAGTGTTTTCCGTTGCGTCTAAATTACAAAGTGTGCACAACCCAATTGATAAAGCTCTAAAAGGTCTAGCGTTTATATCTAGAAGGCCTCCCCTTGCTCTGATCAATAGACTTATAGTACTAGAAGGAAGATTCGAGGTTGTAATTTGTATCAAAGAATGGTTTAAATGAGGATATAGATCAGAGAACAGAATGATACCATTCGTTTTTCTTTTCCATTCATAAATGCATTGCTTTTGCATTGCTTTTATTCAACAACAACAGCTTATACTGTTGCTGTTTATTCCATTTATTGTTTTCGTTGAATGTCTTTTTAACATTCATTTTATAATGCCGTTACATGTCAAGCAATGAAATGAAATGATGACACATGAATAACATGAAATCAATCACAACATTCGCGTAGTATTCGTTGACCTGTAGCAATAATAATAATTTTTTTTTAGTTTTATTAAACATGAAATATGTATAAAATTTTTTAATTTTCTTAATACAGTAATATGTTTCACAAAAAAATTTGTTAACGTTTTATTTATTTAACATTGAGACCATTCATACCAATCGTTGCTTTCGTGAGTGTTAAGTGAGGTTAACACTAGACAAGCAATGCAATGCATGGTTTTCGTTACACGCACTTTTCTCAATTCTGTCGATTTTTGCTTTATTGAAATGATGTGAGTTGACAACAATGTACTCATTTTTTGTGATTGCATTCAAAAGCATGAAATAATGCACTCAAACCGTTCTCTGATATAGATCATGAAATTGAGAACTTCTTGCATCGGCTATTAGGTTTTCTTTTTCATAAACTTTAACCAGCGACAAAATTGTTTTGTAGTATTTGGAAAGTGGATCTGAACTATTTGCTGGCACAAAGTTTATTTTGTCACAGAGGTTATCCCAGTACTAAGCCCAAAAAGTATGTTTAGCAATTATTATTTCCGCAAGCTTGCGAGGCAATCTATTATTAGGCATGTTAATGACCTTATTGATGTAGTCAAAATGCAGTTTTAACGTATCAAGTTGTAGAGAGTTTAAATTAGTTTCCAGAAGAAGCATGTAGTTTTTGTAACCCCATATTTGGGCCCCGTAAAACATTATTGAGCGGGAAGCAGCAGTGAAGATTTTCGGTTTATTTTTATTATATATTTTAGGATGGTTTATATATTTAGGCCAAGTAGAAGAAGAAATCGCCATCTTTGTTAGCTTTTTTTCCAAAGGTTTGTTAAAAGACAAATTATAACACAAATCCATACCAAGATATTTGTATGAGTTTACAATTTCAATTTCATCTTCTCCATAAATCCATTTTAAATGTTTTGATATTCTTGTTCCGCTACGGAAAACTAAATCTTTAGATTTAGTAAGGTTGACTTTTAAATGCCACAAGTTACTGTACGCAAGAAGAGACTCTATCATGGTTTGGAGACCACTAGGCTAGTCGGACAGCAAGACAATGTCGTCAGCATAGAGAAGAATTTTGAGTGTGATATTATCTACAGTTACTCCACCAGGCGAAATATCGGCTAATGCCCGTAATTTCAGGCAATAGATACCTACCGGTGCTTAGATACCTACCCGATTTTGTTCGTGTACACGGTAGGTATCTAAGCACCAGTAGGTATATATTGCTTGAAATTACGGCCATAAGTCGTTAAGGTATAAGGCAAATAAAACTGGGCTTCATCCTTGTTTGACACCAAGATTTACATTGAATGAGCTGGAGTACGAGTTACCGTAGAATATTTGACTGGAAGTGTTTTCAGAAGAGTGTTGAAGTATTCGTATTATTTTTGCTGACAATCCCAGTAATGATAGTTTATAGAACAAGGAATTCCTGGGAATCATATAAAAAACGCAAGAAAAATCGACAAAGAAAGCACAAGTGTTTTTGCCATTCAGCTTGTTTAAATGAATAATATTAATGAGATTAAAACATTATCTACAGTTGAATAGTGTTTTCTAAATTCCAGGGACCGTAACGGTTATAAGTGATATCAAAAAAGTGCCTTTATAACAGTTATTTTGTGGCTTAAAAAGAACAAAAAAACATCCAAAACAGTTATTTTTCAACGTAAAAGTAAAAGATCGAATGAAACTCTTAAGAAGAGAGTTTTATTTCGCCTTCATTAAAAAAACTCTTTTGAGGAGTTTTATTTTTTCCGCCTAAAATAAAACTCATTTGAGGAGTTTTATTTTATAACTCATTTGAGGAGTTTTATTTTAAAACTCATGTGAGGAGTTTTATTTTTTCCGTCAGAGAATAAAACTCATTTTATGTAAATTGACACTCGATGCTGCGCTTAATCTAGGTCAGTCAGAATGGGACTGACCTAGATTACTAGCCCTCTTGGATCCTGTATACGTCGCCACACAAATGCTTCAAGAAGAGCAATTATTTTTTAGCGATTTTTTTAAAATATGGCTTCAAATGAAGCTTGAAGTTCAGGCGAAGCCAGACAGCTCTGAATTTTTAGAAAAAATAGAAAGGCGTGAGAAAATGCTGCTACAAAATCCAACATTGCTGCAGCTTTATATTTGGATCCACGACTTCAGTGCATCATGGCGATGGGGCCCTTAAATTTAATGTGTGCTCGAACCCATCTCAAAGAAGTGATCATTCGGATTTTGCAGATGAAGAAGTTTAAAAAATACAAGCCGGGAAGCTTCTCGATCTTCACGGGATGTTTTCCGATCTTCGCCGGATGTTTGCGATACATCTCAGTCTCATTCATCGCTTTTGTGACAGTATTTAAACTTCCTACATGTAAATAGAAAACAAGAAAGCGAAGGAAGTGCTAATGAGGACGAAAAAAAAACTTTCTATGAAATTGACAATTTTTCTCCACTGCCCTTATCGATTGATAAACCTCTTTTTGAGTTCTGAGAGGCTAAAAGAATATACTATACGTACGTGTATACATTGGCAAAAACTATACAGTGTGTACCTGTAACCCAGGTAAGCGTGGAAAGAGCACTCTCTGCTCTTAAATTGGTATTGAGCGACCTGGGTTCAAATCTTTTCGCAGAAAATTTAGAAAAAGTTATGTACGTTAAATTAAACAAATAAATTACTACACACATTATAGCAAATAAAGTCAATAAAAAAAGAAGAAAACAAACAAAATGAGTTTTATTTTAGACGGAAAAAATAAAACTCCTTAAATGAGTTTCAAAATAAAACTCCTTAAATGAGCTTTATTTTCTGACGGTAAAAATAAAACTCCTCAAAAGAGTTTTATTTAATGAAGGCGAAATAAAACTCTCTTCTTAAGAGTTTTATCCGATCTTTTATTTTTTCGTTGAAAAATAACTCTTAACTGTGGAGTTGAGATCGTTTTTTTAAGATCACCAAAGATTCTGAAAGAGCACTTCAATACGAATCGATTGGTATATAATATACGTCTCCGTTGACTCTAACATAGAGAGTTTTTGAGTTAAAGTTTTCGGGATAATTGTTATTTTCGGTCTATGCTAAATTGAGCTTAGTATTCATTTAAAATATTATTCTTGTTAATCCAATCAGTTATAAGATTCAGAAGGATATTATTAAAAATTTTACAAAATGTATCAATTAGAGACAGTCCGCGATAATTGGAAGGGCAGTTTGGATCTACTTTTTTTAATAGCAGAGGAATAAGAATTGCAGTTTTTAAACAAGCAGGTATATTCTCCTTAAGAAATATTACGTTCAACACAGATAACATTTCCCTAACAAAGTTAACTGGAGCATGTTTAAAAAACTCGTAGCTGATACCATCCTGGCTAGGTGATTTGTTGTCCATAAGGCACTTTAAAACAGAAACAATGCAAGTGTAGTATTAAATAATTGCCGTTAAAGTAGTTTTGTATTTCGTCTTAGTAAAATATCTAAAATTTCCATTCAAAATAACTACTACACGACTAACGGACACTTTTTTTTGTTAATCAAAATGAGTTTTTCGATTGTTTTACTCCTCTTAAGATATATTTTAACCCGATTTAATGCATTTCTAAGAAAATTATATGTTTATGTTTGCATAATTATTCAGTAATTTATAAAATTTTAAAATAATTTTAACAGTAGCAATAAAAAGATCATTAGAATATAATACTTTTAGAAATAGATATTTAACTACTATAAATATATATTTATTTATGAAGTGATATCATTTGAAAGTCTGAGAAAGCTAAAATTAAGTTAATTTTTAGTTTTATATTTTTATAGACTCAAATTTATTGTTTGTAATATTGTTGTGTTGTTATTAATTTAAATAAATTCTAATTGCAATAAATGCTTTCAAATGATATATCTATGGTTTTTATATAAAAAATAAAAAAAATATTAAAAATGTACCTACAAATACCAAAAATTAACAAGTTTCAAAAGCAAAGCTTGCCTTAAACTATAAAAACTAAAAAAAAAAAAAAACTATATTTTAGTGCCTCTTTAACTAGTCACACATAATTAACACTTTTTAGTTTTAAACAATTTAATAAAAAGTTTTATGTGAATTTTTGTTAATAGTTTTAAATTCCTATTTTGTTAGTTTTAAAATCGTATGCCTTTAAAATTTAATCTTGCCTACGAATAGCTTTTCTATAAAACAATACTTTAAATAAAGACATAGAAGTTCGTGTTAACTCATACAAATTTACAGCCGTATTCAGAAAGAAGAATTAGAAGACGCATTAAATTTGCGCACAACTGTTGACTTATTAGTAACTTTTAAGTTTTAATGCAAATTTTCATTTTGTTCAAACAAGATTAAAATTTTATTAAATTTACACGGTTTTACAAAGTTCTTATGCACAAAACTCGATTTAATAAATTCATATTTACTTATCATTTTGAATACGGCCGTTAGTTATTACAAACATTTTTAGTGTTAAAATTTATAATTAAATTAGTTTAAAACTTAGATAAAAAAACTTAGATAAATCTAAATATATTTGTAATGCCTATTAGTTCCTTTGGTTGTTTTTTGTTTGTTTTTAATTTATGTTTGTTTAGTTTTAAGAATCTAAATCATTGTTAGTAAAATTATAAGAGTAAATTAAATATTTAACAAAAATTTAAAAATAAAATATTATCGAATACAATATCAAATTGCAAGTGATGAGTTTTATTTGAGCAAAATTTATTTTAGAAAGAGAATTAGTCAAATTAAATTTTAGTTGTACACTCAAAAAAATAAGTTAGTAGAAAAGTTAGTAAAACGCCTTGTAAATCAGGTATACTATTTTCTAGCAAACTTTTTTGCTAAAATCGTGTTTTCAGCTAAAATTTTTGTTATACTTATTCAGCACTATACTAATGCTTTACTAATATACTAATGTTTTACTAATTAATTTTGCTAAAAAAAATGTGCTGATAAGCAGATGTCGCGGCATGTCAAGATGTAGTAGAGAAAAGGAAAATGATACTAAAAAGTACAACTCTAATAAGACATATAAAAAAATCAACCATGGAAGACTTTTGTATCTGTTTTGCATACATAAAACAAAATTGAGGATTAAAACAACTTAAATTTTACGTTGTCACCGGCTTGTGAAAATAATTGTCTATTAATAAAATAAAAGACAAAAGAAAATATTTAAATTTAATATGTATTTCTATAATAATCTAGTGTGGTCAAATTGCAAACAAACATATACAGACATGTAGGCAGTAAAGCGAAAGACAAAGACACACATCTTAGGTAGATTTGTATGGTTCCTTTTTCTTATTGCAAAAAAAGGGTTGTTTTTTTCGTTTCGTTTCGTTTGTTTTTGTTTATTTTTTCGTTTCGTTTCTATAATTATCTTCGGCAGTTGCGTCCTTAAAAGATAGCATCATTTAGACAACCATTGATGTAAGTAGTTGAAAGAAAATTTTTGTTATGGTATATATATTTATTTCTATATATAGATATTAAATTAATTCATGTCGTCAATGTGGGAAAATGAAAATTTTTATATTTCGTTATTATAGTAAATTATTTTTAAAAGAATCACAAAAATATGTTTTATGATTTTCAGCAAATAAATTAACTAAATTACAATTTTTCTACAAATTTTTTGTGTTTTTTTTTTTAGTCTACTAAAATTCAGCAAAAAATTTATTAATTTTTAGCAAGGCTTTTTTATTTCTAATCTACTAAGTGTTAGCAAAACTTTTGCTGAATCTACAAATTTTGTTGCTAAAAATCAGCTCGCTGATTTTCAGCAAAAGATTTTGCTGACATTAGAAACTTTTTTGCAAGCATCCTCCTGACTAAAATTTTGCTGACTCAGCAAAATTTTTTGCTGACTTTACAAACTTTTTTTTTTGAGTGTACTACGAATCCCTTGTGAAAGTGAACATAACATTAACGAAACGTTGGGAAAATATGGATTAGATGCATTTTTAACTATATAAAGAACTTAAGGCCTTATTAGCTAAAATAAAAACAAAAATAATAAACAACTACATTGGCTAAACAAAAAAAATATAGACATACCATTACTTTTCTCATTACCAGTAATGATACCAGCTTACTCTATGCATTACTTTAACTCTACTCACTAATAACTAGTTAATTGTGTCATTATTTCAATACAAAAAATAATGCTTTACTAATACGTAATTATTTTTTTTATCATTATTTTAGATATAAAATAATGATCTAAGAATTTTTAGAAAATCTATTTTTAGACTCATTATATAACTACTTACTTTCGATTTTTTGTAAGCTGGAATGTAATGAAATTTTTGTCATTTATGTTTTTATCTATCAAGTACAACATGTCGAGATAGCTCAGATTGTAGAGCGGTTGACGGACAACATGGAGATCTGGCTTCAAATCCCGTATGGACACATTTTATTTAAGAAAAATTGTGCAATAAAAAAATTAATTTTTTATTAAATTTATGTTTTTTAAAATTTATTTTTAGACTCATTATTTTTGTCTATATTGGCAAACATATTAGTAACTACTAGAGCAGCCATCAAGTATATGGGATGTGCAAAAGTTTTATTTTTAAAGCTCCTCGCCCATTTTTCCGGTACACTGAGGTTACAAATTAATTTCCATGCAAAAATTTTTAAATTTTTTTATTTACAATGAAAATGAAAATTATTGAAGTTCGAGGCCATACTCTATGTTTCTTTACTAGGATATTGTCCTAACAAATAATCTATACAGTTTTTGTTTGCAAATTAATTAATTGACCACTTTCAGGAATGTGTTGATAGATCTATTTCGGGAATTTTCTAGGTTTCCATCATTAGAACACGTTTTGAAAGAAGTGACAATCCTATGCAAAACATCAAACGTTTATATAAGCTAAAGATTATCACCATTGATCAAAAATAAATTGAAAATTTGTTTGTTATGTGCACCCTCTACCTTTGGTAGACATATACTACACGCAGGGGGAGTAAACAAGACCGTACTTTGTCTTTTATGCAAGTTTGATATAATTTTTATTAAAAATAAAAATTATATTTTTTTCGACCTTTAATTGTGCAATGAAAATGAAAATTAGTCAAGTTCTTGGCCATACTCTATATATCTACCAAAGGTAGAGGGTGCACATAGCAAACAAGTTTTCAATTTATTTCTGATCAATGGTGATAATCTTTAACTTCGAGCTCATATATTAGTTCTCATTTAGTGTGAAAAATAGTTTGTATGAATGTTTGATGTTTTGCATGGATTGTCACTTCTTTCAAAACGTGTTCTGATGATGGGAACCCAGAAGATTTCCGAAATAGATCTATCAACACATTTCTGAAAGTGGTCAATTAATAAATTTGAAAACAAAAACTCTATAGATTATTTGTTAGGACAATAGCCTAATAAAGACATATAGAGTATAGCCTCTAAGTTGAATAATTTTCATTTTCATTGCACAATTAAAGTTCAAAAAAACATAATTTTTATTTTTAATAAAAATTATATCAAACTTTTTTTATCTACTGTAACTCTCAAAAATTTTTTTTTGTTATTCTTTTAAAAATAATTTGCAATACATTACAAACTATTTTGACTGGCTAGTAACAGCAAAAAAAAATGCTTGTGGTTTATAGCGGTTTTAGGCCATACATTATTGAAAAGTTTTTCTCAATGGTATCTGCATGTACAGTCTAAGACAACCGTTTGCACGCACAAAGAAATGCTTTAAAAAAGCTGTAAATCTTTGACTAAAATTAAAATATTTCTTTTGTGATTTTGTTTACCTAATTTAATAGGCTTTCAAAAATAAAAACAATTGTGAGTCTATATAAATTTGTATGTAAAAAATGTGGACTTGTGTAAAATTTTAAAAGATTTTTGTAAGTTTTAGTGAGACATTCATTTGCACGCAGTGACGAAAAAATCGGTTTCTCGTACTTTACAGACGATTTAAGTACGGTTTTTGGATCTTATAATTTACAGCAGAATATTCTTTAGGGGATACGAAAATTTTTATCATTGTAGTTTAAGGGGTTTTCCTTATTTTTAGTTAACGTGCAAAAACAATTATGAATTCCTCATAATTGAGTGAATGAAAATAAATATTAAAGTTAATAAATTGCATTCTTCTTAAGCCTTATTTAATATTCAATAGGAATTTATTCGAAATATATAAGACAAATTGTATGTAATGCCAAACATTGACGGTAAATCAGATGTATCTCAATGACGGTTTTGACGATGTCGCCATCAAACAACAATAAATTGGAAATAAAAAGAGTAAATTAGGAACAAAATGCATATTGAAGTAAGTGTTCATGATATTTCTTCCATTTTAAGCCATAACCTAACAATAAGTTTGATAAAATTTCGGCTTAAAGTACATTTAACCCTTTCATGCATTTGTTGTCTGTATAGAACAACACATTTTAAGAGATGTTTCTTATTTCTAACAATTAATTCTGCAGAACGAAGCATTACAAAAAAATGTTAAGAGGCCTATACTTCAGTTTTCCTTTATACTTGTGGTTGTAATGGTTAGCGCGTTGGACTGTTACACAGATGGTCCCGGGTTCGATTCCCGGTGACGATAACATCAATTTAGAAAAATAATATGTATGAGTTTTCTATCACTTATATGTATTGCTGCGCCCACATTTGGTGTTCCCATAGCACTTAACCCCACCGAAGTAAAATAATGAATCACTGCTATGAAACAAAAAGCTTCAATAAATTCGCCAACTCTACATCACGTGGCGAGCAACAACTTTTCTAAGACTTATCATCTCGCGCAATTACAGTGTTGCCATGTTTGAAGCCCTTCATCTTTCACCACCTTTCATCTCCCCACTATCCCCTTTCCAAAGAATGCAACACATTAATTAATAGGAAGAATTTCCTGAGTGTTGCTTCTCTCTAAAAAAAAAAGAAAAAAATAAAAAAAAGTAAATTAAAAAATTGTTGTGCAACATATTTAAGTTTTTAAAAAAATATAGCCTCCCTCAAGAAGTTTGGTACATGTGAGGGGTTAACAAACCTTCGTAAGGGCTAAACTTTTACACTAGAAGAAACTTCGCATAGTACACTTAGAATACTATGTAAGCAAAGACCACTGCAAATGAAGTTAAAAACAAATGAAATTTCACTTAAAGAAAGAATGACTTACATTTCAGTAAATTCAACTAACATTGTCAATTGTTTTTTAACCACATATGCAGTAAAAAATAAGCAAAAATTTTTTTTTGTTTTTTTAAATAACAAAAAACTACTGTAAAAAATTAATGTAAAATCATACAGTCATTTGATGTGGTTTGTTTTTTTTTAAAATTAATAAAGAAACAGTATTAAAACCCAAAACAACTACATATTTTTAAAGCAGAATTTCCCTAAGTGTAGTTCCTAAAAAGAAAAGTGTGTAATTTTTTTGGGTTTTAAATCTCATTTCGTATTGACTTTACTTAAATATGGAGGTTTTCGACATTCTCCATAGCTTTTAATTTAATCGAGACTTTTACGGATGTTTTAAATAGGGTCGTGAAATTAGTGCGGAAGCGCGCATGTTATAGGTAGTGTGTCTACGTCAATTTCATATTGGTTTCGAATTAAAATAATAAAATAATTTTTTTTTTCGGCTTAGAATTATGAAAATTAGTTTTGTTTACAGAAGAATCCAGAAATTATTGGATTAAGCTAAATCTTTTTATTAAGACCGTTCTGAAATTAATTTTCAAAACAAAAAAGGTCATTAATGCAGATAAATGTTACATCTTTTACACATTATCCGTATTCAGAACTGATTAAATCCACCTAAAATATTTAATACACTGAGAGAATTATCTTTACTTCAGTAATTATTTTCGTCATAGCTTTAATGAAAATTGTGCATAGAAACTTTTCATAGAATCTATGATTCTGTGTTTCAGTAAACTCAATGTTTATGAAATGTTTGTGTAATTAATGAAAATCTTCATGAAACTAATGAATCTTTCCGACAATGAAGCGTTTTGCAGAATTTATGAAACAGTTTCAAGAATTTTTTAAATATTAAAAAGTTTTTTGAATTAATAAAACTCTTTATGGATATCTTGAAAATGGATTAGAACTAAGCCAATGAACCACTTCACATGAGTTTTAAACCATTTCATAGAAGTCCAAAATTAGTAAAAGTTTACATTGAAATTATAGAGACATTATAATTTATGAAGAACACTTGAAAATCAAATCATAAAACTAAAGTTTGAAGTTTATGAAACTTTATGAAGAAATAAAAAAATTAAGTCTTTGAAATAGTTTCATAGCTCTAAAGAAAATTTTCATTAAATTTATGAAGAGATAATTTATGAAATCGAATGAATTTCGTTTATGAAACTATGAAATTTTATAATAAAAAGTTTATGAAAAATTTCTTAATATTAATAATATTTCATGGATATAATGAAATTCTTCTTTGAATATAGGAAAAAAAAATCGATGAAATTGTTTCATGAATATTATGAAGGATAATTCTCACAGTATAGTCAACATTATTTGGTTATCTTACACAGTACAAAATTTTTCAACACATGATTTTGGAACTCAATTCTGGGAGTTGCACGTGAAAGTAGCCCCAAAATAAGAACTTCTGCATCATTCGTTTTGTCAAGTTGGCTACAGTAATAATTTAATGGACATACAAATTTTTTGGCTCAAGGCGGATTTTTAGCACTTTTTCTATATTTAAACACGGTTATATCTCGGTATACCGTACGGAATATCTCTTTTGTGTCTGAAGCAAAGTTGTAGATTTTGAATAGGAGAAAAAAATGCGGAACAATCCTACCCGAAAAAAGTGTATCCGGTGCCTTAAAAATCGCAAAAATACCCATTTTCCCCATTTTTCACCTTTTTGCTCAATAACTGGATTGCAAATAAACAAATATGCTGTTTTTTTTCTTTAAAAATATAAATTCAATATCTACATCTTTGCTTCAGACAATATAAAGGGTACGCCAAATAACTTTTTTTTTTTTGAACTCCTGAACCAAGGTCTTTTTGCAAAATTCGTTTCAATGATGTCTCCGAAATGTTCAATTGTTGAGAACGACGGCGAATTGATGTTGATGGCGCTTCACGCACACTTTCTGCCACAGCAGCAATATTCTCGGGTGTACGCACTGTTTTTGGCTTTTCACGCTTTGGTTTATCGATGAGGATGCCAGTTTCTTTCACTTTTTTCACAAGATAACGAACATACGGACCATATTCGTTCAGCGGAAGGATAAAACTAATTATCTGTCAAATCAGACATGAGCTAAGTGTTACCATTCACGAAATAAGCACTACTTGAAAAAAAAACGTTAGATGGCGGACCCTTTAGAAAAAGTTCTAAAAATCCGCCTTGAGCCAAAAAATTCGTATGGCCATTAAATTATTACTGTAGTTAACTTGACAAAACGAATGATGCAGAATTTCTTATTTTTGGGGATACTTTCACGGGCAATTCTCAGAGTCCCAAAATCATGTGTTGTACTGTGTTATTAACATAAAGTGTATTTGCTGTCCTTAATTTAGCTTAAATGTGGTTTTTCAGTAAATTGACTAGATTTTAATGTTTAGAGCTTCGGAAAAAGCTAAAATCAATTTAACTTGCATATTTTTGCACTGTTAAAATCCGGCTGATCACAAAAATATCAAACCGAAATTCAGTATAGCATTAAATTTATCGTTTTTCGTTATTTAAACCAAGTGCGTGCAAACGAATGTCCCACCCAATTTTAAGATTTTTCCATATAAATAACTCAAAAAAATTTACTTTGAAAAAAATTATTCTTTTACTAGGTAACTTTAAAGCGAACAAATAATTGTGTAAAAAGAAACTTAATTTCATGGGAAAACAGTGGACATTAGAGTGAGGTAAGTTTCTAAAATAGAACTGTTGTGTTGTTGGAGTTGTACTTCTAAGATTATGTATGCAAGAACAAAAGCACCGTGTATTGAATAAAACTAGTTTTAATCACAATAAAACTCGACCTGACGATAGATCACTGCGCTAAAGCGCTCTGTCTAACGTGTAGTGCGAGTGCATGTGGCATTAGAAATGAGTTTATCTATACCACGGTCAGTGATTGCACAGAAAATTTCATATAGACGCAATCGAACAAATAAAAAACATAACAACTATAACATTATTCAAAAAAAAAACAGGGTCACTGACGAAGGTTCAATACCAGAAACTGCGCAGTCTGATTCAGAAAATTGAAAATTTACAATGTGATTATGATTTTTAGAAAATACACTTATTCTTCTCTACCACGACTTTCACAATTAAAATTAAATAAAATTGCATATTAATTATAGTATTAATTGCAATTGTCTGAAAAAGACGTTAAAATTCAAACTCAAACAATTTCACCATTTTTGTTTCTTAAAAAAAAAAAAAACAATAAAAACATAGTGCGTGTAAACAGTTGCCTTAGACTGTATGTATGTTTGTGCATACGAATTTCATATATGAAAATGGATTTTCCAAAGACACTTGAAATGCATAATGAGCATCTGCATGGATGCTAATGATGATGATGATGATGTTATTTGTGATGTGCTGATGATGAGACTTGAAAACGCAATATGGTGCTTATTTTTTTAATAGGGTCCAGTCCATCCACTAAATATACCAACAAAATTATGATGAGAACTTTAAGTGTATGTGAGTATGAGCAATACGGTTAATTTACCCAAAAAATAAAAGTTTTGTAATAAATTTGTTTCAAACTTTATTTGATTTTGTTGGCGATGCTGATTATCAACAGTAAATATTAAAGTTCTGGTTAAAAAATTAAAATTAAAAAAAAAACGTTTAAATTTAAAGAATTTAAAATTTTATAAAAGGGAGGGTTTAAAAACTTTCAGAATAATGGTCTTTCAGATTACATTAAACTTTGTATTTATATTGTCCTTGTTAATAGGGAGTTTTCAAGTGTTTTTTATTTTTTCAAAATTCTTTGTAGTTCGCGTTTAATTGCTACTCGAAGTTGGGGGTTTTAAACAAATGTGTATGAAATATACAACGTTTGAATTCTGATAATTTTTGAACGCTTTAACAAAAAATTAAAAATTATCAGATGAAAAATCAGAATCTCTGCTATGCCACAAAATAATTTGTTGAAATATTTCAGGGCCTACAATTTAAAAAAAAGTGTTCTTTGATGAGATGAGAAGCTACTTGTTCAAACCAGAATGTGCTATTTTGGCTCATGCATTTTTTTTACGAACCTTACAAAATAGGGGGTTTTAGCGTATGCAAATCTTGTTACTAAAAATCTCCATATAACACTATCCCATGCCTAATGTACGCTACGATGTCCTTTAAAATAACGATTTGTCGATTTTCGATCATTAAAGTTAAAGTTTTCTGAAAACTTTAACCCATGCAGCAAGACGGCTGAAAATGGCCCATTTTGGAAAATTGGTGTATTATTATTAAAAATTCCCAAAATTCGAAATTTCGGTAAAATTTACTTTTTCTTTCATTTATTCATTTAATATATTGAAAATTATTCAGATATGGAATTCTCATTAACTCACTTTAGCCAGGAATACAAAATGACCCACGAATTTAATAAAAATGCAAAAACTTGTTTTTTTAGAACTAATTTAGCAGGTGTTTTAAAATGCCTAATTTGCAAATGTCGATTGCTATTTTTATAATATACTATAATAGTTGTTATTAAAGAAAAAAGAAATAAATCGGAAAAATGATAATTCGAGTTTGTATTTGGAGCGACCACTTTTCAGGACATTTTATTAAATAAGCTTATTTTGTCAAAAATTTAACAACATTTCATGGCTTAATTTTCTTGAAAATATCGCTTAATTTTTTTTTTTTTTTTTAAATGTTTATGTTTAGTGGTATTAAAATGTTTTAAATTCATTTCATTTCATTTCAATTAAATTAAATATTAATTCTTATTAGATAATTTAGTTTCAGTTGTTTAAATCTGAATATTTATTTAGTATAAAACATTATCATAAAATTGATAATGCAATTTTTAAAGTTTAGCTTCGCTTAATAAAAATTTTTTTAAACATAAAGGAAACGCAAAAATTAAATTAAAAACTGTTTCAAATAACAAAAATAAAAAAATACTCTGATTTCAACAAAGGGCTAATATCTGCAAAGAAAAAAATCCAAACAACAACAATTTTTTTTTTGGGTTTTTGGGAAGGTATTCGATATTGTTCACTTTTTAATGAAATGAGTTATTATTTAATTGAAAAATATTTCAATTAAAGAGCTATCAATTTCTAATTGAAGTAGCAATTTTCGTTGTTGGCGGAATTTCAGAAATTAAATTGAATGTCAATCTACAGGTTATTTTCTTTTCAACGATACCAAACACTGGTATGTTATGTTCATAACTCCTAAACAGAAAATCTTCAAAAGTTAGCCCTTATTCATATATTTCTTCTAATGTGTCCTCGTATTCACATCTTACATAATTGGGTCAGGTAATAAGGGTTTTATGATGTTCTTCATTAATGATATTAAAGGTTTTGTGGGCCCACCCAAAGATACGTGTTTTATGATTGCTATTTTAAATATACCTTCACTTTTTATATTTTGTGGGCCTTAGTATTTGAAGACCCAGTTACCTGGGTTATGATAGCTAATATTTGTACCTAATATTTGTATAAAAATATGAATAGGTTTAGTTTTAAGTTCATAAAAAACTCGTCAATCATGGTAACAGTAAATCATGAAGCATTGTGCATAACTTTGTGGGACAACTCTACATAGATTTGAAAAGGTTAACGTTGTAGTTGCATCAATTGAATCTTCACATCACACTAAATTGAACACTGCAGAAATATCTAAAATTGACAATTTTATTAAATTATTTGATAAAAAAATGCAGTCCGTTTCCGGCTCTATTCTGAAATTTAAAACAAAATATTATAAGTGGATGAATGATAGCCTGGAGATAAATTTTTCTGCTGTTGGTGCACCCTGTAAGCCTTATAATGATTTGTGTGCAAAATCTAAAAAAAAGAACATCGATTACTCTTTCTACGCATTCAAATACAGAAGTTTCTGATACGTTTAAGGAAATGTTAAAAAAAGAAAATCGCCCTAAAGAGGCGTTGCAAATCGCAGATGTTCTTCCAACTGCATCACCAAAACGGCTTAAAAGGATTGTTAAGAGCATCCCCACCCCTTCATCGGATACAGATTTTACAGAAGAAGAAGCCATTGCTCTTATGTTGGAATTAGGGCTAAGCAAAAATAAATATCTTATTTTGAGAAAGGCTTTGATTGATAAAGGACACAAAATTCTGCCCTTATATAACGCAATAAAGGATCTTATTGCTGTTAATGAACATGAAAGGCTCAGTTAGTCTTGCCGTTCGGGCCTAAGTGTAAAAGTGAGTAAAATTATATGAAAAATATAATGTGCTTTTAAAAATAATAATTAAACACTGCTACAAAAAAACACTTCTTGTCAGAACTTGAAAGCCGACCTAGTAGGGGTTGTAGGCCTAGGTGAGGACATACAAAAACCGTTTTCAAAAATTTTGAAACACCCTTAAAATTTAGAGTTATTTTCAAAAAACTGTTTTAGGGTAGGTCGTAGCACTTTAGTACCTCTAACTCACACATTTTTTGACCGATTTCAAAACTTTTTTTGGAAAGGCAAAGAATTAAGCTTTCATGAAAAGTATTCATAAAATATATATTCCAAGAAATTAGGTAAGTGTTTATAAAAAGTTTCTCATTTTTTTTTATTTTTTTTTTCCTAATTTTTCAAATTCAACAAGAGTTATTTTAATTTTTTTCTATGAAAACCTATCTTCTTTTGCACTGTATTTTAAAGACAATTTTATATAGAAAAAGACGAGATATTATTTGTTAAAATCGGTTTATTTTTGCAAAAGTTACTAAACTTTATCTAAAGTAAAAATTTTGGGATTGCAGACTTTTCTTTTGGTAAACCACTTGACTTACAAACGTAAATTAAAAACTATACAAATAGATTAACCTAAGTTAACGTGTATAGTTAAAAATGATTACTAGCTCTCTTAATGAAAAGTTGAATAACTTTTACAATTTTTATCCGATTTGAAAAATGAAAAACATGTTTTGTTAAGAACAAAATTTTCTTTATACGTTGGTATAAATTTTTATAAGCTTTCATATTAAAATAAGCAATAAAAATATACTAAAATCACAAAAGTTTATAATTTTCGTTTGTTTTTTGTAGATATTCTTAACAAAAACAATACTTATAACTTACAAATGTATCAAAAATGCACGTAATTTTAAAGCGTAATCAGTTTTCTTTCCAAACCCGTTAAAAAAATTTAAATCGGACAAAAACTGACTGAGCTACAGGTCGATAAGTTGACGTACATCACTGAAAACAGTTTTTTAAGAATAACTTCTGAATTTGAGGGTATTTCTGAAATTTTTTGACACAATTTGTAATGTACTCAACAAGACCTACACTCAAAAAAAAAAGTTTGTAAAGTCATCAAAAAATTTTGCTGAGTCGGCAAAATTTTAGTCAGGAGGATGCTTGCAAAAAAATTGCTAATGTCAGCAAAATCTTTTGCTGAAAATCAGCGAGCTGATTTTTAGCAACAAAATTTGTAGATTCAGCAAAAGTTTTGCTAACACTTAGTAGATTAGAAATAAAAAAGCGTTGCTAAAAATTAATAAATTTTTTGCTGAATTTTAGTAGACTGAAAAAAATGCAAAAAAATTGTATAAAAATTGTAATTTAGTTAATTTATTTGCTGAAAATCATAAAACATATTTTTGTGATTCTTTTAAAAATAATTTACTATAATAACGAAAAATAAAAATTTTCATCTTCCCACATTGACGACATGAATTAATTTAATATCTGAAAATATATAGAAATAAATATATATAACATAACAAAAATTTTCTTTCAATTACTTACATCAATGGTTGTCTAAATGATGCTATCGTTTAAAGGACGGAACTGCCGAAGAAATAAACAAAACGAAAAAATAAACAAAAACAAACGAAACGAAAAAAACAACCCTTTTTTGCAATAAGAAGAAGGAACCATAAAAATCTACCTAAGATGTGTGTCTTTGTCTTTCGCTTTACTCTGTCGACATTTCTGTATATGTTTGTTTGCAATTTGACCACACTATTATTATTCTATAAACGTTTAGTTTAAATAAATAAATATTTTATTTTGTCTTTTATTTAATTATAAATTAATAGACAATTATTTTCACAAGCCCGTGATAACGCAAAATTTAAGTTGTTTTAATCCTCAATTTTGTTTTATGTATGAAAAAGAGATACAAAAACTTCCATGGTTGATTTTTTTATGTCTTATTAGAGTTGTACTTTTTAGTATCATTTTTCTCTTCTCTACTACATCTTGACATCTACTTCATTCTGCGTATATCTTTCAATCTGGTTGTCGCCCACACTTTTAATATGCTTATCGGCACAATTTTTTTTAGCAAAATTAATTAGTAAAACATTAGTATATTAGTAAAGCATTAGTATAAAACAGTTAAGTGCTGAATAAGTATAACAAACATTTTAGCTGAAAACACGATTTTAGCAAAAAATTTTGCTAAAAAATAGTATACCTGATTTACAAGACGTTTTACTAACTTTTCTACTAACTTATTTTTTTGAGTGTATAACCCACACTAGGTCGTTTTCCAAGTTTTTTTTCACTGTAGCACCGTGTTATTAAAAGTATTAGTTACAAAAAAGTTTACTAAAATTTAGAAGCGCTTGCTAATATATTCTACTAATATCATTGTACTAATATTATTAAAATTTTGTAGTTTTTTTTGCTGATTTTAGAAAAATGGTTTCGAATTGCAGTTTACAACAATTTTATTAAAAATTAGTAGCGATTACTAATTTTTATTATTAATTTCATTGTACTAATTTTTTTAAATTGTAATTCTTTTGTTTTGCTGATTTTAGCGAAACGGGTTTAAATTGCACTTTACAACATTTTTACTAAAATTTAGTAGTGGCTACTAAATTTACTACAGTTTAGCAGGAATGTGTTGCTAAATTTAGAAACTTAGATTTTCCGTAATAACAGCAAAATTTCACGTAGCCATTACAGACTTTTATTCGTAGTGTAGTTCATGTAACTACCAGAATTAGGCTGGCAACGAATTCGGCTACTGCAACGAATCTGTTCTCTGTGTGTACGTATAAAATGAATATCACTCATACGTACCGTTTAAAAAAAGTTAGTTTTTTCTTTATACCAATAAAATTCATAAAATGTATGCAAGCATAAAAAAACGAAATATAATATTTTAAACAAAAGAAAACCTCATTTATACTTATTTCAATAAACGAATGAAAAAAAGAGTAGAGGAAACTATACTTAAATTAAGAATTATTACATTTTTACCCCCCCACACAAAGGGAAACGAATTTATGAAGTATTTTTTTATTTTTTTTTTTCATATTTTCATCAACACTATTAACAATTTAAACAAAACGCATCCTTTACATATGAATGATACACACACACATATACAATATACACATTTTCTTCATTTATGACTAAACTAAACAGTTCCTTTTTGTGCTGATTTTTTTTTTTCTCAGAATATAGTTTTTGCTGTTGAGATTCCCTACTTTTTTTTTTTTTGCTAACATATTTTTTTACTCGTGCGTTGCATATTAATAACTTTTGTTTAGTCATACGTGTTAATGTGACTTTATGACTCTTTATATTTCTTGTCGCTTTTTTTATGTTTTCTGCCATTATCTTTATCATTTTTTGTTGCATGTGTGTGAGTCGTGTATGTGAGTGTTATAGAACAATTTGTTTTATTATCACTTCTATGCTTTTATGTTATTTTTCCTTTGTATGGGTACTGTTGGTGTGTGTGTGTAAGTGTGTATGGTTAAATAATAATAATTTGCAACACTTTTATTTTATGAAAATTGTTATTTCATTATTTAAATAAAGGGAAATGTTTAATATAAAGTATAAATGGTTTTTCTTTAAGCAAGTAAGACCGACTGATTATGAAACCGAAATTAAAATTCAAATATAAAAAAATGTCCATTTAATGGATTCTAAAGTAATTAAAACAGAACATCAGAAATTTTTTAGAAATTTAATTTTAAGAATTCTTACATTCCGAGACATTTTAACATTGAGAATCAGCCGTATAGACAGCATTAAACACAATTTTTTACATTTTACAATAAAGGGTTTTTTCAACAGGGACGCTACAAAAGTAGACCGACAGGGACAGCAAACGACGCCATATTTTTTCCGCTCTTTTGACATTTTTCTTCAGTAGGGTTTGCCATTTCATGATGGAAAGATATACGAGCCAACAACGAGTCGAAATTATTAAAATTTACTACCGAAATTCGGAGGCAGTGGCCTCAACGTTAAGAGTGCTACGTCAAATTTATGGTCGTCATAATCGTCCTAGCAGATCAACAATTGAGCGTCTAATGGAAATTGAAATGGAATTTGAATCCACAGGCACAGTACAAAATGTTCCCGTGCCAGTGAGACAAAGAAGTGCCCGTAGTGTCCAGAATATTGCTGCCGCTGAGGCTTCAGTTGAAGAAAGCCCAAATGTGTCTCTCACACGTCGTTCTCAAGCGTTGGGCATCTCTGTGACGTCGTTGTGGCGAATTTTGTATGATATGAACTTGGAGGACATGTGGTTTCAACAGCACGGCGCCACAAGCCATACAGCGAATGCCACAATCAATTTATTGGAAACCAAGTTTGGAGAACGTGTTATCTCACGAAATGGTCCAGTCGATTGGCCGCCTCGGTCGTGCGATTTGACGCCGTTAGACTGTTTCCTGTGGGGCTACGTCAAGTCAATGGTCTATGGCAACAAGCCAGCGACGATTGATGAACTTCGTACGAATATCGAACGTGAAATTGCAGCAGTATCGGTCGATTTATGCTTGAAAACCGTCAAAAATTGGGTTCAGCGCCTCGACTTCTGCAAGCGTGCCCGTGGTGGCCATGCAAAAGAAATCGAGTTCCATACATAATGGCATCGAACGTACTTTCACAGGAATAAAGAATTTCATTGATATCCAAAACCGTTTTTGTTTTATTTAAAAAAACTTTTGAAGCGGTCTTATGGAAAAACCCTTTATTATGTTAGCGCAAACATTATGTTTATTATCACATCAGCACGAATAAAAAGTTCATATATGTACGAATATGTTCATATATGGACATATATGGTTGCGTATTTGGACATATATTGTTGCGTATATGAACATATAAGGAGTGAGATCTAACTTTTTTTTATGTTTAAAAGTGAACTTTTTTTTGAATCAAGTTATCTTTTAAAAAGTCGTCAGATAATGTGTATAAATTTTTAGCGAAATCGAATGATTACTTTGTTTACAAATGGAAGCTGAACAAAAAGTGAGTAAAGGAGCTTTTTAGACATCTTTAGTGTCCTAATTGATAGGAGCAGACCATAGGGTTGCCATATTTGAAAAGTGAAAAAAAGTACATTGATGAAAAAAAAACAGTACTTTTCAAAAAAAAACAGTACATTTTTGTATTTATTGTTAACATAACTTTTACTTCAATACATCACATATTTACTTAAAATAAGTCAATACACCGAACCAAATAGCGTATTTAAAATCAACACAAAAAAAAAAATGTTAGATCTTTAACGAAATTTTGTCAATTTGTTTTTTAAGATTTAACAAATTTTATTCAAATCAACAATATTTCGTCAAGTTTACATCCTCTAAAGAAGTAAAATTGACTGAATTTCATCAAATTGACTAAATAATTGGCTAAAATTATTAGTTTGGACGCCATTACATTTTGCATTGGGCAGTGTCATGAAAAAAAATTGTGTTTACAAACATCCATTGCTTGAAAAGTAAACAAACCAAACTTATATATGTACAAAGAAACGAAGTGGAATTAATACAGGGAGATTCAAAAAATTTATATAAAAAACTATTGTACACACGAAAAAAAACATGGTTAAAAAAATATATATTCTTTGTACACGCAAAAAAACTTGTTTATATAAAAATATGTAAAATATACAAAAAAAAAAAAACAGTACAAAAACAGTACAAATCCAAAAAAAACAGTTCTTTTGCGTACTGTTTTAGGTGTTGTGAATAAAACAGTACATTTTTCAAAAAACAGTACATGTACTGTTTAAAACAGTACGAATGGCAACCCTAGCAGACCATTTCCAAAAAAAGTGACAGTATTGGGAACTTTCTTTGTAGCCTTCATCAATATTTTAAAAAGAATCTTAATACAATTTAATTTTTCTGAGTTTTGAACAATTAAGAATATTCTTTTCTACGAAATGCTACTTTTTTTGATTTCACTTTTAGTTCAAAGTCCATTTGTAAACAAAGTAATGATCAGATTTCGCTAATAATTTATACACATCATCTGGCGACTTTTTAAAAGATAACTTTAAAAGATAACTTGATTGATAAACAACAAATTAACTGAGTGCAAAACAGAACTCTTTAATATGTTTGATAAGAGTTTTAATATTATTAAGACCGAACTAAAAAATGTTACCGAAAGAGTTCAGCAATTAGAAACAGTCGCGGATAACATAAAAAGTATGCAAATTGAAATTAACAGTTTAAAAACAAAATTAAAGCTGCAAGAAAATAAAAACGTTGCCTGCGATTTACGTTTAAACGAAATTCCCTATAAAGAAAATGAAAATCTATTTTTAATATTTGAAAAACTTTGCAATACAATAAATACAACTGTCCCTGCTGTCAAAACTATTTATCGGTTACAA
Source organism: Delia radicum (assembly GCA_021234595.1). Taxonomy (NCBI): domain Eukaryota; kingdom Metazoa; phylum Arthropoda; class Insecta; order Diptera; family Anthomyiidae; genus Delia; species Delia radicum. The sequence goes on along the minus strand of CM037853.1, from coordinate 18,142,881 downwards.
AACGCAAATAACAAAAAGAAAAATAACTCTAAAGATGCGGTAATAATTGTTAAGATGTGGTCTCCATATGATAAAAACTATTTTTTAAAATCATTTGCCAATTACCGTAAACTTAATAAAGGCTTTAACTTTTGTTTAAAACACCTTGGAGAATCTTCAAATAATAGATTTTTTGTTAATGAAAATCTAACACAGTATAACTTTACCATTCTACGTGCAGCAATCAAACTTAAAAAGGAAAATCGTCTTCACAGTGCCTTTAGTATGCGTGGTTTAGTATATATTAAAAAGACTGCGGAAAGCAACATCATAAGAGTTGACGATATAGAATATCTGGATGAGTTTTTTCGAGAGCCAGAATCCGCACATGATGATAATGAACGTTTTGATCAAACTTATTATTAAAATCTTACTTTCATACTATTTTTCTCTATTTTTGACACTTTGTACCATTTTAAATACATTCATATTTCTGAATATACAAATTTTATATGTTTTTCAAATCAATAGTTCAACTAAAAATTTATATGTTAATTATAACTTTTTTATCAAAATATATATTTCGTGCGTTACTAGGTCATTGTTTTTAAACTTTATCAATGAACAATACTCATAGAATTAGTTCCAGAGATAATGTTGCAAATATGGTTAAAATCCTTGCCAATCAGAGGAAAGGTGTTAAAATATGTCATATAAATGCTCAAAGCTTGAGGAAAAAGATTGACGAATTTAGATTAATCTTTGAAAACTCAGGTATTGATTTTATTTGTGTATCGGAAACATGGTTTGATTCCGAAATTACGGACTTTTCTGTTTCATTAAATGGATATAATTTAAGTAGAGTCGATAGAGAAGATGGATATGGCGGCGTTGCTATGTACATTAAAAAGGGTATTTCTTTTAGTATCAAATGTACATCTAAAGAAAATTGTGATTTTGAGGACATCAATAATTCAGATCCTTTAAATTTAGTTGAGTATCTATTTATCGAGGTAAACAATGAAGGTAGAAAATTGCGTGTAGGTAGTGTTTATAGGCCTAACAAAAATCTTTGTACTAGGCGGTTTATTCGAATTTTGGAAGCACAAACAGCTTTGTACGTTGATGTTATAATAGCAGGAGATTTCAATTCAAACCTTCTAGTGGATAGTAGTTTTTCGGATGACTGTGCCTCACTTGGTTTAATATCACCTAATATCTTAAATCCTACACACTTCACTGCAACTAATAACACGCTTTTGGATTTATTTCTCGTGAGTAATGAAATTAATGTACTACTCTATGATCAATTGTCTGCGTCATGTTTCTCCAAGCATGATCTCATTTTCATGACTTATAATTTTCAACTTGTAATACCAGTTGAGAGAATTACTTTTCGAGATTTCAAAAGTATTAATTTTAGATTTCTCGAGGAAGAATTTTTTAAAATCGATTGGAATGTTTTGTATTCTTTGTATTCCGCAGATGACCAACTCTCTTTTCTTGAGCAAAACCTAAATTATCTGTTTGATCTAACTGTACCAATAAGGTCAAAAATTATTAGTAATAAACAGAAACCATGGTTTTCATCTGAAATAAAAGATTATATCAATCAAAGAGATTTTGCGTATGCACGTTGGAAAAGATTTAAAACTACAACATTACATGAGGATTATCTGACTGCTAAAAGAGAAACAAATAAAATGATTAAAAAGGCCAAATCCGTTTTTTATGCTGAAAAGTTTTCTTCCGCCATTGGCTCCAAAAGAACATGGCAAACGATACGTGAAGTTGGTATCGGCAAATCTACGAATCAAGAACCATGTTCGATTGATGCCGATACAATCAATAAAAAGTTTTTAAATGTTCCTATGGTTCAAGCAGATCAAAATTATTATATCAATAATCATTCTAGTAACAATTCTGAATCTTACTTTTTTTCTTTTGCTGCAGTAGACCAATGTGACGTTTTATCTAGTATATTGTCTATAAAATCCAACTCTATAGGAGTGGACGGGATTAATCCAAAGTTTCTAAAGATTCTTTTACCTCAACTACTTCCAATAATAACATTTTTGTTTAACAAAATATTAACTTCAAGTTACTTTCCCTCGAATTGGAAAATAGCTAAAATCGTCCCAATACCCAAAGCTGATTCTGTTTATAGACCAATAGCCATTCTTCCATTTCTCTCTAAAGCATTTGAACGTATTATGCATAACCAAATTACTTATTTCTTGGATAACAATAACTTGCTAACAGATCGTCAATCTGGGTTCAGAAAGAAGCACAGTTGTATAACAGCCTTAGTTGATGTTACAGAGGAGATTAGGGAGAAACTTGATGATGGCAAGACTACATTTTTAATACTTTTAGATCATTCAAAAGCGTTTGATACCGTAGATCATAACATTCTTTGTTACAAACTTAATAACTTTTTCAATTTCTCTTCGACCGCTACTCAGTTATTGTCAACATACCTACGTAACAGATATCAGTATGTTGAAACTGCAATCCAAAAATCCAAGGCACTGCCTGTAACCAGAGGGGTACCTCAGGGGTCCATTGTTGGGCCACTATTATTCTCACTGTACTCTAATGACCTTCCAGGCATTTTAACAAATTGTAATGTAAGAATGTACGCTGATGACGTTCAACTTTATACCAGTTGTACTAATGCCTTAATCGACCAGTGTATTATCTCTATTAATCAGCAACTACATCGTATTTATACGTGGGCAACCGCAAATGGTCTAGGAATAAATCCAAAAAAATCTAAATGCATAGTAATTCAAAAGCGACTTGCCAAACTAAGTATTATACCTAATATATTTATAAATAATCAAAAATTTAAATAGTAAAATCTGCTAAGAATCTCGGAATATTTTTTAATGACACTCTTACGTGGTCGAACCACATTAACTATGCTTGTGGTCGCACTTTCTCTATGACTAGAACTCTTTGGCGAACCCAGCATTGTACACCTATTAGAATAAGAATGCTACTTGCCAAAACTTATCTGATGCCTGTTTTACTATATGGTTGTGAGCTTTTTGCTAAATGTGATGCAACTAGTAAAGGGAAATTGAACGTTGCATTTAACAACATAATCCGATACGTGTATGGACTTAATAGGCGTTCTAGTGTATCTTTCTTTTCATCTCAGCTATATGGTCTTTCTTTAAATAATCTACTAAACATTAGAGTTTTAGTTTTTTTACATAAAATAATATATACCCACATACCTGATCATCTGTACAGCAAACTTGTTATTTCAGATATAAGCAGGGGAAAAAGACTTAGATCATTTAGATACAAAAGTTTAATTTCGGAGTGGCATTTCTACATATTCGCAGTATCTCTCTGGAATTCTATACCCCACAGCTCTCAACTTTTAAGTAACGAACGAAAATTTAAAGAAAATATTTTTAAACTGTTTTCGGCATAAGAAAATCAAACATAATTATTTGATAAATTAAATTATTTAAATTTATTTAAATTTTTTATTTAGTTTTTTTTTTTGTTTTGTTCATCTTGTTTAATTTAAATTGTTTTTTGTTTTCCATATAAAAATTGTAATTAGTTATTAAGTTATTAATTAATGATCTTATAATTTTTCAAATCATCAGTTCCATACTGCAAAATAAGATAAATAAATAAAAAAATAAATAAAAACATAAAAAAAGTTAGAAGTGATAATCTGTGTTAGGATTTATTCGATCTCACTCTTTATGTATGTTTCATATATGGGCATATATGGTACTGTATGTGATTCCATATATGCAAACCGTACTCATATCTGTTCATATATGGAGGTTTATGTGATTTCATATTTGCAAGAGATGCTCATATATGGACACATATGGAAGTATATGTTATTGCATATTTGCTAAACAGGGTCATATATGGGCAAATATAGAAGTATATGGAATTTCTAATGTGCAAAAAGGCTCTTGAAAAATAAATTGTTCATTTATATGAGTTAACTCTGTCTCTTCTGATTAAAATAATAAATTCTGAATGCAGTGCAGTGCTGTGTCGATCGTGGCTCAACTCGCTAAGAGGTGATGCTACGAGTCATATCCTGATGTATGGCTGTGGATATGAAACTCACAACGGCACAAAGTAAAACGATTTTCATGTAGAGAAATTTAACAATATAAAATACTTTGTTCAAGTGAAACATAAATTAACCACTGACGAGTCCCAGGAGGGGGACGAAACTGCGGCAGTTTGGTGTATCCCTTGTGTCCGTTAAATTTTTCAATAAAAGTGTTTTCTTCTTCTTCCTGTAAAATTTTGGCTTGAAGGGCTAAATTAAAACATTGTGGACAAATTTGAGATATAAGTTTTTTTTTAAATAGCAATTATGAAATACTCTAAATTTTCAATTAGTATGAACTGTTTAACTGCAAGTTTTCATTTTCATTTAAAATGTCTAAGGTACAAGATCATAATTAAATAGATTATTAAAAGTTTTTTTAATTGTAAGAGAAAAAATTTGAATTCCTGAGTAATTCTGGGTAATTATCTGTTTAAAAAACTTATAATAATTATATTGTTCACAATGTTTTAGTTTAATGTGGTCGTATTATAATTTATTTTAAAGTTGTTTAAAATGTCGTTTTATCGCCAAATATGTCGTTGTGATGCGGCAATAAACAGAATGTTTGCGCTGACATAATTACATAATATACAATGTTTTGCCATTAAAAATCACATTTTATTGCAGTTAGGCCTTTTAAATAATATTGTTTTTTTTTTTTTATTATTAAAATAGCTTTTTAAAATACAAAATTTTCTAAAAAAAAAAAATACAAAAAATATATAAGATATGAACGTATATGGATGACCATATAAAATAATGTATGAACATATATGACCATATTTGTTCATATGGGGAAATGTAAGTTAGTTTTTCTAGTATGTTCGAATATTTATATATAGTCATCATATAAAAAATATATATATGAAATTCTTTAACCGGGGAATTTAAAATAAAGTATATTACGACCACATTAAATTAAAAAATTGTGCACACCATTAATATTATAAGTTTTTTAAACAGGACCTTACAGATAAAAATAAGAATTTTAATTTCAAAAGTTTTATTTTTTTTCTCCTACAATTAAAAAAATCTTTGAATTTTTATTTGGTAGTACACTAAAAAAAGTCTGTAAAGTTAGCAACATTTTTCCTGGGAAGATCCATGCAGAAAAGTGGCTAATATCAGCAAAAAATTTGCTAAATTCAGCAAAAATTTTGTTCAATTTACAAATTTTTTTTTTTTTTTGATATTAGCAAATTTTTTGAAGGGCTTCGCCTAGAAACATACTTGTTTTTGAGTGTAAAATATATCATGTATCTTAGATATGTGAAAATGTGAACTAACAGTTCAACAATTTATACTAATTGAACATTTTGTGTATTTAGTATTTTTTCTGTGCGAAAAAAATATGCCGCCAAAAAGTCGTGGATCATTTTTTTTTTCTTCCTTTAGTCTTATTTTTATCCATACATGATCTAGAAACCAAATCCGCTATCATATTAGAGTTACCACAAAATTGCATTTATATATATTCCAGAGCACCGTGTAAAATGCATCTAATTTGCAAAAATCTAAATTATGTACATACAAAGATGATGTACTTGGCAAAAGAAAAAATTTGATACCCATATTGCCCTATTTAAAACGAAGAGTTACCACCCCATTGCATTTTTGTCAAAACGCGAACTAGCACGAATTTCAAAAAAAGCTGAGACCCGTATTTAATTAAATCGACTAAAGATTAAAATATGTTAATTTGGCATTTTTATTACAAACAACCCCGAACAAAAAAATCAAAAACCATTTTTTTTACAGAATATCCTTAAAAAAGGACATGGATGATCGTCCTTGGACAAATTGTATATACAGTTGGACCTTTCTTATGATACCCATATTGTATATGTTGGTAAGGAAAAAAGATTCTCAAATTAACAAAACATGCAAAAATAGACCCATTTTCAAAATGGTTCAGCTCACGAGAGGTCAAAGCTGGAGCCGAAATATTTTAAATGTCATCTTAAAAAAGTCCAACGTTCATTTTTAGGAGGGTACATCGAGCACTTTTTTTGGTGAGTCGCTCTAGTATTCATATTATACAAACACAATTTTAAATATATTTTGCCTCAAAGTGTCGAAAGTTTTTGAAACTCCTCATATATTATGGATCAACATAAATAGCGAAGTCGATATAGCGATGTGAATCGCTAGTTCGCATTAGTTTTTCATAAAATTTTTTTTTTGCAAATAATTTTTTCCAATTTTTTTGTTAAAATTTTTCTCAAAAAAATATTTTGTATTCTTAATGGATGAAGGGTATTCAAAATTCTTAAAAAAAAACATTTATGTGGGTCCATGTAATTTTTACGAACTCTGTAAAAATCGATTTAGATCGTCTCTAAATGAAAAGAAAATTGCTGGTAGCACTTCGGCAGGTTCAAGAGTACAACGATTTAGTTTCTGCGATTTTCAAGAAATAGACGCTTTTTGGGTTAAAATAATTGTTTAAAAATATATTTTTGAAAACCGTAACTAATATAACCACAATAACTCACCCAGCAAAAATTTTCAGAACAGAATCTATTCCAGAACAGCTTATTTTGCCATCGGTTGCATAAAACCGGTTCTAGAACTGTTTTCTGGGAGTCAAGATGTAAGGCTACCCTGGTCATTGATGAACTACTCGAAGGTTTGAACGACCTGGGTTTCAGGACTTATGGATACGCGGATGATCTTGTCATTTCTGTAGTGGGATTTGATGATAGGACCATATCCGAACGTATGCAGCAGGCTCTGAACTATACTCTTTCTTGGTGCCGGGAAAAGGGCTTGTCTGTCAACCCGTCGAAGACAATCCTGGTACCATTTACGAATAGGAGGAAACTTAACCTGACAATGCCTGTCCTTGATGGGGCCACGGTGGGCTTTTCCAGTAGTGTTAAGTACCTCGGCGTGACTCTTGACAGATCCCTTACCTGGAATGAACATCTTGACTATGTCTCCAAGAAGGCCACAAGGGCATATTATGCCTGCCAAAGGCTTTTTGGTAAGACATGGGGTCTAAGGCCGCAGATGGTCTACTGGTCGTTTAACACCATTGTTAAATCTATGATCACCTATGCTGCCCTGGCATGGTGGCCAAAGGTTGAACAGGTAAGGGCAAGGGATGCTCTCAAGAGGATCTACCGTCTTATGTGTATTGGCATAACGGGGGCAGGCGGAACCTGCCCGACGGATGCCATGGGGGTTATGCTGGGGATACCACCATTGCATATTTCTGTAATGGAGGCTGCCTGCATAGGATCCTCCAGACTTAGAGAATTCGGTGACATGAGGGGAGGTGATCTAAGGGGTCACATGAGGATCGCTAGAATCCTAATTGATGACCCGATTACAAAGGTTACGGATAGGAGGTCACCGGAGTACATCTTTGATAGGAACTTTAAAGTGATGCTGTTCGACAGGGCCATGTGGACCAACAGATCCTGGGAGCCAGAGCGGGGTTCTCAGATATGGTTCACAGATGGCTCAAAGCATGCGAATGGTGACACTGGTGCGGGTGTCTATGGACCAGGTTTCCAACGGGCCTTACCCATGGGTAGATACCCCTCCATTTTTCAGGCAGAGATTTTTGCTATCTGTGTCTGCGCGGAGGAGTGTCTACGAAGGGGCACTATTAGATCTCGTATCTACATTCTTTCCGACAGTCAGGCGGCATTAAGGGCTTTAATGTCCTATGAGGTGTCATCTGGTCTGGACATGGAATGCATTCTGGCTCTTAACCGACTTGGCAGGCGCAACTCGCTTACCTTAGGGTGGGTTCCTGGTCACGAGGGGCATGAGGGCAACGAGAGGGCAGATTGTCTTGCTAATTGCGGGGCCCGAAGGCCCTTTATTGGCCCTGAACCATTCTGTGGTATACCTTTGGGGTATGTTCGGGAGAAGCTCGGGTTGTGGAGGGAGTCAGAATTCTCTCTCTATTGGGAAAACTCTCTTGGCCAACGACAGGCTAAGAGATTGATTTCTTTTCCAGTGCAGGATCGAGGAGACTCTTGTCCCTCGGGAGGGGTGACTTGAGAACCCTGGTGTCTTACCTGACTGGACACTGCAATCTCAGATACCACCTGCTCAAAAGGGGTCTTTCGGACACGGATGAGTGTAGGTTTTGCGAACTGGTAGCTGAGACATCAGAGCATGTTCTTTGCGAATGTCCGAGGCTATGTGAAAGGCGTGCCAAGTTTCTTGGCAATCGCTTTGTCTCCCCTTCGGACATTATGAAGATTTTGCCTAATAGGATTATTGGCTTTATAGGTAGCTTGAATCTTTAGGGTGACTTTAGGCAGCACAAAAGACCTAAGTTGGTCGCGGTGCATAGTGCCATATAATCTAATCTAATCTAAGGCTACCCTGTCCCAGAACCAGTTTCATAACTGGTTCTAGAACCGTTTCTAAAGCAACCTGTTCTAGTTTTTAGGTAACGAACCTGTTGTAAATTGGACAAACCCCATACAAAATGAATCGGTTGTAGAACAGAAATTATAACCTATTGTAATCCAGTATAAGTTGTTCTGCAACCTGTTATTTAGATTTTACTATTTTACTGGGCAGGTGTAAAATACAAAATTTTCTTGGCTTCCCATGGAGCAGTATCTACGTTGTGTTCTATGTGTTTATGAGAGATAATCCCAAATGAACTTTTAAAAAGCAACTAGTTCAATTTTTACCGTTCATTTGGTGCCTCATATAATATTAATTTCAAAACGTAAAACACTTAAAATAAATTTTGCATACAGAGCGTATGAGTGATATTAATTTTTATGAAATTTATTCAAATTTGCTTAAATTTTTAATTTGGCTTCTTTCTTTAAGCTGATATTTTTGTATTACAAAAAAAAAATATATATAAAAACAGGCCAATTCACATGTGTCACATAACATTTGGTTATAATAAAAACCATTTAAGAAATACGTAGTCATAGCAGTAGTTGCATGTACCACATTATAGTCATAATAGTAATAAATGTACGTGTCTTAACAATGAAAAGAGACCGTACAATAATTTTAACATACAAGTTAAAATATTTTATATTCCACACATATTTTTTCGAAGATGCGAATATGTATGCATGTGCTGCATAAAGACATTATACGAAATCGTTGATGCCACATGTCACTCCAGGATAAAAATTTTTTAAAGGCGCCAAAATTATGTTTCCCATTTTTTTTTATCGAATACAATACAAAAATCTATTCAGATTTTCATTGCAGTTACTAAAAATACACTCAGTAAGTATTTTTCTATGCTTAAATGCAAACTTAACATTATAAACATAAATTCTTAACCCTTTCACTACCGACTTTTTGTTTGTATATATATTTCTATTTTGACTCAGGTTCCTGTTAGGGGTCCTTAAATTAGAAAGAAAAAAGTTTACGATACATAAATGATACCTCATCCTCTTACATATCAAAAAATGGTTGCGAAAATCGAATTTTTTAAAACTTCTCAGCTCATTTTAGTAATTTGTACCTACGTTTAAATTTTACAATACAGGTATTCATTTTATGTTGGTTTATGTAGCAGCTTTTTGTAGTAAATAATAGTTGTTTTTTCCAACGAATACACTCAGGGAACTTCTGCTTTAAAAATATGTAGTTGTTTGGGTTGTAATACAGTTTCATTATTTTTAATGTAAATGTAAGTCATTTCTAGAACAAATAAAATTTTTAACTAACCTTGTAGTTCATTTAAAAAAACAACTTACATCAAATGACTGTTTTATGATTTTACATTCATTTTTTACAGTTGTTTTTTATTATTTAAAAAATAAAAAAAAAATTTTTTGGTTTATTTTTTACTACCATGTGGTTCATTTTTACTACAATTGTTAGTCATTTTTTGAACATTAAAAAACAAATGACAATGTTAGTTGAATTTAATGAAATGTAAGTCGTCCTTTTTTTAAATGAAATTTCATTTGTTTTTTACTACAATTGCTGTCGTCTTTACCAACATAATTTCCTAAGTGTAGTAATAGTAATTTCTAACTACCTAATTCTCTGAGTGTACGTATGTGAATTTAAAATGTATGTATATCCTTATTATATATTTCCACATTTTATTTTATAACTGTTTCTCGGAAATAAGTATAATTCCAACTAGGCAACCATTTATGGATTGGGTAAAGGAAGACTATGATGCATATATTTGTCCGTTTACTTATTTTACAAGAACTTTTGCCATTGCCTGGAAGGTACGAGTACATATCTCGTATCCATGACAGTTGTAAATTTTAATGAAAACACAATTTCGCTTTTTTTAAAAAGGAATAATGCAGAGGAAAAATGCAGAAAAAAAACGATAATTGTATTATAAGAAAGTGTTTTTTTACTACAACAATATTTTATGTAAAATATGATTGTGAAGGCAAAAATCCTGTTTAAGTAACGTCAAACGGATATCATAACTAACCGACGAAAAAAGTTTCGATATGATTACATATGATTATATATAGTATCACATATAACTAAACTATCTCATCTAATGCGAAAAATAGCATACATAAGTTGATCTCATGATATGTCATGGAATCTAATCTCATATAGTATGATACGAGAGAGGGGTCTATTAAATATGATCAAATTATATATAAATTGATACAATTTTATCTAATAAGTTGTTTAATTTTAAATATTTTAGATAATTTTAAATATGTTTAAGTAACGTCAAACGGTTATCAGAACTATCCAACGCAAAAAGTTCCGATATAATTACATATGATTATATATAGTATTAAATATATATAACTAAACTTCACATCATATCTCATCTGATCAGAAAAATGTCGTATATAAGCTGATCTCATTTCATCTAATCTCATATAGTTTGATAAGAAAAAATCGTCTATCAAATATTATCAAAGTACATATAATTTGATGCAATTTTATCTAATAAGTTGTTTAAATTTAAATATTTTAAAAATTGTAATTAATTTATAAAAAGAGACCCTTTATAACTGTTAAAGATTTATTTTTATTTTAAACAAATCACTTAACTAATGCTGTCTTATTAGGATGTTACATCAAAGAGTATATAAATAGTATCCAATACAAAAAATCATGTTAAATTGCTCTCTTTAGTCCCATAGGATGCTTTGTTCCGTTAAGTTCACAAGAGAAAATTAAAACCTATTAAAATTTATTATTTGAATTTTATCTAAAAAAATCAACATTAAGAATTTAAATTTAAAAAACAAAAATAACAGAAATTGTTGAAATGTAGCTATCAAATTATCAAATAAGTCTTGCACTATTTTCAAATTCCAAACTTCATCGCATTTGGTGCGGAAACTTTTTTAACGATCGCGAAAAGTAAAAACGCAATTATTCATATTTTTCCATCAACTATTCAGCTTTGCGTGTTAAATTTTGATATTTGCAAAAAATGTCTAATAGACAGTCGCAATTAATTTTTAATTAATATGGATTTGACAAATTTAATTTAAAAAGGTTGAGGTTAAGAAGAAGAATAAACGTTTTTCTCTAAAAATTGTAAACACTTTTACATTTTTAAATCAGACTAGACTAGTTTCGGTCTTTTTATGGGCAGATTTCTTTCCTATTATCTTTTTCATTTATATTCCAATTACAAACGGCAAGAAAACAATATATAAAAGTGAGAAATTTTTTTTCATTAAATTTTATATATATATGTATGTATATATAATGATATGTTTTGCCATATATAAAAGTGATAGAATATTTGATAGATTTTTGATACATTATATCACATACACTTATATATGATCATATATAGTAGAATATATGATCATATATATATATATCTATATCTATTTTATATGATCAGATATACAAGATATGCTAATATATAACATACGATACAATGATATATGATGATATATTACTCAATATTAAAAACTTTCCATTACCTAAATATAAGATATGAACATATATCGTAATACATTGCCACACATACGAGTGTAAGCATATATAATGATATCAAGTTGTATATGAGTATATAGGAACTTTTTTCATCGGGTAACATTAAGTCTGCCAGCTATTTAAATAGCTTTTTTTATATCCTCAACTTTTTTATGTGAATTTTATTTCAAAAGAGAATGCGTTTTTATTTCGCAAATAATAGAGATGATAATAGTGAAAATATTTTTCATATCTATAGTAAAATATTAGTGAAAAGTTCTTTTATATCTGTAGTAAAATAATACTTTTTGCAATACCAAAAAAATTTAAAAAAAATCTGATATAAACCCTAAGAAAATGGTATAAGTAAAAATAACGTTAAAGTTTTCAAGATACTGTAGAAAAGTTCTTCGATTTCTAATTTCCCTAGTTCCAATGAAGATCTCTTGCTATCCTATTAAGAAAATCAATTATTACCTTCGGAATTTATTGTGTATATCAAAATGTTTAAATTTTTAATGAAATTAACAGAAAACAAAAACTTGTAATACTAGCAGTATGAGAAATAAGTTTTAGTACAGTTACACAAATAAGTCTCTAAAAATAGCAGAAAAAGTTACTAAAATTTAGTTACAAATGACGTTGCAGAAAAAAGCAGTGAAATTAGCAGAATATTTTTGCTTAGTATTAGTAAAATAAAAACAGCAACAAAAACTGTAAAATCTACTAAATTTTTAATTAAATTTTTGCATGAAAACTAAGCGCCATCTATTAGTGAATTTTTTTTATAAATAATAATATAACTAAAATACAGCTCTGTATTTATAAGATAAATCCCAGTAAAACATAACCTGGATTTGGAAAAGCAGTAACTACATTTGTGTGCTTCCAAAATAGCGTTTCAGAGAAGGCATTTGGTTGTGCTTCCTTAAATGCCTTCTTTAAAGTGAATAATGCTTACAATGAAGCAGTGTGCAGAATGCATGCCTTGAAGCATTAATGTTGTCAACATACAAAAAAAGCGCTTCTTATTCCCTACGAAGACATGAATTTATTGCTTCTTATAGTACATGAAAGAAGCTCTTTTCACCTGCATAAAAGAGACATACCAAGTAAGACATCGCGAACAAAAACCATGCCTTCTAGATTTGCTTTGGAAGCACTCGGTAGTTAAATAACGTCTTCCGGAACTGATTCCGGGTAAGCACTGCTTTTAGCTGGGTTGTTAAAAGAAAAATATTTTTTAAAATATTTTATTAATTTTTTTAAACATTATAAATTATTTTATAAACACAAAAACCACTTATTCGGAGGTGTTCCCAAAAACTAATGGAAAAAAATCCTTTTCACATAAAATTATTTGTTGTTGTACAAAAACGAATAATTTTATGTAGATTCGTTTGTGGGGAAACCCCCGATTACAGTCCTTCAATTCAGAAAAAAACGTTCCCTTTTTACTTTTTTTTAAGAATGTGTAATTTTGTGAATGTGAATATATTTTATAGTTTTATATTTATTAGCTTTTAATAAAATTATTTGCTTAAATGTTTCTAAATATTTTTCTAATACGACGTGTTCACTTCACTTGTCGTTTTTTTACTGACACAATATAAAAAAAGAATTGGCAAAAACTGAAACGCGAACATCGCATTGAAAAAACATCAGATGGTTTTAATTATCTAAATAATATGTTTAGTAAATTCTGCAAAAAATTTTGGAAAAAAGTTAATATTTCATCAAGTCAAAATAGCAAAATTGTTAACTTCAATCTGAATTTGAACTAGAAAATTTGTTTTAAACTTGCAAAGTTTTATTATTAACGACTTTACTAATTTTTCTACTAACTTTTTTCTATGAGTGTATAAAATAATTCATTGACAAATTCTCACATTTTGTTAAGCACAATTTCCTATACTTTGGAGTTTATCTATGAATTTTCTTCATGGATGGTAACCTTTTCGATGCGATCATCGGTAAGGGTAACTCTATTTTCATTTATTTCGGTAACGGTATTTTAGGGGTAACGATATTTGAGTTATTTCGGTATAGGAGTTTTTTTTATCTCTAAGGGTATTTTACTTATTTCGGCAGCGGTAGGCAGCTGTATTTGATATATTTCTGTAACGTTATTTTAAGGATAACGCTTTTACAGTTATTTCGGTAACGGCCCTGCGGGAAATGAAGGGTCGATTGATCCAAAGTGGTAATTCTGTGATGTATGTTTGGGGAGCACTTCACGGTACGGTGATATGTTACCTTGTCAAGTTATTCGCCACGTCACACAGTGCTCTACAGGTAGCAATTGTGACCTCCTATGACAAGCCCATGTTAAAAGTACCGGTCACTTTGATATAACAGAACCGAAATTAGGACTGGTTCATACACCCAAAGTTCTAGTCACGTGACCATACAAGTGACTGGTCCATTTCCCGCAGGGGTATTTTAAGGGTAACATTATTTATTATTTAGTTAATGTAAATGAACACCGATAGTTTTAAGTCCCATTATTCCCGAGTTCTAAGGATTGGCTAGTTTATGTTCATACTTTGTCTATAAGAGTCTAAAATTTCAATTCCAGAAAAAAATGATTATTGTATTTAAACAAAATTGGACAAAAATCGCTTTTTTTTGCTGTTTACGCATTTTTAGTTAAGCAACATCGGTATTTTAGTGTTTTTAATAATTCGCGGGAATTCTGATAAAAAAAGTCCCGGGAATCGGGAGTCTAAAAATTGGCAAATTTCCCCGGAATGCCCGGGTTAAAAACTTTACACTTTGCTGGGTAACTTAAAATGTGCTAAGTCAAGAAAATTAATTTAGGAAAATGTAAAAATTACATTAGCCCAATACTAAACATTTCGTATTAAATTATTTTATATTTGCATATTAATATTTTAAAGTAAACTTATATTGAAAAAGTAGTCCCAAAAAATGACATTTGTTACAAAGTTATCAAAGTTATTCTTAAATGATAATTTCAACACGTTGCAAAGTAAACAAATTTCATATGAATATTTACAGAAATTTCAAATCGAAGATTATGAGTTTATGAAGAGCAAGTGTCTATCTGTGTCTGTATATTGGTTTATAAGTGATGCATATGAAAAGTTATGAAAAAAGCCAAAAAAGGCACTTTAGAGTTTAATAAAAATCATATCATATTTGTTGTTGTTTGAAGATAGAAACAAAATGAAGCTATCAAGGATTTGTAACCACAATAATGATTGCAATGATGATGATGATGAGTACTAATATGTATTGTATGTAAGTATGATGATGCTATTGAGCTGGGATTTCGTATTGAATGTTTTTTTTTTTTTTTTTTTGTTGATTTTGTGAAAACAAACAATATTAACCCTAAAAAGTGATAAAGATATTTTTTTGAACCAGTGTTATTTAAGAGAAATACTTAAATTTTGTTAAATGAAAAAGTCCAAAGCCTATTTCGGTTGCCACGATGATAAAACGGTTTGCAAAGTTGATTTCATGTTTTTGATAAACTTTTTTTTCATTTCCAGTAACATTATCTCTTAAATAGTTAATTATTGAAGAGCGATAATGCAAGTATACTCCTATCTTACTCTCTTGTAACTTTACAAAATGAAAATGGAGTAAATAAAGATCAATAAAAGGTACATCTTTGATTTGCTTTCATTGATATAATAATGTCACGTTCGTCACCGCAATATAGGATGTATTTTTTATTACTTTTGCGCTACCGGTAGCTGGTGTTTAAAACTTTTAATTTAGATCAAGCTTATTGTGAATAATTTAATTTAAAAAAAATCTGGGACATATGAAGCAAAGTTCATTTTTTTTTTGTAAAATTTCAAAATTTGTTGCGTTAATTGGCAAATATTTTCTTTAAAGTAGTAAAATATTTAAAATTACATATTTTTTTATGTAGATGTTATCAGTATCTAAAAAAAGGAAGGAAAAATCACTACGGGAAAGGAAAAATTTAAAAACAGACCAACTTAAGTTCTAAATAAAATTCATATATTATACTTAAAACAAAGGCCAACAAAATCAGAAAACTTCAAGACCCTGCACACAAAAAAATAAAATCCTCATTTCAATGATGAAAACCACCGCTTAAATAACTTTAATTGCTAAAATTCCGACAACAACGAAAACTGCAAATTCAATTAGAAATTGATAGCTCTTTAATTGAAATATATTTTTTTTTGTATACCTTCTCCAAAAGCACAAAAAATTGGATAAAGTGTTGTTGTCATACCAAATGTTTTTTAAATCTTACATTTTATAACATTGAATTTGAAGCTGCATGTTATTTTTTTTTTTTTTTTGCTTAAATTAGCGTTTTTAAACTTAAAAATTACATTATACATTTTATTATAATATTTTAGAATAAATAAATATTCAGATTTAAAGCACTGAAATTATAATTATTTAACTTAATAAAGTAATAAACCGTATGAGAATTAATAAAATCTAGTTAAAATGGATTTTCAATATTTATTACTAATACATAAAATTAAAAAAAAAACAACTACATACATAAATATTACAAAAAACAACAACAATCTGTTGATGTCATCTTGTTTTTTTTTTAATACTTTTAAGCAATAGTAAAAAAAAATTTGAAGCAAGTTGCGAATATGAGCAATTATTTAATTGATTCAACTAATTTTTAATTGACAGCATTTAACGTATTCAACAAATCGATTTAATAGAAAAAAGTTGGTAAATATTTTTTTCTTTGTGTTACTAGAGTAAACTTTTCTAAAGGTTTGATATGTGCTAAATACGAATTTCTCCAGAATTTCTTTATTACATCAGATTTTCGAGTTAAATTGAATTAAAGTTTTAAAAAACTCGAGTTTTCGCTGTATTCGGGACGTTATAACATCGCGAATTGAGCTTTATTCACAAAGCGTTTTAGGTCATTCAAAAATCCTATCAATTCCAATTCAGCGCATATAAAACATTTTGAAAAGTGTACTCTGGTATCAGGGTTGGAAAATATGTTGGCCTGTACAATTGAATTAATTTAATTTACATGTTAACAATTGTAATTCGCATAAATGATTTCACCTCATAAAATTTATAATATTTTGTTTTTTTTTTATAAATAATAATTTATTTTAAAAAATTAAAAAAAGTTTGATTAATTCAGAAATTATAAAACAAACTTAAAATATTCCAAATCATATTAAGAAGTTTTATAAAAAAAAGTCTGGCGCAATTTACAGATTATTCCGTTTTTGTAAAAGACGAAAAATCCAAATTCTATTTTTGTCACATCACATCACGTCACCGTCTTTATTGCTTATATTTTAGAACCACGCAGCTCGATGGCATTCTTAGTTTTAATATATATGACCTACTTCAAAAATGTTCGACACCTGTTGAAACTGACATTAGATGCCTCTTATTTTTCAAGGTTTTTCAAATTGAGAGGAACAATGGACTCGCTTAGGTGTACTATACTCAAAAGCTATGACGTGCAAAGTTTCACGTAGAAAAGTCTTAACCAAAAGAATTGATGGCCATTCAAAAGTCGACAAATTAAAATAAAGACTTGAAATTTACGAGAGTTTTTTTATTCATTTTATTATTGTGCTCATGGTTTTTAACTTTCAGATCAAAAACAATACAAAATGGACTAAGTGCACAAGGGAGATACGTTCAAGGAAAAAGTAATTTCCATATCGCTGCTTGATGAAAGGTTGTATGATGGTCAAACAAGATTTTTAAACTTTCGTAGATTTTTCCAAGTGTTTTTGAGCCTTTTAATGGAATTGAGTTTTGAGTGTAATTTTATATAGCTTGAGGTCTACCAAGTTGGTGTCAACGGAAAAAGATCATCACAAACTTACATGGAATTTGCGTACATTTTTTGAAAACGTATGTTTTTTGCGTCTGACACTCGCAATTATATTTGAAATTAACTAACGATTTGAAAAAGCACCTCCTAGTCATAAAGGCATTTTAACAATTTTAAAAGCAAACATTTTATGAACTTTTTAAAAATTTAGCGAAATTATTAATTTTGTTTCGTATATTTTTATAAAAAAGGGCTAAATTGATGAATTGCAAAATAGTAAAATTGTTTCATTCATAGCGGCTACTACATAAGTTTCTTTCAGACGCAAATAATGAGCTTAATACAAAAATCTAAAGGCATCAACAAATTCTAAGGACTTTAAATTTGATGGAGCAAACAAAATTTTCTTTGCCTCAAAAAAAAAAAATTTTTCTAATTGAAAAGTATTTAATATGATTTCTTGGAAATAAGTAACCCTACCCCCAACTAAATATCATTAAAACGGCGAAAGATTTGTGCTTTAAAAAATAATCCTTTTTTTTATTTTTAAGTCCTAATATACATATGACAAAAAAATTTTTCAGTGTATTTTTAAATTTTTTTGGTGGAGTAATATATATTTTAAAATGTGGTAAATGCAATGAGATTTATAAATTGATGTAGCTTCTATTTAACATAAACAAAAATTGTAATTTTAATATTTTGTATATGTTTGAAACTGAAAACCGCCATTATTTTTGAGCCGTTAAAGGTAAATGATAACCGCGATTAAATTGAGCATGCTTAAACATCGGATAGCATGCACACAAAAGGTTATTCACGGCATACAAAAATATTTTTTTTTTTGGAAATGTTGAGGTTAAGAAGAAGAATACACGTTTTTCTCTAAAAATTATAAACACTATTAATCAGACTAGTTTCTGCCTTTTTTATGGGCAGGCTCATCAGTGATTTTCCATTTAAATTGTATTATTATTTGTGTCTTATAATTGTCAGATTGTCTCTATATGATAAATTTTTCAACAACCTGCGGCTGTAAGAATCAAACATGCGCTCATCTTACATTACAAACCTAGCAATACCAAGTCATGACCGTTAAGCGATCACACCCAAGGGTGGCCTCGAATCTAATGCAGCTAAATTGCAGTTTTCTTTCCCATTAGCTTTTTCTGTTATTGTATATTATACTCAGAAGTGACAACACTAACAACACAAATATTCTATTTTTAGATTTTTGTTTATTTTTGTAATCTCCTCCGTCTCTATTTCACAATGTTACCAGATTGGCGTATAATTTTTACGTTCAGGGTTGACAACTTTTGCGTTCTAAGTTGAGACATCGACACAGGGCAAATTTTATAATGTATTTTAGTACAGTGTTATATTAACGTCATATAGACAGTCGCAATTAATTTTTTAATTAATATGCATTTGACAAATTTAATTTAGAAATGTTGAGGTTAAGAAGAAGAATAAACGTTTTTCTCTAAAAATTATAAGCACTATTAATTTTTGTTTTATTATTATTTTACCTCAAAGTGTCTTAAATTTTTGAAGTTCCCCATTTGGAAGAAGCTCCAAATATAAAGAATTTAAAACCAAAAATATGAGTATATTATGTTTTTTCTTCTTTTTTACCTCATTGAACCTAACCGTACGATCGTAATGTATACTATTAAAACTTATATAAAATTAAAAAAAAAAAAAAAACGCCAAAAATTGGGAAAGAATCTAAAAAAATCGCAAAATTATAGAAAAAAAATCGCAAAATTTTAAAAAAGTTAAAAAAAAACACCAATTTTTAAAGACAAACCGCCCAAATTAAAAAAATCACCAAAATTTAAAATCATCAAAATTTCAAAATATTGGCAAACATTTAAAAAAACTGCCTAAATTAAAATAAATCGCCAAAGTTAAAAAAATCGTTAAAATTTAAAAAAACGCTAAAATAAAAAACGCCACAATTTAAAAATTTAAAAAATTTATCAGAATTAATAAAAATACTATAAATTTATAAATATCGCTAAAATTGTAAACAAACGCCAAAAATTGGATAACATTTGCAAAAAATATAAAAAAATGATAGTATTTGATTGAATCTCTAAAATGTGCCAAGATCGACAAAATTGAAAAAAATAGTCGCCAATATTGAAAAAAAAAATAAATATTTTTAAAATTTGGCGTTTGGTTTTTTTAATTGTGTATTTATTTTTTCTTAATTTTATTTAAATTTTGGCAACTTTTTAATTTTTTTTATTTAGGCTAGTTTTTTAAATTTTAGCGATTTTTTTTATTTTTAAATGTTTTTTCCAATTTTGGCGATTTTTTTTAAATGAAAGTGAGTTCGAAATCAGACAAAACTTTAATTGAAATTTTATTAACAATAATTTTTTTTGTGCAATACGCAGATTTTAAGGCATAGTTAACCCAAGATAACAAGTAAATGTAGAAAAGGTCTAACTTTGCATGTTTAAGGGTTAATGCAATATTTATGCATCATTGTGTGTGTATTTTAAAGTCTATAACTATCATATTTGAAAGTATCTATGTATGTGTAAGTCCGTTTGTTCTTTTTGTGCTAAATAAAATGTGCGTCAATGTTTGTTTTGCAAACTGTTTTTGAATACAAAATAGTCTTAATGCACATGTTATTAGTATCACCATGTACTTTGTATCTGTAGTATCTGCCACTTGTACTTTTACTTACAAACCTTTATACATTCTACATTGTAGGGGAAATGCTTGCAGGTTGCCACCTTGGAAAATTTAAGAAAAATTATTAAATTTTATGCAACCATCTTTTTGCTCGTCATTAAAACAGTACAGAAAAAGCAAGAAACAAAATTAGTGGCAACCTGCAAGCACTGGCAACCTAGAAGACTTTACCCTAGCATTTAACAAAATATATCCATTAGGGGATCCATAGAAGACTGTAGAATTTTAGAGCTCAATAAGGCTGCCTTTTTCCAATAGTACTCAGTAATGCTCAGTCGAAATTTCATCCAAATCTGTCAATATTTCAAGGTCGCTATAAATTAATGATTTTTCATGATTAGGCCGAAATTTAACAGAAATTAAAATTTTATATGGTTATAGCATTGTTTTTGCGCAGACTTACACTAAGCCTTTTTTAAGTATTTTCTTTGCCTCCTAAGCACGAATCTAAAGTTAAAACATCTAAATTAAGCCAGCCTCCCGAAATGTACACTCACAATATTTTAACAGTAACGGATTATAGTTTATTTAAAAAGTAATGAGTAAACTTTGTTTTTTAATGAATATACATTTAAACTACAAAGAAAAACTTTTTTTATACTTATTTTATCATTTATTAAAAAACAAACTACACATACATAATGTTTTTCTGTACCAGTTATTATTTGTATTTAAAATTTCTTTTTACAAAAAATTCTTTATTTGAACCAAAGAGTTAATGATAGTAAAAATTTAAGAAAAACAGTTGTTTTTAATAACTTGGAATTTAATTTTTGATAGTTAAAATAAAATAACGAGTTTTCAATCTCCGTGTATTTCATTCACACATATTACCTAGATTGCTACTAGTATTTCGGTTTGACTAAAAATATCATCTGAACTCTTAATAAAATAAGAACAGCAAAAATAGATATGTTAACTTTACAACATTTAAGTTACATTCTACAAACTTTTACTAAATATTTGTAGACTAAAAATAGCAAACAAAAACTATAATATTAACAAAATGTTTGCTATATTTACCTCAAATTTAGTAGAATGCAAATAACGTGTTGTTTTGCTAAAATCAACAGAAATTATTGGTAAAAATTGCAGATTGCTGTTTTCATAAGGGAAGACTTTTATTTTGCATGATTTTTTCTTAATGATACTTTTTTGTGTACTAATATTTAGTAAATGTTGTTGCTGATTTTAGCAGATTTTTTTTCTTCAATTAACTAAAATTTATCTCGAATATAACTAAATATTTGTAAATTCAACGGATTTATTTTTGCTATTCTTATATTACTAATATTTAGTAAAAAAAATCTGCTAATTTAAGCAGTTTTTTCTGCAAGATCATTTTTAACAAATTATTAGTAGCTTTTTTTTTTGCTATTTTTATAGGTTTATTTCTAGGAGTGTTATCTAATTAAAATGAATTTAAAAGATTTATTACTAATGCATAAACATTTAAAAAAACAACTACCCTGTTAAAAATCGTCATATATGGATCCATAAATGAGCGCACATGCTTCATACGTGTCCACATGCATTCCATACATGATTCCTATGTGTTCATAAATGATTCATACATGTTCATATGTTGGACCATATATGTTCATGTGAGTGCATTAACAAAAATTGAGTTAATATTTATATGTATGATCATATGTGTCCATATATTTCCATACATGGTCATATGCGTTTATTAACGCAAATTAAGGTAATATTTACATGTATGATCGCTTATGAAGACCTATGAGTATATATGAATCACATATATAGGTATGTGGACATTTATGAACTCGAATGTCTTCATATGTAAACATGAATGAATTCTTATATGTCCATAAACTGATACATATAGGAATATTTTTAACCGTATACATAAATATTACAAAAAACAACAACAATGTGTAATGTTTGCTTTTGAGCGATTATATAAAAAAAATGTCAAACAAGTTCCGAATTTGAGCAAATATTAAATTGATTCAATTAATTTTTAATTAAAAGATTTTAAAAATGTTCAACAAACCGATTTAATTGAAAAAAGTAATGAAATATTTTTTTCAGTGTATATTTTCAACTTTATTTTTGTATTGCATGATTTCTATATTTGTTCGTAACTCAATGTAAATTCTTATAGTTGCAATATAATTGAGCATCTATATAAGCAAACAATTTGACTAAAAAGGAATTGAGAATTATAAACTGTTCATTTAAATAGCATTTTTATGAATTATGAATTGTTTAATACTGTATATGAAAATTTCTTAAATGTTAAGAAAACTGCAATATTTTATATGGCATACTTTTAGGATTCTGAGAAATTGCAAGGCATTAAGAATATGTATCTACTATACATAATCGATACTGAAAAAACGTTGAAATATGGATTATTTTTTAGTATTTAAGAAATCATTAATAAATATTATTTCACGGTTTGCTCAGACGTATTATGAACACTGAAATTATGAACATATCTAATAAAAAATTATTCATTTTATATTTTTGTGTACATTATATAATAAAAGAGAGGGATGGGTCCATTTAAACTTTCACGAATATAGAGCTAGTTAAGATCATAGAAAAGAATGGGAATATTATTTAGAATGACAAAATTATAAAAATACACTGCAAAACAAGAAAACACAGTCAGAAATATATAAATATATACAACAACGCTGAAATAGTAGTAATTACATGCAATATAAGAGACGAAACCCAAAAGTCGCATTTTCAGCGACCTCCAAATATCGTCTGATTGAGGCAATTTTTGGAATAAACGTGTATTTTGTTAAAAGGAACAAAAGCATGCTTGTGTCGCAAGAATCGAAATGTACTTCTATTTTTCCATACAAGCATGGGCCAGTCTAATATACATACACACATAAATAGAAACACAATATTTAAACAAGGACATTATTAAGTAGAAGATGTGCAGAATAAAAGCGACCGATTCAGCTATCGGGCCAAAGACGAACGGGAAATTCTTATTCTAGAATTTGTATATACAAGTTTTTTTTTGTTACAAAAAATTTATAAATTAATTATTAATAATTTTCAACACCATTTTAATTAGTTTATTTTAATTTCATTAACGATTTATTTAAAACTTATTTATAAAGATTTTTGCAATAAAAAATAAAATTTTAATACATACAAGTTTGATAAAGGGTCCGCCATCTAACGTTTTTTTTTTCAACTAGTGCTTATTTCGTGAATGGTAACACTAAGCTCATGTCTGATTTGACAGATAATTAGTTTTATCCTTCCGCTGAACGAATATGGTTGTGTATACGCTTGAACAACGCTGGGAAATATTGCGACATTACTTTGAAAATCATGGTAATGCTGCAGAATGTGTGCGAAAATTGCGTACGGATTTTGGAGGAAGAGAAGCACCGCCAGCTCCGTATGTTCGTTATATTGTGAAAAAAGTGAAAGAAACTGGCATCCTCATCGATAAACCAAAGCGTGAAAAGCCAAAAACAGTGCGTACACCCGAGAATATTGCTGCTGTGGCAGAAAGTGTGCGTGAAGCGCCATCAACATCAATTCACCGTCGTTCTCAAGAATTGAACATTTCGGAGACATCATTGAGACGAATTTTGGATAAAGACCTTGGTATGACGCCATACAAATTCCAATTAGTTCAGGAGTTGAAGCCAACTGACCATCCAATGCGTTTTCGCTTCGCTAAGTGGGCCTGCGATCGACTTACAGAAGATGCCGATTTTATTATCAGCATTATCAGCCGCAGAGCTGATGTCGTTTGTCCACCTCGGAGCTGCGATTTGATACCGTTGGACTATTATTTGTGGGTTGCCGTCAAAGAAAAGTGTTACGCCAACAAGTAAGAGACAATTGACGCTTTAAAGGACAATATTCGTGAAGCCATTGGTGAAACACAGCTGCACACAATCGATAATGTGCTTAAAAATTGGAGCGATCGTGTAGGCCACTGGATGGCCAGCCGAGGCAGCCATTTGAATGAAATTATTTTCCATTATTAACCGGAAGGATTGTACTTTCAAATAAAAAAAGAAATTTGAGAAAATATTCAGTAGTTTTTTTTTATAGCATTTTCAAAAAATAAAAAGTTATTTGGCTGACCCTTTATAATGTTTATTAAAAATAAAAATTATGTTTTTTTCGACCTTTAATTGTGCAATGAAAATGAAAATTATTCAAGTTCGAGGCCATACTCTATATTTCTTTATTAGGATATTGTCCTAACAATACATACTATTTATTGAAGTTGAAGTCACTATCGTATATTTCCTTTTTCGTTTTTGGCTCAATCGCTCAATATTTGACTAAAAATGGGAGGTACCCCGAAGCGGACCACCGAAATCCAATAAAACTTGTCTATGTTATAAAAGGCACACAAATAAGAAATATTCGCAAAGAAGCATACCCGCCCAATCGAATTCTTGGAATGTTAGAATGAGTTTAAAGTTGTTTACTTCACTAGATAGATCTTCAAAATACGTTTTTGAAACCACCATGAATAAGGCACCAAAAATCTAAAATTGGGGTCATATGTGGACCCGCGTTTAACCCCCAAATATGAGATTGGGCAGCTAAGAAATATATAGGTGTTACTTATTTTCCCCACTCTATAACATACCGAAGTATCATTGCGATCTGTGGGTCCGGGTTGGGATACCTCTCTTGTAAACCGCTTCTTCTACACATCCTCTACTTTTTTAATATCCTTGTTCTAACAAGTATCTATCTTTGTATTGGTAATATTGTTTCATAGAAAAAGTAATTGGTTTTTTTTTTTTTTTTAAATTCAACACAGTTCATTCAATACTTACATACCCACACATACAAAATTATTATTACAAAATCTACATGAAATGTAACAACATTTACAACAAATAGTGGTAACATTTGTTAACTGTATTAGAATGTAAAAGTGCATAAATTAAAAAATGTAACAAAGTGTTTTTTAAGTTTAAACTAAAAAGAACAAATTTTAATTAAATTGAATACACCCAGGTGAAAATAATAGTATATGGTAATATATGAGCATGCATGGTTCCATGTATGAGCATATCATTTTGTATTCCATTTTTTTTTTATAATTTTTATAAAAAAATATATTTTTATACAAAAAATAATATTAATGAAAATTAAAATTATTAAAGTTCGAGGCCATGCTCTATATTTCTTTATTAGGATATTGTCCTAACAAATAATCTGTAGAGTTTTTGTTTTAAAATTTATTAATTGATCACTTTCAGAAATGTGTTGATAGAACTATTTCGGGAATTTTCTAGGTTCCCATCATCAGAACACGTTTTGAAAGAAGTGACAGTACCATGCAAAACATCAAACATTCATATAAACTAGTTTTCTCACTAAATGAAACTTGTATAAAAGACAAAGTATGGTCTTGTTTACTACTTCCCTAGTACATTTTGTTTTTAAAACAAATGTACAAATCAAAAGGAAAAGAAACAAAAACGTGTATTGAATACTTAACAAAGGTAGACATACACACAACAAACAAGTTTTCAATTTATTTTTTGATCAATGGTGATAATCTTTAACTTCGAGCTCATATATTAGTTCTCATGTAGTGAGTAAACTTAGCTCATTTTCATTGAAACTTTTAAATCCAATTATATAAAATTAACGCTAGAAGAAAATGAGTTAAATAAATATTTACCTAGAGTTAAAGTACATATTTTTTTTTTAAATACAATTATTTAAATTCAAAGTAAAGAAAGAAATAACAAAAAATTGTGAAAATTAAAAAAATGCGTGTTTTGGTAAACATTTAATTAAGTACAATCCCAGCAAAAACTGTTCTGCCAAGGAATGATTCTAAGCGAGCATTTTCATCCATGTATTTAACATTGGCTTGTAGTGGGAAGTAAACATTCTTTTAATGCTGCAAAACAACTTCCTAGGAATATTTTATGCCTGAATAAGTTTTAAAGTCAGCAAAAAATTTAGCTGAGTCTGCAAAATTGTAGTCAGGAGGGTGCTTGCAAAAAAATTGCTAATGTCAGCAAAATCTTTTGCTGAAAATCAGCGAGCTGATTTTGAGCAATAAAATTAGTAGATTCAGCAAAAGTTGTGCTAAAACTAAAAGTGGATTAGAAATTATAAACCCTTGCTAAACAAATTTAAATTTTAATTTATATAACTGTGATGTATCGTGTTTGGTAGTTCAATAAGAAGTGATTTATTTTTATTTCTTTTACGTTTACATACTTCTCCTTAAAACTAGTTTGACAGATCATAACTAAGATTAAATATAATAATACAAAGATGGTGTTGTGATAATCATGACACTTAGATGGCGCAACATCACAACTCTCATCCCAAGTTTAATAATACATATAAAATTAAATCTTTCAGAAAATTCATTATTCTCTTTGTTTTTTTTACCAATATACAAAATTTTAAAATCAAAATATGTGATTCAAGAAATAATATTTAAGAATACTATTATTATTATTCTAAATTAAAAACATTTTTTTTTTTTTTTTTTACAACAAAAACTATTCCTTATAGTTACGACGTTCTAACCGTCTTAAACCTCGAGATCTAATCTCTTCCTGATCTTGTGAAACGCTCTGCTGTCCATCTCCCTCCTCAACTGTTGAGTTGTCGGGAGTCGGTATATCTTTAATTAATTTACTCGGTGATGTTTGTTCGTTAAGATCGGCTTTTTCATTTCTGTTAGACGTACCACAAATCATCTGATTAACGTGTCTTTTAATACTTTTGTTATTGCGAGTTAATATACAACGATAAGAATGAGGACCTATGCGTTCCTTCTTGCCAAGAAGCTTTATTTGGATTTGAATAATCACGAACAAAAACGTTTCTACCGTCGTCAAAATTTACGTTTCGTTTACCTTTATGATTTTTATCGTTTGAAAACTGGCCTTTAATAATTTTGTCCTTAACCAAAGGTGGACTAAGCATACTGAAATGAGTTTTGATTTCCCTACCCAATAACAACTTGGCAGGGGTTTCCCCTGTAGTACAATGTTTCGCTGTCCTATAGTCGAATAAAAAGGTATTAATAATCCCATCTTCGTCGCCACCGTGATGTATCGTGTTTGGTAGTTCAATAAGAAGTGATTTATTTTTATTTCTTTTACGTTTACATACTTCTCCTTAAAACTAGTTTGACAGATCATAACTAAGATTAAATATAATACTACAAAGATGGTGTTGTGATAATCATGACACTTAGATGGCGCTACATCACAATAACTTTTGATTTATTTTGAGTATTATTCTGTTTAAAATAATTGCTACATTTTACTAAACAAAATTTAACTTAAAAATTGGGCAAAACTGCAAAACTTTGTCTATAACCCCACTCCCCCACCCCCCAGAACCCAACAAACAGGTATGAGTAGAAATATATAAGTGTGGATTCTCAAATGAAAGGAAATTTCCTCAAGATTTCAAAAATTATATTATTTTTATGATCCATATTATTTTTATGAGCCCATGGACTAGTTTTCTATCAAACAATTTTCTGCAGTTCTACGATACATACACCTACACCAGTCACGTAATAATTATTTTCCCACTGGTTGTGTTGCATATCACATAAATCCTAAAATGATCCTACTTTAACACTACCCTGCAGGAAATGGACCAGTCACTTTGTGTGTATGAACCTATCAAAGTTTCGGTTCTGTTATATGAAAGTGACCGGTAGTTTTAACATGTGCTCGGAGAACTTGTCGAATATACCATATCACCGTACTAGTTTAAGTGAATACGCAACAGAACGTGTTGAAAGTATCTAATATGCAACTGGTCTCATGTTAGGCATTATTGGATATGTAGTAGGACCACTTCGAAATGAAATAATACCCCTGCGTGAAATGAAGGGTCGATTGATGCAAAGTGGTAATTCTGTGATATATGGTTGGGGAGCACGTCACGAAACTGGTGAAACCAAAATTGTGGTTCACCAAAAAGTGTTAATTTGGGTGAAATATCCAATCACGTCACTATAGTTATGGTAACAAAACATTCACTGGTTGGTACCAGATATATCACGTAACTGGAGAAAAGGTAACATAATATCAAAGTGTACTGAAGCAACTAGGTTCGTTGCAGTTGAAGTTGCTACTGGCCATTGAACTGGTTGAAAACCGTTAGCAGTGGATAAAAACATGGCAATTAGTACCGAAGAATGCAGTTTCTTGACTGCAGCAAAGTGAACACAACACTGAATGCATTTTTTATGTACCGACTTTGTGACAGTAGGAATGAAGACGCAACACTTCACTGGTTTAAAATAACTGAATACAGAACTGTTTAGACAGTGACCAAGTTTGTCAGATATGGCGTTTTCTCGCCAAACGTAGCGATCGTAGAACTCGTTTGGCAAGTTAATTTTCAAAATGCCGACTGGCGATTTTTGAAGTGAATGGCGATTTTACACATAAGATATCGCTACGAAAAACTATCACCAGAATATTATTTTTTGCACAACTTATTCAAAAACTTGAAATACTTTACAAGAATATAAATTAAAATTTCAAAATTTCTGCATATCGGTTTCGAAATATCTTGTTTAGATATTTTACAAGATTTTTGATAAAGATTTTTTATGTGGAAGTAATTGGCGGTTTTTAAGAATTTTTTTTGGAACAAAATTGAAACTGAGTATATATTTTGTTACTCTGCTTTATAAGTTATACATTAAAGTTGTGCTGAATTGTTGCAGCTCCTTCTTTTTATAAAGATATTATTGTGAACTAGAATTATAATGCAGCACGTTCATGAAGTGCTTTTTGGAAGTGTTGGAACATAAAAATTAGTAGAAATTGTTTGATAATACCAATGTTAGCAAATAAAGAAAAAACTTGCAAAAAATCTATATTTTGAACATCCGGACTTGACTAGTTTATGTACTTTTTCAAATTTAAATTGTTATAACGAATTTAATGTTAAGTTTTTTGTTTGGGTATAGACAAAATAAACTAATTTTTGTTGTGCCCTTTTGAAGCTTTTTTGAACAGGTGGTATGACAAGCTGTTTTATATAAGTGCAGTGACTGGTTCCGGACGGGCTATTTATCAACCCGTACATAATGTGACACACTCTGAATAAAAAGTGCCAGGTTGCTTGCTAATTACTTTTCGCATGCCCG
Organism: Delia radicum; assembly: GCA_021234595.1. NCBI lineage: Eukaryota > Metazoa > Arthropoda > Insecta > Diptera > Anthomyiidae > Delia > Delia radicum. The sequence goes on along the minus strand of CM037853.1, from coordinate 18,113,277 downwards.
GCGACATGTACCCCTTAGACCTGTGCAGTGATACGTAGCAAAACCATTCCATTTAAACTACCCCTATAACAGAACATATTGCGCTTAATATGTGACTAGTTTTCCTTCAGAAATTATTCTCCAGTTCTTCGATACGTCCACCTACACCAGTTTTTTAACCACTGATTCTGTTGCATGTCACATAAATCATAAAATGGTCATACTTTGACACTACATACTTCTAACTTGTCCCGTAGCATACTCCATGTTAAAAGTACCGGTCACTTTCATATAACAGAACCGAAACTTGGACTGGTTCATACACACAAAGTTTTAGTCACGTGACCATACCAATGACTGGTCCATTTCCCGCAGGGACGTGACTGTAAGTCTTTTTTTTCTAAACAATGTCGGTGCAAATAAAATTTCTTCAGTGTTATGTCCGCTTTGTAGCAGTCAAGGGACTGAATTCCTGCTAACGGGTTTGAACCAGTTCAATGACCTGTAACAACTTCAACAGCAACGGCCCTAGTTGCTTCAGTAGATTTTGATGTTGTGTTACTTTTTCTCCTGTTTCATGATATATCTGGTACCAACCTGTCACTGTTTTGTCACCATTACTATAGTCACATGATGGGTCATTTCACCCAAATTAACAGGTTTTGGTACACCACAATTTCGGTTTCACCAGTTTCGTGACGTGCCACACAATCATATATTACAGAATTGTCACTTTGGATCAATCGATACTTTATTTGCCTCAGGGATAATATATCTAGAATAAACCAGCCATACTTTTTCCAACATTTATATAATCAAGGGGTTGGATATTTTGCTGAAATTTTCACTCTTTAATACATTGAAGTCTTCGTTTATACCAGTTTGCGACGTGTCTCCTTTTCACCTATCACATAATTATAACTTTGGATCAATCGGTCACTCATTTCCCGTAGGGTACTTACTTTTAACTTGTACCTAGGCTTACGGTACGGTACGACACGGAGATGGATTACCTTCGTCGAATTATTCGCCACGTCACAAGGTGCACCAAAGCTAGCAATTGCTACCTCCTATGATAAGCCCATGTTAAAAGTACCGGTTGCTTTCATATAAAAGAACCGAAACTAGAACAGTTTTATACACACAACGTTCTAGTCACGTGACCATACCAGTGACTAGTCCATTTCCCGCAGCCAGTATTGCACCCCAGCACAATTCGCAATAAAAAAATTAAATGTTTATTAGTAAACTCAATGTATATTTTTAAAAACAAATGAAGTAAAGAAAACATAAATTTCAAAACCACTTGCGTTTATATAATTTTCGCAAACAGTCCCAGCATAGTTTATTTTACACTAGTACACAACTGGTACAAAATTACTTTTTGAGAACTAGTTTGTGTTTACTAGCCTGAAAACTAGTACTTTTAGGAACTAGTTCAACTGTTTTCTATTAGATTATTTCTGTGCATATAGAAAAAAGTTTAAACTATTGATATATAAACAAAAAAAAAAAAAAAAAATTAAAAAAAAAAAATCTAAAGCTAGGAAACCCCTTAAATAATGTATCAAGACTTAAATATTGGAACAGAGTTATTCTGTATGAAATCACCAAATCGGCAAAGCTGGCATATCTTAGATTTTACTCAAACTAACTGGAAATGATATTTAGGGTCTAAAACCCAAAATCCAAGAGGATTTAATTTTTGCACACGGCACTACCGGTTCACGCAAAATAAAAAAACTAAAAAGTCTTGTTTTTGTGCGTAGTGGTTTGAGCTGTTAAAGTTTTTCTGTTAGAGATATCTACATGATGAAGGCATCGTTTTAAAGCTGAAGGATTATAGTTTCTATCAAAAATATAAAATTTGATATAGTTTGGTATAGTTTTCGGAAAAATCAACTAATGCTAAACACTCTACATTATTTTTTAAAGTTTTTTTTAAATTTTTTAGGTATTCAGATTGTTTTTTTTGCAATAAAACGATGAGACTTTAAAGCTATTAAATTTTGTTTCAATTCACTTATAAACTCGTCAGTTGTTTAAGGTTAAGTAGTACTAGACGTTTTTGCTCTTTAGATTTTTCGCCATTTTTATTTCGAACAGTTGCGCAATCTCTTTGGCCTGGTATTATTCTACTAATTTCGTCGTCTTCATAAAAATTTGTGACCATTGTAATAGTTTCCGTACTCATCCTTTTTGCACTTTATTTGTTACTTCATAATACTACTTGTTTTTATTCTAATTTCTCTGTATATAACAATTGAGGAAAGTAAAAAAATACATCCAAAAAATCAAAAAGGCTTTTTTTAAAACCCTGTAAATCCGAGAGGAGTGAAAATACCTAAGCGGGTCTTGAAATGTTATAAAGTTAAAAGTAGGGAGTAAGTACTGTGTAATTTTCAAGTTTGTATCTGCTAACAAACATGATCAAATTGTAGCCTGAAATATGCAAATTTTTAAAATTTAAAAATTTCAAGTAACGATTTTTTCATAACGAGTTGCCAGATTGAGCCAATTTTAATTTTGTATTTTTCTCCGATATGTCTAATTTGTGTCTGAGAATTATTATGCTTTTATATTCATTAGCGCCGACACTGGAGTTCATTGAAAAACACAAAAAACCAATGAAATATGCTTATTTTCAATACCATGTTATTTTTCGGGTGTATGAATTAAGTCAAATTTTATATTTTCGATAGAAATTATAATCCTTCAGCTTTAAAACGATGCCTTCATCATGTAGATATCTGTAGCAGAAAAATTTTAACAGCTCAAACCACTACGCACAAAAACAAGACTTTTTAGTTTTTTTATTTTGCGTGAACCTGTAGTGCCGTGTGCAAAACTTAAATCCTCTTGGATTTTGGGTCTGGAAACCATTAGGAACATTTCCACAAAATTTTAACAAAATCCAAAATGGTCAAGCAACAATTTTTCATTTTTTTCGGTGTTTTCATATAGAATGACTCAACCAGAGTAACATAGAAGTAAAGTTGATATATTATTAAATCATTAAAATTTCTCATGCAGACTATTTTCCTTTTTTTTTAATTCATTTTTTTTTCTGTTTTTTTTTTTTTAATAAATAACAATTTAAGTAGCTGCGATTTATTTTTTTACTTCCTAATATTCCTCCTTTTTTTTTTTTTTTTTTTGATCCAGAGGATGCTATTGTCAACAATTCAACTTCACTTGAATTTGTATGCTAGAAAAAAAAAAAAAAAAAAAAAAACTGAATAAAATAAATAAAAAATCAAAAGAAGAAAAGTTACCTAGACAACAACTGGTTGGTTAGCGTACGCTAAAATGAAAAAAAAACAAGAAAAATGTGAATAAAATATTTAAAATAAAATGATATCCTTCTAAAAGCCTGTGAAGGATATGCCAACATATAATTTTCTGCAAATCAACAAAGCATAAAAGGACCACTTAAGGAACTACAACAGCAGCGGCAAGTAGCGCAAAAAAAATCACTTTGAAGCTTAAAGCTGAAGTATAACAATAAGAAGGCGCGAAAGTGAAGACAATTTTCTAACAATAATCTTGAGAGAGAAAAAAAAAGTGTGAAGGGTATAAGGTATTATAATATACAGAGGGGGGTTTCACTGGGGGATATATGTACACCTTTTTTCATATTATTTTATGTTTTTTTTTTTCAAACATACACATTTTTTTTTTTTGCATATTTTTGATTTACTTGTTAGTAAAGTATGAAATTTCTTTTTGCTTGCTTGAATTTCTTTTCTTTGAATATTTTTTTTTTGTGTGCTATGCGACGAGTATTTTCGCGAAATGCAATAAAAACATTTTTTACATCGTCGTAACTTAAACACAGATTTCTTTTATACTCTAGTATTTTTCATTCTTTACTTTTTTTTTGGCCATGATTTATATTTGTGTGTGTACATTAGGGTGGCTCTAAAGGTCCCATATTGTAGCCAATGTAATACACTTAGGCCGAGTTTTTGGGATGTCAGTTAAACTTGGTTTAGTTAAACCGATAACGAATTTTGTTTGTCATTTAGAAGATAATTAACACAAATTTTTCCGAACCACTTTATCTTGTTTAGAATTATGGTCTTTATTATAATAAAGCAAAATAAAACACATTCCAGTAGCAGTATTCCATTTACAAACTTCATTAACCTAAGTTTAAAGATAATCTACATCCTAAAAACTTGGCATTAAAGACAAAGCTTTATAAATTACACGGTGCTACAAAAAAAAAAAAAATGTCTTGCAATCACTTTTCAAGTGACCTGTATATGGGCATATTCATAGTTACTTACGTTACAGTCGTACGGTTCAATGAGGTTACAAACAAGGAAACAAGGTCAGTGATTGCACAGAAATTTTCATATAGACGCAATCGAACAAATAAAAAAAAAACAACAAATGTTACATTATTCAAAAAAAAAAAAAACAGGGTCACTGACGAAAGTTCAATACCAGAAACTGCACAGTCTGATTCAGAAAATTGAAAATTTACAATGCAGTTATGATTTTTAGAAAATACACTCATTCTTCTCTACCACGCCTTTCACAATTAAAATTAAATAAAATTGCTTATTAATTATAGTATTAATTGCAATTGTCTGAAAAAGACGTTAAAATTCAAACTCAAACAAAAATCAAACTTTGCTCTCTGGCAATTTTTCCCTAACTATGTAAGCGCCATTTATCGCATATACAAAGAATATATCAACGATATGGCATCACTTACAACATATGCGAAAACAGTGGACATTAGAGTGAGTTAAGTTTCTAAATATAGAACTGTTGCGTTGTTGGAGTTGTACTTCTGAGATTATGTATGCAAGAACAAAAACACCGTATATTCAATAAAACTAGTTTTAATCACAACAAAACTCGACCTGACGATAGGTCAGTGCGCTAAAGCGCTCTGTCTAACGTATAGTGCGAGTGCATAGGCATTAGAATTCAGTTTATCTATACCAAGGTCAGTGATTGCACAGAAAATTTCATATAGACGCGATCGAACAAATAAAAACATAACAAATATTACATTATTCAAAAAAAAAAAAAAACAGGGTCACTGACGAAGGTTCAATACCAGAAACTGCTCAGTCTGATTCAGAAAATTGAAAATTTACAATGTAGATATGATTTTTAGAAAATACACTAATTCTTCTCTACCACGCCTTTCACACATATTTTTTTTACTTCTTTATATATTTGTATAGAACGTAAAAAGCTCTATATTCAGTAAAAACAAGTACATGTATTAAATTTGGTTTAATCAAATTTTTTTTAATACCCCCCACAATGAACATTTACAAAGAAATCACAAAAAAAATATTTTTAAAAAAATATGTTGGAGGTGAAAACAATATTTTGAGGTGAAAAACTTTTTTGGGTGTTAAAAGAAATTGAGTGATGAAAAAACATTTTTGAGATTGAAAATTTTTTTTGTGGTGGAAAAAAATTTGAGGTCAATTAAAAATTTGAGGTGAATTAAAAATTTGGGGTGAATTTTAAATATTATTGCGTCTGGTGGAAAAATATGACGTTAAATTTTATACACCAGAATATGAATTTGTTCTAAGATACACTCAGAGAAAAACAAAAATAAGTTTCATCAATTTTCGTCCTATATGTAACAATTTCGTCAATAATAATGAAACATTTCATAAACAACTAGAACTAAAATGGCCATATCATGGTCTCTATTAGCTTTTTTTAGACAAAAATAATAAAATCCTTACTACATTAAATTAATGAAGTTTCATCAAGACTAAGAAACTTTTTCATAAAGTTTAAGAAATCTTTCATTCGCATTCACTTCATCAGTTTAGTTAAACAATTTCATTAAAATTCGACCATACCAGTGACTGGTCCATTCCCTGCAGGTAACTGTTTATTGCGCCAGTAGCAAAGTACAAACTAAATTTTTTTTATATAAATAGAACATTTTTGGTCTTCAAAGTTTAGTAACGTCATGATGCTTGTTAGGAAAAGACCTAACCACGTGCTTGATTACTAAGAAGACAAGAATGGAGCAAAATTGATTATTAATAGGTTTTTTGTTAAAGTTCTGCCTATTATGGAGGCTCTAACTTTTCTAAAACTTCGGGTTCTGATGAGATCTTTAGCCAGATCGAAATACTAGTATCAACCTAGCTAATATGTTTGATTTGCTTTATTTTTGTAAATATACGGAGGTTGAAAGCTCGTTATAAATTGAAAATAACACAAAAATAATCTCGATGTATATAAAAACAAAAAACTAATATAACTGTAAGCAAAAAGTCCTCTTCTCCCGTTATCTCGAAAATTTTAGGGAATGTCTCATACTTTTTTTGTAATACATTTAGCTTGGCCTACAAACCTACACTAACTAGGCCATTTGATGAGTGAATTTTCTGTGTAGCACAGTTTTGCTAATCAAATAAGCGTCAATAGAACTTTTGTCATATTAATTAAAAAATTAATCATATTTACGATACTTTGCCTTATATAAAGAAAACAGTTTCAGGGTCAAATATTAATGTTTTTTTTTGCATTTGTTCTCTCCCTTATAAATAAGTGCTACCCTCATCAAAAAAATATCATGTTAAAACTGACTTAAGCCTCATAACTTGTCTTTGTGCAGAGTATGAACCAAACAACCAACAGTACCAAACAACATCGTGTAACAACAAAATAAATAAAAAGAAGAGTCTCAATCTCAAGTATCTTTTGAAAATATTTTTTAATACATTTAAAAAAAAAAAAAACTGAAATAAAACCAACTACAAGTAAGTGATAAAGTGTACCGTTTATTGTGTTTCCAGTTAAGAAACAATTTTTATATTCCATTTAATTTTTTTGTTTGTTTTTTTTTTTTTTTTTTGACTGTTATCATAAATATAATAAAAAACATTCCTTGAAGAAAGTTTAAAAAAAAATTCAAATTTAATCGTTACTTTTTGTTAAAGATAATACTTATTTTATTTAACATTTGTTATAAACAAGCTTCTCAGAAGCCAATTGAGCAAACTGCCTTAGAACAATTTTTGATAAAATTATTCACAAATTTAAACATTTTTTAAAGAAAGTAAATCAATTAAAAGCTCAAATGCAATCTCAGTGCCTAATGTTTTGAGCACCACTGTATAGATAGACTAGTATTGAATTTGTCTCAATTGGCTGCTGAAAAATCTAAACTAATTTTCTGAGTACATTTTTTTTAAGTTTTAATATTTTGCTAAAATTTCTCAAAATTTGCTGTTTTCTGGAAACTAAAAAGTAAAAATTGGAAGTTGTAGTAAAGATTTCAAATTATACTAATAAACAAGTTCGAAATATTGACTTAGCTATAAAAGTGCATTTTAAAAATGCAATGGCATTGATAATTGAAAAGTGTATATTGTAGGTTATAGTAAACATTCTAAATTATAAAGGGTGTTTTTATACAGGTATAGAACTTTAAGTTGGCAACACTTTTTTAACTGGCGGTCATTTTGTCAGCTGTCAAGTGATTTATGTTTAGTTTGGTTTGGCATTTCAACATGAATAGTCTGACTCCTGAACAACGCTTCCAAATTGTGCAAATTTATTTTGAAAATCATGGTTCTGTTCGAAATATCAGACTTGGGCGACGTCAATTACATTTCAAAATCGTTCTCTTGTGAAATTTTTCTATATCATTAATAATGTCAGACCTATTAATGATATAGAAACGCTTCCTTGGGAAATTTCCAATTTTGTCAATACCAGACATGGGACATAATTCCAATATCTGTGTATTTAATTACAGGCCAATTACTTTTTTATGTTCAATTACATGTAATTGGGTGTAATTGAGTAATTGCCCTGTAATTAAATACCCAGATGTTGTTACTAATCCCCATGTTTGGTATTAAAGATTTTACAAATTTTCCAAGGAAGCGATTAAGCTCACAAGTGTGAGTGTAGGTCTGATATTATTAATGATATAGAAAAATTTCATAAGTGAACGATTTTGAAATCGCGCACTACATTCATGTTACGGTCAACATAATCGTCCATCACAGCAATTAATTCGATTAACTATTGAACGTTTTCGCAGTTTAGGAGTGATGATAATCCTCAACTGTATGTTGAGACACCGTTACATCCAGAAAAACTTACTGTTTGGTGTGCTTCATGGGTGGTGGAATCATAGGTCCGTAATTCTTTTAAACTGATGCTGGTCAAAACGTTACAGTCAATGGTGACCGCTATAGACTTTTTCGTTTATCAATTGAACAACCATGATGTGCAGGAGCTGTGGTTTCAACAAGACGGCGCAACATGTCACACATCTCGTGACACATCTGTTGTATTGAAGGAAACGTTTGGTAACCGCATTGCTTCAGATCGTGCGATTTAACGAATCTGGACTATTTTCTGTGGGGATATGTGAAGTCGCTAGTCTACGCCGATAAGCCCGAAACGATTGACCACTTGGAGGACAACATTCTCCGAGTTGTTGCCAATATACGGCCACAAATGTTGTAAAAAGTCATCGAAAATTGGAACTCCAGAGCCAGCCGTGGCGGTCATATTGCAAAAGTTATATTTAAATTATAATGCCAGAAGATTATATTTCGAATAAAGTAAAATTCATATCAATTTAAAAAATTCATCTTTGTTTTATTCAAATTCAAAGTTCTATATGTATAAAAAACACTCTACAAATTAAACTTTTTTTAACCCTCTAACCGACAAGACCGACTCCAGGCGGGGTATTTTAAATTTGCCATAATTGATTTATTTATAAAAAGAATTTAAACTATTTCGATAGAAAACCAAATTTACAAAATATTTTGTGAAGTAATTTGTTGTACCCATGGCACGGTTTGGAAGCGAGAAAGCGTTAAGGTAAAAATTTCGTAAATTTTTAAAAAAATAAATATTTTGAAATGAACACAATTTTCAATAATCTTGAAAACATATTTATGGCAGGCGCGGATCCAGAATTTCGGTTGGCGGGGGGGGGGGGGGGGGGGGGAACTTTTTTGAGCAAAAATTTTTTTATTTTTTTATGTGCCAAAAATTTTCTGTAGTTATTAGCCATATGCTTGCCAAAACGTTTTTGGAACCTAAAACTGTCCAGGTAAAAGATTGTGTAATAATGTCCGATGGCAATTTGTAAGGAAGGGTTGGGGCAACAACAATGTGGAGTGTGGTAAATCTCTAGCTGTTTCCACTTACCCGTTAGGAGCTCTCAAAGTTGAAAAATCCTATATTTTAGAGCCAAAACAGTATAAAAATGAGGATCAAGGAGGGCCTATGAATTCAGTTTGTGGCATAGTAACTCTTATTTAGTTGTAGATCACGAAATTAAAAAAAATAAAAATTCCTTCAGACAAAACTCCGTGATCGGCAAATAGCAGTTTAAAAATTTTATCGAATTCGGTCAAATTAAAAAAATTGTAGCACCAATTAAAATAGTTTGTAGCTTTCTAATTAATTTCAGTTTCATTCAAGTATCAATTAAATATTGTTTTCAATTTAAAACAAAATTTTAATAAATATTATAAAACTATGCCAAAAGCAAACAAAAAAATACAATATTTACTTACAAGAAATATAATCGATAACGTTTCGAAGATTTAAATATAAGATATGTTTATCATTTAATTCAATGCAAAAGGAATTCAGTTATAATGTTTTTTATGTACTAAAGATATAATGAAGTTTTCTTATTATTTGCAAAATAGGAGCATATCAATAATAATATATTCAAACTATATGAGAATATTTAATAACATGAAATAATCTTCGATTATAAGTAACCCATAAAAGTTAAATGTTTACTAAAAACAGATTTCGAAGCAAGAAATAACAAAAAAAAACAAACATTTGTTTTTAATAAATACAAAGAAATCGGGGTTAATAGTTTATTAAAAATAACATTTAAAAAAATAAAAAAACAAAAACTCAACAATAAAAAAGAAAAGAATTAATTCAAGTAAATTCGATAAAAATAAAAATTCATAACTAAAAAAACAGTTTAAATTAGTAATTTGTGGTTTCCACTTGAGGCAAATCTTGCAAGTACAGCATCTGGATCAATTTCTATTTTATTATGTATATGCATCATAGCTAAACCATTCAGTCTGTCCTCCGTCATGGTTGATCTCAGCCATGTTTTTATTCGACGAAGGCTTGAGAACGACCTTTCAGCTGTGGCGTTGCTGACAGGCATAGAGGCAAATATTTGAAATATTTTTCTTAAGTTGGGATATATATCTACATCACAGCTTACTAGTGCGGTATTGTATTATCTGGAAGCTCTTCTGAGTTCTTCCATTTATAATGCCAATGAAGGAGTTCCGCCTCTAGTTTCAATGTCAGGATTTTTTTATCTGTTCCATAAAATTTAAGAAAATCCTCTACCAGTTGTGGGATTAAAAGTTTAATTTCCGAAATTGAACTTGTGGCTATATTCTTAGGTAGCAGTTTCGGTATATTTAATAAATTCAGGACGTCTTTCGAAAATCTTGATTTTAAATTTACTAAAATCGATTCTATCAGTGGAATGTAGCAGACAACCCTGAAATACTCCTCGACATCATTTATCGGATGTTTTCTTTCGAATCTAGATTTTTCAATTGGAATTTCCAAATCAACACAAATAGCTTTTGCTTTCTCAAAAATTGTTTTAAACTCAATTTCTGCTTCTTGTCTTTTATCCTCAAGACAGGTAATTAAATTTGTTAATAGATCTGATCCTTTTTGTAGATCTATATCTTGTTTTTTGTAGAATAACACTAAGCGGATGTGTAATAGAAAGCATATCACATAAAATGCACAGGCCACATATAAACTCAAAAGTGCTAAGTGAATTTCTTAATAATAAAGCTTTTGATGATGTTTCTCTATCTTTCCATTCAGATATTTTTTCTAACGCTTCTATTATGTTCTCAACACTTGCAGTGAATTGCAATATAGAATCATGGCGGTCCACCCATCTCGCCTCGCACAACGGAGAAAGCTTAGCTCCCAAAAACTTAACTAAGAAAGTATTACGTTTAGGATGATGATATTTAAAAAATTTTGTTGTCTCTTTTACAAGTAAAGTCACTTTTTGAATAATAGGCACTTTATTGCTTTTTGAAATCGAATTGTTGAGCTTGTGTGAAAAGCAGGGAGTTTGTTTTGTGTTTAATGCTACTTCTTGTATTTTTTTAACATCTCCTTTTTCTGCTAACATCAATGGGCACCCATCCGTACCAATTCCGACACAGTTTTTTAAGTCAAGCCCAAAACTTATCAAAGCTTTTATTATTATTGTTGACATTGTCTTTGCATCAATTGATATTTCATCACCGTCAGCTGTATTCTTAATAGCTTCTTCAAATGCGTCTACAAATCCTATAAATTCTTCGTGTACATTGTTGTCCTTTACATTCAAATATCTTAAAGATAAGGAAATTTGGCTTTTGCCAGACAGGTCCGTTGTTTCATCAAAAATTATAGAATAATATTTGGCATCATGAAATATTTTTCAAAATTATTTCTAAAATTAAGGTATTGCAGCAGTCTATTATTTGGTTTTGAATAGTTTTGGATATATATGTAGCATTCAATGGGCTTGTTTTTAAATGGTTTTGAAGTATTTTATCACCGGCATCTATGCGAAACCGTAGAAGCGAACGAAAGATACCTTCTGAGTCTGAACTTTCAGACGAGAGCAAAGCACCATCATCTCGATGACCACGGAGTGGTATGTTATTTCTTCCAAGAAAAATAATTGATTTTATAATAGGAAGTAAACGTTCACGGTTTTCAATCTTTTGTTGAAGTACATTTCTTTGCAATTGATTTACTACCTCGGTACGAAAATTTTCCGGAAGTTAGTTTCATCGAATGTGATTTTTAGCACATATTCTAACCGCATGCTGACTTATTGCTATGCGCATGTAGATGGCATATGCACATGCAATCGTTTGGGCAAATAAGTGTGTTAAAAGGCTAAAAATACAGTTTTAATTTATTTTTATGTATCCAACGATATTTTTCTAAACCAAAATTCTAGAAAATAATCTACAAAGTTTGTTTGTACATGTTTCAAAAAAAAAAAAAAGTCATTTTGGGGGGGGGGAGATATCCTCTTCTCACCCCCCCTGGATCCGCGCCTGTTTATGGTGATGGAAAACCGTTGATACTAAACACAAAGTAAGATTGGAGTTTAAACTTGAAAAATAAAAATATAATTTGTTATAGAGACATACATGATGCCAAAAGGATACCTGTAAAGGAAATCGTCTTAAATTGAAAACGTATGGATGGATTTTTATGAAATTTGGCAGAAAGATTTTGTTAACTATTATTTGCAAAGCCTTTAAGTTTAATCAATATATTTTGAACTAAGATGCGATTTCGTTCAATTTCGCGGTGTTCGAAAAACGAAAATCGCTATATCTGCTTTACTAAAAGCAGAGAAATAATTTATGTGTATATACAAATAAAGAGACTACCCTTCTCACGCCTCTCAGCAACAAAATACCAAACTCGAGCAAGCAAATAAAAACATTTTTTTACACTAAAAAATAATTGCAACATGTTGATAAAAAAAATGTTTGTTTAAAACACTCACTTTTATTTAGCTTTTACTTTATTATTTTCTATTAGAATTTAATGTATTTTAAATTTATCTTGCTTATTTTATCGTTAAAATTTTAAATAAAGAAACATTTTATTAAATTATTATTCAAAAACATGATAAAAATTAATTTAAACTTTTAAATTTCTGCAACATGTTTATTCATTTCCTCGGTGCGAGTTTAAGAACAAATATAAAGAGGGCGGATTGAGAGAGACTGAGGTGAATAGAAACCCACTGGTTTAACTAAATATTCGTACTTGTCCTTTGTCTATTGTGTTACATGATAAATGGTAAAACTGACAGCACTTGTCATATTCCATAAAATCATATTTTTCTTCATTTACCACTAAACTGCACTGATTGCAAATTAAATCACTGTTTTTGACACTGGAACGGACTTTGCTCATTTTATTTCATACAATGCAAACTTCTAACACATTATTTTATTCAATATATATATTTTGAATAATAAATATTAATGTTTTTAAAATAAAGTACTATAAAATTCTGAAATTTAAACAACAGTGTTGCCAACTTTTGATCGACCCTAATTTCTTATTCCCAAAATTATTACCAGGTAATAGAAAGTTTTGCTGGGTTGTTCTATGGAAAAAAATAAAATTTTCTAAAAATTTCAAAAATCAGTACGAATTCTGAAATCTGAACTGATTGTTCGAATTAAAAAAAAATCAGTATACGATTCTTTCATCAATACACGTGGTCAAAAATCAGCGAATGTACTGATCAAATTAGTACGGTTGGTCAGCCCATATATACAGTGGCGGACAAAAGTATTCACACAGCAGCAAACTTTATTTTTTATCTTTTATATTTTTAAAATGAAACCCACTAGCCGGATATGGTATTCAACAAAATTGTTTATTAACTTATAAATTATTAAAATACAACAAAAAACTTATTCTTAGTATGTTATATTATAAGAAAAAACTAAATATGTAATTCAAAGTATTATTTCAGGCGGACAAAAGTATTAACACAGCTTCAAATGTTTGTAAAAAAATAAAATTTCACATGATTTAATACTTTGTGGAGTAGCCTTTCTTGCTATGACTTCTTTTTATCTTCTTGGCATAGAATGGACCAATTTCTTCGTAACATCTTTTTTTTTTTAATTTTTAATTTTTTTTTTAAATACAACATGCTTAGTGTTAGGTTTTTGTTGTATTTAAATTATTATTAAGTTAATAAACAATTTTGTTGAATACCTTATACGGTTATAGGTTTTTATTTTAAAAATGTAAAAGATTTAATATAAAGTTTGCTGCTGTATGAATACTTTTGTCCGGCCCTGTATATACCAAGTTCAATGACTTTATCTGAAAAGTGTGTCGACAGTTTCTTATTTTTATTTTAAATGAGAAAAAAATATCGAATTGGAAAAAATAATTCTGAGATGAAAAACTGTTTTAATGCTAAAACAATTTTTATGGTGAACAAAATTTTGAGGTGAAAAAAACTTTTTGTGGTAAAAAAGTATTCATAACGAATACTGAAAATATTGTGGGTTTCTGGTAGTAAGTACTAAATGGCTAAATCCCTGATTTTCATTTTCTATCCCTGATTTTCATTTTACATTCTCACAATATCAGCTAATAAAAATTTGTGACAAATAATGACATTAACTATAACTAAAGCCTTCGCACAAATTTATACACCACAGGATATTCAACAAATAATGGCAATAATACACATTGAGGCACAATAAAATTCCCATAAGTGCGACAATCCGAATGTTCCATGTGAAACACATACACACTTAAAAGTAAATAACAATAAAATTGCAATAAATATTTGTTGTAGAGCCAACCATTGCACTATGGGAAAGTTCTACGGTATTGTTGCCTAAAAGTCAATTTTTCATGTGTTTCAAAATATACATTTTTTTATTGATGCTATTATGAAGCAAACTATTTAAAAGTAGGATGGCACACTCACCCCTATATCATATAACTGGTGGTCCAACCAAAGCGCACGATGTTAATTGTAAATAAAACAAAAAAAAAATGTTTTCAGAGAATTATTATAATAGAAGGATCTATGACAATTATGTGTGAAACAATGGTCTCTATTTTCAATGACTCTGAGACATAATTGAGGTTCAATGTCGTTAATGTGCCGAATTATATCATTCTTTAGCTCTTGAATTGTTCTTGGGTTATTGACGTACACATTTGCTTTTAAATATCGCCAAAGAAAGAAGTCCAACGGAGGCGGCCAATTAACATCTCCACGACGTGACATAACCCGGCCAAAAGAGCCTTGAAATCGTCAGTACGCTTCGGATCTTGAGTGAATTTAACCTAGTAAGCGTGTACATTCAATTCTTTATTCAAAGTTCGCTTCAGTGATGCTCGTGAGATGTTCAACTGTTGGGCATGACGACGAGTCGAGGTTGACGGCTCTTTTGCCACACTATCGCGAACAACAGCAATGTTTTCCACAGAACGAACTGTGCAAGCATGCACAGGTGTCAGATCAGGTGTGTTTGACATTTCCTAGATACCCGGTTTGCTGAAATTTGCGCACAATTCTCCCGATTGTTGACACATTTGGTCGATTATGCTGACCAAAAAAATCACGAAGTGCACGAAATGCATTTTGATTTGAACGCCAATTTTTGTAAATGGCTTTATCAATCTTAACGCGCTGCTCAATTGTGTACCTCTCCATGGTTGAATTTGTCAAATTAAGTTGGGCAAAAACTTGACGTTAAGGTGTGGCTCATTGTGGTTGAACCACCCTTTATATCTGTTAGAGTAGTATAGTAGAACCCCCAAAGGGTGTGGGACTTTTAAAATTTAACTTATTTTGCCCAACACTGTATTTTATAAAACGCTAAAAACCGTATTAAGGTTCTTTTGAGCTTAATTATGTATGTGGATGTTCACAATAAATATTTATGAGGATGTTTTTTTGTGGAACTGTTTAAGCATATATCTACTTCTTTTCGGGTCTTTTAAACCCTTGTTCAAAATGTACTAAAAAAAGACCCTACAACGGGCATTTTAAGGGCGAAAATCTTTCGCGAATATGTTCGGCTGTGCAAATTTCACTAAGGGTTGCTGAAGGCAAACAATTTATTTAGAGATGGTAAATCGGGAAAATGTTGAATTGAATTTTTTCCCTTTTAGCTCAATGTAAAATGCAAAATGCTGTCTAAAATTTAGTTATACAACACGGAAAAAAGTATCAATCTAAAATATCTTATAAAAGGTTTGATTTGATTTAATTTTTTTTTTAATTTAAACATTTAATTGAATCAATTAATATTTTAATTGACTTTTAAATATATACACTGATAATAATCCATGCGTAAAATTACAAAAAAATGTCAAAATAACCAAATTTTTTGTAAAATACACGAAAATTTGTACATTTTACGAAATTTTTTGTAGTTTTGACAAATACACATTTAATTTATGACATAAACAAACAAAACAAGCACAAACAAATCCATAAACATACACAGCATTAGTAAAAACACATATATATACAAACGTGTCGTTCACACACTTATTTTGTTGAGTATCATGTTTTTTTGTAGATAATTATTTATAGCTTTTTTTCATTTAATTTTCAACAAATATTCTCATTGCCGTGATATGTGCAAAATCAGTTAAAATATTAATTGATTCAATACTTTTTTTATTTGAAGTCCCTTTTTAGTTTGGTGATATATAGATAAAGGTAAAAATATATTTCGGCTGCTGTGTATAGATTGACAAAATGTTTTACGATTGTTTTTTTTTTTTTTTTATTGATAACATATAATTACAAAATATATACTATTACCCTAACCGAGCACTAGCTACTATGGCCTTCGGCGCGTTGTAGCGAAAACAGAACAATGCCTCTGGTGGGAATCGAACCCACGACCCCCTTACTGATAAGCCAGCACGCTACCAACTAGTCTACCGGGGCGCACAGACGATTGTTTTATTCACATACATTTATAATAAATAATAAAAATATAATAAATTCATTAAAAGAATCCGAAGCCGTCTTGTCCGATTTTTTTATATAGATCCTAAAAACATCCCGCCAAATAACCTTGCCAAATTTCGAGCCGATACCTCGTCATTTAGGGTTTTGGACAGTAAATCGCTGAAAAACTCCCCATAGTGCATGGATTGAATTCATATTTCGGTGTGTGTGTGTGAGCGTCTGTTTATTTTATTTTAATAGATTTTGTGTAAATTTTCCCAAAAATTGCAATATTATTTGCCATATAAAAGGCAAAACAATTGACATATTGTTTAGGTTTGAAAACAATGTAAAATTATTGATGTTACCATGTGTGTATGTCAATATTATTGTGTGTATTTTTTGTTTATTTAACTAAAATCTCTTTTAAACCTAAATAAATATTGTAAAAATGTATTTGACAAAGGACAAAAGCGATGGATGTTCGATTCGTGTGCCTTTATGGTTTTGAGAATTAAATGTTTTAAGATCACAACTCCACTAAAATATACACTAAATTAAGAACTATTCAAAAAAGTATATGAGTGATTTCAAAAATGTTTGACACCTTCTGAAACTGTCTTTAGGTGCTTCCTAGTTCTCAAGGTTTTTTTTTAATTAAGAGAAATCACGGACAGGGTTAGGTGGAATAAATTTAAAAAGAAGTACAGTCATAAAAATTATAAAAAGTCTTCCAACCGAATTAATACGGTTGCTGCAACCCCGAAAATTCGGTTGTCTCAACCGAATTAAGTTGTCACAACCGAATTCGTTTGCCACAACCTCCAATTCGGTTATAACAACCGAATTCAGTTGTGACAACCGAATTTGCGAGGTTGCAGAAAGATATTGAAGCTTTGTTCAAGAATTAGAGTTGAATTTAGTTAAAAAATACACACAGAGAAAAATTTAGCAATTTGCCAACTGAAATTTGGCTACTACGACTCAAATTTGGTTTTTACGAATTTCAGTCGTTTTGTACAACTGAACATTATTTTTTAAATCAAAATTCGGTTAATTTAACTGAATTTTAGTTACAACCCCCAAAATATTCAGAAATCTAATGTAAGTATCGTTGTACTAACAGAATTTATAAGTTTTTACCATTAAAATATACTTTTCAATTCGGTTGGCACTTTATTTCTCTGTGTGTATGTATATTATAACTATTAATATTAATCGATGGGGTGCCTGAGAGTTATTCGTCATTAGTAATTGTTCGGCTTATATGTGACTAATTCCGAAGAGCTCTTTAACCTCTATTTCTAATATTTCAAATAACTGGCAACCCTGACATACTACATAGGCAATATTGGTATAAAATTTTTCGTTTTTTCGAGTACATCAAAGCTGAGTTCAAAAAAATCTATGTTTCATTAGTTTCAGCCATGTTTAAATACAAAAATATTTTAAATTTGGCCCCGCCTTTTAAACCTTAAACGTGAGATTGGGTCACTAAAAAGAAGTACGTGTCTCTTATTTGTTTTCTTCTTTATCACATATCCAAATTTCAATCAGATCGGAGAGAACCCATCGGGATACTCGCCTTGTGAGCTCTTTAAGAGTGGTTGATTGTCGTTTAAAATATACTATGTAAAACTGACGATTTTTGAAAATATAATGACGATTTTGACGATTTTTATTGGAGAATTGGACGATTTTATGCTCAACATACATGGCAACACTGTTTGCAATGCGCGAATAGTTTAAAAAGCAGAGTTACCAACAGCGTTGTTAGATATAGCGGTTTCTCGCCAAACGTGGCGACTTTCAAACTCGTTCGGCGATATAATTTTTGAAATAGCGATCGGCGATTTTACACACTCGAAATTCCTACCAGAACGATAGAAATATATCAATAGAATATGATTTTTCGCATAAATTATTCAAAATCTGTAATAATTTTACCAGAATATAAATTTAAATTGCTAAATATTAGCATATTGTTTTCGAAATATCTTGTTAAGTTGATTTTTGACCAGTTTTTTTGGTACCGATTTCTTATGTGTACGAAGTTTGGCGATTTTTGTAAATTTTTATCGGGGTATAAAATTAAAATTGACTACACAACTTTTTGAGTATTGATTTTTGTATGTTGTGGAATTATACATTTAATTTGTGTTTTTTGTTGCAACTCCTTCTTTTTATAAAGGAACACAAATTATAGAAGAAGCACACAAAATTAAAATGCTCCTCCAGGACTTTTTACAAGTGCTGAACCAAAAAAAAATATATTAATATATGAGCAAGATTATTCAAGTTCAAGATCATTTGTTTTTTGTTGAACAAAAAACCGTGCAATGTCAGTAGATAAAGTCTGCTTTAAATTAGCGGATGAAGACATTTTTTAATTAATAAATAAACATTGAACGGTTTTTTATTTAACAAAAAAACAAATGATCTTGAACTTAAATAATCTTGCTCACAGATAACAGATCGAAAAATAACTTCTGGTTTTCATTTTTTAAAATTTAAAAGTAAAACATTCCTAGAAATTATTTGATAACCAGCAAGACTAGCTAGTTTATTAAACCAAAACTTGTAAAAAAAAACAATTTTTTAACAAACTATCCAAGATTGCAAAAAAAATAATCTCCAAAATCGCTATTTTTATTTCTTTTTTAACTCGTCAAAAAGCGTGTTTTGAGTATTTTACTTAGACAAAGAACTGAAAAAGTGTTTTCGGTGATTTCAGGAGACTTTTTAAATGCTAGAATCAAGCAAAAAAATTTTCGACGATTTTCCTCACTTTGTTTTGCGAAAAACGGCAAAAGAAATCTGACAACTCTGGTTACCAACAAAATTGCGTGATTATCAAATTTGTGCCCAAAATTTTTATTTTAGGATAAGTTTTTTTAGGGGAAAATTTTTCAAAAATGAGCAGCCAAATAAAGTGAAAACAATATTTAAATTTAATTTATGAACATTTTGGGTACTGCAACTAAAATTCATTTGTATTGACCGAACTTTGTTGTAAACACATATATACAGTTGTATCAACCGATTTGAGTCGTAGTAACCGAATTTTCGTTGGAAAATGATAAAAGTTTTCTCTCTGTGAGCGAATTTTAACTACACTCATAGAAATAAACCAGTAAAAATAGCAAAAAAGCTACTAAAAATTGGTTTAAAATTACCTTGCAGAAACCTGCTAAAATTAGCAGATTTTTTTAATTAAATATTAGTATATAAGAATAACAAAAAACAATCTGTTGAATTTACATATATTTAATTATATTAGAGCTTAATTTTAGTTAACTAAAAGCAGCTAAATAATCTGCTAAAATCAGCAAAAACATTTGTTAAATATTAGTAGGCAAAGAAATCATTAAAAAATGTGAAATTTTTAAAGTTTTTTTGAGTTTTTTTAAATGCGTATAAAAGTCTGCCCTTATGAAATAAGCAATCTCAATTTTTTAGCAAACATTTCTGTTGATTTCAGCCAAATAAACTGTTATTTGCATTCTACTAAATTTGAACTAAATATAGAAAAATTTTTGTTAATATTTAAGTTTGAATTTTAACGTCTTTTTCAGATAATTACAATTAATACTATAATTAACATGCAATTTTATTTAATTTTAATTGTGAAAGGCGTGGTAGAGAAGAATGAGTGTGTTTTCTAAAAATAATAACTACATTGTAAATTTTCAATTTTCTGAATCAGACTGCGCAGTTTCTGGTATTGAACCTTCGTCAGTGACCCTGTTTTTTTTTTTTTTTTTGAATAATGTAATATTTGTTATGTTTTTTTTATTTGTTCGATTGCATCTATATGCAATCACTGACCGTGGTATAGATAAACTGATTTCTAATGCCACAAGCACTCGCACTACACGTTAGACAGAGCGCTTTATCGCACTGATCTATCGTCAGGTCGAGTTTTGTTGTGACTAAAACTAGTTTTATTCAATACACGGTGTTTTTTGTTCTTTCATACATAATCTCAGAAGTACAACTCCAACAACACAACAGTTCTATTTTTAGAAACTTAAATCACTCTAATGAAACTTACCTCACTCTAATTTTTGTTTGTTAATTTAAGTCTACAAATATTTTGTAAAAGTTTTTGCTAATTTTACAGAGTAAAATGCTATTTTCCATTATATAAAACTCACATTGAATATAACTACAGTTTTGTAAAGTTAAAATATTTATATTTACTGCTCTTATTTTATTAATAATTAGCAAAAAACATTTGAAAAATTTTTATGAGTGCAGAGATGGGCAGGTGAGTGAATTTTGCCTCACACTCACTCACTCACGCTCACTAGCGAAAAGTTTCAATCATGTACAATCACTCACGATTAATTTATTTCTACTCACACTTCACGTGAATCACGCAAATTCACGAAATAAAATCGTACCAAAAAGAAAATAAAATGTTAAATTTACTCTAAATTGTGAATGTTAAACTCAAAATTGTTGTTTATTTTGTATTTTGAAAATCCAAACATATAAAACTGGGCAAATTTAAGAAATATTTATTAAAATAAAATAAAATAAAAAAATTGTTGGTAAAATTCTACTCACGAAAAAGTTTCCCTAATCCATTATGCTGCACACAGAGAAATAAAGTGCCAACCGAATTAGAAAATGTATATTAATGGTAACAACTTATAAATTTAGTTAGTACAACGATATTAACATTATATTTCTGAATATTTTGGGTATTGCAACTAAAACTTAGTTGAATTAACCGAACTTTCTTGTAAAAACTAATGTTAAGTTGTGCCAACCGTCTGAAATTCGTTATAACCGAATTTGAGTCGAAGTAATCGAATTTCAGTTGGCAAATAGCTAAATTTTATTCTGTGTGTGCTTACTTTCTGCATCCTTGTAAGGATAAACAGAAAGCTCGAATATTTTTTTGTTCAATTATATACGAAAGTCATTTAGGTAACTTTCATTTATGTTGCAGCTCCTCAGCGTAATAAACAAAATTAAATTTTATAAAAAAAAAAAGTTTTAGATTTCAGATTTATACATGTTTAAAAAAGATTTAAGGGGAGAACAATTTGCAAAATTAAAAATCCGGTAACAGATTTTGAATATATAGCAATTCAAAGTTACATGGTTTTGAAATTTGATGATTTTTATTAAAAATCAAAACCTCAAAAAATCTAACTTCTTTGAAAAAATATTGAAAACTGTTAAAAATTTATTAAAAGCTTGTTTTACAATCTTCAAAGTACAGTACTTTTCGTTTACAGTCACATCGCTTATAGTCCATTTAGCGATATAGTCCATTTTTACACTTTTACTGTCATCTAAAATCAAATTGCATACAAAATATTTAGGATATAGTCCATTCACGATATAATCACATTTGGCTTATATGCCACTAAACTCTGGCTACTAAAAGTAAATTTATATGCAAGTAATTTAAGTTATAGTCACAATACAGAAAATTTCTAATATAATTGTGAAATCTTGAATTTTTTTCGGTTTAAAATTATTTAAAAATTTAACAGGCTAAAACGAAAATTGGAACAAGGAAACTGAGCTGAATCGTTTCAAACATCGTTTTTATATACCAAATTTTCCACCTGTTATAATAATAAATAAATTGCATATAGTCACATTTTATGATCAATATATCACAATTTATTTATAGGCAACAAAATGGCATATAAAAAAACTAGCGATATAGTCACATTAGCGATATAGTCCACAACTTGTGTGCAACTAAGAGATGTGACTATAAGCGAAAAGTACTGTAATACAGTTTTGATTCAAAATTCATTGAATTTTTAGATTTTATTTTAAATAGTAGCGTCCTTAAAACGTCATTCGATTTCGGTGAAATTTTAAACATATGTGTTGTCAATACGCAAGAGCACAGCCGTGAAGAGCACAAATCGCACTACGTCTAGTTCTTATACGAGTGTGTGCAAGAAATGAATCAAACTTAAAGACCTTTGTTCAATTTCTACTTGATTTCTTATGATCAGGCACAGGAACTTCATGCACAAAAAAAGTGTGTTTTAGGGGCCTATAATATGCATAAAAATTCTTAGAATAAATATGCACTAAAAATTAAAAAAATATGCACTTAAAATGTTTTTATTTCATTAAAAACAAAAAAATATATAAACAAAGAGCATATAAACTAGAGAGAAATGGATTAAACTCAAAATCCATTTTTTTGCAAGAAAGCGACATACAGTGGTAAAAATCTTTGATTGGTTTTTTTTTTTGTTGCTAAAGAGTACAGAGATTGATCTAAGGTTTATACAGTGGGTAGGTGCGACCACTGTATGTAGTTTTCTTGTAAAGAAAAGGAATTTAAAAAACGTTGAGTTATTAACCCTTTATTGAACAAATGCGGTTTGATTAATAAATGGATGAAATTCCGGCCACTAAAAAAAAAATATTTGATTAAAATTGTTTAAAAAATTGATTTAAAGTGTCTCTCTTTGAATTTTTTTTTTAACTTTTTTCGAAACTATAAAAATTCCATTTTTTTAGAATGAAAACTTTTTGTCAAATATAAAATAAAATTGCAATTTTCTTTTAGTTAGTTGTTTATTGACCAATTTCAAATTAATATTTGTAAAGTTTAGATTTCTCTACGGGCAGTTGATGGTCAGTGTTTTTAATATGTCGATATAAATAAAAACAATTTACATCATCTTTCACTCAAGGTTTCGGTGGGTGTTTTTTCGAACTTTATAAATTACATCGATTAAATATTTCTTATTTCTATAAAAAGTTGACAACACGACACAAATTTAAATAAATAAATATATACAACAAAAATCTTTATCCTAATATCACAGAACCTTTTTAATGATTTTAATGATTAAAAAGGTTCTGTGATATTAGGATAAAGATTTTTGTTGTGATTTTTGTAAAATTTTGATTATTTATTTATTTAAACTTGTGTCGTGTTGTCAACTTATTATAGAAATAAGAAATATTTAATCGATGTAATTTATAAAATCAATTTAATAAACATTAACTACTGATGATGTTGGAAAAAACAACCAACGAAACTTTGAGTGAAAGATGATGTAAATTGTTTTTATTTATATTGACATATTAAAAAGACTGACCATCAACAGCCCGTAGAGAAATTTAAACTTCACAAAAATTGCAATTGTTTTTTAGGAAAAACTAAGAAAAATTCCATAAAAATATGAATTTAAGCATAATCAATCAAAATATGCAAGAAAAATATGCATTTTAAGAAATAGTAGTAAAAATATGCATTTAAAGCAGAATATGCTAAAGTAAGCACTAAGAAATATATGCAATTTTACCGCAATTGACTCGCAAAAATATTTTGTTTACCAAGTACTCAAACTTAAGGAAAAAATATGCATTTACTTGATCTTCCGGTCCCTGTTCATGATTAACATTTCTGTAATATATGGAGGCCTGTACAATATTTTTTTTGAAAAATTTAAAAAACTATTATTTCACATTAATACCCCATTAAATAGTTTAACGGATATAAGCAGGACAGCGACTTTCATGCAAATGCATGTTTGTAGCCAGTTGCCCGCAATCGATTTAAACCAAATACTTTTTCGAATCAAAGAATTTGTAACAAAATTGCAACGATTTGCTGTTGCATTAAATAGGTATTTCGGCAAATTTTCTCCTCCAAAAATAATATTGTATATATGTATGTATATCAAAATTTTGTAAATATAGATCTATTATTAAGCTGAAAAAAAAAATCTCCAACACTTAAATATGTAAGTTTGTTAAAACGAAAATGTAAATATTATGGATAAATAAATGAATTGAATTGAATTGTTGTTGCATATTTATGCATATTTTATTATAAATGCATATTTTGCTATAAATGCATATTTTGGCATTTTTTGTCGCGCATTTTGCATATTTTTAATTTAATTGCATATTTCGTAAAAATTTAAATTAAGATTTAATTTAAAATAATAAAAAATCCCTTGTAACTCTTGACATATCATCGTGTCGGCGTTTATTAGACATTTATATATATCTCCAGTAATAAATTGGTTTTTAAAAACCCAAACATTTTTAGTACATACTTTTTGATTTTTAGTGCATATTTTTGGATTTTTAGTGTATATTTCGATTTAAGTGCATATTTTAAAAGCATATTTTAGATTTTTGACTGCATATTTGAAACGCATATTTTCAAATTTTTAGTACATGGATATAAGTAATTGATCTTGTAAGAGTTTGGTAAAAGATCTTTTCTCGACTCCTTTTACATGCAAAATTATCAACATTGCATCATTGAACCATTTTACACTAAAAAATTGTCGATAGAATCCAAACGCTATATCGCAGTCGAACATTTTCATATAAACTTCTTTACAAGAATTTCTTGTCTGCATCTAATTACTAATTTTTTATGCAAATTTTATACAATAATTGCCATATAATTTTTCGTTGTAGAAAAAAAAAGTATAATACACATTCAAAATAAAACCACGTGTTCTTATTTGATTAAAGGACAACACATAATAAAAAAAAAAATACATCCCTGAAAAAAAGTTAATTTAACCACCCCATTTTTTATAAAACAACAAAGTGGCACACATTATTTTTTTTCATGTCATTTAGTTGACAAGTCTTGTGTTTTTTCTTTCTTCCCATTTTGTAATACAAAATGTTAATGCAAGTGTACATTATAAACATGAATTGTAAAAAACCACAAAAGTTTTAAAATTGTAATTAATTATATAATTTACACATAAAATTTACACATCGCATATTAATGTCAGTTAAACAAAGAAATGGCAACCCTTAACAAGTGTCAAATGAATTAAAGAGCATGAGAATGAAAATGCAATTATCACCAAAAACAAGAAAAGACCTTCATTAAAATGTCATAAAATAATGATTAAAGTGCTAAAATTATGACAAAAAATTTTAAATTATGTTTGAAATAAAAAAAATATATATTAAGCTTAACGATGAAAAAAGTTTCTATATACTCATATACAACTGGATATTATTATATATGGTCATGTGTGAGGCAATATATTACAATATATGTTCATATCTTACACTCAAAATAATAAGTTAGTACAAAAGTTAGTAAACCGTCTTGTAAATCAGGTATACTATTTTTTAGTAATTTTTTTTGCTAAAATCGTGTTTTCAGCTAACATTTTTGTTATACTTATTCAAAACTTAACTGTTTTATACTAATGCTTTACTAATATACTAATGTTTTACTAATTAATTTTGCTAAAAAAAATTCTGCTGATAAGCACATTGATAGTGTGGACGACAACCAGATTGAAAGATATGCGCAGAATGAAGCAGATGTCTCGGCATGTCAAGATGTATTAGAGAAGAGGAATATGATACTAAAAAGTACAACTCTAATAAGACATAAAAAAATCAACCATGGAAGACTTTTGTATCTGTTTTTCATACATAAAACAACATTGAGGATTTAAACAACTTAAAGTTTGCGTTGTCACCGGCTTGTGAAAATAAACGGTGATAATATTTAACTTCGAGCTCATATATTAGTTCTCATTTAGTGAGAAAACTAGGTTATATGAATGTTTGATGTTTTTCATGGGATTGTTAACTCTTTCAAAACGTGTTCTGATGATGGAAACCTAGAAAATTCCCGAAATAGATTTATCAACACATTCCTGAAAGTGGTCAATTAATTAATTTGAAAACAAAAGCTCTATAGATTATTTGTTAGGACAATATCCTATTAAAGAAATATATATTATGGCCTCGAACTTAAATAATTTTCATTTTCATCGCACAATTAAAGGTCGAAAAAAACATAATTTTAATTTTTAATAAAAATTATATCAAACTTTTAACATAAAGAAATAATTATATATAATAAATCGAAAATTATCATTAGACTACTTACATCAATGGTTGCCTAAACGATGACATCTTTTAAAGGGCGGCAAATACCTTAGATAATTCTAGAAACGAAAAAATATACAACCCTTTTTTGCAAAAAGAAAAAGAAAACGTAAAAAATTACCTAAGATGTGTGCCCTTTTCTTTCGCTTTAGTTTGTGTACCTGAACGTATATTTCTTTGCAATTTCAAATTGCCAATTTGACCACATTACATTAATAATCATTATATACATTTATCATATGAAGGGCTTATTGTAAAATCTTGATAAGCCACATGCTAATTTTTACTGGCTTTTGCCTACAAAGTTTTGATTTATTGCATAAAGTATGCATTTTTCAGGACTTGTATTCTCTAGATATTTGTATTAAGTGTACAAGCAAAGGTTTTATCAAATACTTATCAATAGCTAATGACTAGAAAACATATACAACCAGCAATAATATAAATGTGGCTTATCAAGTTTTTACAATAAGCTCTTCATATATATTCATAAAAATAAGAGCATTTCAAATACATTTTAGTTAAAACACAAATTTTAACGTTTAAACTATATTCATAAACGAATATTAACTTTTACACAAGTTTTAAATACAGTTTTAAGGCTTAAAATGTGTTTTAACTAAAATGAATTTAAAATTTGAATTAAGATTTTTTATGAATATGGGCGTTAATCTTTATTAAATTTAAATACTTTATTTTGTCTTTAATTTAATTAACAGACATTTACTTTCGCAGGCCAGTGACAACACAACATTTAAGTTGTTTTCATCCACAATTTACAATTACCAGTTGTTTTTACTGTTCAAAGAATTACTAACAATTGTAGTAAAAATGAACCACATATGTTAGTAAAAATGAACAACCATTTACTTTTTAATTTTTTTTAAAATAACAACAACAAAAAAACGACTGTAAAAAAATAATGTAAAATCATTAATGTTTTCATAATTTTGGGAGGTTAGGGGCTGGCTTAAAAAAAGAGGACACACAAGAAGATGATAAAGCTTTTTTACTTTAATTACATGCCAATATAATTTTGAAATAAAATTTAAGTGTATGAAAAAAACTAATTTCAAAATAGGGTAGTTTTGAGTGAAAAAAAAATGAAAAATTTTGGAGGCCACTACACTCATAATAATCTATAGGTAAAATACACGAAAACCGTTGTCCATTTTACGAAAGTTTTGGTTATTTTGACATTACGAAAAAATTTGTAGAATATACAAATCACATTTCGTAAAGTTTTGTAAAAACTTTTTTTAAATAAAAATGTGGTGCATACCTTACGGGTTTATTATAAAATTAAAAAAAAAAAATGTAATGGTGCCACACCAGAATCGAACTCACGATTTCAGTGACGTCCTGCTGTGTTGAAGTAGACCCCTCTACCATTTGCACCAAAGTAGCTGATGCAATACAACAAACTAAAAAGGAACTTAAATCGAAAATATTATGAAATTTGTATGAAAACTAGAAAAATATGCTACAAATATTTAATAAAAAAGGTAAAATGGCAATTAAATATTTTTATTATGTTTATTGAACTAAATAAAATAATATAATTTTTTTATAAATATATCAAATAATATATTAAAAAACAAAATAAAAAAATAATAAAATAATAAAAAACTTAAATAACAATTTCAAACTAATTGCATTTTATTATTAAATATTTTATCTTTTTAAATATTTGTTTTATTGAATTTCATACTAAACCCGGCAAATAAAGTGGAAGTAGTGTTTTCGGGTCCTCTTTAACTTGTTTTAGGATCCTCTTTATTAAACAAAATACAAAATATCCATTTATATCAAAACACAAAAATAGTAATAATGAAATAAAAAAATAAAACATAGAAATTTAAAAAACATTAATAAACAAAAAAAAAAAATATAAAAACTAAAAAAAAAAAAAAAAAAAAAAAATTTGTCCTGGCCAGGAGTTGAACTCGAAACCTTCTGATTGCAAATTCGACCTCCAACCACATCAACATCCATATGTAATATTTGTAACATTACAAATGTACTAAAAAAATATTACGAAATCATGTTTGAATTTTTTACGAAATTTGTAAATTTATATAATTTGTTTTATACAAAAGTTTTGTAATATAAAAAAAATGTTTGTACATTCTACGAAAAAAAATTTACGAAAAATATATTTGTATTTTTAAGCATGGATTATTATGAGTGTACGGGACAATGGAAGAAGTTTTCTTAATGACATTAATACTGAAGGTAATATGATACCCATTATATCTATTTATGCTATAATAATGCTCGTAGTCAATTTAGAAACATGAAAAAATGCCTATAAAGTAACTCATTTCTCTGTTAAGTTTCCGGGAAAAAGTGAAGGTCACTGTTCTAAAACGGACAGGAGTTCCAGGATAAAAGTCAAGTAATAGCTTGCAAGAAGGAGACACTTACCTTCAAAGTAATCCTCTATTACCGGGTCGATTTGAAAACTACATACATTAAAAAAAATAAAAACTTTATTGTATGTAAAATTTTTCGATGAACCTATTGGTCATTTCGGATATCCGGGTTTAGCTTCATGACATACATTACACTGGAGACACGCAATGCAACTGTGGTGACAAAAAGTTATTAGTCATTTTAGAAACATGATCAAAATGGAAATACAAATGTCATTTGTTTAGTTATTTTTGGAGAAAAGTGCTGGCTATTATTGGGCCCTATCCAAATCTGCCCAGGAGTACTGGACTCAAAGTTACACAATACCCTCCACTTGCCACCAGTGACGTTTAAATGTTCCTTGCCAATTTAGAAATATTAACAAAATTGCCATAAAACGTCAGATTTTTCTGGTTATTTTTCAGAATAATGTTTGAAACACGGATTTTGAAAAAAAAACTTACTGTTACCATCAAGAACTGAATTATTTTTGTGAACCAGTAAAACTACGATTTAAATACCTTTAAAATGAGGTAATGACTATTTTAGCTTAACTCGCTAAACAGATATTGGCAACTATGTACAACTACACTTGGAATACTATGCAGGTAAAGATCACTGCAAAAGTAGTTAAAAACAAATGAAATTTCACATAAAGAAATACATTTCAGTAAATTCTACTAACATTGCCGTTTGTTCAAAAAACGACTTACATTGTAGTAAAAATTAACCACATATTTTTTATTTTTTTAAATAACAAAAAACAAATGTAAAAAATTAATGTTAAATTATAAAACAGTTATTTGATGTGGTTTGTTTTTTAAATGAACTACAAGTTCAGTAAAAAATTAAATTTGTTCCACAACTGACTGACATTTATATAAAACAAAAAAGAAACTGTATTACAATCCAAACAACTACATATTTGTAAAGCAGAAGTTCTCCAAGTGTAGTTGTTTGATTTGTAATACCGTGTCTTTATTTTTAAGTGAAAAATCAGTAATTTGTAGAAGAAATTAAATTTTTGACTACATATGTAGTTCATTTAAAATAACAAACCACATCAAATGACTGTTTAATGATTTTACATTAATTTTTTACAGTAGTTTTTTGTTATTTAAAAAAATAAATGTTTGCTTATTTTTTACTGACATATATTTTTAATTTTTACTACAATTGCGATTAATTTTTTAAACATTAAAAAACAAATGACAATGTTAGTTGAATTTACTGAATGAAATGTAAGTCGTTCTCTTTTAAGTGAAATTTCATTTGTTTTTAACTACATTTGCAGTGGTTTTTACCTACATAGTATTCTTTGTGTATTTATTTACATTTTGTTAACATCTTACATAGATCTCTGATTTATTGTCAGAAGCAGTCCTGGGATTTAATCAGCCAATATGATAATTTTAAGTAAAGACTAAATCTTTCATGATCGCATTATAGAAATACGTGCCTTACAACAATTTGTACTCATAAATGTTAAATTTTCCGCAAGTTAGTCTCGTTGATTGCCAAATAGGCATTGCTTATTTAATGCTTTCTTTTATTTCAATTTGTTTACTGTGTGGCTTTCTTTCGCTATATTAGTGTAAAAAAAAACGTAATTGTGTGTTCGTTAACTCCTTTAGGTTTCCTCTTCCGTTTTTAGTTTGTGTTGCAACCACTTGGTTATAATCCTGTTAGTGCCGTAGTTAATCGTACGTACAATTGCTGTAACAAATGTGACACATATTGTGACAAATTACCATTAGAGATGTAATGTTGTATGTGTGTATGTAAAAAAGATTATGGATATATGTATTAAGAGAAAGGGCATTAGTCCAGTTTTAAAATAAGAACGATTTAGACTTTTTAAAAATGTTTAAAAAGATTTCTTAAAACATCAAAATTAATGTTTAGTATATTCAACATCTAAGTAGTTATATGTTATCCTTGATAAATATCTAATTTAATCTTTAAGTTTTCCTTTTGCTAATATCCATACATGTTAATATGTGTGCTACGTGTATGTATTGAATTATTCAAATTCATTGAATTCCTTTAACTTTTAAACTTTAGCACCCAAGTCAAAGTATTACAATACAATTTTGTTCACTTCAATAGCATCCAAAAATATTTGGGGAGTTTTCTACACGAACAATGTGGGTACAACATTATGTTGCTGTGCACTTGTGCCACATCATGTGCCAAAACAACCAATGCTATTCATACAAATATTTTGCTCGCTCTCTTCGTCCTGTCTAGAACAATGAATGGCACAAGTGTTACTGATGTTTTACGTCCATTGTTTGGATGCAATGTGACATAAAAACAACAATTGTCGCCCTTTAGAACAATGCATGACGAAATAAGATTTTACGCATTTCTAGTTACAACGTTTTATGTTTCCCCGGAACTCTTTGTTTCAATCTAAACAATGTTTCTGTATGTATGTTTGTCTATTTATGCATGCCATGTTTTGGAGACAACCCCTGTTTGACACAGACACTAAAATATTAATACCACGTTCATTCTATGCAACAAAACGCTTCTAATTTCCCGCATTTGGTAAATGTGATTCCAGCCCCTTGTTTATGTCAACTGAGTGGAACAAATTTCGTTTGACTGCACCTGCAAATATGTTTAAACATTTAAAACTTGCTTTATTTTTGTTTTATCTTGCATGGAATATATTTTTGTAACTGCTATTCAAGTGAAATAGAAAAGTTAAGTTAGTTTTCTGTAAAATGTAAATTCAAGTTTTTATACGCTGACATTTGAATAATTTAAAGAATTAAATCGTTGTAAAGTATGATAAAAATTCACTCAAAATAATACGTACAGATTATTAATGAAATTTCATCTAAAGATTGATTTTTGATCGAAATTATTAAATTATTGATGATTGGAAATTAAACTACCTTTTTCGGGCGGTCCTTAGTTAACCCATTAATGCCCATTGGTGACTTAAGTTGCCAGCAGAGTTGTTACAATTTAGCATGCTCTGAAAAAAAGTGAAAGTGTTAAAAAATTTTGTCTCAAATCTAAAAAAAAACGACTGGGCATTAATGGGTTAAGTAAATAAATCGCTTTAAAGATTTTTAAATTTTTTGCGAAAAATATCCCTTTTTTTATTTACAAATTAGAAAATTTTTCTCCAATTTTCGTTTGCTGATTTTAACAAAAATTTAAGGCCGAGTTGCTTCAACTAGTGCTTATTTCGTGAATGGGAACACTTAGCTCATGACTGATTTGACAGATAATTAGTTTTATCCTTCCGCTGAACGAATATGGTCCGTATGTTCGTTATCTTGTGAAAAAAGTGAAAGAAACTGGTATCCTGATCGATAAACCAAAGCGTGAAAAGCCAAAAACAGTGCGTACACCCGAGAATATTGCTGCTGTGGCAGAACGTGTGCGTGAAGCGCCATCAACATCAATTCACCGTCGTTCTCAACAATTGAACATTTCGGAGACATCATTGAGACGAATTTTGCATAAAGACCTTGGTATGACGCCATACAAAGTCCAATTGGTTCAGGAGTTCAAAAAAAAAAAGATATTTGGCGGACCCTTTATAAGCCCGAGTTGCTAAAATTTTTTAAAAGTTGTTAATAATTTTATTTATTTATAATGAAAGTTTAGTTTTTCAGTAAGGGTTTACAACGATTTTTCTAAATTTAAGCAACATTTACTAATTTATCCAGAAGTTAATATTTAAGTTGAGCTTTAAAATTTCAATTTAAAATTCCTAAATTTCATAAAATTATACACCCAGAAATAAACTCGGTAGTAGCAAGCGTATTTGCAGCCAATCGAATGGTTCGGTCGTAGCTATCGAATTTTTTGGTAGTTACCACCGAATTAATGTTGAGGCAATGGAAATTCTATTGTCGTGACAGAATATCTTTTGTTTTAATGTAATGACTGTTATTAAAAACTAAAACTTCGGTAGCAATAACGGAAGCATTCGATTGGAAACTAATACGGTTGCTACTACCGAGTCTGTTTTCTGCGTGTACAACGAATTGTTTAAAAATTTCTAGCAAAAATAGAGTGATTTATTTCCAATTTTGGTTTTTGATGAAAATCTTTTTCTTTTTTTTAATATGCATTATCCCTCAAAATTTCAGATTAAGTACAATAACAAATTCCAGTAATAACAAAGAAGACGTTAGCACCAATTGCTTTTGGACAACCTGAAGTTTGTTTATATACTTCGTGATATCGAAGTGTCGCTTTTTCTTTATTGAATAACTCAAAATCTTGGACACGCTTCACAGTGCTTTGTCTCATGGACAAAAATCAAAAAAAAAAAAACAATTTGTGTCTTTGTTTTTAATGAAATTGATTTTTTTTAATATCTCTTTTAGAAAATATTTTTTATATGATCATATATGGTCATCCATATTCGTATATACCCAGGTGAAAAAGTTCATATATTGTCATATATTGCCACATATATGAGTTCATATATGAATCCATATATGTTCGGATCCGAAATTTGAGGGTATATGGACATATATGCTCATATATAGACATATATGGTCATATCTGAATGTTCATATATTGTCATATATTATTACTTTTCCTATATTCTCGTATATAAAAAAGCTTTTGTTAGTTTTTTTTTCCAAATTTTTTCAAATTTGAAGTTTTGCTTTGCGATTTTATAAAAAAGTTGTGAATGGACCTGCATCATTTAGGCATCATCGGAAAGGTGTTTAAAATATCTTTCCAAATAGTAATATGTCCCCATTCATTAACCCATTACAAGTCAGTTTACCATTTGGTATTTTTTTTAAATTTTCCTGTCTTTTTTATTTATTTTAAAAATTATCTGTATTATAGGTATGTTTTGAGACCAGTCATTTATAAACAAGATATTCAGCTTTCTTTTAAGGTATAATACGAACTTGAATCTATAAACTTAGTTAAACTTAAACTTGGAGCTTTTATTAGTTTTTTAGTTGCGAATTTTTAATAAAAAAAGATGGAAAATACAAAATTTTAAGATAGCTAGTAATGGGTTTATGAATGGGGACATATTATACCTTTCCGATGGTGCATGCATCGCTCCGACCCAAATCGCAAAACAAAATTCCAACTTTGAACCCCTCCCCCGGAAAGGGGGTGCGATCGCCAACAAATTTTACCAATGGTATATTTAGCGTGATAATATCAGTTGATGGACCAATTTTCATCAATTTTCAACTCAAATTTCAATTCAAAACTCATTCTCTGCAATCGTCTTTATAAATCAATAAATCAATAAAACATTAATTTATAAATTTTTGTCAAGAATTCGTAGACCGGCAGAATAAGGGTTAAAAATAAAAAAATTTCATCCTCATATATGGTCATATCTGATCAAAAATTAAAACATATTAACCATATATGGAATAATATATGAATTCATATATGGAGATATATAGCATATATGAACCAATATATGCAATTTATTATCATATATTATCATATATGGAGTCATTCACATCCATATATGAACTTTTCATTTGAATGTATTTACCCATATATGTTCATACATGAAACCATATATGGCAATATATGATCATATATGAGCATTTTCACCTGGGTAATAAAAAAAATTAACTCACATTTTCATAAATGGACAAATATGGTAATATATGTTCATATATTATTTTATATGGTCATACATAAACGTTCATACGTTATATATTTTTTGTAATTTTTTTTTAAAAATTTTGTATTTTAAAAAAATTTTTAATAAAAAAAAAAAAAAATATTATGTAAAAGGTCTGATTGCAATAAAAAAAGTGATTTTACATTGCAATACATGTATATTAAGTATTTATCTTTGTAGACAAAGAACAGAAATGAACAAAATTTTTGTTATATTTATGTTAAATTTAGTTGAATGAAAATAAAAATAAATTTTGCTGAAATCAACAGAAATATTTGCTAAAAAAAATTGTAGACTGATTATTTCAAAAGACAGATTTTTGGTAATGAAGTTAACGGGGAGACTTTCTCTTTTTGTCCGTATAGGTAGAAATGTTCAAAAGCCCAGTCTTAGCGGATGCCTACATTTGTTATTTTGAGTTCCTAACTTCAGCAGTGTAGGAGAAGATTAAGGGGAAAACATTTCACTTTTCCAATTAAACAACTTTTTGGAGTGTAAAAAAATTTTATTTTCGCAATTATTTTAGAAAAGAGACTTAGTTTGGATTAACAGCACATTAACTCGTATGAGAGCAACATATTGGTGCCATAGGTCTTTAGTTGCGCAAAGTTTTTATCGTTGCTCAAAGTGGAAAAAAAAAATAAAACGTTGAAACAATCACACTTTTTCTTGTCCTTTTTATTTTGTAGGTCATTCGGGTAGTAAACAGTAGCAGTTGTTATTGTAGTAATTTTTCTATTAGAAAATGAATTATGACTAATTTAGACAGTCATTTAAAAAAAAACTAACCAAAAATACCGTACTTAAGTAACAATTGTTTTGAGTAGTTATTTAAGCATTTTAATAAACAACTACCAAAAAATTAATTTTGTAGTAAACAATTGATTTTTGTTAGTTATTTAATAATAGAAGATTACGTCGAGTGTTTAAAAATTCTCATTTATTTTTTATTTGTTATTCATACACGCAGTGAAAAAATATGGTTACAATATGATTGCAGCCATAATATGGTTGCTTTAATCATGTTATAGTAAAAATCTCTTCTTTTTTGGTTATCATGTTATTATATTGTCTACAATCATAATATATTATTTATTATCATATTCCTAGATCTAACTACAGTCATATTATAGTATTATAGTTTCGCCAACTATAAGATAATCAGTCTGTCTCTTTTAATTACTTTCTGGTTTCTCAGATTTTGTGACAAGAAGTTGTGAAAACAGTCAGTCCGAACAAATTAAATATTATTAAACAAAAAAAAAAAAAAAAAAACATAAAATTAGAAAAGCAACGCTGTGGTGTAAATTGTAATGGCGATATTTTAAGTGGGAGAACGAATAATTTGGTAGTCTCAATCCGGTCTACCACGGTAGCCTAGGCAAAAGTTAAATTGACACGCATCCCTTAAATAAAGCTATTTTTTATTATAAATGTGTTATAAATTAAGTAAAAAGTGATAAAAAGGTGATTTATTTTAAAATTTGTTGTGCTCACGCAAAATATATTGAAAACAAAAAAAAAAATAAAATAAAGAAATATGAAAGAAAAACTGAACAAAATACCCGTGCAAATATGTTTCAAAATCTGCAGTGTGCTAAAAATTTAGTCTTTTATCTGAACAAGTTTTGTTCTGGCACATAAGCAATGGTGCACGAAAATCGTCAAAATTAATATTATGCGTACTAGCCAATGAGCTAATTTGGTTCCTTTCTATATAAAAACATTTAATATAAAGTTTGGTGCCAATTGGAAATCGATTGAAAATTCAAACTGTATTTTGTGTGGGATAAAAAATTATCTTCTTACAGTTTTTCAGTTTGTACAAAAAAGTTTTAATGTTGTAATAGTTTTTATTAGTAAAAAGCGGAACATGCCACTAATGTGCCAAATACCTCTTCACCACAAAATTCGAGCGCACATCCTTAACGTTTTTAAAATTAATTACTGGAACATAATTTTTTTTATTTGTTGGGCTCATAATTTGTGAGATATGAAAAATTTGTTTTTGGGATGTCATTTACCTATCCTAAGGTGACGTCAAAAACGTACAATATTTTTGGAATAGTTTTCAAATCTCAAATTTAAAATTTTAAAAAATTTTCTTCAACAAAATCGAAGAACTTGAGATTTAAACTTCATGGAATTGTTAAAAACATTTTAGGGAACGAAAACTAATTTTTTTAAAAATATCCTATGGTACAATTGTGTAGGGAGCGATTTGACTTTTGCGGATTTCGTGGAATTTGTTTTTCTTTTTTGTCGTAAAATATTAAAAATTGAAAACTAGCTACTTCTGTACCGTTTGTGGTTTTATTTTATCGTCATTAATCAAGATTGAAAAAAATAGTTGTACCATGTGTACCAGCGGCCCGCAATGACCCCTGGCTTATTGATTTCAATTTACAAAAAAATCTAAAGCTTTGCTCACTACTATTGAATTTTACACTTAGAATACTATGTAGGTAAACCTCTGCAAATGTAGTTAAAAACAAATTCAATTTCACTTGAAAAAAGGACGATTTACATTTTATTAAATTCAACAAACATTGTCATTTGTTTTTTAATGTTCAAAAAATTAACCACAAATTTGGTAAAAATTAACCAAAATTTTTTATTTTTTTTTTTTTTAATGAAAAAAAAAAAACAAATATATAATGAATGTAAAATCATAATTTGTTTTTTTTTTTGTAAATAAACTACAAATGTAATCAAAACTGAAATTTCATCAACAAACTGACTGTTTATTCACCCAAAAATAAAGATAACTTTTTACAACACAAACAACTACATATATAATTTCAGATTTGCAGCATAAAAATTTAAAAAAAATTTAAAAACAAAAAAAATTTCTTAAAAATTTTAAAAATCGTTTAACTTAAAACAATTAAAATTTCATATATTTTGAATAAGGATTTGTTTATAAAATTATACAAAATTTAAATTTTAAAAATTTCTTCAATCCTCAAGAAGTAAAAATTTGTAAAAATTTCAACTTTGGTTGATAGTTTTTCCGCTAGAGTTCGCTTTAAGGATAAAATTTCATAAACGCATTGTAAAACAATGACAAAGTTTCGTTAAAAATATCCATATTAAGTTGATAAATACATCTAGAAAACAGTTTCAGTTGGAGCCACCGAATTTGTTGCCAATCGAATTCTGGCGGTTACGACAACTATCTTACTACTATTTTATATTTTTGGTCTTGAATGCTGTATCTCATTAAATATTATATTCCACATAAACGTTCCACAAATTTTTATTGAAATTAAAAAACAAGTTTGATATAATTTTTATTAAAATAAAAATTGTGTTTTTTTTATCTTGTTTTTAAACAAAACAAAACAAGTGTGAAAATAAAAAGGAGAATAAAAACGAAAAGCGTGTATTGTATATCTACCAAAGGTAGAGCTTGCACATAACGAACAAGTTTTCAATTAATTTTTGATCAATGGTGATAATCTTTAACTTCGAGCTCATATATTGTATTAGTTCTCATTTAGTGGGTAAACTAGGTTATATGAATGTTTGATGTTTTGCATGGGATTGTCACTTCTTTCAAAACGTGTTCTGATGATGGGAATCTAGAAAATTCACGAAATACATCTATCAACAAATTCCTGAAAGTGGTCAATTAATAAATTTGAAAACAAAAACTTTATTGATTGTTAGGACAATATCCTTATAAAGAAATATAGAGTATGGCCTCTAACTTGATTAATTTTCATTTTCATTGAAATTAAAAAACTTTTTTTGT
The DNA here is from genome assembly GCA_021234595.1 of Delia radicum. Taxonomy (NCBI): domain Eukaryota; kingdom Metazoa; phylum Arthropoda; class Insecta; order Diptera; family Anthomyiidae; genus Delia; species Delia radicum. Next base: position 18,075,063 of record CM037853.1, on the reverse strand, counting down.
TTTTCAAGTATTGGACCGTTTAAAAGTCCAAATGAGTGCTCCACAATCACATTTAATTTGAATTGGCCATTTTGCTATTTAAACATTTTAGAATTTTATTTTTATTAAAAGAAAAACACTTTTTCGTTTGTCTTATCCTGGATTTGAACTCGGAAACTTGGTGCAGCTGGCTGCCGCTCTATCCATTACACCACAAACACGCTTAAATGTTGAGTGCTAAATATGTTAAGAAAAGAAACAGAGTCTAAAATTCTTTTACCAATACCAATCATTAGTTGCTTCTACAAGCAATGCACTCAACAATTCGGATGGTTCTACTGAAACTGTAATTTAATGACATATTTCATTGTGAAAATCATATTTACAGTTACCACTTTTGATAAGTAGCCTGTAGCACACTGAAAATATGGAAGCATTTTAAACTATTCTGGACATAGATAGATCGGAATTTGAACATACGAGAGGAGGCTAAACCCCTTTCATTTGACTAAACCATACTGGATATTTGGAAACCGGAGGAGTAGTCATTATATCTCAGTATGAGTTTAAAACTGGAAAATTTCAATGATGAATATATGTAAACGCTACACACAGAGAAAAATTTTGCATTTACCAACTAAAATTTGGTTACTGCGATTGAAATCTGAACTGAATATTGGTTATCACAACAAAATTGGGTCAACACAACTGAGATTTAGTTGCAACACCCAAAATATTTAGATATCAGAATTAAATATGGTTGTACTATCCGTATTTATTGGTTGTAATCTCCAAAGTGCACTTTTCAATTTGATAGGCTTTTTTTTTGTAAACAATTACTAACCGAATTTTATTTGAAAAGTTGATTTGAAATGACAACAGTTGGATGATAGGATGGTTTTTAAGTTCTTTTTTCCTCCTTTTAATTACCAAGTACAGTATTTTTGCAGTTTTAATCGGTTATTGGTAGTTCCATATAAAATAACATCCAAGTAAATAAATTTTAATGGGTGCGCCCCGGTAGGCTAGTTGGTGGCGTGCTGGCTTATCAGTACGGGGGTCGTGGGTTCGATTCCCACCAGAGGCACTGCTCTGTTTTCGCTACAACGCGCCGAAGGCCATAGTAGCTAGTGCTCGGCTAGGGTAATAGTATATAATTTGTAATTATATGATTATTAATTAATAAAAATAAAAAAATTTTTTAATGATTTTGACCGAATTCCATAAGAGTGTATCATAAGTCAACATCGTGACTGAGATAAATAAAGATTTGTTCAGTTTTTCGATTTAAATTTTTCATAAATTTTTTTATTTTATTTATGTTTTCTTTTCTTAATTGTTAATTAGATTTTCTAAATTATTAACATTTAAATTGTGGCAAACATAAAATTTTTACAAAGACTAATTTTGATTTTTTTTATTTAGTTTTTTGGTTAAGTGCATCTTAAATTTAACTTAAAAATATTAAAATTAGTTATCTGTAATATCTTTATTGACTAAACTACCAATACCACCACCTACTGCAGTTCCTCCCCCACCGCCGCCGCCATCACTATAAGCTAATTCATCCGGACGAAAATAAGAATTTTGCATACTATACAAACGATCAATGGGATTGATCATAGGGGTTTGTGTAAAAGGCCCCATTAATTGTTGAAATGTTGAATAGCTTAAACCTAAAATGGTATTTAAAATGGGTTCATTGGTTTTATTGCAATTTTCTGTAATTAAAAATAGAAATTTAATAAATTAAAAGTTGTATTTAATAGAGAGTACAACAAACAAACAAGCAAACAAACCTTTATTAGTTTCTATACAATTAAAAGGAGCATTTTCATTTTCATCTTTAATACAATTTCTTAACTTGGCCATGGTATCTGCTGTGCTGGCTGTTGCATACGGTGAATCCATTAACGATTCATTATCACTTTGTGCTTCATCTTTAATTTTTGTCATGTTGCTATTATCGGATTCTTGTGAGTCCTGTGAATCACTATGACCCTTAGTGTGACCCTCCTGTTTAGCTTTCTTTTGTATTTTCTTAACTTTGGCTCGTTGATTTTGAAACCAGACCTTAATGAAATTATAATTAGTTTTTTCTTTTATGAAATATTTAAAAATTAAATATATATTGCTGCATTTACCTGTACAATCCTTAAACTTAATCCTGTATCCTTGGCTAGATTTTCTCTAACTTTACGACAGGGTTTTGGTGATACTTCGAAGGAGGCCTTAAATGCTCTTCTCTGCTGCGTATTTAATATTGTACGCGGTCTTTTAGGACCACGACGACCATCTAGCTTTGGCGCAAACAAGTCATCACCATAGAAATCTGTGTAAGGATACAAAAAAATATTTTAAATTTATATTTCTTTTGATTTTTTTTTCGTTCGTTCTCCTAGTTACTAGTACTATAATTTTATTTTAATTTAAATATCACATTCCTTTAGCGTTGGTAAAACATGCTTAACAAATTTATTATAGCAGTCGTTGTAAGTATTTGTTTGTGCCACTCCACTTACCATATCCTTGCAACATTTCCACTTCTTTCTCATAATCAAAACGACAAAACAATTGGCCTTGCTTTACAACATATTGTTCACCCTTTTTAAGTATCGCTCCGCATACAACACACGCGAAACATTTTAAATGGAAAACGTTTTCAAGTGTCCTCATCACCAGCTCATCGGCAGCAATTTTATGACCGCAGCCAAGGCAACGATTTCGTAAAAAAAGTCTAAATCAAAAGACCAAAGAGAAGAAATGTATAAACATTATTTAAATATTAACAAGTACAATAATAATTTTTTGAAATAAAAATACAAAATTATAAATTAAGAGATGCAATGTCTTAAAAAAGATGTTTTTCTTAATAAAACTTAAACTAAAGCCTTAAAACCTTCAGAAATATGTATCTAACGTATGGGTCATAAAATTAAATTTGTTGAGTACACTGAAGTGCTATTAATTCATTGTTTAATAATTTTATTTCGTAGATTTAATGAAGTATTTCATTATATCCAAAAAAAAATTTTTAATATTAAGATATTTTCATGAACTTTTTTCATAATTTCATAAAAAAAACTCATTCTAAAGGGCCCGCCAAATAACTGAACTCCTGAACCGATTGGACTTTGTATGGCGTCATACCAAGGTCATTATGCCAAATTCGTGTCAATGATGTCTCCGAAATGTTCAATTGTTCAGAACGACGGTGAATTGATGTTGATGCACACTTTCTGCCACATCAGCAATATTCTCGGGTGTACGCACTGTTTTTGGCTTTTCACGCTTTGGTTTATCGATGAGGATGCAAGTTTCTTTCACTCTTTTCACAAGATAACGAACATACGGACCATATTCGTTCAGCGGAAGGATAAAACTAGTTATCTGTCAAATCAGACATGAGCTAAGTGTTACCATTCACGAAATAAGCACTAGTTGAAAAAAAAACGTTGTATGGCGGACCCTTTATTTCATAAATTATCTCTTCATAAATTTAATTAACATTTTCTTTAGAAATTATGAAATTATTTCAAAGACTTATTTTTTCATAAAATTTCATTAATTGTGAATTTTTATTGTTGATCTATATAAATTGTATGTGAGTTGTTGGTTAGTTCGGTTAAAGATCATGAATATTTTTCCATATTAACAGAAAAATTATAATTTTATTTGTGATAATTTACTTTAATTAACAGAAAAAACAATTAGAAAAAAGTTATTTGACACCTGCATGAATGGATTTAACTTTCTAGCCCGCAACGGCCTTCATCAACATTCTTCGTGCCTTAAAGTGTTAAATTGTAAACATCATCTATTTAACTCAACTAGTTAGGTTAAAAATAGGCCGTAACTTAGTTTGAGTATGACGAAATTTACTGCGAACTTATTTTCTATAAAGCTATGTTTAGTTGTTAATTATTACCACAGTTGCCAGTTCAACTAATTAAGTTGAAATTTGACTGGCAGTTATTTTTCAAATGTCATCATATTCTATCCTTTACATTGTAAGTGAAGGAATATCAAACATTGAAGATTTTATTCGTTTTTTTCAACATATGTCGAGCATATATATTAAGCGAATTTTTGCACTGTACCTTGTGTGTGGTTAATAGTGAATTTTTATTGTTGATCTATATAAATTGTATGTGAGTTGTTGGTTAGTTCGGTTAAAGATCATGAATATTTTTCCATATTAACAGAAAAATTATAATTTTATTTGTGATAATTTACTTTAATTAACAGAAAAAACAATTAGAAAAAAGTTATTTGACACCTGCACTAACACTTTAAGGCACGAAGAATGTTGATGAAGGCCGTTGCGGGCTAGAAAGTTAACTCCATTCATGCAGGTGTCAAATAACTTTTTTCTAATTGTTTTTTCTGTTAATTAAAGTAAATTATCACAAATAAAATTATAATTTTTCATTAATTTTCATACATTTCAAACTTAAGTATTACTATTTAATTCTTGAGTGTTTGACATATGTTATAATTTATTGCAATGTAGCCTTTTATTAATTTTGGACTACAATGAAATTGTTTAAACAATCATATGAAGCGGTTCATTGGTTTTATTAAAATGCATATTTAAGACATTCACGAAGAGTTTTATTAATTCAAGAAAACTTTTTAATATTAAACAATTTAATGAAACTGTTTCATTAATTCTATAAACGCACCATTGTCGAAATGATTCATTAGTTTAGTGAAGATTTTCATTAAACTTATAAACATTTCATAAGCATTGACTTTAATGAAACCTGTTTAATGGATTATATGAAAAGTTTCAATTTACGAGTTCCAGTGACAATTTTCGTTAAAATATACTTTGTTGATATAAACATCATATATGTATGCTCAACTTAATCCTGATAATGTTCTCAGTGTATACCACTTTAATACCACTAATTTGATACTTATCAGACTCCTGCCACTGTAGAAGAAATGTCACAAAGAGAAATTAGTAAATCTAAAGGGTTTTTCATAAAGCGAATGAAAAATTTCATAAGCTTTACAAAAAAGCTTAGTTTTTTTAATAAATCAAATGAAATTTTTATAAAATTTTATAGTTTTTCATAAAATTTTATAAAAATTATTTTAATAAAAAGTTTCAATGGACTAATTCTAGTCACATTTCATAGATCTAATGCAAAAATTCATAGATATCATGCTCATAATTCTCTTAGCGCAGGTTGGAAGACTTTAGTAGTAACTTAATCGGTTTTGTTATAACAAAGTACCAGAGAACACGATAAAAAAAATGTAATTAATAACCTCATAAATTGAAGGGCTTATTGCAAAAACTTGATAAGTCACATTTTATTTTTAGTTTGTTATTGCCTTTTAAAGCTTAAAAAGATGAAACAATTAGACCTTTGCAGAAGGTTTATACACTCAAAAAAATAAGTTAGTAGAAAAGTTAGTAAAACGTCTTGTAAATCAGGTATACTATTTTTTAGCAAAATTTTTTGCTAAATCGTGTTTTCAGCTAAAATTTTTGTTATACTTATTCAGCACTTAACTGTTTTATACTAATGCTTTACTAATATACTAATGTTTTAAGAATTAATTTTGCTAAAAAAAATGGTGCTGATAAGCACATTAATAGTGTGGACGGCAACCAGATTGAAAGATATACGCAGAATGAAGCAGATGTCGCGGCATGTCAAGATGTAGTAGAGAAGAGGAAAATGATACTAAAAAGTACAACTCTAATAAGACATATAAAAAATCAACCATGGAAGACTTTTGTATCTGTTTTTCATACATAAAACAAAATTGGGGATTAAAACAACTTAAATTTTGCGTTGTCACCGGCTTGTGAAAATAATTGTCTATTAATTAAATAAAAGACAAAATAAAATATATAAATTTAATATGTATTTCTAAACTAAATGTGTGGTCGAATAATCTGGTGTGATCAAATTGCAAACAAACATATACAGACATGTAGACAGAGTAAAGCGAAAGACAAAGACACACATCTTAGGTAGATTTTTATGGTTCCTTTTTCTTATTGCAAAAAAAAGGGTTGTTTTTTTAGTTTAGTTTCGTTTGTTTTTGCTTATTTTTTCGTTCCGTTTCTATAATTATCTTCGGCAGTTGCGTCCTTTAAAAGAAAGCATCATTTAGACAACCATTCATATAAGTAGTTGAAAGAAAATTTTTGTTTTATTTCTATATATTTTTAGATATTAAATTAATTCATGTCGTCAATGTGGGAAAATGAACATTTTTATATTTCGTAATTATTGTAAATTATTTTTAAAAGAATCACAAAAATATGTTTTATGATTTTCAGCAAATAAATTAACTAAATAGTCTGTCAGTCTACTAAAATTCAGCAAAAAGTTTATTAATTTTTAGCAAGGCATTTTTAGTTCTAATCTAAGTGTTAGCTAAACTTTTGCTGAATCTACTAATTTTGTTGCTAAAAATTAGCTGGCTGATTTTTAGCAAAAGATTTTGCTGACATTAGCAATTTTTTTGCAAGCCCCTCCTGACTAAAATTTTGCTGACTCAGCAAAATTTTTGCTGACTTTCCAAACTTTTTTTTTGAGTGTACTCCAGCCATAAGTGTGTACTCTTGCAATAAGTGCACTCAGGCAACTTCTGCTGTGAAAAAACAGTCATTTGTAGAAGAAATTTAATTTTTTACTACATATGTAGTTCATTTGAAAAACAAACCACATAAAATTACTGTATTATGATTTTGCATTTATTTTATATAGTAGTTTTTTTTTTTATTTAAAAAAATAAATGCTTGCTTATTTTTTGTGGTTAATTTTTGAACAGTAAGAAACAAATGACAATGTTAGTTGAATTTACTGTAATATAAGTCGATCTTTCATCAAGTGAAATTTCATTTGTTTTTAACGACATTTGCAGTGGTATTTACCTACATAGTGTGTGTTTTAGCAAGACTTCTATTAAATATTAATCAATGGATGTCTAGCAAACAGCGATAATACATAAAACATTAAATGTGGCTTATCAAGTTTTAACAATAAGCCCTTCGATTATTGTTTTCGTACTACGAAAACTGCTCACTCCATTAAAAATTCTTATATCTTCAAATTAATCTTTGTTCAATAAAATATGAAATCATTTGATTAAAAAAAACCTCGCAATATATTTTCGCTACCCAGAAGATACCGCCGATTACTTGCTGAACTGTCAACCGGTCATTGCTTTAGAACATGCAAAAAGATTGGTACGTATTTCTGAAAGAAAGTTAAACACATTCTTTGCCATGGCCTGGCCTTGGCAAGAAATTGTTTTTCGATTTTGGGCTAAGCTATATTCGATAAATTTTAGGAATTCGCCAAATTAAAATGAATAATGCTAAAAGAACTTAACCCTTCGAAAACAGAAATAGTTCTGCCTTCAAAAAAAAAAAAAAACGAGTTACGAATTTTAACCTTCGAAATTGATCAGTATCAGACTGTGTTTATCGCAAAGTATTTGGAAATACTTTTGGATAATAATCGCAGTTGTAATGTGAACTTGGAGGAACAAAATAACCAATTTCTTTTCATTGAATTTATACCACTATTGGGAGACCAGTTGTATGGCTTTTTAAATTATTCTGGACGTAGATAGATCGGATTTTGAGCATGCGAGAGGATGTTACACCACTTTCATTTGACTAAACCATACTGGATATTTGGAAACCGGAAGAGTTGTCACATGGATCTCAGTATGAGCTTGAAACTGGAAAACTTCAATGATGAATATATGTAAACGCTACGCACAGAGAAAAATTTTGCTATTTACCAACTAAAATTTAGTTACTGCGCTTGAAATCTGAACTGAATATTGGTTATCACAACAAAATTTGCTGAACACAACTGAAATTTAGTTGCAATACCCAAAATATTTTGATATAAGAATTAAATATGGTTGTACTATCCATATTTATTGGTAGTAATCTCCAAAGTGCACTTTTCAATTCAGATGCACTTTTTTTTTTTGCTGTGTGTACATCGGTATAGATAGTAAGGCAGCTAAATGCGTAAAATATTAGGTCTATGGTGAATGTTTTCAGCGAGCTGCAGAGAGTTACGCTGTTCTGGGTGACCGAACTAGGTAAAAACGGTGCAAGCATTCTTATCGAGGCATTGAAATCAATCCCCCTTCACCATATGTAAATTAATAAGACAGGCCAAGAGCAGAGAGTTATGTAGATGGACAACTTTAGATGTCAGACTACAGACTAAATCATAATTGAACGAGAAATTGGTAATTTAGAGTTGAATTCTTCTGGGTACGGATAGTAGACAACTTCGAATGATGATAAACGTTACTTCTGGTGACAGGACCCTCATACAGATGGTGTCGAGAGGACAGCTAGCAGTTTTTATGTGAACGTCGTGCAATTTCGTTTGCATTTATTACTCACACCAAGAGGTCTCTTCACTACTCTCGTTCGATCTTGATTCCAAAACATGTATACCGGACTGATCACAGTAGTCAAGGGAGCTCGATCTGCGTAAGGGTGCACTCGTGGTTTACACGGATGTTTCCAGGAGGAATGGAAGGGTTACACATTGCCGGATCAGAGCAGCGTCCTGCAGGCCGAATAAATGTCCATACAATGATCTACATGTGTCTTGGATAAGGTGTCAAAACACCATTCTTACTGAAATTTATTTGCTCGGCTGAAATCTGATGATACAACTGAATACCTGGGTTCTCAACAAAATTGTCTGAATACTACTAAATTTAAGTTACAACATAAAAAATATTTAGAAATAACATTTGCATTTGTACGTAATAACTGAATTTATTGCTTGTAGCTACCAAGATACAATTGCCAATTCGGTTGGCACATTATTTTTCTGGGTGGAAGCATATCCTAAGATGATATTGTTGTTTTCACTGGTTTTTCAGCCAAGCAGTCATAATGTCTCTAGGAGGTGTGTTTACCATATACTGGGTTGTCCATGAATACCGATTGAATCTGAACGAGATATCGAGACATTCGAGATTGTCACTGATCTGGGTGCCAGGACACATTTACACTAGCTGGGTGTGGCTTTGTACCCTTGTGATACCATGTGGATTAAAGAACCTACTTGATCGATCACAAGACAAGTGGCGCACTTATAATCGCCATCGTACTAAGCTTTTATTGGACTACCCGTTTCTATTTGCAAAATCTCTTGGTAATGGTGACGGGGCATGGCGCTTTTGGCCTACACGAGCAGAGAATGGAACTTCGTTATAAGGAAGAAGGTGTCAGAAAGAGGAAGAGGGGGAACTGCCCGGCGTTTGCAAACCGGAGGGGTTTTTTCGTCAGTCATCCTCTCTGAATGACTTATTCGATATGGATATCGGCCGCATTAGCATTTTCATCAGGAAATCTGACTGACCTTATGAAGCCTCTTTGCGGGCATCCTGAATCTTTCTAGGTATCACAACGGGAACTCGTTCCTGTAGGACCCACGTGAGCTAGCCGTCGAAGACGTCGAATTGAAATGCATGACTGGATGTATTGTTTCATCATACCTATTTCATTCCTGTTAACCAATCCTATCCTTTAAACATATTACAAACATATATTTTCGTTCATTCCGAGTCGTTATAAACATATTAAATTGTTGGTAAGATTTGAAGCTGGGCGTTCATTGGACTACCCAGTTTTTTTTTGCGAAATCTACTGGTAATAGTAACGGGATAAGGCACTTTTGGCATACATGCGCGGATGATGGAAATTCCTTATAATAAATTCAACAGAAGCTGCCACTATGAGGAAGAGAAGAAAATTTCACTCCATTTTCTGTGCCACTGCCGGGCGTCTGCAAGTCGCAGCGTTGCTCTTTTCGGTCATCTGCTTTTGAAAGACCTAACTCACCTATCCATCAGGATTTCGGCAGGTATTCTAACTTGTTTGGTTCAGCCCTTAATCCTGAATCTTTCTATGTATCACATCGGCAACACGTTTCTGTAGGACCCACGCGAGTTGACAGCATTAGCGGCTGCCTCTTCTAACCTACATCAAGACTTCTAATTTACATTTCTCCCAATGAACCAAACTTAACCTGCTAGAAGAAAACATTTTCGCTACCTCCTAGTTCGTTATATCCACACTTAATTGCAGTTAAGATTTAATTCTTTAGTTCTTAACGAAATACTTACTTAAAATATTTATGCAAATTCTTGATGTTTATCAATATTAAGGCGATACTCTTCATTTACACAGAAGTCTTTAAAATACTTTTGTAAAGTATGCAAAACCTCCACCACTCCGATTTAAACTATTTAAACAACTCTAACAACACTAGGAATTTATTTTCAAACACACATTCCATTAATTAAACTTACCTTTCATAGTCTATGCGACAATAAAGTTTACCATCGCGCACAAAACAGGAATGCACCAAATGCAACGAACATGTTGCACACTTAAGGCAGCTCTCGTGGAATGAAGTGTCAACGACACGCATTATATAACGATCACAAATTGGTTGGCAACAATAACCACAGGCCAGCAGGGGTGACAATGAATTGTTACACGATGATGAGGCCGTTGATGATGTAGAGCAGGAGTTGTTGATACCGCCGCCACCATTTAAAGATGTGGACAATGATAGTGATAAAGGGCATAGGGAATCGATAATGTTCGAGGAGGGGTGACAGCTGCCTGTAGCATTATTCAATTGCTGTTGTAACAAGTGCTGCTGTATTGCTAATGCTGTTTCAATTGCATGATTATTGCCATTGTTGTTGCTGATGTTGTTGTTGTTGTTGTTACTGTTCAAATTGCATTCGTTTAAAGTTAAACGGTTGGCTGAACATTGTAAAATATTTAAGGCTTGTTGGTGTTGTTGATGTAAAGACAATTGAAGTTGTTGTTGGTGCTGTTGTGCTAGAGTTGATGGTAGTCCTGGTCCACAGGGATTTGTTGATGATTTGTTATCACCACACTTTGTGTTACTATTGTTGTTTGTAGTTGTTGTTGATGTTGTTTGACTACAGTTGCCATTGTGGTTGTTACAACTTCCGTTGACAAGTGTCGTTGCTGTCAATGGATGTTGTTGTTGCTGTTGTCCGTTACTTGATGTACTTGTTGTCGTATTGTTTGTCATATTGTCATTAAGTATTTCCTGACTACTACCATGACTACTGTTGCTGTTGTTACTACTACCACTACTATGACCATGACAATTTCGTAAACCACTCGCTGTAGTTGTATTAGTAGGTGGTGTTGTCGTAGTTGTTGATGAGGAGGCACATTGACTACCATTGACTTGTGTTGCAGACAATTGAGAGGAATTTGTCGTTGTCGTTTGTTGAGGCGTTATTGGTGAAGTGTTGCTGCTGCTACTACTTCTACTACTACTGTTACTTGTAGCGGTTGTTGTATTATTGTTGTTTAAGGCGGAAGTATTTGCTGTTGATGTTGTTAACATTCTTTCATTTCCGTTCATGGACATTAAAGAGTTGTTATGTGTATGTTGTTGGTGATGATGATGGTGTAGTAAAAGTTGTTGTTGTGCTACGTTTGCCTGACATGGTTTAATATCTAATGGAACTGGAAAAAAAAGGATTATAGTTTTAGTGCTACATTTTACTACATGTTTTTTTTTTGTTCATTACTGGCCCCATTTTTATCCCTGCCAATTGTTTCAACTTTCAGACCGTACACATGTTTTTTTGTTTAATAAAGTTTTACTCAATTTTACTGTTTTTGTGGTTTTGTACTGGATTTGTTTTTGTGGCCTTGTTATTATTACTACTCCCACTCTTTGTGTTTTTTTTTGCAATTCTGTAGTGTTCATTTTTTTTTTATAAAATAGTTTGTTGGTTTGTTGTCTGGTCAGTTGCCCATTTGACTGGATTGTACTTTAGTAAATTTGTGGTTTTGTAATTATTGAAATAACTGTACATTTATTTTTTTTTTATGATATTGCAACTCAACTATTTTAACACCTCGCCCCCACTATGGAATATGTATAAAATGTTTTAAACAGGAGCTTTTCAAAGTAAAATTTGTTAAAGGATTCAAAAACAACTCAAAACGTTATAAAATTCACTTGATTCACAGTACAGAGACGGTAATGGGATATTATTATTTTTTGGACTACCAGTAAAAATTCTCATTACATTCATCATTACCTTGAAAACTAAAAGAATCGTGTTAGCTTATCCTTTGTATTACTTTAAAACAAAAGGAAATGTTGGCTAAAGTGACATATATAGATCCAGACATGAACACACATGCTTGATATATATCCACATGCATCCATACATGATTCTCATGTGTTCATAAATGTTCATCTGTGTACACGCAAAGAAAAAAAAGTGACAACCGAATTGAAAAGGGTATATTAATGGTAACAACTTATAACTTCGGTTAGTACAATGATATTTACATTAGATTTCAGAATATGTTGGGTGGTGCAACGAAAATTCAGTTGAATTAACCGAACTTTGTTGTGAAAACTGATGTTCAATTGTACCAATATGATAAAATTTTTAATAACCGAATAAGAGTCATAGAAACCAAATTTCAGTTGGCAATTAACTACATTTTTCTCTGTGTGTTCATGGACGAAAATTGAGGTAATATTTATATATATTTATATATATTATACCATATTAACTCTTTTGAACATATATGAATCCTATATGGTGGTACATGGACATGTATGACCTCAAATCACTTCATATATGAGCATGCATGAGTTCGTAAATGTTCACAAATGGATGCATATATGTTGATTTTTAACCGGGTATACAAAGAAAACCAAGTGGAATATTCCAATTCCAACAGCAGCCTATAAGCCAACTTAGAGTTCTCAAATATTCGACTTATTTGAAAAATCGGTTTTCGAATACTTTAAAAAAATACATATTTTAGAACCCGGTTTTCGGTTTCTTTAATTAAAACCCGGTTTGAATAACCGGGTTTTCGTTTTTTTAATCGTTTTGTACTTCCAATTTCTAAAATTTCCCTACAAATTTAAAAAAATTCTAAATTTTCCAATCCCTGCGTGAGAATACAATAATTGAGAATTGTCGTTTGCTTGAAATCAAACTTATTTAAACTTATTTTTAACAAACTTAAAGAAACACAAATATATTTGTAATCTGAAATTTTCAAACATTTTTCATTTAAATTTTATAAAATTAAAACAAAGGCACTTACTATAAAAAAGACAAAGGCGATTTAAATTCCAAAAGTCGACTATTTTTTAAATTTCGTACCATACAAAATATAACTTAAAAGTTTGTTTAAAATTTGAAAAATGTTTGAATGTATACGTTTGACTTTATTTGAAATATTTTGTATAATATGAAAAAAGCAAAAACTTTGCTTTAAAAAGTCGATTTTATCAGAAATATGCATTTTTAAAAAATAAAATAGACAAGCAAACTAAGGTAAAAATTGCAACTTTAAAATACACTTACAAATAACATATAAACGCCCAGTAAAAAGGAAACTCTAAATAATAGGTTGCAACACAACTTATTATAATAGTTTCTAATATATGTTCTACAACCTATTCACAGTTGAAGCTACGTCTAAGCTACTGGTTTGATATTTTAAATCTATGAAATTTGTGGCAGATTACTTAGAAGGATAAAATGTTTAAGGTCATGGTGGAGCAGCACGTTGGAAAACAAATTTTTGAAGGCAGCGTATTGGAAAACAATTTTTGTTAGTATAGAAATTTAAGGAATTTTTGTTTAATTTTATTTAAAAAAAGAGTGATATTTATAGATCTTTATCTCCATATCTGGTCTCAAAATTTTTATATCCCTTTAGAAATATCGTATAAAAGGGATATTTTAGGACTACAGTCATAATTCAGTTTACGACTCAAGCTATGTTGAAAATGTTGGCATATCAAAATAACTAAAAACCTTGTGTTATATGTGGTAAACAAAATGATAGAAATAAACTTTACTCGTGATTCGCTATTACTTATGTGAGGTATTTATTATTATGCCCGTTGACGTCCAATGTCCTATAAGACGTAAGCGCCAAAATCATAATTTAACAGTAGAAGATTTTTTAATTTTTTTTTGTTTAAATTCTTCTTTCTTTAAAAGACCAAAACATAATGCAAATTCATTTCTTTTAGCTGACAAATCTTACTTTGAATAAGGGGGTAGTCTGACACTATTTTTGATTTTTTGCGTTATTTCTTATTCGTTCCAAAGAAAATAAAGGGTCCGCCAAATAACTTCTTTTTTTTTAACTCCTGAACCAATTGGACTTTGTATGGAGTCATACCAAGGTCTTTATGCAAAATTCGTCTCAATGATGTCTCCGAAATGTTCAATTGTTGAGAATAACGGTGAATTGTTGTTGATGGCGCTTCACGCACACTTTCTGCCACAGCAGCAATATTCTCGGGTGTACGCACTGTTTTTGGCTTTTCACGCTTTGGTTTATCGATGAGGATGCCAGTTTCTTTCACTTTTTTCACAAGATAACGAACATACGGACCATATTCGTTCAGCGGAAGGATAAAACTAATTTTCTGTCAAATCAGACATGAGCTAAATGTTACCATTCACAAAATAAGCACTAGTTGAAAAAAAACGTTAGATGGCGGACCCTTTATATACATATTGGATATGAATAAAAGTTTTTCAAATTTCAAATTCAACGTTTCATAATACATGCTCAAGCGTAGCCAAGATTTTGAGTTATTGATTAAAGAAAAAAAAAAACTTAAACGACACTTAGCTTAAACAAACTGTAGTTTGCCCTACAGGAATGGCCGCTAACGTCTTTTTTGTTTTTTTATGAAATTCGTAACGGTACTTCCTTCCTAGACTTATGAAAGTTTGAGGTATGAACGAAAAATAAAGATTTCCATCTAAATGACTCCGCAAAAAAAATTGAAAATGTTCCAGCAGTTTAAGTTCGGTCGTGAAAGGGTTAACATCGGATCTAGCAAGACAAATGTTTTTGCGTGCCTTAAATAGTCTATTAAATTTTATGTTTCACCAATAATGGGAAAAAAACTGTCAAAAAGACCCAAACTACATAAGAATATTAAAATTAAATTGCAGCTAAGTTTTCCAAAGCCTGTAGTGGTTTTTAACTACACTCAAAAAAATAAGTTAGTAGTAGTAAAACATTTTGTAAATCAGGTATACTATTTTCCAGCAACATTTTTTGCTAAAAATATATTTTCAGCTAAAATTTGTATACTTATTCAGCACTGTTTTGTACTAATGTTTTACTAATATTTTATTAATGTTTTACTAATTTATGTTGCTAAAAAAATTTTTTCCTGATTAGCACATTAATAATGTGGACGACAACCAGATTGAAAGATATACGCAGATTGAATTACATGTCGCGGCATGTCGAGATGTAGTAGTGACGAGGAAAATGTTACTAACAACTACAACTCTAGTAAGACATATAAAAAATCAAGCATGGAAGATTTTGTTATCTGTTGTTCATACATAAAAAATCAACCATGGAAGATTTTGTTATCTGTTGTTCATACATAAAACAAAATTGTGGATTAAAACAAATTAAATTTTGCGTTGTCACCGGCTTATGAAAGTAAATGTCTATTAATTACATAAAAGACAAAATAAAATATTTAAATTTAATAAAGATTAAATTTGTATTTCTAAACTAAATGATTATAGAGATTATTTATCCAGTATGGTCAAAGTGCAAACAAATATACAGACAGGTAGAGCGAAAGACAAAGAAAAACATCTTAGGTAGATTTTTATGTTTCCTTTTTCTTATTGCAAAAAAAAGGATTGTATATGTTATATTTTGTTTTTGTTTCATTTCGTTACTATAATTATATGCGGCATTTGCGTTTATTTAAAATATAGCATCATTTAGACAATTTAAGTAGTTGAAAGATAATTTTGTTTATGTTATATATAATTACTTCTATTTTTTTTAGATATTACATTATTTCATGTCGTCAATGTGGGATTATGAACATTTTTATATTTTTTGTAAAGTATTGTAAGCAAATCTGGCTTATATGGTTATAGCTGAGCATTATGAACTTTATGAAATCATATATATTTAAATATAATTTAATATATGACATAATTGACATTGACATCTTGTTTTGCGAAAAGGTACCTTAACCTTAATATATATTGTTCAAACTTAAAAGCCAGGTACCAGTACCGTTTATAACTTTTCTGCAAAACTTCATGAAAATCCCTCCACACGTTTTATAGTTAAGTCGATGTTCTTTCGAGATATCCTGTTTGAATCCTGTATGCTCTCAGACCATAATGAGAGCCTTTTTTAAATGGTTAAGCTGCGACCTCACTTTGCGTTTAATACAAAGGGTTTCTACACACAGGGAAAATATTAGTTGAAAAACGATCAATACTATTGATTTTTCGTTACTCCATTAATATTTTAGTTGTACAGTACTTTTCGCTTATAGTCACATCTCTTAGTTGCACCCAAGTTTCGGACTATATCGCTAATGTGACTATATCGCTAGTTTTTTTATATGCCATTTTGTTGCCTATAAATAAATTGTGATATAGTGATCATAAAATGTAACTATATGCAATTTATTTATTATTATAACAGGTGGAAAATTTGGAATATAAAAACGATGTTTGAAACGATTCAGCTCAGTTTCGTTGTTCCAATTTTCGTTTTAGCCTCTTAAATTTTTAAATAATTTTAAACCGAAAAAAATTCAAGATTTCACAATTATATTAAAAATTTTCTGTATTGTGACTATAACTTAAATTATTTGCATATAAATTTACTTTTAGTAGCCAGAGTTTAGTGGCATATAAGCCAAATGTGATTAAATCGTGAATGGACTATAACCTAAATATTTTGTATGCAATTTGATTTTAGATGACAGTAAAAGTGTAAAAATGGACTATATCGCTAAATGGACTATAAGCGATGTGACTGTAAACGAAAAGTACTGTATATGCATAAATTAAATACATGTAAATAATAATCTTTCCTTGTGCATATTAAAACATTAGGACGATTAATTGGTTATCTCGGGTGCAATCAGTTAGTTATGCCACCTAATTTTAAAAATAAAATATAATTAGAGAAACTTCCAGTAGATACAACTACAAAAAATCATTGTTTTATTATCACAATAACAAATAATTGCCCCAAACACCTAATTTAAAAATTAAAATAATGCCAGTAATAATTTCAGTGGACACAACTCTAAATTATATTTTGAAATCACCATTTATTTGTTGTTGCACCTAATTTCGAAATTAAAATAACATTATTTATACCTCTAGCAGACCCAACTATTCAATATAATCACAACTACCACTTTTTATCTGCAGTAGCAATAATATAATGTTTACGAAATAATATTCAACTATTAGCTTTTTCTATCAAATATATTGTTCAAAATTGAAAATTAATTTTGAATTCGTCTACAAATAAAGAATAAAAGCTGCATAAAAATGAAAAGGCTACATAAAATTATTATAAAAACATACAAATTTATTATAACACAACATAACATATTGACTGTCGTAAGTATTAGTTTCCGTGTACTACAACACAATGTAAATTTTTGCAGCACAACTTTTGTCATAAGCAACAACTACATATTCTATCCTTACTTTAGAAGTAAAAATGGCCAAAAGTGTGAAATTCCACTGGTTTCAGAAAATTTTGAAATCAGCAACGTATGCATTAAGCAGAAAGTCAAATATCTAACACGGTATTACTGAACATTGTCCAGGGGAATTCTGCAGTTGAAATCACTATATTCATGAAAAAAATAACATTAAACAGCACTTTGTGTCTAATTAATGGTAATGGTCTTGGGATTGAACGACTTCTGAGCCGAGTGCTTAAGTAGAACTCCTAAAGGGTTTTGGTCTACAATGCGTTTAAACGTCTAAATCAATTATAATCGATGACTCTTGTTAACTTCTTCACGGAAATACTCTAGATTAAATTTCAGTGGGAGTTAATGAATAATTTATATAAATTTCCACATAGATTTTCTTACAAATCAACGCATCATAAGGCGTTGCGTTTTATAAAATAGCCCAGGAAGTGTACAAATTACATAACGTAGTCGCAGAATATTTTAAAATTTGAAATTTATTTATTTAAAACATAGCTTAAAAAGCTTTGGTATATAATTTCTCTCAACTTTTTCTGAAACAATTTGAAATAAGCCGAAAAAACGTACCATATATTCAAATTTAATTTAAATCGAAAAGAACCCATCGGGTGACCCCGTGTTAGCTATCTTACAAATAAGCAGATAAAATGCTGAAGTCTTTACTAATATTAAGATCAGAAAAACATGCACCCATGAAGCGTTGAGTTATAGCCTCAGTACACCAAATTCCTTAGGGGTCATACTGATTTAATTATTCATTAATTCGGATCAAAAATTATTCAATCCCAAAGACTGTTTTCCATAGAATAGTAACAAAAAATTTTTTTTTGTTTATCGAATATACAAGGTGGCGCAAAAGTAATCCTCCTATCAGAAAATGCTATAAATTTTGCGATTGGCCCCTAATGTCAGTTCTGTTTTGACATTTGTGTAGTAAACACATGCGAAATACACGTTAATAAGCAATGTTACGCTACACTGCTCCAGAACGCTGAATATTGGTGACTATTTATTTGACCAATAATCGGTCGGTGACTTTGGCACAACGTGAATTTCGTCGCAGATTTCCTGGCCGTCCAACGCCTACTGGTGAAACACTGCGACGGTTAGCCGCTCGCCTCGAAGAGACTGGCACAACACGAGATGCTGCCAGGCGTGGCAGACCCCGGAGTAGCCGTTCTGCAGAGAATATTGCTGCTGTAGCCGAAGATGTCATGGAATCGCCGGCGACATCGACCAGACGACGTGCCACGCAAATGGGTATCAGTCGACGGTTTTTACAGCGAATTTTGGTACAAGATTTGAAGATGTTTCCGTATAAAGTCCAGACGGTGCATCAGCTAGTAGCTGCTGACCGCCAATCGCGTGTAACATACGCTCAAGCTCATCAAAAATAATCATGAGTGATGAGGCCCATTTCCATCTTAGCGGGTACGTAAATAAGCAAATTTTACGCTTCTGGGGCACTGAAAATCCGCGTGTAACCCACGAAGAGCCATTACACCCGCTCAAAGTCACTGTATGGTGTGCTGTTTTCGCTGGAGGAGTCATCGGACCTTTTTTCTTCGAAGACGTCGCGGGCCAAACGGTTACTGTGAATGGTGAGCGCTACAGAGCAATGATCAACGAGTTCTTTTTGCCGCAACTTGATGAATTGGGATTGGAAAACATGTGGTTCCAACAGGACGGTGCAACGGCACACACTGCACGTGCCACAACCGATATGCTGAAGGATGCATTTCCCGGGCGCCTAATCTCCCGTTTTGGCGATTTGCACTGGCCAGCAAGATCGCCTGATTTGACCGCTCCAGACTTCTTTTTGTGGGGCTTTTTGAAGTCGCGGGTTTATGTCAACAAGCCTCAGACTCTTGCAGCTCTTAAAGACAATATCCGTCAAGAATGTGAGGACCTATCGCCGGAAGTTTTGGCCAAAGTGATGGAAAATGCCATAAAAAGGGCTCAAATGACAATCAACTGTGGCGGCGGCCATTTACATGACATCATATTCTCGACTTGATGTAAAAAAAATTAAAATACCAAATAAAAATAATCCACAAGAAGAATCAAAGTTTTTCATTTTTTTTTTTAATTACAGCCAAAAAACATCGGAAGGTTATTTTTGCGCCACCTTGTACAAAAAAAAAGATTAATTAATTTTTCTCTAGAAAAATGCATTAGATTATTCAGGTTTTTCGTTTAAAATTTGTTTGAATTAAAAGCTTTATGTAATATTATTAACATATATTTTTGCAATTTAATAGCATTAAAAATGTATTATTTTCATATTATTTGGAAACAGAGTATTATTTAAATTAATTCGATAGGAGTATCATATAATTTCAATTGCATCAGCAACCTAATTCGGTGGGTGCAAAAAACATTTCGGTATAAGTAACTAACCCACATAATTGCCTCAACAAAAATTTGGGTACTACAATCGAACTAAAAAAATAATTAAAAGATAGTACATGTGACTACAAAAATTCGGTTGGCAAAAAATTCGGTTGGAACCACAAATTCATTTTCTGTGTGTAGTCATAATAAATATGTTTTTATGATTTTTAATAATTATTTTCATTTCAAAATATTTATTTTTTAAAATTGTACAAAACTTGAACTTTAACACTTTCTCGCGTCCAAATTGTGCTCTGCCCACAGAAAACTACTTCGCATTATATTTTGTAAAATTGGTTGACTTTTTATTATACAACACTCAATTGGCTCATTTATGACCAATTTAAAATACCCCAAATGAAATATAATTTGATTCAATTTTATCCGAGATTTGTCCATATCCGGGACATTAGATTATATCTAATTAGATATAAATATATCTGATTTAATAAAATTTTAGCCGATAGTAGGAATGCTTTTAGTAACTTGAAGTTATGCTTTAAAGTATTAAGTTTAAAATTAAAATTTCTAGAAATCAACAATTTTAGAGACCCAAATTTTTTTTTAAAATGAAACAACGAAATGATTAAAAATTATCAAGAAAAAATTTAGTGTTTCATAAATATATATTTACAATAAGTGGTATTGTCTTACACACATTTTTATTTGAAATTAAATAAAATAAATCACTTGCAAATAATTTCGTTATAAATTTAGAATGGTTATATGTGAAGCCAGATGTAAGAAAAACTTAACTTGCGTATTACTTAACTTTGATATTGAACTTTAGCAAAATATATATGCGATTATATATAATGCTATATAAAATTATAAGGAAAATATTTTCAGTATTGCGTCAAATATAGTTTAATATAACTTAGCATGGGACCATATAAAATCATATCGATCCCTAGATTTGGATTTTTATTATATATGTAGTTATACAGTGGGGATTCAGGCCGAATAATGTTTGACACTGGAACTAAATTATATTTTTCTAAAGATACAAAGTACGCTGAATCCAAATCTGGCCTTAGATTCACTCTCCGACATAAGGCGTTCGAGCTATATTAACGAGAAATGTGTATTTTGATCAAAATGTTCCGATATTTGACCTTAATAGAAATACATTTTTCATAATACTTGTAACGTCACCTGAACAAACTATTCTTACCATTTTTTTTCAGTTTTTCAATTTTTAAGATAACTTATTTCTTTACGATATTATCGTAGGTTGAACTTGATACTAAATTTGAATTTTTTAAAATTTTGCTTTGCGGGGCTTTAAAATTGCTGTTACAAACCTCAATTTCAATTTACAATAATTTCGTAAGGAAATAAGCTATCATAAAAATTTAAAAACTGAAAAAAATTCTAATTCTTATTAAACCATATGTGACATCATACTGAAAATATTTTCCTTATAATTTTATATAGCATTATATATAATCCCATACATATTTTGGTTAAGTTTAATATCAAATTAAGTTATTTGCAAGTTAAGACTTTATTACATATGACATATTAATTTTTTAACAAAATCATTTTCAAGTGATTTCTATTATATAATTTCAACACTAAATTTATTCAGGATAATTTTTAAAAATTTCGTTATATTTCATTTAAATATATTTGGGTTTTTAAAATTGTAGATTTCTAAAAATTTTAATTTTCAATTTATAGGCTAACATTTTATAAAATCAGATATATTTATATCTACCCAGGAAAACTGGCTATTACCATAGAATGGGAAAAGGAAGAAGAAAACAAGAATCAGAAGTACTTATAGTTGAGGCCAAGAACACCTGATTTTAACATGGGGGTGTCATAGGAGGCAAGGCCTTGCCTTGTGCTTACATATAGGGACAAAAATAAGACGTTACAAAATATGTAGTGAAATCACCAGTTACATATAAGTACTTATTTCATTTGTTATTTGTAGCATCAAAAGTAATGCTTAAAGCCATTATATGACGTATTACTTGTAAGGATGTTAATAAGTAGTTATTTATAGGTGCAAAAATAAGTACGTTTTAACATGTACCGAAATAAGAAGGTATTAATAGGCAATAAAATAACTAGTTATTAATAAGGACAATTATAACTAGTTATTAATAGGTCCTAAAATAACTACTGATTTTAGTCATTACAAGAAAGGACTATAATTGCTTACCAGGAAGAAGTGTAATAAGTGGTGAACAGCGATTAATATTTTCTCAAGAAAAAAATTAAAAGACTTTGTTTATTATTTTCTAATAACATTTATTAAACATAAAAAGAACAAGAATAAAAAGAACATCTGGAAAATAAACTAACACTTATAGAAAATTCATCGTTGGAAGAACTTTTTATTGATGTTGGAATAGATGGCTTGCCAATATTTAAAAGTTCTGGTGTTGGATTGTGGCCGATTTTGGGACAAATAGTTAATATTCCAAATAGTGCAGTTTTTATAATTGGATGCTATGTAGGTCCAAAAAAAACCAATCGACATAAATTGCTATTTACATGATTTTGTAAATGACTTTTCTGACTTGAAGTATAACGGATTTTTGGTTAAAACCAAACTAATTCAAGTGAAAATACGTGCATTTATTTGTGACGCTCCTGCCAAGTCCTTTGTGTGTGGCATAATGGGGCATATGGCACTAAATGGATGCCCAAAATGTCAGCAAATCGGTCAGAGAATTGACTATGTCACAACTTTTTCCACAACAGCCGGCGAAATGAGAACCAACGAGGATTTTTATTTAAGAAAATACAGAAATTTTTACCAGCCAATGCATATTGATAACGAAATGAAATTAGAAAGCATAGGAATTGGAATGGTAAGCCAATTTCCAGTTGACCCTATGCATCTTATAGATTTAGGAATCACCAAAAAAATGTTGATGCACATTATTAATAAAAAAACTATTTTACCATTACCTCGAAACGCATATATTTTAATTTCGGAAAAGCTTTGCTCAATAAGCTTTTATACACCATTCGAATTCGCACGAAGTCCCCGAAGTTTACTCGAAATATCAAGATGGAAAGCAACTGAGTTCAGACAGTTTACTTTATATACAGGCATAGTTGCATTGAAAGATTTCGTTCCGGAAGAAATGTACGACCATTTTCTTTTAATTCATTGTTCATACAGAATTCTTTTGTCTTCTCCAACCAAACAAGATATTATTAAGGCACATGCAATGATTCAAATTTTTGTTGAAATGTTTCCAGCGCTATATGGTCGAAATAGTGTAACATATAATGTGCACACTCTTCTACACATATGTATATGTGTCGAAGAATTTAAAGATCTAAATAGCATATCTGCGTATAAATTTGAAAACTATATGCAAAAAATTAAACAAAATCTAAATATGCCCAAACACCTTTGCCAACAAATTTTTAATAAATTTTCAAATAATAAAGTTTTACTTAAAAATCCAGTTTACGGACTGCGGTATAGAAAAGGAGTTCCAAAGTCAATTTTGTTACCAAAAGGCTATTTTAGTACAAATATTTCAGACAACATTTGTCTTATGAAGGATAAAACTTTTTTACAAATCACTAAAATCCTAAGTGAGGAAGAATTTCTAGCAAAAAGATTTTCAAACTTACGAAGTTTTTTCAACGATCCCATGGATTCATTGGATTTAAATATTGCTTTGGTTGACGAACATGATGGCTCAGAAGAACAATTATTTAAAATAGAAAACATTCTGGCTAAAGTGCTTAAAATATCGTACAATAATGAATATATATTGATTCCGGAAATTCATTCCATTCATGAAAAATTAAACGTACGTAATATATAATACATATTTTCAAAAGCCAATTTCTTTTTTAATAAAAGTTTTTTTTTCATATTTTAGACAACAAATTTTTAAATCTTCAAAGGAAAATACTCGGTTATTCTTCGAAAATAAGAAAATTATTACCAAAAACTCTTAATGTATTAATAAATAAAATTTAATAATTTCTACTTAATATCAATTATCTTAATTTTGTTATTTACTAAATAAGCTTTTGTTTTGTGAGAGTCGTTTATGTATAACTATATATTTGTTTGCTTAAATAAATTGCATTTAAATTATTATGATATATTATGAATCTTTATAAATATACCTTACAAAAAAGTAGTTACTTATTACCTTACAAGTACCTTATTTCTTTGGCCCTTCCTAATAAGCAGGTATATAACACAATATTAGTCAGACATAATTGTTTAGCTTCCAAAATAAGTAGTGATGTATGTTCATATCAGTAAGGTATTATTTCAGACCTTCAAAATAACAACAAATGTAATGGATAGTCATTACTACGAAAGGTCTGAAATAAGTGATAATAAGTAACTTATTATTTTTGCTATTCCAAATAAGCAGATATTTAACACAATATTAGTAAGGCGTTGTTTTTTATCTTACAAATAAGCAGTTACATATATTCATATTAGTAAGGTATTATTTCGGACCTTCAAAATAACAAAAACTGGAATGAATAGTCATTACTTTGGAAGGTCTGAAATAAGTCCTACCCAATACCAAAGTTTTGCTGGGTAATTCGATACAATTTAATGTCCCGGATATGGAAAAATCTTGGATAAAATTAGATCTAATTTTGTATAACTAGATAAGTGTAAATGACAATTTTTTCGGATAAATTTGTATATGTATAAATATGGGATTTTATCAAATGAGATATAATGATATTATACTTCATATTATAATTTTTACCCGGGAATGCACAAAAAAGTTGAAAAAAAGATTTATTTGAAAAATAAATGCATATTCCTTTATTTTTAACTCAACTGAATACTTTTTATTTAAACAACAAACAGTAAACTACATAATATTCTGAGTGTAAAACTATTCGTATTCGGAAGAGTTTCTTTAAGTTTTGTACAAATCTAACAGATTTGGAGAATTTCATTAGGTAGGCATATTTTTGAAACTTACACGTGAATTCTACTCACGTGTGTTCAACTCACGTGAATTCAACATCAATATTTTATTAAAGTAATGTCTAGGAAAATAATACCTTTGGAAAAGATTTATATCAAGTGCTCGGAGAAAATTTAGACAACACTTGATATAAATCTGTTGCAAATGTATTATTTTCCTCCTTACGAAATTTTCTAAAACCTACACCTCTGTATATTAACAACTCAGTTTATAATATTTTGCGTTTATTGTGTTGTGTATTTGGTTACATTTGGTATTTAATGCATTTGTCCACAGTTGTTGCTCAAGTTTTAATGGCTGATACGACTGACGTTTGACTATTTGGTTGGATGGTTTGTTGGTGGCTGGATGTTTATCCATGGCCAGAATACATTCCAGACTCAGTTTTTTTTTGTTTGTTTGTATTTGTTTTTTTTTTTTTAGAAGTAGGTACTTGTATAATGTTGTCTCAATTTATTGGTTAAAATTAAATAATTTAACCACATATTCATGGTGTTTGTAAATATTTTTGTTAAATATTTCTGTTTGCTACTTTTTGTTTTTGTTGTAATTTTAAACAAACAAAAATATTTAAAATAACACTTATTTACACACGCATACTACAATAATTAATTATATAAAAAAAAGGTGTACATGTATTGTTTTATATGTGTGTGAGAACTAGCGGATATATCATAATGGCCATTATCGCCATCATTATTAACAAAGAATTTACAATATTTTAATGAAAATTTCAATAATTTTAAGTTAAAATGGGCATAGTCGGAAACAAAATATTTGCTAAATAAATTTTGTTTATTACACTACGCAACAAATTTAAACTTTTTGCAGAAATTGTCTTTGAAATACATATTTTAAATAGATTTAGGTAAGCTGAACCCAAATTTGACAATTTTTTTTTCTCATTTGCAGTTTTTTTAATATATTGGATTTTATATTTAAGTCATTTATCCCATTTTTCGTATATTTTGCTTAATTTTTCGAAATAATATCCACAAAATCGTGGCATTTTTTTAAGAATAAAAATTCACCCAATATTATTTTTCATTTGAGTATAATCATGTCGGTGTTTGTTTCAGGATATCTTACCTGTATTGCAAGGAATTTGAAAATTTTGCATGTTAAGTTTTTTTTTTTTTTTGTTTTATTAATTAATAATCATATAATTACAAATTAAATACTATTACCCCAACCGAGCACTAGCTACTATGGCCTTCGGGGCGTTGTAGCGAAAACAGACCAATGCCTCTGGTTAAGTTTTATCCTTATGCATTTTATGTAAGCCAAATAAATTAACGAAACATTCAACTGAACTCATTTTTGTATTAAAATAACAAATCCATTGAAAATATTTTGAAATATTTAGAAAAGAGAAAATTTTTACATAAAAAAATGGAGTATCTAACTTAAATATAAAATTCTATTTATTTTAAAAACTACAAATGACAATTAAAAATTATTTTTAATTTATAAAAAGCTTATAACCACCGCATATATACAAAAATAAAGCAAATTAATTATTTTAGCTAGGTTAATACATGCAAGCCGGCGGAACTTGCCCGACGGATGCCTTGGGGGTTATGCTGGGGATCCCACCATTGCATATTTCTGTAATGGAGGTTGCCAGTATGGGTTCCTCTAGACTTAATGAATTCGGTGGCATGAGGGGGGTGGGGGCGACCTAAGGGGTCACATGAGGATCGCGGGAATCCTTATAGATAACCCGATTTCTAAGGTTGCGGACAGAGTGCCACCGGAGTGGATCTTTGATAGATATTTTGATGTGTTATTGTTTGACAGAGACATGTGGACCAATCAATCCTGGGAACCGGAAGATGGTTCTCAGGTGTGGTTCACTGATGGCTCTAAGCAGTCGAATGGGAACACGGGTGTGGGCGTCTTTGGACCAGGCTTCCAGCGTGCTTTACGTATGGGAAAATATCCGTCCATTTTCAGATTTGGGCCATCTGTGTCTGTGCAGGGGAATGCCTGCGAAGGGGAACTCGCAGATCTCGCATCTACATTCTTTCTGACAGTCAGGCTGCACTGAAGGCCTTAATAGCTTATAAGGTGTCGTCGTGGTTGGTCATGGAATGCATTCAGACTCTCAATAGGCTCGGTAGGGGCAACTCTCTAACCTTGGGGTGGATTCCTGGTCATGAGGGCAACGAGAGGGCAGATTGTCTTGCCAACCGCGGGTCCCGAAGGCCCTTTATTGGTCCTGAACCATTCTGTGGAATACCTGCGGGGTATGTTAGGGAAAGGCTCAGGGCATGGAGAGAGTCTGAATTCTCTGGTTACTGGGAAAACTCTCCTGGTCAGCGACAGGCTAAAAGATTGATCTCTTTTTCCAGTAGGGGTTCGAGACGACTCTTGTCGCTCGAAAGGGGGGGGGGGGTTTGAGGACCCTGGCGTCGTACTTAACTGGACACTGCAATCTCAGATACCACCTGCACAAGAAGGGTCAATCGGACACGGATATGTGTAGGTTTTGTGAGATGGTGTCTGAGACCTCGGAGCATGTTCTCTGCGAATGTCCCAGGCTTTGTGATAGGAGACTTAGGTTTCTAGGTGATCGCTTCATTTCGCCTTCCGACATCGCGAACATTTTGCCTAATAGGTTAATTGGCTTTATAGGTAGCTTGAATCTGTAGGTAACTTTAGGCAGCACAAAAGACCTACATTGGTCGCGGTGCATAGTGCCTTCTGATCTAATCTAATCTAATACATGCATTTCGATCTGGTGTAGGAGCTCAACAG
This sequence comes from Delia radicum, assembly GCA_021234595.1. Taxonomy (NCBI): domain Eukaryota; kingdom Metazoa; phylum Arthropoda; class Insecta; order Diptera; family Anthomyiidae; genus Delia; species Delia radicum. The sequence continues at coordinate 18,047,378 of CM037853.1, read as the reverse complement.
AACCCGAAATTTAAGTAAACCTAGAGCCTCCAGAATATGCAGAGCTTAAACGAAAACCATATTAAATTATACATTTTTCTCTATTCTTGTCTGCTTAGCAATCAAACACGTGGCTAGGGTCTTTTCCTAACAAGCATCATGATGTTACTAAACTCTGAAGACCAAAAATTTGGACTTAGAGTATTTTTAATTAATTTTTTAATATTTTTTACATTTTTGTATTGAAAAATATCATTTTGTGTGGGGGGGGGGGGGGGGGGGGGGGGATTTCCCATATGTCTATGAAATTTGACACACTACCTATATCGGCCCAAGAACAACGCCTTCTGATTTTGGTTAGAATAGGTCCATATAGAGACCAAAGACCTGCATGAATGTGTAGTGAAACATTCGCAAAACATTTTTTTTTATTAAAACCAAAACAAATGTTTTTTGTTCCGATAATAAAAATCTGTTACATTTTGAAAACATTGAAAAAATTATAGTTACCTATGAAAGAAGTTTGCATTTTTTAAGCAAAATATACTATTTTTTACCACTCTAAATATTAAAAATCGTCAGAGCTGGAATCAGTATACACAAGAGAATGTTTTGCAAAATATTCACACAGACCTTTGGTAGAGACCTAGTGCCCAATTAGCGGTAATACCAAAAAAAAATATTTTTATGCTTGTTTGCATGCTGCAGGTCATAAATAGTAAGATATTTTGACAAAAGTTGTAGTCGATCATACCAGTTGTATCCAACACTAGTCGATTTTGCCGGATGTGACGTATATAAATAAATTCCTACTACTTTAGGCTGCCTTATATGGGCATTAGGTTAAAACATGGACTGATAATATCAAATCGATAATAATCGCCGATATGAGTTAATTTCGATATGAGTTGATTTTCATCAAAAAAAAATTATAAATTTTCGAATTGTAGCGTGCGACCTAATAAAGCCATTTTATGGTGGAGCTTATATAAGTCAGTGTGCCAAATTTTTATCAATATATCTTAATATTTACGACCTGCAGCGTGCAAACAAGTATTAGAGTCAGAGTAAATATGGACAGTTTTTACCCAAAATCAACAGGTTATAGCCTTGGCGTAATATAAGTCAGTTAAACAAATTTCATTAAAATATCTTAATTTTTGCCCATTAAATAATATTTGACTGACCAAAGTAGCCTCATCCTAACTAGCGATATAGTCAAAATAATCAAATTTGAATTAAAAAATAAAATTTATTCCAGAAACTACTCCATAAATACATTATTATAAAATATTCGCATGCTTGTAGCATTTCTGCTGTAAACTAGTGTTATTTAAAATTTGAAGTTCCTTTCTAAATATTTGAGCACATTTTCTATGGATTTGCAATTTTAATACAAAAATTTGTTCATTGGAATGTCTAGTTTATGCAATGATAACATTTTTACATGCATAATATTTATAATGATAAAATTAAAATTTTCGACATCCTTGCTATACACACAAAAAAATAAAAACCCATTTCAATTACAAAAACCACTGATTCAATAACTTATATTGCTGATATTCCGCCAACAACGAAAATTCCCAATTCAATTACAAATTGATAGTTCTTTGCTTGAATTATTTCTCCTTTGATTAAAAAGTGATCAATATCGTATACTTACCCAAAAAACAAAAAAAAAAACATTGGATAAAGTGTTGTTGCCAAATGTTTTTTATAGCTTGAATTTTATAACATTGAATTTAAACCGGCATGAAATTCTCATTTAGTTAGCAGATTTATTTATACTCATGGAAGCAAATTCACACACAAATTAATTTTTTTCTTTCTATTGAAGAGTAGTGACTACACCCAGAGAAAAGCAGAAATAGGTTTCATCAATTATCGTCTAATGTAAAAGTTTCATCAATATTTATGAAACATTTCATAAACAACAAGAATTATATTGACCATAATATGGTCTCTATGAATGTTTTCTACACAAAAATAATAAAATCGTTTTTAATGCATAATATCGTTTATATATACATGAAAGATTTCTTAAATATAATGAAATTTACTTTGCTCATTATGATACGTTTCGAAAATGCTATGAAACGTTACATTGGACGAAAATTGATGAAACATTTCATAGATATGATGAAGCTTTTCCTTTGATTCGCAGAAATTAGACCTCTTGTTGAAATCAGAGTATGTTTTTTTTTTGTTTGAAATAATTTTTAATTTATTCTTTGCATTTTATTTTTGTTTACAAAAATTTTTATTAAACAAAAATAAACTTTAAAAATTACATTATTTACATTATCAATTTTATGATAATGTTTTAGATTAAATAAATATTCAGATGTAAACCACTGAAACGAAATTATTTAACTTAATAAAGTAATAAATCTAATAATAATTAATATCTAATATAATTGAATTGAATTTAAATTTGAGCAAATATTTAATTGATTCAATTAATTTGTAATTGACAGCTGTTAAAATTTTCAACAAACCGATTTAAATGGAAAAAGCGGGGATGGAAGACATCATTTAATTACCGAGCGCTTCTGAATAAATTCCAGAAGGCACTGTTTTTGTTTGCAATGTCCCACTTGGTATGTTCCAGCAGAAAAAAAGTGATTCCTTCATGTGCTCTAAAAATCAATCAATTCATGCCTACGAAAGAAATGAAAAGCGCTTTTTTGTGTATTGACAACATTAATGCTTCATTGTATGCATTCTTTACTGCTTTTTGTATGCATTCTTTAATGATAAAATAATAATAAATAATGCAAACAATTGCATTATTTACTGCTTCAAAAGAATGCATTCAGGAAGCGCTGTAAAATACCTTCTTAATTGCTGTATCATATATGCATATATGTATGCAAGACGGTTAAGCGCTTTCTTGAAAGCATACAAATGTAGTTACTGCTTACCTAATCGAGCTTATTTTTTGCTGGGTATACTCAATTTAAAGATAAAAAAAAAAAATATAAAAACCGCGATAATTCAAAAACTGCAAATGAAACTTGTTATTGCCAGATTTAGATTCAGCGTACATAGGTCTACTAAAAAAGATGTCTTTCAAATACAGGTTTTTGTTGCACTTAAATAAACTGCGAGAATTACGTCGTGATATCAATGAATTTTTGCATTAAATCAATAAAATGTCACTGGAATTCGTTCATTGAAGCTTTTCATTTAATCAATGCAGTTCCATAAAATTTAGTGAACAATTTCATTTTATTTATTAAAAGTTTCATGAAAAAGTATCATTAAAAAGATGTTTCATTAAAACTATGAAGCTTTTTCATAAAGTTTAAGAAATTTTTCATTTATAGTGTGAAGAAAACTTCATTAGTTTAGTGAAATTCTCTATGAGTACACAGAAAAAACTAAAAACGGGTTTCAAGTAAACAATTTATTGAATCAATTAATATTTTAATTGATTTTGCACCTATCACGGCGATGATAATATCAATTAAGACTTTTATTGAATATTTAAAAGAAAAAAGTTATAAATTACTATATCTACAAATAAAGTTATGATACTCACACAAAAAAAAAAAAAAAAAAATGTGTGTGTACGACACGTTTGTATATGTGTGTTTGGAAATTCTGTGTCTTATTGTTATTTTGTGAATATACTTCAAATGCTTTTGGTATGTTTTAAAAAAAACTTTTTTATTTAACCATACAGTTTATGAAAAAATAATTTAAGAATTATGTGTAAAATAAAATATATATTTCTTCTTAGTTTAAACGAGCTTAACCCTTTAACCACTAAGACTTATATTGAATATTTAAAAGAAAAAAAGTTATAAATAACTATATCTACAAATAAAGTTATGATACTCACACAAAAAAAAAAAAAAAAAAAATGTGTGTGTACGACACGTTTGTATATGTGTGTTTGGAAATTCTGTGTCTTATTGTTGTTTTGTGAATATACTTCAAATACTTTTGGTATGTTTTAATAAAACTTTTGTATCTAACCATACAGTTTATGAAAAAATAATTTAAGAATTATGTGTAAAATAAAATATATATTTCGTCTTAGTTTAAACGAGCTTAACCCTTTAACCACTAAGACCGTCTACAGACGGTCATCACTTAAATGCAATTACAGGAAAATTTAAAATATCCCAGTGGCTTAAAGGTTAAGATCATTTATTTATTAATTATTTATTTCCAATGTGGAGACGAAATATTGAAAATAAATAATTAATAAATAAATGATCTTAAGCTCGTTTAAACTAAGAAAAATTAAATAAAAGAAGCTCAAAGTAAACTTAACATTTTTAAAATATATATTTAAAAGTCAATTAAAATATTAATTGATTCAATTAATTATTTGCTTAGAAACAAATTTAATTCAAATCAAATCTTTAATTAGATGTTTTAGGTTGATAATTTTTTCTGTGCAAGTGTTATTTCATATAATATGACCATATTGTATGATTGACTTCGTTTCAGATTAAATACTCTAAATTTCAATTGTGTTTGAAATAAATCCGATTAAAGTGAAATCTATACAAAAAACAACACCCAACAAATAACAAATTTCAATATCTGACCTAACTCACTAAACAGCAAATAACAAATTGAAATGAATATCCTAAAATCCTTCAGCATATGTTTTTACTTAAAGACCGAAAAGCAAATCAACAAAACAAAAAAAAAAAAAACAAACACCCAAAACAATTCTGTCAGTAATTCAATTAGGGGTTGTAGTTGTACTCTGTACCCTGTTTATAATTCTTGTTAAAGTTGCTTGAAATCCTGAAAAATTCTTTTCTAATTTAGTTATAAGCAAATCTAAATCATCCCTGTGATTGTTATTATTCCAGGAATCCCCCTTTTTTTCGTCGAAAAAAAAACATTTAAATTGTTTGAATAGATTTTGTTCTGTTTCCGCCTATAGATTCACCACTATTAATGTACGAGTATATTTTTCACTTCTTAACCATATTAGTTTCTAATTAGTAAACAAAACGTTTTATCGCATTTGCCTGATAACGTTGAATATGACGATGATTTTTTATATCTCCGAACACACACAGGGTGTTTCTTTTTGAACAAGTGTAAATCCTTTGTTATCATGCCAAGTCATGTTTTCAACTTTAGCCATAATTCGTTCATGAACATTTGTTCTTTTTTTTTTTTTGAACATTCATTCGTTCATTCTATTTCCCTTTGATTTTTATGGATTATTGTATTTGCCCGTTGTATGTGTAACAGGTGTAGTTTGCATGTTATTGCCATCTCTAATCAGATTAACACATTTGCCTTCCGTTTTCCTATTCCATTTCAAACTGTTTTCTTTTATGTGGAGCTAGACAATAACTCTGCGTGTGATTATTGTCTACTTATAGTTTAAAAAGTTGTGTTATTTTTAATCTATAAAGGATTGACTTCTGTTTAGATTTTTAGATGAAATTGTCACTTTGATGTTTCGATGGACATAAAATTTGTTTAGTCTACAGGGTATGGTATTAAAAATTTATATGGAATAAAATCAGAGCTATCTACATTTTTTTTATTTAAATCAGGTTTAGATGCCAAAATATTCGCTGACGTAGTTGCCATCTATGGTTTTAATTTCAAATATAAAATTTCAATCTAACAATGTTTTTTTTTTTTGCAAAATTAGATTGCGCTATCTACAATACAATAATGTTTGTATTTTTGAATGGAATTGCGCTATCTTACTCAATTCTAAAATTAATGGAGGTAATTTAAAGGATCTATGTACTCTTGTTGATTAATTTCAAATAAAACAACGGAGCTATCTACTGCGACGCGGCTAATATAAATAATTATTTGGACAATTCACACGCTATTCATCCATATCTACTATTTGACATTATTGATGATACGAATTGTCAAATTATTGTGAATTCTCTTTATCATATTAAAGAAATTGTTTTATAAATCGTTTGTCATTAATTATTCACCATATTCATAAAGTTTTCATAAATATGATGAAATGTTTCATAGAACTTTGTGACAAATGTTTCATAGACCTTCATCAATTCATAAAAAAGTTTCATAAACTTTGTGAAAATAAATGTTTACAGTTATATAAGTTTTTTGTTTTTATATACATCGAGATTATTTTTTATGTTATTTTCAATATATAACAAGCTTTCAACCTCCGTATATTTACAAAAATAAATCAAATCAAACATATTAGCTAGGTTGATACTAGTATTTCGATCTGGCCAAAGATCTCATCAGAACCCGAAGTTTTAGAATAGCAAGAGCCTTTATAATAGGCAGAACTTTAACAAAAAACCTGTTAATTATCAATATTGCTCCATTCTTGGGTTCTGATGAGATCTTTAGCCAGATCGAAATACTAATTAGTATTATAATAAAGGGTCCACCATCTAACGTTTTTTTTCAGCTAGTGCTTATTTTGTGAATGGTAACACTTAGCTCATGTCTGATTTGACAGATAATTAGTTTTATCCTTCCGCTGAACGCATATGGTCCGTATGTTCGTTATCTTGTGAAAAAAGTGAAAGATACTGGCATCCTCATCGATAAACCAAAGCTTGAAAAGTCAAAAACAGTGCGCACACCCGGGAATATTGCTGCTGTGGCAGAAAGTGTGCGTGAAGCGCCATCAACATCAATTCACCGTCGTTCTCAACAATTAACCATTTCGGAGACATCATTGAGACGAATTTCGCATAAAGACCTTAGTATGACGCCATACAAAGTCCAATTGGTTCAGGAGTTCAAAAAAAAAAAGTTATTTGGCGGACCCTTTATCAACCTAGCTAATATATTTGATTTGCTTTATTTTTGTAAATATACAGAGGTTGAAGGCTCGTTATGTATTGAAAATAATATAAAAATTATCTCAATTTATATAAAACAAAAAACTAATATGATTGTAAAAAAGATTACTTGAGCCAGAGTAAACACTAAAATTTTTTTATATAAATAGAACATTTTTGGTCTGCAAAGCTTAGTAACGTCATGATGCTTATTAGGAAAAGACCCTAACCACGTGCTTGATTACTAAGAAGACAAGAATGGATCAACATTGATGATTAATAGGTTTTTTGTTAAAGTTTTGCCTATTATAGGGGCTTTTGTAAAACTTCGGGTGCTGATGAGATCTTTAGCCAGATCGAAATACTAGTATCAACCTAACTAATAATATGTTTGATTTGCTTTATTTTTGTAAATATACGGAGCTTGAAAGCTTGTTATATATTGAAAATAAATGTTTCCTTTTTAGAAAAAAATGGTGAAATTTAGAAACCATAAATTTAAATTTATATTTTTGATTTGAAATATAGAAAATATTGTTCACAAGTAAATTTTTTCAAAACTCAAAATCTACGAAAAATTATTTAAAATACTGAAACATCAATTAAATACTATTTGAGTTGTTCTTAATTTTAAATAGAATTTTTATAATATAAAATTTCTGAATATTAATTGATTGTTTTTTAAACAGAAAATTATATTTTTTAATTTCGAATGGATTTTTTTTACTTAAATTGATGTTTGTAACTTTAATTGATATAATAAAATATTTATGAAACATTTCATAAAAGCTTATGAAACAGTATCATCCTATTTATGAAATGTTTCTCACTATTTAATAAGCACTTTATAAAAAGTTATGAAACTTCATCATCATATTTATAAAACATTTCATAAATATTAAGAAGTCTGTTTGCAATTTACTATTTTATGGCAATGACGTTTATCTTCATATCATAGTTAGGAAGTTTTTCATAAATATGATGAAGCTTTTTCTCTGATTGTACACACAGAGAAATAAAGTGCCAACCGAATTAAAAAGTGTTGATTAATGGTAACAAGTTATAAATTTAGTTAGTACAACGATATTTACATTATATTTCTGAATATTTTGGGTATAGCAACTAAAATTCTGTTGAATTAACCGAACTTTGTTGTGAAAACTAATGTTAAGTTGTGCCAACCGTCTGAAATACGTTATAGCCGAATTTGAGTCGAACTCAACGAATTTCAGTTGGCAAATTGCTAAATTTTTTTCTGTGTGTAGTAGGTATGAGTGGAGAAAGGTGGATAGCGTGTGAATCAAGCTTTAAGAAAAAATTACATATAGTACTCAGTAGCAGTTTTTAATTCATATTGTAGAAGGTCGATTAGCAAATATTTTTGATTCGAGCAAATTAAACAGTTTTTCACGCTCCTGAACATTTGTATGGTAGTAGATAGAAACGGAGCTATATGAGAGATATGTTTTTATTTAACATTAAAGGTTCTTGAACTTTTCCTAAATATGATGTGGTCATGAAAAAATGGTCACTTTCAATAAATTTATATAGCAGATCAGAAAAACGTACGCTAAAGCAATAATTATATTTTAGTTTCATCATATTTAAGCAAATTTTCATTAAAATTTTGTATCCATAATCATTTTCATTCAATGACTCTTTTCATTAACATTGCCAGAGCAGTGTGTTTCAGAAAAACAATTTCATTATGGCTTATTTTAAAAATTTTCCAATATCACAAAATCGTTGCATTTTACTCTAAACTCAAATAAAAATAAGTTCGTATAAAAGTTAATAAAATATCATGTAAATCAAGTATACTAGTTTTTAGCATTTAACTGTTTTAAACTAATGTTTTACTAATATTTTACTAATTTATTTTGCTAGAAAATTGGGTGGATGACAACCAGATTGAAAAATAAACGCAGTTTGAACTAGATTTCGCGACATGTCAAGATATAGTGGAGAAGAGGAAAATGATACTAAAAAGTACAACTCTTGTAAGGCATATAAAAAAATTAACCATGGAAGATTTTTTTAACTGTTTTTTATAGATACAACAAAATTGTGGATTAAAATAACTTAATTTTTGTATTGTCCCCGGCTTGTGAAAGTGATTGCCTATTAATGGAATTAAACACAAAATAAAGTAATTAATTTTAATAAATTTGTATTTGTAAACTAAATGTTTATAATGATTACACAGGCCGAAACAATTTGATAAAATTTTCTAACCAATAATCAGACTATACTTAACAGAAGGTTTTAAACATGCTGCATCCGAATCTGATCTCAGAATAGCGTCAGGTTTGGGTACATTTGAAGTACTGTAACTTCCCGAAATATTTTTTTTTAATATTTTTTCGGTATATAAAAGTGCTACTCCTCCCCTACAAAATCCATTTTGAATTTTTTAAAAATCTTCACTATTTATATTGTGGCGTTGGCCACAGTAACACTTGTTAGACACAAGCTAGACAAGATTATCTAGACAAGAAAGCATACACAAATTAAATTTAACTTTTTTTTAATGAACTTCCATCCATTGCCAACGTGAAACGCTGAAATAACGAATTTAGTCACGGATGTAATTAGCTCCAGGACGAATTTTGAGAAGGCCATCCAAAATCAGTTGTTGTGCTAGAATACATTAATAATGCAAGATCGCCATGTTACGTACTCTGAGATTGAGGCCACCTTATTATAGGTTGTTTAGGTAGCTTTAAATTGATATATATTGTTATATCATTTGCAGAAATGGAAGTATTTAAAAAAATATTTTATTTCAAATTCAAATTTTAAAAAATATTAGATTTTATTGTTTTTTTTTTTTTCTTTAAAAGGATATGCATTTTTTCGACTTTTCCAATGATGAATCCATCACTAGTTATGATATGAAACCAATATTTTCATAAAAATAAAACATAAAATAAAATCTTTCATACGAAAATAGAGCTAAAAAGTTGAATAAATAGTCTTATATTGCGTTTCCATATACGTTGTTTGAGCGAAATTATATGTTTTGCTCAAATTTTTTTGTTTTTTTATTTGTTTTCTCATTTATTTTCATGTGAGCAAAACAATTGCAAAGCATCTCAAACAATATATTCAATTTCAACAACTACATATCGAAAATGGTCTATGCCACACATAACTTGTGTCTAGATTTGCCTAAAAACTATAGATTATCCATTATAGTGAGTGGCAGTTTCGACAAAAAGTAATTTTTTTAACTTCGAAATTAAAAAAAAAAAAAACACTTTCACTGTTTTCCAGCAAACAAAATCAAAATATTAAAAGTAATCTACGAAGAATTATAAGAAAACTTCCCCAAGAAACTATGGTTCCATAATCAAAACCTAACTCCCGCCAAGAGACATACAAACATTTTTCATTACTTTTCGGAATTTTTTTTAACAAAAAAATAAAAATAAAAATATGACCCGCTCTGAAATTAAAAAGAAAAAAACCAATGACCCCGGCCCCAAAAATCAGTATGCGTAGAAACATATAAGTGTGGGTATTCAAATTAAAGGAAATTTCCATCAGATTTCAAATATTATATTATTTTTATGATCCATGATAAGTAGCGCCCTATAAAGCTATTATAAGTATATTTTAAGGAAGTTTTTTAGTGTTTTAAATTTACTGTTCAAATAATGAATTTGACATGAAAATATGACTTTTTTAGTTGCTATCGTTGGCATTACAAATGAGTAACCGCGTTGAGTTGATAGTACAAAATTTGTTGGCTTAAGTGTTTTCTCCTCCAGTTTGTCCAAGGCCTGGCTTCGTTGAGGAAAGTTTTTCTGCGTGACGGACCTTCGGCCGGACTTAGGGGTTTTCTCCTATGTTATACGCAGTTTAGAAACTTCGCTGAGTAAAGTTTTTCTGCTGATTAGGGGTTTTCTCATATGTGATAGGCAGTTTACCGGCTTCGCTGAGTAAAGATTTTCATTTTGCGATTTTATCAAAAAAATTTATTTTGTTGTAATTTCGATGTATTTGTAAGTGTTTTTAAAAAAGCGCTGCAGGCAAAGTTAGTAAATAGGTGTAGAGGGAGCTATGTATCATCCATCGATCCTTAAAATAATATAATTTTTGAAATACTGGGGAAATTTGCTTTCATTAGCGTACCCACACTTGTATGTTACTATGCGTACCGGTTTTTGGTCCCTGGCCCCTGAACCGAAAATAGAAAAAAAATTTCTTTTTTAAATATGGCGGCGGCCATCCACTTTTTTTTGTTTTGGTAAATGTCCCATAAAGTGCAGTTTAGCCCAAACCTTTAATAAAACACTGAATCCTTATATCTCTCGGCGGGAGCTAAGTTTTCATTTTAGATCCCTAGTTTCTTGAAGTACTTTTCTTAGAATTTTGCGTAGATATCATTTTTGCTATATGCCTTTCGATTTTTTTCTCACCGGACCAATTAGACTTACCCCATTTTTTAAGCTTAGCTTTTATTGAAATTATGGAAAAACAAAAAACATACATACAAGTATTTAAAATCATATTCTAACAAATTTTTGTATACACTTTTCATAGTATTGAAATAAAATGTTTTTTAACTTACTCCCATCTCTGGATAATATGTAATATTGTACATAATTTGTAAGGTACTTGAACAGGCTTTGCAGCAATATCTGGATCCGGCACTTTTAAGATAATTGCTAAAAACATTTCCAACTTTAAAGACCCGCCCACTATAAAAGGTACGTGAAAGCCAAAAAAAAGTTCCACCATTCAGCTCACAAGGGGGTTATTCCGATCCAGACCCGCAGAGGAGCAAAAAAAAAAAAAACTGAGGCACTTATTTATTTTAGCTGCCCAATCTCACATTTTGCCGTTAAAAATTGGGGTGTAAAATTTAGTTCTTTTTGTATGCAGACATGTCCAAAATTTACGAAAATTGGATTTGTTTGTACACAAAGTTAAAGAACACAAATATTTTGATACCCATATTCCATATCGTGAACCCAGAGTGACCGCATTTTTTAATTATTTTGTATAGAGGGGAAAAGGCCTTTCTGGAAAAGTCACATAAAACACGAACGATTGCGAATATCGCAACTAGCTTAATTCTCTCAGTGCAATATCGACCCTTGTCTAAAACTCATTAAAATGCACAAAAAAAAAACGATCAAATATATTTTTTTTTTAGCCAAACTGTTAGGTCGGATTATACACTGAGAGAATTCTCTGCATGATATAAACGAATTTTTTGCATAGAAGCAGCTGGAACGCGTCATAATCAAAGTTTATATATATGTATTTTATATTTTTATAATTAATTGTTTCAATCACTCAATGAAAAAGTTAAATTAAAAACCAGTTTCATTAATTTTATGAAATTTTTAGTTCACTTTACGAAAAAAATTGCAGTAGCTTACAAGCAATTTTCATTATTTTTCGTTCATGTTCATCACACTTTTTTAGGTTTATGGGTTTTCAGAGACCGCCGAAATTATTCTGCAAAAATACTTCAATGCAACTTAAATTTTATCGATTTTTTTTTTTTTGCCAAAAATAGAGACTTTTGCACAATTATCTATTAACCAATAAATTTGGACAAATAATGTTTTTATTGGGTATTAGGCTTAATGACAAATAGAAGAAAATACTGTCATAAGAACTAATGATGCAGATTTATTATTTATAACATCCCAGCCAGAAAAATACGAACGGCAAGGTATTGGCCCAGTGCTTTCAACGGTGGTATTAGCGTTGGCAGAGCATTGGATATCTGAAGATTTAAGTGCTTTGCCAACCCCAAAATGATAACACCGGGCAGGCCTTGGCCGTTCCTTTTTTAAAAACGTTGGCAAAGCACTGACAATGAGCGCTTTGCCAGTACCAAAACCATAATTTTAAAACGTTGGCAAGGCATTGGTAGAACAACCAATAAAGTGATTTTTTAATAATAAAATAATTGCTTTGCCACCCCAAAATGATAACAACGGACAGGGCTTGACCGTCTCTTTCTTAAAACGTTGACAAAGCACTGGTAATAAGCGCTTTGCCAGTAACACAACCAAAAACGACCAATAAAGTCCTACTTAGTAATTCACTTCAGTAAAGAGTTATATTATTTATTATTAAATGATTTTGGTAATTTGAACAGAAATAACAATAGGCTTGCTTCAGCTAACTGAATATTTTTTTTATCAAATTATTTTTGTGATAAGTTAGCACGACTTTTCACTACAATTTTACTAAAGAAAGAAATTTGAAAATAAATTTCTTAAGTAAAATTTTAGTACAAAAACTATACTTGGTGCTGACTATAATATATATTTATATTCTTAACTTCAAATTATAAATTGCAATTTAGTTTTGAATTTTTCCACTCTTGTTGTGAACAAGGGATGTTCCCCTGTTTTATTAAGTTAGTACTGTTCTAAGTCAGTACTGTGCCAGTGCTTTTTTATTTTTACGGTTGTAAATTATGTAAATCAAGTACTGGCAAAGCCCTTTTCACGAACGTTGGCAGAGCGTTCTAAGCCAGAGCTGTGCCAATGCTTTTATTATTTTTACTGTTGTAAATATTGTTAATTAAGCACTGGCAAAGCACTTTTTACTAACGTTAGCAGAGCGTTGTAAATCAGTGCTTTGCCAGCACTTTATTTGTTGGATCATTGGCAAATAGTGATCTGCCAGTGCTTCATTTTTCAGACCATTGGCAATTTCTGGCTGGGATGTTTCATATTGTATAAAAATTTCATATTAATATCTTGTATACTTTTGGAGTTAGAAGAGAATATATTTTGTTATTTCTGGAAAGTGTGTGCAAAGAGTATATACTTTATAGAGAAACTATGCTACTCTCACTAACAGCAAAATTCATTAAAAATCTTATTTATAAAAAAGCAGGACCAACTAAATAGAGAGCGGGTCAAGCGAAGAGATATGTATTTGAAACTTTAAACGCGTTGTCCGCTAAATTGTGGTTTTTAATTTATGTCAGTCTGTTAGTAAATGATAGGGTATTCAATTTACTCGGGTTTGCTTTTGTTCGAGTAATCGAGTAACTCGATTTTGAGGTTTTTAATTTACTCGAGTAGGCGAGTAAGATTTTAAAATTGCTCGAATAACTCGAGTAACTCGAACAATTTTAATACTTTAATTTTATTTTCCAAAAACTCACATTTTTGTATGTTTTTATATTTTATTAGTACTAATATAACATATATATAAAAATTAACAAATTAATTAAAAATTTTAGTAAAAAGTATATCTAAAAAAGAAAAACTTTTGCTAAGATCATTTATTATTGCGACAGTTTTGTCTCAGTACACTCAAAGCAAAAGCGGTATTATATCAATGAAATTCTTTATAAATATGTTGAAATCTTCATTGATTTTCTTTCAATATAACTGTTTGTAAGGTGATCCGTTTTGTAATTTCACTCAGACTTGACACAGTTTTGTTATATTAGTGTGTTAGTACTAAACAGAAAAATAGTCCATTTTGTCCTATCATTTTGGGATTTTGAGATATGTAATTTTTCTAAAAAAATTATAAAGAAGTTTTGAAACAACTTTCATCAATATTTAAGAAGATTTTCATCATATTAATGAAAACTTCATTACTTCTATATGTAAATTTTAATATGTGGAAATTTTGCGTAGGACCGCTATGAATTTCCATATATGGCTTCTAAAATTGGCTTGTTACAACGACATAAAAGGGACCCACAAAAAGTTTTTAGTAAATGACATTTAAAAATTCCTTTTTGAAAATATAGTATTTTTTATTTTATTTTATTAATTAATAATCATATAATTACAAATTATATACTATTACCCTAACCGAGCACTAGCTACTATGGCCTTCGGCGCGTTGTAGCGAAAACAGACCAGTGCCTCTGGTGGGAATCGAACCCACGACCCCCGCACTGATAAGCCAGCACGCTACCAACTAGCCTACCGGGGCGCACATTGAAAATATAGTATTTATATGTAGTTTCTTTAGATCAAATGGCAACTAAATTAAAAAAAAAAATAATGTTTGATCCCACTTTTAACCCGCACCAAAAGTCTTAGAACTTGTTCTTTAAAAAATATCCAAGTTTCTTTGATATCGGAGTTTTTTCGCATTAAGTTCTTCGTTTTTCGTAATATCATTTCTTTAACAGTGCTCACTTAATATAAAAATGCACTTAACATTTAAATATTCACTATAACAGTCACATTATTTTATACAAAATATTAAAAAAATATAAAATAGTTCATATTTTTAAATCACTCGGGTTACTCGATTAATCGACCAAAATTGTTCGAGTTATTCTTTACTCGAAATTGGCCACTTCGAATTACTCGAACAATTGTTCGACATCATTTCATCGATTAATCGAGTAACGGTTAACCGATTGAATACCCTAGTAAATGAGCAATATATTCTTGAAATTAAAGTTTTCTATTTGCAATAAAACAGATTTGTAACTGATATAGAGTATTTTCATTTGCAAACGAAGAACTTATAAATTAGTTAAATATTTCTTTTAAATTTTTAAGCGATACTACACTGAGAATAATATGCAGGTAAAGACCACTGCAAATGTAGTTAAAAACAAATAAAATTTCACTTAAAGAAAGGACGACTTACATTCAGTAAATTCAACTAACATTGTCATTTGTTTTTTAATGTTCAAAAAATTACTAACAATTGTAGTAAAATTTAATCACATGTTAGTAAAAAATAAATAAATAACAAAAACAACTGTAAAAAATTAATGTAAAATCATAAAACAGTCATTAGATGTGTTTTCTAATGTGTTCTACAAATGACTGACATTTACATTAAAAATAAAGCAACTGTATTACAACCCAAACAACTGCATATTTTTAAAGCAGAAGTTCCCTGAGTGTACGAATATTCAAATTGAAATTAAGATTTTCGCCTTATAGTTAATCACAATTTAATTTATAATGCAAAACTCAAACTTATTAACTAAAATAGTGAAAAATAGGTTGTTATATGGTGGTCCCAATTCGGATTTCATTCTTGCCGAGGGAAATCTTCTGGGTACAATGTTTTTAGAATGAGAAATATAAAAAAAAAAAACAAAAACTAAAATATAAATTTATATAAATTTTTATAAATTTTTACAAAATTCAACACTTTAGATTCGTTGTAAAATAAAATTTTAATGTATAGTATTACTCAAAAATGTTTTAATTTTTGTATTAAAACTACAAAATTTTTTTTTCGGACATTCTATATTTTCATATATTTACTTAGAATATTGTTCTACCTCAAGTCCAAGAATCTAATATGATATTGTCATATAAGATTTTATTTGTTGCTTTGCAAAATTTCATGATAGACAATACAATTGTTTCATAGGCATCACTCAAATCTTCATATATTTAGCATATATTTTTAGAATTATTATTGTATTAAGTGATATAAAATTATGTTAATTAAAATATACCATATGTAGTATTATATGCCACATCTACGGATTTATCAGCCGATATATATTTAGATATTAATATGTATGGGACCATATCAAAAATTTTCGTAAATCCATATATAAAATAAAATGATATATGATCATATGCGCAATCACATATATATCCATTTTATGCTATATATGATAAGATATGATTTTATATGAACGTTTTAAACAATACAATTGTTTCATTGGCATCACCCAAATCTGCATATAGTTAGCATTTACTATTATAAATATTATTGTATTAAGCGATATAAAATTATGTTAATTAAAATATACCATATATAGTAATATATGCCACATCTACGGTAATATCAATCGATATATATTTAGATACTAATATGTATGCGACCATATCAAAAATTTTCGAAAAACAATATCTAAGATAAAATGATATATGATCATAATTGTTCCATCACATATATCTATTTTATGCTATATGCTTTTATATATGATAAGATATGATTTTATATGAACGTTTTTAGTCGGATAGTTTTAAGTATAATTTACGCTTTGCTTATGTGTAAACTGTGTAAAAGTACTACTATAAATTACAATCTAATGTAATATTGAGAGTAAATAAAGATGATAATATTAAAAATAAACACCGACGGAAGTTTGAACAATTATTAGCCGTCGGTTTATCTATTAATTGATGTCGTTTTGCCGTCGGTATATTTCTTTGGCGTTTTTTTTTTTTATTTAACCTCAAAGATTTGTTCTCACTAAACTAATGTGGACTAATACTTACACATGCCTATGGGTATTGGATGATGTTCTTCAATCATTTTGAAGGCCTTTAGTAAATCCAAATGCAGTAAAGCGTTACTTAATTTAAGACACTCATGCACTTTTAAGTATTTTTTTTTCACCTCAAACTGTAATTCTTTTATTAGCGGAATTTGAATTTAGTGAATTCTTTTTATTAAAACTGATATTTCTTATTATACACTTTTATATTCACTTAACAAAGATTTTAACAAGTTCATTAAAACCATTTAATTGTTTTTCTTGTTAACGACGTAAGAAAATTCCAAATATTACCGGATTTTTTTTTTGCCGTTGGTATTAACCGTTTTAAATGAACCGTTTTATTTGCAAAGCTTTACACCCACACACACACACAACTTCAGTTGTGTCTAAAAAATAAAATGGCGTTTTGGCGTTAATATTCGTATTATGTGTAACGCAATGCTTGAATGATTACAGACCTCTGGCATTAATGAAATTTGTAAAATTATATTTTCAGCTCTTGTTAAGATTTTTTTTTTTTTCAAGTTTACTGAGACAAAAAGGATATTTTTGTTGTTCAAAGGAAACAAAAACAAAACAGGGGAAATCCTGTTGAAAATAAATTTAGTAATTGGCTCAAATAGAGAGTATATTAAAGATTTGATAACAAAGGAGCCATATATAAATAGAAAATAGAGAAGATGGCCGCTTGAAAAGAGTTTTAGAAATTCAAAATATATTTCCCCTGTATTTGGGGAGTTTACATTGTTTGAAAAAAGTTATTTTCATTATAAAAGGGCACATGCGTAGTGTATTGGAATAAGAAAATAAGGGAGCTTTATTTCGCCAAAGGATTTATTAAAAGATTTTATTTTAAACGTTATTAAATAAATATATTTAAAATTTCAATATTTTAACAAAAATACTGGGAAAAATACTGTTTTTTTTATCAATATCTTTAAATAACAAGAGAATTTCTAAATTTAAAGTTCTTAATCTTTATTATAAGTACAAATATAAAATATTTTCCTTTTCTTTCGTGTTGACTTAAACATGTTTTAACATGTGTCATACCATATGTAGTTGACATAATTTACTATAGTATTCTTTTTTGTGCAATAATCCTTTTTATAATCGCGTTCTTGTGGTTTTTATTCAACATCTTCTTCCTCTTTTACTTCCTGTTTTGGTTTCTTATGTGTTTGTGAGTGTGTGTGTGTGTGTGTTTGTTGCTATAAACAGCTGATAATATAGTCTTTTGTTATATGAGCAGCAGTAGATGTAGTTAATGTTAATGACTTCGTTGAACACGTTTGTATTACACGTTTTGTTGTTCATAGTCGTTAGTGTCTTCGTCGTCATTCTGTAAAACCCTTTCTTTTACTTCCGTTTCCTATTTGCTTAAAGTGTTAATGATTGTTTAGTTGTAGGTGTAAGTAAGTGTAAGTATATTTTAAAGCTTCATTTATTTTCATTTTTATTTCTAGTTTCTATAAACCCTCCTTCAGATTAAAGTTTATTAAAATTTAAGTTTAATATTTAAAGAATTAGAGTATTCTTTATATAGGTTTTAAACATTCTTTAACAGACTTTCGTCCTTTATAATATTTGTATGTATGTGTGTTTGTTTCATATCATAATGTCTACTATGGGTCTGCTCAAATTATTCAGACACACACACACACATATACCTTTAGATAGAGAATATGAAACATCTTTAAAACACAGCAACATTCATACATGAAAGTAGTAAATGTTCGCATAAAGAGACATACCTTTCCTTAAGTTGTCTACTTTTACCATTATGAATAGGGAAACCAGAAAACAGCTTTAAAAACAATGTTTTAAGCGATTAAAAAAAGCTCGAAAAACAGTCAAATAAGCCGCTTAAATATAAAAAGGGCCGATAAACTCAAAAAATAAGCCGTTAAATTTCCTAACTTTTTTTATTAAAATCTGTACAACAAATAAAATGTGAGAGTAAAATTTGTTCCTTGGAACTTCATCAGTCAGACAAATGTGCAATAGAGAATTGTTTTTCCAAATATTAAAAGTTTAAATTGTTTCATCAAAACATTTTTTAATAAACCAACAGCATTAAATTTTTAACTTTCAATTACAAAAAAAAATACTTCAAAATACCAATTGTTAAAAAATAACTAAAAAAATCTCTGTTTCAAAAGAAAAAAGCTAAAATAAGCTTAAGTATTAAACACAAAAAGTGAAAAAAAATAAGCTAAAATAAGCAAATATTAAAAAATAAGCAAAATAAAAAAGCTCTAACATATACAGCTTAAAATGTTCATAATTTCATGATCAGAACTTGTATTAAGTCTACATTGGTTTATCCTTTTTATCCAAGCTCTAGCTTATTTTTGGTTGCTCTAATTATGAGTGTTGAAAATTCTTACTACACGCGTCCTTTGGAACGCTCTGGTATGTTGTCCCAACTTTAATCGTTTATGTCTTGTACACTTGCTTAGGTTTGTATTCGTTATACTTTTTTCTTTCTTTTGGTGATAATGATAATTTCAAAGTTTCTTGTTTTAAATGTTGATAATTATGATGTTATTAATAATTATGTTAATTATTTAGCATTTAGTATATTTTATGCTCAATTTATACTCGTTCTCTTGCTTATATTTTAAGTATTTTGAAAACTTAAACTCAGTCATAAGTTCATTTTGTTTTAAACCTTAATGTTTTAGTTTTAAAATGACTAGAATTTAAAATATTTTGTTTTTTAAAGTTTAAATAAATTGAAATCTTTAATAATGTGGTGTATTTTAAAGGGACACTACTCGTTGGACCCAAAAGTACTAACACCACAAATAGCTTTTTTGATTATGTATCGGGGTTGCCTCTGAACAGTTCTGCGATAAAATTCATAATCTTCGGTAGAGCGTTTTTGTTTAGAATTTGCAAAACTTCGAATATTCCAATTTTCCCGAAAGTTATGTGAGATATGAAGAAAGATCTTCTGACATCAAAATTATTCCTGAGATAAATGCAATTGAAAAGTCATTAGGGGTTTTTATTTCCCGGACTTTTTGGATTCCGGGACAGCGGGATTTTTTAAAACATCGCGGATATATATTTAAATTTTATATAATTTGAAATTAAAAAGTTTGATTAATAAAACAAAGTTTATTAACTCAAAAAAACGTATTTTTACAAGTATTGCCGAAAACTCTACTTAAAAAGATATAATTAGGAACCTTACAAAGACAGTTTTGAAATTCTATGAAAATTTCATACATTATTTAAATCTCAGGCGGTTTTCATCAGGATCTGTACACTTAAAAAAAAGTTTGTAAAGTCAGCAAAATTTTAGTCAGGAGGGTGCTTGCAAAAAAAATTGCTAATGTCAGCAAAATATTTCGCTGAAAATCAGCGAGCTGATTTTTAGCAACAAACTTAGTAGATTCAGCAAAAGTTTTGCTAACACTTAGTGGATTAGCAATTAAAAAGCCTTGCTAAAAGTTAATAAATTTTTTGCTGAATTTTAGTAGACTGAAAAAAAAAACGCAAAAAATTTGTAGAAAAATTGTAATTTAGTTAATTTATTTGCTGAAAATCATAAAACATATTTTTGTGATTCTTTTAAAAATAATTTACTATAATAACGAAATATAAAAATTTTCATTTTCCCACATTGACGACATGAATTAATTTAATATCTGAAAATATATAGAAATAAATATATATACATAACAAAAATTTTCTTTCAATTACGTACATCAATGGTTGTCTAAATGATGCTATCTTTTAAAGGACGCAACTGCCGAAGATAATTATAGAAACGAAATAAAAAAATAAACAAAAACAAATTAATTAATTTAATTAATAGACGATTATTTTTACAAGCCGGTGACAACGCAAAATTTAAGCTGTTTAAATCCTCTATTTTGTTTTATGTATGAAAAACAGATACAAAAATCTTCCATGGTTGATTTTTTTATATGTCTTATTAGAGTTGTACTTTTTAGTATCATTTTCCTCTTCTCTACTACATCTTGACATGCAGCGACATCTGCTTCGTTCTCCGCATATCTTTCAATCTGGTTGTCGTCCACACTATTAATGTGCTTATCAGCACATTTTTTTTTAGCTAAATTAATTAGTAAAACATTAGTATAATATTAGTAAAGCATTAGTATAAAACAGTTAAGTGCTGAATAAGTATAACAAAAATTTTAGCTGAAAACACGTTTTGCTATAAAATAGTATACCTGATTTACAAGACGTTTTACCGACTTTTCTACTAACTTATTTTTTTGAGTGTAGTTGCTTGCAGAACTTCGTGAAACAAGATTTGATAATCTGCCACAATTCAATGATAAATTTAAATCAATACCACACTCTAGAAACTTCTGCTTTAAAAATATGTAATTGTTTGTTTCTTTATTTTTAATGTAAATGTCAGTCCATTGTAGACCTAATTAAAGTTTTTACTAACCTTGTAGTTTATTTAAAAAAACAAACCACATCAAATGACTGTTTTATATTTTAACATTAATTTGTAACAGTTGTTTTTTTGTTATTTAAAAAAATAAAAAATGTTGGTTTATTTTTTACTACAATTGTTAGTCGTTTTTAGAACATTAAAAAACAAACGGCAATGTTTGTAGAATTTACTGAAATGTAAGTCGTCCTTTCTTTATGTGAAATTTCATTTGTTTTTAACTACTTTTGCAGTGATCTTTACCTGCATAGTATTCCAAGTGTAGTTGTACATAATTTCCCATATCTGTTTAGCGAGTTAAGCTACAAGAGTCATTGTTACCTCATTTTAAAGGTATTTAAATCATAGGTTTACTGGTATACAAAAATAATTCAGTTTTTGATGTTAAAATTAAGTTTTTTCAAAATCCTTGGTTCAAACATTTTCAAACATTTTCCAGAAAATTAACCAGAAAAATCTGATGTTTTATGGCAATTTTGCTAATATTTCTAAAATGGCAAGGAACATTTAAACGTTGCTGGTGTGAAGTGTAGATGGGTATGGTGTAACTTTGAGTCCAGTACTCTTGGCCAGATTTCGATAGTAGCCAGCACTTTTCCTCAAAAATAACTAAACAAATGACATTTGTATTTAAATTTTGATCATGTTTCTAATCTGATCAATAACTTTTTGTCACCACAGTTGCATTGCGTGTCTCCAGTGTAATGTATGTTATGAAGCTAAATCCGGAACTCCTTTCCAGATATCCGAAACGACCAATAGGTTCATCGAAAAATTTTACATAAAATTATGTTTTTATTTTTTTTAATATGTGTAGTTTTTAAATTGACCAGGCAAAATATGATTATTGTTAAGGGTCTCCTTCTTGCAAGCTATTACTTGACTTTTATCCTGGAACTCCTGGCCGTTTTAACACAGTGACCTCCACTCTTTCCCGGAAACTTAACAGAGAAATGTGTTATTTTATAGGCATTTTTTCATGTTTCTAAATTGACTAGGAGCATTATTATATCATAAATAGATATAATGGGTCTCATATTACCTTCAGTATTAATGTCATTAAGGAAACTTCTTCAATGGTCCCGTAGTGGCCTCCACAATTTTCCCTTTTTTCACTCAAAATTACCGTATTTTGAAATTGGTCTTTTTCATACAATTAAATTTAATTTCAAAATTATAGTGTTATATAATTAAAGTTTGATAAAATTTTTATTAAAAATAAAAATTATGTTTTTTCGACCTTTAATTGTGCAATGAAAATGAAAAATTATTCAAGTTCGAGGCCATACTCTATATTTCTTTATTAGGATATTGTCCTAGCAAATAATCTATAGAGTTTTTTGTTTTCAAATTTATTATTTGACCCTTTCTTGAATAATTTTTCATTTTCATTGCACAATTAAAGGTCGAAAAAACATAATTTTTGATTTAAAAAAAACACATAAAATTATCAAACTTGTATTAAAGACAGAGTACCGTCTAGTTTACTCCCCCTGTTGTTTATAAAATAAAAAAAATATAAAAAGGAGAGTGAAACAAAAAAACGTGTATTGAACATCCACCAGAGGTGGAACATGCACATAATAAAAAAGTTTTCAATTTATTTTTTGATCAATGGTTATAATCTCTAATTTCAAGCTCATATATTAATTAGTTCTCATGTAGTGAGTAAATTAGTTTATATGAATGCTTGATGTTTGGCATGGGATTGTTACCGCTTTCAAAACGTGTTCTGATGATGGGAACCTAGAAAATTCCCGAAATAGATCTATCAACACATTCCTGAAAGGGTCAAATAATAAATTTGAAAACAAAAAACTCTATAGATTATTTGCTAGGACAATATCCTAATAAAGAAATATAGAGTATGGCCTCGAACTTGAATAACTTTTCATTTTCATTGTTATATAATTAAAATATAAAGCTTTATCATCTTTTTGTGTGTCCTCTTTTTTAAGCCCGCCACACCTCATCACCCAAAATTATGAAAACTTTAAATACCCTTTTTAAAAACATTATGTTAATCATCTAACAGAACTCTGTTAAAAAAAAAATGGTTTGTGTATTTTCTAGTTAAAATTGATAAAAATAAAAAGGGCTAAAAATTTAATTACTTTAAATAAAGTGCTAAACAGCATCTAGCACTTTTTTATAAAATTTGGATGCTTGCTTTCAAAAAATAGTACTAGATCTAGCATCCGTTATGCTAAAATGGCAACCCTCATTATAATATATGTTTTTTTTTTGGCAAAAAATACACATAAAATCATACAAATATATAAATATATATTTTGATAAGGAACTTACAAATATTTAAACAACAAAATATAAACAAAAATCACAAAGGATAAATGTACAAATAAAACATGATTATTATCTGTTTGATTTAAGTAAGCGCACAAATACGAACATATTTATTTTAGCATCCCGGCTAAAAATGTTCATATATATTCATATATAAAACCATTCCATTCATATATGAAACCATACCATCCGAACATATATGGAATATATATGCGAAAATAATATATTGCATATATGTTCGGATCTGTAAATTGAGGGTATATGGACATATATGCTTATATATGGGCATACATGAATATTCATATATGCTCATGCAAAAATATTTTTTGTAGTTGATTACATTTTGTTACACACTCAAAACGAAGTCTGTAAAGTCAGGAAGATGTTTGCTGGGAGGATCCTTGCAGAAAAATTGCTAATATCAGCTAAGAAATTGCTGAATTTAGCTTAATTTTTGCTGAATTTACTAAATCTTTTTGCTAATATTAGCAAATTTTTCTGAAGGATCCTCCCAGCAAAAATATTGCTGAATTTACTGACTTTTTTTAGTGTATTACAAAGCATTTTTTGTTTTTTTTTTACCGAAACACATGAGCTGTATCCACAATCAGCCTGGTAAAAGGCCAAATATATGTTAATTGTTCCTGTCTTATACTAGAATACCAGATAGAGTAACCTTTTACTGAGACTGAGAAATACCGCATTTGGTTTTTTTTTATTAAACCAAATGTAAAGTGGAATTTTTTAGCAACTTTCTTTTTGGTAATACTGTTTTTGGCAGCTCGGCTGTTTTCATGTTACATATTACTGTGAAACATGTTCAGTTTGGTTTATAATTTAACCATTAATCGACTTACAAACGAACAACGCTTGCAGATTATTGAATTTTATTATCAAAATTCATGCTTGGTTAAGAAAGTGCATCGTGCACTTCTTTCAATTGATCGTCAGTTTAGGCAGCTATTAAAAATCTTCTGACTAAATTTCGCACCGAATTTACATTATTAGACATTAAACCACATACACGCATACGTAGAGTGCGGACAGAGGAAAATATCGCAGCTGTTTTTGATGACCGTGAATTATATACATATAACTTTCGGTGAATGGGCGCTGGGAAAGTGGATCTTCATCCACTTTTTTTTATAGGAAAATTGTGCTCAGCGACGAAGCTCATTTCTATTTGAATGGATTGAAAAGCAGCCAGAAGCATTGCAAGAACTGCAATGCATCCGAAAAATGCACTGTTTGGTATGGATTATGGGCCGGTCGCATCATTGGACCATACTTTTCAAAGAGGACGAATGCAGAAACGTTACTGTAAATGACGAGCGCTACCGTGCAATGATAACAATTTTTTTTCCCTCAATGTGGAAGAGCTGGACTTGTGGGACATATGGTTTCAACAAGAATCGCGAAACAATGGCACAATTGCGAGTTCAGTGAACAGTTTATTTCACGTTTGGAACGGTCAATTGTGGCATGCCACAAGACTAACCAAAGATGTTCATAATACAAGACCTTCGCAAAATGGTCATGTCGTATAAAATAAACGAAAACTAAACACATTGTAATGGGTAAAATTCTGGTCAACTGGCTTTTTCTTGTTAATAAGCATTCTGGTTAAGTGGTATATCCTCCCTTTACCAGTCACATTATTGGTAATTTTAGGACAATTGACACTGTCTATCCCACTTCAGTATTGAATTATACCAGTCATGTGATAAGTCCTTCTTTAGTCAGTCATTTTTTGGTTACTTGACTTCTCATTCCCCATAGGGTTATAACGAACTAAATTGTCAGTTTCGTTATAACCGTGCTCCATTGTTTTTCAATTTACATGTTGCTGATAATTTCAAGAAGATTTAACTAAAATAAAGAATATAAATTGCATTCAAAGGCGTTTAAATAATGAGTTTTTAAGATCTTTTTTTAAACAATCCTCTTTAATTTATCAGAAACATGCAAATGAAATAATAATAATACATTTAGTTTAGCAAACAAGTTAAAAATCAAGTGTTCACGAGTCCCAGCAAACATTTACTTGGTATTGTATTGTGAGTGATTCCATTTACCATGTAGATTGTGAATACCACTCATTTGTTTTTTAAACAAATGACAAAACATGGTGTTTAATATACGATCCACTACAAAAAGTATTTGTATATGAGCATAGAATATCCATATGTCCCCCCTCAGTTACGGACAAAAATAGGGTCACTTTTTCTTAACACAATTTAACGTTAACAAAAGACAAAAAATTTGGAGGGAAACATTTCAATATTATTTTTTAGATCATAGTATAACAACACCTCGTTATTTTATGAAACAATCCAAACTTTATTGTTGCAATTTAATAAAAATAATAGCAAAATATAGAATTATTACTAAAATAGGGTCAATATGCAATTTGTACGAAATATTCCATAATGCTTGCATTTTTTATTTTAAATATTGTAATTGTGATTGTATTTGCTAGACACAGACTAATTTCTCTTTATTTAATGTACCAACTTTGGTACCAATGATTCATAAAATAAAAAGTTGTTGTACTGTAATCCAAAAATAACATTGCAAATTTCCGCACAAAATTTGTTTTCTTTTTTAACGTTAAATTGTGTTACCAAAAAGTGACCCTATTTTCTTGTCCGTAACGCCAATATATGGTTTCATATATTAACATTTTTAGCCGGGAAGCTTAATTAAATCTTAAATGTTTTTGAATGCAATTTTTAATTAATTTTAATAAAAAAAAATAAAATGTTACATTTATAGAAAAGAAGTTTTGAATCCAAAGTTATTAAGACTGTTGGGGGTCTATGTTCATATCAATATGAGTAAAAAAATTCTTTCATATAGGATTTTAATTTGGAATAATAATTGTAAAATATAAAAAAAAAATCTAGGATTCCACATATATGGGTCTCCATATATGGGTTTATATAAGGTGGCGCAAAAATAACCATCCGATGTTTTTTTTTTATTATGTATTTATTATGTATAGCATTTTCTGATAGGAGGATTACTTTTGCGCCACCTTATATATGCCATATATACAACGATATATGCAATATATTATCATATATGGTGTTATACAATTCCATATATAACCCATTACTTTTAACGTATTAGTCCATATATGATTAAATAAATGTTTATATATTATGCATATATGCAACCATATATCACTCATTTACATACATAACCCGTATACAAAATTTTAATATGGAGTCTAATATAAAAATGACTCATTTGATAAGTTTTCATATAGAAACACATACAAATTGGTCCGATAAATGAGTCGTTTACATGTATCTAATTATATCAAATTAGATATAATTTTATACAACTTTAGCGGAGACATTAAATTATACGTTATTATATATATAAATATATCTGATTTTATAATTTTTTAGCCGATAGTAGGCATGCTCTTTGTAACTTTGTAACTTATGCTTAAAATTATTTAAAATGAAAATTAAAACTTCTATAGATCAGATTTTTTTAAATAACACATTACGAATTTTTTAAAAATTATCCAAAATAAATTTAGTGTTTCAAAAATGTTCTCATTTTTTTATTAAAAACTATATAAAAGAAATCACTTGAAAATGATTTGTTATAAAATTAATATGGTTATATGTGCGGCCATATGTAATAAAGTCTTAACTTGCAGATAACTTAATTTGATATTGAACTTTTTCGAAATATGTACGGGATTATATATAATGCAATATCAAATTATAAGGAAAAGATTTTCAGTATGACGTCAATCATTGTTTAATAAGACTTAGCATGGGCCCATATATAATCATATTGATCACTACATATATTTGAATTATTATTGTAGTTATATATGAAGTAAGATTTGGAGACTTATAATAATATCAAGAGCTATAAAAAATTCTCTCAACACAAATTATCAAATGTGCTTGTATATAATGATATAAGCCGTAATGTACCTCTGTAGTCAGATATGACTTAATTATATTATACATGACTGTATATAACAATTTGTTATGCAGGAAGTCAAAAAACACGATTTATTAGTTATAACTTGCTTCATATTGTATACAAATTTCATATTAATATCATGTATACTTTTCGAGTAAGATGAGAATATATTTTATTTTTTCTAGAAAGTGGGTGCAAAAAGTATGTACATACTTTATAGAGAAACTGTGCTATTCACGGAACTCTCGATAATTAGCTAGTTCGCAACCAGCCCTCGCTAAGATAAAAATGCATTAAAAAACGTTTTATAAATAAGTAGCGAAAGGGTCGAGAAAGGTAGGTAGATATGGATTGAAAACTCGAACCGACTTTTCTGCTTAATCATGTTTCTGAGTTATATCAGTATAGAAATAAACCTGTAAAAAAAGCAAAGAAAAAAAAAACTACTAAAAATTAGTTTAAAATGACCTGCTAAAATTAGCAGATTTTTTACTAAATATTAGTAAGACTAGCAAAAATAAATATGTTGAATTTACAAATATTTTATATTTATATTTGAGCTAAATTTTTGTTAACTGAAAGTAATAATCTGCTAAAATCAGTAAAAACATTTACTAAATATTAGTAGACAAAAAAGATATTAAAAATGCGAAATTTTTCATATTTATTTTAATGCGAAATCAGCAATCTACAATTCTTTAGCAAAAATTTCTGTTGATTTTTGCAAAATAAACTGTTATTTGCATTCTGCTAAATTTGAGATAAATATAGCAAACATTTTGGTAATATTACAGTTTTGTTTGCTATATTGAGTCTACAAATATTTAGTAAAAGTTTTTGTTAATTTTACAGAGTTAAACACTTTTTTCAATTAACTAAATTTCACATCGAATATAACTAAAATTTATCAAAATATTTAATATTTATCAAAAAAAAAAACTGCTAAAATCTGCCAACTTGGCGCTTTAATAGTTAGACTTATACTGCGTTTAAATTAGTCTAAAAATTGTGTTTTGGGCTGTAATTCAATCATTTAAATGATAAAATACTGCATAATATGACATACGAACTAGATTTTAAGATATAATTCGTGTATCATGTTATACAATATAATATGATTGAAATACAGGACAAAACTAAATTTTGAGACTAATGTAAACGCAGTATAATTCTAACTAGAAAAGCACCTAGCAGGCATCAGTGGTGCTTAATCGTAATAGAGCATTTCGTTCATTTACATTTATTGAACTAGTTCATACTTTTAGTTCATATGTTCGTTAGATAATTTTTTTCAATTATTCATATTGTTATATTGGGACAATTTTTCATTTAACAAATCTGAACAGTATAAGCAGAAATCACAAATCTACTGTTAAAAATGAACTAGTTCATTTTTAATCGTTCATTTATGATTTTTGCTTATATAATGCAGATTTTATAAAAAAAACAATTGAAAAAATATAACATTATCAATAATAGAAAAAAAAAATGTTGAACTAACTTATGAACTAAAAGAACGAACTAGTTCAATAAATGGAAATTAACTATGAACTATTAAGCATAACTCTAATGACGATAATAATTTTGTACCTAAAATACAATTCTGGAAAATAAGTTAAATGTAGAAAATTGAAAATAAGTTTTTTTAAATTTTTATAACATTTTTATTGCAACATGACCCCACCACAAATCACAAGAAATGTGTTTGGAACATTAAACAGGGAAAAAAAAACTACTAAAGCATATTGTGAAATTTATTTTTATTTATAACGGACATCACGTCCTTTGGTATCCTTTTGTGGTTTGAATGTTCTTAAAGCTTTTAATAACAATAACGAAATATCATTTATGTCTTAAAAGATGTTTAAACGAAAAACAAAAAAATTATTGTTATAAAAAATATATTGCCCACTCCACAATAGATCGATCAAAATCTGAGCTTATTTCATCCGATTTAAATTATATTTTGAACGGAGCCACTTTATTTTCTCGAACTTAGAAAGAAAACATGTTTTTATTCGCGATTTCCTTTTTAGAAAAATAAAAAATATGCAAAAAGTTTGTAAGTTTCGATATTCGTAGTTTCTTTAATATATATCGGATCCTTATCATTTAAAATACATTGAAATGGTTTATTTCTCTATTACGGACTATAATTTTTTCCACCGTCAATAGGATTTGCATTTTTTTATGCAATTTATTTATAAAATGCATAAATGTTTTAAATAAGGCCACTTACTATTTAAAAAGAGAACGCATATTTGCAATATATGGAATTTTTACCAAAAAGTTTCGCATTCACTTTTTTGAGTCCCAGGTTTTAACGATTTTTAATAGTTTTAATCTTTTACATATAAAAATCAACAATTTATTGTTTGTGTTTTATTTTGAAGCTTTATTAAGATTAAATTGAAAAATGTAGGGTCCATTTAAAAGTTTCTGTTTTGAAAACTATATATTTCACTTTAAAAATTTTTTCTGACCGTTAAAGAAAAAAGAATTTACTAACCTTTTCCGTTTTCAAATTAAATCTTTAAACCTTTCAAGTCCACGATTGCTATCAAATATCAGAGTTTTTAGAGAAAGAAACATGGGCTTTAAAAGGTTAAAAATAATATTTTTAAAACAGTTGATTCGTTTATCTTTCAAGTACCGAAAACTCTTAAAAACTAAAAATATAGTAAAGGGTGTTTTTATAGAGGTATAGAACTTTGAAATGGAATAAAACATAGATGAATTTTTTAAATTGACATGAAATTTACTTTATTCGAAAGATAATCTTCTGGCATTATAATTTAAATATGACTTCTGGCATATGACCGCCACGGTTGGCTCGGACGAAGTCTAATCTGGAGGTCCAATTTTCGATGACTTTTTCAACATTTGTGGCCGTATATTGGCAATAACGCAATAACTCCAAGTGGTCAATCGTTTCGGGCTTATCGGCATACATCCCCATAGAAAATAGTCCAGCGGCGTTAAATCGCACGATCTTGAAGTCCAATTCACGGGTCCGAAACGTGAAACTATGCGTTTACCAATCGTTTCCTTTAATAAATCAATTGTGGCACGAGCTATGTGACATGTTGAGCCGTCTTGCTGAAACCACAGCTCCTGCACATCATTGTTGTTCAATTATTGAACGAAAAAGTCAGTAATCATGGCTCTATAGCGGTCACCATTGACTGTATGGTGTTCCGATGTATGTATGTATATTCAAGAAAATACGAATATTCAAACTTACATATTATTTGCATATTTCTCTTTTTCACGAAAACTACATCTCGCATAAAATCGTGGATTTTCCGAAATTTGCAAAACTAAAAACGCCAATCTTTAAGTGTGCCCATAGAGTTTCTGAATGCAAAATTTAATTGAAATCAAAATACCCACAATCAAAAAAATTCCATTTTTTGGCGGATCTTGATGGGAATGGCGCATATACCAGTTTACCGAGATGGAGTATGTATGTAATGCAATAACAAGCCAATAAAATTTGTACATAAAAACTACATTCACTTTTATGATGAAAAGGCTTAAAGAGTATTTTCAACTCAAAGTAAGTTTTTCTTTGTTAAATGTTTAAACTAAAAGGAAAATTTTTATATTTTATACACTGCGTTGCATAACAATAATTATAAACGATATATTACAATTTTTTTTTTTAATTTTTTTTAGCTGTTTTTAAAAGTGTGATAACTGATCTCTTGTTGTGTAGAATTTAAGAGATTACTTAATAGATTTAAGAGAAAAATTGTGTAATAATATTTTGTTTGTATTTCATAACTATAAACAAAAGCAAATAAAGAATAATTCCTGGTTCACACACGGCAATTATAATTGCCCAATTCTTCTTCAATTCTCCTTTGAACTTGCTCTTGTGTTCACACAGGAAAAGTTTGTTTCAGCAATTTTCGTATATCAACCTGCAGTATTGAAAATTGCGAATGACAAAACAAAACGGAATTGGAGTACGGGCAATTCTGTACCCCCTATCATTCTCTTTCCCTCCCTCTTCTATAAACTCAAGAATTGCGCAATTATAATTGCCGTGTGTGAACCTAGTCTAATAACATTTTTTTTTTTTACTATCCAATTTTAAGCAATTTGCAAAAAAATGACGCGAGGCTCATATGTAAGTGATTTTGAAAAAGTGAAAATTTCAGGTTATTTAAAAAGTGACTTAAGTTTTCTTGAAATTGCTAGAAAAATTAACTGTTCACATGCGTTTGTCACAAATTTTGCAAATAGTCTGAGTGCGTATGGTAAAAATAAAACTGGCGGCCCGAAAAAAAAATTTTCTGATTGGCACCGGGGTAGAATAATTAACTGTGACAGCAACACAATGAAGAGTCTCAATCAGATAATCAATGAATGTAAGGTAAACGTGCCCAAATTAACCACAAGTAAGCTAATAAATGATTCTTAGAGAATTACTCGCTCATGTCTGTGCCTAGGTTATAATCCCGCCACAAAACTGCTCCACTTGAATTCTCTAAAAGAAATTTACAAACCAACTTGGGAAAGGTAAGTCAATAATTGCTACTGTTGTTTGGACTATTTAAACATAAATCTATTTTATGGGTGATTTTTTATATGGTAAATTTTTTAAAAATTTTAATTAAACCAGTGTATCACCACAATGTAAACCGTCAGGCAATGGAATGGCTATCTTCAAAAGCCCCACTGAGAATATTTGATAAGTATTAACCCGTCGAGTTTACGCAGAAAACTGTCAATATGAAAGTGTTTTTCATAAAAAAAAGAAGTTATTGATGAGTAGAGATCTATAACGAAAGAACTTCCAATAAATCTGGTAGATGGTAGTTATGTCTGACCGAATTTTCGAATTGATTTAAAAAAAAAGAGGACTCACGCATTATTGAAACTGCTGCTTTAAAATATTTTTCTTAATTTTTTGTAAATTTTAATATATTATTTAAAGTTAGAGTATTTATAGTTATGAAACACTAATGGATTTTGTTATTCCGTTTTAAATAGTAAAATAAAAAATAAAGTAATTGCTTATTTATTTCTATGGGTTTTACATTTATATCGGTTTAACTCTTCTACTTTTTTTTAACTTACGAAATTTAGTGAAATTAATGGGTAATTATAGTTTTGCAACGCAGTGTATGTGATGTTTTTCCATTCGGTTAAAAATTATAAATATTTTCCTCGTCCTATTGCTCTATTTTCCAAAGTATTAGAAATATTAGCACTTTATTTTGATTTAATTGATTTTTTTTTATTATATTTTAAAAGAAAGTTTCACTACAAAGCAGAGATGGCAGGCAATACCGCTAAAATAACGTGAACCCTTCAAAACTCTTTCAACTGACTATCGTTATCCCTAAAATACCGTTCGAAATAATTGAAATAGCATT
The DNA here is from genome assembly GCA_021234595.1 of Delia radicum. Classification (NCBI taxonomy): domain Eukaryota; kingdom Metazoa; phylum Arthropoda; class Insecta; order Diptera; family Anthomyiidae; genus Delia; species Delia radicum. The sequence goes on along the minus strand of CM037853.1, from coordinate 18,014,318 downwards.
ATCCTTAAAATACCGTTACCGAAATAATCCGACTCTACTCACACTCGCTCTCGTGTAAATTCAGATTTTTTGCTAAAATTCTACTCACGCGCACTCACTAAAGCTAACAATACGTCCATCTTTTAAACTGCTTTATGGGATTTTTTAATTTTAGTAGAAATTTTAAAAGATATAAAGAGATGAAAATGAAAATTATTCAAGTTCGAGGCCATACTCTACATTTCTTTATTAGGATATTGTCCTAACAAATAATCTATAGAGTTTTTGTTTTCAAATTTATTAATTGACCACTTTCAGGAATGTGTTGATTGATCTATTTCGGGTTCCCATCATCAGAACACGTTTTTTCTTTAACTTCGAACTCATATAATAGTTCTCATTCAGTGAGAAAACTAGTTTATATTAATGCTTGATGTTTTGCATAGGATTGTCACTTATTTCAAAACGTGTTCTGATGATGGGAACCAAGAAAATTTCCGCAATATATATTCCTGAAAATGGTCAATTAATAAATTTGAAAACAAAAACTCTATAGATTATTTGTTAGGACAATATCCTAATAAAGAAATGTAGAGTATGGCCTTGAACTTGAATAATTTTCATTTTCATTGCAAAATTAAAGGTCGAAAAAAACATAATATTTCTAATAAAAATTATATCAAACTTGTTATAAAGAGATACAGTGAACTTGAACTAATTTTTGCAAGGGGTGTTCTCGTTTCTGATTTTGTTCACGTTTGTGATTGGAATTTTTTTAAACTATTTTACTACAGAATGGATCCCCTTAGAATAAACTCTATTCCAAGTACTTCAGAACCAATCATTATATTGATTATTTAACAAAAAACAAAATAAAATATAAAAAGATTTTGAATATTTTTTCCCTGAAAAATTCTTAAATTCAAGCATACATTTTTAGACAAAATTTTTAAATGTTCAGACACTTGCCTATACAAAAATATTAATATTTAAAGAAATTTTTACTATTAGAAAACTTTCTGATTTTGGGACTTTTTTAAATAGACCAAATTCAGAATCTAAGACAATTTTTGCATACCCAAATTATTGATTTTAATACGTTTTTTTATATTTAACAGTTCTTAATTTCTAGTACATGTACTATAAAAATACCTGCTAATTATATTTAAATTTTATTCTAATCGTTTTAAAACAATTTTGATATAAAAAATTATTAAATTCGGAGATATTCGGAGTTTTTCTGTTCACGTTAGAAAAGGTGTTTACTAAAGGAAGGCGGCGAAATTATTATTTTTTTTTTTTATTTATTTATTCGGGGATTCCCCAAATTACTAAAATATTGAAGAAAAAGAAACATTTCTTATAAAAAAATGTGTTCACGTTTAAGAGCTATTGAACTTTGTTAACGTTTTGGAATAGTCAATGTAAAGAAAAAGTATTCATGTTTCTGGGACATTCATTTTACTGGATGTTCAAGTTTCTGCGAGTCCACTGTATTTACAAAAATGTATTCAAAAATTAAGAAAAAGGCAAGCATTGCCGGAACTTATGGTTTATGCACATAAAAAAAATGCAATATTTTTCATTAGAAATTTTGACTTAGAAGCTTAGAAAATTTGGGACATAGACCAAGTTATAAATAAAATTAAAAAATCGTCCAAAGCCCTGATTTTTGTAAAAAATCGATTTGCGCCGAAACCTCTTCTGAAAAATCTGACAAGAAAAAATTTCAAAAATACTTTAACCCACAAGCATTCAAATTAAGCTTGCGCACCCATGAAAATCGAAAAACAAAAAAGTATTGGTTGGTTAAAATCTCCTTTTTTTCGCATTTTTTAATCGTTGTTTTCTCAAAATTATGACGTGATGGGAAAATTTGGAAAACAGAACTTGAATCAGCGAGACAAAATCTATTACAAAATATGTTTCGCGCGGTTCAAACCAAATCCACTTTTTCTCATTTTGTGACAGTGTGTAATTTTTCTGACAATTCTGTTAAATATTTTTTATTCCTTGCACTTTCTGTTATACGATAAACTTTTATTATCCCTAAAGGTAAATAATTTTATTTATATCCTTATGAACGTACGTATAAACAGCATTTTTTTTTTTTTTTTGTTGGGGATTTATCCTTTTTTTTTTGTTGTTTTCATTCGCATACTTTGTTGGTTAAAGTTACGTTCATGGCATAATAAAAAAATGACCCCAAAAAAAAAAAATATTTAAGGCCGAGGAAACAAATAAAAAAAGCGTAAAGTAAATAATGTGTATATAAGTATGTATTTTATATACACATGTATATATTTGTATTAAAGTCTACATTATTTAGGATCATTGGTCGGACCACCAAGGGAGTATAAACAATTTCGCAAAACATGTATGTAAACAAATGTAAGGGATAAAATAAAATAAATAAACATTTTGTAAATGACAGTTGAATAGAGAAAGTGTAAAAAAAGTAGATACCTACGATTATAAATCGTTACAAATTGTAATGTTTGTTTATTGTGTAACTTATTAAGAACGCATCAGGATGGGCAAAAAAAGTTATAGTCACGCAAACTCATGAAGAAGTGGTCTCACGCGCACTTTTTGAAACATACACACAGAGAAATAAAGGGCCAACCGAATTTAAAAGTGTATGTTAATGGTAAGAAATTATTAATTCAGTTGGTACAACGATAATTACATTAGATTTCTGAATATTTTGGACGTTGCAACCTAATTTTAATTGAGTTAACCGAACTTTGTTTTAAAAACTAATATTAAGTTGTGCCAACCATCTGATATTCGTAATAACTCAATATTAGCCGTAGGAACTAAATTTCAGTTGGCAAATATCTAAATTTTTTTCTGTGTGTACGCTTACACTCGATTTATATGATCTATATCTCTATCGCTTACGCATGACTCACATCGATTAGTATGGGTTTTGGGGTCGCAAAATATGATATTGAAATTTGATTTTTCTATAGATATCTCACATAATATCTCATCTAATATCGCAATATCTATTGATTGTTAAAACAAACATCTTTTTTAAATTATTTCATTAATTTTTTAAACATAACAAATTATAAAAGTTTGATTTAATTTTTATTAAAAAATAAAAACTATGTTTTTTTTTTCCGACCTTTAATTGTACAATGAAAACTATTCTAGTTCGAGGCCATACTCTATATTTCTTTATTAGGATATTGTCGTAACAAATAGTCTATAGAGTCTTTGTTTTCAAATTTATTAATTGACCACTTTCAGGAATGTGCTTATAGACCTCTTTCGGGAATTTTCTACACTCACAATATTTTTTTCCGTAAAGACTACTGAATATACACATTAAATTAACTGAAAATCAGTTAAAAACAGGACTACTTACTTTTCGTTTAAAACAATTGTATTTTTTAGTTTATTTTCAACTGTTGAAAAATTAATTGACAAAATCCATAAAAACAATAGATTGTTTTCGTTTATTTCAATACTCAATATAATATAACAACTTTTTGTTTTGAATAGAAATTTTTAACTGAATATTTTAACTATTACGGAAAGTCCGTTGTTTAGTTTTTTTTTTTGTTGAATAACAGACAGAACGTTAAAAAATATGTTTCTTTGGTAATTTAACTGTATATTCCATTGAAACAACTTTACCGGTTAAACTTTTAAATAACTGTTGATTTGTTATGGAAAAGTTCTTGTGAGTGTAGGTTCCCTTCATCGGAACAAATTTTAAAAGAGGTAACAATCCCACGCAAAATATGAAGCATTCATATAAACTAGTTTTCTAACTACATGAGAACTAATATATGAGCTCGAAGTTAAAGATTATCACCATTGATCAAAAATAAATTGAAAACTTGTTGTTTGTTTGGTCTACCGTTGGTATATATTCAATACACGTTTTTTGTTTTTTTCCCTTTTTTTCCCTTTTTGTACACTTTGTTTTGTTTAAAAACAAAATATACAGGGGAAGTAGTAAACAAGACCGTATATACGAGTTTCATATAATTTTTATTAAAAAATAAAAATTATGTTTTTTCCGACCATTAATTGTGCAACGAAAAAACATAATTTTTATTTTTTAATAAAAATTATATCAAACTTGTATAAAAGACAAAGTACGGTCTTGTTTACTCCCCCTGTATATTTTGTTTTTAAACAAAAGAAAGTGTACAAAAAGGGAAAAAACAAAAAATTTTCATTGCATTATAAATTATTTTATAAATACAAAAACCACTTATTCAATAAAAAAAATCTGTCTCCTCTTTACAGTTTAAAAAAAAATCTTGAATATTTTTTAGTTTTATTTTTATTAGTTTACAATAAAACCATTTGCATACATTTTTCTAAATATTTTTCTAATACGAAGTGTTCACTTAACTTGTCTATTTATACTGACACAATATAAAAAACATTCACAAATATTGGAACGCAATCATCGCATTACAAGGATCCCTGCTGGTTTTGATTATCAAAATAATATTAGTAAATTCAACAAACAAAATTAGTAAAAAATTTAGTATTTCATCATTTTAACTAAAAGCTTAATTTGAACAAAAAACTAGTTTAAAACTTACAAAGCTGGAGTACTAACGGCTTCACTAATTGTTATATCAACTTTTTTCTATGAGTGTAGCCCAAAACATTCAGCTCTAAATCTAACATTAAAAATAAGATGTTCCCTTTTTAATTTTTGATAAAAATGTGGTATGAATAAGGTTCAAAAGTGCTCTTTTAACCGCATGTAGAAACCATTGGTTTTTTTTTTTTAATTTTGTGGGCAGGTTAAAGGAAAAGAATGTCTGTGTCCTTAACGTCCTCTCCCAAAACATTCGGCCAGACATCTGATATTTGATAAAAACGTGATGGGAATAGGGTGTAGAAAAGAAAAAAGTTTTAGTTTTAAAGTTGACTGGACAAATATTTCGAAACTATTTAAAAATTCGAAGAAACTTTTGCTAAGCAATCAAAGATTTTCCTGGCGAAAACTTTCTTGCTGAAGACTTTAAGTTCTCATCTCTGTTTGCCTGTTGAAAATGCTTTACTTTTGAATTTTTTTGAAATGTTCACAAAAATATATTGTCATTCAAAACATTACAAAACTTACCACATAAACTACTCAACACCTTCAAGAAAAATTAATAAACTTATCTTAGAACTTTCAAAATTTTCATTAAGTGTAAAATTATTGATTTGACCTTTTAATCATTATCAGACAATGATTTTTCATTTAGTTACGCATCGTGCATATGAGTCATTCCATGTCAAACCGAACGATTTTTTACATAACGATTTTTGTTTACTTTGAAATTTTACAGACGTATTATTATTTAAAAAAAATGTTATACGTATTTTTGGAAAATTTAAAAAAAAAAATTTTAAAATAAGTTATTTGTAATGCAAATGAAAATTATTGAAGTTCAAGGCCATACTCTACATTTCTTTATTAGGATATTGTCCTAACAAATAATCTATAGAGCTTTTGTTTTCAAATTTCTTAATTGACCACCTTTAGGAATATATTGCGGAAATTTTCTAGGTTCCCATCATCAGAACACGTTTTGGAATAAGTGACAATCCCATGCAAAATATCAAGCATTAATATAAACTAGTTTTCTCACTGAATGAGAACTAATATATGAGTTCGAAGTTAAAGAAAAAACGTGTTCTGATGATGGGAACCCGAAATAGATCTATCAACACATTCCTGAAAGTGGTCAATTAATAAATTTGAAAACAAAAACTCTATAGATTATTTGTTAGGACAATATCCTAATAAAGAAATGTAGAGTATGGCCTCGAACTTGAATAATTTTCAGTTTTATTGCACAATTAAAGATCGAAGAAACATAATTTTTATTTTTTAATAAAAATTATATCAAACTTATAAGTTATTTGTGTTTAAAAATTTGGCAGACTTATTTTTATTTCAAATATATTTGATGCGAATTTTTGGAAAAAATTTAAAATGAGTTATTTGTGTTTAAAAATTCGAAAAAAACATAAAAAATGTTCCGACACATCGATATTTAAATTGGTTTATATTAAAAACTAGTAAGCCGATTTAAATGGCTGATGGCTTTTTTTAATGGTCCTGTACTCTGCTTTTATGTTGCCATATTTTTAATGCCTAAAAAAATATATCAGCCTCAGTCTACACACTCTTTTACTAAATAAATACTAAAATGGTCATAGTGGGACCGCGATTTGATCTATTTTTTTAAGAATTTTTTGGAAGAACTACCACAAAAATTTGTAATCTGCTTGCAAAATGTTTTTAAATACAGTCTGGGAAATAACCAAAACATACAAATTAAAAATTTATTCTTCTCATTAAACAAAATAAAAATGCTCGAGCTGGAGGCGACTCTTAATTATTTATTTTTCTCGTTATTACTACAATTTTGCTAATATATAAGGATGTAAAATTCAATGGCAACATAAATAAATATGATATAAATATGATAAATTGTTAACCATGGATGTTTCAAAAAACTTTCGCTGCAAAACGAAAAAACCAAAGCATACAGGTCAAAGAACTTTGCTTTATGTGTCAAACAAACAAAAAAAGGAACCAAAATAGAGTATTTTGGAAACATGCTCCTTAATAAAAACTGGTGTGTATAAATTTTAGAAAAGCGATAGTGCAAATTTGAATAAATATGCAAAAATGCACTCTGCATAATTGTTGAGTCCGGAGGCTAAAATAAATATTTTAGCGTGCAGTAAATGCAGACTGACACTCACAGAAATATGCAAGGATAAAAAAGCATGTCCTTTTGTTTACAAAGGAATAAAGAATATAGAAAGGACGATAGATTTCGAAGAGTTGAAAATCAAACCGTGAGGAAAGCCATCAAAATAAGAAATTTATCCAGCAAAATCAAATGTCTTCGTAACAAGTTTTTTGTTGTTGTGACCAAAGTTAATATTTAAATTAGATTTTTAAAAGGGGTTTCCTTACGGGCTATTTTGGCCAATAATCTGATTTGTTTGTAAATAAAAATCAATTTATCATGTTTTTACTCAACGTTTAGTTTGCTATATTCAAACTTCTTCATGTTGTATATAAATATTTAAGACCTGCCAAATAAGCCATCATTCGGCCAACTAGTTTTTAAAATACATCAATTAAAACATCGACATTTTGGAAAATTTTTTATTTTTTTCTCTTGAATTTTTAAACACAAATAAATAAAAAAAATGTATAACTTTTTCCAAAAATAACGTTTCAAATATTTGTAAAATAAGAATACGACTGCCAAATTTCAAAGCAAACAAAAATCGTTATGTAAAAAATCGTTTGGTTTGACATGGAATTACTCATATTAAAATTTAAACGCGTGCATACATGTTTCAACATGTAAATTACTTAATACCACATGTTGCACTTAATTAACAACCCCACCATCAAAAACACTAAAAGCATCATCACCGCCAGATACCATCACCACCAACCCATCTCTACTTCGTCGCTGCCATTTTATGTACAGATAGACAGACAGTCACTAGACATACAAATTACTGTGTTGTTGAACAACACTTTTCCTTTAATTTAGCCCAATGACCCAAATTAATCTTCTTCATTTGAGAGCATTTAAAAACTTTTTTCTTTTAAAGACATTTAAATTTAACATGTAATTAGTTGTTGTAGTCGAAAGTTTTCCAAAAGATATTTTCACACTTTTTTGTGAAAAATTTTTTTTTTTGTTGAAAATTTCAAATATTCTTTTGTCGACAAACGACCTCAATCATATTTGAGTTTGAGATGAAAGATAATTTTCAAAGTCATCAAGTAATTAAATTAAATCATACTTTATAATCGTCTTTTGAAAAAGTGTAGATAAAAGTTGTTCATATTAAATTAAAGATTTTAGTAAATTTATATTTCTAATTGTTGGTGAACAAAATAATATTCACAGCAACTTTTCCACAGCTCACAGCCGCCATTTGTACAATACATATCTGAGTGTTAAAAACCTTTATTTATTGTGAATATTTTTTTCTGATAGAGATTTCTGAGAAATATTCTTTACTAGAAATCGAAAAGATTTTTTCCAGTAAATATCTTAAGTCTTTCAAGACTGTTAAGGAATGTTTTTAAGATTACGTTAAAAGCCTTTACTTTAGTTATATTGGTACTGTAGTTATAAAGGATATTTAATTCTATTAGCTTAAAAGCCCGATACTTCGTTACCGGCAGTTTTAAATACCGGAATATATTTAGAAGAAAACAAAATCAATTTTCTAAGGAATTTTCTCTATTGATAAATTTGTTAATTATCTTTCAGTGGGAATTTAATTTCAAATTTTATATTTCTAACTTAGTTCATGGAAGTTTGCCTGGACTTTAAGTTGACATTTTTCCATATCTTCCCCTTTTCGTAAGAATTTTCAAACACCCAGTCGAAGAGCATGCCTACTTTCCAAATTTAATTATCTTAGCAACAGCTGTTTAGGCTGGGTGAAATTTTAATCTTTTATCCTAGATCTTTTGAGAATTTCTAAAAATCTCCTTTTATCGGATGTCTTCTCTTGAGGAGAAACTACATACACAAATTCAAGCTCCTAATTTCAGTGGCTTGATAACCCATTAAGGAGGAAACATTTCCTCTGCCTGTGGATATGTCCAAAAATCCCATGTTACCGGATATCTTAGCTCGAAAAAGAGTCTACAAAACAAATTTTATGTTTCTTACTTCGTCTTTGGGCGGCCGTTTTGTGGAAGACTTTTCAACTTTTGAAGATATACTTATCACCGATTTAGACAATACCCCTGTGAAGCATATTTTCAATTTACAATGTCTAACTAAAATTATATTGGCAAGCCTTCGAGGGGTGGTCTTTCCACATTTCGCCCCTCCTCGTAAGAGTTTCCAAAAACCTCGTTTAAGAACCAGCATACCAAATTTCAAGTTTGAACCCCCAAATATAAGGAGCGTTAGTTTTAAAAATAAAACTTCTAGCCAATGGGTTTCGATCAGGCTTGCAAGGCTTATCTTTACCCTTTCTGCTCCACCCTTAGACGTTTCCAAAAAATTCCTGTTTTTATTTCGAACTTTCAATGAGTTAGCATTCTAACTGTTTCCACTGAAAGTGTTTTGGACATGTTTTGAAAGAAAACATTTTTTGTATATGTTTTTACATAAATTATTTTTCACTAAAACACATGTTTTGCATAAAACACGTAAGGGGAAAAATTGTATTAGAAACACATCGTTTAGCCTTTAAACTTTATAAGGTATAAGGTGGATTATGACCAAAATCAAGTTGGTCGTAGTCTTTATTTTGGTATGGCGGCATGGTAAAGGCCGAAGCATTTTCGGCCATAATTGCCAAACAAAAATGTCTGTGCTGGGTTATGACTTGTCACCTAAAGCGTTAAGAAGTCATAAAATAATTTAACATTTTTCTCTTGTGTGGATCCTTGTTATTAATAAGGTAATCGACTCGATGGAGTGAGTAGGGACGCTGGTTTTGGCATTCGCTGACGACTTTGTGCTACTGAAAAGAGGTTATGTCCACACAAGGAATTAAGATCTTGAAATTTTGGATATAATAACGCACTCATTTTAAACTTTCCGGTAAAAGGAGTACCGGGTAGAGATAGAAAGCCCTTACGTAGATCAAATACCTGCAGGAGAATTTTTGGTAGGGACTTAGTTTTAAAGTTGTATATAATTTATTGGACTGAGAGCTCAAAGCAAGCGAATATGGACTCAGGTGCGGGTGTGTTTGGACCAGGTTACAGCGTGCTCTGCCTGTTGGGAAATACCCCTCTAAGGGGCAAAGATTGTTTCCATTTTTGTAATTGGGACGGTGTGCCTACGGAGAAGCACATGTGGAGTTAGATCTTGAATAATATATCTTGCATAATATACTGTCAGGCCATACTTAGGGCTAAAATAATCCACGGGGTGTCATCTCCGATCTCCTTCAGGTGTTACATTTGGCTTTATTGGTGTCACAAAGGTCACTAGTTTTGCAGCACAGGCAGAGTTAAAGATGATCTTCGTACACAAAACACTTACGATAAGTTAGCGGTGTGCAATTGGATTCTGATGCGGACTAAATTTTACGAAACGCGAAGATCCAGAGAACTTTTGAGGTGATTATTCGGACCAGGGAGGACTTGTCAGCTCTAGTATTCGAAAATGGGATATCTCGAACTTTAAAGACGGTTCGAATATGGGGACGGAAACTCTGGCGAAATAGACATTCTCAATTGATAGAGCCGCTTCCGTAATAATGAAACGGCGTATGAAACCAGGGGCTGAGACAACTACCGTGGGGGCATATTACAATACTGAGAAAGGTTGGTTGTGTGCAACTGGATCGTGATACGCACTACATTTTACTGATCGCGAACTTCCGGCGGTCTTTTGAGGTGATTATATCGCTCATGGATCACTTGACTCTTGTCACTATTATTCATAGTACTGAGATCTCTATATTTACGGAATTGACTCTGGTAAACTCTACATTCGGGTTTAAATGCAATTGTAACGCTTTCCAGGCAAAAGCCTATGTGATTGACAGTGCCAAGCGAACAAGTATGGACGGAAATATAGATGCTTCATTCATAAACATTTTCGTTTAAAATATAGACGGGGATAGTATCGGAAGTTTACTCTGGCGCTTTTTCGGGTTTACATGCGACTTCCAGACTTTTGTATCGTTTTCAAGGCTGAACTCAATTTAATTGATAGAGCAGCGAGAATAATATTGGAACGGGCTATGAATCCGCTATTCATAGGCATCTTAGTAGTCAGTCTGGTTGATTTAAAATCCTCGGAATCCAATACAATGGATGGGTCCAGGTGACCGTATTGAATTCCTTTGCCGTATCCGTCGGCACCTAATATGTTTCTACACCTAAGTTTTTACAATTTTGTAACCTCAATATCCAATTTCTTTGAAACCTGTAGGAACCCACTAACATACTTTTCTTATAAGAAAGTCGGAGCTGTTTGCTGTGATAGAGGACACATTAAATAGGAAGACGAGGGCGATGTGAACACCCCTTGACCAATTGTGGAATATCACGAAGGAGAAGGGGACAATGCAGCATTTGCTTTGGTACTGACTGAGCAGCCACTCAGATATCTGAGAAGCTAGTTCTTCGACGGGATGTGTCTCTGTTCGGTCTTTTTATAAGAATCTGGATGGATTTAGGTTTTTTGGCCTCGTAGTTCGTCCATGTGGATGTGCAGCAACTACGTGAATTGCAATGTGAATCATGGCCTCCGAGTAACCTTGCCGCTTGAAAAGCACCTATTACACCTAATGGGTTGAACTTTTTATATTTAAGTTCCCTCTAGTTTTTTGAATAATATGGTGGAATTTACATTAGAAATGCCTTACAGAATGTATCATTACAAACTTAAAGTTTTAATCATTTTAACATTAAAGACAACATTGTATATATTTCTGCTATTAGAGACAACAGGATAGTAAAATTTCAATAAATTCCTTTAATAGACTATATAAATGGTGTTTAACACCAAAAAAAGTAATTGATTCACAGTTAATAGCAAAATATAAAAATCTATTTACGATTACTTACAGATAAAGATTGAAAGTACTTTGTAATGTTTTTAAGATCTCTTTACATATATATAAGAGACATTTACAGATTTACAATCCCAGTCCTTAAGGTGACATCTTCATATAACAAAGGATACAAAAATACATACTTAACTATTGAAGAGAAGAATCAATCAGATGTGGCTGAAAGAAAAATTAGAAATAAAATTTCTATAAAATGATAAACATTTAAGATTTAACATGAATCGGAATGAATATGTACGACGATTTTGAAGGTCCTGGGTTCAAATCTCAGCAATAAAAATGTAAAACTTTGTCATATTCCTCTGCAGCTTTCTGTTACACTTTCTTAATAGTTTTGAGTTTGTATTAAATTTTATCGAGAACGCATGTTATCAATCTAATATTTTAGCTTTGACATTAAGTGTCACTTTAATGTTTATCTCTGTTTTTGTATGAGTTTTAACTTGAACGTGTGTAAAAGCTGTTTAGAGGATTTGGTAAAACACCACAGGAGATGGTTTTTCGTACAAATAAAAAAAATAAAACATCAAATTTTTAGCAGTGGGAGTGCATACTATAAAATGCCAACCATTCTTTCGTTCAACCAACCATCCTGCCATTTAGTCAGTCAGCCCAAACAGGCTGGCAGGCAGCCATCGAACTAACTCGCCATCATTCAATATGGCGTCAAAACGTCACAATCCACAACATCCTCAATGTGTGTTTGAGGCAACAACATGTGTTGCTGTATTGTACGAAAAAGCGAAGGAAGGAACAAAAAAATGATAAACTGAAATAAAGACAGAGTAAAGTCTCTACATTTAGTATCATATTGTGAGTTGTGGGGGAATGAGTTATAAAAAAAAAAAAAATAATCCTTCAACCCCAATCTGGTGTGCCAACATAAACACACACAGACCATACATACTGTGAGCCAAGTTAAGTTTTACAGCTAGTATGCCAAGTCAGTAGTAGTGGTAAAATGTTTTCATTGTGCTCCAGACTTGTGTGTTTCATAAATTTTACACAGGAAAAAAATATTTGTAAAAGTATATGACATCCGCATTTTAAAATATGATGAATAATTGTCGTTAAAGAATTAATGAGAAAAAATTTTTTTTTGCGTATGAGTAATATAGAATTTATGAGAAATCATATTATTCATACGTAAGTAAATACATAATTAAAAAAAATCAGTTTTCAAGTGATTATATTTGTTCCAAAATCACCATAAGGCAAAATAAGTCAGTTAGATAGTTCGGTGACATGGCAGAGAATATTTTCATCTCATGATACAGGATGTAAATTTGGCCTTCTTTATGTCGGAACTGACCTTAGACGTTACAATGAATTCTTCCGAAAACACAATAAAGTGGCTACTAGATTACTAATAGTCACAAAAGGACAATTTTTATGTTGCAGGTAAGAATTTTAAACATAAATCTATACCACATTTTTTGGCGAAAATTCCAAAATGTGCTTTAGCTCATATTCTAGGAAACACAAATTTTAGATTCAAATTTTTCTAACCACATCCTTTCGGACAGACCGTTAAGGTAGGAATTTTCTCCGTTTTGGTTCCATATGTTTACAACATTTTTGCCGAAAATTCCAAAAACAGCCTTATTAGTGAATTAGTGCATATTCTTGTGAACACATTTTTAAACTTCAGTATTCTAATCAAAGCAGTTTGAAACGGCCGTTAAAGGGTACACTTTTCCCCTTTTATACCGGCATTTTAATCACGTTCCTGCCAAAAATTCCTAAAAGTATCCTATCAATAAATAAGCCCATACTCCAGGAGACAATTATTTAAAAGCGGTCCAATCTCATGTTTGTTTTTTTTTATTTTTCTGCAATTTTCTCAAATGTAACGTTTTTTTTTTTAGATTTTGTCGATTTTCCAATATTTATTTTTTTTAATTTTAGTGATTTCATAGTTTATATAATTTTTTGGTGATTTTTTTCAATTAAAGTATGTTTTTAATTCCAGCAACTCGTGCGCCCCGGTAGGCTAGTTGGTAGCGTGCTGGCTTATCTGTGCGGGGGTTGCGGGTTCGATTCCCACCAGAGGCACTGGTCTGTTTTCGCTACAACGCGCCGAAGGCCATAGTAGCTAGTGCTCGGTTAGGGTAATAGTATATAATTTGTAATTATATGATTATTAATTAATAATAATTCCAGCAATTTTTTTTTAATGGAATTATTGTTCGGTTTTCGCCAATTTTTGGCTTTTTTTTGCAATTTCTTACTTAATTGGGCAGAATTCAATTAAACTCCCAGTATAGAAATAGTAGTAATAGTGACATGTCATTATTTTTCTTACTACCAGTAATGACACCCGCTTACACTTTACATTACTTTAACACACATAATAAATACTTACTAATAGCTAGTTAATTGTCTCATTATTTTAATACCAAAAATAATAAGTACTTATTTTTATCATTATTTCAAATATATTTTTGAAAATCTATTTTTAGACTCATTACTTTTTCAACTCTAGTAAGTACATATAGAACTACTTATTTTTGATTTTTTGTAAGTTGGAAATGCCGTTTTATGCAAGTAAGTCATTTATATTTTTATTTAACAAGTTTAACATGTCGAGATAGCTCAGACGGTAGAGCGGCTTCAATTTTCAATAAAAAAACTATTATTTTATTAAATTCAGTTTTTTTTTTAAATTTATCTTTAGATTTATTATTTCTGTCCATACTGTTTAGCAAATGGGTAACCACATATTTTTCGTACAGTAATGAGATTTGTAATGACAATTGTGAGTACTTGTTATTACCGAATATGTGCTTATATAACCGCATATATGGTAATGCTTTTCTGCACTGGGCTGTTAATTGAATTAACAAATTAAATTGCAATTTTCATGTACCGATCTGTAAAATTTTGTTAAAAAGTTATTATTGACAATGAATTTTTAGAATAATGTCGTGAACTTTGAATATGTTTTAACAAAACCAGCTTAATACATTAAACGACCAGTCATTTCATATATTTTTACGAATTTAAAAAAAAAAAAATACAAGTGCTTTCTCAATCCCAAAATGATACCATCATTCGACAAAAGGTCCGTCTGTGCAAAAAGATTCGGACAAGCACTGATAAAAATTTCCAACGTTTTAAAAATCATCAAACACGTGTTCTAAAAATATGTTTTTCAAAATAATATTAAAGAAAAAGTTCATGTATACTTTTTTTGATTCCACTGGGATTCGAACCCTGGGCTCCAGATTAGAAGCCGACATCTTCTTCTCTAACCATTGAGCTAACGAGATATATAATACTTGATGGCTTAAAACGTATTTAAATTATAACTGCTATATAACAGTTGGCTGCTCAAATATGTTAGTACTGGCAAAAGGTTTAATGGAAACAACTTGCCAATGTTGGGAAAACAAAAAAAAGTTCCCAACATTCCAACATTTCCAGAAACAAAAAAATCTATTTTATATGAAAAAAATATTTAAAAGTATCAAAAAAGTACATCAATAATGTTTACCTGAAACCGGGCTCGAACTTGACCCTTACGACTACAAACTTTTTTCGAAAAAACATCACCAGTTTTTTTTCGAAAAAACATCACCAGTTTTTTTTTAGAAACAGTTGCATAACTGGTGCTATTTTGGAAATGGTTCCATGCAACCGGTTGTAAAAGAATCTGTTAACCGATTTGATATTTTTAGAATATAAAAAAATATTAAACTAATTTTTAGTACAGAAATACCTAAATATGTTTTCCACAATGACTCGTTTTTTTTCTGCCAGTGTATAATGTCGTATTGTATATGACGTTGGCTTTTTGGTTGATGATGGAATGATTAAATGAATGAGTGAATGAATGAATGACTGAATGACTTTGGGTATGGGATATTTTTGTTGTGTACAAAGACTCATAATCTTTGGAGCTTAACGTGCTGATGACTTGCTGTGCTATGATGGGATTTTGTAGGGATTCTCGGCTTCATACTTTTACTTCTTTTTTGTACTTTTATTTCTCGGGATTTCTTTAGTTGTTGTTGTTGTGGCTGTTGTTTTATAAGTTTCTTGTTCATTTTACGGAATTACTTGTGTGTGTGTGTAAGTTTTGGCTGTTTGAAGCTGTAAAATGTGCTGAGTTGGGGTTTTTATGCCTGGTCGGATTTTCTACACTTTTGTTGGTTGAATAATGGGGCGTAGTAGTGGGGGAGGAAAATTATTCATACGCTGCTTTTTAGAAAAAAAAGAGGAAAATTGTTTGTTTACAAATATCTCTATGTATGTGTTTGGGGATATACAGTGAACTCTCAAAAACGTGAACTAATTTTTGCTCGGGGTGTTCGCGTTTCTGATTTTGTTCACGTTTGTGATTGGAATTTTTTTTAACTATTTTACTAAAGAATTGATCCACTTAAAAGTGTTCATGTTTCTGGGACGTTCACGTTACTGGATGTTCACGTTTCTGCGAGACCACTGTATTCATGATTGTGTATGTTTTCTGTTGCAATCACATTTCTTAGAATTTTTGTTAATGTTGGTTGTTGTATGTACGAGTGAGTATTAAAGCTGAAGTTGTACTTTTACATATTTGTGTTGAAGGCATCATTTACTTTTTGATATGTTTACTTGCACATTGGGATAGAATCTCAGGAAAACGACTTAATATATGAAAAGTTTTCAAAACATTTTTAATATTGATAAAACTGAATAAATTTTGCAATAATTTCTTTAATTTTGAAATAAAAAAAAAAAGAATTTAAAAAAATTTCGAAAATTTGAAGTTAAGACAATAGTCACTTGTTGTTGATATGTTAGCCGATGTTTTATCATGCTAAATACATAGGAGTCAATCTTTTATCTTTAACGATTCAAAAATTATGGCGGTCTTAAGATTAAAGCAAATTAAAAATATTAAAATTACAGTTTTTGCTTGGATTTAATTAAAGCTGCTCCAATTCATAGAACCCATTGTAAAGGTTGATTTTTTAAGAGCTTTAGGATTTGATTTCAAACAAAAACACATAAAATTTAGAGAACTGTATGAAATCTTTATTTGAGTCGATAGAACGATCTATATAATTCAATGTTTAAAGATAATTTCTTGTAAATGTTGACCGCGGCTACGGCTCAAATGGTTCATACAATGGGTCCAATGGGTCGTCCGGTATCTCATTAATAAATTCTCCAATATTGGCTTCCAATGCGTCAACAGTTGCGGGCTTGTGCCTATATACATGAGCCTTAACATAGCACCTCAAAAAATAGTCTAAAGGCGTTAAATCGCACGATCTAGACTGTTAATTGACCGGCCAAAAACGTCAAACAAACTGTTCACCGAACTCGCCTCTCAATAGCAATGCTTCTGGCTGCTCTTCAAACCAATACGCCAATTTTGCTTGTTCACGTATCCATTTAACCAGAAATAAGCTTCGTCGCTGAACACAATTTGCACTTTCTTAACCGAGCATTAATTTTGATAATAAAATGCAATAATCTGCAAGCGTTGTTCGTTTGCAAGTCGATTCATGGTTAAATTATAGACCAAACTGAACATGTTGAACAGTAACATTTCACACGAAAACAGCTGAGCTGCCAAGAACAGTGTTACCAAAAATTACGTTGCTCAAAAATCACCCTTTATTTATCACATTTCAAAATTTATTTTGCACCACCAAAAAAAAATATAAAAATACACATCATATACAGTGCACTCACTATAACACCCGGTAATGTGAACGACTCAGAAACGTGAACAACTTTATTTTTATACGTGAACAAAGTTCGAAATCTCTAAAACGTGAACAAAAGTTAAGCCTATTTTTTTGGGTTTTTATTATAGATAAAATTAAAAAAAAAATTTTAAGTTAAAATTTTGTTGAATAACAAATTCAAATTAACTGACTAATTTTGTCATTCTGGCGTGTAATGAATTTCACTTTCGATCAAAATCAAAATTTTAAGTCTCATTGTTTCGCAACATTTTAATTACTGAATATCCAAGTTAAAATTTAATAAACAGTTAAATTAAAAATTTATATGAAAAACAACAACAATTGCGTCCATTAAAGTCCCAGTTGATAGCGAACGGGACATTGTGAAAATAAGGCTAAATGACATTACTTAAAATACATGATTTAACTAAATCGATTGATACATCCCAGCAAAAAATAGTGCTTACCCAGAAGCGCTTCCGGAATGCATTATGTAACTCCGAAGCGCTTCTAAAGCAAATCCAGAAGGCATGATTTTTGTTTGCAATGTCTCACTTGTGCTTTTAGAAGCAATAAATGTGCTCTAAGAAACAATAAATTCATGCTTTCTAGGCAATTAGATGCGCTTTTTTGTATGTTGACGACATTAATGCTTCACGGTATGAATTCTTTATTGATTCATTGTAAGCATTATTCACTGCTTCAAAGATGGGGGTTTGGGAAGCTCAACAGAATGTCTTCCCTAATTGCTTTATTGTATGCAAGGCAGTAAAGCGCTATTTTGTAAGCTTACAAATGTAGTTACTGCTTACCAAATCGAGGTTATTTTTTGCTGGGATGTTTTAGTCGAAACTGCGTTTTCTGAAACAAATTATAAGTTACCAAATTTCCAACTTCGATTGAAAGTGAAATTCTTAAAATACCAGATTCATTCAGTCAAAAAATACCATCATATTAGCCTAGAGATGGGCACATGAGCAGAATATTGCATGATGCACGAGAATCACGCATCAGTGTGAGCGAAACCTAATTTTACTCAACTGAGTGTGAGTGTGTGTGCGTGAGTCAAAATTTTGAGTGAGTGGATGTGCGTGAGTAGAATTTTACAAAACAATTATTGTTTAGCTTTTAATTAGTATTTTCGTTAATTTTTTTCGACAATTTAATATTATTAGGTTTTTAAAACACGAAATAAATGCAAAAATTACATATTCAGACCAATTTTGAGTTATACATTACCAAATTACCATAATTTTTACATTTTAAGTTTTTCCCGTAAGATATTATTTACCCGGTGAAAAAAGTTCATATATTTACAAATATGTTCATATATGAACACATATGGTTGCGTATATGGACAAATAAATTTACTAGCTTTTTTTGCTGATATTAACCATTTGTCTGCAAGGTTGTCCCGGTAAAAATGTTACTGACTTTACGGACTTTGTTTTAGTATAGAATTTATTTTGCCTTATCGATTCCAGTTCCATAGTGACTTGTTTGTTTCATGTTAAAATACTACCATTTTGTTGTGGTTATTATTGTTTCTGCTGCTGCTCGTAATACTTATAACTTGTGTTGTGTCCTTGGGGTTTTCCTCACAAATTTTATAATTCAAAAATGAGGGTCCATTTTTTTCGTAGAAGGTACTTTATTCCCAGTGTTTGTTTTGCAACAAAATCATCCATTCAGTTTTTTTCTTGTTAATTCTGTTATTGTTGTTTGTTATCCACAAGTATTGTCGGGTGGCCTGGTCTGTTTTTTTTTTGTTGAGACTTTTTGTAAATCATCCTGATCCCTATTGTAAACATCAGAAGTTTTACTTTATTGTGGCTAAAAGGAGGTTAAAGTTTTATAAGTTTTTCTATTTTAATGTAATGTATTCAAATGAATAGAGTTTTTTTATAATCTTTAAAAGCTGAATAAATGGGACAAGATTATGAATGACGATTTTCATGATTTGGTCATATGAGAGATTCCAAATTTTCTATTTATGGGTTATATTAGGTTTTTTTTTAATTAAACACTGGATAGATTTTCTATTTATTAATTGAATTCCAAGAACATTGAATTCCAAGAACATAATCTGAAATATATAGAAACTATCAATTGAAATTCAGAAAATATCAATAGAAATTAACCCTCACTCTTCTCAGTTAAAAACAGCCATTGACTTGTACCCAAATAATATTTATTGGACAAATTTTTGGATTCGGATTTAAAAAAAAAAAACATAAAATTTAGAGAAATTGTTCATACTTGTAAACATATAGGTAACGACATATTTTTTTATTTATGTAAGTTGTTTAGTAATGGTATGTCACTATTTTGTAAGTCAGCCAAATTTAAAATTTATGAGATTTGTAATGGCAATTGTAAGTACTTGCCATTATCAAATATGCGATTTACGGTGTCCGTTAAAAATAGATTTGCCATTAAACCCACATTTATTTTAAAAATGGTTCCAAATGGTAGATATCCATTTTTTTCGGAAAACGTTATCCCGTACCTCCAGATGGCCGAAAATAACCAATTTTTTGAAAAAAGGGTATATTACTAAAAGTTCCAAAAATTCGAAATTTCAAAAAAAAAAAATAATTTTTTATTTCATTTATTCATTTAATAGACTAAAGATTATTCAGATATTGAATTCTGATTTCAGCGGATATGATTATTAGAATACCTAATTTGGAGATGTCGATTTCTATTTTTATAATAAAAACAAATTTAAGAATTATAATTCTAGTTTGTATTTGGAACTACTCTTTTCCAGGTCATTTTATAAAAATAGCTTATTTTGTCACAAATCTATCCAAAGTTGAATGTTTTCATCAAAGATAGCATAATTTTCGGAAAAGTATTGCTTTGATTTATTACGACTATAATTGTCTTTACTTTTATTAAAAAATTCTTTAACCCATAGTTGCCAGGGGAAGATCCATGAAACTTAATTTTAATGCTACAAAATTTAAAAAAAAATCTCAACTTAACGAATATAATTATTTTGTGTAACTGAATCCATATAGGGTTAAGTTTTACACTTTTGGCCAAAAAATTACCCACTAGGAAATTTATAGGGTAACACCTTTCATTGTTTTTGAAAAATAACTACAAAAATTATATTTACTTCTTTGGTGCGCCCCGGTAGGCTAGTTGGTAGCATGCTGGCTTATCAGTGCGGGGGTCGTGGGTTCGATTCCCACCAGAACCACTGGTCTGTTTTCGCTACAACGCATCGAAGGCCATAGTAACTAGTGCTCGGTTGTAATTATATGATTATTAATTAATAAACAATAAAAAAAAAAAAATATTTACTTTTGATGATAAAGCTCGTAATACTTAGTATCCGGAGGACAAAAAAGACCCATGAAAATTAATTTTCATTATGACTTCAAGATTACAAAGACTTTAAAGGGGTCAAAAACAAGATTTTCACTTTATAAAAAGTATTATTTTGTGTAACTTGATCAATATAGAGTTTTCAAAAAAAAAAAACACCCAATATGAAATAACAGAATAACATCCTTCAGATTTTTCTTAAATTCCGATATGTGAAAGATGGTACACAAATAACGAATTGCGCTGTCTCGTTAGTTGTTTCCCTCTACCACATATCCGAATTTAATAAAAATCTGTTATTCTGTAAATTTCCTAGTGGGTATTTCTTTGGTGAAAAATTAAAGGATTCAATCTATTTGGATTAAGT
Organism: Delia radicum; assembly: GCA_021234595.1. Lineage (NCBI taxonomy): Eukaryota > Metazoa > Arthropoda > Insecta > Diptera > Anthomyiidae > Delia > Delia radicum. The sequence goes on along the minus strand of CM037853.1, from coordinate 17,993,381 downwards.
AACACAACATAATATTTTTTATCAAATTAAAATTTTTTTATCTATTTAATGGCTTTATAATCTTGTAGTTAGTCGTAATCTAAATTTAGTTTAATGGGTCTTTTTGCATCCCGGCCACCAAGTGTTAAAGATTTTTTGACTAAAAGTAAATATTGTTATAGTTATATCAAATTTAAATGATATTTCTCAGAAAATTATGAAAGGTTTTATTCTGTAAAGTTCCTAGTGGGTTTTGTTTTTGGACAAAAGTGTAAAATAATAATTTTTATCAAGTTGAGATTTTTTTCAATTTGATAGATTAGATCATAGTGGCACTGTGCACCGCGACCAGAAATTGGTATTTTGTGCTGCCAGCGAATACACCCTATAGGTTCAGGCTCCCTACGAAGCCAATTATCCTACCAGGTGAACAGTTCCAAACGTCCGATGGCGTCACTATTCGATCACCAAAATAACGCACCCTCCTGTCGGAGAGCCTCGGACATTTGCAGAGAACATGCTCAGAGGTCTCGGGTTCCAATTCACAAAACCTGCACGTATCCGTAGAGGATCGTCCCATCTTGTACAATTGATACCTAAGGCCACAGTGTCCTGTGAGGTAACCCGTTACGGTCCTTAGTTCGCCCCTCTTCATAGACAAGAGTTTCCGCGATCTCTCCCCAAAAGGGAGATATAAACAGCCTCGCCTGTCGCTGCCCAGGCGATCTGGCCCAATAGGCCCCAAACTCCGACTCCCTCCATCTTCTGAGCTTCTCTCTGACATACCCATTGGGTACGCCACAGAAGGGTTCCGGGCCAATGAATTGTCGACGAGCTCCGCAGTTGGCTAAACAGTCAGCCCGTTCGTTGCCCTCATGCCCCTCATGGCCTGGAACCCAGCCCAGTGTCAAGGAGTTGTTAAGTCCTAGACGATTTAGAGAGTCGATACATTCCTTAACAAGACCAGACGACACATCTTGAGCCCTCAAGGCACCAAGTGCCGCTTGGCTGTCAGATAGAATGTAGATCGTGGCCCCCGTGTCCTCCTCCGCAGACACTCTTCCACACAGATACAGATAGCGAAGACCTCAGCCTGAAAAACGTATCCATGTTCGACTGTTTCGAGCCATCCGTAAACCAGACCTGTGCACCAACCTCCGGTACCCAAGATCCAATCAACCACGTGCTCCTGTCGAAAATCACAACAACAAAGTGCCTAACAAATACTTGCACAGGCAGTATCTTGTCACTGACCCTAATAACCGGGTCATCAGCGAACATTTTCGCAATCTCAAGATGCCCCTTCAGATCCCCACTCCTCATGCTGCCAATCTCCCGCAGCCTTAGGGATCCCATGGGCGCGTTCTCCTTTACAGAAATATGCAAAGGAGGAATACCCAGCATGACTCCAATGGCATCAGTCGGACATGATTTTGAGGCACCAGTGATACCAATACATGCCAGTCGATAAATCCTCTTAAGAGTCATCTGAGCCCCGAGTTGTTCAACCTTTGTCCACCACGCCAAAGAGGCGTATGTGACCATCGGTTTCACAATGGTGTTAAAAGACCAGTAGACCATTTGAGGTCTAAGGCCCCAGGTCTTGCCAAAGAGCCTCTGGCAGGCAAACATTGCAATAGTGGCCCTTTTAGAGATCATATCAAGGTGCTCATTCCAATTCAGAGACCTATCCAATATAACCCCCAAGTACTTAACGCTATCAGAGAAGCAGATCCTCGTCCCCTGAAGCGATGGCTCAGTGAGACATAACTTACGTCTCTAGTAAAGGGCACCAGGATGGTTTTCGAGGGATTTATAGTCAATCCCTTCTCCTGGCACCACTTTAAGGTAAAGTTCAGAGCCTGTTGCATGCGCTCAGAAATTGTCCTGTCATCCCAGCCTGTGACAGAAATAACAAGATCGTCAGCATATCCGTAGGTTCTGAAACCCAGGTCATTAAGCTGCTCAAGCAGCTCATCAATGACCAGAGTCCACAGCAGAGGCGATAGCACACCACCCTGAGGACAGCCCCTATGGTCCTAGAAGTGTTCCCGATGCCGAATGTAATGACACTAGAGGTCAACATCTCCAGCGTCCAACTAACGATAACACTCGGGATGTCTTTCCTCAACATCGCAGTCCTAATCGCATCGAAAATGCTTCGCCTCCAGTGCATTTTCGATCATAGTGACAACTTGATGGACAGCCGTCTCAGTGGATTTTCCCTGCTGATACGCAAATTGGTACCTATGAATTCAATTTGATAACTTTAAAATCTGTTTGTCATAATAAAAATTAAGTTTCATGGGTCTTTTTTGTCCCCAGGCAACTAAGGGTTAACGATTTTTTGATTTTTACAGTCGTTATAAATTAAAGTAATATTTATCCAAAAATGATGCAATCTTTGATGGAAACATTCAGATTTTTTTAAATTTTTGACAAAATATGCTATTTTCATAAAATGTCCTGGAAAGGAGTCGCTGCAAATACAAACTCGAAGTAGCATTTTTCCAATTTATTTCTTTTCTCTTTAATAACAACTACTATATTATAAAAATATAGTAGTTGTTACGAAAATCGACAAATCGTTATTTTAAGCGATATCGTAATGTACTTATGTAACCACTTATATGGTAATGCACTGGGATCAATAGAGTTCGACCGAGCAAATAATGTACTTTGGACAATATTTGGAAATTGAAAGTATTTTGGACAAATTTTCTATTGCCTCAGCGTCTTGAACTGTTGCATTGAAGTCAACATATTTTTTTTTCATTTCACTTTTTTTTTAATTTTTAACTTCTGCTTTAATAATGTGTTTTATTAAACTCTTTTGTTTGAAATTGTATTTGAAAAAGTTGCGGGATTCCCGAACACAATTCCCGAGATTGCGGGAACAAAAAAATGCTTAGTTCTACGGAAATCCCGGGACAGGAGACAATTTTACTATAAGAATAAAATATTTCAAAGACCAACCAAATGAAATGTTTTAATATGCCCTAAACAACATTTTAAACATAAATCTGCACAAAAGACAATATGTTAGATGTTGTTGTTACACAAGATTTGTGTTGATTAGGGTAAAACTCTGACAGTTTTAAGTACGCATTTCATACCATCTAAGTGAAATGATGTGTACAAAGAGTATTGAACAGAAAGAATACTGAACATTTGTACAAGTACAAAATATACACTTTGAATGAGTAAACGTCAAAAAGGCTAAAACTGATGTTTAAGTTTACCTTATTGAAAACTAGCAATCATAAACTTCAGTAAGAGCTGAGAGGGAGGGGAGGTACGTTATGAAAGTCTTGACAAAGAAATGTGAAAATATTTTAAGTATGTTTCTACCGAAAAGCCCAAAAGAGACGCCTGGTAAACATTATTTGTAAATACTAAGATGCCACTCATTTGCTTTACATTCCAAAACTGTCTCACATACACATATTAACGAACTATATCCTTTGAAAAGGAGTCAAGTGTCCATACCTACATATGGTGTTCAAAATGTATTTCTTAGTTTATTGGCATGTTTCGTATAAAATAATGAAGTAATTTTTGGTATGATAACACCTAATAATACACACTTAGAACAGGTGGAACTTAGTTTAAATGAAATTTCAAACAGCTCTCAAAACTTTTTTGAAAATTTGTGCCATTTACTTGTCACTTTTTGCTCTGAATATTTTAGATTTTTTTTTGATTTTATAAAATTTCGACCTTTTGAGTTTAGGCTTTTATGAAGAATTCAAGTTTAACAAATAAGTGTCACATTTGTAAGTACACACAGAAAATAAATTCGTTGGAAATCGGTTGAAAATACATATATTCAGTTGCACAATAAGAAATTTTACACCGATTAAGAAATATTCTTGATCAGAACAGTAAAATTATTATTCCATTAAATAAGTTTGTATTTCAATAGTTGGCAAACCCAACCAATACTGTATTAAAAAAATAATTTTGGTAATGCTCGCCAGAACCAACAGTTACGCTTAATAAAAATTAGTACTTAGAACTACCAATGTGTATTACGAACAGATTTTAAATATTTTTTTCCCGATGAAAAAAGTTACGATATAGGTCATATATATAGGTATATAAACATGGGATATCATTTTATATGATCCGAAAAATGGGTCTTTCTAATGTGATCAAGTTATATATAATTTTATACAAATTCATCTTCATTTTAACTTATCACACAAGAAAAAAAAACCCATTTTAATTAAGAAAAGCACCGATTCAATAACTTTAATTACTGAAATTCCGCCAATAACGAAAATTGCTAACTCAATTAAAAATTGATAGCTATTTAATTGAATAATTTTTCAATTAAATAATAATTCATTTGATTAACAATTTATCAATATCGTATACCTTCCCAAAAACAAAAAAATATAATTGCCATACCAAATATATTTTTATAGAAGTGTTGTTGCCATACCAAATGTTTTTTAACAGCTTGACTTTTATAACATTAAATTTAAACGGGCATGAAATTCTCATTTAGTTAGCAGATTTATTTATACTTATGTGAACAACTTTACACAGAAATTATTTTTTTCTTTCTATCGAAACGTAGGGCTTATGGGAAATTTTTTTTTTTTTAATTTTTTGTTTTGAAATTTTATAAATTTTGTTGAAATAAGAGTATTTTTTTTTTAATAATTTTTAATTTATTTTTTGCATTTTCTTTCTATCTAAAAGACATGTTTATTAAACAAAATTAAACTTTAAAAACTACACTATCAATTTTATGAAAATGTTTTAGAATAAATAAATATTCAGATTTAAACAACTGAAACTAAATTACTTAACTTAATAAATTAATAAACCTAATAAGAATTAATATCTAATCTAATTAAAATGATTTTCAAATATTTATTACTAATACCACTAAATATAAACATTTATAAACAACAACTACATAAATATTACAAAAAAAAAACAACAATAACAATGTGTTGATGTTTGCTTTTGAGCGATAATATAAAAAAATGTCAAACAAGTTCCGAATATGAGCATATATTTAATTGATTCAATTAATTTTTAAGTGACAGCTTCTAAAATTTTCAACAAACCAATTCAATTGAAACAAGTAGGGACATATTTTTTTCTGTGTATACACTGAGTTTCATAGCTATTTCTAACCGTTATTTTGTTTTCCAATTATTGGTTTGGCGACAAATTCAGTCATCACAACGAATCTGTTCTCTGTGTGTACAATACATTCATCAAAATTTGCATATCAAATGTTTATACAGTGTCATTATGAGTTTGAGTTATGTTGGTGGCTATAAATGAAAGATAAAGATGTTTTATTTAATGTTTTTCAAAACCCTTAAAGTGTTTATTTTTAAGGTTCTTCTACTTTTTGGGATATTTGTTTATTTTCAGACTCATTTCTTTTAATTTATCTTAAAACTGATTTACATTTCAAATCTCTTACGTTTTTTCTTATTTTAACCACTTCATAAAGTCCAATCCTCAACTGGCATTGCTACTAAAAGTACAATAAGTTTACACTGTTTCCAAAACATTCTTTCAATGTTTAAACAGAATTTTCTTTAAATACTTAAGGCATTTCGATAACGGAAAGCAGACTGGTCAAAAATAAAATTGACCGGGATTTAGAAAAATTATTTTAATTTGAGAAAACGTTAACATGAAATGTGCTTAAACACCTTTTGTTTTCCTAAATTTTAATAACATTTTTCTTGAAATTAAGAACCTGAATTCACTTTAAATATAGACAAATTCTACACCGGGAGAATTATCTGCATGATATTTATGAATTTTTGCATAGAAGCAATAAAGTTGCACTGAAACTTTTCATTAATGGAAGTTTTTAAAAACTTTTTTGAAAAATATAATTTTATTTATTAAAAGTTTCGTTCAATTAATAAAAAAAAAATTCATTAGAAAACTAGTTTCATAAAAAGTGTAAAGCTTTTCATTCATTTAAGAATTTGTGAAGAAAAGTTTCATTAGTTTAAAGAAAGTTTTCATTTTTTTTCCGTCCAATAAAATTCTCTCTGCATCGTATAATTTTACTATTTTAAAGTTAATATTGTTAAAAAAATAAGCACAGTCTTCTCTCACACACAGAAATAATTATCAACCTAAAATATCTAATTAAAGATTTGATTTGAATTGAATTCTTTTCTAAACATATATTTGTTTGAATCAATAAATATTTTAATTGACTTCTAAATATATAAATACATATTTTATTTTAGAAGTAATTCTCAAATTATATTTTCATACACTATATGGTTAAATAGTAAATTTTCAGTATAAAATATCAAATGCATTTGAAGTTTACAAACAAAACAAGCGCACCCACAAACAGACTCAGCATTACCAAAAACACACATACCAAGGTATCGTTCACACACTTTTCTTTGTGAGTATCATATTGTTTTTGTAGAAGTTATTTATAATTATTTTTGGTTTTTAATTTTCAATAAAAGTTTTAATTGATTCAATAAATTTTTTAATTGAAACCCGTTTTTAGTTTTATCTGTGCAGAGTTCATATCGTATGTGCTCTAACCGGAATACCTATGTGTTTATGTGCTTTGCTCTCCTGAGCAACCAAAGCGTTTTATTTTGTCAATTCGCTAATTATTTTTTTAATTAATAATCATATAATTACAAATTATATACTATTACCCTAACCGAGCACAAGCTACTGTGGCTTTCAGCGCGTTGTAGCAGTGCCTCTGGTAGGAATCGAACCCACGACCCACATTGGTTGAGGTTCATAGAACGAACGGCTAAAAATAGAAGAAGTTGTCGAAGGACAATGAAACTTGGCACATAGGCATTTTTTGTTTGAATCAAGAAAAAAATTTGAAAATCAAATTAATCCGCGGAATTTTACGCTTACCTCCCATACAAAGTGAAAATTAAATTTTTACCTACGGCATTGTTTTTTGGCACATTGCATTTTTAAACATTCAGAATCATTTGTGTGAAATTTGAAAAATATCCGCCCACTTTTACGCCCACTTCCTATACAACTTGTATTGAAAAAGTAGCATAACTCCCTTGATTCTTAATCCATCAACTCAATTTTCACAAAAATAAATATTATAATTGCAGAATGGGCTCCTGAAAATATATACCTGATCCGCCCACTTTTACGCCCACCTCCCATAGAAATAACAACAATTTAATCATAGTCTTTTAATAATTTTTTAACATCATTATCGTACTCCAATTTTTTGATTTGCAACTTTGAGCGAAATCTATTTATAAATGGGTCTGAAGACAATAAAATATAATGCATTACGTCTTCATTAGTGGCTACACGTCCAATTCTTTGCGAATGATGTAATCTATAGGCTTTATAGTCTTTATTCCTCGCTTTCTGAGCTTCTTTGGACAGCATATCGATACAAATAATCAATTAAAATGTAAAAAATAAAAATGAAATCAATGAATAAGGGCCTTTAGATAGAGACATACCTATTGGCAGAATAGCTTCTGCTATAATTTGGCTACCTCCAGAATCTTATGCACAGTTACAGGCATGTAGTACCAGCCATAGAGATCGACAAACAACTTGGTAGTATCCATGCAATATATATGAAATTTGTTAGGAAAGGAGCAGGTAGGAGAAGCTGAAATTTTTTTTTTTACTTTTAGCTGAGACTTCAAGCTGTAATTTGACATCTTTCGTTAAACAGCGCTCCACAGCGCTAAAAAGATGCAGTCCACTGAAGTTGGTGAACATTGAAATTTTGATGTTGTTTATATTTTGTTCTACGAACTTTTTATATGGCACTTTTTCCAACTTTTTTTAATGCAAATCTCATTTATGACAATTGTGATTTACGAAAATATTCAACAAAGTCAAATGGTAAGTTTTCTTTGATTGTACCAAAAGATTGAATATACAGTAAATTTGCATGCCATTTTAAACAAACGAACATATATGAACTTCGAGCGTGTCTGTCGAAACAAATAATAAATATATCAGCCTAATATTACGGAATCATAGTATTCAGATATCTGACAACAAAATACCAAAAATTTATCCAAATCGGCGAACATGAAAAAAATGAATTTCGGACACTCTTCAACCTATGTGCAACCCCCGCACTGATAAGCCAGCATGCTACCAACTAGCCTACCGGGGTGCACTAATTTTTTATTTTTTTGTTTTAACACGTTTGTGTTTTTCTTTAGCCCATTTATTAACATTATGCCTTGAGAAAAGTCTACTGAATCGCACGACAGTAGTGCGATTCAGTAACTACTTGTTTTAACGATAATCGAATTGTTTAAAAAACACAGTGCAACACGAAAAAAAATAACCGTATACGGACACCACTACGTGATAAAAGACTAAAAAAAAAAAGACCCGTGTCTCCCAATTTTTCCCAAAGTCATCTTCTTTTTTGTTTATGGGCCGCCAAAGATTTGGGGCCTCGGTATCATTTTCGCAAAAAAGTGATCATTTTCTCAGGCTCATATCTTGCAAACCGTTCAGAATTTCGATTTACTCTCTATGGCAAAGTTGTAGCTCTTGTCATAAAGAACATATAAAATCAAAAAAACTTCACCTTCCAGATCAAAATCGCAAAAAACTTAAAAAAATTCGATTTTTTTTACCTTTTTTCCCGTGTTCAGGTCCATAGGTAGCAAACCGTTCAAAATTCAAGGAAACAATCAACTACAAAAATTTACCTAATATCTCAATAAACAAATTTCTAGAACATATAAACTTCCTGGGAATTGGGTTTGCTACCTATGCACCTGAACAAGAGAAAAAAGGAAAAAAAAAAATGAAATTAAAAAATTTTTCATTTTTGCGCGCTACCTAAACAGTGTTAAGAATCATCTCTAGGGGAATCATCTGAACACGGGAAAAAAGGTAAAAAAATCGAATTTTTTAAAGTTTTTTGCGATTTTGATCTGGATTTTATATGTTAGCAATTTTTGTTCTTTATGACAAGAGCTACAACCTTGCCATAGAGAGTAAATCGAAATTCTGAACGGTTTGCAAGATATGAGCCTGAGAAAATTATCACTTTTTTGCGAAAATGATACCGAGGCCCCAAATCTTTGGCGGCCCATAAACAAAAAAGGAGATGACTTTGGGAAAAATTGGGAGACACGGGTCTTTTTTTTTTTTAGTCTTTTATCACGTAGTGGTGTCCGTATATGGTTATTTTGCAATGACTTAAAAAATTACACACAGTGAAAGTAAACAACAAAATTAACGATTTTTTTTCCATTAACATTTTAAACGATATTCGCTATTGTCAAAGTTAGCTGTTGTTGTTATCAAAACGACAACATTTTTGTGTTGTTTATTCAATCGAGAAAAACTTAAACTGTTAAATTGAAAAATAGATTTGTCGACTATCGTTAAGGCGTAGTTAGTAAAGTTAGTGCGAACAACAAAATGTGTTGATATATTATGCGATTGTGGGATCGTTTAAATAATTATCATATTTTGTTTCCATATCCTTTCGTTTAGGAAACAGTGTAACTACAACCAACCGCACAGTAGGTAAGTTTGTTATGCTAATAAATTAATATAAATTCAAATTTTTTGCTGCTAGCTTTGTTTTTTTTTTGGTTCTAATAGTATTTCTAAGAAGTTCTTTTTATGTTTTTTTTTTTTTTTTGTTTCTTTTGTCATATTGACGTACCAAATGTCACCACATTTATTATACAAGAGGAAAGGAAAAGCAAGCTTGTAAAGGTAGAGAGTCAGGGCTTGGGAAAAAATTAATAAAACTCTAACAAATTATGCATTCTAATGGTATGAACAAAAAAATAAATAAACTTTAACAAACGTACTTTTACCAAAAAAAAAAAACAAAAAAAAAAGATTTAGCTATTTGAAATGGACTTCTATTTGAATATATTCGTTTGGAAAAAAAACGTTATAATGGTCACAAGTGTTAGTGCTATTTTGATTTTAAGAAAATTTAAATATTCATAATGTTGAAATACCGTAAATTACTAAAGATTTAAACATATATAAAGCTTTAAAAACGTTTCTTTATTATCATTTTTAAAAATTATAGTGGAAATTTTTTTTTATTGCTTGATTTAAAGACTTTTTTCTAAGGCAATAGAAAAGCCTGTTGTTATACGCAGTAATATCTTTTAATATAAAGCATTTAAGCAAGAGGAATATAAAAAAAATAATGTAATTAGAGTAAAAAATTCTTGTATATAAACACTTTGTTACAAAAAATGTGCATTAAAATTGGGTAAGCGAACGAATAAAATTCATAAACGTAAAATTTTGTTTGTAAAATTAGATTGTACCTCAATACTAGGGTATTCTAATTAATTAAGTTTGGATTTGTTCGATTAAACGAGTAACTCGATTTTGATATTTTTAACTTACTGGCTTAATTGAACAAGATTTTAAAATTACTCGACTAAATCGAATAAAGATTGAGGTAAGTTTCTAAAAATAGAACTGTTGTGCTGTTGGAGTTGTACTTCTGAGATTATGTATGCAAGAACAAAAACACCGTGTATAGAATAAAACTAGTTTTAATCACAACAAAACTCGACCTGGCGATAGATCAGTGGGCTAAACCGCTCTGTCTAACGTGTAATGCGAGTGCATGTGGCATTAGAAATCAGTTTATATATACCACGGTTTGCACAGAAAATTTCATATACACGCAATCAAACAAATAAAAACATAGTAAATATTACATTATTCAAAAAAAAAAAAAAAAAACAGTGTCACTGGCGAAGGTTCAATACCAGAAACTGCGCAGTCTGATTCAGAAAATTTACAATGTAGTTATGATTTTTAGAAAATAAACTCATTCTTCTCTACCACGCCTTTCACAATTAAGATTAAATAAAATTGCATATTAATTGCAATTGTCTGAAAAAGACGTTAAAATTCAAATTCATAAGTTTTATTGCATTCGGGTTTCCTGAAAAAAAAAAATCATAATAATATACAAAATCAGGAGTTCCGAAATGTATTTTGCTAAAATAAAAAAAAAATTGGGTAATTAATTTAAAATTAAAAAGATCTTTTTCAGGAATGTGTTGAAAGATCTAATGTCACTTCTTTCAAAACGTGTTCTGATGATGGGAACCTAGAAAATTCGCGAAATAGATATATCAACACATTCCTAAAAGTAGTCAATTTATAAATTTGAAAACGAAAACACTATAGATTATTTGTTAGGGCAATATCCTAATAAAGAAATATAGAGTATGGCCTCGAACTTGAATAATTTTCATTTTCATTGCACAATTAAAGGTCGAAAAAACATAAATTTTATTTTTAAAAAAAATTATATCATACTTGTATAAAAGACAAAGTACGGTCTTGTTTACTCCCCGTTTACATCTTGTTTTAAACAAAATAAGTATGCTAATAAAAAGGAGAAAAAAAACAAAAAGCATGTATTATATACCTACCAAAGGTAGAGGGTAGACAAAAAACACTAGTTTTAAATTTATTTTTGATCAATGATGATAGTCTTTAACTTCGAGCTTATATATTAGTTCTCATTTAGTGAGAAAAAAGTTTATATGAATGTTTGATGTTTTGCATGGGTTTGTCACTTCTTTCAAAATGTGTTCTGATGATAGGATTCTAAAAAATTCCCGAAATAGATCTATCAACACATTCCGGAAATTGATCAATTAATAAATTTAAAAACAAAAACTCCATAGATTATTTGTTAGGACTCTATCCTAATGAGGATATATGGAGTTTGGCCTTGGACCTGAATAATTTTCATTTTCATTTAAAAAGATCTTCTAAAGTAATATAAAATTGAAGTGTTTCACATTATTTACTTTCATTTGTTTTAAGCTATACTTTAAGCAAACATTAGGGATATAACTTTTAGCATTTTTTGCAAATATTAAAAATAATATGTCATAGCAGTTTATGCCTTAGGAAGAAATATAAGGTAAAAATCAGATAAACTACATATATAGTGGTGGAAAAAATTATAAGAACGAAAGCTTGAATTTGCTAAATTTGAAAAAATCTTCGTTATAAAATGGATTTTTAATTTTTAAAAACTGTTTGAAAGTACATAATTAAGTGATCTTTTATTTTACAGATATTTTTTTTTTTTAAATATTTGTTTCACTGACTTAATGAGAATTGCAAAATAGTAAAATGAGTTGGACATTTGCTTTAAAAAAAAAATATTATCGATTTTAATATTATATGATATTTTTCATTACTACCGTTATAACTTTTGGGTAAATCTTCTACCCCTTCTACATTGGTCCTCTTAAATGAAACATGTAAGAACCTGTCAATAGATAGTCTGCTTTAAATTAGCGGATGAAAAAATTTTTTTTTTTTAAATTAATAAATAAACATTGCGAGTTTTTTTGTTTAACAAAAAACAAATGATCTTGAAATTGAATAATCTTGCTTACATCATAAATTAAGTTTTTACTATCGTTCTTATTATTTTTTCCAAGCAAATGTCGAACTTTTTTGACTATTTTGTAATATTTGTTAATTCAGTGAAACATACAACGAATAAATAAATGTTAAATGAAAGACCACTAACTTATCTAGCAGTTTTCAAAAATTTATTTTATAACAAAGATTTTATAAAATTTTTAAAATATAACCAATCGTTCTTATTATTTGTTCCACCACTGTAGATCGTAATGAAAGAAAAGAGTGAACTTCCAAATCCGATCTGTAATACCAAAAAAAAAAAACGATGTTTATTTAAGTACAATTCGAATCTTGCAAAAAACAAACTAACACACTCTAATAGTTTTGCGATTATTGCGATTATTGCGATTGTTGCGATTGTTACGATTTTAAATTTTTTTTTTAATAAATGCATACCTAAACATTTCGCTTAATTTTCGGACCTTGTGGTCTTAAATTTTATGTATACCTTCTAACCTTCATTTGTGTATAATAATGTCTAAAATTGTTGAAGGATATTTTGCAAATGTTTTTGGAATTTCTAAAAATGTGATATTTTACTCATTGTTCTCGATGCCGAACGTTTATCTCCAAAATTACCAAAGAAAAATGTTTGTATTAGTACAATATTGCCCATATCACAGTGCCACGCAAAACCTTTATAGCCTTATTACACAAATATAAAATGCAAATTGTAGCGTTGCATTATATTTTATTTTACATTCATATTTAACCCTAAAATGCGTATTTTCAAGTTTTCGAATTAAAATTTTTATAGAATTTCAAAGTCGAAAATTTGGAAAAAGAAAATGAAAATGCGTGTTTTGGGGTTCTGTGTGAATGTAGTTTTATAAAAAAAAAATCTTTTTAAATCTACGAAACCATTTAAGTGTTTTTTTTTTTATAAAATACACATAGAAAAATATTTTGCCAACTAAAATTCGGTTACTATGACAGAAATCGGTTGGTACATGTGAAAATTGGTTTTCACAACAAAATTCGGTTAACACAACTGAACCCTTTATTTTAGTGTGTATAAATTGAAATACAATATATTTTTTGATTAACTCGATTAATCGACCAAAATTGTTTTTCGTTACTCGAAATTGACAATTTAAATTCACTCGAACAATTGTTTGATTAAAATTCATCGATTAATCAAGTAACGGTTAAACGATTGAGTACCAATAACATTATAAACGAAATATCAATACCAATAACAAAGAAAGTTAGTAAAAATTTATATGTTATAATAAAAAAATTTAAATTTTTTATTAAAAAATAATTAGTTTTTTAAAGCAGGATTTTTTTTCAAGTCATAAATATTTTTTATTTAATTTAATTTGCCACATTTTTGTTAATTTGGGGATTTAATTTTAATTTTAATTTTAAAATGTTTGTGTTGTAATCATATTTTGCTCCATATAAACACCGATATATTTCAGAAGTCGAAATAGGTCAATCTAATAAATTTCTCAAACTTCCCTCGTATCTATTTTATGTTCCTGGCTATATCTTAGTATATAAACAACACCATGAACAAAGCGTTTACTTAATATTTTTATGATTAAAACACATTCACATACAGCACATTTTATATGACATTTAAGGAGTGTTGCCACTAGTAAAACAAATAAACTTAAACAGCCGTTGGTCCAAAATTATCCAAAACCATATAAAATTACAAAAAAAAATAAATTATAAAAAATTTGTTTCATTAATTTCAATCTGAAAAACTCATACATACACATTTGAGGCCCTTTTTACCAAATCTTCTAAAAAAAACATAATTTTTATCTAATTAAAGGCAAGCTTGCAATATCTTATGCACGCAAAAAAATAGAGCAACAAATTATGATTGTTAAAGAGCAACGTGTAGCAATCATAATACGATCTTAGCAATAATATTATGATTCTAAATGACGATAAAATGGTCCTCGGTAATCATAATATGATCAGCCAGATATGATAATTAGGTTCATAATATGATAATTTAGTGTCCATGATTGTGGACATATAATCATATTTTTTCTCTGCGTGTGTTTACTAGAGCGATCAAATTTTGCTGGTAGGTTCAAGTCCCAAACCGTAATAAAAACTCCGAATATTCTAATTTTTTTCAGTCATTTATAATCACAATAATAAAATACCCGTTTTTTGAAATGGCCTTGGAGCGCAGGAAAATATAATAAAATATACAAAAAGTTTAATAAGTATTTTCGTAAAAAATAGCAAAATATATGATTTAAGTCTCTAATAAGTGGGTTTATTGATGACCTAATTTAAGTTATTTACCAGAAACTGGAAATGTTTAGCAAATGTTTCTCAAAAACCTCAATTTATCTAAATATTGACAAATTTTCATTAAGCTCTGGGACTTATATTTAATGTATTCGTGAACATTCCACACTTTTTAAGTGTTCAATGTGCAAAACAAATTATTAGAAAAAAAAAACTTGCAAGCATTTTCTGTAAAAAGTGAAATTACACAGAAATTAAACAAAAATGTCATTATTCAAAAATGATCCAATGAATGTGTAAACAGTCCCGTTTTTGAAGAATTATTCAAAAAGTGGCAACACTTTATTTAAGGCAAGTTAGTAAATGCGAAAAAATTGAGAATGGAATTCATTGAAATCATTTTGCATTTAATGTTGCAACATATAAAGATGCTTTATAAACACCATGCTCAAAAAATATACAGAAATTGTGTGGAATAAAGAAAAAAACAAACTTACTAAAAAATATTTTTTTTTGCTCACTCTAAGTGAAAATATGTCAACTCAATCACCATTTGGATCGACTATCTCAGATTTTAATCTAATTCACCATAACTGTCGTACTAGACGAGAACTCGTCTGAACATAAATTTCAGATTTCTAAACCTTTCGGTTTCCTTTTTAAGACTCAAAAACTCCCAGAAATTATTTTATATAAATTATATTTATATAAATCCAATATGAAATTGTTTCATCCTGTTTATGATATATGTAATAGCATTTATTAAGCATTTCATAAAAACCAATGAAACTCATCATATTGATGAAATATTTAATAAATATGAAGATGACTGTCATTAATTTGCCACTTTTGAAAGAATAAATATTAAACTTGTATGAATAATATTGAGATCGTTGATAAAATAAATAATAAGGGCAAATTTTAAAAGTATTGCATAGTTTACTATTTTTAATATATATTTTATGCACACAATATACACAATTATAAATGCATGAGCTTCCGAGCCCGAGTCACTCCACATACAATGACGTCATAATTAAAAATAATATTTTCGCATATTTCTAAAATTTTAGAGCATATTTTACGATTTTTAACACATGTTTTATGTATAAACAGGTATTAAATGTATGAACTTTCGAGGCCTAGTCATTACTTATAAAATAAATAACTGTGAATTAAAAAATATATGTTTGTAAAGGGTGTCCCAAGAAGAGCGCAATTAATTCTGCCTATTGACGAAGCCATCAAGATGAAAATGGGCCTCGTCACTGAAGATGATTTTATCGGCAAAATCAGTATTTTCATATTGTCTCTCCAATACCCAATTAACGAACTCCCTTCGCTGTCCCTTCGTGTAGCGCTCCATTTTTACTAACCTCGTACCTTCTACTAGCAAACAATAACAATTGTTCAAATGTCAAACAATGACACTTCGAATGTTGCCAGATTTAAAAATTGCGTTCTTCTTGGGACACCCTTAGTTATACTAATTTTTAGGTGACTTTACATTTTCATTCATAACTTTTGAACCCTTTTCCCAATTTTTCCCATCTTTAATACCAAACTTTTAATAACGTCAAAAGACAATTTACCCAAAAACTAGTAACCACGCTGTTATATTGGCGGAGTAATTCGCATTTCAACAGACAGAAGGACATTGCTATATTGGCTTCGCTATTCATGTGATCCAGCATGTAAATATATTGTTTATGGAATCGCAGAATTATTTGGATGAGTAACAAATGGTATGACAAATTGATATATACACTTCTGGGGGCAATTTAACTTACAAATACTTATTGCACATAGTGCATAACTGGATTACATTCTAAACGATTGTTGCTTCAAAAAAAAAGTATCGTAAATTTATTTTTAATGGTTGTGTTACTACACATGCAGTATAAAGAGGAATAAAGAAAAGATAAAAATGGAACATAACTTAGAGATGATGTTTTTTTATAACTTTTACTGAAATGTTTTGGAGAGTACATATTAGTTTGCCATTCTGTTTGTAACTCATCGAAATATTGGTCAAAGCAATACTGACTAAAAACATATAAAATCAACCACTCGATTTCCTCCACCATTTTCGATTGTATTCCCATCGGATCTCGAAATATCGCTTTTAAAAATATGAAAATTATTGGAAAATTTCACAGAAGTAGTTGCACATAAACATTAAAATCTTTTTAACGGTGAAAGCTACGTGATTTGTTAAAAAAAGAGAATAAAAATTTCAATAAAAATGAAAATTATTCAAGTTTGAAGCCATACTCTATATTTCTTTATTAGAACATTGTCCTAACAAATAATCTATAGAGTTTTTGTTTTCAAATTTTTTAATTGACCACTTTCAGAAATGTGTTGATATATCTATTTCGGTAATTTTCTTGGTTCCCATCATTAGAACATATATCAAACTTGTAAAAAACAGTTTCTATAAGATGCACTGCAATTTTTCCAAATCCTCGGTTCAACCCAATGTATTTAAAAATTTTTTTTTTTTAGAAAAGAATAATTTATAATTAACATGTAATCTTTTTTTTTATTTTAGAAAACCAGGTTTTTGAAATAAAGCGGTTTGGACCACGGATTTTGGAAAAAAAATTAATTTTCAATAAGTGCATTATTTTTGTAAACCAGTAAAACCACGACTTAAGTACCCTGTTAAAAAGTTCTTACATATTCATATATTATTTTACATATACGTTCATACATAAAATATGTCAAAGAAAACTTTATTTTTTACAAAACTGTTTTAATGAAAAAGCTAAATTAATTGTGATTAAAAAAAGTTGTTGCACATGGCGAAACATCTATAGTATGTATTTATGTCGGCGCAAACATTCTGTTTATTATCGCATCTGATCGAAATCTTTGACGATCATATCACATTTTAAACAACTTTAAAATAAAGTATAATACGACCACATTCACTTAAAACATTGTGAACTATATTAATATTATAATTTTTCTATTTAATAGTAAGATTTAATAATGATCTTGCACCATAAATACTTTAATTGAAAATTTGAACTTACAGTTCAGCAATTCAAACTAATTGAACTTTTTGAGTATTAGTCCACAATATTTTATTTTATGTAACGGTTATACATCTCTTTGCTTTACATAAGCTTAACAGAAAATTGAAACACATTTTTAACTTATTTGTCAAAAACGACAAGTTAATAAAATTGGTAGAAGCCACTTCTGAACTAAATAAAAATTTAGAATAACAGTTTAATGCGATAATATTGTCATAATGAACACAAAAGTAATACAAAAATCGACTTATTTTACTGACAAGTAGGGTATCGTTTATACACTGCATTGCAAACCTATAATTACACATTAATTTTACTAAACTTCGTAAGTTAAAAAAAAAGTAGAAGAGTTAAACCGACATAAATGTAAAACCCATATAAATAAAAAAACAATTAAATTATTTTTTATTTTACTATTTAAAAAGGAATAACAAAATTCATTAGTCTTTCATAACTATAAATACACTTAACTTAATATACCAAAATTTACAAAAAAATAAAGAAAAATATTTAAAACCAGTTTTTTTTTTAATCAAATCGAAAATTCGGTCAGACACAACTACATAACGTCTACCAGATTTATTCGAAGTTCTTCCGTTATAGATCTCCTCGCATCAATAACTGCTTCTTTTAGATGGAAAACGCTTTCACGTTGACGGGTTTCTGCGTAAACTGAACTGGTAAACACTCCCTAAATATTCTCAATGGGGTTTTAATCCGGAGAACATGCGGGCCATTTCTATACTCTTATATGTTTTGATGATAGTCATTCCATCGTCTGACGACTTGTATGTACTGAGGTATTATCTTGTTGGAAAATGAATTCTTCTTCGTTGCTATTTTCAATAAATGCCAACAATTTCTCTTCTGATACTGTAATGTTTTGTAATTCTGGTGGTTGGAAATGCTAAACCATTAAGGATACGCTGCGATATTTTTTCTGAGAAATAGCTGTTAAAACCATCTGGACCATCATGATTGAACTTTTTCTCATCAGAAAAAGCACTTTTAAAAGAAATTTATGCTGAAATGGACCTACCATCAAAAGCCATTATTGGCTTACCTTTCTCCAGAAAATCGAATTCATCGATTTTCTGTTTAAAACTCTTCATTGAGTTGCTGGCACAGTTAATTATTTTATCCCGGTCCCGATCAGAAAGCATTTTTTTCGGGCCGCCTGTTTTATTTTTACCATAAGTACTAGGATTATTTGCAAAATTTGTGACAACCACATCTGAAATTTCACGAAAACTTAAGGCACTTTTAAAATAGACGGAAGTTTGCTCTTTTTCAAAATCACTTATTGGTACAAGACAGTTATTACGGTTAGATCTTGAAAATTGAAATCGCTCGAAAAGGTAAACGGGTTCTTAAGTGAAAATAATTTTATGGACAAAGTTCTAAATTTAAGATAGTCTTGGAATGAAATGCCATACATTTGATTCAGAAAAAGGGGATGGTATCATATTTCCGTAAACCATAAACATATCTAACTACACTTTTAACAACGCTTGTAAGTTTTGTCTGCACTATCACAACCTGACAACATTTCACAACCGTATAAAAGCGTAGGTAAGATAAAAGATTTTGCAAGAACAAATCTAAGTTTCTGCGGTGTGTAGTACTGAAAAGACCAAAGACCAAGCACTAGCTACTATGACTTTCGGGGCGTTGTAGCGAAAACAGACCAGTGCCTCTGGTGGGAATCGAACGAACGACCCACGCCCTGATAAGCCAGCACGCTACCAACTAGCCTACCGGGGCGCACTGTAAAACTTTTTATTTTTTCCAATAAAATGATTTTTTTATATAAATCTTTTCTTCCACTAGTTATATGCATTATTTTCAGATTTGCATTCATAACTTTGGATTCCGTAAGAGGTCCAAATAGGGATTTGGCATAATTGTAATTAACATTTATAATTAACACATTTTTATTTAAAGAATTAAAAAAAAACAGTTTTTTGAAATACACCGGTTTGAACCGCGGATTTTGAAAGAAATGCATTCTAGCTATAAAAAATATTAATTTGATATAATTTTTATAAAAAATAAAAATTATGTTTTTTACGACCTTTAATTGTGAAATGAAAATGATTACGCTAGATTGATACATTGAAGAAAGCTTTGTTGTGCCAACCGAATTGGCTTTAATCGAATATTTCGATATCTGCAAGCGTAATAGAGTAACCAAATTTGAATTTTTCAGCAACCCAACGACTCCTTTAACACAAAACTCAGTTGGAACAAACATTTTTCTCAGTGTGTTTTCAATAATTTATGTTTTGCTTTCATTCTTATTGCGTAGGGCTGCTAAAGATTCAGTATAGCCGAATTTAATACTCATTCTGTTTTTTTTTTTAATTTGTGTGATATGATGTGATGGTGGTTTATTATTTTTGTCATTGTTGTAGCTTTACTTGATATTAAAGCGACACATTCATTTTTAAAAACGCTTAAAAAGTAACGACTTTGTTATGACATCGCATAAACTAACAGCTTGTCTAAAAAATATATATATATTTATTTTTTGTAGACAGGGCTACATTAAATTCTTGCACAGAAGAATCAAAAGAAAATATTATTTTCTTTCAAGTCTTATTATCTGAAGACAATGGACTAAAAGTTTTAATGACAATCTGAATGATTTTCTTTTTTCTTCTTCTTTTATTATTTCCACAACATTATCTTGTTGTAATAGTTTGAATCTTTAAAAGATTAAGTAGATAAATGTATACAAATTTAAATTTTTTTCTATTCTGCTCCTCTATCCTTAAACAGAAAATATGTTTTCGAAAAAAAAGATGTAGAAATTTTTAAAATTCCTTTTAATCGTTCGTTAAATAGCAAAATATTTGCAACCATTAAAAACTCGTTTTTTTTACTACACTCTTGTTATAACCCGAAAAATATTACAAAAAATATCCTTAAACATTTTTCTTGTTCGCATACATACATGTTTGTACATATCCTTCCGTCCGTTAATACATTCATTCATTCAACATCCATCTATCGTTTCGTCGTGCATTTATTCAATTTTGTTGTGTGCTGATTTATTTTTTACAGCCACCCTCATTACATTCATTTAAGGTTGGATATGAGGAGAGCTACCCAGTAAACAATATGGTAAGATGAGGAAGGACAACAAAATAAAGTTTTAGCACACAGAGAGAATTCTAATTGGAGAAAAATTAAGAAAATTTTCTGTAAACTAATAAAACTTTTCTTCAGAAAGAAAGTGCACGAAAAAGTTCTTTAAAATAATGAAAAAACTTTTTAGCTGTGTTAATAAAACGTTTAATAAATAAAATGATATTTTTCACAAAATTGTTTAAGAAAAAGTAGAAATGGAAGAGTTTCAGTGCTTCTTCATTGCATACACTCAGAATATTTTGTCATTAAAAACAAACACTCAGGGAGCTTCTGCTTTAAAAATATGTAGTTGTTTAGGTTGTAATACAGTTTCTTTATTTTTAATGTAAATGTCAGTCATTTGTAGAACAAATTAAATTTTTTACTAACCTTGTAGTACAAACAAACCACATCAAATGATTGTTTTATGATTTTACATTGATTTTTACAGTCATTTTATGTTATTTAAAAAATATAAAAAAAAATAAATGTTTGTTTATTTTTTCCTACCATATGGTTCATTTTTACTACAATTGTTAATCATTTTTTGAACATTACGAAACAAATGACAATGTTAGTTGATTTAAATGAAATGTAAGTCGTCCTTTCTTTAAGTGAAATTTCATTTGTTTTTAACTACATTTGCAGTGGTCTTTACCTACATAGTATTCTAAGTGAAGGAATATATACTTTAAAACCATGACAAAACAATACCTGGTAGACTTATTAGAAAAATGTTCTCTCGTTTTCTAAAACTAGATGGCAAAAGTTCATACAAAAAGTAAACAGAAAACCATAGAAAGTCAAATAAAAACCCCTACTGTTATGCCATGTTTAAAACTACTAAACATATAGTGAAAAACCGGTCTACTCACTTTTCTTTTAAATCAAATGTATTATTAAAAAATTAACAGACTAAAATCAAAATAGAAGTTAAAAAAACTTTGAAATCCGTAGAACGATACGATTTGCTTCTAACAAAAATAAAATTTAAAAAAACTACCAAATCCGTACAAATAAAACATTTTCTTTTATTTAAACTATTAAAAATTAACTCCCAAATTATTTAAAACAATATTTATTTTTACTATCATTTTTTATTAAAAAAAAAAAAATGTTTTAATCTAAGGAAAATAAATAATTTTTTGTAAAAAGAAAATTTTAAATCAAAATAATAACTGGGACAGAAAAATAATATGTATGTGTAGTTTGTTCTTTTTGATAAATGGTGAAATAAGTTAACAAAAATATTTCTTAGTACTTTTTTAAAAAAACTACAATCAGTTACTATTAAAATATTGTGAGTGTAATACTCTTAGTGTAGTACCACACTGATAGAATTTCCCTTCATAGTATTAATGAAACGATTTCATTAAAATCGATTCATGGCCTAATGAAAAATTTCATTAACTGAATGAAAATTCATTAATATTGGTATTTTTTTCATTAACATTTTTTATGATTTTTTCATAATTTATCAAAAATTTGATTCAAAATGTCAAGTGCAATCATTATATTTATTATCGCATCACAACGAAATATTTGCCGATAAAACGACATTTTAAACAACTTTATGAATATATCATGTGGTATTATATATATATGACTATATAAACATATATCGGAACTTTTTTCATTGGGATATTTTTTTTTTTATTAATTAATAATCATATAATTACAAATTATATACTATTACCCTAACCGAACACGTGCTACTATGGCCTTCGGCGCGTTTTAGCGAAAATAGACCAGTGCCTCTGGTGGGAATCGAACCCACGACTCCCGCACTGATAAGCAACCACGCTACCAACTAGCCTACCGGGGCGCACGTAATGGGATATTATTTTTATTTTTTGGTGGGGCCGAGCGTGGTTGCAAATACAAGCGAAAGTTAAAAATTAAAATAAAAAACTGTCGAAAAATGGCAACATGTATATTTAAATAAATTTATATAAAGTTGTGTACAAGACCATTAAAATGCGTTATCAACCATTAAAATTGGGCTAATAGTTTCTAATATAAATAAATTTAAATATCGACATGTCGAAACATTTTTCATGCTTTTTTTTTACTTTTAAACACAAATAACTTCTATTAAAAAGTTTTTTTTAATATTTCTTTCTAAACATACGTGGGAAAGATTTTTGAAATAAGAATACATTTGCCAAATTTCAAAGCAAACAAAAATCGTGATGTCAGTAATCGGTTGGTTTAACATGGAATGACTCAATTGTAAGATTTTTGTAATTTCTAACTATCTGTTGAAAAAGTAAATACATAGCAGTAAAGCCAACTAAAAAAAACGATAAAAATTAAAAAATTATAAAATATAGAATAAGTTAGTAAAACATCTTGAAAATCAGGTATACTATTTTTCAGCAAATTTTTTGCCAAAATTTTGTTTTAAACTAAATTTTAGTTATACTTATTCAGCACGTAACTGTTTTGAACTAATGTCTTACTAATATTGTACTAATATTTTACTAATTTATTTTGCTAAAAAAATTGTGTTGACTAGCACATCAATAGTGCAAACGACAACCAGACTGAAAGATATACGCAGAATGAATTAGATGTCGCGGCATGTGTAGATGTAGTATTGAGAAGGAAAATGATACTTAAAAGTACAGCTCTAGTACGACATAATATAAAAAAAACAACCATGGAAGATTTTTGTGTCTGTTTTTCATACATAAAACAAAATTGTGGATTAAAACAACTTAATCTATTAATTAAATAAAAGACAAAATAAAATATTTAAACTTAATAAAGATTAAATGTGTATTTGTAAACTAAATGTTTATATATATTAATAATCTTGTGTGGTCAAATTGCAAACAAATATGAAATACATCTTAGGTACATTTTTCTGTTTTCTTTTTCTTATTGCAAAATAGGGTTGTATATGTTATACTTTGTTAGTTTTTCGTTTCGTTTCTATAATTCTCTGCGGCATTTGCGTTCCTCTAAAAGATAGCATCATTTAGACAATAATGGATGTAAGTAGTTATAAGATAATTTCGTTTTATGTTATATATAATTATAACTATTGTTTTTAGATATTACATTAATTCATATCGTCAATTTGGGAGTATGAACATTTTTATATTTTGTAACGTATTGTAAATTATTTTAAACAGAATCATAAAAATATGTTTTATAATTATCAGCAAATAAATTAACAAAGTATAATTTTTCTACAAATTTTTTGAGTTTTTTTCAGTCTACTAATATTCAGCAAAATTTAATTAATTTTTAGCAAGGGTTTTTTAATTTCTAATCTACTAAGTTTAAGCAAAACTTTTGCTGAACCTACTAATTTTGTTGCTAAAAATCAGCGAGCTGACATTAGTAATTTTTTTGCAAACACCCTCCTGACTAAAATTCTGCTGACTCAGCAAAATTTTTTGCTGACTTTACTAACTTTTTTATTTGAGTGTATATTTTAAAATCAACTAAAAATGTAGTAATAGTTACAAACCCAAATTTACTTATACTGCTTATAGTTACTATTAGAGAGTACGCCCAATAAAATAATTATATTTAAAATTGTTTATTGGGTTATTGCCCTTCAATTTGTGTTGTTTTCGTTTTGGATATAGGCGAAATAAAATTTTACTTGAAACTCCCAAAAGTTAAATAGCGTTTAAACAACGATTTGTAAATTGTTAACGATCATTATCTAAAAATGCTTAACAAATTGTTTTTTACTCAACATAAATAGATTTTTTTTTTTTACAAATTTTATATTTTCTCCTATGCCCGGCCATAAGGGATGTAAAACATATCTTGTATTTAGAAATTTTATGCTACTTGTTAAAACGTGTGTTCTATTTAGAAACCCTTTTGTGAGGGTTTGTTTGAAAAAAAAATCGCAATTCTTGTTAAAAAAATAATGTTGGATGTATGTAATGTGTATGGCATATATATGCTTAGTTTGATAAGTTTATTTTCCAAAATCAAAAAAAAAAAGAAAAAAAACAAAATTCAGACAGTTTTAAAGAAAGCTTACAAAGTCATATTAACCCAATTGAAATTTGATACGAAATATTAATTTATACTTTTTAACTTAGAAATGGAAATCTCACTTTTACTTGATAAATATATTTATGTTTTAAACATTATATAAAAATCTGAATTAATTTATAAAAATTCATCAAATCATAATATCAATTAATATTAAATTGACACGTGCAATTTTAAATAAATGTCATATAAATTCAATTACAAATATTGAGGACACGTGTCTTATTAACCGTGTAACCGCGTAGTATGTACATAAACGCCCTTTTAATGTTAATGTCTGCCTTTGTATCGCTCTTGTAGCTTTTATGATATACGATCTTCAAAGCCCGATACTTCGTTACCGGTATTTTTATATATCGGAATATATTAGGATGGAAAATAAATTACTTTTTAAATAATTTTTTTCAATAAATTAGTTTATCCGTTGAGAGCAAATGTTTTTGTGATTTCAAGTTTCAAATTCCTGCAATAATGGAATTCCATAGGTCATCACAGTCAAATTTCTTCAGATTTTATAAAAAAACCCAAAATATACATTCAATAAATTAACCCCGTTGGAATTTCCAAAAATTCGCTCTATGTAGATGTCTACTCTTGATTAGGAACCCACATACCATTTCAAGTTCCTAGATTCAGCGTTTTGGCCAGGCCGCCAGTGGTGGGCAAAATTTTAAAAAGTACCATACCAGGTAGTTGGGTCATAACCGAAAGAACACATAGTGAACATTTCAGATTTCTATTCAAGGAGTTTGGTCAGGCCACCAAAGAGGAAAATTTTCCCCTTATTGCCCTTCACCGTAAGAATTTCCAAAAATCCCATCTTAGTGGACGTCTACGAAGGATGATGCACCTCCGCGCCAAATTTCCACTTCCAAGCTCCAGCGGTATAGGATAGGCGATATTAAGTCAGTCAGTAAGTGAGTGAGTAACGTTATTCTTTTGCATATGGGCTACTTCAAAAATTCTCGAGTCCTGCTTAGACCGAATTTATATGGCTCTTACTTCTCAATGCTTTTTGAGTTGAGAGAAACGTTGAACATGGTTTGTAAGACTATACTTAAAATATATGACAGGCAAAGTTTTATGTTCAAGGCGCATTTTTTTTTTTTTTTTTTTTTTAAATAGAAGCAACACTCAGGAAATTCTTCCTATTAATTAATGTGTAGCTTTCTTTGGAAAGGGGATAGTGGAGCGATGAAAGGTGGTGAAAGATGAAAAGGGCTTCAAACTAGCAACACTGTAATTGCGCGAGCTGATAAGTCTTAGAACAGTTGTTGCTCGCCACCTGATGTAGATCTGGCGAATTTATTGAAGCTTTTTGTTTCATAGCCCTGATTCATTATTTTACTTCGGTGGGGTTAAGTGCTATAGGAACACCGATGGTGGGTGTAGCGATACACATAAGTGATAGGTGATAGAAAACTCATACACATTATTTTTCTAAATTGATGTTGTCGTCACCGGGAATCGAACCCGGGACCATCCGTTTAACAGTCCAACGCGCTAACCATTACACCACAACGCCCACTAACGCATTGAAGGCCATTTAAAAGTCGAAAAATTTAAAAAAAACTTGAAACTTAAACGATTATTTTCAATCATTTAATTTTTTTCACAGTTTTTAACTTTCAGATCCAAACCAATCCAAAATAGAGGCACTAGACTTGGAAGATTTATTCACTAAAAAAGAACTTTTCATATCGCTGTTCGCTGAAAAATTGTATGGTGGCTTACTAGTGAATCCGAAATTTTCCGAATTTTAAAATTTTGCAGTTTTTCACATAGGGGTTTTGCGCCGTTAAATGGAATTGAATTTTGAGAACAGAATACGAAGAAATATGTTATTTTATAAAGATGTAATTATAAAGTTTTAGTTATACCAAGTTGACGTTTTGCTCACGGAATACGGACATCTCAAACTTAAGAGGAGTGGGCGTAAATTTTTTAAAAATTTATGTTTTTTGCGTCTGACATTCACAATTAATTTTTGAAATTGGCTAGCGTTTTGTTTGAAGTAAACTGTACCTCCAAGTCAAAAAAAGCACTTGAAAATTTCTACACGCAAAAATTTTATGAACTTTTTAAAAATTTTGCGAAATTTAATGTTTTTTTTCACATTTTTGTATAAAAAGCATGGCTTGAGAACACATTTAAGCGTCTAGAGTAAATTTTCACGACGGACATAACTGAAAAAGTGAAACGAATTTATTTTTTGCGTTTCTAGCGAGTACAGCGGCAGTTTTTTCTAAACACATTTCGCTTTGTGACAACTAAAGCGCTGCACGATTTCCGTGAAAACGTAATAATAAAATCTATAAGCCATCAACAAATTTTAAGTGCTTTACATTTTGTGGATTAAATAAAATTGTCATACACAGAGAAAACAGATTCGTTGTGACTACTGAATTTTTTGCCAACCGAATGGTTTGGTAGCAGTTACCGATGTTTTTGTGTGCGGTAACAGAAATTCGGTTTATATTACAGAATTTCGGTTGAAACAATATATTTCAATTATGTCAGAATACATTTGATTGAGATAACCAAATAATTCGGTTGCTGCAACCAAACGATTCAGTTGGCTAGACATTCAGTTGTCACGATGAATCTGTTTTCTCTGTGTAACCTTAAAAAGCATCTATAAAAAATTTAATTTTTCGAATGTGAAAGTATTTGATATGATTTCCTGCAAATAAATAACTTAAAAATAACCAAAAAATGCGTTTTGTCCAAAATAATCCCGGTTTACTTGAAGTTCTAATACAGGGTGTCTGGTGGCAACTTTATATTTTTAAATACGATTATTTCAAAAATAAATAAACGGTGCGGAGGGAGTTTGACGCCGTTGGAATGATCGATTGTGCGGATTTGTCAGTCACGATGTCACAGTGGTCGAGTGAGCATCTCGCGTTCACTGCGGAGACATTTTGTAAGAGTAATGCTTCTTACGTAATTGCAATTTTGTTCAAAATTCGATATTCGGAGAATACGTGATGGACCGAGTGGATTCCATGGAATTTTTTTTATGTGGCTACCTCAAAGAGAGGGTTTATAATGACAATCCCCAAATCTCTTGTGGCTTCAAAGGTAAATATTCGTCGAGAAATCAGCTCAATTGAACCAAGTTTACTGCAGCGAGTGGCGCAGAACACAAGGCTCCGTTCTGAACAGTGTGTTCAACTCGACGGAAGACATCTGGATGACATACTCCTTAAAACATAAAATCCGCATTTCCATTCTATCGTTCAATGCTCTTAATAAAACTTTGTGTCAATCATTACGCTTTTTGTTTAAGTTTGAAAATATAAATCAGTGTGTTTATATATTTTTTGGTGGTATAATATATCTTTTGAATCTATCAATGAGATCTATAAATTGATGTAGCTTTAATTAAATCCAGGGAAAACTGTAATTTTAATATTTTTAACTTGCTTGAAACTTAAAACAGCCATAATTTTGATCCGTTAAATATAAATGCTTAACACGAATGAATTTAGCACAAAAGGTTATTCATGTCATCCAAAAAAATTTTTTCTTGAAATATTTTAGCTCAAAGTGTCGAGAATTTTTGAAGTTTGCCATATATAAATTTATGAATGAATTAATAGTTTGATGCAGTGCTGCCAACCCAATTATTTAAAAAATCGTCAATTTTTGTGGAAAAAAATCGTCAAAATTGTCATTTTGAGAATGAGAAATCGTCAAAAATAGTCATTTCCAAAACTCCAATAAAAAAGGGAGAGTTTACTCAAAACTTCATTTTATTTGTAATTATTTTACCATTTTGATGTTCTTTGTTATTACCCAGCCAGAAATTGACAATGGTCTGAAAAATCAAGCACTGGCAGAGCACTATTTGCCAATGATCCAACATATAAAGTGCCGGCAAAGCACTGATTTACAATGCTCTGCCAACGTTAGTAAAAAGTGCTTTGCCAGTGCTAAATTAACAAAATTTACAACATTAAAAATAATAAAAGCACTGGTAAAAGTGCTTTGCCAGTTCTTGATTTACAAAATTTACAACCGTAAAAATAAAATAGCGCTGGCACAGTACTAACTTAGAACGCTTTCCCAACATTGGCAAAAAGTGCATTGCCAGTACTTATTTACAAAATTAATAAAAACAGTGGCACATCCCTTGTTCACAACAAGAGTGGAAAAATTCAAAACTAAATTGCAATTTATGATTTGAAGTTAAGAATATTAAGGTCTCCTATTATAGTCAGCACAAAGTATAGTTTTTGTACTAAAATTTTACTTAAGAAATTTATTTTCAAATTTCTTTCTTTAGTGAAATTGTAGTAAAAATTCGTGTTACCTTATCACAAAAATAATTTCATAAAAAAAATATTCAGTTAGCTGAAGCAAGCCTATTTTAATTTCTGTTCAAATTACCAAAATCCTTCAATAAGAAATAATACAACTCTATACTGAAGTGAATTACTAAGTAGGACTTTATTGCTCGGTTTTGGTTTTGGTACAAAAGAAGCGGCCAAGCCCTGCCCGGTGTTATCATTTTGGGGTTGGCAAAACACTTATTATATTATTAAAAAAGCACTTTATTGGTTTTTCCACCAATGCTTTGCCAACGTTTTTAAATTATAGCGCTCATTGCCAGTGCTTTGCCAACGTTTTAAAAAAGAAACGGCCAAGCCCTGCCCGGTGTTATCATTTTGGGGTTGGCAAAGCACTTAAATCTTCAGATATCCAACGCTCTGCCAACGCTTATACCACCGTTGAAAGCACTGGGCCAATGCTTTGCCGTTCGTATTTTTCTGGATGGGTAGTTTCCTTACAAACGTCTTCTAGTCTTAAGAAATGTAAATTTTGAAATTTTTTTCCGATTTTCGGTTTCACAAAATTTGTATATAAAAAATCACTTCGGTTTTCGTTATTTTTGAAATAAATTTTAAATAAACTAAACTGCATTAGATTCGAGGCCATACTTGGGTGTGATCGCTAAACGGTCATGACTTGGTATTGTTACGTTTGTAATGTAAGATGAGCGCAGGTTTGATTCTTACAGCGTCAGGTTGTTGAAAAATTTATCATATAGAGACAATCTGACAATTATGAGACACAAATAATAATACAATTTAAATGGAAAATCACTGATGAGCCTGTCCATAAAAAGGCAGAAACTAGTCTGGTCTGATTTAAAAATTAATAGTGTTTATAATTTTTAGAGAAAAACGTTTATTCTTCTTCTTAACCTCAACATTTCTAAATTAAAATTTAATTAATAGATTATGTTTGTATTTAGTTGATCATAAAATGGGTACACACAGAGAAAAATTTAGCTATTTGCCAACAGAAATTCGGTTACTTTGACTCGAAATCGGTTATTACGAATTTCAGTCGGTTGGCACAACTTAAAATCAGGTTTCACTACAACGTTCGGTTAATTTAACAGAATTTAAGTTCAAACTCACAAAATATTCGGAAATGTAATGTAGATATCGTTGTACTAACTAAATTTATAGGTTGTTACCATTAAAATACACTTTTCAATTCGGTTGGCACTTTGTTTTTCTGTGTGTAAATGATAAATTTTTGTTCGATTTGAGATAATTTTTCACCTTTTCTTTAGATGTGTTAATAACGGGAAACTTGACAATATTTCGAAAAAAAAAGTAAATTTTTAAAAATCGTCATTTTCCTTGCAGTGAATTTTGTTAAATCGTTCATCGTCGTTTGAATAAACTTCACATCAAATATCCTTAAAATGGAGACAAGTCGTCAAAGTTGGCAGCGCTGGTTAAATGAGTGCATATGGAATTTGTCATAAAATAAACACATTTGCGTCAATATAGTAAACATACACAACGTATGTGTAATATTCTTTGTCCCCAATAAAAAATTAAATTAAACACCATTTTCATGTTAAAGAATAAACGTTTCTTAATGTGGTTGCAGTGTTTAAATAAAAATTTAAACAAAGACTTTCATTGTTTTTTGTAAGAAAGAAACTTTAGTAAATTGTTCCATCTTCTGTAATATTAAATCTTTAATTTTAAATAAGGAACATTTACTGTCTACTAACTTTAAATACTAATGTTCTAAAATACATTCTATTTGATTATTTTTTTTTTTTAACAAAAATTTTATCACGTTTTTATGTTGTAACCACGTGACGCCCGTTTTCTACATTTTTAAGTATAAAACATGAAATGTTTTCTTCTCTGTATTCCATGATGTTCAATAATGTTTTTGTTCTTTTTATTTTAAAATTTTGTGCCGAAATGTTTTTGTAAGTTATCTGTACTGCTTGCTATGGAGTTTTTTTTTTTTTAAATTCAAAACCGAATGTAGTTTTGACTTACAAGGAAGGACCACCTGTCAGCATACACCGAATTCTATGAAATTTCGATATTTGAATTGAAAAACAAAACTCACAAACATGTTCTTTGTAATTTATAACGAGCTTCCAACCTCCGTATATCTACAAAAATAAAGCAAATCAAACATATTAGCTAGGTTGATACTAGTATTTCGATTTGGCTAAAGATCTCATCAGAACCCGAAGTTTTAGAAAAGTTAGAGCCTCCGTAATAGGCAGAACTTTAACAAAAAATCTATTAATCATTAATTTTGTTCCATTCTTGTCTTCTTAGTAATCAATCACGTGGTTAGATTATGTTCGCTGGTGTTCTAACCTTTGACTTTTTTTGCAAATATCAAAATCCATAAAAAAATATAAAAAACGCAATATTATGTGTTCGCCGTTCTCAAAAAAGTTCCCCCATAAACCATTTTGAAATTTGACACAATTTTTTGGTTTATTGAGCAAAAAGTTAATATTTTGTTCTAATTTTATGCCATTTTATACCACTCATAGATCCCGTAAGAATTTTTGACGAAATTTGGTGGAAAGTTGTAACGGTGTCTTAATAAGTTTTGCGGTGTCTTAATGGTATTTGCATTTTAATTTCAATCTTTGACACTTTGTATGTACTTGCCGGGTTAATATGTGTTCTTAATTATACACTCAGGGAACTTCTGCTGTAAATATTTGTAGTTGTTTGAGTTATAATACAGTATTTTTATTTTTAAGTGAAAAAAACAGTCATTTATAGAAGAAATTTCAGTTCTGACTACAACTGTAGTTCATTAAAAAAAAAAAACAAACCACATCAAACTACTGTATTATGATATTACATTCATTTTATACAGTAGTTTTTTTTTTTCTTTAGAAAATAAAACAAATAAATGTTTGTTTATTTTTTACTGCATATGTGGTTCATTTTTACTACAATTGTAATTCATTTTCTGAACAGTAAAAAACAAATGACAGTGTTAGTTAAATTTACTGAAATGTAAGTCGTCCTTTCTTCAAGTGAAATTTATTTTTTTTTTAACTACATTTGCAGTGGTCTTTACCTACATATTATTCTGAGTAAATATGATTATATAATTTTTATTTATTGCTAAAAATTGAGGTATCCCGACATGAACTCAGATTTTAATGAACTTTGTGTATGTTGTGCAGGAGTAAAAACAGAGAAACGTATTTTTTAGCTGCCCAATCTCACGTTTAGGGGTTAAAAATAAGTTTTAACACTTATCGATTTGTTTTTGTATGAAAACTTGTATTTCAAACTAAAATTTTTGATAAACATATTACCTATAGAGTGGACCCAGTGTTGCCACATTTTTTAAATATTTTAAATATAGAGGAAAAGGGCTCTTCGGGAAAAGTCGTATAAAAACTTAACGGTTTGGAATATCGGAAAAAGCTCAGACACAGACTCTCGATGAAATTTAATAGGCATTGCTGTGCAATAGTTTTAGCTCAGTACAACTATAATTCCTTAATAAAACGCCAGATTTAATGTTACTCAAAACATTGAGTAACATTAAATCGTAAAAAACGGGGCGTTTTTGTTTACCAAGTACTCATCACGTGGTTATAACAATGTAGCCATTTTCTGGCAAGCTTTATCCATTTTTGAAGACTTTTATTATGAATGAAGAAAAGAGAATAATATGATAACCAACAAAAAAAAAGAAAAGATTTTTACTCTAACATGATCAAAGCAACCATATTATTGTTGAAATATGATTGATACAATAATAATTTAATTGAAGCAACCATTTATGGCTGTATGAAACATTGTTTTGTAGTCGCAATCATATTGCAACCATATTTCTTCTAGGCGTGTTATGAGTGAGAGGAGGTTTGTGATATGTAAGTGTTTTAAATTTCTTGAACGGGACAACCGTACATGAATCAAAATGAATGAAAATTTCGAAAAATAGGTACTCATGTAAAATTTTAACTGTTTGCTCTCATATTTCAGCAATTATTATTATTCATACGCATCAGTGTACAAAAAACAAAAACACATATGCAGCTGTGCATCATGGCGTATGCAATTTTTCTGTGACAACCATTTATGGCTGTATGAATCATAGTTTTGTGGCCGCAATCATATTGCAAACATATTCATTCTCTACGTGTGGCAACACTGGTTGTATGCACTATTTAATTCAATTCGCCTATTACTTCAGGATAATATAAAAAATAAAAAAATGATTTTCGATTTTATTTGACTCAAATTCAGCTGCCAAAAAGACCCCATGCTTTTATATTTCGATTTTTTTTTCACATCTCCAAATTTAATCGAAATCATTAGATGACCCTAAGCAGACCTTCCTAATTTGCTTTCATTTTATACAGCAGCTACCGCCCTTTTCCTATTGAAAAGAAGTAAAATAAGCAGGTGTCACAACTGTTTGACAGTTTTGTCTAAAACTCAAAAGAATGACATGGATACAGTCAAAATATGTTGAGTATAATAGAGGATGGGGACAAAACAAGTATAACCAGTCTAAATGGCTTTAAAGTAAATATTTAATATTTGGTGGCAAATCTAAAATTTTCTTTACGATTTCCGTAACAAGCAATATTAATCTGAGCATTTTGTGACTGTAATTTATAAAATATTTACGCATTAAGGACACGTCATAGATCGGCTGAACATTTTTCATCCAAACTCTGCAGTTATATCCCAGTAACAAATGTTCGTGTTTTTAGTAGTAGGATTCAACAAATAAACAACAACAAATTTTGAGATTACTGTTTTTCCCGAGTAATTTCCAATTGTGTTTGGTGTTTTCGAGTTTGTAATAAAAAATAATTAGTTATTTAACTGTTTCTGAAGACCTAGCACATGAAGAGGTAAAAAAAAATAATATGTTTCTTCTTATTTTAAACGAGCTTAAGATCATATATAAGGTGGCGCAAAAATAACCTTCCGATTTTTTTTTTTTTTATTATCATCCCAATTCTCAATGACAATTCCGTGAGAATTTTTTCCCTATTCCTTGTTCCCCTATTCTTAATAAAATCTCCCCGGGGATTTTTTCACTTTTCCCTTATTTCAAACGAATTTCGAAAATGGGAATCTCTTCCCCCGGAAAAAAGGAGGTATTATGAATGTCAATAATAGGGAGAATTGTGATAGCATTTGTATGAATAATTCCGCCAAAAAATTAAAGGGAGCTCTGTGCAAAAATGTAAGTATTTTATCTTTTGTATAAAAAATTAATAAATTATTGTTATTGTAATTATTATTATGGCATTATTCTTACTTTCAGGTCAAAAACATCAAATAAGCAGCAGATAGAGATTCTCTTGAATACAATGCAAACGCACCCAGATATTGCATGCGGTTTTCATAAAGGAAGCAAGGAGGAGCTCAACAGGGTTTGGTGCAATTTGGAGAAAGAATTGAACTCAGCATTAATTAGGTTTTATTTGCTTGTTTGTATTTAATAAACAATATACTTGTGTCGTTCGTGAACGAACTAGTTCAATTGAACTACTCATTCAATTGAACGATGTAACCTAGTTCAGCTCTATTCGCTCTTCTAGTTCGTTTTATTCATTTAGTTCAATTTTTTTTCATCCTATTTTTACAATTGTGTAGTTTTCTTGAAATTAAAATGAAAATTCCGTCAGATCCGGATCATTTTTTTAACTAGAAAAGCGAACTAGTTCATTGATTGGAGCTGAACTAGAAAGAGCGCTCACTGAAACGAACTAGATTGCCCAAGTCGAATAACCAAAGCCAAACGTCAAAAAGCAAAACAGCTGATTTCGAAAATTCAATTCTCTCTCCCTTATTATTCTTTTCCCCGCCTGTTTAGAATAGGAGGATTTTTTTCTCGAGAAAATAAAATCCGCAGGGGAAAAAATCCGAGGGAATATTCATAATCGGGCTGTATGTATTTATTATGTATAGCATTTTCTGATAGGAGGATTACTTTTGCGCCACCTTATACATATATGTTATCGTATATGTATATAAGTTTATTAAAAAAAGTTTTTCAATCAAATTACAATAATTGTTCCCTGAAGAAGTCACCCAATGTGGAGACGAAATATTGGAAATAAATAATTATAATTAACAAACAAATGATCTTATTTTATTTTATTTTATTTTATTTATTTCAAATATAAAGATTTTTTTTTTTAATTTTGGCATTTTTTTTTTTTAATTTGTTGTCAATATGCCTTTTAAAATCTGAAAACTTTTAATTGATTTTGAAATCAAACAAAAGTTCAATTGAAATTATATTGAAATCTATAAAATACCTTTCATTTGATACCCAATTTGTATGTGATATTTTGGGGAACAAACACATAAAATAAAAGCGGTGTCGTTCTGACTTTCAGTTTTAAAACCAAACTTAAGATTGGATCGTTAAAATTGTACACTTGATTTATTTATTCACATCCCGATTGAAAAAAACTTCATATCAGTTTTTTAATCGAGATGTGAATAAATAATTTTATGTAATTTAATATGACCCCATAATTAATTATATAAAAGTCTCCCTAATAAATTGCATCAAATTACATATAATTCTATCATATTCAATTTATTTAGATGCAATTAGAAGTTATTTGATACAGTTCAGTCCGAATTTTGAACTCATCCAATTTTAGTATATTATACGTTATATTATTTACGATAATAGGATTTAAAAAAAAATTTATATCGAGCTTTATGTAATCATATCAATTTTTAATGTGATGCAATCAGATAAATGTCCAGTACAATTTTGTCCGAATTATTGGACTTTTGGCCAATGAAATCAAATTTTCAGCCACTGTGCGACGATGTTTAAAAAAAACAAAAACGGATGAAAAATGGAAGACTTGTTAAATTTTTTATAAAAATCGCATTGAAAAACATGAAAAAAAATCGGTCAAGAGGATGAATTTTATGATTTTTTAATTCAGAGCGATAGAATTTTGTAATCTTTTTTATATTTGGCCAAACTTTCGACAAAGAGTGTCGTAACTAGTTTCTAATTAAGAGAGAATTGTGTTTTTCGAGTTATTTTTTTAAACACCTGTTATCACGGGATATTATCACAAGAGCCGAAAAATTTTAGGAATTATCCTTATTTGTGGAGGTTGCATCATGTACTTACTTTTTTGAGGCACTCTAATAAACATACGCAAATATACATAATTCAACTTATATCCTTTAACCATTTTATAGCAATCATAATCAATTTGTACAAAAGAGTTTTTAGATGATTTTATGCCACATTATCAGCCATAAAATAGAGCAAAACTGAAGGTTGAAATTTTTTTTTTTTTTACAAATTTGCAACAAATATCTGTTATGATTTTATCATGCACAAATTAGTATAAAAAGCAAAGCTATTTGTAATGTGCCCTTATTGGTATTTTACAGATGAACGTTTTAACTAAAAATTTGTTTTTTTTTTCTGTTTCGCGTAAATGATTGAAATTTTTGTGTGTTTGTATTAACCAATACCCATTAAATAATTTTAAAGAACATTAAAATCTACGCACAAAAAAATAAAAACCCATTTCAATCACGAATTCCTCCGATTTAATAACTTTTATTGCTGAAATTCCGCCAACAAAGAAAATTACTGGTTCAATTAGAAATTGATAGGTCTTTAATTGAATTATTTTTCAATTAAATAATAACTCATTTAATTAAAAAGTGATCAAAAACATATATCTTCCCAAAAGACAAAAAAAAATATTGTTGTTATCATACCAAATGTTTTGTTTCCATACCAACATGTTTTTTTTTTTATAAAAGTGTTGTTGCCATAGCAAATGCTTTTATAGCTTGAATTTAATAACATTGAATTTCAACCGGCATGAAATTCTCATTTAGTTAGCAGACTTATTTATACTTATGTGAACACGTTCGCACAGAAATTATTTTTTTCTTTCTATTGAAACGTGGGGAGTAAGGCGAAATTTTTTTATGGATTTTTTTTTTTGCAAAAATAAGCCTTCTTGTTTAAAACCATAAGATTTTTTTTTTTTGAAAAATCATTTTTAATTTATTTTCAGCATTTTTTGTTTAAAAAAATGTTTACCTTTTTAATCAATTTTATGATAATGTTTTAGAATTATCATAAAATTGGATTTAAAATATTTATTACCAATACATAAACATTTGTGCAAAAACAACTACATATATAACTATAACAAAAAACAACAACAATGCAACGATAGTATAAAAAAAATGTCGAACAAGTGCCGAATTTGAGCAAATATTTAATTCATTCAATAAATTTTTAATTGACAGTTAAAAACTTTTCAACAAATCGATTTAATGGAAAAAGGTAGGGAAATATTTTTTTCTGTGTAGAAATTACTGTTTTATAAGAAGTTTTTTTACATTTTTTCGGGTTGGAGAAACACATTTTAAAATTTTTTAAATTTTAATGTTTAGGCAAAATTGTTTACTGGGTTTTGGCAGACATATGCTAAGTTATACACTTATTTCCATTTGCTAGAGCCCCTCAGTACATTGCAATGATTTGGATTTCGTTGTTGTGAAAATTTGGATCGGAACCAATGAATTTTTGTATGGGCTTGTCATAGGGTGGAAGTTCTATTTTGAGATTCTTAATCATTGCATCCTAAGCAATGCTTATGTTTTAATGAAAATTCAATTCTGTTGATATTCACACGGAAACTCTCCTAGAAGAAAATCCCAATAGAGCTGGAATTTAGATTCTCTTTTTAACTTTTCCGAAAGCATTTTTTCACCTAATTTGTGGGAACGTTGTCTTCAAAGCAGAGGCAATAAAGATATTAAAGGTTAACGTTGGGTCCAACAAATTTTAATTTCTCATATTTCAGATATGCTCCTTTACAGAAAAGAATATAAAGTATATTTTCCCCCTAATTTATACCCCCTAAATTTGTGATTAGGCCGAGTTAGCTAGACTAGATTTGGAAAGAATAAATTTTGTTCAAAATGACATCTTTAGAAGTTGTGAAAAAGAAATTATTTAAAAGCGGGAAATCAGGAATGAATTTGGAATCAATAAAAAAATTGAGTCTTTAAGAATCACTTCCATATTTTTTGCTCGGTAGTAATTTGTTTCGATTTCACGTAAAAAAGTATTTATAATCCAAAAAAAAAATTTATATAAATAGAACATGTTTGGTCTTCAAAGTTTAGTAACGTCATGATGCTTGTTAGGAAAAGACCTAACCACGTGCTTGATTACTAAGAAGACAAGAATGGAGCAAAATTGATTATTAATAGGTTTTTTGTTAAAGTTCTGCCTATTATGGAGGCTCTAACTTTTCTAAAACTTCGCGTTCTGATGAGATATTTAGCCAGATCGAAATACTAGTATCAACCTAGCTAATATGTTTGATTTGCTTTATTTTTGTAAATATACTTAGGTTGAAAGCTCGTTCTAAATTAAAAAAAAAATAAAAAATTCATAAACAAAGTTTAGTTTTAATTTAAAAGCGTGAAATTCTCTTACATTACATTTTACTCAAATTTTGTATGCGAAGTTGAAATTTTGTCTTTCTAATAAAATAAAAAAATTAGTTCAATTTCATTGTTTAAATTACCATTTGAGTGCTTTAATTTTCAAGCAAACATTTTGTTCTATCTTTGCATCCCAAATGATTGAAATAAAAATTTAAAACCGGTTTGTTAAAAACCGAAATTTGGCCCAAAAACCGGTTTTTCGATTAACCGTTTTCGGACACACTAATTGTCACTACCGAATGGTTCGCCAACCGCCTCAGTTGCAGCCATCAATAATTTTGTTTGTGGCAACAGAAATTCGGAATTCCGCTAAGCCAAACTCTGAAAAAATGCACCCGTACGTTGATCCTTTTGGTGGTCATCGTGGGCTCTACTACTACTTATGAGTCTGTGTGAGTGTAATTGTGGGTTTGAGTTCGTAGTTTAGCCATAATATATATATTTTTAGCCATAAATTCGCGTGTTAGTAGTTTTAACTTTTAATTTGTAAAATATGCATTCAAGCAAAAATGTTCAATAAATATACAAAAATAAAATAGAAGGCAAAAAATACTAAAAGTGACACATACATCCATGGTCCATAGATGGTAGTTAAAAAAAAAGAATACAGTATGTACAAGTCATCTACATTTTAAACGTTTATAGACACAACCACATTGTTAACCTCATGTTGTAGTATTGTATTAAACATTAAATGTGTACTACTCTTGCTCGTACTTATTATATCAACAGTAGGTGGCCAGGTAAATGTGGTCGATTAAAACAATATATTAAAAAAGTTATACAAATTGTATTATTTAAATTATAGTTGTTTTTTATTCGACCTTTTTATAATTAAATTGTATTATTTACAATTAGTGTAACTGCCCCCAAACAATTGATCAATGTTATCAAAAATGCATGCATAATTGAGTGAACTGCTTTTAGTGGACGTGGATTTTATTGTGAAATAAGCGATGTCAACGATCTCTAAAATTGCATAAATCAAAGTATTACTGATTTTATTTGTGCAAACTGTGTATCGTTGCAAAGCTTATCCACAATTTTTTTTAATTTTATTTAAAAATTAAGGTTATAAATCCTAAATTATTGTCTTTGGAATACCTTTTAAATTAAAAAATATCGGTTTCATAGCCAGATTTTTTGGATAATATCAAAAAAGAAAAATGTTTGAGCCATAAGCAATATAAATGCTTTAAGAGTTGCAAAAAATCCAAAACAAGGTTTCTAGTAAAACGCCCTAATATACATTTGTCTTCGCCTCTATATGTGATCTGAATCACTCCTTCAAAGTCCTGTACTTCGTTATCGGTAGTACACTCAAAAAAATAAATTAGCAGAAAAGTTAGTAAAACGTCTTGTAAATCAGGTTTACTATTTTTCAGTAAATATTTTGCTGAAATTATGTTTTCATTAAAATTTGTGTTATACTTATTCCGCACTAAACTGTTTTGAACTAATCTTTCACTAATATTTTAATAATGATTTACTTATTTATTTATTTATTTACATGATATTAAACTTATATAAATATAAGACTAATATATAAACAATATTAGCACTGGCTGCCAGGGCCATCAGCTATATACTTATTTATTTTGCTAAAAAAGAGGAATAATTTTATTTATTTTATCAGAAGTTGTGTTTTTTATTTCTTTTTTTTTTTTGAGCATTTTTTCATAGAAGTCTATCCCCCTCAATTGAATTAGGAGCTACATGACCATGAATTACACCATTTAATCCATTTCATATTACATTATTAAATACAGTAATTTTATTAACTTCTATAATTTATGCTAACAAGTACATTAAAATGACGACAAAAGGATTGAAAATATACCCAGAATGAAGTAGATGTCGCGGCATGTCAAGATGTAGTAGAGACGAAAAAAAATGATACTAAATATACAACTATTTTAGGACACATACAAAAATCAACCATGGAAGATTTTTGTATTTGTTTATCATACATAATAAAACAAAAAGGACGCAAACAATGTGTAACGTATACATGTAAATTTCGGGTTAAAAACTTAAATTTTGTGCTGTGACCTTCTTGTCAAAGTTATTGTCTATTTATTAAATTAACGACAAAATAAAATATTTAAATTTAATAAAGATTAATTTCGTATTTGTAAACTAAATGTTTATAATGACTATTAATGTAGTGTTGGCAAATTGCAAACAAATATACGTACAGGTAGATAGACGAAATAAATGGACTTACGTAGTTTTGTATGTTTCATTTTTCTTATTGGAAAAAAGAGTTGTATATTTTATACTTTGTTATTTCTTTTTGTTTCGTTTCTAGAAAGATGACATTATTTACCCCTCATTGACACATGTAAGTAAATCGTCACAAGTCGAGAATATGTACTATCATCGATATTATCAAAAAAACATGCAAAATTTTTGAGTGTCTACACTATGAAATGCAACTCACCAAACTTTATGAGCTCGGTAGTACTAAGTATTCCAAATTCTAATATACACAGGGAAATTTTGTGGTAACATTTTTTTTATTTAAAAAAACTCATAAAATGAATATTATAAATTAGCATTAAGATTTGTCGGTGTGTTCTATAATAATGTTTTTATAAATATACATACAATCAGTCATAATCATTATTCCCGCTTACTAAAATTTACAAGGCAACACTGTGCCCAAAAATCACTCTGTTCAAAATTTCACAGTAAGTTGAGTCGCAAGTAACACAAGATTAGTAAAAAAGGGTGAGTGCATTCATTTTTTCGAACTTGTACTTGCATGTGACAACGGGGGTTAGACAACCATCATACTTTACTTATTTTTAGTTTTGAGTGTAGTAAATATTGAAATATTTTAAGAAAAACATTATTATAATTTTTAACGATTTTTTTATAAATATTTCAATCTGAATTGAATTTTTTATTAATGTTCAATAAGTTTTAATATAACAACCAACTCCCGGATTTCTGGCTTCAATAGTTTGCGCTGGTCAATAAAGTGGTTGAAATACTGAAATGAACGACATTATTGAAAGAACATTTTTGCCAATCGTAATACAAGTTGCGCGATGAAACCTTCTAGAACATCTAACCTTTTTTAATAAAAAAAAAAAAAATAAATAAATAAAAAATGTTGGGGCGATTTCTAGATAAATTAAGTTTTTTATGACACTAACTATTCGGAACTAAATCTGAATTTTAAAAGTACTTTATTTTTTAAAATTCTCCATAAAAAAATGTATTGATATATTCAAGTTACTATCATTTGCCAAATTCAGTTAAGTAAGTTATACCAACTAAATACCAAAAATCAACGAAAAATTTGTCAATATTTAACCACGCCTTCTTCGCATATTTTTTGGATAACTTTATTTTTATTTGTGGAATATAGGATAATAATACTGTTAGTTTGACATATACATATTTTTTTTTTAAATTCTTATCGATTTAATCAAAAGTTTTTCCAATCAAAATTAATGTTAAGATCTATGCCATTTTACTTCTACTGCAAGTACCCTACTAGATCTCTTCTTCACTGATAATCATTCCCGATTATTGCGTTATGACCACGACCTTATATTCTTATCTTATGATTTCAACTGTAAAACGGAAAAGCAAACTCTAACATACAGAGACTTTAAAAATATTGATTATCTATCACTGGAAACGGATCTTACAAACATTCAATGGAACCAGATTTACTATTTGCCTACAGTAGATGAATAAACCTCTTTTTTACAATGTAATATACATTACTTATTCGAAAAACATGTCTTAGTTAAAGAAAAGAAAATATGCAACAACAAACCATGGTTTTCTACTGAAATTAAATCATTAATAAATGAAAGAAATCAAGCATATGAGCGTTGGAAAAAGTTCAAAACGAGTGAACTACATACTATTTTTAAAATCTGCAGAAGAAAGGTGAACACAAAAATTAGAAGTGCCAAGTTGTTATATTATGAAGAAAAATTTAAGTCAGCAGTTGGATCTGAAAAGAAATGGAGAGAAATTCGAGCAATGGGTGTAGTGAATAGTAATACTAACACTGATAACTTAGTTGATGTAAATGTATTAAATAGTGAATTTGTCAATATACCAATGCCAGTAGCTGACGTAACATTTTACAGTTCGAGTAATGTAAATATGCTTAACTCGAACAATAATAACTACTATTCTAACAACAATGATAATAATTACTACCCCAATCATCATTTATGTTTTAACTTTATAAACTTTACACAGGAAGATGTTTTAAAATCGTTTTTAAGTATTAAATCCGAATCTGTTGGATACGATGAAATTCATCCTAAATTTACAAAAATTATTTTGCCATATATATTGCCATTCATAACACATTTGTTTAACACTATTATCATGTCATCTACTTTCCCATCGTTATGGAAACACGCCAAAATCATACCTATACTGAAACCTGACAAGAAATATCGACCAATAGCAATTCTGTCATATTTATCAAAGGTCTTTGAACGTTTAGTTCACAACCAAATAAGCCATTATCTACATGACAACTCTCTACTTACAGAGAAACAATCTGGATTTAGGCCTAAACACAGTTGTATCTCTACCCTCATTGATGTATCAGAAGAGCTAAGAACAAAAATTGATAACAATATGACTTCTATCCTCATTTTGCTTGATCACTCTAAAGCGTTCGATACAGTTGACCACTCTGTACTGTGTTATAAACTAAGGCACATGTGCCATTTTTCACCAACAGCTGAAAAACTTATTTTATCATACTTGTGTGATAGATCCCAATCCGTATACCATGGCTCTGATAAATCCAACAAACGCCCGGTATTAAGAGGCGTACCTCAAGGATCAATACTTGGTCCTCTACTTTTTACAATATATATTAATGATCTACCCTCTCAAATCAACCATTGTGAAATACAAATGTATGCAGATGATGTACAACTTTATATAAGTTGTGTGCCAGCTGATGTCACAGAATGTATAGAAAAAGTTAATCATGACCTTGAGAAAGTTTATAAATGGGCAGCGGCGAATGGACTTAGCCTGAATGCAACAAAATCAAAGGCAATGATAATTGGGAAAGTTGATTGCCTTTCAACGAATTTGCCAGCAATAACTATTAATAACTCAACAATCGAAATAGTGGAAACTGCCAAAAATCTAGGCGTGATATTTAATAAGAATCTTAATTGGTCCGATCATATCAATGCTGCATGTGGTAAAACGTATGCGATGCTGAGAAATCTTTGGATGACACAATATTATACGCCATTACATATTCGAATGTTACTAGCAAAAACGTATTTACTGCCAACACTTCTATATGGTTGCGAATTGTTCACGAACTGTGATTCACAAGGTAAACAAAAACTCATTGTAACATATAATAATATCGCTCGATATGTATTTAGTAGAAGAAGATATGATAGAATATCACATTACTCAAAACTAATTTTCAATGTCTCATTTGAGAACTTACTTAAATGCCGTTCTTTGGTATTACTACACAAACTAATAAATACGAAACAACCCTATTATCTCTATAGACGAATAAATTTCTCAAGGTCAAATAGAGGCAAGAAAATAAACTTGTTACGATATCGCAAACTCATATCCGAAAGACATTTCTTCATAAGCGCAATAAGACTCTGGAACCAACTACCCTCAAATATCCAAACTCTTAGCAATGCAAAGCATTTTAAAATTGCAATATATAAGCATTTTGCTAACTAATTCCACATTATAATTAATATTTTATTGTTTACATTTTAAAATTTTTGATTTATAACACACATTCATCAAATTCTGTAATTTTGCCTTTCTTTTTTAATTTTTTTAAATGTATTAATTGTTAAGTTCTAAATTTTGTTTTTATTGCCAAAACTTTCATTATTGTGCCACTAGGTGTTATGAATCCATTTAATTTAAATATATCATTTGTTTTTTTTATTATACATTACAATATTTATAACAATATATTTGCAGTACTGTAATATGTATAAGAATTTATTCTTGTTGTACTGTTTTTACTAATAAATAAATAAATAAATAAATAAATAAATAA
Source organism: Delia radicum (assembly GCA_021234595.1). NCBI lineage: Eukaryota > Metazoa > Arthropoda > Insecta > Diptera > Anthomyiidae > Delia > Delia radicum. The sequence goes on along the minus strand of CM037853.1, from coordinate 17,948,682 downwards.
AAAAATTCCCTGCACGATATTAATGAAGTTGCACTGAAACTCGTCCACAGAAATCTTCATTGATCAAATTATATTTTTCATAAAATTTTATAAAAAATATCATTTTATTTAATAAAAGTTTCAAACACTTAATGAAGAAGGCTCTCTTAAAAACTTGTTTAAAAAAAAGCATAATGCTTTTCATTAATTTTAAGAAATTTTTCGTTCACTAAAAGTCTCTCTGTGTATAAGCTAAAATTGAATAGCACACACAAATAAATAAATTTTTGCCAAGTTTTACCAGTTGTGAAATGTTGTTAAATGTGCAAGTTTCACTGCGATCATACAAACTTTACAAAAATCCGATAGGATTTTACATAATGCTTTGTCCAGTTACTGTACAAGTGCATGTACTGCATTTTTTTTATATGTGTGCATTATTCGTAAAAACATACTAATATTTACTATGTATTTTTCATTGGTTTTTATTTTTTGTTTGTATGTGTTAACATGTTTTTCACTGCATGTGACTGCAGAGCTTTAAAGTAATGCATTTATTAAATGTAACGCTTTTTATTTACTCTACGGGAAGTTACTACTTTTATGTGAACTTGTAATAAGAGATGGAAAATTAACATTTTAATGAGAAAACGACTTAAGTGAGAAATCTCAGATTTTGGTAATAATTTACTTTCCATTTTCTATTCCGGTTGAACTATTTAACAAACAAGCGGGATTTTGTCTAAAAAAGTAACTTTGATTTTAATTTTCTAAAATTTAAAAGTAAACATTTGAAGAAATTTTTTGTTCAAAATAAAGATGAAACGAAAATAATAATAATAAGGAGGGGAGATGAACTAAAATTGCGGCACTGGCCATTGGTTATCCTTTTTATGTTATGTTAATTTATATACATTTTTTTGGTATTTTGTACATGCCCAGTGTCAAAAAGCATTACCATATAAGCGGTTATAATAAGTGCATATTAGGTAATGGCAAGTATTTACAATTGTCAATACAAATCTCATTACTTTTCTGTGGAGATGTCGCGCAAAATAGTGACATGTCAATATTAAACACCTTATAAAAAATAAAAAAAATATGTGGTTATCTATATGCTTGCCACTATGGAAAAAATAATGAGTCTAAAAATAAATTAAAAAAAAAACTAAATCCAGGTTATCAGTCAACCGCTTTACAATTTGAGCTATCTCTACATGTTATACTTGATAGATAAAAACATAAATGACTAGCTTGCACAAAATGTCAATACTTTCCAGCTAACGAAAAGTCATAAATAAGTTGTTATATATGTACTCAGTCAGAAATTGCCAAACTACAAAAACATCAAGCTAACCGAGGAGTTGCACACATAAAACAGAATCAGTAGTAGCAACCGTATTTGTTGCCAATCAAATGCTTCGGTTGTTTCGACCTACTTTTTCGGTTTTGACTACAGTCATTCGATTGAATCAACAGAATTTCTCCGTTTTTCAGGCTGAGGTCTTCGCTATCTGTATCTGTGTGGAAGAGTGTCTGCGGAGGAGAACACGGGGGGCCACGATCTACATTCTATCTGACAGCCAAGCGGCACTTGGTGCCTTGAGGGCTCAAGATGTGTCGTCTGGTCTGGTTAAGGAATGTATCGACTCTCTAAATCGTCTAGGACTTAACAACTCCTTGACACTGGGCTGGGTTCCAGGCCATGAGGGCAACGAACGGGCTGACTGTTTAGCCAACTGCGGAGCTCGTCGACAATTCATTGGCCCGGAACCCTTCTGCGGCGTACCCAATGGGTATGTCAGAGAGAGGCTCAAAAGATGGAGGGAGTCGGAGTTTGGGGCCTATTGGGCCAGATCGCCTGGGCAGCGACAGGCGAGGCTGTTTATATCTCCCTCTGGGGAGAGATCGCGGAAACTCTTGTCTATGACAAGGAGCGAACTAAGGACCGTAACGGGTTACCTCACAGGACACTGTGGCCTTAGGTATCAATTGTACAAGATGGGACGATCCTCTACGGATACGTGCAGGTTTTGTGAATTGGAACCCGAGACCTCTGAGCATGTTCTCTGCAAATGTCCGAGGCTCACCGACAGGAGGGTGCGTTATTTTGGTGATCGAATAGTGACGCCATCGGACGTTTGGAACTGTTCACCTGGTAGGATAATTGGCTTCGTAGGGAGCCTGAACCTATAGGGTGTATTCGCTGGCAGCACAAAATACCAATTTCTGGTCGCGTTGCATAGTGCCACTATAATCTAATCTAATATCGATCAACTGAAATGTGGTTATCACTACCCAAAAATTCGATGGCTTCAATCGAACCATTCGATTGTATATATATACGGTTGCTACTACCGATTCTCTTATCTGGGTGTGTAAATTAAAACTGGCAGAACACTAGTTTTAGACGCTTTACCAGCGTTTCCAAAAAGCGTTTTGATAGTATTTATTTTCCAATAATTTCAGTGGTCTACAGAAAAAATCATTGTCAACGAATTAGCCGCAACCACTATGCTATCGTTGGGAAAAAGTGTTTTCCCAGTTCTATCCAGTCAGAAATTACAAACGGCTCAAAAGTCTAACCACTGGTAAAGCATTTATTTTATAAAAATGATGATGCTTTGCTTAAAAAAGTTTGTAGTCGGAAGGTTCCGAGTTCAATCCCGGTTTCAGGGAAAATTTTTTTTGTGAAAATTGGACCTATAGATTAGACTACGTTCGAGCCAGCCGTGGCGGTCATATGCCAGAACTCATATTTAAATTATAATGCCAGAAGATTATCTTTCGAATAAAGTAAATTTCCTGTCAAGTTAAAAAATTCATCTTTGTTTTATTCCTTTACAAAGTTCTATACCTTTATAAAAAAACATACTCTATAAACCGTATTATGAAGCCCACCATTTTTTTTGAATAAAAACTGACAAAACTATTTACTCTTTTAATACCTGCATCTGATGTGTGGATGTGTAAAAAAGAGTCTGCCTCTTTGTTGGCCGTTTTGTATTTTATTTATTTCAATTTAACAATTTAACCATAAAACCACAGAAAACATGTTAAACGCATTTTTAATGGACTCAAATATGTTGCTGCAACAGAAAAAACACCCATATAAAATTTTACAATATCAGCAATAAACAATCGATTAAAATCCATACAAACATTCATAATAAAAACATAGTCATACAATTTGTTTATAACAACAAATTTAAATGTACTTTAATTTTATATGTATTAGAGAGATACAAAACAAATAATGAATGCTTTTCGAAACTTAATGAAAATTTAACGGAATTTCGAATGAGCTAAGGGGTAGGATTGAAAACAAATCCGACACACATTTTTACTTAAAACAGCTTTTGTATATGATACTGAACTTTTCTTCTTCTCGAGTTACCTTTAAGAAGACTGTCAGATTATGTGTGCAAAATATTAAAGTGATCGGCTCAATATTTCGCTTGCAAATGCAATTTGAACAAAAAGTAAGTAATAAAGTTTTTTGGCACTTTTAGTGCACTAAAAAAGTAACAGTATTGGAAACTTGTGTTGTAGGCTTTGTCAATAATTTAAAATTAATCTTAATATCGTTTGATTGTTCTGAGTTCGGGACAATTAAGCATATTTTTTTTTACAAAATTTAAGGTTTTCTTGTAAAAATTCTACTTTTTTGTTTGCCCTCATTTTATGTTCAAAGTCTATTTGTAAACAAACTAAAGGATCCGATTTCGCTGATATTGTGTACATATAATCTGAGCACTTTTTAAAAGATAACTTGGTCCAAAAAAAAAATTCACTTTTAAACATAAAAAAAGTTAAAAGTGATATTGTGTGTCGTGAATTATTCGATCGACCCCATATTTCAAAAATTGTTCACACCAGTTGAAACTTACGTTAGGTACTTAGAATCAACACTCAAAAAAATAAGTTAGTAAAACGTCTTGTAAATCAGTTATACTATTTTTCAGCAAATTTTTTGCTGAAATTATGTTTTGAGCTAACAATTTAGTTATACTTATTCAGCATTTAACTGTTTTGAATTATTGTTTTACTACTATTTTACTAATATTTGACTAATTTATTTTGCTAAAAAAAAAAAAAATGCGCTGATAAGCACATTAAAAGTGTGGACGACAATTAGATCGAAAGATATACTCAGAATGAAATAGATGTTGCGGCATGTTAAGATATAGTAGTGACGAAGAAAATAATACTGAAAAGTACAACTCTTGTAAGACATATACAAAATATTTGTACCTGTTTCTCACACATACATAATATCATAAAAGAACGCCAACAATGTTTATCGTATACAATTAAATTTTTGGATTAAAAAAACTTAAACTTTGTATTGTCACCGTCTTGTCAAAGTAATTGTTTATTAATCAAATTAACGACAAAATGAAATATTTAAATTTAATATAGACTAAATGTGTATTTGTAAACTAAATTATTGTAGTGACTATTAATCTAGTGTGGTTAAATTGCAAACAAATATACGTTCAGGGAGACAGACTAAAGCGAAAGATAACGACACACATTTTACGTAATTTTGTATGGTTCTTCTTTCTTATTGCAAAAAGGGTTGTATATTTCATATATTGTTATTTCGTTTTGTTTCGGTTCTAGAAATATGCCATCACTTTGGCAACCATGGATTTAAGCAGTTGAAATTTAAATTTGTTTATGTTATATATAATTATTTCTATATAGTTTCAGATATTAAATTAATTCGTGTCGTCAATGTGGGATTATAAACATTTTTATATTTTGTAACGTATTGTAAATTATTTTTAAAAGAATAACAAAAAACATTTTAAGAATTTCAGCAATAATTTTATTAACCTTCAGTAAGGATTATTTAATTTTGAATTAACTAAGTGTTAATCAAACTTTAGCTGAATCCATTAATTTTGTTGCTAAAAATCATCAATATTGGTGTTTTCAGACAATTTTTTAAAATTGTAATAGCGCAACACTGGCAAATATATTTTTAAAATTGTTTTATTTGTTGAAAGGAAATAGCTAATATTTCACATTAAACAAGAAAATGCAGTAAGTTTCTGCGTATTTAAGTTTTTTACAAGTACTGTAAGTTTGATCCGAGCTTTTAGTTCCACATAAAAAGTGCCTACTGCACAACAAATTTTTATCATTCTAAAAATTTTCCCATAAGTCCCTAACAAAATCAGCATATAAATAACCCTTATAAAACCGTTTTTTTTTTTCTATAAATTAAAATTTTTTCAAAAAAGTGCTATAAAAAATGACAAAAATTGTTTTTTTTTTTAAATTAATTATATGGCAACCCTGCAACAAGAGCTTTAATTTTTTTCTTATATTTTTTTTTTTTTTTTTTTTTTTTTTTTTTATAATTTAACCAATACTCAGGGGATGCCCCCTACTCATGCAGTGCATTGTATTGATCAGGAAAATAAGGTATGGGAAGGAGGAAAGAGGGAGTAGTGTTTGTGGATATTTGATTTAAATTTTTCTAAATTGTAAGTAACAGGGAAGACTTCTGCGGGAAGTTTGTTCCACATACGAATCGTTCGACTAAAAACCGAATTTTCTCTGTAATGCGTTGTGCGAAACACATGACAATCATCTACAAACGGATGTGCTCTACTAGATAAGCGAGTATTACGAATAAAAACTCGGGCTCGTGGAATAAGTTCACTTATCTCAGATGAGCATCTCCCATGGTAATATCGATAGAAAAGTGACACACAACCCACATAAAACCGTTTTCTTTCTATAAATTAAAATTTTTTCAAAAAAGTGCTATAAAAAATGACAAAAATTGTTTTTTTTTTTAAATTAATTATATGGCAACCCTGCAACAAGAGTTTTAATTTTTTTCTTATTTATATAAATAAGACCTCAAAAGCAACGGCAATGCAAAATAGGTTAACATTTTTAAGAGCCAAAATATTTAACCTTTTTACAATTTTTGAAATTAAATTGTTTTTACATTTTTTTATTAAAAAACATGGCTTGAGTAGATAGTTAGGTATCTAGAGCGATACTTCATGATGGACGTAATTGACAGAATGAAAAAAAAATTAAAATTTTTTTTTTATTCCTAGCGGGTACAGCGGAGGTTTTCCCCGGATACATTTCGCTTTGTGACTACTAAAGCGCTTTATCGATTCCGCCAAAGCATACATCATATAATAGATTTTAATGAGCTTAATACTAAAATCAAAAACGCATAACAAATTTCAAGGACTTTAAATTTTATGGAACAAACAAAATCTTTAAAACCTCAAAAAGCATCCATATATAAAATTTTTAATTTTGTGAAAGCATTCATACATAAAAAGTTTATTTTTGTGTTCAATATGATTTTCTGCAAATAAGTAAATATTAGAGATGTCAGAAATATTCGGTTACTATTCGGTATATTCGTCATGTTTTAACTATTCGGCCGAATACCGAATAGTAGCACTAGTCGGCGGAATTATTCGCTTAAAAAATAGCTTAAAAACCTGTTATTTCATACTCGTATAAAAAATTGAGAAAATCTATTTTTTCACGTCATATTTTTTTTTAAACGTCAAACACAGCTGTTTGTATTGGTTTCAGATGGCTTTTTAACCTCAACAAATTTTATTATTCTATTTAATTTTGTCTATATCTAAAGTACCGTGTACTTTTGAAATCTATCTGAAAATGTATGAAAACACTATTATACACTGCGTTTCATTTCTATAATTGCAAACATTCAATTCAACATTTTCACAACTTACCATCTCTGGATGAATTTTTAAGTACCCCCTAGTGAAATTTGCAGCCGAACATACTCGCGGTACATTTTATCTCTCTCAACGCCCGTTTTAGGGTTTTTATCAGAGTTCGAATTTAAACACAATCAAACGTTTTTCTATCGTTCTGTTTTTCTTTTTCACTGTTGCCAACTATTTTGGAAAAAAAATAGCTAAATCAGGCTAAAAAATCGCTAGAAAATCGCTAAATACATAAAAAATTCTAAAATTTAGCGATTAATCGCTAAATTTTTTTTTATTTTAAGTTTGTTGATTATTTTGAAAAAATAGCTAAATTTTTCGAAATTTTCAACTTTTGCTTAAAAAGTTTAGCGATAAATCGCTAAATTTAATAAAAATATTAACAAAACAGTAAACGTTAAGATTTATATATTTTATGGCATTTTATGTTATCAAAACAAAAGGAAGCAATTCATTTATCATGTCGTTAATAACAATAATTGTAATTAATTAAAGCGTATAATAAATAGATATGAATAATAAATTTTATTAAAAAGGATAATCTGTTTAACTAAAGACTTGGAGCCAATCATCTTCATTAGGACTTTCATAGGTAGAATTGGTACCTATTTTTCTTAATGTAGATTGCGATACTTCGTAATTGCAGCAACATTTGTTGTTTAATTTTAAGCCATATCTATACAAAAAATATATTTTTGAAAATTATAATTGCTAATTCGGTAAGTACTTACCTTACGTGTAGAACTGCGTTCACTGAATGGGTCATTAATCTATTTCTTAATTTTGTTTTGACTATATTTAGTTGACTGAAAACCCGCTCAACGTCAGCGTTAGACCATGGAAGTGATAATACTTCAATAGCAAATTTGGCTAGTTCTTTAAATGGATTATTTCCAGCAGAATCTTTAAAAAGAAAAACTTCAGACCAAAACAAACAAGTTGAAGTGCTTTCAGCCCATTTCACATAACTAATGTTGTAGTACTGGCTAGTTATGGCATCAATTAAGTCCGGATTAGTATTAAATACTTCTAAAAGAGGATGTAGATTGTCCTTATTTGCTTTCAATACATTTCCAACAGAAAGTAAATTTACTAACTTCAAAATTTTATAATTTTCAGGCAATCTGCAATAATTTGACTTGTTCAGTAGTTTGCATAGGAAAAATATTAACTCATACCTTTTTTTTAGTTCCATCATTAAGTTAACTGCAAAATTAATGCACGAATTTCGTATATTTGCTTCCTGATCCCCATCTAAAATCCCTTGATCCTTTAAGCCTTTAACATTGGTTTCAAATGTATAACCTAAATAACAATTGTAGCACAGATGTTGTTGAAAATCAGAAGTTATTACGTCAACTTCTACGGTTGGGTTTATAACAAATTGTTTTAAAAAATTTATTGCCAATTCCATGTCATTTAGAAGTTTTGTTGGGTCACATTGCTGGCTTTGAAAGCTTTTGTTTAAAGTTTGGATTCGTGTCAATATTGGTCGAAGAAATAGCAAATAACACAAGTTATGATCATTGTATAAATCATAGAGATTTTGCGCCATGAAACATTTTTCGTAGTTCTTTGCGATACCAAAATGAGTTTGAAGTTCTGCCCACTGGTCTACAATTCTTGATATTGAAACTTCAATTGATAACCAACGTGTATCGCAAATATTTGTAATTTTTAAAGGATCCTACAATTCCAGAAGAAAATATAGTTCATTTAAGAAAAAATGATAACTAGCCTAAATACCTCTCCATCATTTATAGCCTCAAATATGTGCTTGTAGCTTTGCTGTCTTATGTAGCTTCTGGAAAACCAGTTGTAGGTCTCATTTACTAGATACTCCAGAGAATTTGGCATACACAGTTTCCATGAATGCGTTACCGCTAGCTGCACAGAGTGGCAAACACATCTTATAAGGATAAGATTAGGAACTTGTTTTTTCAATTCTACGTAAACGCTTTTTTTTGTTACCAACCATAACATTGGCATTGTCAGTACCAATACCAAGTAGATTTTGCAAATTCAAATTAAATTTTTGCAGCACTTGTAGTATGACATGGGTAATACCTTCAGCAGTTGCATCGGCCACTTCTGCCAGGCTTAAAAATGTTGATACAACTTTTTGTTTTTCAATACTAAAATAAATTATTACAACTCCTAAAACAGGAAAGATAAAACATCATTTGTAAAACATGATATGACTAAAATAATTACCTAACAACTTGATGGCACCAACATCTGTTGATTCGTCCACTAATATACTGTATTTCGAATCTGCAATATCACTTCTAAGTTCCGTAATGAAATGGGGTGCCAAAACATTTTTAATAACACTAGTACATTTGGTTCTATGAATACGAATTTTTTTCGCATCATTAAAATGGTTTTTACACAAATCATTGAGGTGATCAATCGAATTGTTTGAAGTATGTTGGCATATAAACAACGCTAAAGCGGCTTCTTGCTTTTTAGCTATGTCAAAATTTTCATTTGGAACAAAATCCAACTTCTTCCAGCAAGATCGTCTAAGAGAAACGGAAGTTTTATGCTTTTTGGTTTCTGCGTGATTTAATAGATCATACAGTTTTCCTGACAGGGAGCATTTGCAATATTTACAAAACCATTTTGTTGCATCTTTTTCATCTTGTGCCACCCATGGCTTCAATTGTTCATGACTTAGCCATTCAGCTCGAAATTTTTGATAATATTTTGGCCCCATCACTACCCTAAAAAGATTGCACATTATAATAAAACAATAATCTCTTTATTTGTAAATATCTTACCAATATGATGAATTTTATAGAAAAATATTAAAGCTTACTTTAAATTTTTTTTTATTTCTGCTTAAGGAAAAAATGCACTGTTTTTTTAGTTTACTTTTTTTAATAAGAAACCGTTATTCGAGTCTCTTTTATCTACTTTTAGAGCAAATGAGAAAATCTACCAATTTTAGCAACTGTTGAACAAAGTTGTCAAAGAATTAAATGTATAAAAAACGCAAAAAAAAGTTGTGATTGCCTTGCAATAAAATCGCTAGATTTCCCGCTAATAGCTAAATCGTATTTTATCCCGCTATATGAGATTTAAAATCGCTAGATTTGACGAGAAAATAGCTAAATTGGCAACAGTGTTCTTTTTGCTGAAACTCAACACAATCGTTTTGTTGTGCACAGTAAACATAAACAGAACATTTCTTTATTTTCATTTTCATTTGTAAACAGAACACAAACACTTTCACAAACTAGTTTTCGATGAGAGACCGAACTAAACGATTTTGTTCTGTTTGGCCAATATTTCAAACAGTTTGATTTTGTTGTGTTAATGGAATGGAACAAAACTATTCGTAAACCGTTCTTAGTGTTTATGTCATATTACAAGTGAAAAAAGTTTTCATTGAATTTTATGAATAATTGTATTAGTTTAATAAAAAGATTCAAAGGAGGAGTTTCAGTGAAATTTCATAAAACTAATGCAAAAAAACATTGATAACATGCAGAAAAATCATTTCTTTATTTTGGCAACCACAACGTTAAAAACGCGTTTTAATGTTTAAGTTGAATGAACTCTAAAAAATAACCACTACGAAATAATAATGTTTGACGAAAGAAACATTTTCGTTTTGTTCCGTTTGTTATATTACAAACAACGATTTGAGCAATTGTGTTGTGTTTATAAATACGAACGAAACAATAGAGATCGTTGTATTGGTTTTTTTGATAGCAACGTTATGTTAGTGGTACATAAATTTTCGAACTCTGGTTTTTATTAGTATAATTTGAAAAAAAGAGTTAAAAGGAACATAAAAAGGCAGATATAGGGTTATGCGGTTCTACAAAAAATAAAATTCAAATTAACCTTTATACTGCTTTTAGCGTGATGAACAGATGATCAAAAAAATGGAAACTTTAAAGGGTGGCTGTACCCACTACGGCATTCAAACTGTTAACCGTTACTCGATTAATTGATAAATTTGAATCAAGCAATTGTTGGAGTAAATTAAAAACGCCAAACGAATAACTCGAAAAAGTTTGGTCTATTAATCGAGTTGAATAAGTAATTCAAAATATGTTCCATTTCAGTTTATCTTTCATTAGAGCGCTTACATTTTTTAAGCTACACACTGCGTTGCATAACTATAATTACAAATGACTTTTGCTATTTTTCGTATATTACAAACATATTTTTAAAACTTATAACTGTTTGTAAGAGTGTGATAAATTATCGCTTATTGTGTAAAATTTAAGAGATTCCTTAATTGATTTAAGAGAAAAATTATGTAATAATATTTTGTTAGTGATTCATAACTATAATTACATATAACGGTAAGCAAAGAAGAATAGCAAATAAAGAACAATTAAAGAATTATTTTTATCTTTCAAGCAATTTTAATCAATTTGCAATTAAATGCCGCGTGGTTCATATCTAAGTGATTTAAAAAATGGTCCAAATTTCAGCCTATTGTGGCTTAAGTTTTCGGGAAATTGCTAGAAAAATAAACCGGTAAAGGTAAATATAAAACAGGCCGCCCAAAAAAAAATCTGTCTGATTAACTGTGCCAGCAACACAATAAAGAGTCGCAATCAGATAATCGATGAATGTAAGATAAATGTGTCCAAATCAACCGCAAGGGATTCCCAAAGCAGTACTCGTCACAAGCTGATTTATGTGCCGAGGTTATTACCCCGTCACAACACTACTCGACAATTCGCTACAAGCAATTTGAAAATTAACTGCAGAAATGTAAGTCAATAATCGCTGTTGTCGGTAGGACAGCTTCTTTTAAAGGTGTTTTTTTCTGATGAGAAAAAGTTCAATCTTGATGGTGCAGGTGGTTTAACCAGCTATTGGAGAGACCTACGTAAGGAACCACGATATTTCTCAAAAAGAAATGTCAGAGGTCCTTAATTGATTTGATTTCCAAGCGCCAGAATTAATTCCCCTGAGTACATTACAGAATTACAAGATAAATTGGTGCCATTTATTAAAAATAGTATCGAAGAAGAATTCATTTTCCAACAAGAAAATGCCTCAGTACATGTAAGTCTTCAGACGATGGAATTGCTATAATCAAAATTGGAAGGGCCAACATGTTCTCCGCATCAAAACAGCATTGAGAATATTTGGGGAGTGTTAATCCATAGAGTTTACGCAGACAACCGTCAATATGAAAGCGTTTTTCATCTAAAAGAAGCAGTTATTGATGCGTGGAGATCTATAACGACAGAACTTCGAATAAATCTGGTAGACAGTATGTCTGTTCAAATGTTCGAGTTGATTCAAAATAAAAAGTAGAAATCATGCGTTTTTAAAACTGCTGCTTTAAAATATTTTTTTTTTAATTTTTTATAAATTTTGATAAATTAAGTTAAGTGTATTTATGGTTATAAAACACTAATTGATTTTGTTATTCTTTGTTAAAGAGTAAAATAAAAAATTAATTAATTGTTTTTTTTTTTTGTTAAAAATTATTAATTTTCCTTTGGTTTTTAAATTTATGCCGTTTAATTTCTCCTATCTGTTTTTTTAACTTACGAAATTAATGTGTAATTATAGTGTTGCAATGCAGTGTATTATTAAACCGGTAAAAAATGCGTAATTTCCAAAATAATCGCGGTTTTCTTTATAAGTTCTAATATATGGTAAAAAAGTATTTTGAGTGTTTTATTTATATATGTATTTGAAATGTGATAAATATGTACAATGAAATCTATAATTTTAAATTAATTCAAGCAAAAATTGTAATTTTAATGTTTTTAATTATCTTAAAACTTCAAACCGCCATAACTTAAGATCCGTTAAAGGTAAGCGATTATCATGCTTAAACATCGGCTAACACATACACTCAGGGAACTTCTGCTTCACAAATATGTAGTTGTTTGGGTTGTAATACAGTTTCTTTATTTTTAATGTAAATGTCAGTCATTTGTAGAACAAATTAAATTTTTTACTATCCTTGTAGTTCATTTAAAAAAACAAACCACATCTAATCACTGTTTTATGATTTACCATTCATTTTTTACAGCCGCTTTTTGTTATTTAAAAAAATAAAAAAAAACAAATGTTTGTTTATTTTTCACTAACATGTGGTAAATTTTTACTGCAATTGTTTGAACTTTAAAAAATAAATGACAATGTTAGTTGATTTTACTGAAATGTAAGTCGTCCTTTCTTTAAGTGAAATTTCATTTGTTTTTAACTACATTTGCAGTGGGGTTTACCTTAATAGTATTCTAAGTGTACACAAAAAAATATTCATGTCATACAAAAAAAAATTTGGAAAACATTTTGCCTCAAAGTGTCGAACATTTTTTAAATTCCTCATATATTTAAAAAAAAAAATTGTTGGTGTTGAAAAATATGAAATTTTAGTATCCATATTTTTGCAAAAGAAGATGAATATTTATAAAAGTTAAAGCGGAATTCCAAGAAATTTACCTTTTATTTAACCTATTATATAAATCTCCCTCGCAAAAAAGTAAAACTAAATTTTTTAGTAAAACCTAAAAGAAATAAATTTAAGCATGAATGACATAAACACGGTTACGCTTACAAGCTGACACCAAAACAGAAAATAAAAACAAAAATCAAAATCAACAAAACAGGGAGAAAAACCAAGACATTAAATAATATTGAACTCTTACCTCTGCTCCAACTTGCAACCCCAATGGATGAGTATAATAATTGTATACCTTTTGTTTTGAGATTGGAAACAAACAACTGTTCTTTGTGCCATCAATATATTTGGTCATGTTGTTTATACGAAACTACCCAAAACCCGGGCTAACAAAACAGAAACATAAAAATAAAGAAGGTCCTGCCTGTCGTCGTTGTATTTACGCGCGTAACATTTGTTAATGGCAGCATATTGAATAAAATAAGAATGGGATGTATGGAATTGGTCGGAATGTAGTGGCTGGTTACATTTAGGGGGGAGATTATAAAAATGGAAATGGTAATGGTCACAATGCAAGTGGAAGAACATGTTGTTGAGCGATTGAATGGGCAATAATGCCAGTGCAGTATTGTTTGCTTGTTTGTGTTGAATGAGAAGGATAAGTTAATATTTGGTTTTGTTTTAAATTTATGCAGGATATTTTTATTTGGTAATTTATTAAAAAAAAAAATAATTAACTTTAATTTTCTTAAGTCTATGTTTAAAGCAATTCTGTATTAAGTTAAATGCTAAAATTGCTAACTAAAAGGGCGATAAATAGAAATATTTTAAAATACACTCATAGAAATAAACATGTAACAATAGCTGAAAAAGATACTAAAAATTAATTAAAAATTACCTTGCAGAAAAAATTGTTAAATTTAGATTTTTTTTTGCTAAATATTAATAATATAAGAATAGCAAAAATAAGTATGTTAACTTTACAAAATTTTGGTTATATTCGATGTGAATTTTAGTTAATTGAAAATTATATTTTACTCTGCAAAATTAGCAAAAACTTTTACTAAATATTTGTAGACTCAAAATAGCAAACAAAAACTGTAATATTATCAAAATGTCTGCTATATTTTCGTCAAATTTTCTACAATACAACTAACAGTTTATTTTGCTAAAATCAACTGAAATTTTTGTTAAAAAATTGTAGATTGCTGATTTCATAAGAGCAGAAATTTATTCGCCTTAAAAAAAAACTAAATATAAACTTTAAAATTTTCACATTTTTTAATGATTTTTTTTTTGTCTACTAATATTTAGTAAATGTTTTTACTGATTTTAGCTGAATATTTTGTTACTTTCAATTAACTAAAACTTTGCTCAAATATAACTAAATATTTGTAAATGGAACAGATATATTTTTGCTATTCTTATATTACTAATATTTAGTAAAAAAAATTTGCCAATTTTAACAGTTTTTTCTGCAAGCGCATTTTTTAGTTTTACAGGTTTTTTTCTATGAGTGCATACTACAAATAAGAAACCTGGGGAAACCACATTTTAAACGATGTCATCTATATTAGGGTAACAATGATATATAGTATTTGAATGATATATAGTATATGATGAGTTCCATGAGACATAACAAGTGGAATTGACCGAGTTTGTTCAAATTTGATTAAGTATTTAGTTTTTTAAAAACTCACGATATATTGATGGTTTTAATTTTCAAAAAAAATTTTGAAGATAGCAGAAGTACACTAAGGAAATTAAGAAGGTAGAAATGACTAAAAATTTCAGTTTAAATGACTACAAATTTAGTCAAAAAGGCAATGAATGTTTTTTCATAAAACTGACTAACCATGTAGTCATTTTTAATATAGCAGCTGCAATAGTAATAAAAACGACTAACGAAGCGGTCAAAAAAAAAAAAATAACCTTAAATTAATGTATAAACCATAAAAACAAGAAACAAAGCCGCAAAGCCAATGAACATAACACGACTACATAAGTTGTAAAAACTACTGTTTCTAACAGTTTTTCTTTCGGTATTGTAAAAATATTTTTTAATAAGAAAAATAAAATTTTACAGTAAAAATTTGTATTTCCTACATCTTACTTAAAACGCAAAGTCAAAATTCCAAACGGTATTCCAGTTATGACGTTTTTATGCATTGGATGTACAATGTAATTTTCTAATTATTATTTTTGTAAACTTTGAACATATAATAACAAATATAAACTAATCTCCTATTCTTAAAAAACTAACAAAAATTAACTGTTTCCTGCAAAATTACTGTTTTGGTAGTTGTTTATAAAAATACTAAAATAACTACACAAAACCACTGTTACTGAAGTGCAGTTTTTTTGGTTAGTTATTTTTGAAATGACTGTCTTAAATAGTCATTTTCCATAGAAAAATGAATAAAATAACGGTTAAAACAACTACTACACTCAAAAAAAAAAGTTTGTAAAGTCAGCAAAAAATTTTGCTGAGTCAGCAAAATTTTAGTCAGGAGGGTGCTAGCAAAAAAATTGCTAATGTCAGCAAAATCTTTTGCTGAAAATCAGCGAGCTGATTTTTAGCAACAAAATTAGTAGATTCAGCAAAAGTTTTGCTAACACTTAGTAGATTAGAAATAAAAAAGCCTTGGTAAAAATTAATAAATTTTTTGCTGAATTTTAGTAGACTGAAAAAACGCAAAAAAATTGTAAAAAAATTGTAATTTAGTTAATATATTTGCTGAAAATCATAAAACATATTTTTGTGATTCTTTTAAAAATAATTTACAATAATTACAAAATATAAAAATTTTCATTTTCCCACAATGACGACATGAATTAATTTAATATCTGAAAATATATAGAAATAAATATATATAACATAACGAAAATGTTCTTTCAACTACTTACATCAATCGTTGTCTAAATGATGCTTTCTTTTAAAGAACGCAACTGCCGAAGATAATTATAGAAACGCAACGAAAAAATAAACAAAAACAAACGAAACGAAAAAAAACCCTTTTTTTGCAATAAGAAAAAGGAACCATACAAATCTACCTAAGATGTGTGTCTTTGTCTTTCGCTTTACTCTGTCTACATGTCTGTATATGTTTGTTTGCAATTTGACCACACTATTATTAATATTAAACATTTAGTTTAAATAAATAAATATTTTATTTTGTCTTTTATTTAATTAATAGACAATTATTTTCACAAGCCGGTGACAACGCAAAATTTTAGTTGTTTTAATCCACAATTTTGTTTTATGTATGAAAAACAGATACAAAAGTCTTCCATGGTTGATTTTTTTATATGTCTTATCAGAGTTGTACTTTTTAGTATCATTTTCCTCTTCTCTACTAAATCTTGACATGCCGCGACATCTGCTTCATTGTGCGTATATCTTTCAATCTAATAACACAACGTCGAAAAAAATTATTGTAACATCTGGGGTTCCTCAAGGTAGCCATCTTGGACCAATTTTATTTTCTCTTTTTGTTAACGATTTACCATCGGTAATAAAGTTTTCAAACGTTCTTATGTATGCTGATGACGTTAAAATTTTTCGTGGCTTTAATAAAAATTCCGATCAGATTTATCTACAGCGGGATTTAAATAGTTTTTACGAATGGTGCTGCTCTAATTTTATGGAACTAAATTTGACAAAATGTAAACATGTGCGCTTCTCTAGAAGGACAGAATCTTTTGGTCTTTACTCTTTGGGTAGTTTTCAGTTGGAATTAGTAGATAATATTCTAGATTTGGGTATTCTCTTAGACCCAAAATTGGATTTTAAACGTCATATTTTATTGACGATTAATAAAGCTCGTGGCACCTTAGCTTTTATAAAACGATGGGCTAAGGAATTTGCAGATCCCAATGTAACAAAATAATTATATACATCGCTCGTGAGACCAATTTTGGAATATGGATCTGTGATTTGGGATCCATTATCCATTGTTCAAATTGGAAAAATTGAATCATTGCAAAAACAATTTTTGCTGTTCTGCTTACGAAGCACCTACCCTAATACCATTAATAATCTACCTTCATATACGACCAGACTAAACCTCGTTAAGCTTCCCACTCTGAAAAGTAGAAGGACAATGCTAAACGTTACATTTTTATTAAATTTGATTAATGGTGATATATGCTCCGATTTCCTGTTAGAAAATTTTGTACTTTTCGTTCCTCCAAGATCAACACGTAATTATATTCCACTATATACTCCATTCTATCGTCAAATGTGTGCATATGCTGATCCGTTTATAAGAATGTGTAATGATTTTAACAATCTTTATAATTTGTTAGATTTTTCTTCAAATGTTAATATTATTAACGCAACATCATTTTGTATTTAAACTCTACTATTTGAAAAAAAAAAAAAAAAAAATATTGTACTTATATTAATTTATAATTTTGTAATTATTATGTTAATAGTCTGTAAGGATTTATTCCGTAGACTTAAATAAATAAATAAAAAAAAAAAATCTGGTTGTCGTCCACATTATTAATGTGCTTATCAGCACAATTTTTTTAACAAAATTAAGTAGTAAAACATTAGTATATTAGTAAAACAGTTAAGTGCTGAATAAGTATAACAAAAATTTTAGCTGAAAACACGATTTTAGCAAAAAAAAATTTGCTAAAAAATAGTATACCTGATTTACAAGACGTTTTACTAACTTTTGTACTAACTTATTTTTTTGCGTTTACTGTTTACTTCCCGAATGACCTACATGTAGTTCCTGTAAGAATATACTCAGTGTAAGTAATTTTGAAGAGCTCTATATTCGAAAGTTGTTATCGTATTTCTCTGATTCAAAAAGCATTCGATTCATATAGTTGTGCTCTTTCACATTTATGCAATAAAAAACTCATTAAAAAAAATGCAATTTTTATGAAAATTCAATTTTTAGATGCATTTTCAAAATTTAAATAATTTCGAAATTTTTTGAATAAATTTTATATTTTGAACAGTTTAAAACTCACAATACATTCTTCATAAAAAAGTGATTTATTTTGGTTTATCTGTCCCAAAAAATGCCGTTTTGATGTAAAAATTATTTTTTAGACAAATTAACAAATTAAATTAAATAAATAATAAAGTTTTTGTATTGTTAATAATATGTTCTGGATTGTATTCCGTTTTAAAACCTGTTGAAAATATAAAAAATACAAATTATTAGAGATGTCACGAATATTTGATTACATTTCGGTATTCGGCAGGTTTAAGCTATTCGGTCGAATATTAGTACTATTCGGCCGAATTATTTGGTTTATACAAATTTGTTAAAATCAGCGATTTAAAAAAGATATTGGACAATTTTTAAATTTTTTTTAATATTCTGACATGATCTTATTTTAAATGTTGGAATTATATAATCAGTGTTGCTTTTTAACTACAATGGAGGAAGCATCACAGTCGATAACAGTTTATTTTTAGCCAAAGTTCATTATTTTTTCTAAAATTATCAACAAAGTTTGGTTTCTACTCGGTTTTTGGAACATTTTATTATTTGGGATTCTGTTTGAACCCATTACCGTCTATTCGGTATTCGATTTTTTTGCGGAATCTACTATTCGCGACATCTCTTTAAATTATAAAAACAAATTAATTTTTGTGTGAAAATATTGGATAAGGGTTAAAAACAAACAAAAAAAAATATAGAAAATAAAATACGCCACAGAAAAAGTGAAATTTAATAAAAAAAAAAATTGTAATTTTAGATAAATCCATGTTTAAAAAATTTTGAAGGTGAAAAACAATTTCTGAAAATTGCATTTGCATAAAAAATCCACTTTTTTATATGCATTTTTTTTATTTTATTAGTGTTAAAGAGGAAAATCGTAAAAATCGGACGCTTATCGATTCAACGATAACACCGTGAAAAAATCGAGACTTTTTGTGAAAGTGAAACTTACAAGTATACATACACAAGTAAAAAAGTTTTTATATATTCAGATACAACTTTATACAATTAAATGTTTTAATATAAATATTTATGTTAAATATTCGTAGGTATCTAATTGTATAAACACTCAAACCAAAAAGTTTTTCAAAAATATGATGAAAAACTTCATTGATTTTCGTTCAATGTAACACTACATAAATATGATGAAGCTGTTTCATAAAAGTTCAAATTGAAGACAACCTTCATCATATTTATGAAATGTTTCATAAATATAAAGATATTTCATAGCTTTTCATACAATGATTCATGAATGTTATAAGACGATGATGATGAAGATTATATTATAGTGGCACTATGCACCGCGACCAGAAATTGGTATTTTGTGCTGCCAGCGAATACACCCTATAGGTTCAGGCTCCCTACGAAGCCAATTATCCTACCAGGTGAACAGTTCCAAACGTCCGATGGCGTCACTATGGCTCACCTGTCGGAGAGCCTCGGACATTTGCAGATAACATGCTCAGAGGTCTCGGGTTCCAATTCACAAAACCTGCACGTATCCGTATATGATCGTCCCATCTTGTACAATTGATACCTAAGGCCACAGTGTCCTGTGAGGTAACCCGTTACGGTCCTTAGTTCGCCCCTCGTCATAGACAAGAGTTTCCGCGATCTCTCCCCAGAGGGAGATATAAATAGCCTCGACTGTCGTTGATGATGAAGTAAATTAATGAATTTTTATGAAATGAAAAATGTTCTTCGGTAGCGTATAAACACAATAAATGCTACAGCCATTGACGAACTTTTAGTTTTAAAACATTATTTTTAAAACGCAGTATTTTTGAAACTGTAATTGAGAACATATCAATTAAAACTGAGAATTTCAAATTTAAATTCAGAAAATATCAATTGATATTAATTTTTATTCAAATCCAGATAAACGAAATTAAGTTAAAAATTTTATATTTTAGATATTTAAAGTTATTTCGTTAGTGTTGCTTTTATGTTAAAAATATTTTAAAGAATAAAAATTTTCGAGCTCGAGTCTCGAAGATTTTTATTTATTAAATATTGAAAGATCGAATAAATACAATTTTAAAATTAAAAATATTTTTTTAAGACGGTATTGAATCGTTATTGGTATTTTAGGGTTAGTGTTTGGCAACCATGCTCAAAAACCATTTGAGCGATTTTAAAAATGTTTTCATATTTGTGTTCAACATAATTATTTTCGTTACAAAGAAGTTACCACAAGTCACAATCAACCAATTTATTTTTTTGTTGAATTTCTGCCAATAATCCGAAATTTTTTTTTTAAATTTTGATTATATTAGCTTTGTAATATGGACATATAATATGGGGCTAAGAATTTAAAATATATTTTTCAAATATTAATTTGAAGTGCTGTAGTGCTTCTAACCATCAATTTTATCAGTTCAAAAGTACCAACACAGTTCTTAACTATGTACTATGTAAACAACTATGTTCTGGACAATTTTATCTATTTTATTTGTACTTAAACGATTGCTAAGTCATGAACATTACACACGTTTGACCATAAAAAGTCTTTAAACATTTTCGATTTTATACAAGGACTCGTACTACAATACTCATGTTTAAAACACACTTGAAAAAAAAAGAACATTTGGAGAAAAAAAAAGTAGAAAAATCTACATAAACCAATGACAATGCAGTATGTGGTAGAAAAAAAAATCGTTTGCATATGACTTTTGCTTGTGTTCATAATACTGGATGTCAGTAACAATATTGTGGTTTCGTTTTGGTACATCAAATATTGCATCAATGTACTCGACAAACATAAGGGATGCCAACTATCTATAATGGAAATTCATTAAGTTTGCAGGGAAATGGAAAATGAAATAGTGAACTTTGATAAGGGGCACATGTACATTAGGGCGTTTCAGCTTTTAAATTTTTTTTTTTTGAGTATTTGCAACTCTTGAAGCGGAATATAAATACTTATGTCCCAAAAAATTTTTGAGAATTTTTTCCGAATTTTTGTAGCGGGTTACGGGGTCGCTAGAATGGATTATATGCAAAAACAGAGATTATAAAAAAAAAATTTCTCTTGTGCTTTATTTTCAGGAAACCATATAAATCTACTACTCAAGAGTTCTAGCGTACTAAAATAATTAAGAGTAGTAAAAATTATTAGTCACTCTGATGACCTCTGTTCACGCCAGTGAACAATTTGTGATGGCAACACCGTTTTCACCAACACCCCCTAGTTGTCAGTAGCATCAGCTGTTGGCCCGTGTAACTGCAGCCAACTTCAGGCAGATGCTAGATTTTTTGCGCAAACTCTAACTGTTCAACTAACAAGTACACAACAATATCAACACTCTCTTACACTCTACCAAGTTACCGAAAACAAAAATAATTTATAAAAAAAAAATCCCTAAAACTATTTTTATATTTAAACTTACGAACTAAACTACTTTAAATCTTAAAACTTAAAAGTTGTTGTGATCATATAAATCTTAATCTTAAATTTAAAATAAAATAAATACCTATTTTTTATTATAATGTTTTAAGAAAAGGATTGTGTTTTATTTATTAACCATAAATTGAAGGTTGAATTATCCTAACCCCAAACCCGAAAATATACATGGTCCAATCGAACCTTAAAGTGATTAAAACCAGTGACAATAATTCAAAAAGTAAAACAATAACAATTTAAAAATTTCACAAACACAAAAAATCATAATAATACCCCAGTTGAAAATCTAAATAAGAACAAAAAGGTGATATGTTTAGAAACAATAATTGGAACAGTGAATTAAAACTCCCAAAACAACTTAAAATAAACAAATAAAAACCCACCCTTAAAAAAGTACTTGTTTGAGAAAACAAAAGAAAAGTTTAAATTTTTACCCTACCCTTTTAGCAGTGACTAAAATTTTATTTGAAAATAAAAATATTGTAAAAATAAAATAAATTTTAATAATAAATTTTTAAAAATTATTAAAACAAAAATTTAAACTGTATACAAAAAGTAAAAAAAAAAAAAGAAACAAAAACATTACTGGGAAAAAATATAAACTTTAAAATAATTTTTTTTGTATGCTAAAATACAATAAAGATATGTAATTTCGATTAAAAAAAAAAAAAAAAAAAAACAACACGTACCCACACAGCACACTGCAGCTCCAATAGCGGGAAGATTAGAGCAAAGAGGAAAAAAACACAAGAGTATTGATTAAGTTGCTCTTGTGAAGGTTTGTACCCTATATCCAGCAAGAAGGTTAGTAAATATGTTTGTATGCTACTAAAAAATTTCCTAAACCCTTTTTAACCCAAAAATTTTACACTTTTCACCCATAATTCATCGCAATCAAGATAGAAAACGTTTAACCCTTTAACCCACCCACCCTTTTCGTAGTTTTTTGAAACTTTTTTTTGAGATTGCGATCGAATAACTGATATTGCCTGTTATGGTGTGTAGCGCATATCATATGGTGTAAAATACCCAGTAGGAAATTTGTCAGCTGGTAATTTATTTTTCGATTGTACCCAATTTTAATTTGGAAAATTGTGTTTTTACCAAATATTAACCCGTTTAAGCTCCATTACCCAGCGTATAACCCGCAATTAACCCCTTTTGTGCCGGTTACCCGAATTTAATGCATTTTTTTACCGCAAAGAATTATTTTTCGTACAATTAACCCTTTATGTGCAGGTGCCTTGCATTTAACCCGTTTATAACCGCAGCCACGTAGCACATTAACCCATTTTTTTTTTGTTTTTGCTCGATTGTTGTTGCAAAAAGTTAAGGTTTTACAAAAAAAATTTAATCGTATTGAAAACAACCCGTGAATTTTTGCAACAAATAAGATGTCACAGCTAAAGGCTTGGGCGAAAGCGATTCGCAGCTATATTGATGACGATTTGGCGTCATTGGATGAGGAATTTAAAGAGTTTGGAGAGGGTCGTCCAGCTGTCATAAAACTTCAAATTCGCGAACTAGAATGTATTTGGTCCAGGATAGACACCCTTTACGGTAGAATTTACCAATCTACAATCATGGATGACCAAGATGAAACTGAGCATATAGAAATTGATAAACTCGATCAGGAATTTTTCAAGGCAAAAAACTTTTACATTCATAGAATGGTCCAGTTAGAGGAGGCTCTTGCGACTGCTTACCATCCCACAAGCCATTCTCTATTTACCCAACCCAGCCTATCACCTATTAAAAACCCCAGCCTTTCACCCGCAAATGTCTCCAATGATGACATTTTTGATTCGTACTACCCAAAAAGCACGATAAAACCCACCCTATTACCCACAGCTGTTTGGGATGATGATATTTATGATTCATGTTATTCAACAGCTGGCAAAAGTGAATCGGCATCAGATCCTGATGAGCCTCAGTGCAAACCGAATTTACAAGGAAAACCCAATGAGGCCGAAGTGCACAGGTCCACTACCCTAACCCAAACCTCACCCACCCCACTTATCAAGTTTGAGGTAATCCAAGACTTGGATAATATTCAGATTTTAAAATCTGATGTTCAAAATATAAATTTGAACAAAATTTTGAGTCAAGATACCCAGTTTAGTAGGATCTTGGCAGGACCTTGTGCAAAACCCGAAAACCCTTACCCTACCTCCGTACAGATCACATACCCGATCAATACCCACACTTTAAGAAATATTAAGTACGTTGAGGATATTTCGGCTAGCTCGCCCACCCATAGCGAAGCTAAATGTACCAAATTACCCGATGATCTTGTATTAATTACTGATCAGATTGCCCATCCAGAAGATATTTCTGGAATTCGCCAAACAGCGAGTAAAAAATTTTTTATTTTAAAAATTCCCAAATTGTACCAATACACTCCTTTCATGGTGCCTCAATTTTTTTCGGGGCGGGGATGTCCTGCCGCTACATTTTCTAAAGAAATTAGAAAACCGCGGCAGAAACCCCTCAGATGCTATGAAGATTTGTTTATGCCTACACGGAATTTATTGAATGGAAAATGGAAGTTCATTCCACATGTGGAACTATTCTGGAGAGGACCATTCAGATTTGTAAGGAGAAACCACAAACAATTTATAAAAAAAGTAATTGGATCACGAACTCTGAGCAAGTTTGTCGGTTTACTGTTACACTTTCGCATAAATAAATTCTCTCATATAAGCAACACTTTTACCCAAGGTCAATTTGGTTTCGGTACATTCTCATACCCAAGACGCAAGTGGAAATATAGAGTTCATTGGTTCAAATGGAGGACCGATTGTCGTTGGATTTTTCAATTCGTCTGGAACTTTTATTTGAATTACAACGCAAGGTTTTTGTCTCACCCACCCACTAGTCTAATATTTAGACGTATCTCCACTTGTGCGTTTTCATATTTGCACTCACCCGGGAACATATGGTACTTTTATAAGTGCAAAATGACGATCGTTACTCGAATCTTCATTAAAAGATATAATTCATTCAAATTCAAGCATCAGCATGTTTGTTTAACCCTACCCCACACCTTTTACCCTTCACCCGAACACATAAAAATAATTTTCCTTTTTATTCACAGGTCTGCCTGGCCCGGGAGGATGTTCACGCCAGTGAACAATTTGTGATGGCAACACCGTTTTCACCAACACCCCCTAGTTGTCAGTAGCATCAGCTGTTGGCCCGTGTAACTGCAGCCAACTTCAGGCAGATGCTAGATTTTTTGCGCAAACTCTAACTGTTCAACTAACAAGTACACAACAATATCAACACTCTCTTACACTCTACCAAGTTACCGAAAACAAAAATAATTTATAAAAAAAAAATCCCTAAAACTATTTTTATATTTAAACTTACGAACTAAACTACTTTAAATCTTAAAACTTAAAAGTTGTTGTGATCATATAAATCTTAATCTTAAATTTAAAATAAAATAAATACCTATTTTTTATTATAATGTTTTAAGAAAAGGATTGTGTTTTATTTATTAACCATAAATTGAAGGTTGAATTATCCTAACCCCAAACCCGAAAATATACAACCTCAAATGTAAAAAAAATTCAAACTTCAATAACTTCAGAACTAGGCATCATATTGGAGTGAAACTAAATTTGTTGGATAGGTCTTAAATGTCAAATACCTTTAATTTAACACCAATCTTGCTCCTGGCACTTCTAGAGAAATATTAAAAAAAAATTAAAAGTCGAAACAAAATCAACAAATTGTTTGCATTAGATTTGGCCAACAAGTATGAAAATTAAGTATCAACTTAAAGGTACGAGTATTTAAAAGACTTATCGAACCAGTTTTATTTCACTTATCGAACCAGTTTTATTCGACGCCTATTTCGGTTTGAATTTGAAAAATTTTAGTTTTTTTTTTCATTTAAGATTATCAAAGTGACCCTTATAATAATAATTTATACCCTGAATAATTGGTTTTAGTAGGCTTAAACTTCTGAATAATGATATGGTTTTGTGAAAACAAAACACAAGAGAAAAAAAATTCTTTTTACGCGCATACTCTATTTCAGTACACCCCTTAAAAAATTCTAACTAATTCTCAAAAATCTTTTGGATCATATCAAAAAAAAAAAATCAAAATACTGAAACGCGATAATATATATACATTGTGGAAGTCGAGATCCTAAATGATCAACCTTTTAACAATTTTAAGAATTATCCAGAAAAAATTTATTAACCGAAGAAATTATTGTTAGAAAGTGTTTTGCAACCGTCAGATAATGACAATCGTAATTAATTTTTTTTTTTTTTTATACTAATTACTGTAGAATATTACTTTAGTTAGTCTCTTTACAGGAAGAAGAAGAAGAAAACATTTTTATTGAAAAATTTTTACGGACACAAGGGATACACCAGACTGCCGCAGTTTCGTCCCCCTCCTGGGACTCGTCAGTGGTTAATTTATGTGTCAATTGAACAAAGTATTTTATATTGTTAATTTGCTCTATATGAAAAACTTTTTATTTTTTGGTGTCGTACTATGATTTGAACTCACTGCCTTAGCATCAAGCTATGCATCGTAATCTCACCTCTTAACCAGTTGAGCCACGGTCGACACAGCGGTGACTGTAGCTAAAGTGGAGTTTGGTCACACTACGTACACACAAGTATTGTTTCGATCAGAAGAGACAGAATTAACTAATACCAATGCACAATTCATTTCTCAACTAGAATGCTTTTTCTTCTTTATCCTATCTCTTTTTATGATGCGCTTTATTCACATACAATAGTTGGATACCAAGTGTAGGTTAGAGATTGAGTCGCCGTTAAGCAAGTTTCTTAAAATTTCATGTTAGAAAGTGTTTTGCAACCGTCAGATAATGACAATCGTAATTAATTTTTTTGTTTTATATTAATTACTGTAGAATATTACTTTAGTTAGTCTCTTTACAGGAAGAAGAAGAAGAAGAAAACATTTTTATTGAAAAATTTTACGGACACAAGGGATACACCAGACTGCCGCAGTTTCGCAGTTTTATTGTCAATAAAATTTCAATTAAACATATGTTTGATTTGTCACTTTCAATTAAGAGTTTAATAATATCTATTAAATGTTTAATTGAAAATTAATTTGGTGAAAACAAAACTTCTAGTTTTTATAACCATAAATTGTTATGACCATAAATTGTTAAATATGCCCAAATTCAAAAAAATCACCAGAATTTAAGAAACTAGTCAAAATTTTAACAAAAAAATCGCTTCATATGAAAAAATCACAAACATTATAAATAAAAAAATGTTTCGAGATATGGACGTTATCAATTTTTCTTACGTATTTTTTTTAACAGAACTAAACATAGCTCTATAAAAAATAAGTTCGCAATAAATTTCGTCATACTCAACAAACTAAGTCACGTTACGTTTTTAACTTAACTAGTTGAGTTAAATAGATGATGTTTATCATTTAACACTTTAAAGCACGAAGAATGTTGATGAAGGCCGTTGCGAGCTAGATCTTTAACTCAACTAACCAACATCTCACACACAATTTATAGATCAAGAATGAAAATTCATTATTATAGAAATTTTTTTAATTGAAGCGATTTTTACAATTATAGCGATTTTTTAACTTTTGACAATTTTTGTTTTACAATTTTTGCCGATTTTTTTTTTTTTTGGTAGTGCAGTTTTTTTTAACTTTTGCAATTTTTTCAATATTAGTTTAAATTTTGGAGTTTATTTATTGTTTGTGATTTTTTTCCCCAAATTTTAGCTATTTTGCTATTAGCTATTAGCGATTTTGCAAATGTTCCCAATTTTTAAGGTTTCTTTAATTTCAACGATTTGTGTAAATTTTGATAATTTTTTCAAATGAACTAAATTAATTAAATAGTTACATACAATTTTCATTGATACTGCAGTTTTCCTAATAGGCCCGAAGTTAATTAAACTTTTAACTAAAGAAACATATATTTTAATTGATACTCAATTTTAGTTTTTCCTGCATAATTTGTATTTGACATAAAAGATAAAAAAGTTCCCTTTAAAATTACTTAAAAATTATTTGGCAATCATTTTTTGCACACTCTTACATGCACATATATGTAAATGTGTATGTGTTTACATTGAGGTTTAAACTTTAAGAGTTAACATGCATATAGTACGTTGGGCATCCATACATACAAACATTTATACAAACATTCATTGACTTTGGGTAATGTTGGTAAATTTTGTATATTGCTGATGTTTCAAAGTCTTTAAGTGCGTGTCCTTTATGTAATATACTGTGCAACGAGTATGTTTGTGTATAGTAGTGTATATGTGAGGAGCGAGTGTGTGTGTGTGCAATGCATGTGAATGTTTGTGTTTGTATCAATATACTTACCAAATGTCAATATGGCGACAACAAACGCACAAAGCATGACAAAACTCTTTGGCGCCTTGTCTCCGAGCATTTTAAACTTTATGTGGTTATGTACCCAAATATGTGCATGTATCTGGTTGTTAAACTATGTGCAGCACTATGAGGATGATATGACATACTATGGAGTAGTCGATAGTTAACCCATAAGGAGAGGTATGCATAGATGTTGTTGTAACAATTACTGTGTGTGCGAGTATGTGAACACTCATACTTGTTAATGTAGTTTACTTGTTTTTTTTTGTGCTGTTACTATATTTTAACTTTTACCCCCGTATTCATAAAAATATTAAACAGCATTTCAAATACGTTTTAGTTAAAACACAAATTTTAGCCTTAAAACTGTAAACGTAAACGAATATTAACTTTTACACAACATTTAAAATGTGTATTTTAAGCTAATATTCGTTTATGAATACAGTTTTATGGCTTAAAATAATGTTTAAATGTATTTGAAATTTTAAATTAAGATTTTTTATGAATACGGGCGTTAGTCCTTTTTGTGTTCGAAAGGAAACATCATGCAACAAGCCGATATATACATTTACTACATGTTTTTGTGGTTAATTACTAGTATCATTTCGATATCAATCAGTTAAGGCGTACCAGTATTGCCATGCAATACTTCGAAATGTTGTATGGCTTTTTATTGTCATAAACATTTTGTAAATATGTAAAAAAAAAAAAAAAAAAAAAATTTAAACAAGAACAAGATTTAATATCGAATAAATTGTGTTTAATGGATCATCATTAAATTGGAATGGAAAATATTTAAACATTTTAAATTTCCCTTTTCTTTAAATCTATTTATATAAAATAATAACGTTACTCACTCACTGACTGGCTCAACATCTTTCATACAGCTGCAGCTAGGAACTTGAAATTTGGCATGGAGATCCATCCTCCAGCGTATTTTTGGAAAATCATGCGGGGAGCTGTAATAAGGGGAAATGTCATCTCGTTGGTGTGACCAAACCCCTTGGTATAGAAAGCTGAAATTTTAAATATGTGTTCTTTCGGATAGGAACCAAATCCGTGGAATGATACATTTTGGAATTTTGCACATAAACGTGGCAAATAAAGGTTAAAAGGGGAAAAGCTAGGAATTTGAAGTATGGTATGTTAGTTTGTAATCAGGATTAGACATCTGTATAGAGCTGATTTTTTCTAATTCCTACGTGGAGTAAGGGGAAAAATCTAATCATTGGCCGGCTGGCCAAACCACTGTAGCCAGGAACTTGAAATTAGGTATGTGGACATTTTTGTATTGACCGGATTTTATTAATTCCCACTGGGAGGGGCAAAATTGCGGCAAATCCCCCACTTGGCGGCTAGATCAAACCGCCTAAGTTAGGAACATAAAATTTGGTATGTAGGTTCCTAATCGGGAGTAGACATCTGTATAGAGCGGATTTTGTGAAATTCCTGCGGGGAGTGGCAGTAAGGGAAATTCTCTTCATTGGCGGCCTGTCCAAACCACTAATGCGAAGAACGAAATTTGGTATGTGGGAACATTATTACAAGGAGATATCGGTATTGACGGTTTTTTTTTAGAATTTCCCACGAAGAGAGGCAAGAGGGTGAAAATGTTCTCCTTGGCGGAATGGCCAAAACACTGATGCTAGGAACATTAAATTTGGTACGTGAGTTTCTAAACAGGAGTAGACATCTGTAAGAGAGGATTTTTGGAATTTTTTACGGGGAGGGGCTAAAAGGGGAAGTTTTCCCTTGGCGACCTGGCCCCACCACTAGAGCGAGGAACTGGAATTTTGGTATGTGGGTACCTTATCACGAGGAGATATCTGTATTGACGGGATTTCCTTCGGGGAAGATAGATATTTGGAGTTTAAATGTTATGTCCAGAATCGTGGTAAAAAAGGGGTTAAAGTATGTAAATCCATCGTTTCTTTAACATCTTAAGGACTGATCTTGAAATATATTATGTGGGTTGCTGATCCCGCGTAGGTATCCCTTTAGAAGATATTTTTTTTTAATTCGTGTGTTGCGAGCCTGTGTTAAGAGCCCATTTACGGCCTGGCAGACCCACTTAAGCGAGGAAGTCTTCCCATTAACTTCCTGTACAAACGATTTAGACAAAAGGTCTGAAATTTAACATATTTTTTTAAGGTATGGACTAATTTATTGAATATATCTTAAGGGTTTTTATAAAATCGTGGTATAAACAGGGTTTACACAAATGAAATTCCACCTATGGAATTCCATTACACATTATAAACTAATTTATTAAAACAAATTCCTTAAAAAATAACTCATTTTCCATCCTAATATATTCCGATATATAAAACTACCGGTAACGAAGTAGCGGGCTTTTAAGCTCGTGTTACATAAAGTTTTTAAAAATTTGGTAAAAAAATTTCGATTAAGAAAAGGAAATTTCGTATACGAAAAATCAAGAAATGATTTTTTACTACTCATGTTTAAAAAAATAAGATGTACTACCACTACTTGTACCACATCGCGTATGATGAATATAATTACAATTATTAAATTACTCATACGCCTTGAGGTTATTATTGTTTAACTTCTTTATAAGGAGTTTTTGAAACTAAACATTAAAAATCAAAAATTTTTGTTGTACTTGATTTTTGCACTAGATTTTAACCTGATTTGTACACTTATAATATTATTTCGTTAAAAACTATCGAAAATACCTATTAAATTATATCTCGTATTTAACAGATTCTTGCATTAGATTTTAAAAACTGTTCAAACAAATAACACAGTGCAACAGCCAATTTGTTAGAGTTAAATTTGTAGCTGATCTTATATACATATAATTCGAGGGCGCTGATTCCGAATTTGGCAATGATTTTTCAAGATCAGTTCGAGTTAACATTTTTGTTAGGTTTTTAAGGCACAACATTTTTAACAGATGACCCTATTGAAATAGTTGTCATTAAAAACGACTAAGAGATGTCTGTCTGACTTTAGTTTTGCTACTTCTTATTTTTATTTTTTATTTTATTTATGACGTTCCAAAGTTGGTAATTTAGAATTTTTTCCAAAACTGGACAATTTTGAATGTCAGTAGCATTATCTTTAACGAAAAACATTATTGTCAATAAAATTTCAATCAAGTTTGTGTGACTAAAGTCAATTAAAAGTTTAACAATATATATTAAATGTTTAATTGAACATGAATTTGGTGCACACAAAATTTCCATTTTTATAACCCATAATAACAATAATGTGAAAAATGGCAAAATTTTTAAAACTTAACAAAATTTAAAAAAAAAATTACCAAAATTGAAAAAAATATTAAAAAATTTACTCCAAAAATTAAAAAAAAAAAAACACCAAAATTAAGAGAATTGGCATTGTTTAAGAAAAATTACAGAAATTGAAAAAAAAAATCTCTAAAATTTAAATAAAGTTTAAAGTTTTGGCGTTTTTTAAACTTTAACGTTTATTTAAATTTTAGCGATTTTTTTAAAATATAACCCAGCAAAATAAGAGCTGAGGAAAAAGTAGTAAAAACACCAAATCTACTGATCCGGATGTGGTGCAAACTTAGGTTAATCATTAATGATTTTAACATCGTCGTGTCATTGAGCGGATGGAGTGAATATTTAACTTCTTTAATACACACAGAGAAATAAAGTGTCAACCGAATTGAAAAGTGTATATTAATGGTAACAACTTACAAATTCAGTTAATACAACGATATTTACATTACTTTTCTGAATATTTTTGTAGATGTTGCAACTAAAATTTTGTTGAATTAACCGAACTTTGTTATGAAAACTAATGTAAAGTTCTGTCAACCGTCTGAAATTCGTATTAACCGAATTTGAATCATTTTAACTGAATTTCAGTTGGCAAATACCTAAATGTTTCTCTGTGTGTAGCATTTTAAACAGTACATGAATGCACTTTTTCAACAGTTCATGGATTTTCTTGTTCAAATATCTATGAACATTTTTGTGTAATAAAAATATGCTGCATACTCTGGTCGATGCTTTTTTTCAATATTAAAAAAAATATTTTGGAGAATCATTTTGCTAGTGAAAATATGAGATTTTTATTACGAAAAAAGTGTTTATAAAGGGTCGGCCATCTAACGTTTTTTTTTTCAACTAGTGCTTATTTCGTGAATGGTAACACTTAGCTCATGTCTGATTTGACAGATAATTAGTTTTATCCTTCCGCTTAACGAATATGATCCGTATGTTCGTTATCTTGTGAAAAAAGTGAAAGAAACTGGCATCCTCATCGATAAACCAAAGCGTGAAAAGCCAAAAACAGTGCGTACACCCGAGAATATTGCTGCTGTTGCAGAAAGTGTGCGTGAAGCGCCATCAACATCAATTCACCGTCGTTCTCAACAATTGAACATTTCGGAGACATTATTGAGACGAATTTTGCATAAAGACCTTGGTATGACGCCATACAAAGTCCAATTGGTTCAGGAGTTCAAAAAAAAAAGTTATTTGGCGGACCCTTTATATTTAAAAAATAATTATTGTTATTATTGTTATTATAATAATTAGAGCAATAAAACAAAGGATTACACGGAACAAATGCAATATGAAATCATGGCTGATTTTATTGTGAAACACCCGGACTTAGCCAATGGACTCCTAAAGGTTCCGATCGGTAGCTTCTCTTCGAGTATATATATATATATACGAATACTCTTTGGTTGTAGCCCATGTAGTTGGTGTGGCGTTGTTATTGTCTCCTGGATCTCCATGTAGTTTTCCCCCAGTAGATTTGTATCTATGCAGTTGTGGTTTTACTTCTCTTGTCGTCTATTCTCTTGTGGTCTCTCTCAGTCTAGGTATTTCTCTTTAGTTCTCTGCCCTTTATTTTAAAGCTCCGTTACGGTGTCGCTCATCCATGACTTCTTCCTGCAATGAAGAAATCCGGTTACAAGCGGATTTAATCCTACACTAAGGATATTATGTAGGTAAAGATGACAGAAATTTTAGTCAAAAACAAAAAAAAATGCACTTGAAGAAATGACGACTAACATTTCAATAAATTCAACTAACATTTGTAAAAAATAAACAAACATTTTTTTTTATTTTTTTATATAACAAAAAACGACTGTAAAAAATTAATGTAAAATAAGAAAATAGTCTTTTAATGTGGTTTGTTTTTTTTTTAAATGAACTACAAGGTTAGTAAAAAATTAAATTTGTTCTACAACTGACTGTCATTTACATTAAAAATGAAGAAACTGTATTACAATCCCAACAACTACATATTTTTAAGGCAGAAATTCCATATGTGTACCCGCAATGGGTGTTACAGATCCCAAATACACTAAACTCGCTACTTAACTTAGACTCTTATTTATCATATTCATTTCAGTCTAAACTTGTAAATCAAATTTATTTATGTGCTAAAAATTTTCCCCCAAGATTTTGTACCGCAAAAAATGTTGGGATTGTAAAAATTTTATAGGTCGGTCATACAGTTTAATGAATTTTATAAAAATTTTATTAGACCTTTCAAATTATTGGGTAAAAGAAATAAAACTTTTGGTTATGTACAAAATTATAAATTTTCATATTCCGAAATAAAAATTAAGCTATATTTAAGGTCTAAAAGATATAGATTAACTTAGAAAGTAAGGGTTAATTTAAGCCGTTTGTTTTATTACAAAATAAATTTTTTCCTTCTTTGACCAGTCACGGGTTAGGTCCTTTGAGTACAATAGAGTCGTGGCGCTACGAAATAACCCCCAATGAAATAACCCCCAACGGCCAAAAATGAAATAACCCCCAAAAAAATTGTGTAAAATTGTTTGGGGGTTTTTTCATTTTTTTGGGGGATTATTTCATCTTACGGTTTGGAGATTATTTCATTATGAAGCAACCCCCAATGAAATAAAGCCCAAAATTTAAATTCTTTGGAGATTATTTCATATGCAATTATTTTATGGGTTATTTCATATTTTTTGGGGGATATTTCATTTTGCTAAAAGTGAAATTTTTTAATATTTGTTAGTTTTTCTGCGTGGCGGCCTGCGGCCGCTCTTAGGGGTTTTCTCCTCCATGGGACGCGGCAGGTGGCTTCGCTGAATAAAGTTTCCCTGCGCGCGTCACACTAGGGAAGATAATGAGACGCGCGCAGGAAAACTGTATTCAGCGAAGCCACCTGCCGCGTCCTATGGAGGAGAAAACCCCTAAGATCGGCCGCAGGCCGCCACGCAGAAAAACTGAACAGTGTAACAAAAGAATCAAAAATATGAAAACAAAAAATAAAAAAAATTTGGGACATATTTCATTTCTTTGGAGCTTATTTCATTGGGGGTTATTTCATTTTTTCCTTTGGGAGTTATTTCATTACGAAACAACCCCCAAATTTTGGGTGTTATTTCATTTTCACCTTTGGGGAATATTTCATTTCTTTTGGGTATTATTTCATTTTTTTTTTGTTGGGACTTATTTCATTTTTTTTTGGGATTTATTTCATTGGGGGTTATTTCATTTTGTCGTTTGGGTGTTATTTCATTGGGGGTTATTTCGTAGCGCCTAGAGTCGTCGGTCGCCATATGCCATTAAGTTGAATTTTAGTTTCATATTAATTTAAACATGGAAGCAACCGACTTTTATATTTTACTATAAACTTATTTTATAAAATCTCTACTCTAATTTTTGAAAATTCGCTTTAAGTAAAATTTACACAAACAACTATATAACAGTATAAGTAATAATGATTTCATTTGTAGAATGTTGAAGTAACTGTCAGTTAATACTACGGCCATCATATTCCCTCCATATCATAACAATTGTACTGACAAATCACGTTTTTGTCAAATTGCTCAACGTCATGTCAAATGGGGACACGTTTTGTTACTAAATGTTGTTGTTGTTTTTTATTGTATCTTCATGCTTCATTCATTTTATGTTAAATATTTAGCTAACAATTCAAACTGAAATATTTCTTGTAATTTTTATATTTTTTTTTTTTTTTTTGACATTTCTCCAGTACCCAACAGGAGCAGCAACCAAAATACATTCATTCGTACAAACAAATGGTACAATAACAAGTAAAAGAAGAGCAAGAAATATAAAAAAAGAATATAAAATTAGTAATGCCAGTTAACATGTTACACAAAAAAAAACTGAAATAAAAAAAAAAAAAACATTAAAAGAAGAAACAACATTAAAAGAAACAAAAAAAAAAAAAAACAAAAGGAATGCTTCAAACGTCAACACAAAAACGTCAACGCAGCCATTTTGTTTCATTAGTTTTTTTTTTCAAAAACCATTCCTCAGTGGGGTGTTCCACAAAAAAAGGGTAAAAACGAAATTTTCAAATTTAAATGATTATTTTAGAAGATCTGCTTTTAGTTCTTATAAATAAAGTAAATAAATTACAGAAAATTTGTACCAAGTTGTTAAACTAAAAAAGAAAAGTTTAGCAATTTTTGCGAGACGGAATGAATTTTGGTATTCTCGCTATAAAATACCTTGTTGGCAGGGTTGCCAATTTGGAATAATGGATGCTAGATGCAGCACTCAATGCACTGTGATCTAACACTCAATATTTATAAAAAAAAAATGTGCTAGATGCTATATAGCACTTTTTTTAAATGATAAGGTTTTGTGAGCACTTTTTGTTTCCACGAATATATTTTTTTCACAATTTTTTCACAGATTTAAATTTATTTATCAAACTTAAAAATCCTCTGGTAGACGCAAAAAACGGGTGTATTTTTATAAAAGCTTTTCCTTGTAAATTTTGATAAGTATTGATAGCAATATAAAGGCGAAAATGCTGGGATAATATGCTAAACTACATTTTTGTTAAATTACACTAGTTTGTTTTTGGTAACTTATTCAAGTTTATGATATGTTAAATTTGCATTGATGAAATTAGGAAAATAAAATAAGCTAGAAGTACATTTTTCTAATAAAAAAGAAAAATTACAAAACATACTTAGAATTTAGTTTAACATGCACAAATCAAAGTGTCAATATTTATTTGATATGGCAATATAAATATTACATCTATTATTCTGCGTGTATGTAAACCAATTTGGTTTAATTGTCTATTTTTTAAATAAAACTTTGGGTTTACTAAAGTTTGAGTGGTAAGTAAAAGTAACAATTTTTAATTTCAAAACAAATAAAAAAAAAATTTCTTTTTTATATAAATAGAACATTTTTGGACTTCAAAGTTTAGTAATGTCATGGTGCTTGTTAGGCAAAGACCTACGTGTTAGATTTCTAAGAAGACAAGAATGGAGCAAACTTGATGATTAATAGGTTTTTTTGTTAAAGCTCTGCGTATTTAGGAGTCTCTAGCTTTTACTCATGAGATCAACTAATGAGATATTCTGCCAGAGGGAAATACATGTACCAACCTAGCTAAAATAATTAATTTGCTTTATTTTTGTTAATATAAGGAGGTTTTAAATTTATAAAAATATCAGAAAAAAAATCTCGATGTATATAAAACATAAAGAAAAACTGTAAAAAGTGTTATATTTTTTTAATGTCTATAGTTCAAAGATTTCAGGAGTACTTAAATTTTATGTTCAGCTTTTATAAATCTTTCACAAATAGCGTTTAAATTTGTGAACAAATTTTTGTTTACTCCCTTGATTTTCGAAATAATTCAGACATATCTAACTGGCTGATTGGATTTTCATGGAACTTCTCACAGCCATAATCAACGTAACTTCAAGCTTAAGTTTTAAAGAGGAGCCCACATGATTTATCGGGTGCAGATCAATTATGCTCTAAACTAGGACACCCAGAGCAAGCCAGCAATGAGTCTCAGCAATTTTCGTCCAATGTTACAATTTCATAAATACTTATGAAACATTTCATAAACAACTAGAATTATAATGATCATATCATGGTTTCTAAGAACTTTTTTCTTCACAGAAATAATTAAATTCTTACTTATACCATCAAATATCCATCATATACATATGTATGTAGTGGAGCATTTCATAAATATGATGAAATTGATTTTGTTTTTTATGAAATCTTTCATAAAAGCTATGAAACGTTAAATTGGTCTAAAGTATATGAAAAATTTAATAAATATGATGAAGCTTTGAGGTATTCAAAATTTTAAGAGCTAGCCAATTTTATATTTATCAACCGATTTTCAAAAATGAAATATTTTTGTAATTTGCTTGTAATGGCCAACAATAAATAAGGTAACTAATGTCAGTTATCTCTTAACCCTTTCACGACCCTCGTATACTACAGTTTTAAACAAATATAAAAATATGATAATGTACTAAAACTTTGTATTTTTGTTTAAATTTATTCATTCGGAAAAAAATCATTGTGTGCCTAAACAGTTCATCACGGCATTATAGTCGCGATACTTGTTAACAAATTCCTATTTTTTTAATCAGCCTTTATCTTCGAAAAAATTGGCGTTCGGGGTATCTCCTGATCTAACGAAGCTAAAATCTCGGAATTTGGCAAGTAGCTTTAGTTAATGACCAGAACAAAATCAAAAAAAGTACTTTTGGTTATTTGGAAGTGGTAAAAATGGGCTGAGAAGTTTAAAAATTTTATTTTTGGACCCATTTTTTGGTGGCTAGGACATATATACAGTGTTGTTCAAAACATTTGCAACTGAAATCATGGGTTAGGTAATTATAATTTTTTTGCTCAAAAAGATTTGTAGTATAAGTTTTTGTTTTTTTTTTGTATTAAATTCAGTTATAACATATTATTTTACAAATACAAAAAAATTATTCATAACTTCTCAAAAATAAAAAAAAGTAATTTTAACAAAATAAATCGATAGTGCAGTGTTCAAAACATTTGCAACTCTTAAAGTAATTAACAGGAAATACAAACAATGGTTTTAACGCTCAGTATTTTGCAGCGTAGCCATTATTTTTGATAACTTCTGAACACCTCTTAGGCATTGATGCAATGAGCTTTTTAATATAATCGTCAGAAATTTCATTCCACTGCCTCTCCAACTCGACGAAAAGTTACCATTTCGGAATACCTTATTGCCGATATTCCGTTTTACAATCATCCACATGTTCTCAATCGGGTTGAGATCGGAAGATTGAGAAGGCCACTACATGATATTAATTTCATTTTCCTGCAGCCAAACTTTTACAAACCCCGCCGTGTATTTTGGGTAGTTGTCGTGCTGGAAGCTCAATGAGAGTGGCAATTCCCATTCAGCATACGGAAGCACAACTGAACTCAAAAGATCTCTATAAATTGTGACCGTCATTGTGCTAGTAATGCGGTAAATTGGGCCAATCCCATTTCCTGAAAAACATCCCCACACCATAATGTTTCCACCTCCGTGCTTCACTGTGGCGGTTGTGTATCTGGGATTAAACTTTTTGCCTCGTGGTCTTCGAACATTGGCTCTTCCACCTGATCCACGGAGGTTGAATTTAGACTCATCTGACCACAATACATTTTTCCAATGCTGTTGAGTCCAGTTCAAATGGGTGAGTGCATTATCAAGCCAAGCTTTTCGATTTTTTCCGGCACAAACGGTTTTTTTGTACATCTATAACTTCTAAGACCATATTCTCGGGCTCTTCTTTTAATGGTGGGAAGACTGGCATCTATTAAAAGTTCAGTTTTAGCTTCTCTGTTAACTGCTTTGGGATATTTCGTAAAAAAATTCTTGATTTTCCGATCTTCTCTTACAGTTGTAATACGGGGTCTTCCACCTTTATGAGTTGAGTGGATGTTATCACTATCAACAATGCGGCAAATCGTTGATTTTGGAACGGAGTACTTCATAGAAATTTATTTTTGGGAAAGTCCATTTTGAAAATTATTTAAAACTTTTTATTTAAAATCAGAATTGTATTTATTTCCTGCCGTTTTTTATAAAAATTATTCTTAGGATGTTTATGCTTCCAACATCTTATTACAACTATTAAAGAACAATAATTATAATAAATTTGTTTAAAAAATGTAACGGCCTGAATCTCATATAAAAAAGGAATGCGATTACCGTTATATCCTAGCATTTGTTAGTATAAATTGTTTCGTTAAGAGTAAGAATAATGAGAGTTGTAAATGTTTTGAAAACCTGCATTTTGAATACGTTTATTATTAGTAATTTTTTTGTTGTTTTAATTTAACGGAATTAATTTTTTTTATTTGTTTAACATAAAACAATGTATGAAGAATATGTGAAAAATAAATTTTAGTAACTAAGTGTGATTTAAAGAAAATTAATCAATGAAAACAACAAATGCGATCTCAGTTCCAAATGTTTTGACCAATACTGTATGTAAACATTATTCTTTCTGATTTAAACTAAAAGGAATCTGAAATCAAAATAGAAAAATAGCCACAAAGAAAAAGTCGGTAATGAAAGGGTTAAAGTGAATAATTTACCCGCATTTGAAAATCAAAATTTTGCATTTTTGCACATAGAGAAATAATGTACCAACCGAATTAAAAAGTGTGTGTGTACTCAGTTATTCAGTTAGATTTCGAAAAAAATTTGGTTTTGCAACGAACTTTTTCTCTGTTGCCAATGGAAAAGGCAAATCAAATCCGATTACTTTAAAAAGTGTTGCTGATAATGAAGACAAGTTAATTAAATAAATAAAACAAAATTCAATACAATACAATACAATACAATACATTCTTCACGCTTAAAAAAAAGTGCATCTTAATTTGAAAATTATAAAAAAAACGTGATTTTATTAATTTTTGGTCAAACTCTTTTGGCTCCAGATTAGAAAGTTCTTCAGAAACACATATAGTGTTTATATTTTTCCGAGAGCCTACTACATATAGCTGAATTTTATGAAAATTCACCTCCGAAATCGAAAATTTTGTTATTCAAATTTCAACTTTAACGAAATTTTTTCTCTGAGTGCACCAACGAAATTAGAAATTGAAAAACGGTTACATACTTAATCCAAATATGATAGAATTATTGTTTTTAACATCGCCTCAAATGTGGACAAGATGGCGCCAAGTTTTTTCTTACAGTTTTTTGGGAACTGTGGGATTTTCTTAAGTCTTATATAAATTTTATATAAAGTTTTTCGGTGTTAATAAAAACAATATCAAGGTACAGCTTATAATTCAATTTTATTACAATACGTTCATTAACAAATATTCTATTGCAAAATACAAGTTTAACGTTATCGCAATAATTAAAAAAATATTGTTTAACGTATACCCGAACATTTTATACAATTCGCTTAAAACTATTTAGATCTGATGCCATGAAGATGCACCAAATTTGGAGTTAACATTTAGACATAATTAACCATTACAAGCCGATTAATTTTTGAATACCCAAGGTGTCCTATTTTGGGGTCTAATCGATACGCACCTGATGTATCTAGTGGGTCGTTCTTTGAAGCTTAAGCTTTAAATTTTTTAAATTATGGCTGCGTGAAGTTTCATGGCAATGCAATCAGCCACTAAGAAATAGCTGAATTATTTCCAAAATATTGTTAAAACACCCCACTGTGCATTCGTTGTTGTTTTTTTTCACTCATCCTTCTTTTGGTAAAACTTTGGTATGTACATTTTTTCTTTAGTATTTTGTTATATTTTTCCTTGGTTTTTGTGTGTGTGTGTGTGTGTGAAAAAATACAATTTTTCTTGATGGGTATGTTGATAAATGTTAGTGTATGTGTGCGTATGTTTATTTTTTTTTTTTGTTCTTCTCTTTCTCTTGTAGAGAGTAGTATTATGGTATAGTATTGTTACGCATTCCTTAGGAGTTAACCATTAATACTTGTCTACTTAACGGTAAATTACAAAACATTAAACACATCCATTTATACAAACACATACCCACATTTACACGCACACACACATACATTTGCACACAAATTCAGACTTGTATTATCCCATACTAAATACTATTCAAGTATTTAGTTGTCGACTACATTGTTAAAAATATATATAAAAAAAAAGAATGGTTGGTGTTGTTATTTTATTTTCTTTTTTTCACAAACATTTCCAACAATGAGTGAATAAATGACTTGACTTTGTTTGATGGAGTATTTGTCGAAAGCAGGAGTTGGGGGCAAATGATGTTTTAAACATTTGTTAAAACATTTATTTTTAAACATTGAAATTTTATTATTTTTTTCTACTTATTACGACATATTTAATAGAAATGTGTTAATGTTTATAAAAACAGCTTTAAACATTTTTATAAAAATAACCAGGGACCGGAAGTTCATTCAAATTAATGTTGTTTTCCTTAAGTCTGAAAGCAGGTTAAACAAAATATCTCTGCGAATCAAAGAATTTGCGTTAAAATGGCCTCGATTTGTTAATGCATATTTTTGCATATGTTATCTTAATTGAGTGTTTTTACTTATTTTTCGTTAAATGCTTATTTTAATTGTATACACTGTGGTGTATACAAATATTTTTTGAAAAATTAAATATTTTTTGAAAAATTAATCCATAATCATAGGCGTCCGACCTTTTGGCCTTATATATAACTACTACTATTAATTTATGAACGTTTTCATAGCATTTATGAACAGTTCATAAAAAATACTGGGAAACTTTGTGTCACGTAAATTATGGCAAGGTTCTTAAAATATATGTAGAAACACTTAATATTTATGAAAAAGCACTTAAAAAATTTGTCAATGTACAAAATCCTAATATTTAAGAAAACTTGCATAAATTGCAATAATACTGGGAATTTTATGTACCTTTTCATAAATGCTAGGGAAACTAGGAGCACTTCATAAATAGTAAGTAAATTTCATAAATAGAATGAACCTTTAAAAATACGAACTTTTTCATAAAAAATTATGAATTTTTAATGAAAAAGTTTGCGGACTGTCCCCTAAGTAAGCAAATGTCCCTAAACTATGCGGGGGAACGAATAAATGTCCGAACAGTATGAGCTGTGCATATATATATATATATATATATATATATATATGTATGCACAGCGCATACTTTAGGGACAAGCCCAAAATTGTCCGCGAAATATGCGGACAATTATGCACAGCGCATACTCTAGAGACATTTATTCGTTCCCCCGCATAGTTTAGGGACATTTGCTTACTTTGGGGACTGTCCCCAAAGTTTTCGCGCCTTTTCATACATCTAGCGTATGAGATGAGGACAATTTTTTCTATACACCGCATATTTCGGCGACAATTTTGGGTGTGTCCCTAAACTATGCGCTGTGCATACATATATATATATATATATATATATATATAACTACTTATTTTTGTTTTTTGTAAGATGGAAAGTAATCACATTTTGCGCAAGTAACTCATTCATGTTTTTATCTATCAAGTGTAACAATTCGAGACTGACAACCTGGATTCCCGCTTTCGAATCTTTTGTCGGCATATTTTATTAAAAACAAATTTTCAATAAAAAAATATTTTTTATTTAATTTAGATTTTTTTGTCAACACTGGTAAGCATATATGTAATCACATATTTTTCTATTTTTTGTAAGGCGTTTAGTAATGCAATTGTAAGTACTTGCCATTACCAAATATGTACTTATATAACCACTTATAAGGTAATGCTTTTCTGCACTGAGTAGTAATTAACATTTTCAGTTTTTTTCAACTTCTACGAGGGTTTTTTCGAATCTTTTTTGAAACAACATTATTCATAAAGTTAGTATTGTCCCGAGTAAAATGAGATTTCATTTGTTTAAATCGGTTGAAAATTGAGAAAGTTACGGTACTTTATCTTTATATCTAGAATTTTGTTTCCTCCTAATTCACACTAATGCATTAGTTTGAATTAGAAAAAAACAAAAAAAAAAAACAATGAACAACAAAAGACAATGTTAGTTGAACTTAATAAAATGTAAGTCGTATTTTTTTCAGATTAAATTAAATTTGTTTTTAACTACATTTGCAACGGTCTTAACCTACATATTATTCTAAGTGTACTACTTCCCAGCAAAACTTTGGTAATGGGTGCGATAAAGTAATGTATTACCTTGTAATGTGTACTCCTTACATGTATCATTATTTTCCAACAAGAAGTAATGAGTTACCGATAATTGAACACTCATGGATTACCTTGTAATGAGACCTAATTACCTTTTACATTACTTCAAAATATAAAATAATCACTTGCCGATCATCAATTACATAATGCATGAATTATAAACGTAAAGTAATTATTAATAAATATTTTTGAAAATCTATTTATAGACACATTACTCTGTGATTTTTTGTAAGCATAAGGGTAAGGTGTATATATTTGATATCACGAACGAAAACACGAAGCACAACAACTCATCTACATTTTAAGCAATAAAATATTGTATGTATCGATATCTTAGTTGGTAGAGTTCTCGCCTAACTAATTGTTAATACCAGAGACCCCAGGTTCGAATCCCAGCATGACAAAGTTATTTATTTCATAAAAAAAAGTTATTTATTTAATTAAAAAAATATCTGTAAAAAAAAATTGTTATGCATTTTTTTTTATGAAAATCTATTTATAGACACATTACTTTTTCTTACCATGTAACCATATAAGTAACCAGTTACTTTACCCCCTACAAGATAATGAGTTACTTTGAGGCTCATCGCCTGTAAAATTCATCAGTGAAGTCACGTGTAAAGTAATGCATGAAGCCCTATGGCGATACATTACTTTACAAATGATTTGGTAATGTGTGGTTTTGCGGGGTTACTCATTGACTTGAAAAACCAAAAAAGTTGTTTACTTTCTATAAAATTTTGTGAAACTTTATAATATGTATGATTATTTCTAACACTACTAAAAATATTATTTAATGTGCAAATAGTTATCGTAACCGTCAGAATTCGGTTGACAACGAATTTGGTGGACATAACTGAGATTGTTTTCTGGGTGTATGGAACTAAAGATCCCCTTCAAAAATGTTTTCTATATTTTTTACATAATCAGCTCATTAATACGCATCGTCTGATTGCTATTCTCTCAGTCAATTCAAAAAAGGCTATTTATCGGGACACCCTAATATAAAAGCAGCATCAACTAAGCCGTTAGAGCTCTGGCCTTTTAAGCGGAACGCCCTGCGATCAAGCTCTACTGTAATATAGAGGACTTTTCTAAATTCTTATTGCTTTAAGATGATTTAAAACATTTATTTTTAGACACACCACCCATCATGTCGCAAGGTGTCTAAAATTGGTCAATTGATCCTCTTTTTGGTACAGGCTGTTGAAATCATGTGCTACGTGTCAACTGGAACTGGTCCCTTTCCAATTAGGAAAAGTTCTAAATATGCAACTTGTATAATGACTAGGGCAAGGGATTTCATGCAAACGCATGTTTGTAGTCAGTAGCCCAAAATCGATTTTGGCCAAATACTTTTTCGAATTAAAGGATATGCAACAAAATGAAATTTGCATATTTTGTTAAAAATGAATATTTTATGGTATATTTTGTAATTTTTTGTTGCATATTTTCAATTTAATTGCATATTTTCAATTTAATGGGATATGTATATTTGTAGAAATTTACAGCAAGTTTTAATTCAAATTAAACAAAAGGAAATATTTGTAACCTT
This sequence comes from Delia radicum, assembly GCA_021234595.1. Taxonomy (NCBI): domain Eukaryota; kingdom Metazoa; phylum Arthropoda; class Insecta; order Diptera; family Anthomyiidae; genus Delia; species Delia radicum. The sequence continues at coordinate 17,904,319 of CM037853.1, read as the reverse complement.
AATATACTTATCATCTTGTTTTCATTTGTTAGACAATTACATTGGATTTAATTTTTAAACCAATGAGTAATAAATCAATTTTTAAAAATCCAAAAATTGTAATTTTTAGATTTTTAGTGCATGTTATTTGGTTTTTTTTGTGCATAGTTTTGGTTTAAATGCATATACTTTAAGCGTATATTTCGGTTTCGTTACTGCATATTTTAAGTGCCTTTTTTGGTTCCATGAAATTCCTTGCCCTAATAATGACACTATCAATCAAATTAAGATAAATTGATTTAAAAAAACAATATTGTTTTAAATTATATCATGTAATAATGACTTTAAAATCCCCCCCATATGAACGAAAAGCACCCCTTATTAAATAAAAATCAAAAATGTAACAATAAAGAAAAAAAACCAACCACCGATACTTACTTTTAAAAGGCATAAAATCGCCTCCTTTAACGATAAATAAAAAATGCCGCCAAGTGTGATGACAGTGTAAATGTACTTTATTTTAGTGTTGTTGTAGTATAGATCATAGTAGTTGTTGTTCTTGTAATTTTTGTTGTTTAACTGCAATAATGTTAACGATGACACAATTACAATCTGTATGCGTGACTGATTGTTTGTACAATTTTATTCTGCAGTAAACTCTATATCATTGCATCATAAAAAGGGACACATGCAAACAAAAAAAAAAAGGAGGTGGAGTTCATTCATGTACGTATGAATGATATGCTAGTTTTACTGGATATGTTTTTTTTTTCAATATAATTATCATCATCATCATTGAAAGACCACAAGTGTAACATGTTGCAAGTGTTGCCAAAAACGAAAAAATTATAAAACTTAAATTACGTGTATTGAATATGTACAAAAGACAGTGATTTTGGGCGTGCAATTAAAAATTTGATTCAATTTGGACCAATTAAAAAATTTATTACATCAATTCGTCGTTAAAAGTCGGTCTGAAGATCAACATTGCCAAAACCAAAGACATGAGAATAAATGCCAATTCTGCTGAACCCATTACTCTTCATGGGAACATAATAGAAAGGGTGCATGAATACCAGTATTAAGGTAGCATGGTCACAGAAGAAGGGGGTACTGACAAAGATGTTGATTCTCGTATAAGAAAAGCATTAGGAGCCTACACAACTCTGAACAAAGTTTGGAACAATAACATATACAGCGAAGCAACAAAAATTAAAATATTTAAGGCATGCGTTCTTTCAGTTCTTCTGTATGGATGTGAAACGTGGTATACGACTGAATTAATTCAAAACAAACTGCGTGTTTTTGTCAACAGATGTCTGCGTAGGATTTTGAGAGTATTTTGGCCGAACAGGATATCCAACCAACAATTATGGTTCCGATCAAACTTTAGAGACGTCAATGTGGAAATACGTAAAAGAAAGTTTGGATGGATTGGGCACACACTACGAAAACCGCCTACAGAAGTATGTTTCCAAGCCCTTGTATACAATCCCCAAGGTTCAAGAAGACGTGGACGGCCAAACTCTTCTTGGAGAAGATCTACGTTGAATGAAATCAACAGTGTCTCTGAAAGTAGGAGCTTCAGCAACATCGGTGAACTTCGAGAAGTAGCGTCAAGAAGACAGAGATGGAAGTTATTTATAAGCCTATGCCCGGTATAGAACAAGTTCTTTCAACATCAAGAACAATTAAATTTTTTGTAAAAATGTATTTAAAATTTTTATATTATTTGTGAAAGCCGTGGTAGAGAAGAATGAGTGTATTTTCTAAAAATCATAACCACATTGTAAATTTTCAATTTTCTGAATCAGACTGCGCAGTTTCTGGTATTGAACCTTCCTCAGTGACCCTGTTTTTTTGAATAATGTAATATTTGTTATATTTTTTATTTGTTCGATTGCGTCTATATGAAATTTTCTGTGCAATCACTGACCGTGGTATAGATAAACTGATTTCTAATGCCACAGTGATTACACAGAAAATTTCATATAGACGCAATCGAACAAATAAAAAACATAACAAATATTACATTATTCAAAAAAAAAAACTGACGAAGGTTCAATACCAGAAACTGCGCAGTCTGATTCAGAAAATTGAAAATTTACAATATAGTTATGATTTTTAGAAAATACACTCATTCTTCTCTACCACGCCTTCCACAATTAAATTTAAATAAAATTGCATATTAATTATAGTATTAATTGCAATTGTCTGAAAAAGACATTAAAAATTCAAACTCAATTTTTTATACAATATTATCAATTTTAAATTTATTGAAAAATCTTCGAAAATTTGTATTAAAGTTTTAATCCTATCAATGATGAAAATAGTAACCAAAAATTCAATTGAAATTTTTTTGAGAGGCAAAGAAAAAATTAATCAAAATTTGAATGAAATCCAATGAAATTAATTAAATTTTACGTTTTTTTTTTAACTTTCTACAATATTTAAGACAAAGATGGTAGATAAAATAACATAACATGATTGGGTCAAATATAAAAAATAAAAATAAAATATTTGCGGGAAATTGGCATATATTTTCCAAAACTTAATCATAAACTAACCAGTCATTAGAATTCGAGCATAATGGGGCTAAAACTATCAATGTGCATTGTCATTACCTGGATAACTTAAATAACGTTATCCTTTAAATACCCTTAGAGAAATAACTGAAAACCCGCTATCCCTAAAATATAGATACCGAATTAATTAAAATACCGCTACCGCTAAAATGCCGATATCAAAATAACTTACATGTTGTTATCGCTAAAAAAAAACCGTTACCGAAATAATTGAAATAAAGGGTCCGCCATCTAACGTTTTTTTTTCGATGCCGATTTTGCCAAAAAAATCATCTTTTCAGATGAAGCTCATACTGCATGGCCAGCCGAGGCAGCCATTTGAATGAAATTATTTTCCATTATTAACCGGAAGGATTGTACTTTCAAATAATTTATTTGGCGGACCCTTTATAATTACCTCTAAAATATCGTTACCGAAATTAAAGAAAACAGCGTACCCTTACCGATACCCTCATCGAATCGGTTACCATCCATGAAGAAAACATTTATTAAAGAAAAAAAAGTGTGGTTAAAACTCTATTTATGCACACTCACTCACGCAAAAATTTGACTCACGCACACTCACGAAGAATTTTTTCCTGCTCACACTCACTCTCGTTCACGTCAATAAAATTAGGTTCCACTCACACTCACGCGTAGTTCACGCTAATCACGCAAAATTCTGCTCACGTTCCCATCTCTACTTTAAACCCCATAAAACAGTTTAAGGTCTTCACTACACTCGTAACTTTAATAAAAGTATACAGCCCGAGTAAAAACATTTACATATTATTACGCATTATTTTATATAAATATATATGTTATTGCATGTTATTATATGCGAATACATATGTTTTGTTTATGTATGTTTATATATATAAACAAAATTTTCCTCCAAATTTGTTTAATATGATGCCACATATGATTACATATCGACCAAAGCGTATATGACAGACAATTATATATGTATGGTTAATCTAATTATGTACGAATACATTTATAATTAGATATAACGGCTAAAAACTATATTTGATAAATTTTTTGGTATTTAGAGAATTTGTGGACAATTTTTGATACTGAAAACATATTTGTTTAGCCGTTTTAGTGTGCATTGGACTTTAAAGTACTTCTTTTTATACGAACCACTGTGCAATGCAGCTGAAGTATACACACTAGGGTGGGTCGATGTAGCAATCGATATTATGGCATCGATTTTTCGATAGCTTTTGGCATGAGAAAAAAAAAATTCCACTACGACATATCAAAAAAAATCTTTTTCGAGGAGCCCAAATTTAAATTTTTTGACTTTTTCTCAACTTTTATTTATACGGTTTTTTTTTAGTAGGTAATAAAAAAAAATCTGCTGATTTCATTTTTTTTTAATATAACCTTTCAAATGTGAAATTGTACTCTAAAAACGATGGCGATAGCAGTTTTCCAAAAACCTTTAAAATAAAAGTAGAGAAAAATTTAAAAAATTGAAATTTGGGCGCCTCGAAAAAGATTGTTTTTAATATGTCGTAGTGGAACTTGTTTTTACTCATGCCAAAAGCTATCGAAAAAACGATGGCATAAAATCGACAAATATTTGTCCTTACAAATTCGCCCACCCTAATACACACACTAACAACTCTTACTTTGTATGATGTCAACCTCCAAAAAAGGATGTTTTTTTTTTGGTGATGATTTTTGTATAAAATTTCAAATTATATGATTGATCGGCAAGTAGGGCAACTAATTAATTTGTGTATATGACACACAGTGTTACCAATTTGGAAAATTTCCAGCTAGATTTGGCGTTTTTTTTTTCTTCCTTAGCTCGTAAAAAAGTGATTTAGCTTTAGGTGGAAATTTAGCAAATTTTTTTTCTTTAAGAAAATTCTTATCAATATTAATGTGTGAATGTGAAATTTTTTGAGCTCAAATAATTTTGACAATTGCTTACTATCATTTTATTACATGTGAAGACGCGGGTTTATACTCAAATACTACTAAAATAATATATCGGCTCTCGAAAAACTATTTTAATTTATATAAATTAAGTTTTTTCTATCAAAAAAAAATAAAAATTGAAAGTCAAATTTTTTTAATATTTTCAAAATAAATATTTTTTGTATTGCATTTTCCCATAAATGCTCATTAAGATGGTCCAAAAAAAAAATGAGCTCCACAATCCTTAAAATATGCCATTATCAGAAAAAGTCTGATAAAAAAATCGAAAAAAAGTTCTGTTTAAAGGTGCCCAGCAAAACCACACATTACCAAATCATGGGTAAAGTAATGAATCGCGATAGGGCTTCATGCATTACTTTACACGTTACTTCACTGATAAATTATACAGGCGATGAGCCTCAAAGTAACTCATTACCTTGTAGGGGGTAAAGTAACTGGTTACTTATATGGTTACATGGTGGGAAAAAGTAATGTGTCTATAAATAGATGTTCATAAAAAATGCATAAATTTTTTTTTTTACAGATATTTTTTTTTAATTAAATAAATAACTTTTTTTTTATTAAATTAATACATGGTCATGCTGGGATTCGAACCTGGGGACTCTGGTATTTAACAATTAGTTATGCGAGAACTCTACCAACTGAGCTATCGATACATACAATATTTTATTTCTTAAAACTTAAATGAATTGTTGTGGTTCGTGTTTTCGTTCGTGATATCAAAAATATACACCTTACCATTATGCTGACAAAAAATCACAAAGTAATGTGTCTATAAATAGATTTTCAAAAATATATATTAATAATTACTTTACGTTTATAATTCATGCATTATGTAATTGATGATCGGTAAGTCATTATTTAATGTTTTGAAGCAATGTAAAATGTAATGAGGTCTCATTACAGCGTAATCCATGAGTGTTCAATTATCGGTAGCTCATTACTTCTTGTTGGAAAATAATGATACAGGTAAGGCGTACACATTACAAGGTAATGCATTACTTTATCGCACCCATTACCAAAGTTTTGCTGGGTGGCAGATCGAAATTAAAGTTTCAAAGTTTTACTTGTTCTATTATTTTATTTGAATTAAAAAATAAGAAAAATTACAAAAAAATCAAAACAATTTTTATGATCGCCACAAAATAAGTTTGGGAGTACATTGAGAAAATTAAATCTACATTAAAATCAGAGTCGCGGATTTCTTAAATTGGAAAATTTTATACAAAAAAGTGTTCAGTTTAAATCGAAAAGTTTTCATATATTTATTATTCTGAACAATTATTATTCTGAACATTTCTTTTTTGAACGAATGCATTCTGTGGAATATCCTCTTATGTGAGATAAGATTTTTGTTAAGAAAGAATTTATAAGCTAAATATTTTTTTTTTTTTTTTTTTTTTTTTTTATAATTTAACCAATACTCAGGGGATGCCCCCTACTCATGCAGTGCATTGTATTGATCAGGAAAATAAGGTATGGGAAGGAGGAAAGAGGGAGTAGTGTTTGTGGATATTTGATTTAAATTTTTCTAAATTGTAAGTAACAGGGAAGACTTCTGCGGGAAGTTTGTTCCACATACGAATCGTTCGACTAAAAAACGAATTTTCTCTGTAATGCGTTGTGCGAAACACAGGACAATCAACTACAAACGGATGTGCTCTACTAGATAAGCGAGTATTACGAATAAAAACTCGGGCTCGTGGAATAAGTTCACTTATCTCAGATGAGCATCTCCCATGGTAATATCGATAGAAAAGTGTCACACAACCCACATTCCGACGATGCTCCAATGAATCAATAGAGTTGGATACACTACTGTCATTGATAAGCTTCACCGCCCTCCCCTGAACACGGTCCAGAAGCTTCAGAATAGACAATGGAGCCCCTGCCCATATATGAGAGTTGTATTCCATTTTTGGCCGGATATAGCTGGTATAAATAGTAAGGAGATCGGATGGAGTGAAGTAAGTCTTGCACCGTTTTAGAAAACCGAGACACTTGAATGCCTCTTTCGACACTTGAAATACGTGCTTATTCCAACGGACATCACACTGTATTCTCATGCCCAGAACATCAAGAGTATCCGATTCCTCAATACCTATACCATCCATAGTTACAGATGACAATGTCAATTCCACAGCCCGTCTGTGGGTTAACATACAACATTGGGTCTTGCGTGCATTAAAATCGACCTTATTCGCGAGACCCCACTCGGAGATTATAGAAAGGTCTTGATTGAGTGTGTCATTCATGTTCTGCCGCATGCCCTCTATCTCCAAAGAGCTTGGCCTATGATCGAATGAAAATGAATGACAAATGTTGCTGTCATCTGCAAAAGAGTAGATAGGGTTGATGGTCTGACCAAGAAGGTCATTAATAAAAATAAGAAAAAGGGTAGGAGAAAGAACAGAACCTTGCGGTACCCCTGAATTTAGCTGAAACTCGTTTGATGAGACCCCATCTAAAACAACACGTATAGTGCGGTCTCTGAGAAAACTCGTTATAAATCGAGAGAAGACATTACCGACACCAAAAGCAACTAGCTTAGTCACGAGTGCCCCGTGCCACACACGATCGAACGCCTTAGAAATATCTAGAGCAACAACTTTACTCTCACCAAAGCGGTGGATTGACCGGCTCCAACGTTCCGATAGAAACGCCAACAGGTCTCCCGTAGATCGACCACTACGGAAACCATACTGTCGATCATTTAAAAGTGAATTGGTCTCTAAATATTTTACAAGATGGTGGTTAACCATGGTCTCCATCACTTTGGAGATCGCAGAGCAAATTGCGATTGGGCGGTAATTTTCAGGGTTGTTAGCCGCACCCTTTTTAGGGATAGGCTGGACATTGGCCACCTTCCAGCATGAGGGGAAAATTCCCGCACGGTACGAAGAGCTGAAAAGTTTTGCCAATGGACGTGCCAACGTTAAAGAGCACTGTTTCAGCACCAGTGCTGATATGCCATCCGGCCCCGGTGACTTATTTACGTTGAGATCCGCAAGAACCCTTTTGACTGCCCGGGCCCGAAAGAAAATCGAAGGCATAGTATAGGATACCCTTTCGAGAACGGGCAGTGGTTGATCGCTTTCCGGCAAGAAAGAATTTCTTGCAAAAAGTTCAGCGAAAAGGTTGGCCTTATCAACCGGGTCAGTGAATGATTGATCGTCCTTTAAAAGAGTTGGAATAGAAGAACTAGCATTATCCCTTACTCTTTTAACGAACGACCAAAAGGTCTTACTGCCCCGAGGAGCAGAAAGAACTTTGGCACGTAGACGCTGTTCGTATAAAACCTTTTCGCGTCTAAGTACCTTGGCACACTCGGTTCTCGCCTTTTTGCGGTGCAGATCAGTAACGGCGTTCTTATTCGAACGCCAATTACTGAAAGCTGCCTCTCTGGATCTGACTGCATTTTTGCACGTCTGGTTAAACCAACACTTGTGTTTTGATTTAGCCGAAATATGCTTCGTTGGAATAAAAAGTTTCATTCCTAGCATAATAATATTAACTACCATTTCTGCAGCGGCATCGACGTTGTCGTCGAGAAAACAGATTTTCCAGTTAAAATGCCGAAAGAAATCGTTGAGCTCGGCCCAACGAGCTTTTTCATAGAGGAAAATAGAGCGTTTTGGCGCTAAGTTGGAAACGCTACGAAGAGTAGAATATGAAAAAGATGCAGAAATAGTACTGTGATCCGAATTGCCGAGAGGTGCAAGTGTTTTCACTTCGTACTTTTCAGGGTGAGAAGTGAGGAAGAGGTCGAGAGTGTTCCGCGATTGCCCTTCAACACATACATTGTGTATTGGCTCATTCACAAGTTGCGTAAGATCATTATGCGCGGCGAAAAGCTCAACGTATTGGCCCTCGGGAGTTGTATGACTCGAATGGCGAATCCAGGATGAGTTGTGAATATTAAAATCACCAGCAACAACGATTTCACTATTCGGACAACTCTCCAAGATTTTCGAAATTGAATCGGAAAGGGCATCGAAGCCATCAAGGGATTTAGCCAATTCCGTGTTTGGACTTCTATATAGAAACCCGAAGTGCAATATGTGCGACCTGATCTGGAATTTAACCCAAAGAGAGCTAAATTCCTTATCATTACAGTGCAACTGTTGCTGATGCTGGTACACAACATCATCGCGAATGTACATTGCAAGGCCCCTATGTAGAGAAAAAAGGGTTAGAAGGCGATACCCAGGTATGTGAAAATCGTGTGGATCAGCATCCTCACAAACCTGAGTTTCACATAAGGCGAAAACATCCGGCCTATGAAAACGAATGTGAGCATATACAGAAAAGTAATTCGCTCTCAGTCCGCGTATGTTGCAGAAGTCTATACGAAATCTGCCTGTCATAACAAAATAAGAAAAAAATAAAATCAATATTCCTTACGAGTGTATATGGGGCACAGTAGTCGAAATTGTTGCTGTAATTGGTTATTTAATGGCCAGTGTTATACCTTTGTCAGTAAACAACCAAACAACAATTTGACTCCCCGCCCCTTATACACCGTAGACAATGGAAACGGAAAGGACAATGACAATGACACTTATTAAGGAGGCATAAAAGCCCCTTGCTTGGTCATTATAAAACACAGAGCCGTATAGCGAGGATCAGGTGTATTGTTGTTTGATGCTTGTTGTTATTGTTGTTAATGTAGTTGTAGTTAAATGTATTTTTTTTGATGATGTTGATGCATATTAATTATAGTATTAATTGCAATTGTCTGAAAAAGACATTAAAAATTCAAACTCAATTTTTTATACAATATTATCAATTTTAAATTTATTGAAAAATCTTCGAAAATTTGTATTAAAGTTTTAATCCTATCAATGATGAAAATAGTAACCAAAAATTCAATTGAAATTTTTTTGAGAGGCAAAGAAAAAATTAATCAAAATTTGAATGAAATCCAATGAAATTAATTAAATTTTACGTTTTTTTTTTAACTTTCTACAATATTTAAGACAAAGATGGTAGATAAAATAACATAACATGATTGGGTCAAATATAAAAAATAAAAATAAAATATTTGCGGGAAATTGGCATATATTTTCCAAAACTTAATCATAAACTAACCAGTCATTAGAATTCGAGCATAATGGGGCTAAAACTATCAATGTGCATTGTCATTACCTGGATAACTTAAATAACGTTATCCTTTAAATACCCTTAGAGAAATAACTGAAAACCCGCTATCCCTAAAATATAGATACCGAATTAATTAAAATACCGCTACCGCTAAAATGCCGATATCAAAATAACTTACATGTTGTTATCGCTAAAAAAAAACCGTTACCGAAATAATTGAAATAAAGGGTCCGCCATCTAACGTTTTTTTTCGATGCCGATTTTGCCAAAAAAATCATCTTTTCAGATGAAGCTCATACTGCATGGCCAGCCGAGGCAGCCATTTGAATGAAATTATTTTCCATTATTAACCGGAAGGATTGTACTTTCAAATAATTTATTTGGCGGACCCTTTATAATTACCTCTAAAATATCGTTACCGAAATTAAAGAAAACAGCGTACCCTTACCGATACCCTCATCGAATCGGTTACCATCCATGAAGAAAACATTTATTAAAGAAAAAAAAGTGTGGTTAAAACTCTATTTATGCACACTCACTCACGCAAAAATTTGACTCACGAACACTCACGAAGAATTTTTTCCTGCTCACACTCACTCTCGTTCACGTCAATAAAATTAGGTTCCACTCACACTCACGCGTAGTTCACGCTAATCACGCAAAATTCTGCTCACGTTCCCATCTCTACTTTAAACCCCATAAAACAGTTTAAGGTCTTCACTACACTCGTAACTTTAATAAAAGTATACAGCCCGAGTAAAAACATTTACATATTATTACGCATTATTTTATATAAATATATATGTTATTGCATGTTATTATATGCGAATACATATGTTTTGTTTATGTATGTTTATATATATAAACAAAATTTTCCTCCAAATTTGTTTAATATGATGCCACATATGATTACATATCGACCAAAGCGTATATGACAGACAATTATATATGTATGGTTAATCTAATTATGTACGAATACATTTATAATTAGATATAACGGCTAAAAACTATATTTGATAAATTTTTTGGTATTTAGAGAATTTGTGGACAATTTTTGATACTGAAAACATATTTGTTTAGCCGTTTTAGTGTGCATTGGACTTTAAAGTACTTCTTTTTATACGAACCACTGTGCAATGCAGCTGAAGTATACACACTAGGGTGGGTCGATGTAGCAATCGATATTATGGCATCGATTTTTCGATAGCTTTTGGCATGAGAAAAAAAAAATTCCACTACGACATATCAAAAAAAATCTTTTTCGAGGAGCCCAAATTTAAATTTTTTGACTTTTTCTCAACTTTTATTTATACGGTTTTTTTTTAGTAGGTAATAAAAAAAAATCTGCTGATTTCATTTTTTTTTTAATATAACCTTTCAAATGTGAAATTGTACTCTAAAAACGATGGCGATAGCAGTTTTCCAAAAACCTTTAAAATAAAAGTAGAGAAAAATTTAAAAAATTGAAATTTGGGCGCCTCGAAAAAGATTGTTTTTAATATGTCGTAGTGGAACTTGTTTTTACTCATGCCAAAAGCTATCGAAAAAACGATGGCATAAAATCGACAAATATTTGTCCTTACAAATTCGCCCACCCTAATACACACACTAACAACTCTTACTTTGTATGATGTCAACCTCCAAAAAAGGATGTTTTTTTTTTGGTGATGATTTTTGTATAAAATTTCAAATTATATGATTGATCGGCAAGTAGGGCAACTAATTAATTTGTGTATATGACACACAGTGTTACCAATTTGGAAAATTTCCAGCTAGATTTGGCGTTTTTTTTTTCTTCCTTAGCTGGTAAAAAAGTGATTTAGCTTTAGGTGGAAATTTAGCAAATTTTTTTTCTTTAAGAAAATTCTTATCAATATTAATGTGTGAATGTGAAATTTTTTGAGCTCAAATAATTTTGACAATTGCTTACTATCATTTTATTACATGTGAAGACGCGGGTTTATACTCAAATACTACTAAAATAATATATCGGCTCTCGAAAAACTATTTTAATTTATATAAATTAAGTTTTTTCTATCAAAAAAAAATAAAAATTGAAAGTCAAATTTTTTTAATATTTTCAAAATAAATATTTTTTGTATTGCATTTTCCCATAAATGCTCATTAAGATGGTCCAAAAAAAAATGAGCTCCACAATCCTTAAAATATGCCATTATCAGAAAAAGTCTGATAAAAAAATCGAAAAAAAGTTCTGTTTAAAGGTGCCCAGCAAAACCACACATTACCAAATCATGGGTAAAGTAATGAATCGCGATAGGGCTTCATGCATTACTTTACACGTTACTTCACTGATAAATTATACAGGCGATGAGCCTCAAAGTAACTCATTACCTTGTAGGGGGTAAAGTAACTGGTTACTTATATGGTTACATGGTGGGAAAAAGTAATGTGTCTATAAATAGATGTTCATAAAAAATGCATAAAATTTTTTTTTTACAGATATTTTTTTTTAATTAAATAAATAACTTTTTTTTTATTAAATTAATACATGGTCGTGCTGGGATTCGAACCTGGGGACTCTGGTATTTAACAATTAGTTATGCGAGAACTCTACCAACTGAGCTATCGATACATACAATATTTTATTTCTTAAAACTTAAATGAATTGTTGTGGTTCGTGTTTTCGTTCGTGATATCAAAAATATACACCTTACCATTATGCTGACAAAAAATCACAAAGTAATGTGTCTATAAATAGATTTTCAAAAATATATATTAATAATTACTTTACGTTTATAATTCATGCATTATGTAATTGATGATCGGTAAGTCATTATTTAATGTTTTGAAGCAATGTAAAATGTAATGAGGTCTCATTACAGCGTAATCCATGAGTGTTCAATTATCGGTAGCTCATTACTTCTTGTTGGAAAATAATGATACAGGTAAGGCGTACACATTACAAGGTAATGCATTACTTTATCGCACCCATTACCAAAGTTTTGCTGGGTGGCAGATCGAAATTAAAGTTTCAAAGTTTTACTTGTTCTATTATTTTATTTGAATTAAAAAATAAGAAAAATTACAAAAAAATCAAAACAATTTTTATGATCGCCACAAAATAAGTTTGGGAGTACATTGAGAAAATTAAATCTACATTAAAATCAGAGTCGCGGATTTCTTAAATTGGAAAATTTTATACAAAAAAGTGTTCAGTTTAAATCGAAAAGTTTTCATATATTTATTATTCTGAACAATTATTATTCTGAACATTTCTTTTTTGAACGAATGCATTCTGTGGAATATCCTCTTATGTGAGATAAGATTTTTGTTAAGAAAGAATTTATAAGCTAAATATTAGTGAAAAACCAACAAATTTCAAAATTAAAGTTCAACTGCCGGTATATATATTTCTTAATTTCAAAACAAAATCATATATAATAAAAGTCCTTGTTAAGTAGAAATCAAAACTATAACCAGTTGGATTATAAAATCACATCGTTTTTAGAAAATTAGAAAAAACTCCAAAAATGTGATATTTTTTTTTTTTTTTTGGTCTCGACTAATTTAAAATTGCAGATTCATACACCCAGAAAACAGACTCGGTCGTATCAACCGTATTTGTAGCCAATCGAATGGTTCGCTTGTAGCTACCGAATTTGTTGGTAGTTATGATCGAGTTTTTGTTGAAGCAATCGAAATTCTATTGTTGTGGCAGAGTTTCTGTTATTTTAATCGAATGATTGTTATCACAGCCGAAAATTTCGGTCGCAGCAACCGAAACATTCAATTGGCGATAATAATTAATTAATTCGGCTCAGATTTGAAATTTGTTCATATAAGGCCTAAACAAGTTGTATTTTCCCTTAAATCTTTCCAGAAAATTAGAAAACTTTAACACAAAAAATATAATTTTTACATATAATTTTTAAGAAAACCGCGAACAACTGAAAAATAATTTTTGATTTCATATTCCTCTTCCCCAAGTAAATTTAGACTAGATTGGGAAAATGTTGTTAAGGTACATAGTGTAGCCTCAGAAATAATTCAATTTAAAGTTAACCCTAAATTTGGATGGATTTTTTCTAGAGACAGATTACTAATTCTCAAAAGTTAACTATTTCTGCGACCACTGAAATGTAATCAAATTTAGCTGGAAATTAGATCATATTGTTTTTAGATATTAAGGAGTACACTGATAGAATTTTATAGTGTCATTATTAATTTAATAATATATTATCATTATTAATTATTATTTCCTTAATTAATACAATGAATTTTTTCATAAAAAAATCCGCAAAAAAATGTTTCATTGCTTCAATACGTTTTAATGACGGATTCGTTGACCCAGTGAAAATTTCATAGATTATATAAATTTTTTTTTCATTAATTTTGATACAAATGGTATAACAGTTTCAAGTGTTTAATGAATAAATTCATGGTTTGTATGAAATATTTACATTGGTATTTAATATTTTTTTACTTTTTATTTTTCTATTGTTTCTTTAAAAAACACTCTTCTAAATAATGTTAAAAAAAACAATATATTGTGAATGCTATGATTGACAAAACTCCTTTTAGCCACATTCATAACTGTGCCGACCGTGGCTCAACTCGCTAACATGTGATGCTACGAGTCATAGCCAGATATATGGCTGTGGGTTTGAAACTCACTATGACACAAAGTAAAAAAGTTTTTCATTATGAGCAATTAAACATTATAAAATACTTTGTTCAGTTCACACATAAATTAACCACTGACGAGTACTTGGAGGGACGAATCTGCGGCAGTCTGGCATATCCAATGTGTCTGTTAAATTTCTCAATAAAAATGTTTTCTTCTTCTTCCTGGAAAAATAAATATTAGGACAGCGAAATATCGAAAAGTGACTAATAAAGAATTAAATATAATAACAAATGAAAATGAAAATTATTCAAGTTCGAGGCCATACTCTATGTTTCTTTATTAGGATACTGTCCTAACAAATAATCTATAGAGTTTTTTGTTTTCAAATTTATTATTTGACCCTTTCAGGAATGTGTTGATAGATCTATTTCGGGAATTTTCTAGGTTCCCATCATCAGAACACATTTTGAAAGCGGTAACAATTCCATGCCAAACATCAAACATTCTTATAGTTTACTCACTACATGAGAACTAATATATGAGCTTGATATTAAAGATTATAACCATTGATCAAAAAATAAATTGAAAACTTGTTTGTTATGTACAAGGTCCACCTCTGGATGATATTCAATACACGTTTTTTTGCTTTTCTCTTCTTTTTATATTTTGTTTAGTTTATAAACAACACAGGGGGAGTAAACTAGACTGTACTTTGTCTTTTATACGAGTTTGATATAATTGTTATTATAAACTAAACAAAATATAAAAAGGAGAGAAAAACAAAAAACGTGTATTGAATATACACCAGAGTTAGACCTTTAAATAGAGTTATTAAAAAAATCGCAAAAAAAATGTAATGAAAAAATTAACAACATTTATAAATTTTCATTCAGTTAATGAAATAATTCATGAAATCAATGACTCTGTTTTAGTGAAAAGGATTGATTAATACTATGAAGGAACATTCTATCAGTGTCATTTTTTGGACGACTTTAATGCTCATATAAAAATTTAAATTATTCTTTAAAATTCATTTTACTACAAATTAAATAAACATTAGTTTTTGCTAATTTTGCATTTTGGCACTAAATATCTATAAAATGTTGTCTTACACAGAGAAATAAAGTGCCAACCGAGTTGAAAAGTATATTTTAATGGAAAGAAATTATAAATTAATTTAGTGCAACGATATTTACATTATATATATGCATTTTTTTGGTGCAGCAACAAAAATTCAGTTGAATAAACCTAACTTTCTTGGGCAAACTAATGTTAAGTTGTGGCAACCAATTCAAATTCGTAATAACCGAATTTGAGTCGTAGTAACCGAATTTCAGTTGACACATAGCAAAATTTTTTCTGTGTGTATAGCTTGATTTAGTAATGCTAACTAATTTTAAGCCAAAAAAAGACAACAAATAACCCAATAATTTGTATATCTTTCAAGTTTTTGCGGCTTTTATCTAAAATTTACTATATATTTTTTTTCACTTTACCAGCTAAACATTTGTTTTATACCTATTTCTAGCGGTTTTTGAGTCAGATTTAGCTGCTTTGCTAGAAAAAAAAGTTGGCAACAGTGATGGTATATAATAAATACATAGGGTACTTTCTGGTCTAGTTGTTGATAACAACATCCTGTAAAGGATTTTAATTTGGAATAGAAAACAACCAATATGATTTATAATGTTTTAGTTACACCTGTTTAGCGACTAGATTATTTTGATTGCAAATATTTGTATGGTTTATAAAATATCCTTTGTGACATGACAATGATGCATGCCTAAATATATTTTGTGGTTTTAATGAATATTCAGAAAATGTTGTCATCAAAATAAAAACAATATAAAACTAATGCACATTTCAAACGCAGTTTATGTTAAACATGATAAATTTGTTTGTGGCTGGCTGCAAAAAGTAGTCAAGAGATATTAAATATATGTGGTTTTTTTTGAAAAGTTTGCGTTGTCAATGTATAGTCAGTCAGGTTAAACCGCAACATATTCGGTGACTAAAATGATGACTTAAATGCCGCAAAGTGTGTTAAACTACAACAACAACTTATAGTGACAACAAACAGTTTCGTTCTCCCTCCTTTGAACCACTGAAAAGTAAACTTTTTTTTGTGGTTCACTTCATTTTTCTCATTAAAACCTTTAAAACCACAAAATACTAAAAAAAAACCAAAAACAACAAGAACAAACAGTGGAATGTGTTGACTTTAATCCCGGGTGTTTGACGGTGTGTGAAAAACCACAAAAAAAAAATAAAAAATAACCAACAAGAAAAGTTTACGCCTACTCTTTCGCTTGGCAAACACTTTAAAATTAAATGGTTGATTCCTTTGGCTGCCGTGTCTGGTTGTATGGATGTATTTTGAAGGTGGCACGCAAAACTCATAAAACATTCAGCATTTACATGTAAAGACATTCTAGGCATACACTAACACACACACAAACACGAGCTCTTTGCATAGACCCACACATAGACAGAATCCTTTTTACTAATTTATTCATGACATCATCATTAAAATTATTCACAAATCGTGTGACTCTGACTTTAGAATTGTTTAGAGTTGTGTTGTTTTATTTAGTGGTAACCTTTGTAATGCAAGCAAGTAAGCAACATTTTGTTGTCGTTGTTTACTAGTATGCTTCATGTGGCTTTTATGCTGTTCATTTTTAAGTCTGTGTACCCTACCCTCTATTAGCGCATCATTAAGTTGTTTAAAGAGTTTGTTAAACAAAGTTCAAATGTGATTATGAATATTGAAATGTGAAAAATATGAAGAAAAATGTATTTATTTCCAACATTGCCATAAAAATTAGAAAAGTTTTAGAAACAGTACATTAAATCATTTACTTTGTTTTTTTTATTAATATATGATACAAATTGAAAATTACTTTCGTCAAAAAAAAAATGGGAAACACAAACAAATTTGCGTTATTTTTACAAAAATTTCCTTTCATTCGTAATACTCGTAGATAAACCGGCAGTTAGTTACTTAGCCCTCTAACCGGCTTCCACGCATCATGGTGTAATAAATTTACCACAAATGAGCGAAATTATCTTAGAAAGCCACATTTTTTTATTTACTACTTTCAGATGCCAATTAATTGACCCCAATACAATCTAAAAAATATGTTTTTCGGCAATTAGAAATATTCATACAAATAGCCGATTAATGGGGCTATCTTTGACCCCACTTAGTAACACCTAAACATGACATTGGGCAAATCATAAATTCAAATGCTAAATTCGAAAGCATTTGAATATCGAATAATATATTGTCAGGTCAATTCGTTATATTGAAATTTTCGTTATAACTCTACAAGTTCGACTGCACATTTAACATTTCTCAAAATGCTGAGTTTATTAAAAATTAAAAATAAAACTGCAATAGTAAATTAAAAGGTGCTCCAACAGAATATTTTTCTTTTTCAACGATGTGTTGTTGAAACTTGTAATTTTTTGTTGCATTGCGAAAAAGGAACAATATATTCAAAAATTTTAATTTTTTTTTAAATATTCTTTTTTTAATTTGTGATTATTAATTAATTGAAAAACTAGAGGTGAGATATCAAAAATTTTAAGAAAGACCAAAAATATGCTCTAGAAATATGCATTTGTTCTAAGTTATATGCATTTTTTCTAAATTATATGCAATCGCTCTAAAAATATTCAAAATTTCTCACTGCCCTGGTGATTGATTCGTGTTACCCTGTTAGCTTCAGACAGAAAAACCTAAATCGACTTTTTGCCGAAAAATTTTAGATAATTTTTCGACTAGAGTTAATATTTAGTAAATGATTTTTTAGCGATTAATGGATATAAGGTTTAAGTTCAATGTATAAAAGCATTTTTAAAAAAATTTGAAAAAACTTTTTGCAAAATATAAGACGTTTTGTCAAAATGAAACACCCAGAAAACTTTCTCAGTTGAAGCCACCGAATCTGTTGCCAATCGAATTCTGGCGGTTACGACAACTACTATTATTTTATATTATTCGTCGTGAATGGTAAATATTCAATTGTCTTATTCAATATTATGTTCCACATAAATAGTATTACGTTCCATAAAATTTTATTGAAACTTCAGTACTTTTTTTGTTTTTCAAGTATTAGACCGTGGTACTCTGATTTATATTTCTCTGTCATACTGATTTCGCCACTATCACTTTTAATTTTAACTGGCATATTTGCTATTTAAACAGTTTGGTATATTAATTTAAAAAAACAGAACTTTTTGCATTTGTTTTGTCCGGCATTTGAACTCAGAGTAATTGTTTGCCACTCTATACATTAAACCTCAAAAACTTACAAATGTTGAGTGCTAAATTTGAATTTAAATATTTTGTTAGGAAAACAAACATAGTCTAAACTTCGTTTGCCATTACCAATCATTAGTTGCTTCTCTAAACAATACAATCTACGGTTTGTTCTACTGAAACCCTAATTTAATGGATTATTTCATTGTGAAAGCCGTATTTACAGTTACCACTTTTGATTGCCGACAATTTACGGTACCAACTTTCGTGTAAAGAAAGGGTTTTTCTACCGTACACAATTACTAACCAAATTTTATTTCAAAAGTTGATTTGGAAATACCAACTGTTGGATGACAGGATTGTTGTTTATTTCATTTTACCTCTTTCTAATTATAACAAGTAGAGAAAAAATATAGATGCAATATGATTGCGGCCACAAAACAAAGTTTCCTACAACCATAAATGGTTCTTTTAATTAAATTATTATTATATCAATCACATTTTACCAATAATATGATTGCTTTAATAATGGTATATTAAAAATCTCTCTTTTTTCGGTTATCATATTATTATCTCGTCTACAATTATAATATAGTATTAATTATTATATTCCTGTCTCTAACTACGACTATATTATATTTGCGCCAACTATAAGATGATAAGTATGTTTTTAATGAGCGTATTAGCTCTTTCAGTGCCATTCTTGTTTAATATGTTGTGAAATAATGCTGTGAGAAGACGTCAGTCCAAACAAATTAAATAATATAAAACAAAAAGACATAAAAATAGAAAAACCACGCAGTGATGTTAATTTAAATGGTCACATTTTTAGTGAAAGAAGGAATTATAAGTCAGTCTCAACCTGGTCTACCATGGGAGCCTGGTTAAAAGTTAAATTGACAAGCAACCCCGAAATGAAGTTATTGTTTATTATACAAAAAAGTGTTATAAATCAAGTAAAAAGTGATCAAAAAGTGATTTACTTTTAAATTTGTTGTACTCTCGTAAAATAAATCGAAAACGAAAAAAAGTTTTAAGAAAATACACGTGCCTTTAAGTTTCATAATAATATATTTGCAAAAATCATAATATGGTAGTAAATGATGATGAAATTCTTTTCCATTATCATACTATGATGACTTGGACTATAATATGGTTATAGTGCAAATATTAAGTTTACTATCAACATGTTATGCTCATTATTAATGTATTTTATTTTCCTAACAATATAAGATTTGTGCTGTAAAAAGGTAATTTCAGTTTTGTTTTTTTAGATATTAAAATAAAAAATGTATGTTAACATCGCATAGCGACAAAATACTGATCTCTGTAACTCATTAATAACACAAATCTTATTCGTCAACGCAAAGACAATTTGAGTACTTAAATTATTTTAAAAAAGTTAAATCTATAAATTTTTAGGTAAATAAATATAGGTTTGTAAAGGGTGTTTTTTATACAGGTATAGAACTTTGAAATGGAATACAACAAAGATGAATTTTTAAAATTGACATGAAATTTACTTTATTTGATAATCTTCTGGTATTATAATTTAAATATGACTTCTGGCATATGACCGCCACGGCTGGATCGGACGTAGTCTAATCTGGAGGTCCACTTTTCGAAGACTTTTTCCAACATTTGTGACCGTATATTAGCAATAACGCGGCGAATGTTGTCCTTCAAGTGGTCAATCGCTTCGGGCTTACCGGCGTGGACTAAGGGCTTCACATATGCCCACTGAAAATAGTCCAGAGGCATTAAATCGCACGATCTTGGAGCCCAATTCACTGGTCCGAATAGTGAAACTATGCGGTTATCAAACGTTTCCTTCAATAAATCAGTTGTGGCACGATCTGTGTGACATGTTGCTACGTCTTGTTGAAATCACAGCTCGTGCACATCATGGTTGTTCAATTGATGAACGAAAAAGTGAGTAATCATGGCTCTATAGCGGTCACCATTGACTGTAACATTCAGACCACCATCGTTTTTAAAGAAGTACGTACCAATGATTCCACCAGCCCATAAAGCACAGTAAACAGTCAGTTTTTCTGAATGTAACGGTGTCTCAACATACGCTGGAGGATTATCATCACTCCAAATACAGCAATTCTGTTTATTAACGTATCCATTTAACCAAAAGTTAGCTTCGTCGCTAAACAAAATTCGCTTATGAAAATCGGGATCAATGGCAATCTTGTTTTGGGCCCATTCACCTAATCTACGCCTTGCTAGGTGATCGTGCATCTTCAATTGTTGCACGAGTTGGATTTTTTAATCACGCAAACCAAGATCTTTACGCAAAATCTTACATAAAGTGGATAGACACATATCCAATTCCTGTGCACGATGGTGGATAGACTGATTGGGGTCTTCCTCTACGCTACGCTCTACAGCAGCAATGACTTCTTCTGTACGTACTGTACGACGTCTTTGTGTATGCATATTATCATTTAGAGTAAACGTATTGCGTAAACGTTCCATAGTTAATGCAATTAATTGCTCTGATGGACGATGTTGACCGTTAAATGGACGTAGTGCGCGATACGTATTTCGAAGCGAACCATGATTTTCAAAATGAATTTGCACGATTTGGAAGCGTTGTCTATTCATGTTGAAATGCCAAAACAAACTAAACATAAATCACTTGACAGCTGATATAATGGCCGCCAGTTTTAATAAATAGAAGCGATTTCTTCAATTTACATTTACATAGGGTATCATATTTTCGATTATTACCGGCTTATAAATATCTAACATGTTGACTTTTTTTTGTATTATTTTATTTATTGTTTACTTTTCTTAGCTACAAAACATTTTTAACTAACATTCATGACTACATACATCTTTCTTAAAAACCATTTATACTCTTATGATAGTCAAGTCGTTCATTCTTCTTTCATAGTCATCATCGCTATTTTACATTCCATGTGGATTACTAGGGATTAACTAAGAACGTTGTCGTCGTCGTCACCACCATCGTCGTCTGCATCATAAGGCGGTGTTAGTAGAGCGCCTCTTTTAAAAACTTTTCATTTGATCCTTAGTATGTTTCTTTTTAAATGTTTTGCTATGAATTTTAATGAGCATCACAGTATGTGAAAGGTACACTGTTAAAATAATTTCATAATACGTATAATAACGCTTTAATCTTTAATTTAAGCAAAGAATTTTTTATAGTAAAATTTATGTTATTTGTGATGCACACTATCGGACAATAATGAGTACGAATGTTAGCTAAAGTAAAAAGTAAAAGTTTTGCTATACACACAAAAAATAGATTGGTTGGAATTCGGTCAATACCATTAATATGTATTTAAAGTTATTTTAGGAAGTTATTTTATTCGGAATAACGAAACATTGATTAATAAAGCAAAAATACTGTATTGGAAGTTAAAAAGAGGGAAAAGGACCTAAACAGCAATCGTGTTATCCAAATAATGGTACACGATAAAAAAACCGCCCTGCTGGAATGCTGGTAATATACTTTTGTTTGGAGAACATTTCCGTTTCCTATGTTCCCAATATAAAATGTTTGCTTGCAAATATAATTATGTTTGCCTGTAAACATATACATGTTTGCAAAAAAGCGAAAAACGTTTATCGCAAAAAATATATTATTATAAGTATGATTGCATATCCCAAATAAATTGTAAGGGCCGATGTTGAATGTGAACCCCGCCTAAACGTCGAGTTTTTTTCTGCATTTAATTTGACATTTCTCAATTTCATACTAACTCAATTTGAACCATGGAAAGATACACAATCGAGCAATGCCTTAAAGTTATTCAGGCTTATTATGAAAATGGGCGTTCAAATCAAAATGCATATCGTGCACTTTGTGATTTTTTCGGTCAATGTAATCGTCCAAATGTGCGTACAATCGGAAAAATCGTGCAAAAATTTGAGCAAACCGGGTCTGTAGAAGATGTGAAAACACCTGTGCATGTTCGTACATCTCGTACTGCAGAAAATATTGCTACTGTTCGCGATAGTGTGTGTGTGTGAAGAGCCGTCCACCTCAGCTCGTCGTCGTGTTCGCTATCGTGGGATGATAACGAACTTTTTATGCCCCGAATTGGAAGATACGGATGTGGACGGTATGTGTTTCAACAGGACGTTGCCACTTGCCACAACAATGGCTCTTTTGCGTGACAAATTCAATGGCCGTGTTATCTCACGTGGTGGCGATGTCTATTGGCCGCCAAGATCATGTAATTTGACACCGTTGGACTTCCTTCTTTGGGGTTATTTGAAAGAAAAGGTGTACGTCGATAAGCCAGCAACAACTCAAAAGCTAAAGGATGAGATAATTCGGCACATTAACAGCATAGAATCTCAATTATGCCACAGCGTCATCGAAAATTTGGACCAACGGATGGAGGTGTGCCGCCGAGGTTGTGTCGGCCATTTGGCCGATATTTTGTTCCATACATAATTGAACCATACCAATATTATCATAATAAAAAGAAATGACAATAATATCCTAAATAATTTGTGTTTTATTCAAAATCAACATCGGCCCTTAAAATTTAACCACCCTTTATAATATCTAAAAAAATTTTAAATTGGAAATATATCTTTGTTTAAATTTGAAAATTTGCATCTTGGTAAACATATAAATAATTACCTGCAAATATATTCAAAAGTGTCGTTTTTCTGCGTGTACTACCAATCGACTTTACAAATATAATTCGGTTAGTAAATGTGTACAGTAAGAGCAACCTTTTATTTAGTGATAATACAATAAAATTAGTACAATCTATCAAATTTCTTTAAAAATTGTCCATAATCAAATGTAGTAACTGCAAATACGGGTTTCGCAACCAAATATGCCATTAAATTAAGATTTCAGTAGATTAACCGAATTGTGGATTACATTGATTATAGATGCAACTAATGATTGGTAATGTCAAACGAATTTTTGATTATGTTTGTTTTTCTAGCAAAATACTTAAACTCAAACTTAACACTCAACATTCATAAGTGTTTGTAGTGTAGTGGGTAGAGAGGTAGCCTTCCGAACTTTCGAATTAAAATCGCGGAAAAACAACGCAAAAAGTTTTTTTTTAATTAAAAAATATTTAAATGTTTAAACAGTTAATATGGCAAAGAAGATCAAAAGTGATTGTAAGGACTATTAATCTGAAGACCACGGTTCAAATCCAGAAAAGTCAACAAAGTTTTTTAATTTCAATAGCTGATTTTCAGCAAAGGATTTTGCTGATATTAGCAATTCTTTTGCAAGTACCCTCCTGTCTAAAGTTTTGCTGACTCAGCAAAATTGTTTACTCACTTTACTAACTTTTTTTTGAGTGTACAGATTAGGACTCATTGCTCAGATCTTAAAACAATGTATGGATAATATCAAACCTACAAATTTTCCCTTCACATAACATTAACCATATTTCCATTGGGTAGCATGACTTTAAACAATCGGGTATTGAACTTGGCCTTAATATTTCGTTATTTTAAACAGAACGACGAAAACGTCAACAACCATTTCGAATTAATAATTAGCAGGGATTATATTCTAAATTAATTTCAAAGCTTTTATCGATATGATGATTATAAAAAATTTAAAGTTTAACTTATCTTGTACCAAGCTACATAAATGATTTTATTTCTTAATGAAATTTTCATGGCAAGTTGGAAATAGGCCAAAAATTATTCTTGGAATTTTTTTTTTTTTACCTGGTATTACCTGAGAAAACGACTGGTCGAGATCTCGACCGCTGGGATAATTAGAGCAATAAATTTTCTCTCTGATATGAAAAGTTATGATGAAATATAATAAACTAAATGGTTAGTAATGAAAAGATCGATGAATTTAGTTATTATTTTTATTTACAAAAAAAAAATTATTTTAAATCTTTGTGGTATTCCTTGAAGCAATTACCCACATGGAATGGGCAATGTTGGTGGGCGGTCTCTGAAGTTGTCGTCACTTCCATTTTCTTCATCAGATGAAGTTGATTCGGTGTTAGTTTCCGGTTCAGCGGATAACAACAGAGATTTTGTTATGAAGTTTTTAAAATCAATTTGACTCATGGGCATCTCCTTTTTTTGCTCAGCAATCATGCAATGCAATTTCCATGCGTTGACAGTGGCGCTGTCCAAGCTGGTAACCCAAAGTGGCCACCACCACTTTTTGCCTCTGATTCCAATTCGATAATTTCCGATAGCATTATCATGCAAGTCAACTCCGCCCATATACCTATTGTAATTGGCAATAAGGTTGGCTTGGGGTACAGCGATCCGTTTTTTCTTTGTTTTCTATGGTATCGCATTACGTTTCTCATAGGCTCCATTTGGTCATAGTTCGTAGCCAAAGTGACCTCTGTATTGTCTCTCCATCGAACCAATGAAATCTTATGTTCTTGGTCGAAGACGTAATCAGTATCATGTGGAGATAATTTTGTTTTTAGGCCTGCACCTACCAGTCTTTTTGCGCGGATTGTGCCAGTTGCACAAAAACCTTTTTCTTTTAGAAGACAATGGTGAAAAAGTTATCGAAATGAACAGTATGTTGCCAAGGATACTCACAAGCCGACATTAGTTTCATAATCACGTTAGCGCCTACCCCAAGTTGTTTATCATATGTATCCGATGCTCCAGCATATGGTAGGAATTGAAACAGATACCCTTTTGAGGAACACAAACACCAATATTTGTATCCGAAGCGAATTGGGTTTCCCCTTATAAACATCTTGCAGCTATAATGTATGGTAGAGTAGAACACGGTTATAGCGAACACCAGTTACAACGAACTTTTTATATAACGAACCATTTTTTTTTGTCCCAACGCATTTACTACAATATGTGTTTACCCCGTTTATAGCAAGTCCTACGAGTTCGTTATAATCGTGTTCCACTGTGTTTCACATTAGAAACCCAATAATTGACTCCAAAAAATATAAATAACTTTTATTGAAAAATATAAGGGACCAATGGTACAAAATGGGTTAAAGTTAAATAGTTTTTAAATTGAAATTATTATAGGTTTAAGTAAAATCATGTTATATTAATGTTGAATTTAAGACCCGTTAGTTTCGGGTTCTGGTTCTAGTTGGCCCGGTGAAAATAATTTGAGTGATGTTTAAAATATTACTTAATTAACATGATTTATTTCATACAACAGTTTCAGATCTGATCAAATTATCTAATCTGTAGATGGATTTCCAAAAATGGTATATACTAACAGTTTTTATTTTAAATGCCACGCCCTCTAAGGAAAAGGCGCTGTGTAATAAAATGAACATTACATTTAAAATCTATAGATTTCTATGCTTAATAAATAATGGCATATTGGAACTCCATTTAGTAAAACTTAAATATTTTTAATTTGGCTAATATTCGTACCTTTTAAAGACTTGCAATTTATTTTGTCCCATAGTGTATCTCTTTAATAATTTACTTAAATACAAAATTTCATATTTATGATGGATATTCATACAAGGACTCCTATAACGTCGTACACTTACAATACTATGTAGGGAAAGACCACTGCAAATGCAGTTAAAAACAAATGAAATTTTACTTAAAGAAAGACGACTTACATTTCAGTAAATTCAACTAACATTGTCATTTGGTTTTTAATGTTCAAAAAATAACTAACAATTGTATTAAAATGAACCACATGCTAGTAAAAAATAAACAAACATTTATTTTTTTATATTTTTAAGTAACAAAAAACAACTGTACAACATTAATGTAAAATCATAAAACAGTCTTTTAATGTGGTTTGTTTTTTTAAATGAACTACAAGGTTAGTAAAAAATTTAGTTTGTTCTACAAATGACTGACATTTACATTGAAAATAAAGAAACTGTATTACAACACAAACAACTACATATTTTTAAAGCAGAAGTTTCCTGAGTGTATTTATAGCAAATATGTTTTACACAATATGCGAGTTAGGAGCTTTAAATGAATCCTCACATTTAATCAAATTTCTTTACAGTATCTCTGGTATTTGTCTCAACCAACAACTCGAGAGCCTTGAGTACGCAGGCGATATCTGCTTACTTTCCACCGCTATGAAATTGAAGCTAAAATGCCTCGAAACAGAGGCAGCAAAAGATGGCCTGAAAATAAACATTGGCAAGAGAAAAGTAATGCGCTGCAATACCGTGAACAGTAACAAATTTCGCATAGGAAATATTGAATTTGAAGATGTCACGTCAGTTTGCTACCTGCGTAGCATTTTAACAAATACAGGTGGTTCCAGCAAGGATGTTGCGTATTGAATATCTAAAGCCAAACAAGCATTCGATACCCTCCGGTCGATATGGAAATCTTCTGCATTATCCAGATACACTAAGATAAGCATCTTTAACTCCTGTGTCAAATCTGTGCTGCTTTATGCATGCGAGACGTGGAACACAACAGGACACGAGATAAACGCCCTACAAGTGTTTGTTAATCGATGTCTCCGAAGAATCCTAAAAGTTTTTTGGCCTAACACCATATCCAATGCAGAACTTTGCAGACAAACAAACCAGCGGGCAATCCATATTGAAATAATGAATCGCAAATGGCGTTGGATTGGTCCCACGCTGCGCAGACCTCCAAGTGACGTTGCTAAAATCGCCATTGAGTGGAACCCACAGGGTAGGACGAGAAGAGTAGGCAGACCGTCTCACACATGGCGCCGTCAACTGAATATAGAAGTCATATCTACTGATCAAAGCTGGGGAGAAGTGAAGAGAATATCATCCAACCGGTCCGAATGGAATAAATTCGTTGTTGCCCTTTGTTCCCAATAGGAACCACAGGACATAATATATATATATCTGATGAATATCTCATGATTTAAGCGTCTTTAATTTTTTAAGTGTAGTAGATTTAAACAAAAGAAAGAAATATTTGTTGTTCATTGGTTGTAGTGTGTGGTGCTATGTATTTATTTCTTGATTCATGTACACGGATATTTACTCACACACATACATTTTATAAACATTTTTATTTGAAATAAAATGTTAACATAATTTGCATAGAGATGAAAACATTTATTTTTTATTTAAATTAAAATTATACATAAATTGTATCTCTCTCCCTTAATACGAATATTGTTAAGTGTAAAATTAAGCATTCATAAAAAATCTTAATTCAGATTTCAAATACATTTTATTTTAAACACATTTTAAGACTTAGAACTGTATGCATAAACGAATATTAGCTTAAAATGCGTTTTTTAAAACTTGTGTAAAAGTTGATATTCGTTTATGAATACAGTTTTAAGACTAAAATGTGCGTTTTAACTAAAATGTATTTGAAATGGTGTTTAACTAATTTTTATGAATACTGTAGTTACTGTTGTGGTTTAATGTTGCTCATATTAAGGAGTTAACTCAGTAAAGACACATCATAGATCCGCTGGATATTTTCAAACAAACTTCATAGATATACATAGAACAATGCTTCATTACCAGATCTTTCTATTTTTTCCATAAAGTTTAGTTTAGAGACATATTAGCACCTATAGTTGAAATTTTGAAAGAATATAAATCGTAGACGGTTGAATATATTTAAAAAAATTTAATTTTGTTAAAAAATCCTTATTAAAGAATATAATTTTTTAAATTAAACGATTTTTATAATTAATTTTTTTTTTTTTTGGCGTGCGCCCCGGTAGACTAGTTGGTAGCGTGCTGACTTATCAGTGCGGGGGTCGTATGTTCGATTCCCACCAGAGGCACTGGTCTGTTTTCGTTACAACGCGCCGAAGGCCATAGTAGCTAGTGCTCGGTTAAGGTAATATTATATAATTTGTAATTATATGATTATTAATTAATAAACTAAAAAAAAAAAATTTTTTACAAAACTAGTGTTTTATAAAAACCATCCATTATTTATGTTTTGAGGAAAAATAGAATGAAGTTTGGAATATTTGAAAATTTCATGATCCGTATTTGAAAATTTCATGATCCGATCTGGCAGATTTTCAAAAATTATTACCATCGATAATTACAAATATATTTTCATATTTTTTCATCAACATCACAATTAAAAATTTAGAAATGTTGAGTTTAAGAAGAAGAATAAGCGTTTTTCTCTAAATATTAAAAACGCTATTAATTTTCAAATTAGACTAGACTAGTTTGTACCTTTTAATGGAGATGCGTCATCAGTGATTTTCCATTTAAATTGAACTGTTATTTGTGTGTTATAAATGTAAGATTGTTTCTATATGATGCATTTTTCAACAACCTGCTGGCTGTACGAATCGAACCTGTGTCCTTTATTACATAAGAAACGTAACCAAGTCGCATCCACTTAACGATCACATCAAAGTACAGCCTTGAATGCAATGCAGCTAACTTGCAGTTTTATATCCTATTGAACTTTTTCTGTTATTATATTATATATATATTACCCAGAAGTGAGAAACACTAACACACACAAACACTCAATTTTAAGATTTTTGTTTATCTTCTGCACAGAAAAAAATATCAACCTAAAATATCTAATAGAATATTTGATTTGAATTAAATTTGTTTCTAAACAAATATTTAATTGAATCAATTAATATTTTAATTGACTTTTAAATGTATAAATACATATTTTATTTTAGACATAATTCTCAAATAATTTTTCATATACTGTATATTAAATAGAAACGTTTCAGTATCCAAACCAAATGCATTCGTAGTTTACAAACAAACCAAGCACACACACGAATACCCAAACAGACACAGCGTTACCAAAAACGTGTCATTTACACACTTTGTTTTTTTTTTTTTGTAGTGTCACAATTTTGTTGGAAGATAGTTGTTTATAGCTTTTATTCTTTTTTATGTCTAATAAAAGTTTTAGTTAATATTATCCTGGCCGTGATATTAATATATTATTTGACTAAATAATTTTTTTTTAATTGAAACCCGTTTGTAGTTTTTTTCTGTGTAACCTCGTCCGTTTCTATTTCATAACGTTACCAGATTGACGTATTGATTTTACATACAGAGTAGCCAACTTGGGTTTATGTTGAGGCATCGCCACTGGTCAATCACACGTTGACCAGTGGCTATGCCTCACCTGTGTTTACCCTGTGGCGATGTTTCAACATAAACACAAGTTGGCTACTCTTTACGTAAAATTCATACGTCAATGTGGTAACGTTGTGAAATAGAGATAGTTGTGAAATAGAGATAGTTACTTTCTGGTAACGTCTTTGTCTGCTGTAACACGTAAATTTGCCACATTTATGAATTATTTGAACTATAGCGAAACAAAGCTTCTTGTTTCGAATATCGCAGAAAATTCAGACACCCCTCGATTAATTTAAATAGGCATAGATATGCATTATTTTCAGCTAAATACAACTAGAATTTCACACACATTTTTTTTCTTGAATAACAAAAATAATTGAATGGCTTTGGGCATCATTTTTGCACCCATAAAATGTGTCTTCAAAAAACCTTTCATTTGACACCAAATTTGTCTATAGTTACTTTTACGTGAGCAGAAATGTGCCTGATTAACGTGAATCTCACAAAATAAGTTTTAAAATAAATCCGGTGCTTAAAAAACAGGCCTAATATTATAAATAAAGTGTCTCGAAGTGAAACTTCAGATATTCACAATTTATATTTGAAAATTTCAAAAAAAGCAGTAATAAACTAGTTTTGAATAAAAATAATTTGGATTTAGAATTATCAAAACTGAGACCAAAATTAAAAATATGAAATAATCACAAATTTCAGAATCTAATATTACACAGAGAGAATATCTTGGAAGAGTTTTAATGTAATTTTTTCACTATACTGATGATGTTTTGTTCACAATGTGAATAAAAAATTTTTTTGAACTTTAGGAAAATGAGCTTTTTCCTAAAGTTAGAGGTTAAATGAAACTGATTTGAATGAAACTTTTTCATAAGTCGTATGAAATTGTTAATAATTGAATTGTTCATTAAATTATATGAAAAACTGCATTAATTTAATGAAAAGCTTTAAAAGCTGCACTAATTTAATGAAAATTTTGAATTTAAACGAGTAAAAGTGTCATTTCATAGATCTGATGCAAAAATTTATTGGCAACATGCAGAGAATTCTCTCACTCTTCTCATTTCCGAATTTTTTAAAAGAATTTAAAAATTATGCTACTGAAATATTATAGAATTATGTAGAAATGATTAAAAATGTACGTGGCAAAGTGCCATCGTTTTAAAATATGATGATGTTCGCAGTTTAAGTCATAGAAAAGTGTCTTAAATCGTATTATATTACAACGATAGCATGTTAGTAATGTGAATTACACTGTTGTATTTTATATTTTTTTATTTTGACGATTTTTTTAAATACTCGAATGATGACGTTTTTGACGCACATTCACAATTTGCCTTAATTTTATTTTCTGGATTTGCGTAATTCACGTGTGAGTGTCAGCAAAATATAAATTTTCTCACGTGAGTTACTGTGAGTTGAAAAAAAAATTCGTGAGTGATTGTGAATATGTGAGTCAAAATTTATTCACGTGACCATCTTTACTTTTAATACAACGAAATAAACCAAGAACACGTAAAGTGGGGTAATTTTTGACCCCACTTATAAGGGCGGTCTCCCTGCGGGTTCTCTCTGTTCTTAGAAAAATTTGGCTATGTGACAAATAACAAAAAGTACACGTATTTTTTTAGCGGCCCAATTTCATGTTAAGGAGGTTAGAAAGTGGGGTTAAGAATTACCCAATTTTTGGTTTTTTTTTTTGGCTTATTTCGATTTGTTTCTAAGAAATTTTACACAAATGGCGTGCCAAATGAAAGAGCTTTTGGAGACGATACGAAACATAACGGAGCCATTACAAGTTTTTTTGTTATTGAAAAAAATGTGTTTTAAGTCATATTAAGAATGCTCCTTTTTTTTTGCTGAACAATTTCTATTGTATTTTTATTTCACTTATTTACAAAATGAACATTTATAAAAACGCTTAACATTTTAATACCTTACAAATTAAGCCAATTAACACCTAGTGCACAGTAGACTATTTTCTACAAAAATGCTCCCGAAAAAGGTTAAATGTTTAAAATATTTGTATTTATTAAAAAGGGATTTGTTTTTTGTGTATTTAATACAAAACAAATGTGTTAAATAAAAATAAATATTTTGGCCAAAAAAAAACATAAATAAAATTACAAATGTAATGTTATTTTGACCCTTTCAACATTTGGTATGTGTTTTTTTTCATGAACAATTTTATATTATAAATGAAAGTGCGTTAAACCGCACTCAATTAAGCCATGGTTTTTTGTATTCATAGGAAAAAAAAAATAAGTTAGAGTAGACATTTTTCACCAAAAAAAAAAAAATACTTTTATTTTATAAAAATAACAAAGTAAATTTGTTTTTTCACATTCTAAACACGAAATGAATTTAAACAATTTCTATTAACAAATAGTATTCATGAAATTGCCTAATGGCGGCTTTTTTGTTATAATATTTAGCAGCCTTATACGATTAATATGGCTACAAAAAAAAAAGGTTTCCAAATAATGTTCCTAACAATTTCATAAATTTTCTTCTTTTTTTTTTTTTGTTTAATATAGCAGTCCTTAATTACGAGATATTTTACTAGAAATAACATTAAACAACCATGTTTCAAATGTTAACATACCTTAAGGCTTTATTGACAACACTGTAAATGAGACTTATTTCTAATCAGTTTGAAGCCTTTGCCGGTTTGCTTCAACAAAATATTAGAGTTTGGCATTCTAGTTCATTTTCATTTATTAAACTAGTTTTTATTTTAGTTCATATGTTCGGTAGACAATTTTTTTCAATTATTCATATTGTTTTGTTGATAAATTGCTTGTTTAACAAATCTGCACAAAG
Organism: Delia radicum; assembly: GCA_021234595.1. Taxonomy (NCBI): domain Eukaryota; kingdom Metazoa; phylum Arthropoda; class Insecta; order Diptera; family Anthomyiidae; genus Delia; species Delia radicum. The sequence continues at coordinate 17,872,033 of CM037853.1, read as the reverse complement.
CCCCAAACGAATGGTTAAAATTTAAATAGTTAATTTTTAAACGTTCATTTGGGATTTACTCTCATATTATGCAGATTTTTAAAAAAAAACATTGACCAATAAAACACTATAAATAATTGGAAATAATGAAAATAACATTGTACTAAAACACATCCCAAAATTTTGAGCTGTGGCGATGTTTTAACATAAACGCAAAGTTGGCTACGCTGAACGTAAAAATCATATCTCAATCTGGTAACGTCGTGAAATAGAGACGGAGAAGATTAAAAAAAAAATCTAAAAATAGAATATTTGTGTTTGTCATTTCTGAGTATAATAACAATAACATAACAATAACAGAAAAGCTAATGGGAAAGAAAACTGCAGTACATTCAAGGCAATAATTGGAGGTGATCGCTAAGTGGTCATGACTTGGTATTGTTTCGTTTTTAATGTAAGAAGAAACGCAGGTTTGATTCTTACAGCCTGCAGGCTGTACAATTCTGATTTGAAAATTAATAGTGTTTATAATTTTTAGAGAAAAACGTTTATTCGGCTCCTTAACCTCAACCATTTTAAATGAAAAAAAAAAAATTGTCGAACAAAACTTATGAGATAAAAGAACGAACTAGTTCAATAAATTCAAATGAGCGAAATGAACTAGAATGCATAACTTTAATATTTTGTTGAAGCAAACGAACAAAGGCTACAAACTTAAAAAAATTATCGAACAAACTTATGAGATAAAAGAAATAACTAACGTGCAACTGAACAAAATGAACTAGAATGCCCAACTCTACAAAATATTGTTACATTTGTCATGGTCACTTATTTTATTACATCCCTTCTCTTACAAACATTATAATGTTAAGCTTTAGTGTGATTTTTTTTTTTTTTGCAGTATTTGTACTTTGTCATCATATTGTAACATATTGCTTCAACTATTGGCCTATTATTTTTGGCAATTGTAGCCTTTAGTTTTGTATTTACATAGAATATATATTTTATACATAAATGGGAGACCTTTATTTATAAACATTTTATTTCTCTCTATAAAATCACAATCACAAAAAAATCGTCCTATTTAAATATTATCCTGATTGGATCTCATTTTTCTTACATTTCATAAATCAGCGTGAAATGGATTCAAAGCTGCGTTAGCAAGTGTTTCATTCGGTTATCGGTGTTGGATAACGGTATTTTGTGTATATTTCGTTTGAGTATTTAAAGGTTAATGATATTTTTAGTTATATTATTATGTTATTTTAAAGTTAACGTTATTTAAGGGATTTCTTTAGGTAATTATAGGATTAATGTTATGTTACGTTATTTCGTTACGTTATTTTAGAGTAAGCGTTGTTTTACGAAGTTTTTAGTAGGGTAAATCTGTATTCTGTATATCTGCATTCCAGTGATGTAATGCCCTAAACTCCGACTGGAATCGACGTAACAAGAGTAGTTAACACTTCAAATCTACTTTTGGACCGGATAGGCGCAGTAACGCAGTGTTTGCTGAGTAAAGTGTAAATTACTGTTGCTTAAAAATTTAAAAATCAAAATTGTGTTTTTTGTTCTGTACTAAAAAATTTAAAGTTTTTAGCGAAAATTCAAGGTGAATATTTTTGCTGTGTTTATTTTTCATTCAATTTACATAATCATAGCAGAATTTCAAACTTATAACTAGTTTGCAATTTATTTTTTTATTATCCAAAACTCCATTACAATGCCGGTTGCCACTTTTAAAGGCTAGAAGGTTGCCACCCCCTCTTTTTCACTTGCTGCTATACACTATTTTTCAACAAAAATTGCTAGATTAGACTGAAAAGCTGCAGAAAAACCACTGCCTTACTAGACAGTGGAAAAGTTAACCGGTATTTCCCTAGATACACGAAAAAACATCATAAAGCCATTTATACAATAGCCTTTTTAAGAAAAGCATATTTAAGATGTTATAAAAAGAATAGTTAACCTTTATATATTGACTTGCGACTTACTTTCAGATTACCCCTATAGGTAAAGGACATGGCCCTGATGACACGCAGGATATGTCCGAAGGTGGCGGTTACACGTCCGGGACCGGACTTTTTATATGAAAGGGACATATCACTTTAACATGTTACTTGTTATTGGAGGGGACAGGTGCCCAAAATGTGCAAATACATTTTGGGCACCTGATATGTCTAAAAATAGATTTGTAAAAAAATAAAAAAACGGTAGGAAGGGAATGAAATCCATTCCCATAATAATTAAATTGTTAAAACTAAATGTTTAAAAATTTAAAATTTAAATGATACCTCGCGCACTATAACTAAAACTTAGTAGACTTTGAAATTGTATTTTTTTTTATTAAAAATTTTATTGAAACTTCAAAAGTAAATACAGATCTAGTCGGTTTATAAAAAAGTGGTTCATGTAAGAAAGTTACTTTTTAATTAACCTTTTAAGACCCAATCTGCATACATTCTCGAATTGTTTCCCTAACAAAAATATTTTTCTTTTTTTATTTTATTAACTAATAATCATATAATTACAAATTATATACTATTACCCTAACCGAGCACTAGCTACTATGGCCTTCGGCGCGTTGTAGCGAAAACAGAGCAGTGCCTCTGGTGGGAATCGAACCCACGACCCCCGCACTCATAAGCCAGCACGCTACCATCTAGCCTACCAGGGCGCACAACAAAAATATATTTTATATTTTTTAAAGTAAATATGCTTTGAAAATTGTGTCAACTTAATCTTTTTTAAAATTCTCATGTCTTCGACGCTAATTCCAATTTTTTCTAAAATAAATAACCAAATGATACTATCAGAAAAGTTTTCAAAAATTATTTGAAAATAGAAATTGGTTAATACTCGTATTAATGCATTGGATGAAGCAATTAAAGCAAACAGAGTCGATAATAAATAGAAAAAGAGCACTGACTTTTTCTAATTTTGTTTCTTGCTCTTTCTTTTAAAGTTTTTACTGAAGAACAAGAGAAAGAGCTGGTCGAATACGTGGTGCAGTGCGCCGAACACTATGATGGCTTGAACATCATTTAATTACAGCTACTGGCATATTAGTTTGCTCTAAAACTCGATGTCAAATGTCACAAGTGGCAACCTGCAATCTGTTTTTTAAGGGTTCGATTTAAAGTAGTTTTGAAAATTAGCTATAAAATTTTTATTTTTTATAAATTCAAATAATTTTTATCTGAGGCTTGTCAATCGATATTTGCTCTTGCCAACCTATGAATTTCCCAACAAAACGTTGATTTTATGAAAAGTTATGGGCAAAAAAGCTAAGGATTGGCCACCTGTAAGCCTTTCCCCTATATTTTACAGATAACAGCATAAGCAAGCACACCTAAATTCAAAAGTGCAAAATGCATTCAAAAATTGCAACAACAATAAAAATGCATTTTTGGAAATAAACGGTTATTCGTATATTACAGAGCGTAAAAGTAGCAGCTTCTAGAAGCTTCTTTAACCTTGGAAGTATAGCCAGTTTAAAAACTGTAGGTCATACAAAATCATTAGTTTGAATATTTTTTTAAGTTTTTGAAAAATTAAAAAAAAATTTAAATTTTAAAGACCTAAAACGGAAATGTGAATATTGCTCCATATAGTTCCTGTTCACAATATGAAGAAAGTCGGATGGCATTAGGTCGAAAGATGCAAAACTGGTAATGGTTTTTCATGGAATCAACGATATGAACCTTTGTATGTATTAATGATTAGCAAAGTAACCGTTATGAACTTTTTTTATTTAACCCGTTAACTGGTTTTGCCGCATATGCTGCGGCATTCAAAATAACTTAATAGCTCCAATTACACAAGATTTATATTTCAGTAAAAAATACTGTTACTTTGATATTTGATGCTATTAATAGAATAAAATCTTATCTTTCACTTGAGCCATTACATTTTAAGTTTGAACTGTTTGTTCAGAAATTAAGATGAATTTTGTAAAATTTGTTTTGCATATTTTGAAATTAATAAGCCAGTTAAGAGGTTAAAGTAATAATGTTTTTAGAAAAAAAAATATTAATTTCGTATTTTAATGTTATCGGAATTTTAGAATTATTTCGTTAGGGTATTTAAGGTTATAGGTACTTCAAGTTATTTTGTTAGGGTATTTTAGGGTTAACGGTATTTTAAGTTATTTCATTAGTGTTATTTTAGGGTTAAAAATAGTTCCTTAAAAAGGAATTGAAACGTTATCGGTATTTTAGGGTTAGTGTTTGTCAATCATGGTTTAAAGTAAGTTTTTATTTAAAACGTATGAGTAATATGAATTTTTTTAAAATATTCATCATACGCTCCCAAGCGCAACGACTGGAAAAAATAGAAGATATTAAAAGTTTTAAATATTAGTATTATATTATGAGTTTTTTCGACATGCTAAGATCCTCGATATAAATTATCCAAATAAATTCCAACCTAATGTACAAAGAATACATGCCATGTCATGATCCTTGAAGTATAAACGTCAACTACAATTACAGCAGCATACTATATATATTTAGTACGAAAAATTTCTATATGTCGTAGTATTTGCATAATTTATGCCATAGTTTATTTTGCCTTTATCCTATATTTTTCCTTTCTTAAATATTCATGTTTTTACACTCACAAAAAGAAAAATTCGTTACAACAGAATTGTTAATATAACAAAAACTTTTAAAAAACATAATTTTTGCTATACAGTTTTTTCCGTGAAAAATTTGTGTTCGATAGGGTTTACTAATTTGATTTTTAAAGGATTGTTTTCATAAAGATCTAAAAACTTTCCCGATATAATAAACAAGAAGGTGGAATTATTGTTTAGAATTAGTTAAAAATATTGAATTTGTCAAGAGCTATATATAGTATGTTACTTTTATATCTAGAGTTCATGCTCTCCCAAGTAATCTTCAGTAGAATTTCAATATCATTATTTGTTTAGCTAATATCCAAACCGAAATCTTTCAATATATTGCATTTTTTCTTTAAGTGTGTTATGTTAAACATCGCTTTTTTCTTCTCATCTTCCAAGTTCTTGTTCATATTCTCTACTCCTAAAAACTATACAAGTTTTATGCTAATAATTTTCTAGCAAAAAGTGTCATTGTGGTTAATGGTAGCAAAAGGTGTCACCATATGGTATGATAGGATGATGGTTGAATGAACAACCAACCAAAGAACGAACGGGTCAAACTCATTGAGTATTGTATACGACATTGTGTTATATTGTTGAAAAAACATTTTTTTTGTTTAGTTTTGTAGCATATGGTAGGGAGAAAGTTTATGCATACATAAATATGTATTAAAGACTGAGATCAAAATAAATATAACATGGGTTTTTCACTTGAAAGTTTTTTCGAAGAAATAAATTTAAAATTTTTATAATCAAGTTAGCTTTTGCAAACGTGTCAGTAATCGTGTACCAAAAATCAGCTTTATCGGATGTTTATTTTGCCTTCCATCGGCCCGTAAACAAAAAAGGCATTCAAATATTTGTATGCATCATACATGGAAATTTTTCATTGGCATTCCAATGCCAGTGTTAGGAAACGAGCCTAGCCATGTGTTCGATTATTAAGAAGACAAGAATGGAGCAAAATTGATGATTAATAGGTTTTTTTGTTAAAGCTCTGCCTATTCTTTAGACTTTAGATTTTCTTAAAATTTGGGTTCTGATGAGATCATTAAATGCCAATTTTTAAATGCCACTTTTTCAGGCCAAAATGCAATTTTTTTTATTTTCGAATTTTCCATATTTGTTATCTCAGAAAGATTAAAAACACTTCAAAACAAAAAAAAAAATTTTTGTTTTTATAAACTGTAAGTTACCGTTAGTCAGCAGAGCAACAAACGTAGAACTTTTTAGTGTTGTGAGAAATCAAGAGCGTGTAGTATTTCATCAAATAGAATTTTCGCATATAAATATAAAAAACTAAAAAAAAAAGTTGTAATGGATAATCAAGCTGATGGTATGTTTTACAAAATTTGATTATAATAAGTTCGAAACTAACATTAGAAACTAATATGTGATCTGTAGAACCATATAATTTAAAAATATATGTATTTTTCTAGACAACCTTCGCTTTAAAAACAAGGATTTTTTTCAAATTTGGTTGCAGAGTAACACCAAAGAGAAAAAAGGAAACTCATTTGAACTTTGTTCTACAAAAAAAAATAGGGGAGGAATTCCTACTAAGGACTATTTTTTTTATTTTTTTTTTTTTTATTTTATTTAATTGAAAAGGAAAAAATAAGATTATATATTGTGTGAAGTTTTATAAAAAGTGTCATGAAAGTTCAAGATGCGCTAATACCTTTAACTCCCGAAACGTACAGTCCCTTATTTCTGAAGTAATATTTGAGAAATATAAAGTGATAACAGAAGTGACGAGCTCTTCAGGAGCTGGTCGACCACGATTGCCATTTTCTGAAATGTCTGATCGCAGTAAGAGGAGAAAAGCGACAGAACTTTCAACATCAAACCGAAACGAGGCAGATTTATTAATTTATGCAGCATGCATGTCACCTCGTAAAAAGAGAGAAAATGATTTGGCTGTTGTTCTGAAGGAAACAATGCAAAGCCCAGCACGACCACGTTCGGAGAAACAGCCGTACCAAAAACCTATCGGATGTGTTCAACAAGGCGCTAGATACATCAGCGTTTTGTTGAACAAAGAAAACGTCTAACACTTCCATCTGAAGCCATCGAGTTGTTAACCTGTGAAGAATCTACTAAAGTATTAATATCTGAACAGGATATAGATGCTGACGAAACCACGGATGTATATGGAGGTTGAAAGCTCGTTATAAATCAAAAAAAAAAAGTTTATTTAACGTTTTCGTTATTTCAACTCAAATGGTAAATAAATATAACAAGCTCGTTTGTATTTTGAAAACTATAAAAAAAAAAAACTTATAAAACCGTACCGAAATTTTTTTTTAATTGGCATTGATTAAACCAAATTGGCATTGATTAAACCACCATTGACATCAAACAATGCCAATTAAATAATAAATTAATTGCTTCATTCAATTATCTAGTCCCAAGTATGATATCCATTTCTACAAAACTTTTAATCTGACTTTAAAAAAAGTTCTAGAAAGCCATAACAGTCTCACGTTTAAGGGTTGAAAAGAAGGGTTAAAAATACATTTGTTTTTATATGAAATCTTGTCTTTAGCTAACGAAAACTAGAATTATTTGTGTACGCAGAGTTAAAGTAGACAAGAAATGAAAAATTTTTATACCCATATTGCATATATAGTGGACCCAGAGTTGCCACATTTTTGAATTATTTGAAATATAGGGAAAAAAGGCTATTCGGGAAAGACAATTAAAAAGGCAATGCTCTGCATTATGTTTAGCGTAATAAAGGGTGTTTTTATAGAGGTATAGAACTTTGAAATGGAATAAAACAAAGATGAATTTCTAAAATTGACATGAAATTTACTTTATTCGAAAGATAAGTTTCTGGCATTATAATGTAAATATGGCTTCTGGCATATGACCGCCACGGCTGGTTCGGACGTAGTCGAATCTGAAGGTCCAATGGAATGGCTATCTTCAAAAAATATAAGAGTATTAAAATGCTTTCCGGATCAAAACCCCACTGAGAATATTTGAAAAGTATTAAACCGTCGAGTTTACGCAGAAAACCGTTAATATGAAAGTGTTTTTCACCTAAAAGAAACAATTATTGATGCATGGGGATCTATAATGGAAGAGCTTTGAAGAAATTCGGTAGGAGTTGATTTAAAAAAAAGGAGGCCACACACATTATTAAAACTGTTGCTTTAAAATATTTTTCTTAAGTTTAAGTAAATTTAGATATATATAATATAAGTGAATTTATAGTTATGAAACACTCATTTATTTTATTATTAATTTTTAAATAGTAAAATAAAACATAAATGAATAGTTTTTTTGGAGAATATTATTAATTTTCCATTGGTTCCATTTATGCCGGTTAAACTCTTGTGCATTTTTTTTAACTTACGAAATTAAGTGAAATTAATGTGTAATTATAGTTTTGCAACGCAGTGTATTATAGCACAAGGACAATACATTTATAGGTGTGTGGCAAACAACTAGGTGAGATCATATTATTTCTCACTCAAATAAAGCGGGGTATTAGAGACTATTATGATAAAATATTTGATGTACTCGGGTAAAAAAAACATTTTAGAGTTACATACTATCGGAAAATACTACTCTCATGCAGACTTCTCAAAGGCTTGAGGCACAGATTTTTACCATCTAAATGTTATAGGAAATATCAATAAAAATTTTGCACAAAAAACTTAACATTTTTAAACATGATTCAATTTGGAGGATCAGTTGTAGTCATGTACGAAAATTAGGCTAGGTATTCTGTAGGACGATCGACGTTTATCGTCCACTTTTCGAAGTTAAATTACTCGCATATTAAATAAAAATTTTAAATAATTTTAACATTTTGGTAAAAAAACAAAACTTTTCCATTGCTTAGTTCAACGTTTTCGTAAATAACATCGTCATAACGATAGCAATATATATATATCGTTTTGAACAAAACGATATCGTTTTTCTTAGAGAATCTGACACCAGTTTGGAACTGATAATGTATACAGTTAATATAAAAATTTCAGACAAAGAGAGTCAGTAGATGAAACTGCTTTAACTCCATAAGACATTACGAATTGCTCATAATTTTTTATATGGTCTTGGATAGTGTCATTATAAAAAAACCGCAGAACTCCTGGGCACAAAACAAAAATAACCAGTTTTAGTCATAATAATCGAATTTGAGTAACTTCATAGTACTTTGTTAAACAACTACGACAACCAATGGCCAACCAATACGAGTGTCAATAATGCCTAAAACTATTGACAAAATTCGCCTGCATCAAGTCAAACCTCCATGAAATATAAAGTAAAATTTCTAAAAAGTGAATTTTTAGATTATGCCAATAAATTGTATCTGAATTTGAAGTTTTACAAACTCCATTAATTTAATGTAAATTTGTAAGCAAATTTGTTCAATAAATGGCCACATATGTTAAAATTGATGAGTGTGTTACGAGAAAGTTATTAAGACTTCTTCGTGCTGCATTTATTTCGATCTCAGTCTTTACATGTAGTTAAAAAAATAAACCAACTGAATCTTAGTATTTATTTGAAACAGAAATCTTAAAGATTAAATAGCAAACCTTTCAAATGTTCTTGGTTTTTAAATTTATATATCGAAGACTATTGTATCAAAATTAATGGATACAAATTTAAAGTTTTTTTTTCTAAAATTACAAAGTTTGAAGACGTTATATCCGGTTACGGTTTTCATACTGGTATATTTTTTTGTTTTTATTTCGGTTACGGTTGAGATTTTTGAAACAAAATGTTTACGTTACTTCAACCGATTACGGTTACTAATTTGAATCGTACTTTTAATGCTAATATTTCTAATCGGTAACGGTATCTATCCTTGCCTTTCCCCCCATATTTATAAAAAGAACATGTATAAATAAAGTGATATGACAACAAAAACATGCTTATGTTTCATCGACGAAAACGCATAATTTTAAACTCAATACGCGGAATATGGTTTTCAAAAAAAAAAAAAAAATCCCACACAAAAAACGTTATCATTTACTGGTTGAAGCAGGACTTTATGCTTGTCTACTAGAATTTGTCATTGTAGTTAGGTAAGCGGTATCAAATATATTAAAAGAACTGGTCCCTTTACTGTTAAAAAAGGGATAAACCCGCTTAACAAATTTCGCTTACTAAATGTTTGAATGATAGGGTAAGTCTACCTCTAGTCGGCAGTGTAACTTATTTTTATTTATTTAACTGGTGTCCTTATTCATGTGAACATGAATTTGAAGTATAGCTATAACTTCAATTTTGTTTTCTAATTATGTATTCCTTAAACTACTAAACCGAAGGCTTAGGAGCAATTCCATTTCATATCACCGTAAAATTAATCGATGTTTTCCGATTTTTATAAAATTTTGTAAGTGTGTGCGGTAGTGAACGCAAGTATTAAAAAAAAATTTTTTTTTTTGGAAAATTCTGGCAACCCTATAGCTTCAAATTGTGGGGTAGGGACTTCACTTAAAAGGTCATAACTTTTGATGTTTAAAACATATCGACAAATTTATTTTTGCATAAGAACGGCTAGGTTTTGGGGTATAAAAAAATAATAAAAAAAAAATTTTACACATTTTTAAAAATAAAAATTTTTGAAAAAAAAACTTTCAAATCAATTTTTGTAAAAAACCCATTTTTAAAACTTTTATACAAATAGCTACACATGTGTTCTAAACACCCTAAAAAGTTCAGAGTGGAAAGCTCCTTACTTAGTGAGATATCAGAAAAAATGTAGAAGCATGTACACCAGAAAATGTGTTTTTTTTTTTTTTAATTGTTGCTATTGAAAAACACATTTTCTGGTGTCTTCTAGGTGTCTTCGAAGGATTTACTCAGCTGTGTCTTATTTTTCGAATGATGCTTTATAAAATGTTATTGTTGTCATAAAGTGTTGTTGAATATGTTAAATTATATAGTTGGCTAGTGTTACATAATTACAACGTCTTTTTAAGAAAATTAAAAAAATTGTATAGCTTTTTTTTATAAAAGCGTTGGTTAAAAATGTATCTGCATTAAAAATAACATAAAAATAATAGCGATGTATATAAAAAAAAATAAACTAATAAAACTGTAAAAAAAATATTACTCGAGTCATAGTAAAAACTAATTTTTTTTATATAAATAGAACATTTTTGGTCTTCAAAGTTTGGTAACGTCATGATGCTTGTTAGGAAAATACCCTAGCCACGTGTTTGATCATTAAGAATACCAGAATGGAGCAAAATTGATGGTTAATAGGGTTTTTGTTAAGGCTCTGCCTATTCTGGAGGCTCTAGCTTTACTAAAACTTCGGGTTCTGATGAGATCTGTAACCAGATCGAAATACATATATCAGCCTAGCTAATATATATATACTTTGCTTTATTTTTGTAAGTATACTGAAGTAATTATACTTTTTTTTGTAAGTATACTGAAGCTCGTTGTAAATTAAAAATAACACAAAAATAACCTGGATGTATATAAAAATAAAAAACTAATGAAAATGTAGAAATTTTTTCTTTATTTGATTGTATATTTAGTTCAGTTTGTTCCAAAAATCATAGATCTTATTCAAAATTTGAGTCGAGACTTGAGACGTTTTTCTCAATAATTCTCCTTGTTAAATGTAAGACAAGCAATTTTGATGTGCAATTTTTTTTTGTTTATTTTGTTTATTGAATACCATACAGAAAGTTAATAAATATATTTCTTTGATAATTTAACTGTATATTCCATTGAAACACCTATACAGATAAACTTTTTTAATAACTTGAAATTTTGTGGAAAATTTCTTGTGAGTGTTGGTTAATCGGGTAATTTTGGAATGTGTTCGTGTAATGTTTATCCAAACTGTCATTATTTTGTTGTTATCGCCGCAAAGTGGCATTGGCTGTAGAATTTTACAACTAAAATACGTATCCCAAAATTATTGTTTTTTTAATTGAGAAATTGTATGTTTTGGACCTTTCAATACCATTAATTTTTTCTAAAATTTTCTGCATACTATTTAATATCGAAAAAATATATTGTTTACAATTCATCGATGTCAATACACTTACACTATTTATAATTACAGTTGTAAAAGCATGATATTTTTCAATATACTCAGGGAACTTCTGCTTAAAAAATGTGTAGTTGTTTGGGTTGTAATACAGTTTCTTTATTTTTAATGTAAATGTCAGTCATTTGTAGAACAAATTAAATTTTTTACTCAACTTGTAGTTCATTTAAAAAACAAACCACTCTAAATGACTGTTTTATGATTTTACATTTATTTAAAAAAGCAAAAAAAAGAAAAAAATGATATTTTATTTTTTTACTAACATGTGGTTCATTTTAACTATAATCGTGGTTCATTTTTTGAACACTAAAAAAAACAAATGACAATGTTAATTGAATTTACTGAAATGTAAGTCGTACTTTCGTTACGTGAAATTTCATTTGTTTTTAACTACATTTGCAGTGGTCTTTACCTACATAGTATTCTAAGGGTATAAAAGTGAAGCTCGACCGACAAATTTCACTGCAATAACTCAGAAAACTAAGTTTTCTTATGGCATATTAAAATAATTTAAAACTGTTAAAGAACATATTTCTGGTCATCTTGACTGTAACAAAAAACTATTTTATTTTTTAGGAGAAATCGACAAATTTTCAACAGAATTTTAAAGAATTATATTAAGCAGATATAACTTCAAGGTGATCAAATTAATAAAATATTCACAATTATTGTAAAATTCTGTTTAAAAACCTTAAAATTGAACCGAATTGATTTCCATAACATATAAAAGGTCCCAGCCAGAAAAATACGAACGGCAAAGCATTGGCCCAGTGCTTTCAACGGTGGTATGAGCGTTGGCAGAGCGTTGGATTTCTGAAGATTTAAGTGCTTTGTCAACCCCAAGATGATAACACCGGGCAGGGCTTGGCCGTTCCTTTTTTAAAATGTTGGCAAAGCAATGACAATGAGCGATTTGCCAGTACCAAAACCATAATTTTAAAACGTTGGCAAAGCATTGGTAGAACAACCAATAAAGTGCTTGTTAATAATATAATAACTGCTTTGCCAACCCCAAAATGATAACACCGGGCAGGGCTTGGCCGTTTATTTTTTAAAACGTTGGCAAAGCACTGGCAATAAGCGCTTTGCCAGTACCAAACCCAAAAACGACCAATAAAGGCCAACTTAGTAATTCTCTTCAGTAAAGAGTTGTATTATTTCTTATTGAATGATTTTGGTAATTTGAATAGAAGTAATCGGCTTGCTTCAGCTAAGTTAATTACAAAATAACTGAATATTTTTTTTATCAAATTATTTTTGTGATAGGTTAGCACGATTTTTTACTACAATTTTACTAAAGAAAGAAATTTGAAAATAAATTTCTTAAATAAAATTTTAGTACAAAAACTATACTTTGTACTGGCTATAATAATATTCTTAACTTCAAATCATAAATTGCAATTTAGTTTTGAATTTTTCCACTCTTGTTGTGAACAAGGGATGTGGCACTGTTTTTATTAAGTTAACGGTTGTAAATTTTGTAAATAAGTACTGGCAATGCACTTTTTGACAATGTTGGGAAAGCGTAAATCAGTACTGTGCCAGTGCTTTTTTATTTTTACGGTTGTAAATTTTGTAAATCAAGTACTGGCAAAACACTTTTTACGAACGTTGCCAGAGCTGTGCCAGTGCTTTTAGTATTTTTACTGTTGTAAATTTTGTTAATTAAGCACTGGCAAAGCACTTTTTACTAACGTCGGCAGAGCGTTGTAAATCAGTGTTTTGCCAGCACTTTATTTGTTGGATCATTAGCAAATAGTGCTCTGCCAGTGCTTGATTTTTCAGACCATTAGCAGTTTCTGGCTGGGGTTATTTTAGTTAGTTATTTTTTAGAGCAAAAAAAACAGCAACTTAGAATCAAAACAAAACGACTTTTTTTGGTTACTAGGCCCAAAGGCTCAGTTAAGCTTGCAAAATAAAATACTAATATATAAAACTATTTTAAAACCTGTCTGTACATATGGTATACAGCTTTGGGGTACAGCCAGCAAATCCAACATCGAAATCCTACAAAGATATCAGTCAAAAACTTTAAGGTCAATAGTAAACGCTCCATGGCTTGTTTCGAATAAAACGAGTAATGACGATCTCTTTATTTCAAATATCTTAGAAAAAATTAGACGATTCAGTGAGAACTATTCAAAAAGGTTAAGTAACCACATCAATCCACTAGCTATTGCTTTACTTGATGTCTCTGAAAAAGTAAGAAGTCTTACAAGGATTCATATATTGAAGTTACCGTTTCGGAGTTAAATATGTTTAAAATGTATATGTGTATAAATTTGTAGATATTGTGTAAAATTTATAATATCCTTTGGGTTATATGCTCATGGTTGTTCTCAATGGAGTTCAACAATTAATGTTATTATTAAATTTACTTAAGGTACGTTCAGATTAGTCAAATATTTGACAAAAAACATGAAATATTTCTTTGCCGTAATCTGAACACAAAATATTTTTGTGTGTCAAACAGCAAATCAGCTGATTTTGGTCAAACAAAATTATTTGCATTCAAATAAATAATTGACAAACTTAACCATAGTGTGAACACTAGCTATCAAATATTTTCTTCTGATTTGAGCAAATATTTATTTGATCTTGCAAAAAAAATGTAAGAACAAACAATGGCAAATAACAGGTGGTAAAATAGTCAATTATAATTTTTTTTTAATAAATTTATTAATAAAAGGCTTTATAAAAAAACTGAAATGTAAATAGATATTAAAAAAATTTAATCACTCAGATAATGGATTGGAACATTGGTCCAAAATGGAACGATATGGAATGAAAGGAGGAATGATTGGAATCGGAGCACTGTACACAATTGTGTTGTCGTACGTGAAAATAAAAATTTAATCATTCGGATAACAGAATGGAACATTGGTCCAAAATGGAACGATATGGAATGAAACGGGGAATGATTGGAATCGGAACACTGTACACATTTGTGTTGTCGGTATGGTGTTTATTTTAAAGGTTTGCAGAAATTTTGTCCATTTTGCGATATCATGCTTAGTTTTCGAGATACAAGTCATTTTACAAAATGGCGATATTTTAAAATGTCCAGTATCTCCAAAACTAAGCGAGATAGACCAAAACGGACAAAATTTTTGCTCCATTGGAGTATTAATATACCCTTATAACATAAATAGGCTAGGTCCGAGAGAGATCCCGAGTGATCAATTTTTTAAAATACAAATATATGTTTCAATCAGAACTCTCGACAAATATTTTAAAGTTTATTTTATTTGACACTATTGGAGAGCTGTTTGAACAAACAAAAACCATCAAATATTTGATCATAGTTTAAACATAAAATAAAATAATTTTTTATTTGACACAATTGGAAGCAAATATGTAAACAAATATTTTGTTCAAATATTTGATTAATGTGAACGTACCTTTATTATCCTTAAATGGAAAGATTGTAAATAAAAGAATATTGAAAAAAAAAACAAACTAAATAAATTTATTTTAGAAAGTGTTTTGCAACCGTCAGATAATGACAATCGTAATTAATTTTTATATTAATTACTGTAGAATATTACTTTAGTTAGTCTCTTTACAGGAAGAAGAAGAAGAAAACATTTTTATTGAAAAATTTTACGGACACAAGGGATACACCAGAATGCCGCAGTTTCGTCCCCCTCCTGGGACTCGTCAGTGGTTAATTTATGTGTCAATTGAACAAAGTATTTTTATATTGTTAATTTGCTCTATATGAAAAACTTTTTTATTTTTTGGTGTCGTACTGTGATTTGAACTCACTGCCTTAGCATCAAGCTATGCATCGTAATCTCACCTCTTAACGAGTTGAGCCACGGTCGACACAGCGATGACTGTGGCTAAAGTGGAGTTTGGTTACACTACGTACACACAAGTATTGTTTCGATCAGAAGAGACAGAATTAACTAATACCAATGCACAATTCATTTATAATTTATATTTATGAAAAAATATTGAAAATATATTTTTGTTGCAAAAACGTATTAAAAACAAAATAAAATTATTTTAAAAAAGTGCTATTTAGCATCTAACATTTTTTTTTTTTTTATAAAATTTGAGTGCTTAATCACATTAAGAAAGTGCTAGATCCACTATGCTAAATTGGCAACCCTGTTAGTAACTACTTAATTTTAATTATATTTTTCTTCTTTAAATGCGTTTATGAATTTGTAATCTAATAACAATAAATACTTATCACTAAATATTTATATGCACATAAAAAGTGTGTTGTAATCTAAACCACTACAATTTTTATAATTTTATGACACTTCGTTTTTTTTTCCGTAAATATGACCCCTTGAATTGATATTCATTTATGCACATTTTTATTTTTTTTTTATTATTAATTTCTAATATGTTCAACCATATCTCGTACATTTATGGTCAATAGAGTTAGGGCATAAAAAACTAAATCCACAAAAATTCATATTCATTTGTTGTGCAAATTTCTTGTTGCCAATGATAAATATGGCACCATATCAATAAGCTTGCTATACATTCGATACTTGAATAAAAAAAAAAAAGCTTAAGTGGCACTTACATACATATGAATATAAAATTTGAATCAAATTTTGACAAGATGAAACTGAAAATAAATACCAGATTCTCACGCTTTAATATGGAGGGAAAATAGCACATCTCTTTTGCAAATGTGTTTATATAGACTTTGTTTGTGTTAAGTCCTTTAGGCCAAAAAAAAAAAATAAAGGACTAAACTATACAAATATATTTCAATATCATTTCTAAAGCTATTTTTAAAAATGAATCCATCCAGGCATTATCATTATTTAGTTGTTTGCGTGGGTTTGTGTTTATATTTGCGGACGCATGTCATTCAAGCTAATCCAGGGGCAAATACTAAATGATTTTTTTTTTGTTAGATTTTCCTCTACAATTTTGGTGGCTATAAACTTACTTACGTTCATGCACTTTGGGTACAAGTAAAGTAACATTAATCCCTTAACGCATTCTCTAACCAATAAATAGATATAAAAATATACCCATAGCATGGAGTAACAAATGAAAGAAGAAAATCATCCCTCGACCTTCTTGACATCAGTAGTAGTGTAATGAATGGAATGTATGAGTTGCTTTACTGGTTCGTATGTTGAACAGAGTCTAAAGGCTGTATTAGAGAGCACGTGCTTCTTTTGTTTACTTTAACCCAAACGACAAAATATGAATAGGAAGGAAATAACTGCGTGAAATCTGTTAAAAGGAAGCAGAACAAACAGTGGCGGCAACATTTTGTAAAGCAAGGTGTGTACGAATGTACGTGTAACTTTGGCTTACTTGTTGAAATTTTTGTTGGTACACTTAGAAAAATATTTAATACAATTTGAAATAGATTATACTGTACAATACATTTTTTTTTGGCGGTGAACAATTCCAATGACAGATGAATGTATTAGGTTAGTATAGTAAAACTCCCACAGGGTTTGGTGCTGTGGAGGGTACAGCCAAATTTTATGGACTTTTAAAGTTTTCATTTTTTTTCGCCAATACTGTATTGAATAAGACTCAAAAGTAGTGTAATAGTTCTTTTGATCTCGATTTTGTGATTGGATGTCCCCAACAGAATTTTAAGAGGCATTTTTTCGTAGAATATTTTAACCCTATATCTGCATTTTTCATGGGTCCTTTTAGTCATTCTTTCAAGAAATACCACAAAAGTATAGTAAAACTTGCGTTTAATGAGTTAAAATGTTCTGTGAATATATTCTGCAGCTAATTTTACTTTGGAGGTGTCGAAGACGAAAATTTCACCCGGGCATGTAACACCAATTATATAATATTTATGAAACATTGCATCATATTTATGAAGTGTTATATTGGACAAAAATGAAGTTATGCATAACTAAGATGAAGCTTTTCCATGTTTATATTTGAAAAAATAAAGGCACGGGAATGTTCGCTAATTGGAGCTGTACGCTGAAGTGAGCCATATGTTATTTTCCGTGTTGTTGCATGAAAATGTCACAACTGCCATTAACAGGGAAAGTTTAAAAATGCACAAAAAAAAAAGAAAATTACACAAAAAAAATAGCAAAAAGCCTATTAAAAAAATTTTTCTAACAATATCTGTTGATTTAACATCTCTTGTAATATAATTTAATAACGAAGGAATTTATAGCTAAAATGCCAAAGTATAATCGTACTTAATTGGTAAGAACTTATTAGTTTCAAATTTTTTTTGCAAACATTTAATATATATCGGCCATTCCACGCAAAATCAGCCAAAATCTGACTATGGAGTTTTCCGATTTCAAGTTAAATTTCACATTCACAAAATTTATGGACTCACTTAAAGATTGGCGATCTTTGTTTTTGAAATTTAAAAAATACGCGGTTTTATGCGCAATTAAGTTTTTTTGAAAAATAAGAAATATGCAAAAAGTTTATTGATCGATCATTCACCATTTATATTGCATTGGAACGGTACCGAAGTCTACTTTTATACTGCGAATTAGAATTTGTTTTTCCAGCGTCATTTGTATGCCATTTATTTTTAAAGTGC